>OU612012.1:41662500-44062500 GCA_914767945.1 Eilema depressum | reverse complement strand
TGGGTTTTGTCTTCTTCTTCGACAGTGTAATACAAGCATCTCAGCACCTCGATGTGCAATCGAGGCGGCACCGCTGGCAGCGCATCTAGCACTGCCCAAATTTCGATAGAGTCGAAGGCTTTTCCGTAGTCCACAAACGCCATACACAGCGGCTGGTTGTATTCCTGAGTCTTTTCTACAATCTGCCAAACAGTATATGGATGTGGTCCTATGTACTATGGTCTTTTCAAAACCTGACTTGCTCAGGTGGCTGGAACTCGTCGAGTTTACCTGCGAGGCGATTTGTGACGACTCTCGAGAACAACTTGTAGACATGACTCAGGAGTGAGATGGCCTGCGTTCTTCAGCAAGGTCTTGTCTTCTTGTATTCCCACTTTGGCATTGAAGTCCCCCCTATGTATGTATGTATTTATATGTATGTTCTTGTATGTTCAATTTTTCCTTTGTATACTTAACGAAATCGTACGGGATCAACCGATATGATAAAACGACTCACCGAGATGAAAAAATATCTACCGATATGATAAAGCAATCCACCGATGTGACAAAACTGTGCATTGATCATGAATCAAAACACCGATATTAGGTGTAAGACACCGATTCGTCTTTTCTTATCATTTTCGGTGTAAATTATCATATCCGTGGTAATAAAGACCACCGATTACACCGATATGCGAACACCGACGTGAGAAATTTCACACTTTTTAGAATATTAGAAAAAATGCATAATATCTAGGTTAAATTCAATAACAAACAATGAAGCTAATTCACTTTCTACCTCTATTAGAACCAAAAAACAATAATAAAACTGCTTACTACACTAGAAAGATGCCACCACCGATAGTATAAAATAATTGTCCGGGAGCAACTAAAATGGCGTACTTATATTATTGGCGGGAATATGCAGTGATTTAACATACGTCCGTCCTGACTGCGCACTAGCAGGCACTAACGAGAGAAATAAAACTGAGGTGGGGACACTGTCGGACTCGTCGATATAAAGTTATGTGTAAATTACTTTTGGTCACCGATTTGAGAACATTTCGCAGGACAAGTACGTTTGTGCCTCTCAGTAATAATATTCGTTAATTATATAATAAAATATGACTTAAATTAATAATAAAACTAATATTCTATGAAATAGAATAATTTATTATACTTTATTGACTTATTTTTATGAGTGTATAAGCTTTTTTGTTTGTAAAAAAAGTAGAGGGACAGCACCGATTTGAAGAAAATAGAGGTTTATGTATTTATTTCTACCTTTATATATAGTCCTAGCCTAAATATATTTTTGCCACAACTCATTAACAACCTATTGAATACTAAAAAAAATAATTCAGAACAATATTCCTTTTTTCAAATACTAATTTCACCGAAGACAAAAAAAAAAGCCATTTGGGAAATTCACCCATATATTTTTACATTAGTTAACACCCAAGCTATAGTTTCAATATTCTATAATAACAGACGGTTTTAACTACACTATACAGGTATCCAGCTGTTGTCACAGATTACCTAATAGTTGGAACAGATAACTCACTGCCTGGAAAATCAACGATCCAACTCAGTTAAGTGCCTACAAGTCCACGTGATCAACCACTCCATACGAATATGTATCTTAACAGACAGCCATAATGGTTATTATTACTTTGCAGCCGCTCGGCCTCGTCCTCGTAGTAACGTACTAGCAAACTGTATGACGCTAGGGTTGCCTCTTGCCTCGCTTATTATAGGAATACTTTTTCAATAGTTTGACATTTTTCTCACTGCTGTTGTTCCCGATGAGCCAAAGTAAAACTTTGAGTTCAAGGTAGCAAAATGAAAACTTCATCAAAGCCTTTCCTAGAATCAGTAGATGCAGTAAGCTTGGGCTCCGAAGACCCTGATGGGCCTCTTAGACCCCATATTGTAATTTGTGATTAAACCTTTCATATTTGAAACAAATGTCCAATAAAACCAACTATAACTATTCTATTATATTAATTGACATATTACCCGCAACACTGTATTTAAGGCGATACAGCTTTTAATGTAATCGCTTTCAAATTACTGAGCATTTTCTCAGCAATTTGAAAGGTCTTACTTAATTGTAGGTTGATCATAACTGCCTTAGTAACGTATCACTTAACGTTTTAAAACTTTTAAAAAGAGATTGTATAATTATTATACTTTTTAAATCAAAACCTTCTAGAATGTTTGTTATAAAATGCCTGGGCCAACTTTGTAAAAGTTGATCTGCAAGTTTAAGGTCTATGTGAAATTTATAAAGTGGGCATTATATAGGTAGGGGTCTATACGTCTACAGACCTAGGTAATCCCTAGTTAAACCCACTTTGCCCTATACCCTGCGCCTTAGCACTATGCACTTAGCAATATGGCTCCAACAAAACCTTAGGGACCAAGTCAACCTCACCTGCTGAACAATGATCGAAGTTCTGGCGTAGGCGGTATCGCGAAGTCAGGCGGTAGTCGCTCTCACAAAAGCCATACAAGCCTAACCAAAGAAGATGAAGTAGTGTGAAACCCGGGCTCCTAGGTCAAAACCTCAGTTGGTTGTATCCGGGACCCGGCTTTTTACGGGAGTGAATGCCGTTTGACCCCCAACCCTGAGAGGAAACTGTGCTAGAACGTCATCCTTCAACTAGCAGATATACCGGCTTGCAAGTAAGGTTGGCATGATCTCACTATCATTACATAAAAAAGCGTCGGTTGCTGAGTGGTTAGGGAGTCGGCCTTACAATCGAGAGGAGCCTGGTTCGAATCCTGGCCATTACACTACCAACGTGAACACAAGGAGTACTAACACAAGCAATTTAGCTTAGTTGGAGGGGATAGAAGAAATATTAGTCATTTCGGTTGCGAATAATAATCTAAAAAAATACGAGCGAATTTTATCCACCCCTAATATCTCTATTATTAATGAATAACCTAGAAACGAATAACCTATAATAACCTATAGTGTCAAAACAGCTTATTTTGTATTTACAGAATGCCTAATAGAAACTTTCGCTCCGCTGAACTCTTCGTTTCTCGATATAAGCCCGACAGACATTCGTTTTAATTACGACAGTGTTCATGCTTGTTCATTAAAACGGCCGGAACAGTCTGTAGGCCTACTATGAGACATCCGCAGTTACGGATCGAATTTTTGGACAATCGGTTCCTTGTAATAGCTACATTTATTCCGAAATTAGATCCGAAGACGGTGTGCGATACTTTGGTTCGGTTTAAATCCTACCAAAAGAAAACCGAACTTCTTCATGGTACCTACGTAGCTAAATGTACGCCTCGCGTTCGTGATTCGTACGGGCCCGAAGCGTGGTAGCCCCCCAGTTCATGTCCATTGTGTTCTATTACGGGCAAGTTATGATTGATAGACGTCTGATTGTTCGCGTTCACCAACGTTTTCCGCTCATATCGATTAATTTAAGCGCACATAACAATTGAAAGCATCGAAAGTTTTATCGAGCCTAAGTGAAATATGTTCATTGCCGATAACCTTTAGTTTATTTAATTCTGGTTTTGCTATTTGTACTGTTATGTTCTTGTCTTAGGGTACAAAGACCCTAAGATGAGAACAGGCTTTTGTTTTATAACTTAATTACATGAAACTTTAACTTAATAATTAAGTTAAAGTAATTGTTTCAAATATTTCAGAGATTAATTATTAATCTTTGAAATATTTGAAACAATAACTTTTGAATAATTCATACAATAAATTTCAAAATGTTCCTTATTTCTAAAATCAAATTAGTACATAGGTACTCATTAATAGTTAGGTGTATATTCACTTTCCAATATGAAATTAAATTAATTTAACTAATAAACTAAAACTGAAATATTTACACGAATAACAAAGGGGTCAAAAGTTCAGGTGTCGTAAAATTTCTCCCCATCGAATGCCGATTGTAACGTTCCTAAAAGGCTGGTGGCATTGCCGCCTGTGTTGCCCCGTTGGATGACAATGCCAATCCTTTGTCCATTGTATGCGACACTTGTGTGACAGATTGCGCGTGGACTCCTAGCACTGTGGATAGATTGCGCGCGTTTTGGGGCTCTGAACACCCAAATACGAGCATGCACAAATGCCATAGATGTCCATGATATACATGATTTTAACAAAAAAAAAAGACACGTGGCACTTGGGGACTGCCGCGGTAAAGCTATTGCATAGCATTTTTTATCAACTTATGCAATTATAATAACTCACGTTAAGCGGAGCTACTTCGGAGCAGCTCGGCTCGATTTGTGCGAGCTCGGAGTGGGGGTGTTAGGTTTTTTTCGTTACGGAATTTCTGGGTTCGGTCTCCACGCTCAAGGCCCGCGATAGAAGCTATGCAATAGCTTAAAAAAATCTATAATACAGATATCTTTCTAGAAGTAATGGTCCTGAGTAAAAGCTAGGTCAACCACTGCACTAGCCTAAGATGTCTTCCAACTGGTAAAGACCTACACCCCTGCAGTAGCTTAAGATTGTTTCTCTAACTGGAACAGACTTACTTATTAAAGTTCAGAAATGTGAATACTAGCCAAGTTCTGCTCTAATCGATATCGGGCCGTGATTATCATCTCGAGTGCCGCACGACCTTCGAGAAAGGTCTCGGCGACAGGCGTCATAGCCTCGATTAGGTTAGATTACGCCTTCATATAAAACGCAGGGACTGTGGCATTTGTAGTAATTGTCTGTGTATGTATTATCTAATGCATTTAGGTATAAACGAGTACATACAAACGGCAAAAGTAATAAGTATACACATTTACATGTGTAAGTGTATAACCTAGTACTTTATTTCTTGGCCGTGTCTATGTAAACTCGTGTACAGTTGACTATTGTGCGAATAATTTGTCAATTGGAATGCTTTCTCATGAGTGTAGTTATTCCTTGGACATTGACTATTGGTTGTATCCAATTATATTTCGCTATAAGAAAACTACTCTGAAAACTTGTTCATTCTACAGCAGCTGTTAATAATAACCAGCAGGAGAAGGTACATTTTTTTCTTTCATATTTATTCAGTAGGTACTTAGCGTTGTATCACTATATTAATAATGTATGTAATATTTTTAGTTCAAAAACCAAATATGCCCGGTAAGTAACTCAATTTAATTCCGTTAGCACTAAGATTAGTCTTCAAACTTATTTACACTGGCGAAATCCACTACGAGATAAACCCATAATAAATATGAGATTTCCAATATTCTGAAACAAATGCAAAGTGCCGACCCACTCCATCCATTTCCCACTATCGAAGTCCTGACCGTTGGGCACAGATCACGAAATGTATTTTCGCAAATAAAATCCGAGAAAATTGTTAATAATATTTATTTGCATTATAGGAGTGAAACCCGGTTTAGGATTCCATTACAAGGGTGTATTTTCCTCAACTGCTGTGGATCAGTTTTATTTGCTCATAAAAATAAGGCACGAAAACATAATATCAAAGTTTACAGAAACAATTCTATACTTTATACCTACTATAAGAATAGTATTTCGCAATAAGTAGAATTTGTCTTTTATTTTCGAAATACAGATTCATATTCTAAGTACTAATATTTGTATAGAAATGTGAAAGTTTGTGGGGATGGATAGCTAGATATTGGTTAGGGCTGAATTCTATTGAATAACTAAGTGTGACGTCATACCTCTTTCATACAACTTTCCATAGACTTTACCGGTTAGTCTCGTATAGTATGCGCCAGTTAGTGTGGCAATCCGAGTCATTTAAATTCCTCCATACAGTGGTGTAGGTATACGAAATTTGCAAAAACAACAGTTTCAATGTTAAAAGATAATGTAATAATTCTTAATTCTTAATATTTTTGATTTACCTTTCTTGTTACTTCGTATTCGTAAGACTTTGTTCCACTCGTATTGCCACACTAACTGGCGCGTACTATAGTAAGGATTGCAATTTCTTGTACTTCAGTCTACATTCAAAGGTTGTATCTTATCATCTAGCAGATAACCACTTATAAACCTACTTCCAATTTGAATTTCGAAATAATCCAACTTACTGGCGTTATCTTCTATCGTTAGCTATTCTTAAAGTTAACGGTCATGAAATTCTAAGTAGGGTGTTGGCACTATCCGCCCCGTTGATCTCCCCCTTCCATAAAAATGTCCCATTCCCCCCGTATTGCGTACCCATTCGCTGTTTGCGACAGTGCGAGCGGAATTAAAATTTTGGTTAATTAAGGTGATTACATACGCGAATGACTTTGACCATACAAATGCTCAAGGTCATTCGCTCGTTTTTCAGCCGTAAAAATCGGTAAAACTAATTTTAATAGAAAATTTTATAGGAGACGATTACAAACTAAGAAGGTCATGTCATACTAATACACTCATTTAACATATATCTGAAATTGTAGACTATTTGGATACGTATTGTAGAAAATATTTGGTTTCATAAGAAAGAGTAGAGTAATGTTCAGAGCCTCTTTTTAACTTTTTCCTCCTTTTTTATTGAATTTATGAAAAGGTGAAGTTACTCTGTACCTATATCCTGTAGTATGCAGGGATGTAAATTCCAGATCTGTAGGTTTTATAGTTAAAAAGAAAAACGGTTTCGAAAATACCGATTTTTCGATGCTAATCTGATTCGGGGCCTTAGTTACCTAGTTATTATTTATCATATTTAAGTAATAATAGTAAAATACTAATGATATTCTTACGCTTATAGTGTTTACTGTGTTAAAAAGGCACTGTTTATATCTGGCAAATACTTAGACAAACAATAATACAAAATTAACACGTTATTGGTTTGTATGTATGCGGCAAAAATATTAATCCGTACTAATAATATAATTCGAAAGTTCTCTGTCTATCTATCTGTCTGTCTGTTACTCTTTCACGCCTAAGCCACTGGACCGATTTTGAAGAAATTTGGTAGAGAGATAGATTAGACCTTGGGGAAGGACATGGACATTGTTTGGTCGCGACAACCGACATCCACGCAGGCGGGCCCGCGGGCCACAGCTAGTATTTTATATAAAAATGATTAGTCATTTATGGGTGACTGTACTAGAGACCTACCCAATACCTTTAAGGTCTAAGACAACCTTACCTGCTACTCGGTGCATCTGCTAAACAAAGACGAGGCTCTGGTGCTGGTGGCCGCAGGTTAGATGGCAGTCTCTTGCGGGAAAGCCGACATACCAATCAAAAGCATTAAAGGATACCCTGGGAGAAACCAGGTTAATTTAGGCTCCAAGGGATACTTATGCCGCAACTGGACAATCACTGTGAAGATGAATGTAAAAGTAAGTCATCATCATCATCATTTCAGCCATAGGAAGTCCACTGCTGGACATAGGCCTCCCCTATAGATCTCCAATAAGACCGGTTGGAAGCGGCTCGCATCCAGCGCGTTCCCGCGGCCTTGATAAGGTCTGTGTATTGCTAGGTTGAATAAAAAATATTTTCTTTCTTTCTTTCTTTCTTTCTGTCCACCTTGTGGGTGGATGTCCTACGCTGCGCTTGCCGATACGTGGCCTCCACTCGAGAACTTTTCGACCCCATCGGTCATCAGTCCTCCGTGCTATGTGCCCTGCCCACTGCCATTTCAAGTTGCTGATCCTCTGGGCTATGTCGGTAATCTTGGTTCTTCTACGGATCTCCTCGTTTCTGATTCGATCTAGCAGAGACACTCCGAGCATAGCCCTCTCCATAACTCGTTGTAGCAAGTAGGGGAAGGTGAGGTAATACGATCCCTGAGAGTCAAATGATCCCCCTCAGTAAATCAGAAACAACTAGTGCCATCTATACAAATGCGCATGAAATATGTTCTCCGCACCCCTGCCAGTAGCTTCTCCAAATGGCATGACGGTGCGAGCACTTGGCGTGATTTTATTAAAAAATAATCAAAAAGTGAGGCTCAGATCTAAGGTAAGCCTGTTTTTGGACTCTCATTGCTTTTTACGTGTTCATATTTATTAAAATGTTGTTTTACTAGCGGGTATTAATAGCAGTTAACTAATATTTAAGCAGTGTTCGATCACCGCACACGGTATTTGAAGGTCATGTTTTGATCGATATCTTGGAATTTGGTGTTTGGGGCGA
The DNA here is from genome assembly GCA_914767945.1 of Eilema depressum. Taxonomy (NCBI): domain Eukaryota; kingdom Metazoa; phylum Arthropoda; class Insecta; order Lepidoptera; family Erebidae; genus Eilema; species Eilema depressum. Next base: position 44,054,435 of record OU612012.1, on the reverse strand, counting down.
AATGATCCCTTCCTTTTGTTCAAAATGATCCCTGGAATCATTTTACCTCATTAGTATTTGTTATGTTTACAGATCATGCCGAGAATATTTATACGCAAAACTAAACACCAAAATTGGCTTGAAGAACAAATGCAAAAGGTATTAGATGCCGTCTACTCACTACACTACGCTTAAAGAAAAACTTAGGGAGGCATCGCGGCTTCTGGCCGATATTCTGCCGAGGTCGAAACGACCTGAGAGAAGGAAAACTCGAGAAAACATTTCACCAAGTTGTTGTTACAGATCATGCCGAGAATATTTATACGCAAAACTAATCGCCAAAATTGCCTTGAATAATAAATGAAAAAGGCATTTGATGCCGTCTACACATTACACTGCGCTTAAAGAAAAACTTAGGGAGGAGCCGCGACTTCTGGCCGATATTCTGCGGAGGTCAAAACGGCCTAAGAGAGGAAAACTCGAGAAAAACACTTCACCAACCCTTCTGGCCAGCGCAGCGTGGCAATAGTAGGCTAAATAACCTCACAATGCACAGACGCCAAAATAAAAGGTCCCCAGTTCTCGATGGTCCCGGTAATCCTAATCCCCGATTTGGGTGACGGGAGGCTACCGAAACCAACTACTGCTGGCAGCTTGAAACTGCAGTACACTACGGCTGGACGAGCACCTCACCGAACTCGAGGTGGAACTAGGTGGCATAAAATGGCAGATATTGGGACTGTCAATGATCCGAAGAAAGGAGGAGGACACGATAACCCTTGAGTCAGGCGTCCTGTTCTACTTTTTTAGTTTATTTGTTTACTAGTTATTTGTCAATTGCTTGAATAGGTATCTTGTTAATTTTACAAACCTTTTAAAAGTTTGTTGCAATGTTTAATGCTTAGTTTTGTTGATTAAGTATTAGATAAATTACAAAAAAAAAGATCTCTCATAAAACTAGAAGACAGCAAAGTTTTGTGTAACTTGCTTACATACTGAAATTGTTATGAACAATACATACTCACATGATTAAAATAAACAGCTGAATGTTTTATTTCACTGATATTTATAACTTATGGTATAAAATGATCCCTGGGATTATTTTACCCCTACCCCTGGGATCATTTTATCCATAGGTGTGTATAAAATGATCCTTTTCTAAACTTTTACAAAAACCTCTGATACAAAAAAACTGCATACAGATAATAGAAAATAAGTATGCAGTTACAAAGTTCAGTAAATTCACTACCTCCAACAATAGAAATCTTTCGATTTTGCCTCTAACTTTAGCCACAGTTAAGTTTTTCCCTTAAGGGGATCATTATACCTCACCTTCCCCTAAGTAGTAAATAGTAATTTAACTTTGTTTAACTTTTTGATTTATATATTTATTCTGTGACTGAATCCCAGGTTTACATAAAAAAACGGCTCAACTGTTATAAACTAGAACCATTTACCTGAAATAATAAAGTTGTATAGTCTCAATATTCTTGGCAATGGTGCATCTACGTAGTATAATCTACCTACGTGGTGGAGTTTCAAATACACCCACGCAGCGAGGGATCATCGTAAATAACGAGGATGAAACTTAAAAGGCTTATGGGCTTAAAACTACCCTAATAGTAGGTACACAACAATCAACAACTGGATAAGCGGCGGGAAAATGTATCTGGTGTCTTAGGTGTTAGATCGTTGAACGAGGTTTAGTATTAAGTGAAGAGATTTCTCGAGCTGAAAAATTTCTAAAATGAACCATTAGCAAATCATTAATACTACACGGCAACAACATTATCATCATTTATCTCAGCGTTTAAATATCCATCTATGCATTCGTCCTTAAAAACTTTTAGTGAACCGATTCTCAGCACTCCATGGATTCACCGTGCGGTCGCCGGGTCCATAGCGTGATACAGAGAGGAACACCGTGACGGCGACTGGGACTTGCGACCCAGATGTAGGTTTAGGGTGGCCACCTTGTGATGCATCAGCGCTCACCTCCACCGTCAGTAGTGTTCCCCCCCTACCTATCCAAATTTGGTAAGATCCTATCAATGCCGCTTTTGATATTCGATTTAGTAAAGAGCTTACTGAAGCTCTTGGCAATCCGAGGTCTTTAAGTAAGTTGTACAGGGATTTAGCTGGAATTCCCCTTGCTATATATTAGGTAGGTGCCTACGTGATTTCTACGATTCTGTATAAAATTCTTATTCAAGCAATGATATGTTATAACTTTTGTTTACAAATAATGCATTTAATAATTATAATAAATCGAACCTGTAAGGGAACCCCCTGTAAGGGAAAGATCGCGGGTTCGAGTCCCGTCCGAGGTCGATTCTTTTTCCCTTTCTTAATCGATTTGAACAGTTAGCATAGTAAATGCTTCAAAATTTCATTCAATTATAATAAAGTCTAGCAACTTGTCTAACTTCACGGAAACGCTTCACGGAAAATGTCTTAGTTCAGCCAAATCCGCAGACTGGTAAGGCGGCCCCAGACTGGTGAAAGCGTCGGATACGACTGGGATTAACGCTAGGATGAAGAAGAATAGGTAACTATTTATAGTCACACATCATTTGGAACGTTTAATAATATTACGATTACGGAGACAGTTTTACAAGATTTGGCCTTTATTAATTTAGTTTAATTGGTTTAGAACTAAATTACAACAAATGCGAGATCTTTTTAAATGACGTTTCGGACAAAATTCCTACTATCTTTAAATTCAATTCATTAGCTCCGAACATCAAAATTATCGAAAAAGATGCCCTACGTCTCCTCGGATCCCCAATCTTAGAAGATGCCTACACCTCATTTATTGAGGAAAAAATTCAAAATTTTAGTGACATTTCGGATCGCCTACTGAAAATTAATATCCATTCGGCTTTCACTATCCTTCGGTATTGCCTTTTTGTTCCTAAATTCACCCATGCTCTGAAATCTGTACCATTTTGGAAACATTTACCAATTTTAGAAAAATTGGACAAAATTATACAAAATACTCTTACCAAAATTTTAAATGTGGCCTTGGATGACCGAGCTTCACTACAAGCGTCTCTACCGATTCGCTTGGGTGGGCTCGGTATTCGCAAAATTTCAGATGTCAGCTTACCAGCGTTCCTGTCTTCAGTCCACAGTACGGAAGAATTAACTAGGAAAATCCTTGCACCTACACTAGTTAATTCTGAAGTATTGTGTAAGACTGACGCAGTGAACGCTTGGAAAATTGCATGTCCAAACACCGATCTCCCAAAGAACCTTTTCTCACAGCGTCGGTGGGACGGGCCGCTCTGCAGCTTAGTAAGACAAAATTTACTCAATACATGCTCTAATGCTGCTGAGCGTGCCAGTTTATTGGCGGTTGGTGAGTGGGAATCGGGTCTTTGGCTACAAGCTCTTCCGTCATCTAACGTAGGGACTATGTTAGATGACACTACCTTCCGCATCGCATTCCACGACACGCCAGCCTAAACGACATTATCCGCCGTGCTCTTGTCACCGCCGGTGTGCCAGCCGTGCTTGAACCAAACGGTTTGGCGCGCGACGATGGCAAGAGACCGGATGGTATGTCGTTAATGCCATGGAAAATGGGTAGGACTCTGGTGTGGGACGCAACATGCGTCGACACCATTGCCCCTACCCATATTCCTGGCACGGCTGGCTGTGCCGGTGCTGCTGCGGCTTCTGCAGAGGCTCTCAAGCGGCGCAAATACTCAAATCTCATTGGAGATTATGAATTTGTGCCGTTTGGAGTCGAAACGTTGGGACCATGGGGTCCGAGCGCGCGCAATCTCTTCAGGGAGATTGCGAAGCGTATGGTCGACGCTTCTCGTGACCAGAAGGCTGGCCTCTTTTTAGGTCAGAGAATAAGCAGTGCCATACAACGTGGCAATGCTGCTAGTCTTCTGGGAACGTTACCACAAGAAGCATGCAATGCGGAGGAATTCCACGACGCGTTCGGTTTTAGTTTTTAGTTTGTCCTTTTATATATATATTTTTAGTTTTATTGTCAATATTTTACATATTTAAATTGTATTATAGTAGGATTAACCAGAATAAATATTAGCAGCCGAGATTAGCACTTGGACGAAAAAGAAATAATTAAGAAGTAGAATTCCTTCTTAGCTATATTAAAATTTTATGTTATTACTAATAATTACATTGTTTGATTCATTTATTAATAAGAGCCCAATTTGTTCCAATGCAAATAAATAACTATTACTCGTATTTACATTTACATTGCGGTTTGCATTGCACTAGCTTGAACCAATTCATGGAAATATTGTTACTAATACCTAATTACTATTTTGTTAATAGTGGAATCGTTGTTGAAATTACTGTGTATAACCCATCGTGGACAGGTGGCACATGCAAACAATGTAATTCCACGAAATTGAGACATAATAAGCAACAATATACAACCCAAAAACACAATCTGCTGCATTTAATATGTATGCTAATAAGCGTGAACAGTTTGTTTGAGCGTAGTCAGTTTGCGTTTATTGAATGAAATATATGGTTTGGAGTGGCCAATGGCAATTTACTAGCGCCATTAGTAACGTCTGAAATATATGATATGAATGAGATTATTTCATTTTATCGTCTATTTTCTAATTGAAACAATCTAACTCTTCTTCTTCAGTCGATTACTAGTCCCGCTCGCATTTTTGAACCCGGCATGACCGGAATCAGCTTTCTTACTCTTCTTAAGTAGGTACTTAGTAGTAATCAGTTGGATCGACTTGCATGTGAGGTTCGTCACATCTTACATGCAAGTCAATACAAAAGGTTCGTCACATCATACATGCAAGTCAAAACTAGGTTCGTCATGGGGTACTGAGAAATGTTCGCTTTGATATCGGTTGCTAGTTATTGGGTACGAACATATAAATCAGGTGGATCAGTAGGAGGTAGATCGCTCGCCCTGTTCAGAAATCGGGTATTTTCATAGCTATCTATGAATTCAATTTGTATTTGCAAATCATACCACACATGGATTGAAGGACACTCCTTTCATCCGCTGCATTCACCAATTTTATTCCTGGCACATAAAAAATAACACTTCAAAAACAACAGGCGTGAGCGAGAGTAAACATTTTATCAAAATTAGGGTCCTGCTTGATTAAACCAATTATTCTTTATTTTTAAATCCATTTGATTAAAGTTGATATTCTGTGAATGCCAATATCACCTGCAAACCGGAACAGCGCAGTTTCTAATTGATGGACGACGTTCTGGCGCAAGTTTTGGACTTGGTGTTGGTGTGTAAGCTAAGATAAGCCTTATGAAAAGAAGGTCCCCGGATCCCAAAATACTAGCTCTGGGTGTAACCGGGATTAGGGATGATGATGGTGGCTTATCATGACGTCATTTACACACTAAAAGTACAAAGTTCTCCAATTTCAAAACTTAGTAGGTGACCTACCAAAAAAGTTAGTCCTTGTATTTTGCAGGATACTGTATCATGAAATATTGTTATCCACAGTCTAAATACCTATCTGAATTGTCTATAAAAGACCTAAAAAAATGATATTGTTGTTGAAAAATCTATTAAGCTTAAGTGTACACTGTGTACAGTCGCACTGCTGTAAGACAAAAAATAGTAAAACGAATAATTGACGACAACATTTGTTTCGTGTCACATTCTAGGTTCTGTAATTGCATAGTCGAACGTTCGACGTATTAAGTACCACCTTCCTATACGATGTATCGTTTAAATGTTGACACGGTTCAGTACTAACGAATTTGGAGCGACACAGTTCACAACACTGGAAGTTATATGCGTACCTACACAATATTGGTGACGTGACAAGTGAATCATTGCAAGTACTGCGTTATTCAGACCTGCAAACTGTACAATTTATGGGTATTATATGATCCCACACAAAATCCCTGGGTTCATTCAACCTTATCTGCTGACTGACGGATATAATTGCGATTTTAACTAGATTTTATGTTTTTTAAATATACGTTTTTGTAAGGTTTGAAATCACACGTTAAGAGTAATTTCACGTTACGTTATGACCCCAGGTTTGCAAGGCACTACGTAAAGCCTACGAGAAAATAATCTGTCCATAAAAACTCACTCACCTCAAAGACGACTCTCTGAAGGAACGTAAGGTATTCGAGAACCTACGGAGCCCAAATCGATAAACATTAGGATGTAATGGCATATGGGTTAGTTGTATTAGATTAGGGTCCACATGTTAATATGGCATATATACTTTAGCATACGCACAGGGTTCGTCTCTTGGGCTCACGGATTTCCAATTAGTATTTCGCTGAAACAGGTAGGATTTGCAATAAGCTTAAGGAGTTAAGCTTCTAAAGGCTCTCTCAAATTTTAGGATTAAGCGTAACTGGTTAATGATTGGTAATCTCTGCGTTGGGGTTGTATAGCATTCGATGTCGTAAAAGCTAAATTCATCCAGGTCTTGGATAGGAGGAGTAGGAGAACGGATCTTTGTGACCCATGCTAACATTATCTGCAAGCCGATATTCCTACTTATTGGGGATTGAAGGACGGGATTGGGGACAAATTTAACTAAATCATGTAACTCGAACTCGAATCATGTATTTTTATGAACAACTAGCTTTTGCCCGCGGCTCCGCCCGCGTGGATGTCGGTTATCGCGACTAAACATAGCCTATGTCCTTTCCCAAGGTCTAATCTACCTCTATACCAAATTTCATCAAAATCGGTTCAGCGGTTTAGTCGTAAAAGTGAGACAGACAGACAGACAGACAGAGTTACTTTCGCATTTATAATATTAGTAGGGATAGTAAGTATATTTATATACAGAAAAATCGTATCTAAGTAATTTTCTCCACATTCTAGAGCCTATAGAGCTTGTAAGCTGTACTTAAATTATAGAGAACAGTAATAAACAGAGAAGATCATGACCTGTATATATTCCAAGACACCATCGTGTTCTTTCAAAAATGACATAAAAAGTTATCTAGGGTTCTTACCGCGGCCGTAATAGCTCGTCAGAACTTAGGAAAACAAACATGGCCGCCCTACAAACCGTCGTTTATTCGTAAAACTAAAGAGGTTCTTAAGAGATTAAAAGGGAACAGAAGGCATGCACCCAGCAACATCCGTACGTAAATAATAATTTGATTAACCTGAATAACATAGCACAAATGTTACACAAAATAATCTTGTTCGTAGAGTGTATGGGGATAGTAGAAAATTATATTACGAGAATACCATTTTTGACGTTTCGGAGATCGAGATTAGATAGTGATTTAAACCACTTTTATGAAGAGAATTAGTACATCCACTAAGTTTTCTCTTCGCCTTTAGTAACATAAAACAATGGTGTCCACAAACAAAACAAAACACCTTCGAACATTTATGTTAAATTAGCTACATTGGGTTAGCACCCACTGGTCCCCTGGAATTCGTCCCCAGTGCCCATTCGTCCCTCCATAATTTTGAGGTGCCCACTCGACCCCCGGTCTATTTTATAATTAAATTATTATTTATTTTTGTCATTTACTCTGGTCCCTGTGGTAAATAAAAGCAACCGAAATTACTAATATTCCCTCTAACCCCTAAGCTAAATTGCTTGTTTTAGGAGTGGGTTTACGTAGGTACCTAGTGTAATCTTCGTGAATGACAAAAATATTTTTGTGCCATACTGTGACGTTCGGGCCAAGAGCATTCGGTTAAATCCGATGTCAGTATGCTACTGTTACGAGGTGAAAACTTAAGTCAATACGTCATTCATGCAATACTAAACCCGTTCAAGTATTGCATTTATATCGAAGGCGAGACACATGAATGGTGGAGAATGGACATAAGCGTCGAAACACTGGACAAGTGGCTTTTGTCCCGTCTCCGTCGAGTTCACTTGACGATAAGCGATCGATCTGTTTGATGGAGGGAAGTTAAATACATTTGACAATATTTCAAGGGTTTAAGCAAGTAGTACTTAAGTACTTATGTTCTACTTCTTGAAATATTGGTTGTTGAGGTAATAAATTCATAAGTAGCCTATTTGGGCGGGTATAGCAGTGCATACGAACAAATAATTTTGAGGTAATCTAGAGCCCAAGAATCATTGAGTAATAATATGTTGTAGCTACGCCTAGCAAACTATGTAACAATGCGATACTCCTATCAATATCGCCATTAGGTTTTGGAGGTAAGATGGCAGTCGGTTCACGGAAAATATCGAAGTCCAGACAAATACACAGTTAGATTGGTAAAAACGGACCCCAGACTGGTGAAAGCTTCGGATGCTTCTGTGATTAACGCTAGGATGAAGAAGAACATAGTAGTATAAAACTTAATATACTTATACTAGTCGGAGTTTGTAATATAGGGTAGTAACCGCTACGAACTGAGCCAGTCTACAGATTGGCATTTCATGTCGATCTGATTCACAATAGAATGTAGCGTAGCATTTTCGTTGTATTTTTTCAGCACCAATACAATTTTGAAGACTTTGTTTGCTGCTGTAAAACAACCGAAACCGTAAATACAGTGTACCTAAATAATAAAATAACACAAAATAAATCCCGATAGAATCCGTAGCACAATGTTTTATTAAAAAAATGTACTTGAAATACAATGTAATGACAAGTTTGAACGTGTGTAAATAATCGAATTCGAAGTTTCAGTTTGTTCATTCATCACGAGAGTACATAGTCTCTATTGGCACGTTTGGCATTTTATACCGACTTTTATAATCATGCAATGTAAGTAACAAACATAAATAAAAAAATAAAGGTTACATATTATTATGTACATTAGGGTGGAGTGAACTTGGGGAAATTTTTTTTTTTTTGGAAAATCACTTTTCCTGTATCATTAACCGATGACCGTACATAAAAGCTTTATTCATGCTAAAAATCAAAACCCTACGACTTTATTTTGAGGTGGCGCGCTATGAAGTTAATTTGAAAAATTAATCAATTTTTACGTCTATCGTGTAACTGCACGTCAATGTTATTGTGTATCTTTATGTAATAAAACTTATATTTCACATCACTTTAAAGGGTTAACTTGTTCGTCTTTGCATAATTTTCTTAAACTTTCTCATTTAAGTGGTAACGACAAGTGTAATAAAAGTCTGATTATTCGTCAATAAAATGGCAAAAACTCGAAAAGACTTGCGATGCCCCTTGTTTGGCGAACCAATAAAACTAAGTGATAATGTGTTACCAAATTATAGTGATATTATAAAATATTACTTGTGGTTAAGAAATGACTTACTGGAGATCCGATTCTCAGCACTCCATACTCCATGGATTCAACGTGCGGTCGCCGGGTAGCGTGATACAGAGAGGAACACCGTGACGGCGACTGGGACTTGCGACCCAGATGTAGGTTTAGGGTGGTCACCTTGTGATGCATCAGCGCTCACCTCCACCGTCAGTAGTGTTCCCCCCTCCCCCCTACCTATCCAAATTTGGTAAGATCCTATCAATGCCACTTTGGATATTCGATTTAGTAAAGAGCTTACTGAAGCTCTTGGCAATCCGAGGTCTTTAAGTAAGTTGTACAGGGATTTAGCTGGAAATCCCCTTGCTCCTACTACTACGGCGTAGAGTTTAACCACGTAGCCGTTAACCACGTAGTTGTTAACTCGTTAGTCAAGTCAAAGTATTTGTTTGTCTTTATAGCGTGGTCTTTAGGTATATTAGTTTCCCACGGTACTGTGAGTTCTACAAGCACTGCACGCCTATGCGATCGTGAAAAAAGGAATATGTCGGGTCTGGTTGATGAGGCACAGATATCCTCCGGTTTTTTATAGTGCTTCTCATACGTGTCTACGAGTATTGGCCAGTCAACGGTAGCTATCAAAATTGAATACGGTTTTTGAGGTGTCAATGTCATTTCTTTGGTTTGTGAATAGTCCCTTTTAGCTCTAGCTACCGTCAAACTGGAACAGCCATACGTATGATTTCTAATACCTTATCATGTCGGCACGAGTAATGTCCCCGGTCTAATAGCGTCCTACAACCCACTAGCAGGTGCCTAGCTGTACCAGTTGCTTCACCACATGAGTTGCATGTTTTATCTGTGGCTTTTCCTCATCTGACAAGATTGCTTTGGTCGGGGAGGGTCAACTGGAATGCATTTAGATAAAATTTAAGTAAGGCCGGTGACCAGTCGTATATTAAGGTACGCCATTTTAAAGCTATGGGAATACAAAATTCACCTAGGGTGAACCATTCGTTTTGCATTTTTAGGCAGTAGAACGGTGTGTCAAGCTCATTACTGAGACTTCTTCATCTGTTTGTGGGCCAGAGACAAGAGATGGATTCATTCGCATGAAGATAAAGGCAAGGCAAGACATACCAGTATTTGACACAAAATCACAATTTTTTAAGCAAAAAGAAGAGTCTATAGCTTCAGCTTCTGAATGTTAAAATGCTTTTATTTAATATATTTTGTATATTTATGAGCACTTACTTATACTTTATATCAATTTCAAGCTTTAATATTTTCATTTTGATAAATAGTCGGTCTCAAATAAAAACTTTATAAAAAACAAATTTTGTTATTTTCTTTAACTTTTAAATTTGATGCGACACCTTAAGATGTAAACGTAGGTACTTGAAATTTTATTTTTATATCTTTAAGAATGTCGATCATCCATTGGTGATACAGGAGTAACATAGTTTTAATTTTATTTTTTTCACTCCACCCTAATGTACATAAACCTTTATTTTTTTAATTCTATTAGAGATGCTTTTTATGAAAAAAGAAAAAGTTTCTCGGTTCTACAATAGGATGAGGCGAGAACGATTTTTAAATTTCGAATGATGTGGATCTAATGATAAATAATATGTATCTTGTAGAAGTGCGAAGTTTACAACCTACATAATATGAAGGTGGGTACATCTACATCTTCTATCACAAACAAAAACATTGCTCACAAAATTAAAGGTATCAACAGAAGGCTCAGAGCAAACAATGTATGTACCTACTCTTTAACACATCAAGTCTCATTATATTTCAATCGCCTCGGTAGTTGCTTTGTGTCCCAATTCTTTGACGATAGATGTCTGTGGGTGTGTCGGTGCGTGTCGGCCCTTAGTCGAGCACGTTAGTATGTCTTCACCTCGTCTGATAATAATGTAAAGGTTAAGTCTTAGCAATGACCACACCATTTTAAATACCAATAATGCTTCAATCCTTCCAAGAAGCCTTCAGCTCGATAGACTCTGCGGCGTGACGGTACTGAACACAAATGCTACGCAGGGGGACGCGGGTTTTATTCGCGCTCGGTGCAAATATTTATATGCATGTATAGGCTATTTGCATTAGCCTGATCGTGCATCGGAAAGCACGTTAAGCCGTCGGTCGATTGTCATACGAACATCTATAAGAGTCGTTCGGGTAGTTGCAGCCCTAAAAGGTCCAACAACTGGTCTAACTGCAAAACTTAGACATTGCCAATGGGTTGTGTAGGCCAAACTCGTAGTTAGACTGGAAAAAGCGGACTCCAGACTCCGAAGTGTAAGCTTCGGATGCTACTGGGATTAAAGCTAGTATGATGAAGAAGCTTCTGATAGAATGCTTATTGTCGCCAAATTTCACCATAAAATTTGAAATTAATTCCCGCTTCATCGAGAAAACGTAACACAAGTTTTAGTTCTAAACAGCTTGTCGTGGTATACCTACATAAAATCCATTACCTACTATAGAATAGATACCGAATACTGCTAAGAACAATGCTATACTTAGCTGTATTATACTTAAGATAAAGACTCTATCAGTTTTTGTTGCTGGCTTTTGGAGCAGAAAAAGGACATTAACCCGATAATAGGCCGCGGGCGGCTTGTCGACCTTTAGTGTAGGTACAAGCATCTTGATTTATGGCAGATATTAAAACTAATCGACTTCTGAATGTTGGATTTAAAATACTCCAGTTCGTTGGGGTTATCAAAGTGTGGTTGAGAATGGGGTCAAGGGCGTATGAATAGAAGAATGTAGCTTGGTGAAACCAAAACTTAAATGAAAATACACGAAGAGGGTCTAGGTCGTAAGATAAGCCGTATATTCATTTTATTGTACTTTATTTGTGCCTTTCTCTCTCTCTCTCTCCCTCTCTTTTTCTCTCTCTCTCTCTCTCTCTCTGTGCCAGCGATACGGTTGTCCATTGTATCATAAACTGTATACATGCTACCTACTTGTCTCTACTGTAAATCTATTGGTGTACAATAGAGTATCATCTATCTATCTATCACAGAGTGATTTTGTAGGCTTTTACTACTTTAGCTTTCAGAGCATTTAAAGAAATAGAAACTATGTTAGGAAAATGGTAATGTACTTTCTTTTGACAACAGTTTCATTACACAATTTTAAGTGTAGCATTATCAAAATGTCTTACTCGATTTATATCATAAATTAGCTAACCTGAAAACATCATTCGGTCACATAAATTAGCAAAGAAATCAAATGCAAGTATGTTTATTATACTCTTTTTATCACAGTCTTAAAATCAATGATCTATGGATTTCAATAAATCAACACAGAAAAAATAACCCTCCTTTGGCTTCGCCGTAGTCGGGTAAAAAAGAACTAGCGTACTTCAGAGAGTAGGCACGTTAAGCCGTTAGTTTAACAATAAGCCGCCGGCAACCGGCCATACGAACATAATGGCACAAATTTTATGCCATTCGTTATGTTGTAGTTGAGCCCTTCAACGTCCGACTATCTGGTTTAACTACAAAAGTTCGATGCCGCCAGTGGATGTGCCAGGTGGTGTTCACCGCCCAGAAAATATAGAAGTTCGACTGTTTCGAAGATAGACTGAAAGTCGACTTAATGAAGTCCTGAAAAGGCTTGGAGGATAACAACATAGAACTAGCGTCTAACACAGGGGCTTCTGTGGCTCATTGGAACCGGATTAATATTATAAGTGGAGCCTCCGCTAGTAAAAAATAAAGTTCAAAGTTCATTATGACAAAACGTAACCCCTAAAAACTGTCATAAATCACTATTCTCAACTCCCACGCGTTTAAATGTTACAGTTAATTATTACAATGCCACTGTTACTACACAACTGTAACCTACATAATGTAGATGAGAATGTCAAATCAAGTCTTGGAGTGGTTAAACATAATATATCTAGTAATAAAAGTGACACATCTTTTCACTCGAGAGAAATCGATGCTTGACGCGTAACGAGCTGAAAGCGAGCCAAGTCGACGAAAGCATTGAAGTCACCTACATTTGTACCATTTCAGCCTCTTGGTTCGCCCCAGTTAAGGTTATAAGGCTCTTAGAACGTAGACATTTATGTCATGAATCTCACACACATATTAAGTATGAAGAAAAAAATAGTTACTGTTTTTGTTTATGCCTATACGGTGCAGTGAGGCACGAGCGCGGGGCGTACGAAGCTTTAGTTTTAGATGAAGTGTAATAGTTAAATAAAAATATGCATAGTAGGACATTACTATTCATATGAGAAAGAACTAATTTATATAGTCAGCGAGTGGCGAAGGCTGCGGGGATGACCACCTGGCACTTAAGACATATTCATATTCATGATAACTAAACTTTCGTATAAGTACGTGCCTACAACTATGATCGGTACAAATATTTACTAGACACTAATATATTGTGACTTCTTAAAAGTTAATTGAACTATTGTAGACGCTTATGGCAGGTAACAACTTCATTAAATAAGTAAATGTCAATAAAAATGTCATCTCACTTAAGTGCGATCATTACAGGCAATGGCAATATATCTACACATTAACCACATCTCGTTTGTAGGTGTTTCCTTCGAATGAACTCCTATGGCCTCGTAAAAAATATTATTGGCTGTATCGACAAGTGCCGTACCATCACATTATTATAGCTTTATTATATCCTGCACGCGTTTAGCTTTCTACGAGTTTATACTGCACATCACCATAATTTGCAGGTCGCATGTTCTGCGAACGGAAACTTTCTCGTATACAAAGTATGAATTTGTATTTCAACAAATACATTGCCTTATAGAATACAAATTGATAGACATAATTGAACAGAATTTGTATTTGAATGACATAGCTTTGTAAAAAAATATGTCCGTAGGTACGAATAAATTTCATTTCATTTCAAAAATACTAATTGACATTTATTAACATAATTGCTGTTACGAATACATAGAACTAACAAAAATAAAACCACGTTTATCACCGGCCACAGATTCTTTTTTTATCACATTTCTTCTCTAGAATATTATCACAGATTTATGCGTTATTGGTTTTTCAATGACTTTCATTACAGAGTTCATTTTCATAACTACGCACAATTTACATGTATATTTCCACAAGCTCAGTTTCTTTTGCAGGCTAAAGAGGAATGAAATAGATAGTAAAATGTTATTCTTCCGTTATATATTTGTTACACGACTCATTGAAGCGAGACGAACAGTAAGTTCGGACGCTTTTCTGAATGGAGAGTCAGCTGAGTCGTCAATCACATTATCGATTGACACACCAAGCCGCGGGTACAATGGTCTACCCGTGAGATCAATCATCTAATCGCGATTAAGGAGACTGGCATTCTTGAGCCTACTGTTAATTGATTGAAATTAGGATCAAAACTTTTCCTATATTTCTCTAAAGTAAATCACTTGATACTTCTTTCTATATTTAGCCAAAACTGTTGTATAAGTATTGGTAAATCTTCAGTGTGTATAAACATGAGAAAGAATTTGTGTGGGTTAAAATAAAATTTATTTTAAGGACCAAACCTGGCACAATTGTTATAAAACTGTCGGTATAAATAAAAAAGTAACATCATCATATACAACTGTCAAGAACCATACTGTACTTAGTACTATTATTTAGGTTATTACTATTTTGGGTCTTTTGCTAGAGAAACCTCGAGAATTGGTAGCCTACATAGTCTTTCTTTATTAAAAAAAAACGCCCAAGTGCGAGTCGGACTCGCCCATGAAGGGTTCCGTAGCAGCAAAGGCGAAAATTACGATTTATGACGTATAAAAAAAAACTATTTACTGGATCTCGTTCAAACCAATTTTCGGTGGAAGTTTGCATGGCAATGTACATCATATATTTTTTTAGATTTATTTTATTTTAGAAGTTAGAGGGGGGGGGTACACATTTTTCCACTTTGGAAGTGTCTCTCGCGCAAACTATTCAGTTTAGAAAATAAATATGTTAGAAACCTCAATAACATTTTTAAAGACCTATCTATAGATACCCCACACGTATGGGTTTGATGAAGAAAAAAAAAATTGAGTTTCAGTTCTAAGTATGGGACCCTTTTTTTTTCTACTTTTTTGTGAAATTCTTAATGCGATTCACAGAATACATCTACTTACCAAGTTTCAACCTCATAGGCCTTATAGTTTCGTAGAAAAGTGGCTGTGACATACGGACGGACAGACAGACAGACGGACGGACAGACATGACGAATCTATAAGGGTTCCGTTTTTTGCCATTTGGCTACGGAACCTACTACCTAATAGTCTACCAAAATGTACTGAATTTAGAAATACATGCATTCATTCACACCTGTATATCCCTAAAGGGGTAGGCAGAGCTGTGTTAACACTCACACATTTCGCCAAAAATTGTATTCGGTCCTACGTAATGGAATAAGTCAGCTTATACAAAATCTAGAGAAGCTCTACTAATAATTTCGGAAGTTTACACATTAAAATAAAAACTTTTTTAATGGATTTTACCGCGATCCACTTAGTGTCGTTTTATTATTTACAGTGATCCCAACGTTTCAGCTGCTTTTCAGCAGCCATGGTCACGGGGCGAATATTATGATGGTTAATATGCAATATTCTAAAGTGAAAGTTATCTATAAGTACCTGAACTACGTTGAACTGCGTTGGTGTTATTATGAGTTCCCAGAGTCGTAAAGTCTTGATGTGTGTTACTTTTTTTTGGGATAAGTGACTTGATCTGAACTGGTACATTCCCATTATCCTCTCTAATAAAAGTTGGTGTTTTTTATTTTAATATCCTAACGGCAGCATTTGTAGTTTGTCACATGTTAAGTACATAATGGCTGTTACCCTGTTGCTCGTGCTCACATACAGCAGACTTAGTTGAGAGTTGGAGCTTTATATCAACTAGTTACTAGTTATTCTTTGACGCGAGTCTCAATACTCGATTTGACCAATAAGGTATGATTCCGAAACCTACCGCATACGACAACTATAGACGCATGCAACAGATACAGCGGACCCATTAATTGTTAAAATCCGACAAGGATTAAGGGGGCTGCTAAGAAGTCGCAATGAATTACGCGTATCTGCTGCAGCATGCGTTTGCAGTTGTCATATTATGCGGTCCTTCGGAATCATACCTACGTAATTCTATAAACCACTGCATTTTGTATCAGTTGTTTCATTTGTAAATCATCCACTAAACTTCCTACTAATAGTAAATAATTATACAAAAACGAAGTTTGACGTCGTACTATCTACTTGTCTAAGCCGTTCAAGTTTCCATAAAACTTACCGTTTGCCGAATATGAATAATTTGAATTGACATAACAAATCAGTGCGCAATTATTCAGCTGTAATTATAATAACATGTGACACTGGCATTTATAAATGGGTTGGTAACCACTGTTCCCCTGGAACTCGTCCCCAGTGCCCATTCGTCCTTTCATAATTTTAAGGTGCCCACTCGACCTCTGGTCTATTTTATAACTAAATTATTATTTATTTTTGTCATTTACTCTGGTCCCTGTGGTTGTGGTACAATCGCGTAGAAAGGCTTAATATGATGAAAATAAAACATGAACATTTAAGGCAAAGTCATATATTACGATGTCACTTTCTTAACTAAATAGTTAACAAACTGAATTTCAATATACTTCTCAAGATAAACACTATTATAATGTAGGTACATACATAATACAATTATAATCACGCCGTTATCCCCAGAGGGATAAGTAGAGGTGAATTAACACCAACATTTAGTCAATCATTGTATTTGACTGAGTCTCGACTGTATTATATCTGTCTGATGTTAAACAGCCCTATCCCTTCGTTACCTTATACGCCACCACAAAGGAAGAGATGGGGCGGCCTAAATTCTACTCTTCCTAGAACCAAGCTATAATTCACTCATTAGAATTAATATTCATTACTACTTACACAAACAGCTATAATTAAACTGTAGTTTTTCTTGCAAGTTCGGATCTTGAAAATCTATAGGTACTAACAAATACGCTGGAAAGTTTGTTTGTTTGTTTGAACGCGATTATAATAGTAGGTACATTTTGGTACTAGTGAGCAAAGTTGGTGATTACCGCCAAGGCGCCATTGAGACCCGAGGATGGTAATCATCATATTCACGCGTGGCATACGTCGTTTTACAACACACTTGCGAATAAAATAATAGGTACTACAATTACTAAATAAACAATTCTACAAATTAATTCGTTTTCCTATGCGCCCGCAATAACAATGGCGATCGGCCATATTTAAAAGTATGAGGCTTGAATTTAACTTTTTTTTCCTCTGTTTTTTTTTTCTGTACTTAGAGAAGAAAGAAAAGTTAAATTTGAGTGAAAATTTTATTTATTATACTTACAAGTATTACAAATTATTTATTTAAATACGAAAATGCATCAAATGACCATTAAATAGGCATATTAATTTATTCGTACCTACTATTAAACACGTTCTTTTTGGTATCGAAACTTTTTTAAGAACATAGAAACTTAACCTATAAAATTTAAAAAAGAATCTATAACTCACTTCTGAATAATAGCAAGGAAAAAGTCACTGTGTGATAATAGGTGTCATTACTTGCCTAATTACAGTGAAATAATAGCAATTTTGTGAGCATGTGTGTTGTAAAAAATATTATTGTTTTTGAAAAGTTATTACGCAATTTAACACGATACTACAACTCCTAGGTAACTCAGAGTAACTCAGAGCTGTAAAAGAAAAAATGAAGTATGACGCAGGAATGAGCAGTTTTCCAGTAGGTATTTAAAGGGTTCCTAAAGACGCGCTAGATGGCGCAGCCGGCACTTTTGGTAAGAAGAGTGTGGTGTCACATCTAGTGTAATTTATGGAAAAAAATTTCTTCGGTTTTGTAATGATTTACTTTACTTAAATATTCTGTCATTTTTTCTGATACAATGAAAATATCACAAACAAACCACAGAGTACATTAAAATTATCAGAAGCTATGCTAGCGCCATCTCCTGATGACTTAAAAACCAACTGATTATTATACCTACTGGAAAACTGCTCATTGAACTAAGTTCGAGGGTTGTAGCTGCAGGGCACAGTGTTAATATTTTTATATACTTTAGTATTGACACGCGATATATTTTCTATGGTAATGACGTGTACACCATTGTTTTATCGCATCATTGAGCACGACTGCGAGTTTATAATTACAATATTAATTGCAATATGCAAATACAATGGTAATTAGATTCTGAGCACAAAATAGCCACTTTTGATATTATGCTTGATAAGTTATGGTCCAAGAGTCAGTGAACACCAGAACTGTGAACTCAGCCTTTGATCTGATAATTTGCGAAGAAGAGTGAGAGTCCGTTTAAAGTTGGCTTGCTCCGGTTGTGTAATGCATTTTTCCTTCACCAAGATTTTCGGGAACAATGACAATCGCTAGGCGAATGTCTCTTCTTGATGAGTGAATAACATTGCAATCGCTTTAGGAAAAGTTACAAGTCCTGGCCCCGAATTACAAGTTTTTAAGAGAGAGAGAACGTGATTGACCCACTGACATCCATTGAACTGACACTATGACGTAGGTCTGGCGAGCACGAGCTCTTGTTCTATCACACTCAATCGGCGTTTGCCATTTAAATGAAAGCATTGATAATGTCCACATCTAATCTCATCAGTCAGTTATATTTACTTAAATGAATGCGGTAGGGCACTTTAGTGCGCTCTATCTAATCAAAAACCCAGAAAAAAGTGCTGATAACATTTATTATCAGTCATGCAGTAATTCTACTTATCATGTGTTGTGTAGTGGTGCTATTGATTTACTTATTAATCGTGAATACTTAGTGAGCGGCTTTTCGAGCTTAGCGAAAGGCAGTATAGTGCAATACTATTATAGATGGTGGTTATTATGACTCTTTTGAAGGTTTTCTTATCTGCACGGCACGAAGTACGTCATTTAACAACTGCTCCAGTTTACGTATTTAAGGTACCTAATAATAATACTAAATAAAATATTAATATGTATCAACTGCAGCTATTCGGAGTTAGTCCTGGCATGAAATCGAACCTCTTTTATGAGAAAAAGATTGAGTCTGGCTCCGGTTTTGAATTTGGGATATCTAGTAAGTAGTAGGGCCGCCTTTGCATGTTTAAAATAATAAATATCATACATATCCTTGGAACCCCTACCGACCTTGACCGCCAACGTTGACGACCCCGTCGTAGGCCGTCCGCTGCTTCATGTGGGTACACGTGCGAGCAAATTCGATCATTGCACGAAATTTAATATTCTTTCGTGCAGTGATCGAATTTCGGGCAAAAAAAACACATATGATTTGCACGAAGCAGTATGCAGTGCGTGCGCCCAAATATGTGCAATTGTGCATACACATAAGGCAGCGGATGCTGATATTGTTGAGGATTAAATCCCCCTTGCCTATAATAAAGGCATCTGTGGAAACCCTGCGCCCGTATCTGCTAGGGCGAGTGTTATCCGTTAAGATGACATAGATGATTCTAATATATCAACGGCCTGGTGCAAATTTTGCGTCCCGCGACAGTGTTAGACCTCCCCTAAATATACCGCACTAGTTCAGTAGGATCTGGGTATATTAAACGGATGGGTTCGTGGCTTAGGTCCACAGTGGCCGACGCCCACGTAATGAGCCTCACAAATCCGTTGTCATAGTTAAATCACAGAATAAATAATAGTAATAGGTACGTGTTGGTTATAGAGACTTCACTTACTTTTCCTAAGTACTTATTATCTTGTGTCTGATAATATGGAGGTTCTGATTTTATCAATGGCTGGATAGCTTACTAACCAACTTAACCTGTGTATATATAAACCTGAAAATTCTATTCAGTTGAGCTAAATAGAATTTACAGGTATTAAAACATTGTCATTACGAAGTAAATTAAACAGTAAATATTGTGATGCAAGAAGATTCAATATTTGTTTGCTAGTCTAAAGTATTTAGGTATTTGAGAGACAAATTGCCAGTGCCCCTTGAATCGTTGGAGATTTTGCTTCCATTGTTTGAACTATTTTGAGTTCCGACAAATTTCTCGTTGTACCTACTTGTTTATTTACGTAATTAAATTAATGTTTGTCAGTGTTAAATAAATATTCATTTATAGATGGTTTTAATTATTAAGGCTTTATTGCTTTTAGAAAATATATTAGTCGGAAAACAGAGTCTTTCGGGAAGCGTTTTATGTTAAAATGAATAAGAATTTTTTTTCAAGGTTTTTTTGTACAGAATAACAGAGGATACTTACTTAATGTTATTTTGAAATGCGACGGCATTTTTAAATTCTGCATAATTGTTTCAAAATAGAAAATTATTGCATGACAATATAATATTAAAGAGAAACAATTTAATCGTATAATCTTTGTTGTTTCTTTACAAAAATAAGTCATACAAGGTAAAAATAAAACGCAATTGAAATATGAGGAAAATTTGAATAATTATTATTTCATATTTCGCCTATTCACTGTAACCAGTGGGAGATAAGATGAATCAGTTTATAATCTTGAGAAGCAAGATGAATTCCAATTACAGGCATTCATTTTTGTGTGGGTAGGTATTTAATTTTCTTTTGTGTGTCAAAGATTGGTTTTACGTTGTAAGTACTGCGTAGGTGTATCTACATTGGTTCATTAGGTACATGGTTCATTATACAACCTATACAATCATTGGGTATTTGCGAAGTTTTCAGAAGTATTAGTGGCTTTCACATCAAAGCCCAGGATCCGTTTGCCATATTTATCATTTAAATGAAAGGTAACTTTTATACTGAGGAACGTTCAGTTATAGTGGTATTTTAACAAGATATAACTACCTATTTGAGAATATAACTTAATATCTATATTATTGTATCATACACTCCGAATTGTTTATCGTATCATATTGAACTTCAATTGCGATAGATAATATTAAACGTGCGATATAGAAAGAGATGGTTACCCACGTGGTGAGTTGCAAAAAATACGAGAATCGTCTTAATGGTTTTTTCCGAAGATCATCATGATCTAGATATTTAAACTATCATGGTCATTTACATTACTATTTGAGCTATCGGGATATTTACCATGTAGTTTTGTAAATATCGGAAATTCAAAACAATACATGATAAATATCCCGATAGCCCCAATAGTAATCATGATGATCATCATTGATAACTATAGATCTATTGAAGTGGTTTGAAACGTATTCCCAATAATGATCGCATTAAAGGTCCTATTTTGACCTCCCATTAAATTCAACGCCATACTTTATTCGAATTGCCTTGGCGTCATTACAGGAAAAAAAATCACGATTTTATCCTTTGAAACGACATAAACGGATAATATTACCTGCTCAGGAATGTAAATGATAGCAATAAGCTACACCTAGAACCTACCATGAAACATACGTCCGAAGTTGCGGACCAAAATTTCGGGTATCCTATACCTACCATTAAACGCATTTATACCGCTCTCGGGCTCAAGGATAGCACGTGACAAAAATCCGACCTAAGCCCCACGAAAAGAAATCTGCAGTAACTTCATGATACCTAAATATTACGGATGTATATTTCATGGTACCTCCCCTGATATGTAAAGACGATGTAACAGACATATGCCCAAGACGGTTCTGTTATTTTTAATCAAGTAGAAAGTTATCATAACGTGAATATATAAAATTTAATCGGTCTTGTATTCGCCCAAATCACCTCTGAATCTTGTTTTATGAAAATCAGCCCTGCTTAAATATTGCAAAGTATAATATTATGCACGGTTTAGGAATCTCCCGTGTAGCTTCCAGTTTCCTATAATGGACGTGCTACGATAATCTACGTACAGAGCCCGGCTTTCGAATTAGTACAGGACAGGACCAAAAACAATATGCGTCTAGCTAAAGCCACCATTCCACGGCCCGCGATTTCACGGACTACGTGGAATGGGGCTCTTTGTAATGCGTCCGATTCCTCGACCGCGTCCACGAAACTTCACAACATAGAACCCGGGGTAAGATTGTATTGCTTTCGTTTTGTACAGCGATCTCCCTGTCACAAGTCGAATTGACAGTTCAGTATCTTTTAGATAAAATAAAACAATTTTGTGTTTATAAGACACTAGTTTTTGCCCGCGGCTCCACCCACGTGTATGTCGGTTATCGCGACCAAACATAGCCTATGTCCTTTCTCAAGGTCTAATCTACCCCAATACCAAATTTCATCAAAATCGGTTCAGTAGTTTAGACGTGAAAGCGTAACAGACAGAGTTACTTTCGCATTTATAATATTAGTATGGAGTATGGATATGGATTAGAACGATAGTCTCAGTTTTAACTACTCTAAAGAGATATCAAGATAGACGTGCTTTGCCATGGAAAGAATACTCTACAAACCGAAGCACATCGATCTTAACCGGACCCCTACTCTTCTTCCTGGTGTGGCAAGTCAATTGCCGGGTACTCTTCTTCCTCTTAGCGTTAATTCCCAGTCGCATCCGAAGTTTTCAGCTCGGAGTCTGGGGTCCGCTTTACAAGCCTTAACTACGGATTTGGCTAGACTTCGATATTTTCCGTGAAGCGATTGTCATCTGACGTCCACAACCCAATGTTAACATTAGGCGATATCGAAGCTTTGCAGTTAGACCGTTGTTTTTGGATTTTTTAGGGCTCTAACTACCCGTAACGACTGCCATAGATGTTCTTATGGCAACCGGGACCGACGCGACGGCTTAACGTGCTCTCCGAGTCAATTGCCGGGTAATGTGCCTGTGGAGTTCTAAGTCATACTATTGACATTGTTTTATGACCATTTTTATTTAACCTGTAGATCCTGCGAAACAACCGGCAGCACATCAAGCAATTTAGTTGTTTGCTATGTTTCCGGATAAAACAATTTTACCGTGAAATGTTATAAATATTTTTTGTGCTTCATCATAACCTTTTATTGTGACTTTTAGGATCATTTTCAAATATGGAATGAATATTAAGTAACTATTAACCTACCAATAAAAAAAAACTTTTTTGGGACTCGTTGATCGTAGGTACTCGTATTGAGAAATTGCATCGCATCGTGAAGAGCTGCTGTGCAATTCACTAACAAGCACAACGATGCGACAACGATGCGAGTCGCAACACTGTCATTGGTCGATTTCCAATGACGTGATACAATCTGGCCAATAACAATCTACGTTGCGCCTCGCATCGTTGTCGCATCGTTGTGCTGCTAAGTTGCACGCTCCCGGAACATCCGCGACACGATGCCCTGTACAATCTGTACATGCCTTAATGGAGGACAGAACCTGGCAAACTTTCAAAAACAATAATCATTTTCATTCTACATTATCCTATTCTAAAAAAATATTAGCTTTTTTAATACGAATTTGTGGCCAAATTTGGCATCTGAATTGTGAAACTGTCTTGTAATGTTGTGCTCCATCTAATTTGATGGTAGTGTCACATTTAGGTGGAATAATAATAATAATAAATAATAAATATCGTACAACATTCTACACAACGCTATCTAGACCCATGGTAAACTTAATTACCTTGTGTCATGGAATCTAGAATGCGGATATACATACTTAGATACTTTTTTTTTGTAAATACGAGTACATACATATTATACATAGAAACACCCAGACCAATGCAAATATTTATAGTCATGCATACAAATATTGGCACTGAGCGGGGATCGAACCCGCGCCTCCTGCGTAGCAGCCGCGTTCACTACCGCTACGCCACAGAGGCAGTCAAATGGCCAGGTTTCTTTCTTAAATTTTATTATTATTATATTTTAGTCGAGGGGACAACCACACATTGGCCCCCCCATACCCGGGGGCGAGTTGGGGACTCCGTGGTCCCCACACCGGAAGAGGGCCAGATCGAGAGATATATGGCCCTGGGTCGGCCGGGGTGCGAGGGATATGGCTATGACAATCTCACCTCCGGCAACTGACGGCCCACAGAAGGCGTGCGTTTTAGTCGGTTCGCACGTTTCGCACGATAAAAAAAAAAAGGATAGAGTCAAATGGCGGGCTGTTGTCTCTGCCTACCTCGGAGGGAAATACGCGTTAGTGTATGTAAGTATTTTTTTTAGATCGGTGATTTTTCCACTGACGTGACGATCTCTCATTTCTTACATTTTCTTATTCATAATTTTGCAGACAGACTGAATATTTCAATTTGAATTGAAATTTTCTTTCACGAATGTTTTTGGTTGTTACTGATATAAAGTTTTGTAAATTATGGATGAATGAAAAAGTATTTTAAAGTTCTTAGATAGGTTTCACGTCAGTAGATATGCCAAATCAAGAGCAGGAAAGCAGACCCCGAGCTTTAGACGCAACTGGGGCGAACGCTGTGTTGAGGATGTCTTTAAACGAATTACTAAAAAGTAATGACGCTATATCGAATGAGGCCACATCTTTAACATAAATGATTCAAACACACCTGGTAACTATATACCAATAGTTCAATATTACTTTGATATAAACTGATTTGTTCAACCCAGTCCAAGCACTGACAGTAAAATAGCCATTCACTTTCACGACGGAGTGTGATTAATCGTAGGGTGTTTAATCGTAAACTAGTACATTAACGAAAACCGATATTTGGTAGGATTTATTTGAAGGAATCAATCCAATACCGCAACAGGCCAAATTGAGGGTATCTACATTTTATCCCATTACTTGTAATTGTCTTCCGTCGTTTGTTATTTTGTCTTTATACCATTATCAGCTAAACCAACTTTATAATTCTAAAATAGGACTATTTTAACACTGACCATCACCTTTCCTCCAAGTGGCTATCTATCATAATCATCATAATCATAGTTTACATACTTATCATTATTATACAAGTGTTACTGAACCATGTCTAGGTAACAATAAAAAAGGGTTACTTTCCCGTATTAACCAATGTAATGAATTTACGCGCATGTAAAAGTGAACAATATTGGTTTAATAGACTGCTGACCCAAAAGGACGGATGACCTGAAAAATGTAGCTAGAATATACTGGATACGGACGGTACATGCAGGTGGAGGATAAAAAGAGTTTTCAGAAGTAAATTGGTGAAATTAACTAGAATGGGTATAGTGTAAAGGGTTTGAAGCGTCGGTAGCTTAGTGGTTAAGGAGTCGGCCTTACGATCGAGAGGTCCCGGGTTCGAATCCTGGCCATTACACTACCGACGTGAACCCACTCCTAGCACAAGCAATTTAGCTTAGTTGGAGGGGTTAACGGGAATATTAGTAATTTCGGTTGCTAATATTCTTTAAAAAAAAAAAAGAAAAAAAAAGGGGTTACATCAGACGAGTGAACAATATTGGTGAACAATATTGGTGACGACGACATTTTATTGATGAATAGATACATAAAACGTAAAAAAGATAGAAGATAGGTATGTATATCCTATTGATAAACAGTAATGCGAAAATACTGAAGACATTGCATTCCAATAACAAATGTCCCCGTCACCAAATGTGAGTTCCCACAATTACCTGACCACGTTATTGATAGCTCTATGTGAATTTACAATGAGGAATACGCTTATTGCAATGAAGTTGGCTAGGTAAATTGCATATCAACGTGGTAAACAAAGGGAGGAAGGAGCGTCCGGTACAATAATTTTCTTTTGTATTTTTCTTTTTCCACGTAAATACCGTGGAAAGAAATGCAGGTGGAGTAATTTGCATACGCAATTTTGACTTTAATAGCATAATTATTTTTTCTTTTACTCGTCCGTAGTTTTGTTTGCGGTCGATATTACTCGTAGCATAGACTTATTCTATATCATTTGCTACTAAAAGCCTGTGTGTAATGAACCGCGGAATGTAAGGAGGCGTGGGTTCGATGCCCGCTTAGTGCAAATATTCGTATGCATGAATATTATATTGCATTGGTCTGACCTTACCTCGGAGAGCACGTTATGCCGCCGCCGGTCCCGGTTGCCAAATATGACTATAAAACCGGACCCCCGCCTCCGAGCTGAAAGCTTCGGATGCGACCGGGACTAATTATATAAAAAAGTAATTTCGGTTAGGTATAGATTCAACAAAAGAATTTGAAAAATATTTAAACTGTAATGGTCATTAACAATACAGTTAACGGGTTGTTTTCTACGTATTGTTTTGAATGTCCGTTATTTTGGCAATGTTGCAAACGCCGTGATAGGATCCACTTTCTGAAACAGCGCTGCTTTCAGCCCTACAAATAGATCCAGAACAAAACACACAGCCTTTAAGTAAAAATTTGTCCCAGTTTGCATTCACAGTTCAGATGCTGTGACTATCTTCTCGACTTTTATATATACCTACTACTAAGGTGGCAATCTCGTGTAACGCGGGGAAATCATTGCTAAAACATTTTTATCAATAACTAGCCGACCCGCCCCGGCTTCGCCCGTGCCCCATTTCTAAGGCCCGTTACCCGTATCACCCCT
This sequence comes from Eilema depressum, assembly GCA_914767945.1. Classification (NCBI taxonomy): domain Eukaryota; kingdom Metazoa; phylum Arthropoda; class Insecta; order Lepidoptera; family Erebidae; genus Eilema; species Eilema depressum. Next base: position 44,027,851 of record OU612012.1, on the reverse strand, counting down.
TTCTATATGCCCGCAAAGTATGAAAATCTGCCGGATTTGTTGACATTTATGATTACTGCTCCGCTCCCTTAAGTAGTAGCGTAATTTTTCTCTGCGTAAGAACCATCCTCGTACCTCAAGGAATATTCTAAAAAAAGAATTATCGAAATTGGTCCAGCCGTTTTCATGCTATGTCGTGACAACGGAAAACGGGTTTCATTTATATGTGTTAGCACTGATTTTATTGGTCCTTTCAAAAAGATACTCACTCTATTGCAAAGAGCTATTTTGACCCTATTCATCAGCGTGTCGCATTACCTGTGAATGTTATAGAGGGGTGATCTTTCCTTAATTTGGTAGCCCCAAATTCATATTCTCTCCTTGACATTTAAGTAAATTGCTAGAAGAAATTGCGAATCAAACCGGCAACTCTTATCTCAACAGGAAAATTTATTAAAACCATTTATCTTTTTCTTTTCTTTGAATATAAAACAAATCATAACCACGAATAAGTTTATTTTATTTCTTGCTCGAAACTTTTGTACTATTGTTTTTTTTACTTTAACAGGTTCGGTTATTAATGTTGGTATTATACTTACATAATACTTTCACATATCGGCGAAGTATTTTAACTTTCTGATTATGTCTTGAGCTAATACGGGGATGGGATCACATCAAGATCTTTGGAATTAGATTAGAAAAATCTTTAATGTACACTTATAAAAATTATAGTAGGTACATGTACCTACCTACGGAAACCAGAAGAAATATGTAGAAATGGCGGCCTTATCGCTACAAGCTATTCTTACAGGCATCCTTTGGACATAACATACATAACATAACATAAACTCACGCCTATATCCCCGAAGGGGTAGGCAGAGGTGCTAGCACCCACATTTCGCCGTTTATGTTTAGGTCCCAATGTAATAGGTGGCGAGCCCATTGCCATTAACCGGGCACTTATAAACCTGCGATAATCTTTGGACACAGAATAGATACATAATCTTTGGATGAACATAATTAACGCTAGAAATAAAACTTATGGGACCCAAATCAAGCTTACCTGCAACCTGATTTTTTCTCTCTGATTGGTAGACGAGGCTCTTATATCTGGCAGTCACCATAACAAAAGCTGTATACCTGAGAGAAACCCGAAGGAAAGCGAAAGGCGACCCCAAGTCCCAAGGTGAAAGCCTCGGATGCATCCGGGAACAGCGCTAAGGTTTATGATGAATGTTTTAACGAAGCAAAGATTATCTTAGCATTAATTAATTTTAATTGCACTTTTTTTAATTATACAGCAACCAAGTGTACGTACACATGAATAGCGCTGAGTCAGAAATTTTGTACACAGAAATTCTTGTTAAGCTGAATCGCACTTACTGTTTCAGTGCTTCTTATTTGTCTAATTCAGCTGTAACGTAACAACAATGTTAGAGAAGATGTGTCGTTGCAGCTATAATTACACTTCCTACGTAACTATACGTTCCTGCATCGCACTATTACGTATATGGTTCTTAATTAGGTACGTGCTTAGAGTATACATTATAAATATAGAGCGCGCCTATCACTCAGGTCTTTGGCGCCGATTGTTAGCAGATACTTTGCGATGGTATAGCGCACCTATAGTGACGTTTCATGCATTACCGAAAATATCAATAGATGCACTTATTAATGTAGTTTGTTGTTATGAAGTGCTTTGTTCGATTTGATATGCATGGATAAAATTAAAGCCAAAATACAAAAAAAAATGGCGTCATTTTGCGGTATTTTTGCGTCATAATTACTACAAATATACGATGTTGCATAAAATTTTGATTTCACATATCGTATTAAATATTATTTGCGAAGTCATTTTGCTGGGTATTGTTTTGCTGCTGATTGAGGTTGAGCCAGGAGCCTCGGTACTGTTCATACCCGTGATAGCAGTTCATACTTGTAAGGCGCGCTCTGGTACGTGTGTGTGAACCAAGAGTTTCGAGGTCCAAATTAACCGCACCTGATTTTTTACGGGTCAGGCCCTGGTGCAGGTTTTCCTCTCAGGGTTACTCTCATGAATCAAACCAGTTCGTAGAAAAAGAGGACAGATTTCGGACACCAGTTACAAGTTTGGATGCAACTGGTATCCTATATAGGTACTTACCTACCCTTTTTTTTCTACAATTTAGGTGGCAGATAAGTACACGTGGTCGTGTCGTCCTTCATATGTAAGTACCCTGAAAGAGCTAAGATGGCTAATCATCAAATTGAGATAATTTAGCATTCTATCATTATATAGATATAGTAATTCTATTTTACGTGAACGTACATGAGTTGTTTTGATAAAAACAGGGCCCATACCATGAACTCTTAAAACAGGTCAATATTGAACTACTGTCATTCTACCAACTGTAAATGTCACTTTGTAATCCTATATATTTATATGACATTACAAAGTGACATTTGCAGTTGGTGGAATGACAGCAGTTCAATATTGACCTGTTTTAAGAGTTTATGGTAAGGCCAGCAGGTCTAAAATGGCCGTTTTGGATGTTTCATCTAAAAATGACATTCATTTGCAGATTAGTTGGTGACATATTTTATAAGATTGTAAAATGACCACATTTTTTAATATGTCATTCATATTTTCATCTGCAATATGTTTCATATTTGTTATTGGTGTTGCTATGACGAAAAAAATATAAGGACTCGCCGAATCGTGCTTTTACGGTATTTACTACATTATGATTTTGTCATTAATACAGCGTAAAATGGTAGTTATTATGTTCTATATATCAATAGTTCATGATTTCCATCTAATAAACATGAATTGAAAGAAAAATAACGCTAAAACTACAATTTGTTTCCAATTTTTATTTTTATTTTTGGTGTGGTAATTTTTGCCTGACGTGACATTTCAAAACTGTCTGTTGTCAAAACTTGGTTTCAATGTTTATTAATGTTTCTTATTCTTATCAAGTTTATCAACTTATCAAGTTACTTCGACAAAAAACATTGAATGTGTTTGTGTTTCTGTGATTAGATTCAGAGGCGTCTAAAGTAAGGTGCAGACACGAAACTAATGATGTTAGAATGGTAGACGGGCAACGTAATGGGGGAACGACGGTGGCGTATAAACAAAAGCAAAATACTGTCCTTTTGTTTGGATCCTGTGGGAAGTAACTAACAAACTCGAGTCAGCCAGTCAAAATCGAGGCCACTCTATATCCTGCGTTAATAGCTCTACTACGGGACATTGACAGAATTGATGTTAAAAGCACAGAGCCATTCATTATGAATTGAATTGAACTTATCAAGTTACTTCTACAAAAAACATGATTAGATGCAAAGGCATCTTTACACAAGGTGCAGGCACGAAACTAATGATGGCAAAACGGTAGACGGGCAACGGGATGGCAGAGCGCTGGCTGGATATAAACACAACAGTGTAAAAGCCTAGAAGGCACACAGAGTACTCTTCTATATATATCATGCTACTACTTAGAGGAGTGGAGCAGTAATTATAAATATGAACAAATCCTGCAAATACCCATAAGATATTTGGAAATCAATAAATTAATTTAAAGGGATGACGCGGGGTTCTGAATAATCCCACTGGTGGAGCAGGACGAAGTCTCTGATAATAACAACAATAATTTGTATTGTACCTAATGATAATTTATTAGCTGTAAGTTTTCATAAAATGCAATGAATAAATAAATAAAAAGTTTTATTTTTAAATAAATATGCGAATGAGAATATTTATATTTCTATATACCTCTACCTCCATGATCATTATAGTGTTTATTATGCTTAAGTAGGTAGGTATATTAGTCAAAGTTATTGAGGTTGAATCTAAGGCCTTTCACATTTTTTTATATACTGTCTGTCAATTTACTGCACCCCGCTAGATGGTAAAAACTTGAGGTGCAATCCAGAACATGTGGACCACCATTAGGCTTGCATTAGGCAACATTAGCTGTGACATTAGACTGTCTTGGTCATTTATATAATAATATAATTATTTGTAGATGCCTCACAAATTAAATAAGGCTTCAGCGCCTTGCCTGTTGACTGGGCCCTTTACAGTGGTGGGCCGTTCCCTGTATGGAAAAACTCTAGCATAACTTGAATATTTATTCTACATACATAGTATACATACATACAATCACGCCTTTATCCCCGGAGGGTTAGGCAGAGGTGACTTTACACCCACATTTCACCAATCTTTGTATTGGGTCACGTAGCCTATTGCCGTTTTCCGGGCACTATTGTTGACTTCAGCCATGTATAGGCTGAGTCTGGACTGGCTAAGTGGACGAGACTGGATATTTATTCTAATTCATGTAATTTGGAAGTTCATCATCACAGCGCAAGGTCCGGTTGAATTGCAAAGTTTTGACAAGATCAAATCACGCGTAGCAAGCAATAATCAATTATTATTAAATAAATGAAGGGGGGAGACAACACGACCCCGTCGCCAAAGCTTGACTTTTGTAGGAGCAACTCAGACCTTATAACCTGAAATAAAAGTCTACGCCAAAGCCTCGGCCGTCAATAAATAGTTGTGTGGACAAACAGAGTGGAGTTAAATTGTGCCCTAAACATCTTAGTGAGGTTTAATATTACAACAATAACTATGAAAACATCAATATGAAGGCTAAAATCTGCTAAAAAGTAAATCCGTGTTAACATTCAATACGTCACGAATTTCACCGAATTTGACATTATGAATGACTCATATATTTAGACCATTTTACGCATCTTCATACAAAACTGTCAAATAAGATGATGAACATATATGAGCTTCATTATATGATTCATCAAAAGTAACCATTTTACGATTAGTGAAATCTGACAGTTAAGATGATCATTTAATGAAACATCCAAAGCGGCCATTTTAGACCTGCAGGTCTTTAAATACAAATGATAGTTTTGTAGCCAATACTAAAAGCAATACATACAAAAGAAAATTCAAAGTAGCTAGAATACTTTGAAATATATGTAATCCTAAAATTCGAATTTAAGAGCCATCAGAACAGTTTTCTCTTTAGCTGCTTCTAGCATATTCTACTAGCTTAAATAAACTATCTTTTTAATGAAGAAATTATATATTCCACTCACATCGTCGAAAACCTACTAACTGCAGATTTCTCATTCGTTGAATATAATATTTAAAACGTTGTTTCTATAACTTTTCCATTAGAAATAACAGCCTTCTGACCCCTCTTTCTGTTTTAGTGAATATCTTAGTTTATTACTTTAGTTTTAGTTTATTAGTTAAATTAATTTAATTCAGTATTAGAAAGTAAAAATATACTTATGTACGTACCTAAATAAAAAAATTGAGACGGGTCAGTAAAGGTAACCTACCTACCTACCAATCAATTCAAACTTTTTAAGAAAATGCTGAACTGGATCGACAGGTAGTTTTTTATACCACTTGGGTCGCAGACAAGCACACGGCCCACCTGGTGGAAATTCATTACCGTGGCCTATGGACGAGTGTAATAATTATTTCAACGTTCGTGGTAGACATGATTATAAAATTGAAATTACCGTACAATAAGCATTCGTTTTTGAATAATTCTTATCTGATCAAACTCACTTTCCGACGCCATTATGTAACGCCTAATATTAATATTGTTCACAAATTAAATAAAAAACTGGCTGTTAAAACGAAAGCATTATACGTTCAGGTATTAAAGCGAAACATAAATTACGTGAGACTTTTAGCTTTTACTGATAATGGTGAAACGGGAGGAGGCTGTGGTGCCATAGCTTTTTTAGTAGGTACATATTTATTTATGTGTCGTGTCAGCTATCAGAACAGAAACGATAACGAAACATGATTAATTCTTATTGTTTGTTACCTCCTGAGTTAACACAAACCTTCTCCAACGATATATAAAAAAATACAAGTCAAGATATAATCTGATAGATGTAGTTTAATGTGAATAAAGCTGGAAATCCACTAAATGTAATAGCTAGAGCCCAAAATCATTTTATGTCACCGTTGTAGGTATAATATGTGTAAGGAAGGGTCAAATAAATTAATCCTACTATAATACAATTTAAATATGTACAATATTAACAATAAAACTAAAAATATATATATAAAAGGACAATTAATTAAAAACTAAAACCGAAAGCGTCGTGGAATTCCTCCGCATCGCATGCCTCTTGTGGTAACGTTCCCAGAAGACTGGCAGCATTGCCACGTTGTATGGCAATGCTTATTCTCTGACTTAAAAAGAGGCCAGCCTTCTGGTCATGAGAAGCGTCGACCATACGCTTCGCAATCTCCCTGAAGAGATTGCGCGCGCTCGGACCCCATGGTCCCAACGTTTCGACTCCAAACGGCACAAATTCATAATCTCCAATAAATAAATCATTTATTCATTCATACATACATACATACAACACTGCATTTGAATATTCAACTAAACAAACAAAACTAATTGAACTTTTATCCAATGTCCTACATCCTACACGTACACAAAAAGACACTAAGTCAAAAGTCACAACGTATTAACCGTAAACCGGTTGGCATACAAAGAAGTGGAAAAAATACGTGTAAAGTAGGTATTTCAGGAACTCTAGTCTCAACAACAAAACTAACTGAATTACAATCCTAGCGGCTGGCGAGTGGCGGCAGGCCGTGTACTGCACGGTATTTTACTGAAGCACAAGTTTAATTCAACACGTGCCTTGTAAATTATGTACCTTTGTTTTTGTTCGTGAAGCCGATAATTGCGTTGTAGCTGAAATATTATTTGAACACAATCGAAATACTACAGAAGCTGTTTTAAAAATGTTTCAGGAAAAATAGAGATTTGTAAATTTTCTTTAACAATACGGCGGTGAAACATTTTACAGCTAACTCTGATGTTGGAAGTTCTATGCGCGTTCAGTGCCAATATTTATATGAATACTTATAGGTATATTTGCGTTGGTGTAGGCATCGATATATAGGTATATTGTTACATTTGTTACTACATAACTAGGTGATTCGAAATAAAGTATGTGGTTACATAAAAACGGAACTAATACGTTTATCTGCATTCTAGCATAACTGCGCATAATGAATAATCCCTACTAATATTACAAATGCGAAAGTAACTCTGTCTGTCTGTCTGTCTGTCTGTCTCACTTTTACGACTAAACCGCTGAACCGATTTTGATGAAATTTGGTATAGAGGTAGGTTAGACCTTGAGAAAGGACATAGGCTATGTTTGGTCGCGATAACCGACATCCACGCGGGCGGAGCCGCGGGCAAAAGCTAGTAATAATAATAAAATAAAAACGTCTTTATTGTACACCAAGGATTTTACAATACATGACAACAATAAAAGTTTGTGGTAAGTACAGATGGCGGCCTTATCGCTCTGTGGCAATTTCTTACAGGCATTTTTACCTATTTGTTTAATAATATAATAGTTCTTTGTAGAAAATAAATAGCAATAAGATTAAGGTATATTATTCTTTGTGATAGTTTTGCTTCAATTCAAACTCACTTTATAGTTTCAATAAAATCTGTGACAATAAAGTTTGTACACTTTGTACCGCTTTATATTTACGGTCTTCTAAGAATAAAATACGTAATAAAATATACAATTGTTATTATCTGCATAACTTTAAAGTTTTATGAATTGTTTAGATTTACAGCTCTCTGTACTTCTAAAACTAAAAAAATAATACCTAATTATTATTTTACTTAATAAAAGTACTGAACAATCATAAACCACAACCTATTACTTTGAAGGTCGATTTTACTAAAGTTGTTCAATGAACTCAGTCTGAAATAATATTTCAGCATATGATTACTTAGATGCCTACGTGTACTTGATTAAATAATTAGTATTTGTTGAGTTCTCTGACTTGATTTCTTTCTTTTTCTTCTTTTGATTTCGTTCTTTCGATAAAATTAGGATTGCCTGACGCACTTTTTACTTATCTTATTACTTTTATATTTTAACAAATAATTTTATGTTGTTGTTTTTTATATTTAAATAATAATATTACTCGACTAGCTTCTCAGACTTTTTAGGGCGACAACGACTAAGTGAAGTGGGCAGAGACGTGGTGTGAATGGTATATTCGTCATGGCGCGAGTACTGCCGCGTATGTTGCTGCGAATGTCGGCTTGGCGGCGCGAGTCAAAAGAGCGGCAATACTAGCGCGATGAACTATACGAGACCGCTAGATGGCGCTAATCAGTAAACACGGCTTTCGTTATTGCTCCTCGAATATTCACTTTTAAAAATATTTATATCCATCTACGGACAGTGTATAGGTAGTTGAAAGTGATAGTTTTTTATTATTAATCTATTTAATCAATTCGCTATGCTGTAAAAGCATAATGCGTACACTGCTACAGCGTTGTTCTCCATACGTTTACGTCCGTCTCCGTTGCAGGGCGAATACTGTAATGCGGACCAACGCGATGATGCGTACGTGTGAATGCTAGGGCATTATTCGTGGGAATACTGCCGGCAACACGATGAGCAATGCGATGGGCAGCGTGTAAACGCGGGGTAACATTGGGTCGTGGAGGTCAGACGGCAATCGCTTCACGGAAAATATCGAGGTCTAGCCAAATCTGTAGCTATGACTGGTAAAAGCGGACCCCAGGCTCCGAGCTGAAAGCTTCGGATGCGACTGGGAATTAACGCTAGGAGGAAATCATTGCTTGGGAAGAGATGGAGTGGTCCAAATTCTATTCAGTCTTCTTTTTAAAATAGTTTGATTATCGTATTTAATACACGGGTTTCTTGCAAGGTTTATGATATTACAAAATTTCGGAACGATCCCATTTCCGATGTCGTTTAGCTCAGACAGCGACAACCTGTGAGGTAATACGGTATAATTCAATAGGTATGAATGAGATCATTGAATTTCATGAGTATCTATTGAATTATTCATAGTGCCTAATGGATCATTATTTTTAACACTTAACTGTTTTAAGTCTAAATTGTAAATGTGGGATCCAGAAATAAAGCAATATCGAAATAAAGTAGAAATACTTGTCTAACTAACCTTCACGAGGCGCGTAAAATAACAGAAAATTTCCATATACATAATAATATGTCGTAAGGTGAAGGCGTTGTCGGATCCAGACGATTGAAAAAAATATATTTTTAGCATGAGCTAACATTATTAAGAGTAGGTACGGTAAGTGGCGAAAGTAGCTTAAAGCAACATAATTGTTCAGCTGCTGCTGCTACTGCTTACGCTTCTTGGTGACCCACCAAGCGTACCTATTGCCAAATCAAATCAAATAGTTTATTTGCTAGAATATGGTACAACAGATATTACAAAATGGTTCGGTTCCTCACATTCTGCCACAAACGGTGTGCAAATTTTTAGGTTATATAGGTATGCTAAAATTAATTACATTAAAAGATATTGTTAAATGTTATTGTATCGTCCAAGAAATCATTAATATTGTGATACATTTTGTTTAATAACATGTCTACTAATTGTTTCTTAAATAATGTCATACGTAGGTTAGTCAAACTTGATGGAAGATTATTATTATATTCTGATACAAATGCCGGTTCGAGTCCCTCCATCGTCGTGGGCATTTTTCGCACGATAAAAAAAAGAAAAGTAAACATTCCTTCTAAATAGTTCTATATAATAATTAGAGGTAAATGTAACCTGTTTTTATGTCTCGTCCGGCTATTCGCATAGTCACCAAGTTTGTCGAATAGATGGGGGTATTTTGTCTTATTCTATATTATCTTATTCTTTATTTAATAATTTATCTTTTGCAAACTTTACTTTGCCTAGCTCGTGATCTCGTCCGTAAATTAACAGGTTAACAGGACTTGGGTCCGAACAACTTGGCTATATACGAGTACACCCTACTTATTCATTTAAACAATATTTGAAATTTGTTCTTGATAAATTTAAAAAAATACTGTCATACAATATTACTCAAGAGGAGTGTTATATGTTTTTGAATACAATTAGTTAATACATTAATACATAACACATTATAAGAGCTAAATGTGTCATACAATTAAAGGCACCAAGGCTCGTGGCCTTAATTATATTTTTATATAACTTACAAAATATGGTAAAAAGTAATCAAGGAGCAAACCCATTCATTATATTTTAATAAGTTAGGGCAAATGACTGTAAATTCAGTAAGCCGGCGTAACAAAATTTAACAACCTCTCGTGTAATTAAAATATTTTAAGAAAAAATACCATTCTGTTTTAAAATGCATTGAAACTATAAATTGAATTTAAATAATATGTAAGTATACACACATATATTATATACCTACTAGACTAGAGTCCAACGGCTAAGTCAGTTCTCGCAGAATTTCGAAGAAGTCAGTTTACGTTCAAAATAATATCAAAAATATTTGAAACTATTTGATTCTATGTCCATTTCTTTTGGCTATTGAATCTTCTTCCTGCTTCTATTTATTACTTCTATTTCTGGGCGGGATTTTTTGGCGTTTTCCTTCAATACCATGATATTTCTGTTTACCTACCTGCCTTCTATCATTTTACATTTGTGACTCCTGCTCACTTCCTCTTCGCTTCATTCACGCACCACATATCAACATTTTATCATCATTAATCATATAATATCGTCACCCATTCGTAAATATACCCACACTGAACGTGAATATATCAAAGCTACCCTCTTTCATCGACTTTTCGTTCCGTGGTCCTTTTTCAGGTGATGTTTTGCGAGCCCTATAGCGCCCATTGTACATTCAATACACACAGAACTCTAATTAATAATCTAACGGAATTAATAGGTTCTTGTTTAGTTGACACAAATAATAGCCCGAAATTACTATGGATTGATGAGGGAGTCCCCAGTTGTTCTATTAAAACCACATTTCCATTATATGTGTAGGTATATGTTATGTGGGTCGGCCTCATTCGCCTAAATAGTTTTGTCGATTGTTTTTTGCTATTCGCACTTATACGTTATGCGAATAAAGCAAATAAATACAAATGAGCCCATCCAAATTTCGTGAAGACGATTCTCCAGATTTCTTACATGCCTTAACAGATACTTTACACATATTATGTAGGGAATGTTAGTGGTTATATGTGTACAGTACTCTACCCATAGAAATATAGGTATTAGGATAAAACAGCTATGAGCAGTGTTCGCCTGCATGCCGCGTTAAACCATCGCCGTTGTTACGAGTATCTAGGCGCTCAAAGCAAGCATAGCTTCACATGCTTGTAATATAGGTTCTGTAATAATATTTCCAGGTGCCTACTTTATTCTTCACCAGCTGTAGCTCGCGGCTAGGCCTGCCTTTCTTGCAATACATGGGATAGGTTCCCATGTATTGCAAGAAAGGCAGGCCTAATATCAGGCTAATAAATGACAGATATACTTATTCCTGTGCCTAGTTTCAACAAGATCCGTTTAACCGTTTTAAGGTCCAACCCCACCAAACGGACGGCATCGGAACGGATTTCACAATCTTTAAACAAAATAAATCTTATATCACAGCATTTAAAGTTTATATTACCAAGTCACGCATGACAGCTTGACGTGCGTCATGCCGCCGCACGTTGCTGTCAAGCTGTTGTGCGTGACTTGGTAATATAAACTTCAAACACTGTGATAATAAGATTTAATTTTCTTTAAAGATTGTAAAATCCGGGCCGATGCCGTCCGTTTGGTGGGGTTGGACCTTTAGTGTAATCTTTATAACAAAAAATCCAAATATCTTCACAAACTTTGATAGGATAAATACTTTCATACATAGAAATACGAAGACTGCACACAAATATTTACACTGCGACCTTTGACTCGGCAGTCGGACGCCCTACCGCTGCCCTACACACAGGTCGTCAAACCATTTACATTCGTCGAGCATGTAACTCTAAAACGATTCTGTAAACAATATTTTGAGGTACCTATACACAAGAGAAAACAAAGCCCTTTTTCCCGTTATTTGTTTAACAAGTGAAACGAAATTGGTATTATTTGCAGAAAATATCAATATGAAAGCTTTCACTAGCAGCTGATACTGTTATTCAGCGACTGTTTTTTTAAACAAACTTACGGATTACCTGCAGACTGATGGACAAGCCTCTGGTGCAAACTTTTCTACAGTCGCTTATGGAAGCTTGTGTACCTAAGTAAAAACATAGGTTGGCTACGTCCTGTAGGTCTTGGTAGGCCCCAAAGACCCTATGAAGATATAGATAGGTAGTAGGTTTATTTTGAATGTATCTGTTGCTTAAATATTTCTTATGCTTTAAAGAAAGGTACGTTTAAAATTCTCCAGATCTCTTAAGGGACTCGTCCCAGACAACTTAGTGTCTCTTTAAGACTTTTGTTAGAATACGATTTTAGGTTTTGGATTTATGTAGTAGTTAGGTATATCTACAGGCGCGGGTTTTCATCACGAGCTTCAGTTGCTCTCGTAAAAACCAACAAACAAATCGTAAATAAACGGAGTTCATACATTACTATATTTATATAGTTACCAGCTATTCTGAATTTCTTAAAACACGTAGGATACGTAGTAAAAATCCATTTTAATTTATTGCAGAAGAATCGTGAACATAAGCCTCTCTCAATGTGCGCTGTATCACCAAGTTTTTGATAAAATAGTTTTCAATTTCTACTAAAAACGAATTCTATCAGTTCTCCTGTCGTGCCACGTGATGGGTGTCAGGGATTACGGCAGCCTTCGCTCGCGCTGACAATGGATATATCCGTTAACCCTACCCCAATTGATTCGAACAAAATTCGCCCAAGAACAATTTATATTTCACCCTTGTTGACTTAAAATACTTCGTAGACGTAACAAGAAAATTTGGTTCATTGTTATTGTGTACACTAACAAAAAATTGTTTATGTGGCGTTTGGAGTTATCTTTTGTATCTGTTCATTGTTCATCTGATCGATGGACAGATATAATTATTGTGTGTTTAACAAGTTTTAACAGTTTCGTTTCGCCTGAAAAAATAAGTACATATTTTGATATTTATTTGAAAGTATAATTATTTCAATGGTTATAGGTTATAGGTACGGAGATTTAAGTAAATAGTACCAAAAAAATGTTTTTGCCACCCTCTCCAATAACTCCTTTGGAACATGAATTTTTAAATTAGATTAGTCTACGTATTTTCTATCAATTCCATGAAAATCTGTTAAGAACTTTATTACGTAATAATATTATTATGTTTATGTATATCCTAGCTTATTCTATTGACAAAGAAAATATAGCCCCTAGATTTTCGCGCTCTACTTCTGTTTACCAAATAAATATACTGATATTTGTAAGTCATCCGTATTATATTATGAAGACAAATAACGTACTTCGAAAGAAAAGAGGCCGTGGAAATGTTATAAATAAGAACAAAGAATTTTAAACACTAATCCATATTTGAGACACTTTATTTCGGTGTTACCTACATAAAACAAAGTCAATTTGGAGGGTTTATTGAAATGATAAAAGGTGGGCGGAGGTAAGCAGGAATAAAGTATTTTCTTATTAAGGGAGACAATGAAAACTTATTTAGGGGCAGGAGGGCGCGGGTCATTTGTTTACATTCTTTGGGACTTGTCCCTTGGGATTCTCTAACGCGTACTCGCTATTTCGTCGCCGAAAGTTTAATCTCGCGATTTTTCACCCAAAATACTCGCTCAATTTACTTAAATCATAACTTTTTAAATATGTAAGCGTACATACGTTTTAAAAAAGATTAATATAGTGATTGGTCGTTATTCGGCGCAAGAGCCCGTGCTATTCACCCCCTTATATTTCAAGCAGGTGACAGCCTCCGTGGCGTAGCGGTAGTGAACGCGGCCGCTACGCAGGAGGCGTGGGTTCGATCCCCGCTCAGTGCAAATATTTGTGTTCATGAAATATGGGTATCTGCATTGGTCTGGTCGTGCCTCGGAGAGCACGTTAAGCCGTCGGTCCCGGTTGCCATAAGAACATCTATGGCAGTCGTTACGGGTAGTTGGAGCCCTCAAAAATCCAAAAACAACAGTCTAGCTGCAAAGCTTCGATATCGCCTAATGTTAGCATTGGGATGTGGAGGTCAGATGGCAATCGCTTCACAGAAAATATCGAGGTCTAGCCAAATCCGTAGTTAAGACTGGCAAAAGCGGACCCCAGACTCCGAGCTGAAAGCTTCGGATGCGACTGGGAATAATTAACGCTAAGAGGAAGAAGATATTTCAAGCAGATAGAGGAAGTACCTCCGCTCTACAGAATACAGCGGTTATAATAACCTCGTGTTGTGTTCCCGGCGGAGAGTAGGGTAGCCAGAGCTCACTGGACCTCTCCAGACAGATAACCTCTATTGTGCTGTCAGTGGAGAACCAAAGGCTCGTCCTGCTTGTCTTCTGTGCTGTCGGCACAAAATCTCTCAGTTCTTTCAGGACTGGCAGCATGAGTGTGCCTCCTCGTATGTTGCACTCGTCCATAGGCCACGGTAACCACTTTCCATCAGGTAGGCCGTGTGCTTGCCTGCGACCTAAGTGGTATAAAAAATCGATGTCTTAATGGTCGATGTGAATCAGTACTGTCATTTAATACACAGACATTCACTGTACACATATTAGTAGAGTGTCAGTAAGTGTCAGTCACTAGGTCTGATGAAAACATGTTAGACATGTCGCCAAGGATCCATTTCATGTCGTAACAAGTGGATAGACGTGGTCTCTAAAATAATTTATTTATAAAATATTTACCCGGAAGTTTCTTGGAAGTGAGGATAATATCCGATATGTGACAATCTGGACGCTATACGTCAAACGAGACCTCTTATAACATCAATCATCTTTCTGCCGTTCGAGAAGATATAAACAAACGAAACTTAAGCTACAATTAACAACAAGAAAGACTTTTTTCTTGACTTCTGACTAGACTGACTGTCTGAAAAAAAAACATTAACGGCCAACTTTTTATTTATGGCTGATGGCTCGCGTTTGATCACCACCTAACCAGATGGTAAGTGACAATGTGTACGAAGTAACTTTTTCACTCTAGCCTTGAAGACATCCAAGTTCCGTAAAGCTACATGCGGAAACATAGATTCGGGCAGGGCATTCCACTCCTTAGTAGTACGCATGATGAACGTATCATCGAATCGTATAATACGTAAAAGTGAAATGTCCACGGTATATAGGTGGCGCGTCACCGTGCGTCTGGTCGTTCAATGAGAGAAGAGGCTTGGAGGAATCAAGTTGTGGAACCCCAGCGCACACTCACCGAAGTCCATCCGATGAAACACCAGGAGACATGCAACTCTTCGCCGTTGTTTTAGGCTCTGAAGCCTATTCTCGACTAGAGCATCGTTGTTGATGAGCCCCTTGGCTCGTTCCTCTATCATCTCAAGTGCTTCAAGTTGGTATTTGGCTGAACCATCACAGAGGTGCGAGCAGTAGTATTCCATGCACGATCAACCTTGCGCTTGGTAGAGTATGAGCAGCTGTTCCGAAGTGAAGTACCTTCGCACCTTCGATAGAATTTTGTAGCTTTCATAGACGTATCCCCATTCTCGCTTCATCCCGAAAATGTGAAACATAAGTATAATTAAATATTTTGTTGTCAATGACTACATTGACAACAAAATATTTGAGACGGTAAATAAATACTTACCCACGTCTTGGAGGCAAATGTGTGTACCTACATATTTTCATGTCACCACGTCATGTAAATTTTTATCGAAAGTATATTCTATTATTAATATCCGATAACAATAACTTCACCTTCCAATAACTTCGATTGTGAATGTTATAAATGAGTTCAAAAAACCAGGCCATTCTCAACGCCGATGTTTATTTTTATGCAGATAATACAAGTATGTTTGAGTATAACTCTCTCTCTCTCTCTCTCTCTCTCTCTCTATAGGTATAACAGGATTTGAAAAAACATTTTTTGTTCGAAAGGGCTTTGTTCTGAATTTTACTGGAAATATGAGCACAATATCGCATAGCTGTCGACGTGGTGACTCGTAACTCGGCCCAAAATTTCAGTTCAACTGGCAATCGCTGATAGTACATCAAACTATACTAGCTAGATATGATTACAGATAGACAACGGGACCATTGGAAATAAATAAAAGTTAGCAAAAACATCGCATCCTTTGTTTTTACAACTGGTTGCCAAAAAATATATTCCATGCCATAATGATCTTATGAGTTATGATGTTGCCAGTGTGAGCCAGTGTGATTCTGCTGACAGATGACATAGCAACGTGTGAGCCGAGAATCGCACCGCCCTCTGACTTTCTCGATAAGAAGATTACGCACGTCTCCTCATTCCGTCATGGGGGCGCCGAGCGCCTTTTCTTAGTTTAATCATTATCAAGTACATTCATTCTTCATTTTGCTTTTCCTTAGCTAACAATAGCGTTGAGTTTGGAACTTTGTTAGCTTTTACTCGGTAATATTGTTTTTAGGATTGTCGCTCGATGGGGTCATAATCTCGTCTACGTGCGCAGTAGACTGAACTAATAAAACGACAGCGAATCTACTCAAATCCGTGCCGAAATAAAACTTGTATCTGTAAAGTAAACAACCGTGTGCTTATTGACCGAGAACGTACGTATTTTTTTGTGAATTATGACTCCTAGATGTTTTAAGACTAGTTTTAAAAACTTTCGCTTTGTTGAAATCTATGTACCTAGGTAGTCTGTGCACACGTTTTCATTATACCTACTCGATAGGAGTTTCATGTTGTCGAAGTAAAATCTTTTCGTAGAAGAATTTGTCGGAATACAGTTTGGGAGTCTCGTAAAATGAATAATTACTGCAAGCTTAACCGACGATATTACTCAAATGACAACAGTAGGTTTAATAAAGAAAATCTGCGGTCACTATGGTACCGATTAACATTATAATTTAGAATGAACGTCAAGGTATTGTGGCTAGAAGTAGGTATTCATTAGGGTGGGGTATTCCATTAGGCCGCTGTTCCTCCCTGACGTCATTTTGACGCGTCAACGTCGGCGGAATGGTCCAAAGTTATGTCACCCTCCCGTTCACGGTGGAAACTTGACTGTTTACGAGCCACTCGCCAAATTGCCAAGTTTGTTACAAGCTTAATTATTTTTCCCGGTGTGCCCATATATCTTGTGAGATCTGATTTGTTTTACTTACTCTACTACCAGACAGCCTCCGTGGCGTAGCGGTAGTGAACGCGGCCGCTACGCAGTAGGCGCGGGTTCGATCCCCGCTCAGTGCAAATATTTATGTGAATGAAATATGAGTATTTGCATTGGTCTGGTCGTGCCTCGGAGAGCACGTTAAGCCGTCGGTCCCGGTTGCCATGAGAACATCTATGGCAGTGGTTACGGGTAGTTGGAGCCCTCAAAAATCCAAAAAAACAACGGTCTAACTGCAAAACTTCGATATCGCCTAATGTTAACATTGGGCTGTGGAGTTCAGATGACAATCGCTTCACGGAAAATATCGAGGTCTAACCAAATCCGTGGTTAAGACTGGTAAAAGCGGACCCCAGACTACGAGCTGAAAGCTTCGGATGCGACTGGGAATTAACGCTAAGAGGAAGATCTGATTTGTTCTACTTAACTGTATTTATGTTATATTTTATACTAAGTATTAACGAACAAACAGCTCTTGTACCTAGAGAGGAACCAGCTTTACATTGGACAGTGTTGTTTGTTGTTGTTGTCTTAGACAGTCGTAATTTTCCATATTTATAACAATTAAATTAATTAATTATGAGAATATCTCAACTCTAAATTAACATCTAAATACATTCTCAAGAAGTTATAATACCCTTTTCTACTTCACTAGCAGTTAACACCAGTTTACTAAACTAAAACTTTTCAGCTTATAAAATACTCGTGCCTACATAATAAAACCTTCAGATGCGTAGCTACTGCTAAAAATAGTAAATTTTTAGGTGTTGCGTAAAATAACTGAAGTTTGTTATGAAGTACCTCCGCGGTTCCTTTACAGCCACCCAAAGAAAAATTTTTGCTATAAAATGTAGGTGAGTTTTATTTTTAATATGAAAGTAAGCTACAACCCAGAGTTATGTAGGTAAATCTTTGGAATAAAGGTTCTTTTATATAATAACTAGCTTTTGCCCGCGGCTCCGCCCGTGTGGGTGTCGGTTATCGCGACCAAACATAGCCTATGTCCTTTCTCAAGGTCTAACCTACCTCTATACCAAATTTCATCAAAATCGGTTCAGCGGTTTAGTCGTAAAAGTGAGACAGACAGACAGACAGACAGACAGACAGACAGACAGACAGAGTTACTTTCGCATTTATAATATTAGTAGGGATAAATTATTTAAACGTTGACCCAGTTTCCAAACTTACCTTTTATTAAATTGAGTTCAAAAATATTAACTTAGGTAGGTATAGTATGTGCCTACACAAAAAGATCAAAGAAGATTAAAATAGTAAAATCTTTTTTGACCTTTGCATTTCAAACCTGTAAAATGCCACATTTTCGTAGTGATTCTTGGTATTTATTACTGTACTTTTTCATTGACACTCTTACAATGTCTTGAACTATTTTTGACTGTCAAAGGTCGTCCACAATGAAGAGAATACGTACCTATGTCACAATGTCATTTCGGGTAAACGTGGACAGCAGGCTCTGTAAAAAGCGGTATTGCAAAAAACATGATTTATAACTAAAGTTAACACATAGTTTTAAAAGGGTTATTGTAGGATAGCAGTTTCCAAACAATCCAATTAACATGGACTCCGACCATGCATCGATATGTTAAAAGTTTATGTGTGGCTACGTAAACAAAATATGTCAATTAAAAAGTTATGAACATGAATGAATACAGATTTTTTTTTTGTTATTTGATACGAAACTTTGAGCTTATTTGATTTCGGACAGTCATTACTGGAGAATTACAACATAATTATAAAATTATTGTTCCGTTTTGTTGCTTAATGTTTCTGATTGTATGACTCCCTTCTAACCTCCCAGCAGTCCCAAGACTGTTGGCTCTGGCGGAGGCTTTCCTTACAGGGTGGCCCTGTAAGGAAAGCCTGCACCAGAGATTTGTCAATTGTACCAACTTGCAGGTAAAGTTGCGGTTGCCTTGGGGCCTCAAAGAAGTCGGTATACGCCTGTAAACCCTATAATCATAATTTAATTGTTTGTTATCTTTTAATACTTTTATGGTGTACAATAAAGAATATCTTATCTTATCTTATCTTATCATAATACAATTGTAAACTAGATGCAATATTAAACCGTTTTTACTACCCACACTATAATATGGAATTCACTAACAACGAGTGCATATTTTGTTTATGAAATGTACCAATTAAAACAATACAAAGTAACATCCCGCTTTAATATGAAACATATCCGGCAGAATGGTTTCAAACTAGCTAGAACATGTTGCAATCAAAACTTCTGGTAAACAAACTATTAGGTACCTCTTGTTTGCTACAGGACTAGCTTCCCTTTAATTTTGTTATGAATCTACATTGTATGCTGAAATTGTAACATAATAGTATTTATATACTTGCATCTGAGGCACACAATTGATTAAATAGTACCTACTGAGAGCTTCAGAGCCCAGGGGTTGCTTACTGCTTCTCCTCTTTTAGATTAGACCGTATGGACCTCGATTCTGCTAAAGCAAGCAAAACTACTTCCATACCACGGATACAGTATAAAAAAACCCATTTAATTGCAAACTTTAAATGGCTTTTTGTAGAGTGAATGACACAGTGTAATGAAACTCTTCACAATTATACCTATAAAGACTAGCTGTCCCGGCGAACCCGCGTGAATTTTTGATCCAGCTCCCGCTGCACCTATTTTCTTACCCTTTAAACCTTCCCTGGACATCCACGAATATTTCAAGATTAAAATTAGCCAAATCGGTTTAGCCGTTCTTGAGTTATAAACTAACAACGAAGAGCCTCGTCCGTTAATCAACGGGTGTACCGACTTTAAGATTAGGTTGACAATGACTTGGCCCCTTGCCTTGGTCCCACCATAAGCACAGAATAGATAATACCTACTACTAGCGTACCATAAGCAAATCAATAAATTTGCAATATATTCTAAACATATCCACGGATTTACAAGCAGCCTTATTGCGACTACGCCAATGGCCAGTTGGAATATATTCACCCAATATATATAGATCATGACAAACAAAGTAAGTAAAGAAAAACAAGGAAATACGATGCTTTGTTTCTGGAATTTAACATAGGAACATGTTTCTTCCTCCTGATTACGGCGGAGAACCGTAAAAACATCCATTACTATAGGGTTCCGCTGTAATCAGTATTTCATCTATACCAGGAAAACCGTAAACAATCTTGGAAAAACAGCTGCTTGTATCAAATTTACTACAGTTCCATATCCAATTTACCATACCTCTGAAAGTAGCTTGATCATATAATATACTATTTCATGGTAGCAATGTATTGACTGCATTAGTAGCAGACGTAGCACCTATAATAGTAAGACTATTGTAAACCAGGTCCCGGATTAAAATCACGGAAAGTAATTCTTGGTAGCTAATACTGAACTCGGGAATCAGTGGTCAATTGTTGATATAATAACATATACCTAGTGGGATAACTGTGGGAAAGGTCAACCGGTATTCGTGATAGAAAACAATTATTAAGAAGCTTGAAGCGTATACCAGGATAGAAGCAAGTGGAAAGAAGATGTCTCTACCTACCTCAATGGGCAAGTCGCGGGACTATAATAATGAATAATATAGCTTGAACATTTTCCAATAAGGAATTTTAAAAAAGCTGTCAGCGCTTGTATCCAAAGACGAGACATTTCGTTATAAATTTTGTGATTATAAAGACATTGAATCAATTTCAACGAAATATACTAAAGGACTATTGACTGTACTCTCGTCTTTAATTATCTGGTATATAAATATCATTGATTTTATTTAAAAATGCTAATGGAAATCTCTCTTCGGCCGCCATCGCAACTATGATCCGCAACCAGTTGCGATGGAATTTTTTTTTACCTTTGATGGCAACTAGTTGCGATAGAAGAATGTTTTCTCTGAATACACAATCAGTTGCCAACTAAGAATTATTTTCACAGTATAGTGGCAATATAAAAATTACTTTTCTGACGCAGGTGGACGATATCCATTGTTCTTCTTTGTTTTTCATAATTCTCTCTTTCACTTCCTTCCGCATCATTTCCTTTTGCCAACCATCTTTTCACATTCACACTTGTATATCACCTTTCACTCTATCCGCTAACGTTTAGTAACCACTGCATACCGGTATTGCATTCCAAATCCATTAGGCAGTTCCGTTAGCATCAGTTTCTAATGTAGGGTAATTTCACGATGCCAAATTTTTTGCTAATTTCGGTGGCAGTTTTCAATCATAGGTTTTCCGATGAAAAAGTTTAATGGAGTTCTTTTAGAATATCTAGTAGTATATAGTGTTCAAGAACATTGAAAATTTTTTTCATCGGAAAACCTATGGTTGAAAACTGCCACCGAAATTAGCAAATAATTTGGCATCGTGAAATTACCCTGTAATAAAAAGGAGTACCTTTGTTGTTAATCTACAACTAACAACTGTAGCAACGAACGACGCGATTTACGACACCCAATATTTAGTTGGCTAATAGTTACTTCTATCTCCGTCCTTGTCTTAAAATCCATTGGATTCTCTACGCTGATACCGGATATAAAATAAAACCTTCGGAATTACCAAACGAGTATTTATAAACGACAAGCTGCAGAAAGTTCCCAAACATTGGCCAAACTTGGCCATTAAGGTCACCAATGGCCAAGTCTGGTCAATATTCGGGAAAACCTAAATATTCTGTCGAGATTTAAAATTCAACGAATGTGTGATGAGATTGAGATGGAGAATTTCCATTATAATCCGCAGTGAGGTGTATAAAATCTTTGTAAATTGCAATTTAAAGTCGACTACGGCATGTTCCATTATTCTGAAGTTTATTAATAAAATTTGTCAGTTAACAAGATTTCGGATGTGAATGGCTTTGACATTTTAAAGACTTTGAATTTGACATACAACAAGGCCTATGCCACACTCCATCAGTCAGGCGCGGTTGCAGCTTGAAGTTTGGGGGGGGGGGGGGGGGGGTCACTTCGGAAATTCCTTAAGAAATTTAACCCCCCCTCCCCTCGTACTGGGACTTTTCAAATATGACGTGCATGGTTTTGGGGGGGGGTCATGTCCCCCGGGGCCTCCCCCCCCTCTCGGACCGCGCCTGCAATCAGTCACGAAGGCAAAATCAGACCAGAGTGGTCGGGCTAGATCCCCATTTACTTGGGACAGTATTGTTTCCGGAGGCCCAGGGACAACCGAGAGCGAGAAAAATACCTTATTGGACCACTTTACACCCTGGAATTTGGGACCCGAGACGGCGTGTGGTTTTAGTTGGCTCGAGTCCGACGTACCGCACGGAAAAAGGCCTACACCTCTACCAATACTGTATAATACCAAATACCACCTACACCAATACTATATAATCTAACTAAAGTCGGTTTATCTTAATTTTGTAGAGTATTATCTCTATTACACACACGTCTATTACATAGCTTGATAGGTTAGAGTAGTCGACTCCGAAATTATTATATTTTCATAAACATGCCGATATTAACTTTTTTTTTTTTTTTTTATATAGGACACGTCAATTTGACTTCGCCTCGATCTTTAGCCAGACTCTCACTCCTCTTCACGAGTGACATATCAAATTAAGAACCGAGTATTGTACAACTGTGACAAAACTAATTAAATTAAAAAAAAATAGTAAATTATTTTTTTAAATTATAATGAGTATAATTTTAAAGAGCGTCCGACGATGACGGCACGCGACAACGATCTCATTTAGGATTAATTTACTAACTATTTTTTACGTGTCTTTCATTTTGTCAAACATCAACGCAATGTCGCTGCGAAATTTTATTCTGGAAAAATCATAACTTATCCCTGCAACCGAATTCAACTATAACTTCGCGTGAATAAAGTTTGATAACATTCTTATTTTAGTGAGGAATAACTCCGACCAACTTCGTTAAATAAACTTTTACTGTTAAAATACATGTTGATATTTTTGTGACGTTTTGTGAATAAGCGAATTTGACAATAACGAATAGTTTCAGTTGCCAGACTAATCTAGTAAAGTATTGACAGCGTAAAAGGGGCGTACAGGAGGCTTAGCGAGGCAAAAACTGTTGATGGGTTAAGCCGCGTGTACACTAGACGAGCCGAGCAATTATGGAACCGTTCGCATTGTCACATGTAACCGTACGACGAACCTACAACAGTCACCATCCTGGAACTTTGTTTTCCGTAATGTGTTCGTTTAAAAATCGCTAATTGATGAACACTGGCACAACAATCAATGCACAAGCCAAACGCTCGGTGCATGTTCCTTAGAGGCTCGTAAGTCGGTACACTATAATTATGAATTCGTGCTCGACTTTTGCCCTGCTCTAGCTCGGTTCGGTTAGTGTAGACGCAGCTTTAGGAAATATTTCATCCTGAAAACAGATCGAATGTGTTGGCATTGGCACCATGTAGGTATAGCTAAAGCTTATAAAATCAGTATCATCCATATACCACATCTACACAGAACTTTTTGCCAATTAGTAGATTTTGGCACTGACGTTTGGACTTTATTTCCCAAAATAGTATTGAGCTCTCTTATCATTCGGTCTTGATGAATCCAGGGATGGTTTGAACTACAAGGAGCCAGACCCGACGTAGCCAGAGTAGAGTAGTAGTAGACATTTTGTTATGACATTAGAAGCCTAAAGGTGCGTACAGATCATGTTACATGTTGTATAACTTGTGTTATATAACACGTCCACATTATCTAACATTGTTTTATAACTTTGCAACATTGTACTAACTTTAGTGTCTACATTACTGCTATATAATTTGTACGCACCTTAATAATGACAATTACAACACTTTGATTGGGCCCGATTTCACTGTTGAAGCTTGGGACTAATAGTAACTTGTATTTTAGACGGAATCTGTAAGTGACTAGTATAAATGTGAAAGTCTTGGATGGTTGTTTCTTACTCATTCGCATCAGAACGGCTGAGATGATCTAGATGGAATTTGGCATTCTGGTAGATTATAGCCTGGAATGACTCTGGATTGAGCTCGTTCTCGTAACCGATATTCCAGAGATAAATAATGGCCTATATATTCCAGACTATAATCTGTCTCTCTACCAAAATTTTATATTCTTTTAGTGTCAGTTAGTAAACGGGCACCTTAAAAATAAATTAATATTGTTTGATCTACCACCGAGAGATCAACGGGTACCTTTAAAATAGTTGAATCTACAACTTTTATTCCCAGGGGAACTTAAAATGTAACCAGTAGACCAACGGGCACCTTATAAATAAATTAATATAGTTTGATCTACCACCGAGAGATCAACGGGTACCTTTAAAGTAGATGAATCTACAACTTTTATTCCAAGGGAACTTAAAATGTAACCAGTAGACCAACGGGCACCTTAAAAATAAATTAATATTGTTTGATCTACCACCGAGAGATCAACGGGTACCTTTAAAGTAGATGAATCTACAACTTTTATCCCCAGCGAACTTAAAATGTAACCAGTAGACTAACGGGCACCTTAAAAATAAATTAATATTGTTTGATCTACCACCGAGAGATCAACGGGTACCTTTAAAGTAGATGAATCTACAACTTATATTCCAAGGGATGAAACTCGGGTGATCAACGGGTCCGTA
Source organism: Eilema depressum (assembly GCA_914767945.1). Classification (NCBI taxonomy): domain Eukaryota; kingdom Metazoa; phylum Arthropoda; class Insecta; order Lepidoptera; family Erebidae; genus Eilema; species Eilema depressum. The sequence continues at coordinate 44,003,180 of OU612012.1, read as the reverse complement.
CCCTAACAAACATCTGAACATCTTCGCAAGCTTTCAAATTTTTTTAATATTAGTTGAGAGAAGTAACGGAAATACGAATAGCAGCCTACCCAATGACTTTGGTAGTCTATTTGAAAGATATTAATCGAATGAAATATTATACACATGGTACGAGCATAGTAGAGATAATAAATTTATCCTATATATACCTAGCTACACGGTTGACCCCGGGGAACTTTATTTATTTATTTTCCTTGTAACTTATAACCATTACAGGTTGCCCCAATGCGGTAGTTAGTAACTAGTAAGTATAAATTATTATAGGTATTTAAAATTAGGCACTTTCCGCAAGTGTTATCTTATTAAATTTTTTTTTCAACATTTTAATTATAGGTACCTACTATAATTGAAATTTTGAAAAAATATGTTTTTATTTAGTTTACATATTGAGTCAAATTTATATATTACATTGGATCTATTTTATTATCACAATAGTTAAAATATCAGAAATTCATGTGCATATATTATGCCTACACAACGCTATCTAGACCCAAAGTAAGCATAGCTTAACTAGCTTGTGTTATGGGTTCTAGAATGCGGATAAACATACTTAGATACATTTTTTTTCGTAATTACATACATATTATACATGGGGACACCCAGACCTATGCAAATATCCATATTCATGCATACAGATATTTGCACTGAGCGGGGATCGTACCCGCGCCTCCTGCGTAGAGGCCGCGTTCACTACCGCTACGCCGCGCCACAGAGGTAGTCAAGTATTATAGTAATTTATAGTTCTGTTATTAATACAATGATGCCCATGTAAACTCACTCAGAGAACCCGTAAACATGTGTACCACATATTTCAGCTATCATATTGAGGGCACGAAGAGCACAAGTGAACGGGGCCTCAGCCTGCAGGTTAGTGTGCGGTACTGCGCGGATCAGTTGAGTTTTAATTTGTTAAAAGCCTTGTCAACTGCATACGATAAATAATTTACGTCCAAAATTGATAGTAGCTGGTGGTATTGCGTAGTTATATGAAAATATTCGATTTTTCACGAGCCGTGTGCATATTATATAGTTCCGAGTACCTACCTACATAACAATATACATGCATAATCATAACCATCATACATAACCTAGCGTGTATGGCGGCCATTAGCAGTCGTCTCTGACGCAACGTCACAAAAATCATCAAAAGCATTTATTCCTTCTAGATTTTTAAAATTGAAGTTATTTGGATTAGATTTCACGTCTGTCTCTATAATAAATTGTGTGAAGGTCACGTACAGGTACATGTTACCCAGTATAAACTCAATCCAGTTTCGAACGAACCTATTGAATTTCTTGAAACAATAGCACTCTGCGCTCAATAGATTGTTGGTTTTATTTTATACTCGTAGATATATTTTATACTGTGGTGTTACGTAAATTTTTATTTATGTAAGGTTTTGATTGCGGGTTTGCTCGTGTTAATGGAACTCTCTCTCATCCTAGCGTTAATTCCCAGTCGCATCCGAAGCTTTTAAATCGGAGTCTGGGGTCCGCTTTACCAGTCTTAACTGCGGATTTGGCTAGACCTCGATATTTTTTCGTGAAGCGATTGCCATCTGACCTCCACAGCCCAATGATAACATTAGGCGATATCGAAGCTTTGCAGCTAGACCGTTGTTTTTGGATTTTTTTTTAGGGGAGCCCTAAAAAAAACCCCGTATCATCTACCCGTAACGACTGCCATAGATGTTCTTATGGAAACCGGGACCGACGGCTTAACGTGCTCTCCGAGGCACGACCAGACCAATGCAAATACCCATATTTCATGAACACTAATATTTGCACTGAGCGGGGATCAAACCCGCGCCCGTAGCGGCCGCGTTCACTACCGCTACGCCACGGAGGCTGTCCGCTTAATAATAGGCTTGAACTATTCAATATCTGGTTTTAATTGCCGAAGGATAAAGCGCGTTATGTAACTAAGCCCCAGTCGTAAGCTCCAGTCGCAAGCCTACTAATAGTTTACTAGTTTAAAATCCCTCGCGTGCTCTGGTAGACACGTCCTCTTATTTGCTGAGAACTTAAAACACTTTACCAATTATATTTTGAATGGAACACTGGTTATAACAAAATAAGTCATTCTTATCCATGTATCGACTATGGGTATCATAGGCATGAATCGTTTTGATTTAGGATTATCTTTTTCTTGTTCCACCCCTTGTAGAAGCTGATGTTAAATTGTTGAAAATTGTTTAAGTTTACCGCGAAAATGTTTGGTTTCCCGCCTTCGACGGCCGTCAGAACCGACTATCATAATCACCCAAAATCTAGCATTAACCGCTAGCAACTACGCGATATTTGGGTAAATGCTATTGCCTAACTATGCATATAGTCACTCATAATCTCCTGACTTTTCGAAATGTAACCCAAAAATCTTGGTTTCAGTATTGGTTCCCGTTCCAAGCATAACGGTTTCCTTTCTGTGGTATATAAGCTTCGTTTTTTTAGCGGGGTCGTTGTCATTACCCCACCCTTTCATCGTCCCTGCCTCGCCGGCACTGTCTACGAAACATGGCATTATTTTCTAAATTACACATAGTAGTACGAAGACAGGACAAGCACAATATCATGAGTGTAAAATTTTAAACAGTTTTACTACCGTTGTAAGGAAAATTAAAATATGTAGTAACATACCTCATTTTACTCTAACTAACCTCTGTATCTTAGAAAATGGATATGAAGGCAAGGTGTAATAAAGGTTATTGCGTGTCTCTTACTATAAAATACAGAAGCATTCTCACAATTTTATTTAACATCCCACCCCGGACATAGGATTTGTAGTCTCGATATAGTTTTGATTTTAATTTGATTATAATACCTATCAGGTACATCTTTAATCCGTAACACGCGAGGAATTAAACTAGTAAGAGAAAGGAAAGAAAGAAAAATCGTTTTTTTGCGGATTACGCATGTACACATACCTATGAAAAACGAACATTAATAAACAAACAAAATTAACAATAGTTGCAATCAGGCAACCACAGATTAAGTGGCGGCGACTACTTGAATCGAACAATGTTCGAAAACGGTTTGAGGCATAGTAAAGTAAATTGCATCAATAACTAGCTGACCCCGCGAACTTCGTACCGCCTACCAGTTGATTCTTTTTTTTTTTAATTTTTCTTCCCCGTACTTTAAGGAATATTCTAAAAAAAGAATTAGCGAAATCGGTTCAGCCGTTCACGCGTGATGTCGTGACCAAGTCGTGATTCATTTAGACACTTTAAGGCCAAGTCAAATTTTAACCTAAAAAATTAAACATATTAATTACAGCACGGTCGTTACATCCCTTTTAACTATTTTTAGTAACTAGTTTAACTAGTAAAGTAGTAACATTAAAGTACCTAGTAACTAGTGAAACTATTTTTATTGTTACGACTAGATTAACTCAGTGATGTACAAAATTACAGCTGATAGGTACCATCCTGATCGGTGTCAATCAATCAATCAGTCTACCACAGGTCACTGTTGGATTACTATCTCGCCTGCGATATTTGGTATTTCCGCTCAGTTCAAATATTTGTACGCATGAATATATTATGAATTATTATTAATAGGACTATTTCTATTATTAGGTGCTAAAACTTATACAAATACAGTAATATTGATGACCTATTGAAAGCCGTACTTACCTATTTTGAACAGTGAGTTCAAATTTTGTAATATCTGTAAATAAAGCCAGTCATATTCGGCTGAACGGCTTCAAGATAAAAATATTTTAGATTCAAAATTAAACAAATAGTCTTGGCATTGTAAAGAGTACACAGCAAGGGACGTGAAATATTTGGCCAATATTTCGGCGCTCCGGTAATGATGCTTATTTATTACACTTGATACTAATATTAAGATCAGGGATCTGTTACAGGGGAACGTCTACCAAGTTTTCTTAATTAATTAGTAGCGCATCTCTCAAGACCCGCAATTATTTGTGTTAATTAGTTGATGAACAGGTGGTTGTGAATAACAAAACTTTACTTTCAATCTCGAGTATTAAGACAATATACTACAAAGTCTCATCGCGAGTCTAATTTACCGGTTTCATCCTCCGACAATTTATCCCAACTCAGTTGGGATCGTCTTTAAGTCGACTATGAAACGAATTTAGGTATTTTTCGCAAAGCTGCTGCTATCTAGAAAGAAAGAAAGAAAGAAAGAAAGAAAGAAAGAAAGAAAGAAAAATGTTTATTGTGAAACAGCATAGGATTATTTACAGTACAAAGAAAAAAGACACAGAACGCAAAAAGAAAAAATAAAAAAAACATAATTTTATATACTGTGGCGGGTGAGGCGTCACGCCACCCCGATGACACTGACAAACATGACACTTGACAAGTCAATGTCATATCTGTCAGACCTCCACAATCTACTGATGATATCATAGTTTTGTTTTTTGACCAGGTTATGGCATCTAGGACCAACGACGGCTTAATGGAGAATTTTCCATCCTAAAACTGCCTGTCTAGCACAGCTAGACATATTGGAATATGCAATATTATTATTATTATTTGCAATATGCAAACCTCCTCGGTTACCACATAGCCACAAGCCCTCTACCAGTTACACTGAATAGGGTGTGACGTTTCTCGAAGCTTGTTCGGTCAGGCAAGGCAATCACGTCAGTGGAGCCGCAGCCTGATTGTTGTATGCCTACGTTATATGTAATGATGTTAGCCAGCACGAGAACGTTATTTGCACGATGTCAGATTGCTACTTGCATAGAAGTTCTGCTTGAATAAGTTAGATGGTCGTATGTATATAAACTTGTACAAGTTTATATACATACGACCGAAGCTGAACCCATATAGGTGTAAGACGCCGAGTATTTGATTACCTAGGTAGTTATAAATGATGCGCTGGGTATCCGCACCCGTATTTGCGGATATCCGGGGGAAAGAAAGATCCATGTCCGTATCTGTTAGTTTTTTGGCGGATCCGTATCCGCCATAATTAACGATCTACCTACAACATCAGTAGTAGTTGAGTCACTCATTAACTACTAGTTAACTATGTTGTGTCCATTGATTTTTGACATCGTTTGATTGGAACACGAATAAATCTTTTATTTAAATTATCCAGTAAGCCCTCAAGGTTAGTTCATTTTAATATTTGACAGTTCAGTCAGTTTTTACCACTTCGACTTGGTTGGTAGGTACTAGCTAGAGTATGCGTTGAAGACTGAGTGATCGAAGCTACAGTGAGAAGCACAATGTGTACGAAATGAAAACCCAGTAGGTATGTATTTTATTAATTAATGCAAACACTGAGCGTTTCGCTGAAGTTGCATTAATTAAAATACAGATAACTTTTGAAATGCTAAAACAAACCTGGGAAATTGGTGTTAGAACCCTCAAGTAACAAATTATATAATAACAGTTTTATTAGAATTTCAGAATGTCTGAGTTTACGACTCCCTCTGACTTGAGATCCGCTCCGGGATTTAATTTTTACTCGTTATTGTTATATATTTATGAACCGATTTCAATAAAAAATACACTAAATTTTAAGTGAAGCCTACCACAATCAATTAGTGAAAACCGCAACCAAATCGGTTCAGCCGATTCTGAGATTAGCGTACACAAACGCACAGACAAACAGATAAACAGACAAAAATTCTAACAAACGTTGTTTTGGCTTCTATTACGTTAATAAAGTCCCCCTATAATGGTTTTTCTCATTTCCATGCCATGTACAGACACCGATCGGTTACAATTTTATTATATGTATAGATCATATAAAATGCTATAGTTGTTCTATAAGAGGTAATTTTTTTCCCCCGGCTTTCCTTTTGAAAATTTTTACTCCACGCCACTGTAACTCCATCTCTGTTTTTCGCTCGAACCACTCACATTTAACACGTCACGGTAAGCCGGCAGATCATAAAAACCGATAAATAACAAATGAAGCTTTTCCTGGTAATTGAATTTTCACTCCTCCCGTATAATACCGAACAAATGCGTTTCCCTAGTAACGCATGATCGGTCCTGAGATAAGTTGAATTCAAAATTTAGAAGACTTCAATATAATATTCAATGCATGATATATTTGCAGTTTCCTTACATATAAATTTGGTACAAGTGGGAGTAAATTTACATGGACTGACATAACCATAACTGAATGTTCTACCGTCTTCCCAATTTCCGCATTTATTATGTTCCAGCGGCCCGGGTCCCGGCTTCGCTCGGAAATAAATTCGTAAAGTAAATCCTGTAACACGATTGCAGCAGAAAAAATATAGCTAAGGACCAACTCTGAAGTAGATTGATCCTGTTAAAATTTAAGATTTTTAAATTTTGAAGTGTACAAAGCAATTTAAGATTTATATATACTGAATGTATTTTTGAAACGGAGCAGCAAGGGCAGGGGACCTCCCAAAACTTTTAAAAATATTTTGGACCGCATTCACAGATTTCCGTATTTCCTTGTACCTACTCAAAGCTAAAATGGTCCCTCGGAGTCTTTTGATCCCCACATGAAATAGGATCGAATTGGTGCAAAAAAAGTTGTAAGTATAGATTTTTTTTTTGCCAACTGTAAGATTTATACAAAATCTGTGAATGTGTTTCAAAATATCCAAAAAAGGTATAGAAAGTCGCCTAAGAACGTTTTGCTGTAACTGCAGCTTTTAAAGAACCTGCCCTTACTACCCCGTTTCAAAAATACACCGGCATATACATATATGTGACTAAACTCTGTATAGTTTGCTGTTAAAGCAGATGATCAGATTCAGATTAAGATATTTTATTTTTGAGCTAAGCTCCACGTGGTTCGGTAGGCATTTACTAAGGCTGGTTTTAGAGTCGCGCTGACCGTCGGCGCTGACAGCCGAAACATATGAACCTCTAGGAAGCGTTTTAGAATATCTGACAAGCTACGCGCTGAGCTGTCAGCGCCGATGGTCAGCGTGACTAAAACCAGCCTAAGTCAAAGTCAAAGTCAAAAATCATTTATTCTGTAGGTATAGACCATCAAAACGGCACTTACAAAACGTCAATAAAACGTCCTAAAATGTAAATACCTTAGTATGAGATAGTTAATTACAATGAAGTTGAAACCTCCCTACCCTTCTAGTGCCACGTTTTTTGTTAGGACTGCATGTCTAATAACTTCAAAAATGTTAATCACATTGATTTTTTTATTTAAGGCCCCGAATCAGATTAGCATCGAAAAATCGGTATTTTCGAAACCGTTTTTCTTTTTAACTATAAAACCTATAGATCTGGAATTTACATCCCTGCATACTGCAGGATATACAGAGTAACTTCACCTTTTCATAAATTCAATAAAAAAGGAGGAAATAGTTGAAAAGAGGCTCTGAACATCACTCTACTCATTCTTATGAAACCAAATATTTTCTACAATACGTATCCAAATAGTCTAAAATTTCAGATATATGTTAAATGAGTGTATTAGCATGACGTGACCTTCTTAGTTTGTAATCGTCTCCTATAAAATTATCTATTAAAATTAGTTTTACTGATTTTTACGGCTGAAAAACGAGCGAATGACCTTGAGCATTTGTATGGTCAAAGTCATTCGCGTATGTAATCACCTTAAAAGATGTTATATTTCTGTAAGGAGCCATTAAAATAAGTAAGTAAGTACAGCACTCTATGCACTTTACTTTAATGCGTCCTACCATTACTGTTCCTTCCTCTACTAGGTACTATACACATTACATTTGTTATAGTATAAAAGGTATAATTGAATTTAATATTTAGGTCCTAGCTGTTCTGTAACTGCGGCTCCTCCCACGTGAATGTGCCCAAACATAGCCTAGGTCCTTTTCGAAGTCAGAAGGTTCAGGAGCAATCTTTCCACTAGGGGTAGAAGGTCAAGCTGCAGTCGTTCCCCCGTGTACCTAAGTCAAATCTAAAGGAAGATAGGAGAAAGCAGACCCTAAGCTCGAGTTGTGTTCCGGCGGTGAGTAGGGTAGCCAGAGCTCCCTGGAGAGGTTTTGTGCTGTCAGTGGGAAGTCCAAAGACTTGTCCTACTTATCTTCTGCGTTAACGGCACAGAATCTCTCGTTCTTCCAAGGTCGGCAGCATGAGTATGACTCCCCTGGTGTTGCACTCGTCTATAGGCCACGGTAACCACTTTCCATCAGGTGGGCCGTGTGCTCATCTGCGACATAAGTAGTAGGTATAAAAAATAGGCTCAATGAATGAAAGGCCTCAGATGCAACTGATGAATTGATGAACGAATGAAATAAACAAAATGATGGAATTGATTATTCTTTTATTGTAAACTAGCTGATGACCACGGCTTACCTCCGTGGAATTCTGGTCCCGCTGGCATCTTTTGGGAACCTATTCCAGGGATAAAAGTAGCTTTTGTTCCCGCCTATAATCTATTCCTAATTTCAGCCCAATCCGTTCAGCCGTTAGGGTCTGATTGAATAACAAACATAAAACATATTCACTAACTTACACATCTATAGGTACTAATATTATAAAGTTGAAGAGTTTCATTGTTAGTTTTATGGTTGAACGCGCTAATCTCAGGAACCACTAGATCGAATTTGTAAAAAATATATGAATAGCCTGTTGATCGAAGACGATTTTATAACCTATAACCTTCTTCGGTAAACAGACTATTCATCTTTCATATTATAACATCATGCAACTACATAAAATATACAAATTAAAAACACCAACAAACGGTTCAAATTAATAAATTACGGGTATATTTTCTGGCTAAAAGAGGTTACACGGGATTTCGAAGTGTACCACGGGCGAAATCGAGTGGGTCGTCTGGTGCACAATATTAGTAGGATTTCTCTTAAACTTTATAGATGCCTTAAAATATAAAACAATACGGTACGCAAGTAATATGTAAATAAGACTTGCCGTAAACTAACACCAAGGTTAAATAATTAAACACCTTTACGTAGACAAAGTTTTCCTTGAGCGCTGTGAAGTCGAAGTGTGAATTTGAAGGGTACCTTTGTTAAAATATCATTCTGGTAGCGAGACGTCTTCAATTATGAGGAACTCGAAAAGATAATGTAGATATTATCTTGCAATGGGGTTCAGACTGTTTGACTATATTGACTTGTCTCAGAGTTGCGTTATGTAGAATTCTTGCATGTTGATTTATTTGTTTATTAGTATACTTTTTTGACCATTTCTTGTGTTAATTATAAAACTTTGAACTCAGAGTCAGGCGCTGATTTTCATATCGGAGTTTGGGGGATGGACGGCAGTCACTCTCGTAAAAGTTAAGATAAGTCCAATCAAGAGAAAGAGTTTAAGAGAACCAAAGTCAGGCACTAAAGTGCAAGCTTTTTGGTGCAAGTGAGACATCACTGTGATGATGATATTGTAAAAAAAATAAACAAAGATTATCTAGTTATCGGCTTACACTGTGATTTTTGTTTGCAAATTGAGGCGCGGGTTCGATCCCCGCTCAGTGCAAATATTTGTGTTCATGAAATATGGGTATTTGCATTCGTCTGGTCGTGCCTCAGAGAGCACGTTAAGCCGTTGGTCCCGGTTGCCATAAGAACATCTATGGCAGTAGTTACGGGTAGTTGGGGCCCTAAAAAGTCCAAAAACAATGGTCTAGCTGCAAATCTTCGATATCGCCTAATGTTACCATTGGGCTGTGGAGGTCAGATGGCAATCGCTTCACGGAAAAATATCGAGGTCTAGCCGAATCTGTAGTTAAGACTGGTTAAGTAGATCCCAGACTCCGAGCTGAAAGCTTCGGATGTGACTGGGAATTAACGCTAGGATGAGAGAGAGAGGTATATACATACTATACTCTAATAATGCTAATCCTATACTCTGGTAAAAAACAAAGTGCTTGTTTTTTTACCAGAGTATTTTCAGGACGGGGCCGCGTTGTGAACCGAGAGTCTAGTAAACATTATCTAATAATCTCTGTATTTTTTTCCTTATGTTTTGTAAGTATTCATATGTCTCTTTTTAAATCGATATTCTTTCAGTATAGTAGGCAAATGAAAGGTAGTAATTCCTTATTTTTCGCAATTCAAAAGCTCGGTGCGCTGTATAGGAACTCGTTTCATCTGAGCTTAGCCTTCTTTTATCGTGAATGCTTTCAGCCTCGATAAGGCATTCGCCGGATCCTCCTACTTCCTACCTTCTTAGTAACAATTTATATCAGTTGGTACTATTCTATTTTCCCCTAGATAGTCAGTACAATGAATACGTTGAATATGAGACTTACATCGCGCTTACAGCCTGTATTAGGTATTCTAAAAATGTGAATGAATATGCTTTATATCCTTCACGAGCATTACTTGCTGGCAGAAGGAGGGCCGGTATATTGGTACCCGATAATGTAGCTTTCTAATGACGAAACAAATATTTAAATCGGTAGTTTTTGAGTTTATTCATTACATACATAAATTCATTTTTAACAAAAAAGTTTAACCGACTTCAAGAAACGAAAGAGGCACTGAAAAGCGAAAAATAACTTAATTTACAGACTTACTGATTTATTAGAAGTCGGTACCTAGCCCAAGAGAGGCCATATTTCAATTGATTGCATCATAGTAGTTCAGACACAACAAACAAAGTTGGCTGGCACCGACTTCTAATAAATCAGTAAGTCTGTAAATTAAGTTATTTTTCGCTTTTCAGTGCCTCTTTCGTTTCTTGAAGTCGGTTAAACTTTTTTGTTAAAAATGAATTTATTTTTCTCTTTTTAGTGAGTTTGTACAGTCTCACGACTGTACATCGCATGTATAGTGACCTGACTGTACATGCGCTGCTGACGCTGCAATACAGATCGAACCGGCCACGCTACAAAAAAAAAATCAAATCATTATTCAAAAAGAATTTTTAAAATCAATGCACATACACCGGAAATATAGCTGAATATTCTGAACACTTCTGCGTACCCCTTCAAAGGACTCAGGCGTGATGTTATGATGTGTAATGGCAGAAACATTGCAATAATATGCCATTGCAGCAATCGCGGCTGATTTCCTGGTACTTTTTGAAGAGTTCCTTGGTCTAATCTCGGAAACCTATCATCAGATCTTTACGAAATTTAAATGGGACCACTTCGGAATAATCTACTTACGAACACAAAAAGAATTTTCAAAATCCGTCTAGAATTGGCTTCACAATCGCGTAACAAACATACAAAAAAATAAAAAAAATAAAAAAAAATATTGGGTACGAATTGAGAACCTCCTTTTTTGAAGTCGGTTAAAAATACAAATATACATAAGTATCATTGTATGCACCTATGATGGATTGAACTCGTAACTTCTGACTTAACAACTAAATATCTACTCTATAACTATTTTAATGTTTCAATATCTGTGTAAACTACACACACGGCATGACGGTTTCAGCTAATTATCTTCCAGTATGTTCATGTTCAGTATGTGTTTAAGACAGCGCCTCCGTGGCGTAGCGGTAGTGAACGCGGCCGCTACATAGGAGGCGCGGGTTCGATCCCCGCTCAGTGCAAATATTTGTGTTCAAGAAATATGGGTATTTGCATTGGTCTGGTCGTGCCTCGGAGAGCACGTTAAGCCGTCGGTCCCGGTTGCCATAAGAACATCTATGGCAGTCGTTACGGGTAGTTGGAGCCCTAAAAAATCCAAAAACAACGGTCTAGCTGCAAAACTTCGATATACCTAATGTTATCATTGGGCTGTGGAGGTCAGATGGCAATCGGTTCACGAAAAAATATCGAGGTCTAGCCAAATCTGTAGATAAGACGGTAAGCGGACCCCAGACTCCGAGCTGAAAAGCTTCGGATGCGACTGGGAATTAACGCTAGGATGAGAGAGATCTTCCAGTATGTTCCAAAGTCCAATGGAAGGTTTATTCAAAGGTCATGGAAACGGGAACAGAATTCAAGTGATGAATAAAACTACGGGAATAATGTACAGGTTCCCATTTCTAAAATCCTATTAGTATTATAAACGTGAAAGTTTGTAAGTGAGTGGATGAATGGATGTTTGTAACTCTTTCACGTAAAAACTACTCAATGAATTTTAATGAAACTTTACAATAATATAGCTTACTAGCCTTCCGCCCGCGGCTCCGCCCGCGTGTATCTCGGTTAACGCGACCTTTGCTCAATATCTTCGGTTCTACTCAACCGATTCCGATCAAACAAACGTAAGATTTTAAGTCTGAGCAAGCCCTTTCTAACAAAAAAAACTACATCAAAATCCGTTCAGTAGTTTTTGCGTCCATCGCGGACAAACAGACAAACAGACAGGAAATTCAAAAAAACATATTTTCGTGTTCAGTATCGTTAACATAACATAACCCAAGTATTTTTTTTAAATATCTCCAATCTACAAACACGACCACTTTACAATTTTATTATATAATAGTATAGTATAGATACATCAGAATAACACATCGGCTACGTTTTCTAGCTAGTAGTCAGGTTTTCTAGCTAGCTAGCATTTAAGGTATGATACCGTAGTCGACCGCATGCGACAACTGCCGACGCACGCAGCACATGCGCGTAATTCATTGCGACTTCTCAATGGTCTCCTTTATTCGTATCGGAGTTTAACACGTAATGGGTACGCTGTATCTTTCGCATGCGTCTATCGTTGTCGTATGCGGGCGGTTTCGGAATCATACCTTTTTAGTCAACGGTGCTACGCGACTTACTAATAGTTACTGGCACGCTATTCTGTTATTCCCATAGGACATTCTGTCAATAGATTCTAATTATCATGAAGGTAACTTAATTATCACAGTGCTACGCAAACCGACAATAAAACCACAAACATAGCGTGTAAAACAGTTGCAGGTTGCAGTTGCGTTGCAGGGGCTTGCTTGTTTTGGACATTTTCAGTTTATTACAAACAAACATATTGTCGGACATCAATATTGTAGGACATTCTGCACACCGCTATTTAGACCCGAAGTAAGAATAGCTTAACTAGCTTATGTTATGGGTTCTAGAATGCGAATGCGGATAAGCATACATGTGTTTGCTGCAGAAGCCATTAAGAAGAAGTTGAAGTTGAAGCATACATGTGTACTTTTTTTTGTAAATTTAAACACCTAGTAGACCAATGCAAATATTCATATAAATGTAGGTATAAAAATATTCACACTGAGCGGGAATCAAACACACGCCCCCTGCGTAGAAGTCGAACGATCTACCGCTACGCCACAGAGGCTGTAATAAATTAAAAAAATATATAATACACAACATATTTTATCTTCCTTTTTAACCCCGTGTGTGTGTCAGTCTGTCTGTGGCATCGTATAACGGCTGAACCGATTTCATTTTTAATTCTTTTGTTTGAAAGATGGTTTAGTCGAGAGTGTTCTTAGCTATGTTTCATAAAAATCAGTTCAGCCATTTGAAAAATATGAGGAGTGAAAGTGGCAATGCAAAATCTAATATTTTCAAATATACCCGTGTTGGGTATCAAATGAAAGGTCGTAATTTATACACCACGATTCAGCAAGTTTTATGGAAATCGGTTAAGCGGTTACCTATAAAAACATGAAATAATCTACATGTATAAAAACACAATGCCACTTTTCGTTGTTAGTTTATAACTCAAGAACGGCTGAACCGATTTGGCTAATTTTAGTCTTGAAATATTCGTGGATGTCCAGGGAAGTTTTAAAGATGAGAAAATAGGTGTAGCGGGAACGGGATCAAAAATTCACGCGGGTTGAAAGAATATGGCGATACGAAGTTCGCCGGGACAGCTAGTAAAAAATAAAAAAAATACAAAACCCACGACCCAAAAAAAACTTATAAAAAGTAAAATAATAACTATTAGGTACATTATGACCTACCCTAAATATTGACCCTTTTGTCATTTGTCTCGTCGGGGGACCGCCGTCTGACCATCAGGGGGAATAGAGCATACTAAGGTAGGTACCTACTTAGCAGTCCCCCGACGAGACAAATGACAAAAGGGTCAATACTTAGGGTAGGTCATAATTTAATAGTTATTATTTTACTTTTTATAGGTACTTTTTGGGACGGGGGTTTTGTAAATTTTTAATTTTTATAATATTGTCTAGTGTAGAATATTATCTCATTCATTCATTGCAAACATAGATTTTTGTTTTTGGTTATTTGTGTTCAAGTTTACCTTGCTACACTCTTGACGAAACGCTTCAGTGAAGTAAACAACTCTAAAATGGTACGTTCAGTTTGACGGTCTCAAGACACACACTCGTACCTTTTCACGTTCGCCCCTAGAAAAAGGGATTATAAGGAGCAGGAGAGGAGGTAAACACGTGCATAGATAAATAACCCCAACTCTTTATCATGCGATGAAGAAACGCATTAATGCGACTTGGTTATAGGTGAGATTGTTTGCACGTATTTGCGCAGTATAGGGTTAACTTCTTAGCACTGTCCGTGTTGTTCTCTAACGTGATGGTGTGATTAATTAAAAATTCTCAAAGGTGTCAAGAGCCACCGTTTCTCTGTAGATGTCTGTTGGAAGCATATTGAGATTGATCTGTTCTATTGAGTAGAGGGAGAGGGAACAAAAATGATACTGTGAATGGAAATATATTACATCTGAGACAGTACTTGACATTGCTCATGTAAGGCCGTCGCCTGCCTTATACGCGTACGTATGGACGCCCACAGTGCGTACTATTTCATGCAAAATTACTTGTACGAAACAGACACCCACCTGCATGCATACACATAAAGCAGCGAACGACCTAAAGCCCTAACATTCTCCAATGGACTTTATATCATAGATGTGCAGAACATAATAGAAGTAATCAATGATGTATTATATTCATAGATACGTCATACAAGAAGATGGCGGCTTTCAAAAATGGCGCATACACTAAGTATAAAAACAGTTTAGTTACTTATTAAAAATATGTCAATTATTAAAAATAATGTTACTAATTTATATGAATTATATATAAGTATCTACATTAATAATATTTTATTATTACGAATTTATTATGATAATTGTTTTTTTTGGTCGCGATTCTGATTGGTGCATAAAATGATGACCAAAAGTCATCATTTTTTTATCGCCATTTTAGAGTGCGGACAACATATCTATAGTTTATAATATATCATTGGAAGTAATAACAAAATAAAACAATGAACGTACGCAATAGTCGTCCCCAGTCACGTCCTATGTTATGTGTTCTGTTTTACGTGCGGAAACCCGAGTTTTCACCTCACCGAAGATAATGGTGAGGTAGGTATATTGAAATCGAACCGATTAAAACCACAGGTGTCCCTTCACATCTGGCTGTGCCACTGTTTCTCTATTCTTATTCGCAACGATTGAAAGATCATTTTTGAACGACTGTCTTCCTATCAGAAATCGATTATTATTGTAGCTGATCTGAAAATACTATAAGTAAAAATCTGTTTATAATCGAATCGAATCAAATAATCAAATTTAATAAAATATCGAAGATCTTCCAAACACGTAGTTAGACCGATAAATACGGAACCCGGACTCCAAGGTGAAAGCTTCGGATGCTACCAGGATTAACGCAAGAATGATATTGATAAATCTCTTTGAAATGCAAGTAGCAAAGACTTTTTTTAAACTTAATTCTTGTGCCTCTATTCGAAGAATGCTGAAAAATGGAAAATTTGAACCTAGTTCAGAATTGTTAACGTGACTGGAAACAGTGATCATAACTTTAAACAATAATAGGTATATTATAATATTGTCGAAATAAAATGCCTACTAATATTATAAATGCGAAAGTAACTCTGTCTGTCTGTCTGTCTGTCTGTCTGTCTCATTTTTACGACTAAACCGCTGAACCGATTTTGATGAAATTTGGCATAGAGGTAGATTAGACCTTGGGAAAGGACATAGGCTATGTTTGGTTGCGATAACCGACATCCACGCGGGCGGAGCCGCGGGCAAAAGCTAGTTGTAAATAATATTCTCAAGTAACATTGTCTCAAAATGTAGGTATAGATGAATGGATGTAATTTTTGGCCTATATTTCAAAGATACCCAAGAGTATCACATTTTATCGGCATTGGCCACACGTAATCTCCGGTAGCTTTATGATACGTTTTTGATTCCCCTGTTATTGCGGCTGAACGTTGGTTGTCGCTTATATCTGTTCTGGCACTGTCCCCAATCACTTTCTCTGGTTGACTACCTTTTTTATTATTTACCTTTGCGACTTTAAAGAGCGACTTAATGGTTTTCATTTCGTTAAGATAACACCCGTTCGAGAGTGCGAACCAGGGCAGTCACATTAAAAATGGACAGTTTTAAAAATCGAAGTCTAGTTTTCTTTTGTTCAAAATACTATTAACTTGATGTTGTATCTCGTATCATCATTATTTATCGTAGCGTGTATATTTCGTATGTTCATTGTACAATTTTTTTAATTATATGTAGTTTGTTAACGTAAAGCCACTGACTATTATTCAGTAGATGCGCATCTATTATTACGGCCGTAACACAAGCGAAGCCCTCGGGTAGGGTTCTTGAGCAAAATATTCTTATGTCCCGCGAGGAATCCATGCTATCACATAAAAATTCTTGGCAGCCCGAGTATGGCTGTAGCAATACGGCTGCATTTTTCACACACAATGTTTGTGCAGATTTTTTGTAGATAAAAATTCATTTTTAACAAAAAAGTTTAACCGACTTCAAGAAACCAAAAAAGAGGCACTGAAAAGCGAAAAATAACTTAATTTACAGACTTACTGATATAGTAGAAGTCGGTACCTAGCCCAAGAGAGGCCATATTTCAATTGATTGCATCATAGTAGCTCAGACACAACAAACAAAGTTGGCTGGCACCGACTTCTACTATATCAGTAAGTCTGTAAATTAAGTTATTTTTCGCTTTTCAGTGCCTCTTTTTTGGTTTCTTGAAGTCGGTTAAACTTTTTTGTTAAAAATGAATTTATTTTTCTCTTTTTAGTGAGTTTGTACAGTCTCACGACTGTACTTCGCATGTATAGTGACCTGACTGTACATGCGCTGCTGACGCTGCAATACAGATCAAACCGGCCACGCTACAAAAAAAAATTATTAAATCATTATTCAAAAAGAATTTTTAAAATCAATGCATATACAACGGAAATATAGCTGAATATTCTGAACACTTCTGCGTACCCCTTCAAAGGACTCAGGCGTGATGTTATGATGTGTAATGGCAGAAACATTGCAATAATATGCCATTGCAGCAATCGCGGCTGATTTCCTGGTACTTTTTGAAGAGTTCCTTGGTCTAATCTCGGAAACCCATCATCAGATCTTTACGAAATTTAAATGGGACCACTTCGGAATAATCTACTTACGAACACAAAAAGAATTTTCAAAATCCGTCTAGAATTGGCTTCACAATCGCGTAACAAACATACAAAAAAATAAAAAAAATAATAAAAAAAATTGGGTACGAATTGAGAACCTCCTTTTTTGAAGTCGGTTAAAAAGGACTTTAACTGCATAATGCGTAATTCAATTTCTAAGAGGAATGAATGTATTCGGAAGTATTATAGATTTTTTTTTTTTTTCATTTATTTTGATAGCAATGTAAAATAATTTTAAGTAAGACAAAACCTTAATATTGGTCACAGTCTATACAACTGTTAAACGTATTAAATACATTAAAAAGCCATTATTAAAAGAGACAAGACCGATATTAACCACTAACTTTTATTCGTTCAATAAAGAATAATTCTAAATTTAAAAAATACAACCTCATTTTATACGAGGATTGCCACCAAAACGGTTTCATTCTTCAAAGCTCGTTTGAAATAACAGTTTGAGCTAACAAGGCATCGCTTCAAATGAACGAATGACATTGCGGTAGTTCGCGTTTCAGTCCTCTTGACTAAATTACGAGTGCCTACTCCAAAGTTGTTCCAGCAGCAAACTTTGCAAGATAACACAAATGTGCCAGATAAAAGACTTTCATGGTTAATGAGAGACGGCTATGGTGTATTTTCAGTTTAATCTTGAGCTCAAGATGAATAAAACATTTTAGGAAGTTTCTGCATCGAGGATATCAATTTAGGGACGTTTCGGACTTTACAATAAATTAGATATCATGTGATTTTGTTATGTGAGTTTGTGACAATAAATTTTAGTGTGATTTAATTTTCTATTGAAATATTTATTACCATGTTTGAAGAGGGAGGTGATTGGTTGAATAATTTAGGTATAGTAATATATTATGTGCATAAATTTTCATTAATTTTGAAAAAAGAATTTTATTTAGACCCATTCCATGGTTTAGGTACGGATGCCTAACAATTTGATGTAAAACTCCTATATCCGATTTGAGCCTAATATACCTACACTAGTAAACGTCTATCTTTCTGTTTGTTTATTGTGGGTAGTTAACCACCAAAGCGGCTGGGCTGATTTCATCGGCATTTTTACTGCAGATAGCTGATCTTATAAGGAGTAACATGAGGTATGATTCCATAGCCGACCTCATAGGATAACTGCCGACGCACGCAGCCAGATGCGCGTAATTCATTGCGGCTTCTCAATGGTCCCTTTTATTCGTATCGGAGTTTAACAAGTAATAGGTAGGTACGCTGTATGTGCTGCATGCGTCTGTCGTTGTCGTATGCGGTGGGCTTCGGAATCATACCTTTAAGGTTCAACCCCACCAAACGGACGGCATTGGAACGGATTTTACAATCTTTAAACAAAATAAATCTTATATCACAGCATTTAAAGTTTATATTACCAAGTCACGCATGACAGCTTGACGTGCGTCATGCCGCCGCACGTCGCTGTCAAGCTGTTGTGCGTGACTTGGTAATATAAACTTTAAATGGGGTGATATAAGATTTATTTTGTTTAAAGATTGTAAAATCCGTTCCGATGCCGTCCGTTTGGTAGGGTTGGACCTTTATGCTATTTATATGTTAAAAAGATATATAGTCCAGTCATTTGGTATTTTTACCTGGAAAGTTTTCCGGGAGTTTTGAAAATTGGCAATTTTATAGATTTTGATATGCTCTTTCCAAATTTGAACTTTGCCACCTCGTATGTTTGCCGCTCGCGCCGCCATTTTGAAAAAATGGCGCCCAAAAGCAGTTTTTTGATAATTACTCCTTTCCGACGCATTTTACAGGAAAAACATATTTAACAAAATAAAAGTAGAGGAAATTTCCTACAATTTGTGATAATTTTTTTTTCCCTAAAATTAATAGTTTCGGTGTAGGAGCGCCGTAAAGTGTAATTCAATACACGTTTCGGCAGAAATACTCATTTCCACACCACCATGAGGTAGAGAAATCGGCGCGTTTTTTTATCGTGGTATCCTTTCTATCTACTTCATTAGAAGCCATGGCTCTGTAAATGCAAACGACACTGTGAAATGGTAAACGTATACTGATGACTCAGACTAAATATTTCTGTTGAGCTCAGCCGGGGCTAGATGTTTCTTAGAAGGGAAAGAAGGGGCCTGACACAGAAGGGGTGCATTTCTTTATACCTGCGGAGACATGACAGATTATAGTTACCTATAATTACTATAGATAACCTTCGTATAATTTTTATAATTTACAAATCACAGTATGAGCAGTTTAAAGTAAATATTACACGTTGGTGTGGATGTATAATGGTTTACGGCGCTCGTACGCCGAAACTATTGATTTTAGGAAAGAAAAGGTTTAACATAAATTGTAGGAAATTTTCTCTACTTTTATTTTGTGTAATATGTTTTTCCTGTAAAATGCGCCGGAAAGGAATTATTATCTAAAAACTGCTTTTGGGCGCCATTTTTTCAAAATGGCGGCGCGAGCGGCAAACATACGTGGTGGCAAAGTTCAAATTTGGAAAGAGCATATCAAAATCTATAAAATTGCCAATTTTCAAAACTCCCGGAAAACTTTCCAGGTAATGTTCTAGGTTTTCGCCCAAATGACTGGACTAATAAGAGTACCGCAAGAAAAAAATACCAGGTCCAATCCAATGAACCCGGGCCCATACCATGAACTCTTAAAACAGGTCAATAATTGAACTGCTGTCATTCTACCAACTGCAAATGTCACTTTGTAATCCCTTTGTAGTCCTATATATTTATATGACATTTGCAGTTGGTAGAATGACAGCAGTTCAATTATTGACCTATTTTAAGTTTTATGGTAAGGCCACAGGTCTTGTATTCACAGCTAGTCTCTCATTCAAGCAGCCCTTAAATCTGAAGTTTTCACTCCGGGGTCTACTTTTTCTTCATCCTTTTCGCCCATTTATAGGACCCCTGCCCCCATAAACAAGAGGCAATTCGTTAACCGTATTGTAGAATAAAAAGACGAATGTATGCGATTTGACGTATATGACAGTCGTTCAAAAGATATTACGAAATTGCCGGGATTCGATAGGGGCACCATGCTTCCCGCTCCTGAGGGGCCATCTTAAAATTATTGTAGATGGCCCAGGGTGTGCCGGGGAGCGCGCAATATGCCCTAGTTTTTAGTGGGTCCGAGTTCGACATAATCACTCCTGACCATATTCGAGGGAACTTTAGCACGAAAAAAAAGTGGGGACGGAATCCGAATTCCACGCGGGCGGAGCCGCGGGCAACAGCTAGTACATAATAAATAAACAATAAAAAAATAAAAAAATAGAGTTGATGTTCTTAAAAATCATTAGGTAGAAAAGTACATAGGTACTTTTCTGTGCACCAGAAATTAATGGACAACTAAACTAGAACTTTCTAGTTACAAAACTAGGAAGGAAATAAAGTTACCAATTAGTAGTCAAAATTTGTAATTTTAGTTCGTGACTAGTTTCAGAGAAAAAACTGTTCGCACCGCGAAATAAAATCTCAATCATTATCATCATCATGGAGACGCATTTTCCTGATTGCATCCAAGGCCACGGTGAACTCGGAGCTCAGAGCTTCCAACTCTTTCTCCTCAACTTCGCACGATCTTGGCAAATAAAATTCCGAAATATATCCGATTGTCAATCAATCAAATCAATTAGCCTATTGTAGTCTACTGCTGGACATATGCCTCTCCCAATATACGCCACGTTTGCCGATCTTCCGATCCGATTATATCCAATAAAATCCAGATACAAAATATTGCATTTCATTGGAATCAAAGGTATTAAGTTCACAATAGGCAAAGCGAACTCAGGTTGCTTTACGGCTTATCGTACGAGGTCTCCAGAAAACGCCTTGAACGCATTGTGTTGTGTGTTGAACAATATATCTCTGTAGTGTAAGTAACTGTTGTCTGCCTCCCTTCGCTTTAATGGCCACATGTCTACTTTAAACTAGTTTTATTGTACTCTGGTATTCTTAGAGAAAATATAATACCATTGTACGGTCAGCTGAAAATAAACCTTTTTCCTCCAACGACGGTATAGGGATTAGGTTGTTTCAAGTAACTCTAACTCACTATGTATATACATATAATAATATTATGTACCAACTATATCAATGTTGATAGTTACTTGAAAACACAAAATCCTTACATTGTTAGTGACGGCTAGATTTATCTGTAACTAACGGTACAAACTTTACAATACGCAAAACGAGTGTGACGCCCCTGGCATTGCATACGTTCATAGGCCACGGTAACCGCTTTCCATCAGGTGGGCCCTGTATTTGTAGCGATATAAAAAAAGTGATATTAATATCGTTTCGTTCTAAAAAACTGAACAAAAAGGGCTTCATAAACGCTGCTTCGTAGAAGACAAAGCTTTTTGAACTGTTGCAATTCTTCAAAAGGTATTTGATTTTGAACATAAAAGGTATAAGTACAGTAACAGGAAACTAAGGCAAACAAAAGGCAGTCTGCGGCCTACCTCTGCGCGATTGATACTGCAGAGAATAATTTATATACCTATACACATACAGTCTAAGAATTTGTATTGCTCCCTTTACGGCTACAAGTGAACGGGAATGTTCCACGACGTTCTGCCTTAGAGCTTAGATATGATGGTTTTGAGCTCATTTCACTAAATTAACTCTCAAAACAGTTTCAGAGCTTCTGCTTGAGTTGAGAAAATTCGACCAATGCTTCCTCTTACTATTAAGTTATTTTAAGTTGTCCAGGCGCTGTTAAATTTAAGGTAACATTGTAGGTACTTAAGCCGACTATTATTGCTATGTGATTATTAGCTATAGGTAAAAAATTCACAGCGCAGGTTGTGTCACTCCTTCCAAACGGCGCGACCGTTTTTAATGCTTGTTTTGAAGGTATAGTAATATTAAAGGCAGATAAGTATGAGAATAGGTCGATAAGTATTTTTCACCCTCCTACCCCCATCTCTTCATCCTAGCATTAATTCCCAGTCGCATCCGAAGCTTTTCAGTCTTAACTACGGATTTGGCTAGACCTCGACATTTTCCGTGAAGCGATTGCCATCTGACCTCCACAACCCATTAAGCGATATCGAAGCTTTGCAGCTAGACCGTTGTTTTTGAACTTTTTAGGGCTCCAACTACCCGTAACGACTGCCATAGATCTTCTTATGGCAACCGGGACCGACGGCTTGACGTGCTCTCCGAGGCATAACCAGACCAATGCAAGTACCCATATTTCATGAACACAAATATTTGCACTGAGCGGGGATCGAACCCGCTCCTCCTGCGTAGCGGCCGCGTTCACTACCGCTACGCCACGGAGGGTGTCGTCGCCTTCTACCCCCATACCACACGTATAATCACGATTTTAGTATACTTCGAGACATAAGTACATCTTATGTATCTAAAATGTGCTTCAAAAGTGCTCTACACGCTCAGTACCTAAAAAGACACCCAAGAAACATTCTTGAGTGTCTTTTTAGGATAGTACGAGCTGCTGCGGCCGTGGACGAGCTCAAATTTACCAAGCATAGATTATAGTAAAACTATCCGCGCGCATCAGGGCCTCTTTCGTCTTGGGACTTAGGTCCAAGATATGTATCCCGACGTATACATTAGTGTCAACAATATTCGTCATATAGCCCGTCAGTTTCACATTTTTGCAGAGCATAATATACTAATGGTAATACGTATGTAAACTATAGCAACACAACTCTTCTTTTATTTTGTATATTTTATCCATTGCGCTGTTCCAGCTGCCTATTAACCGTTAAATTACATTACAGGCTGTATATCTGTCTGACATTATACTTAGTCCTCTAAAAATAAAATACTGTGTCAATATTCCCTTCCTTAATCGTCGGAATTAGCTTTTTATGGCAGTAGGCAGATTTGAACGCGTGGTATGTTGATGCGTTCCAACCCCCCGACTTAATTCTTTAATCCCATTTTACGACATCCCTAGGGAATGACTTTCACTTTTTATTTGATGGGATAGTATAAAACGGGGAAGGTATAAGGGTAGAACATTATTTTAACGTAATTCATCGATAAATAAATTAACATGTTTAAATAAAATCCAAGAAGAAATGTGTCGTTCCTAAGTGAAGTTCATACGTTAAGTAATTTGTTGTACCTATTTTAATAAAAGTACTTCAATCTATCTTACCGATAGAGAAACTACGGCTAAAATTGTTGAACGCTAAACATACCATATAATCACGCCCGTAAATCCTGAATTGATAGGCGGAGGTGTATTAAAAATACTGGAAAATATTGATTGAAATTTTTTATGCGACCAGTCCCTTTCTAGGGAGTTAGCATATTAATTTATTCAATGTCATTTAATTACGAAAAATGATTAATTAGTAGTAAAATTTCTTTCGTAACAAGACATCTTTCGTTTCTTTGGGACGAAAAAATAATGGATGAACAAGATTCTAGAGTTACAGCAACCATTTTTCTTATAAGGCTAGTTAGTCTACAATAAACGGAAAATAAAATAAAGTGAAGACGTGTTTTTAAAACAATATCATAATGATTACAGCGTTGGCTCTGAGTGTATTCAAAGGTTGCTCTTTGGAGCCTAGGATCCGCTCTCCTACTATTTCTCTTGAGTCGTCTATATCCCTAACCGCGCGAGGAAACTTACGTTGTCAGTGAGAAGGTGTGCCGACATCCAGGTGGGTATATATTCTAGATCATGGTGGGATCCGACACACCCATCATTCTCATAATTGTAGAATTTACTCTATTGATTACGAAAAGTAGGACCTACAGTCAGCGAGAGATCGATTTTGACGAACAAAGTACTTAAAAATATCTTAATACCATGGTATTCCTCCCTTTGAGCAAGTGAAACTGTTCTATCGATTTAAATTGTATTGTTCGTGTACTCTGTTCTGATATTTGGTACACACCTTTAGTTTGGACGATAATACAATTTAAATCAATAAAACAGTTTCACTTGCTCCTAATACCTATTAAGATCATTTTGAGACTTTCTAGTCAAGATAGATCTGATGCTGACTGTACAAAGAAATGTAAATAAAATAAATTATTAAAAATAAAAACACGACTGATGCTGAAAAGATATTATAATCATACATACCTTATACATACGTACAAGATACGTGTGAAAAACATAACCCTTCTAGGCAGTCGGGTAACAAATGAAACCAAATACCTACATCAACACGTGTTCCGAATTTTAACCTCCCAATTAAAACAGACATAACTATGAACAATTTTCGTGAAACAAACCCCAGCTATTCATTATGACATGCATACGACAAATAAACGAAATATTATTATGACATTCCAGCACGAATGATGTCCGGCCTACCGTGTAGTGTCAGACAGTGGAATGGCTTTATGAGATTTGCCACTTGGATAGGCAGAGGTTATGGTAGTGGGAATTCAGTTTTGTGCTTTTACAACATTAGATTGTAAAACTTATGGAGATAAGTGTTACCGGTCTGAGGTACGTTTTATAATTTCATGAAAACGTGAGTTTTGGTTCGATAGGTAATCTTGTATAATCGAAATGAAACACACGTTTTGATAATATGGCGTCACTAATAGGGGGCTAATAAGCCTCCACCAAAGCCTCGACCGTCAATCATCAGGTGTAACGGCTTAAGGGCGAGACCCCAGGGGAGCCCCATAAACCTACATCGATCGATACATACGATCCTCATATTAAACACACTTTCGGTTTCAGTTCAATATAGGTATATATTATTGCAAATAGGGAAAGCAAAGATCACCATGATGTATTCAGACTAAATGAATCTGTATTTAAACTTAATGAATATAGATTACGTTTGACCTTTCTAATCAATTAATTCAAATATTCAGCCACCGAACGGTTAAAAAGTTAAACTGCGTCAAAAATTCATTCATTAATAAAACATTGAACATTTTTCTGTAAAGGCCCGTCTATATTTTATCCTGGTATTCGTAACGTTCTAGCTAAAAATTTAATAACACGATACATGAATGCCAGGTTTTGGTACATCAAAATATTGTAAATTTTACTAAATGCCCGAGCACTACCTTTAATAAATACGACGAAATCGATAATACTCTCACATTTTCCGGGAATCACTTTATACTCGCAATTTAATATTTTACTTTGGCCTGCGCGAATTCTGATAATTCAGCCTAGTTATGAACATAAACCTGTGTAAAAAATATCGTAGCCAATGGGCGAGTGCAACACCAGGGGAGTCACACTCGTGCTGCCGACAGTAAGAACAGAGAGATTCTGTGCCGTATTCTTCGTATTTAGTGTTCCATAATGGGGATGGAATACCAAGACTCTGACAGATTTGTTCAACTGATTAAGCGTGATTGACTAACAAACATCCAAATGTAGAATAGAAATACGTAATAATAAAACTTACAAGACAGAGCCGAACCTCGTTTAATAGCATTGCGATAATCTAATTGTAAGTAGAGCAAATATTTGAGCACAATATGTAAATTACGACTTTTAATCTAGGCCTGAAACACACGACCACAAAGCCCATAAAGTCATTACTCGTGTAGGTCGTCAGATTTTCAAATCACATATTGTTATCTGTTTTTCATAAAACTGATTAGTGGTGATCTTGTGGTAAAAATAATATTCAGTTAAATACCAATGCTGTTTCCTAAATTCCTGGGAGCCATAATGCTACGTGCAGCGTGTGAAAAGGGCTCTACCAAGACCTTTGGGATGCGAGCTAACCTCAACTGCTAGATTATGCAGAGGTGCTGACGAAAGTTTAGGTTTCAAGTTTGGGAGGTCAGATGGTAGTCGCTCTCACAATGTATTCAATACCAATGCAAATGAAAATTAATCAAATCTTAAAGCAAGGAGTACGAGTGGATGCCTCTGATGTACCTGAGGCCAAGACTAAGATGATTATGATGAATAAAACCTAGGGTATTTTAATTTCACTGCAAATTCAAAATGAAAGTTACAGACCATAACAATATTGAACAAAGATTTTCAAATATTCTGAGCGGAATGGAATCAGCACCTAAACTAAATGTTAATAAATTCCGCACAGGCCGATTCCCTTTTATGTTATATGCCGCCTCTAAAACGCAATAAATTCTAACGAAGTTTTACGATCAACATAATATTATCTAAAAGACTTATGTATTGTTATTTATGCCGTAACGAAAACATAAAGTTGTTGTTTGAAATTATGAAATTAAATAAAACATGTTTGTTCGAAAAGCGGTTGAATATAATCTTCTAACAAGCAAATAACATTTTTGCGAGATGTTACGTAGGTACCTACAATGAATCTTTATCTATTTATGCTAGTAATAGTTTTATGTTCTAAGGTCTAGTTTCACCTTGGCGTCATTAAAGTATTTTTCCCGTAGACTTCCCAAAACATCTTTCGTAGAACGCTTGTCTTGACAATCCTAAACGCAATAAAAAAGAAATTGGCTGATTTCTTTTTTCTGCCGTCGTCGATCGGTTGATCCGCACTCAGGTAATGCGTGGACAAACATTATGTGGCAAATGATATCTATTTAGAAAAAAATCTGATGCAAAGACTGTAACAATTTATTATTATAGCACAATTATAATAGTAAATACCACCTCCACCAAACCTCGATTCGAGGGGTAAACCCAGTGGGAAATGCTGGCTGGGCATCGTAGAAGAAGATATGCATACCAATGATCTTAGTAACATGGGTGCCCAAAACCGTGGATATTAATCATATTCTGTCCTCCGTGATATTTGTGGTATAAATAGAAACGAATCCCTTGCTCAAAGAGGCACAAGAGACACATCCTCAGTATCGGGCTATGGTATTATACAGTGATAAACTTCAAAGAGAATACTTTTTTCATGCATCTCATCCCTTTATCAAATCCTGTTTGCACATTCCATATTCCTTGCGTAGCTCCTATTATTCAGTCAGTGGACACCTTTGCATACCTGTATTTGCAATTTATTGCTAACAAAGAGGCTGATCATGCTTTATGCCTTTGTGGCGTGATCCTTTTAACTTATAACAAACTAAAAATGTTATCGTATAATTAGGCATCACAAGGTGGCCACCCTAAACCTACATCTGGGTCGCAAGTCCCAGTCGCCGTCACGGTGTTCCTCTCTGTATCACGCTATGGACCCGGCGACCGCACGGTGAATCCATGGAATGCTGAGAATCGGATCACTCCTGTAGTTACTTTACTGCTAGCACAACAGATTTGGAATACCCAAAGCAAATGTTAAGGTTATACATTTTTACAGATATTTTATCTGGTTGCCTGGAAAAGACCGCAATCGTACATCTTAAGGATTATAGGACACGATGGTATTTCCGTCCCAATCGAGCAGTCCAACTCGGGAAGTACCCCTACAGAATACCGCGGTCAAAATAACCTCATGTGTTTCTGGTTTTGTGAAGGAAGGAAGAGGTTTTGTGCTGTCAGTGGAAAGACCAAAGGCTTGTCCTGCTTGTCATCTTCGCTGATGGCACAGAATCTCTCTGTTCTTACAGGGTCTGCAGCACGATTGTGACTCCTCTGGTGTTGCACTCGTCCATAGGTCATGGTAACCACTTTCCATTAGGTGAGCCGTGTGCTTGACTGCGACTTAAATAAATAATTTTTAAACTCTTGTTTATCTACCTCCTTCTTTATTGTTAATATTTTGGTAGTGCTCTAAAGAGCACTGGCACAAGATATCTGTCAACTGCTTACCATTTTTCAGCATACCACCAATTTTGCAGAAGTGCACTCTTTTACTTACTCCACTTCCACTTTTTACTTACGTCACGTCTACATGCAAACAGTCATTTAACCGTGTTCAAAGTTCTCGAGTTATTGCCGTTGTGTTCAGAATTCTAAGCACAACGGCAATAACTCGAGAAGTTAAGAACAACGTGCGTATACTCGTACTGCCTGCTCCCCAAAAAGGTAGTTAATTCGGAGGACCCAAATTAAAACGTGAATAAAATAATTTACAACTTTTTATGATTGTGTTGTACTCGTACCTACAGGCAAAGTTAACAAACTCCACATTTTCTGAAGCTAAGTACAAATAATGGAGCATAAATTACTTCCAGTTATTCAGATAAATGCCGGTTTTCCCTCTCGGGATTCGGAGAAGATGGTGGTTAAGATAAATTCTTAACTGTACTCAGTGTGTAATAGTGCTACGTTCCTGAAATACACCTTTCACCTCTTTTAATGTATGATTCCGAAGCCGACTGCATAGGACAACTTCATACGTATGCAGCAGTTAGAACATACCAATTCTTTGTGAAACTCCGATACGGATAAAACGTATCACCGAGAAGCGTCCATGAATTATGCGCATCTGCTGCGTGTGTCGGCATTTGTCGTATGCGGTTCGCTACGGAATCATAGCTTTACATAGGCCTACCGCTGCCTCGTACATGTATTCGCTCCATATTAATTTAATGAAACAGGCGTACACACATGCAGACTTTAAGAACTCCAATTTTACAATCCGTACCAACAAAGTTGTGGTGAATTGTACCTATTTGCTAGTTATATTTGAATAAAGAAATCAGTCTATGGTCTGCCTGCTTTTCTTTCACAACATGGTGACAGCGGTCTCGAAAATTAATTTAATTTACAGTTTAATAGATATTATTTGTGCGTTTATTTATTATATTCATTTGCAAAAGTAATTAGGAAAATTGATAATACATAATGGAACATGCACGGCCGCCATCAGAATTGTATCTTGAAGGCGGGCCGGCAACCCGCGCTGAGGCATGGCGTCGGTGGTATCGACAATTTACGGTTTTTTTGAAAGCATCAGGTGTTTACAAGGAGTCAGCGGATATTCAAGCAAGTTTGTTGGTGAATCTTATTGGCGCAGAAGGATATGACATTTTCACAACTTTCAAGTTCGTTAATGAGAGTGATCGTGAAAATCTCGATTCATTGGTGATGAAATTTAATGAATATTTTGGTACTAAACAAAACACCACCATGGCTCGTTTTAAGTTCTTCACGAGAAATCAGGAAAATGGAGAATCCATAGATGAGTACGTAACGGCTTTGAAAATTTTGTCTCAACAGTGTGAGTTCGAGCATTTGGAGGAAGGGCTCATACGTGACCGTATAGTTTGTGGCGTAATTGAAGGTAAGCTACGCGACCGATTGCTTAGAGCCGACGATCTTACTCTCGAACGAGCGGTTAAAATATGTCAGGCGAATGAAATGTCCACTGAAGAGAAGAGGCAGATAGAGGAGACCAAGGCGGTATGTAGCACGAGCGCGTCGTCTGCAGCGGTAGATGTAGTACACGGCGGCAGGCCAGGTGGTACGCAGCGGGCCGCAAGCACCGGCGGAGCAGGCCGCGGTGGCTGGGGGCCGCCGCGGGTCCGACTGCAGCAGCGGCATAAGGGCGCAGTACGAGGAGCTGGGGCCCGGGAGCCGGCGCAGGGTGTGGCGGTCAAGCATGCGTGTCGTGCGTGTATGCGTGTACAGTGCGATAATGACCATAGTTGTCCGGCTAGAAATGCACAATGTTATTGGTGCAAGGAAATAGGTCATTTCAAAAATGCGTGTCCAAAATTAAAAAGCAAAGTCTACCAAATAGACGAGGATGTTGAAAGTGACACGGAATTGTATTTCGTGTCTACGGTGGATGGTCCCAATGCCAGTAAGGACTCTAATAAATGGTATGAGACTTTGATCCTATCGCATAGTAGTTTGAAAGTAACTTTTAAATTAGATACAGGTTCAGACTTGAATGTTTTGTCTTTGCAAAAATATTGTACGCTAGGTCTTAATATATCTAGTTTATATAACAACAACATTAGAGCTCAATCATTTTGTGGCAACTTTATTCCTATTGTCGGTTCATGTCTTATAGACTGGGTATATAAAAATACTGTGTACACATTACGATTTGTTGTTACTGAGAATGAATGTCAAAGTGTACTTGGAAAGTACGCGTGTGAGGAACTAGGTTTGGTTAAGCGCGTATTTTCCTTACATATTGATGAATATAGTGATCTTTTTCGTGGATTGGGTAAACTAGAGGGTAAATATAAGATTATAACGATGCAGGGCGCGCAACCGTCAGTCTGCCCAGTACGTAAAATACCTATGGGTGTGCGGGACAAATTGCGGGATGAGTTAAAACGAATGGAGAAAATAGGAGTTATTAGAAAGGTAACGCACCCCACACCATGGGTAAATGCTATAGTAGTCGCGGCTAAAAAGGATGGCACTATCCGTGTGTGCTTAGATCCTCGCCCACTGAACAAGGTAGTGTGCCGCGCCCACTACCCGTTACCGACGCTCACGGAGATTGCTACTAAGCTAGAAGGGGCACGATACTTTAGCAAGTTAGATGCAAGGTCTGGATTTTGGATGGTCCAAATTGATGATGAGAGTGCAGATTTATGTACTTTTGGAACGCCATTTGGCAGGTATCAGTTCTTGCGCTTACCTTATGGGGTCAATTGCGCATCGGAAGTATTTCATGCCAAAATACGGCAAATACTGGAGGACTTAGATGGGGTAGAATCATTTATTGATGATATTATTGTGTGGGGATCTTCTATTGCCCAACACAACGAGAGGTTGAAAGTTTTGCTGGACAGAGCAAGACAGGCAGGTATTAAGTTCAATAGAGACAAGTGTGAGTTTTGTGTGGAAAGTGTAAGTTATCTAGGCCACACCTTTAGCTCTCAGGGTATGCAAATAGATAAAAATAAATTAAAGGCTATTATTGATATGCCGTGCCCAAATGATAGGGCATCATTAGAACGCTTTTTAGGAATGGTGAATTATTTGTCAAAATTTATTCCGCAATATTCAGAACAAACATCGCAATTACGCACTCTTTTAAAAAAGAATTCTATTTGGTATTGGGATGAAATGCATGAGGCGGCCATACAGCGGTTAAAACAGTCACTGTGCGTTGCGCCCGTGTTATCACTATATTCAACACGGGAACCGGTGTTATTATCTGTTGATGCCAGCGCTAGTGCACTCGGCGCAGTCTTACTGCAGGCTGGCCGGCCGGTCGAGTTTGCGTCCTCAACACTAACAGAGACTCAGTGTAGATATGCGCAAATTGAGAAAGAGTTGCTGGCAATAGTGTTTGCATTAGAACGGTTTCATCAATACGTTTATGGTAGAAAGGATATCACTGTTGAGACCGATCACAAGCCATTAGAGGCGCTGTTCAATAAGCCTTTAAATTCAGTCCCTGCTAGATTGCAACGTATGATGTTACGCATTCAAGCATACGATTTTAAAGTTATTTATAAACCTGGTAAATATATGTATGTAGCGGATACATTATCAAGGGCCCCGTTACCGGATTTGTTAGAAGAAAAAATTTGTGATGAAATAGCAGAGCAGTCGTGTTTTCTATTGGAATGTGTTCGATTTAGTGACAGCAAAATGGCTTTAATTAAAGAGTATATAATGAAAGATGAGGAAAGTCAATTAATAATTGAGTACATTAAAAATGGCTGGCCAGATAACAAATACCGTGTAGATGAGAGAGTGAGAGGACAGTGGTCGTACAGGGAGAAATTTGAATTCGTTGATAATATAATTTTCAAAGATAATTTAGTGTACATTCCGCTAGGGTTGAGATCTGAGATGATCAGACGTGTGCACGATGGGCATATGGGAATTGATAGGTGCAAGCGACATGCGCGCGAGGTGATGTTCTGGCCGGGCATGTCGCGGGACATCGAGCAAGCGGTGCGCCGGTGCACCACGTGTGCCGAGCGGGCGGCGCGGCCTGCGCGAGAACCGCTTGTCCCGCATTCTATACCCAGCCGGCCATGGGCCAAGGTGGGCTCTGATATTTTTCAATGTAGTAACAAACATTTTTTGATACTCGTGGATTATTTCTCGAATTACATTGAAGTATGTCCGTTAAAAACGATTACTAGTAAATCAGTTATAGTGGCGATGAAAGATCAATTTGCTAGACACGGAATTCCACAGGAATTGATTACGGACAATGGCCCAGCATTTGCGTCTAAAGAGTTCAAAATATTTAGCAGAGAATGGTGCTTCTGTCACATTACAACATCTCCTAATTATCCACAATCAAATGGGCGTAGTGAAAAGGCCGTTCATATTATTAAGTCTATGCTGATTAAATCGTTGGCATCTGGCTCAGATTTCTACTCAGGATTGCTAAACTTTCGAGCGACGCCGAGAGACGGGATCGCTTCGCCATCTGAGTTGCTGATGGGACGCAGACTTAACACCAGGCTCCCGTCTCATCATGATAGATTGGAACCTAGTCGTGATAACTCTGCAGACTATGAGACGATGATGCATAGTCAGGCCCTCAAAAAAAAATATTATAATAAGCAAGCTCGTGCGCTACCCGAGCTGCGAGCGGGCCAGTCGGTCGTTATGGTGGATCCCACTGGCAGGAAGCACGCGCGGGTGCAGGGGAAAGCCCCACAACCACGTTCATACTTTGTTTCTGATTCATCGGGAAAGCGGTTTAGAAGAAATAGGCGTCACTTAATAAAGGTCGGGAATGATCAGGTCGTAGATAACCAAGTGTCAAGTGATGGGGAAGAATGGTCCAACGCGGAGAATGATGATGATGGGAATGGGGCCAATGCAAACGCGAGTGAGGATGATGAACACGTACAACGGGAGCGTGTTCGCAGAAGGGCGGCGGTAGAGGCTAGAGATAGAATAGCCCGATTATTTTGAAAATGTTATTTGTTTCATATAATATGGTAAATGTGGTTACAAATGTGTCTTATGGTATTGGTTGGTAAATAACCTATATTTAGTTATTATTAGTAAATGACAGTTGTTTGTTTTATATCCTAATATGGTAAATGTGGTTACAAATGTATTTTATATTATTGGTTGTTAGGGGGGAGATGTGGTGAATTGTACCTATTTGCTAGTTATATTTGAATAAAGAAATCAGTCTATGGTCTGCCTGCTTTTCTTTCACAACAAAAGTAATCGAGTTACAACCAACAGTCATTTCTAAAAAGTCTAGTTTAAAATGTTAAGTGCTTGCGGTAAAACACATAGTACGTCCTCCGCGATGTTTGCCTAATGTGTATTACATGTACCAAAGAAAATAAGGGTTTTACTGAGTTAAATATACGTGAATATGAAAATGTTATAGACCTCCTTTACGATCTTTTATAACATAATATTATGTGAATTTCACTATAAACGAAGCCTATCAATGTTACAAAAGTTTGTAAAGTATACATATTAATGTTATAATACAATGCCTAAAATTGAAAACTTGTAGTAGGTACTACTGGTTTTCAATCATGGTAAGTAACCCTAAAAAATATTAATTATAGTATTGCTGTGCGTAATTATTCTTGTTACTAGTCTTTCACCTATTACACTCACACTATTACATTGGGACCTAAACATAAACGGCGAAATGTGGGTGCTAGAACCTTTGCCTACCCCTTCGGGGATATAGGCGTGAGTTTATGTATGTATGTATGTATACTAGTCTTTTCATTCATTAGTACGTACTAATCTACCTAGTCTAATCGTCATAGACTTTTCAGGAGAATGAAATAAATTACCTATTGAAAAATAGGAAGATTAAGTACAATTCGAAAATCTAACATTAGTTCAATCCACATGTCCATCCTGTATAAAATAGAATGTTAAAAAATGCAGGTATAGAATGTTGTTAAGCAACATCTATAACAATAAATAATGTTTGTTCCCATTTCTGCGTACTTCTCATACATATTTAAATCACAAAACTACATTGATTTATATGTGGGAAGTCGTATCGTAACTCAAACAATTACGCAATACCCGCCCTTAAATCATCTTCGTCGAAAACAGCACTAAAGTAGAAGGATTGTTAGAGCAGGAACTTTAAAGTAATAGGGTTAACTGAGACAACTTTGCTTTGAGCGTTAATGAAAAAGCGAAAAGGCCAAGCGAATTTGTAAATATGAAATGTTCGAAATAGTAACGAGATATTTTCTCGCTCGTTTCAGATTCCGTAAGAAAACTGTGTAACAGTGTAATCAGAATCATAGTGCGTAATCCAGTAGTGTGATGGCGTGCGAGTCCTCGCCATTTTCCTGGAGGATAGACACAAAACATTTACATTAAAAGGTAATAAAAAAATCTTAGGGGGAGAAGAAAAAAAAGCTATAAAAAGGGTTTAATTTGACCCTAATATTTTAGTACAATGAACGCGAGAGACTCATTTATTAGGGTCATATAGGACAAAAATTAATTTCTCGGTTTTTAGTTGGTAAGAAATATTCTTTTGTGTTTTATATGTAAAAGAAGGCACAAGGCAAAAGGGTCATGAATTAAGATCCACAATGCTAAATTATTGATCTGTCAGTGCAGTACAACCTTCTATGTGTGTCTGAATAATGTAATGAATCAACAGCCGTGACAAGCGTTGATAATTAAGCATCTCTGTATTATGTACAGTCAGCATCAGGTTGATCTTGACTAACAAAGTGTTCAAAATGATCTTAACACCTTGGTCTTCCTCTCTTCCAGGGTGTCGATTCTCCTAAAGCAAAAGCACTGTCATTTCACGGACATTGCAAAAATATTTAATTTAATTTTATACTTTAGAATTATGACATTAAATTCTAAATTTAAATGGTTTTTTGTAGGGTGAATGAAAAAGTATAATGAAACTTTTTTTATTTAATTTTGCAATAAAATTCAATATAATTTTTGCAGTGTTTGTAGTATAACAGTGGTTTTGTTTTAGCAGAATTGAAGGTCTGTTAACTGATTGTTCTGTGATCCGAGCACGTAAAACTATCGTAATTGTAACGTAAACGAAAACGGAGCATTACGATTGGCCGCCTGCCTACGGCGAACTTGTGTATGTGTGAAGCCTGCCAATGACAACGCTCCGTGCTCTCGATACTTACGTTATGATTGCGATAGTTGTTCGTGCTAGGGATGCTGATATTTGGTACGCTTATTTAGTTCGGACGATAATCAATTTAAATCACTACCTAAGTAATAAATAAAAACAAAAATAAATTTAATGGAGATTGCTGGAAATGTGGGGATGGAATTAGACCAGGGCAGAGATAAGTGGAAAAAAATGGAGGAGGCTTTTACCCGAAAGGGGTCCGAATAAAATTCATCAACAACATTTATAATGTATGAAATGTAATCTTTCGGAAAATAAAGCTTATATTATTATTATTTATTATTACCTAAGTAATACAGTTTGGTATTAACACCATCAGTACGTATTAAGATCACTTTGAGACTTTGCCCGTTCAGATTGATTCTGATTGAGCCCGTTCAGTGATCTGATGCTGACTGTACAGTAACATATAATTATTATGTTGTTAAGTACCTGCGTACATACAAACTCGTCGTTGTTGTTATATTGAACGATGACACACGATGAGCTTAATCATAGTTGTCGAGGTTTCACTTTGTTGATTGAAAAGCTTTATGTTAATGACATTACTTAATGATGTTGTTCTCAATTGATTGAAATGTTTAACTTTGTGATAAGGTATACGTACTATACGTACAGTTAAACATAATGAATATTCAAGAATAATAACATTGCAGTTAATTCTGTCATATAAGTACATAGGTTATGACAACAATTCACAGTTATTAATAAAAAAATGCCTTTTTGCCTTACCTACTTTACTCACTAGCGCAATTAACGGTATCACTACCTAAGGTTAATATTCCTGTGATATTATGCATTGATGAATGAGGTATTTGACTCAATTTTAATATAAACCATTTTGTCCTTATCCTACTGTACCTAGTTGTTCGAATGAGAAGTGTCAGTTCAGTTAGTTCAAACGGTTACACACTCTGAAATCAAACAACATTTACATACGATATCACTAAATCCTAACAAGAGAGCTCCATATTGTTATATCATCTAAGAACACAAGAACGCTTGATTTATAACCATCTTATAAATGGCTTGTTTTTGTCGAAGATTCGCCAAAATACCTAAGTATTTCGTTTACGTCTCGCCTCCGCCTGTTCGCTATTCACCCTACAATATTCAAGAGAAGGAAAACAGCTATAATTTATACAGAGCGAGACCGAAGTATCGGATTTGTAGTATTAGATAAAGAAAGCAACAAACACAAGGGATCTTGTTGACGTAGCTTTGAACAAATTGTGATAGTACGTGACCATATTATATGTAATAAAATTTGTATATCTCGTTTTGTGCCTCCATTTGTGGATTAATATTTAGTAGATCATTTCAGCTAATGGGTGTTCTGATGTGACATATCTGTTCGCAGGTGGAGTGACGCTGGGAAGGTTGAATAATATGTAACACGTCACAGAGTGACGAACACAGACGTTACACTTAGTGTGAGTGGCCAGCAGTTTTAAGTCGACCAGCGAAGATGGGTAAGAAGAACTCGAAACTCAAACAAGACACGATCGACAGATTGACGACTGCTACCTACTGTGAGTACTCTCTTTTCTTCTTATTTTCTTCCTATTATTTATTAAAATTAATGTGTAAGCTTGTACCTAAGATTTTCAATACGGACGTATTTAAGTTCGATCTATTTTTGAAGAGACATCTTACTAAAAAGTAGGTTTGTACAATATTATTTTCGATGGTCTTTGATACAACTACAAAATGAAAATTTCCCAGGGCGATAATTCATAAAATTCTTCAGAGAGTTTTATCATGAAGCCCCGTGATCAGTTACCAATCGGTAACCTTTCAGGCACGTAAAAAATCAATCAGTTCCTTCTGGTTGGAAATTCGTCAAATTATAGCTAACCCAATATCTTAGAAAAAGTCAGTTGACGAAGATACGTCAGCTGGTCACTTGAACATGAATCCCAAAATAATATATATAGGGTGTATTTTTGAGATTGTGCAGTAAGGGCAGGTATCTGAACCATTATACTTAGCCACATCAAAATATTCATTCATAATTTTTTCACTAATTCTTAACTGCATTTCGTTTTGAAAAAATCTTGCAGCTAGCAAATTAAAATAAATACCAATCAATATATCTTGACAGGGAAAATTCCTAGTGTAAAACTTCTACTGGTTTGCGGACCAATTCGTCTATAGACATTATAATACAGAATGCATTTGTTCAGATAGACGGATATTCAGATTTTTTAATGGTTTGTAAAAAATAAGTGGAAAACTGCTCACGTTTGAAACGATAACATGTCACACATACCACTCCTTACGTACCTACTATACTTGAAGACTTATGTACCTAATACAATAATTAGGAATTCCCAACTAGGGATTAGGTACATATTGACTCAATATTTCGCACAAGGAAGGAATAGGAAGAAGTAAAGTTTGTTACACAACCATCGAAGCAATCGAAACTGTATTACAGTAGTAGTTGGTAAGCTAATGATACCATAGTTCATTACTGTACCTACTGAGCATCTTATCGCCGTCATCGCGGAAGCAACTCTGACCTGGAATCGAGTTTCCACTTTGCATTTTGCGATAAATGGCTTCTATTATCTGCACCAGTAGTTGCTATGCTATCGTGTGCTATAAACGTCACGATTAACCTTCCTTCCTTTCGTTCGAATAGACTACATTATTATTATACCTACCGTGTTTTTCAATTGAAACTGAAAATTATGTAAATAAACTGATTTGTAGCGTTTACTCAGGTAAACGGTCGATGAGGATGAACCCAGTCATAAATCCAGTCATATAAGTTCGATATTTTGGCTTCTATAAAGAAATGCAAATTAAGTAGGTACTTAGTAATGCAGGTAAATATTACCTACTATTATTTATTTACTACATATTTAATTAAACAAAAATACTATTTGGACCTACCATTATGCATTATTGCGTGAATGTTATTAAAGTTAACTTTAAATTTTAATACAGATAATTCAAAAGTTCAGGACTCAACAAAACAGACTGCAAACAAAAAATGTTATCATGCGTATTTCAGCAGATAGCTAATACCATATGGTTTAATGTTATTTAAAATAAACTCGAACACACACTGCCCGTCTGAACGCGTTTAATAACATCCCACACAACTCATTCGCATTCAGCCACCACACCTTTTCAATGTTGGCCATCCGTTAATTAACTGACGGAAATACAGACGTTATGATTTCAGCAATGCAATGTTTATTAAATTTATTGTACAGTCAGCGCCGAAAGTAGGTTAACACTTTACAATTTAGGGATTTCCTGAACTCCAAAACGTTACATGAAGTAACCATAATATACATCTATACTTCTATACATCATAGTAATATAGAAGTATAGATGTATATTTACTTCTATATACTTCTATACATGATAGTAGTATAGAAGTATAGATGTATATTTACTTCTATATATACTTCTATACATCGTAGTAGTATAGAAGTATAGATGTATATTTACTTCTATATATACTTCTATACATCGTAGTAGTATAGAAGTATAGATGTATATTTATGGTTACTTCATGTAACGTTTTGGAGTTCAGGAAATCTCTAAACTATAAAGTGTTAACCTAATTTTGGCGCTGACTGTACTTAGATACAATCCTGCAATAGTAAACAGTCAATTTTAATTTGTTTGCTACATTTTCACACGTCGTGTATTGTTTAAAACTGTGCCAATTATTTCAGTTTCAAATATAATATATTCAATTCGGTAGGTACAACTGTTGACTTATGGAAGATACTCTGGTACAGCTATTTTTCTTATTATTTGAAGGTCAAGTGGCAGTCGCCCCCTTTCAGAGTATTCATTACTCACTGAATTAAAAGAAAAGGTTTTGTCTTCGGCTAGTGGAAGTAGGTATAAGTGATAATCGATTTCATCAACCTGTTCATAGAACTATTGTTAACTTGATTCTCTGATGTTCATTCATCTGAGGCCTGTCTCAATAGGCACAAAGCGCCTAAGAATTAATGGTTTACTGGCAAATTTCAAAAACTCGACATTGCGATATTTTTCCTGAACTGTCGAACACTTCTTCGTCTTTGAGACCTGCACCAATTATAAATAGACACATTGAATTCAAATATTTGGTCAACCTATTTATATAGGTATACCTACTTATTGAAGTGCAGCGCTAGGTCTCTTATAAGGACAGAACTAATCTTGATTGAAACATTGCACAGCAGAAGGCTCCGATGAAAAGCCCCTTAAACATTGCTTGAGGCATTCAATTACATCGTATGCTGAACGATTTTTTTTAATATTTTTGTTTTAAACACACCTTAATAAAGGACCTGTGTCGTCATCTTGCAGTCTTAATAGATATTAATGGAAAATTGAAGTGAATGCGACACTGTGATTCATGGGAAATTGGAAAAGCGTGCGTGCCTTGCCACCATGAATACAGACACGCCTTCACCTCGCGCCTTATGCCTATTTATCGTAACTTTGTAATCACTATACCATGAAATATTTTAAGACTCTGTCTAGGTCAAGGCTTTGGCATCGAAAGCCAGAGGGTGTCTACCTTGTATAGTTTAACTGGTCAGTAGCAGTCGATCTGTTTTATTATAGCACAATACGATAAGCTGTGGTTAACATCTATCAACCTTAGAAAATAGACGGTTCTACACAAAAGTGGCGTTCAGGCTTCTTTCAGGGTGAGCCACCTCGAGAGCTGCACTCCAATAAACAGTTGTACTACCTTGTTTCTTACAAAAGACGTCTACTAATAACGAACACTGAACGAATTGAAATTGTACGGAAATTCGCTATGCCATACACTGCATAGGCAGACCGAATTTCCATACAATTATAAACGCAAAACGGTAGCCACCGATAGCCGTAATTATGTGTCGTATGATTTAGGCTGCCTTTCCACCAGAGATGTGCTATGATTCGTTGCTATGGATGCATTTGATATTCGTCAATCATATTCATTGGTCCATATACTACTGGTGGAAATTGATCCAGCTGAACTGTTTTTTAAGAAGAATAATGCGTGCTATGGCTGTGTGCTGTGGATGCGTTCTGTGCAAGTTTTCATTCTGTACTGTTAATTATTCATGTGATTGATACATCGTATAGCACAAGCTGCGCATCTTCATAGCACATGTTACTCGCTACGCTACAGTCAGCATCAGATCGATCTTGACGAACAAAGTACGCAAAATGATCGTAATTACTTATTTTTACCCCCTTCCTGTTGACTGATTTTTCTGATATTTGGTACACACTGGCTTAATTCGGTCAATAATGCAATTGACAGTTTCGTTTACTCATAAGACCTTTGTATTCAGATGCTGTGTGATACTGTATATTATAGCATAGCACAGTGGAAACGATCACAATTAGTTTCATAGCTTTTCATCCTCGTAGCGTAGCTGCATAGCACATCTCTCGTGGAAAGGCAGTCTTAACGCCAATAATCGCTGACAGCGGCCTCAATGCCGACAGTAATTATGCTAATTGTAGAACCGACTGAAAGTGGATTGAATATTCAAACTTTCAAAGAATTTCTAGGCTTTATGTATGTAAAGTTGACTAATCATACCAATCATATTATACACTAGCTGTGCCCGAAACTTCGTCCACGTGTATTTAGATTTGAGTTTTAATTTTTTTGGATAAACCCCAAATGCTTTTTCTAAAACAAAAGTAGCCTCAACTACGCCTTTTAATACCTACATCACGTCAACCTACTGGAAAAGTCCTATCAAAATCGACGGCGATTACTCAGTACAAACAAATGTCACATACGGGCAAACATTTCAAAAACTTTTTTTTATAAGAGTCGTACATACCTCATGCGCATTTATTGCATAACTGTTATTTTAATATCACAAACAGACACTTCAATTCTATACATTTATACAGATTAAGCCTTCCTCGGAACAAGTATCTTGGAGCTAAATCACGAGACACACGAGGCTCTGGCGCGCGCAGATTTTTTTGTAATAATCTATTTACAGCAGCAACCAGTACTATCCTCAAAAGACACTGAATAAAGTTTTCTTCGCGTATAGAGCATATTTTGAGCACATTTTAAGACCAAGTTAATGTCCCGAGCAATACATCCTTATGAATGAATGAATGAATGAATGAATGAATGAATGAATGAATGAATGAATGAATGAATGAATGAATGAATATTTATTCGCACGAAATACGGTACATTATAGTTACAATTAATATGTTTTATAGTAATAATTCGTTGTCAGTAGTGACTGAATCTTACTTTTTCTTTAGCTACGAAGTC
Source organism: Eilema depressum (assembly GCA_914767945.1). NCBI lineage: Eukaryota > Metazoa > Arthropoda > Insecta > Lepidoptera > Erebidae > Eilema > Eilema depressum. Next base: position 43,961,736 of record OU612012.1, on the reverse strand, counting down.
TTACCACAGTCTCACCAAATCAGTTGGGAATTCAAATATATAGTGAAGTTACGCGACGAACTTTATGGGTAGCGCCAGGTCGGCTGTGTCACGCCGTTCGTGTTCCGACACTCCCCAAAAATATAAACTGAATTTATGTATACTCGTAAAGAATAGGACTAACGCCTAGTGCTGCCTGCCACCCTAATTCCAAAAGCAGTCATCCAAATTATCACGTCAAAAACTGTCAACTGAGTTATCAAGAGGACTTTTGATTCCGTTTAGGTACGGTCAGACCAGTAGCGAGGGATTCCTTTAACACGATTCCCGCCAGCTTGTATTTGCTGATTGGTAGGCTTCTTTTTTGATAATATTCACGCTTTGTCACTGGGTTAGACACAATATAGATTGCTGTATTGTTACACCTTGTTATTGAATGAGGCAATAATTTATATTAGCAGGGAATATTTTATTTCGCATCCTAAAGGACAAAATAATTGATATACAACAAATGTAAACGAAAATTACAAAAAGTAAGACAATTTTTTTGAAATTTAGGTGTGTAGGTAAGTGTAAGTATGTAAAATCTGGATAGTCGAATGTTGTAAAGGAAATAATACGTCAATGACCAAAGTATGCCGACAGACAAAGCGATCACATTATTATTATACAGGCAATCAAAGTCTTTGACATTGCAACTTTTCCTCTATCTTGAAACTAATTGAATCGAAAAAAATAAACATTTTTAAGTAAAATAAACGGGTCTACGTGCTACGTCATAATAACAACGACTTTACTCGCTGTCGCCAACGCGGCTTCACCCGGTGATACAAATTTAGAATCTCCGCTTTGCTGCCCTGGGGGTAATGTTCCAGAAGCGCTGAAAAATGTTTTATGTTTGTTTTAAGTGATTCCACTCCAGTTACTCTTCAAGCATTGATTTTTTACGAAATATCTTGTTACCTGTAAGCCTATTCCGCGAAGAAATCTCGAGGCATATTCAAACCGTTATACATTATATCTGTAATGGTTAATAGTAATAACTATAGTGTAACGATTAAAACGTTTTAATTGAAGTTGTGAAATTAGGGGTCGGGTTTACCTAATACGGTTTTTTTTACTCCCGTGCTGACTATATTATCGATGGTCACCTCCAAATTTTGCCACTTACTTCTTATGTTATAATCTAGAGAATAAAACAAAAAAAAACAACTTTGAAGATCTTGACTCAAAAATACATTAGAAAACACATGCATATTTACAACCATTTCTAAAATATGCCTGTCCTCCTAGACAAGTGGCAATTAGTTGGTATTGCAGATTAGAATTATTATTTGACATATCCATACATAGCAAAATACGTGTCATACACGTCTAATCCCATACAATAAACATTCTATTCTACAATACAATACGCGAGGGTGAAAAACGATTAGGTACCTACTTATAAATCTTGAAAAAAAGCCGAAAGACTTATTATCTAGTCCATTGTACTAAAGACAAAACCTTCTAATCAGTCACAGTTAGTAATTGATATTACTCGTTTCTTGTCACGAAAGCGGCGACTCTTTCGTGCGGAGGGTTGCAAATGTCGGTGAGGCCAAGGCTCGCGTGCCTGCGGCTACTTTTGCTACCCGAAGTGTCGGCATCCGACCATTTCTGACACCCCACACTGTGCGACGAATGCCAGCAATTAGAGTGTACGAAATATTTGACAACTATTTTATTTTCATTGCTAAAGTTTAATTTGAAGGTATGTTTTAGAGATAAACCTTTTATAAGTACTTAATCGCTTTAGTAGGTACCTTAAAGACGTGGCATTTTAATAATACACGTGCTTCCGTCCTTCTACAATACTGCATACATAAAAAATCGATTCAAGAATAACTCGTAGAAGAAATCTTTGCAGGAACTCGGGACAATCGTGATTCTCTGCTTCGCTCCTACCCATTGATTACCCAGAAATTAAATTTCATATGAGAGAACTCTCCAAGAAATGCTTTCATAATATAAATATACTGTGTACCTATAGTTACTTTATGACGGAATGTTTGGTTACTACGATATTTTGTTGGCAGAGGCATTTACCCCGAATACGTAGTAACGTTATGTATTCTGCGCTCGGAGTGACTTAGCTTATTGCAAATGACGCCTGGTAAAGTACAATTTGGGTCAATATAGAATATGTACCTAATTCTATTAACTTGATTGTTCTATTGTGCAAATATAATACTGAATGGATTGAAATTTGTACACAAAATCGATATAGGACCGAGGCGAAAAAAGAAAAAGGTGATCGTAGTACCTACCGTTTTTCCAGAACGCCCGATTTCCGAAAGGCTGATAAATGTCAAATTAACTAATCGGCTGTTAATTTTTTTTTTCAAGTAGCAATTGGTTTGCTATAATTTGATCATCGTGTTGGTTAATCAGCTATTTTAACCGACACAACGATCAAATTAAACTATTTATTCATGATTCTAGCAACCCAATTGCTACTTGAAAAGAGATTTGACAGTCAATTAGTTAATTTGACGTTGACCAACCTTTTGGAAACTGGGCGTAATTTCACATTTCCAGGAAAATAATATTTTGACTTGATCTTACCGTTGTACCTATTTGCTACCGGTACCGCTGATTCACTGGAGCAATTAATATATTTTAGGCATTATTTTAGTATGCATACTTAGAAATATGTGTATATTGAAGTGCCCGAGCGGCACTCAAATACCCTGCTAACGGAGGCCGAAAAATTCAAAAGGTATTAAAATAATTGTGAATGCAATAAATCATATGAATGGTGCGCTTTATGCTTTTATGAACGGTCAAATTGGTGACAGAGAAATTTCGTAACATTATATTGTACATCCACATCAATGAATACTTGCTTTTTGAATAATTATTGCGTGAGTGACTGGCGTCATTTCATGGATTTGTCCATTAGTAGATAGAACAAGTCGTACAGATGTTCGGTTTTCTTTTTTAAGAATTCTCTTTCAACTGACATGCGAGAAGAGAGTGGCAAAAGTAGAGAGCTAGAAAAGTGTGCAGGGAATATAATGTGAAACCAAATGGCTTTGTTGGTTCCCAGTGAAGTACAATGGGGCCACCCCATCTCTTCCTGTGGGTGTCGTTAAAGGCGACTAAGGGATAGGGCTGTTCTCCATCCGACAGTAGATAAACATACAGCCCCTGACGAATAGGCTATTTAACTAATGTTCAGAAACCACTTTAAATGATTGCTTATTACAGTATAAACATATCACATTAATATTTCTGTAAAAAAACAATGCATTATGTTAAAAAATCAATGATAAAGTTTAAATTTTCAAAAGTGCGCGAAAAACGCTATATTAAATCAAAATGGCGATGCGTGTGAGTATTGACGTCACTGTAAGTTGCTGTTATCATCAGCTCGCACAAAATTTGTATCCATTTCGAACTTAATCACAAAATATGTCCATAAAACTCGCGATAATCTAGGAAAAAGCAAATAATAACACCGAAACAAACAATAATAGCTCATACAACTGGAGACATTTTGTAGGAATGACGTCACCCAGAGCTCTGACCAATCACGAGCGTTTTTGCCATAGACAATAAATCAACAAAATATAACATTTTTATAATTGATATTCTCATAAAATACACATATTTGTCTCGTAGGTCTTTTAACGTTATTTTCTAATAGGATGACCATAATTTGTAGTATAGTTTTAATGTTGTCAAATACCTAGCCTATTGTCCTCTAGACGGCAATTATCAATAATATGCTTGTGTGCGATATGCTGTGATGTAGGCAAGACAGCAGTATTAAGTTAAATGCAAGCCAACAACCTCTTAATTACAAAGTTAATAACTAATTCATTTCACACGCTGCTTCGTTAGAAATGATATACGGTTGACGGAGTCTAAACATAATCTCTTCTTCATCCTAGTTTTAATCCCAGTTGCATCCGAAGCTTTCACCTCGGAGTCTGGGCTCCGCTTTCTCCAGTCTAACTGCGGATTTGGCTGAGCTTCGACATTTCGCGTGAAGCGACTGCCATCTGACGTTCACAAGCCATTGGCGATATCGAAGCATTGCAGTAACAGTATGTGCAACGAATAAATTAACTTTTGATGTTTCATATAGATGTCCATTGCCAATGAAACAGACTGCCTATTAAATTGATTACGGCAGCCTATTAGATCCTAATTGGAATCGATTCATTTATTCTCAACTGGCCGTAAGCACCTAATATGAAATAGTACAACGGTACTGAGTTCATAAGTTTTCATTTATTTTTTACAGTGAAATCAATTAATTATAAAATTCTACTAATAATATAAATAATAGGCTATTTGACTAATGTTCAAAAACCACTTTAAATGATTGCTTATTACAGTATAAACACATCACATTAATATTTCTGTAAAAAAACAATGCATTATGTTAAAAAATCAATGATAAAATTTAAATTTTCAAAAGTGCGCGAAAAACGCTATATTTAATCAAAATGGCGATGCGTGTGAGTATTGACGTCACTGTAAGTTGCTGTTATCATCAGCTAGCACAAAATTTGTATCCATTTCGAACTTAATCACAAACTATGTCCATAAAACTCGCGATAATCAACGAAAAAGCAAATAATAACACCGAAACAAACAAATAGCTCATACAACTGGAGATATTTTGTAGGAATGACGTCACCCAGAGCTCTACCAATCACGAGCGTTTTTGCCATAGACAATAAATCAACAAAATATAATAATAAATAAATAAATATTGTAGGACATTCTACACAGCGCTATCTAGACCCAAAGTAAGCATAGCTTAACTAGCTTGTGTTATGGGTTCAAGAATGCGGATAAACATACTTAGATACCTACATTTTTTTTCGTAAATACATACATATTATTCATAGAAACACCCAGACCAATGCAAATATTCATATTCATGCACACAAATATTTGCACTGAGCGGGGATCGAACCCGCGCCTCCTGCGTAGCGGCCGCGTTCACTACCGCTACGCCACAGAGGCAGTCAATATAACATTTTTATAATTGAAATTCTCATAAAATACACAAATTTGAGAGTAAATTGTAGTCTCGTAGGTCTTTAACGTTATTTTCTAATAGGATGACCAATAATTTGTAGTATATTTTTAATGTTGTTGAATAGCCTATTATGAAAGTTTGTGAGGATAGGCAGATGAATTTTAGTTGCCCTCACGAAAGAACGGCAAAACGAATCTGGATGAAAATGGGTGCCTTCATAGTGTGAAATACTGTATGGGTTACATTCAAACTTTATCCTGGGGCTCACGGAAACAGGATCAGTATTTCATGTGAATAGATTCACGGGTAGTAGTTATAGACTAAAGGATGCCATGACGCATAAGTGACGCATCAAGTTGATCAAAAAGCAAGCTTGTAATCGATCAGGCTGAAGGTAGGGTGAACCATTAGCGTTGGTGTATTATTAACGCCCCAGCGTACTTCACTTCAAGTATTCCTAAGGCTATTTATCTTCGCTATAAGGGTTTGTATACCAATATAGGAACAACGTGACTTGAACCTCATATACAATACTAGCTGTTGCTCGCAGCTCCGCCCGCGTCCGATCAAACTCTCTTCTACAAGTATTTGTCTTTCAAGTATTAGCTTGTCTCCTAAAATGAGGAACTTTCATACAAACTTTCAAACCCTATTCTGTCCCCCCCCCCCCCTTTAACCCCTTTATTTTCGTGTTGAGTAGTGTTAACATAACATAACCCAAGTTTTTTTTTTAAATATCTCCAATGTACAGACACGACCACTTTACAATAATAGTACAGAATAGATTTTGAGTAGTACACTGTCGAGTCTCTGATAAAACGCGTAAAATGAGGACAAACTGTCATCATTTTCTGTCGCCATTTTAGATAGCGGACAACGTCTCTACAGTTTATAATTACCGTGTAATTTTAATAGGAGCAACTCAATCTAATGGCCTTTACCTTCAGTTACAACGTGTCAAAGTGTCATCGAGACCGAACATTAGTCAGAACGTAGCCATTAGTTAATGTGGGACCTGCGCAACTATTCTACGTGACCTGCTTGTATTTCAGTTCGTTCACTTTATTATTAGGTGTAGAGGTACGTGAGGTATCTTTTAGAATGACCCCTCTTCACATTATTCCACTTTTTTCCCCCAAAGATTGCTAAGATTTTGTCGTGATATTTGCTGAAATCCCCTATCGCCTCCACGTTTGGTGAGATTAACACCCGTATTCACAAAAATCACAAACAATCCTACGCTATGCGTACTACCAAAACTGTGCAAAGAACGACAAATTCTCAGTGCGTTCGTTTTGGCTAGCCTTTTTATTCAATGATAACACTTAAGTAATACTTCGTTGAGAGAACGCACTGCGTTAGATACTGCTCCGTGATGTTTGTGAATTAATTTTACCAGCCCTGTGCGCTCGAGCACACTATGAGACCTCACAATATCGTTTGTGAATACGGGCGTAAGTTTCTGGATGTCTCCAAATTAGACCTGCAGGATATTTCACAAAGTTCATTGAGATATTGGTATCGGAGAAAGTTACTAGTTTCAGTATGTTATTGAAGTTACTTCTGCAATGAACAATCATTACAATACTCACGGTGTGTTGATTTCCACATATTTACTTGTCTGACGCCGACCTGTCTAGGACATAATAAATAAGACAAACATACGATATTTGTTCTAGGCAAAACACTTTTTCTTTTCTTTACTCGAAGAAATAATAATCACTTAGTTACATTAATAGTATTGAAACTAGTTAGTTCAGTTACTCTCGTCGTTATCAAGGTGTCGCGCATCGTTCTCGGTTGCATTCGAGGCTTCCACCGTCCACGTCAAAGTCCAGGGTTCACTTACTTCTTCTACTCCTTTTAATTTGGGTTAATGAGTTTTTTAAATGTTTTTTACAACACACCTGCTCATAACAGTGATATTATTTTACCGCAATTAAGCACGGAATGACACCTATTATAAAACTGTGACTTTTTCATTGCTATTATTCACAAAAGTGAGTTATAGATTCTTTTTTAAATTTTATAGGAAGTGTCTATAATTGTCTATGTTCTTAAAAAAGTTTTGATATAAAAAATAACGTGTTTAATAGTACGAATAAATTAATACGCCTATTGTGTGGTCATTTGATGCATTTTCGTATTTAAATAAATAATTTCAACTTGTAATACTTGTGTAATAAACAAAATTTTCGCTCAAATTTAACTTTTTTTTTCTCTAAGTACAGAAAAAGAAACAGAGTAAAAGAAAGTTAAGTTCAAACTTCATTTTTTTTTAAATATGGTCGACCGCCATTGTTAAATGCGCGCGCATAGGAAAACGAATTAATTTGTAGTATTGTTTATTTAGTATTTGTAGTATTATTTTATTCGCAAGTGTGTTGTAAAACGTCGTATGGCACGTGTGAGCATGATGATTACCGTCCTCGGCTGTCTTAAGACCCTCGCCTGGCGGCTCGGGTCTCAATGGCGCCTCGGCGGTATTCACCAACGTTGCTCACTTGTACCATAATGTACTATTATAGTACTAGCTGCCCCGGCGAACTTCGTACCGCCATATTTTCGGCCCGCGTGGTATTCAAATCCCGTTCCCGCTGCACCCTTATCACTTAGGGGGATGAAAAATAGATGTTGGCCGATTCTCATAGATACCGGATAAGCACAAAAAATTTCATCAAAATCGGTCGAGCCGTTTCGGAGGAGTTCGATTACGCACCCCGTGACAGAAGAATTTTATATATTAGACTAGCTGCCCCGGTGAACTTCGTACCGCCATATTTTCGGCCCGCGTGGTATTCAAATCCCGTTCCCGCTACACCCTTATCACTTAGGGGGATGAAAAATAGATGTTGGCCGATTCTCATAGATACCGGATAAGCACAAAAAATTTCATCAAAATCGGTCAAGCCGTTTCGGAGGAGTTCGATTACGCACCCCGTGACAGAAGAATTTTATATATTAGAGATAATGGGAGGAATTCGTCGACACGTTTACAGCGTGAATATATTTTTTAACATTACATTGTCTTGATATACTTAGTTGACAGGTCAGTGTCATTTTAGTCAAAATACACTCAAAGGATTAAACAAAATTGAGCGAACATCTGAGATATAATACCCAAGTATATCCATTCTTCTTCTAAAGTGGGCATTTTGTCATAAGCGGCCGACATACAAAACTGAAGTTATAGAGAAAATAACAACGATTAACCTCACACTACCTTTTATAACTTGAAATGTCGCGTATAAAAACAGTTTATACGACCACCTGCTTGTGAAATAGCTACCCAAATATTTTTTGGCTACGTAGGAATTTATTCGAGGATTAAAAGGTTAAATCTGGCAAAAGGAGCGAATTTTACAATGAAATAGTTTTTATAATTACTGTAATTTAGAACAAGACAACTGAAAGATTAGCATTGCGGTATTTAAATTATGTGTAGAGACTTAATTCGGGGGTCTGCTCTTCCACTTCATATGGTCTTGACCATTCATGGTAGTGAAACCATTGGGTTGTATCTCATTTTCTACGACGCCCAGTAGACACTTTCTTGGGTCTACCCCTTCTACTGAGGACATGCATATCACAGCGGAGTATATCGAACCAGGCTACCTCGAAAGACACTGAAGCTACAGCTCCAAAAAAGAGTCATGCAGTTCTTAAAACACTATTCAGCAATCATTGTCCATGCTCTTTCTATCTGTACTCCATCGTTCAAATGGAATGATCGTCTAAATGTTGGTCCCATTCAAACAACCAACTCGTTCTATTGTATCTCGATATCTCGAGGGACAGGTCTGTAGCCCCGGTCCTCTACCGCGATAGGTACAGTCAGCGTCAGAAAACAGACCCCCTCATGCTTTCATATCATTAACAAGGGGGGTCCCTTTTCTCTGAAGCTTACTGTACACCACCGGTGCCATGATCTCGTACAATAATACAATTTGAAAATAGATCAAACTATACAAAACGCAATAATGAATTATGCTCAAAACTGACTATCATAATTAAAGCGAATTATTATATAAATATAATAAATATTAATTGATGGATAAATAATATAGCAAGATAAATATTCCGAACTGTCCGCACAGAGGTGTTACGTTCAGTCAAAGTATCAAAACTGAAGCTATTTAGCCTTTTTATAAAACTGTTACGTGATTGTTGTTTCGTATGGTTCGACCTTCCTAACAGAATACAAAAAAAATATAGCTGGAGCATGCTCTATCAATCTCATAAAGAATTTTACTTACCTACCTATCTAGTTTTGAGAAGGTCGCGCTTCAATCTCCCTACTAACTCTATGGATAAACCATTTTTACGACATCGTCTTACCCTAAAACATGGCCCTGCTCTGCCTCCTTACTATTCAACATAAAAGTTTTTTTATGTCGATCCGTCTCCACGTTTTCATAAAAACCGAGTTGATATAAGTTGTGAGAAAAATTGTTAGGTAGACGGTTCTTGGGTGATATATTGCACAGTGTACGTTCCAATTGGACCAAATTCCACGGTTTCACAAGCAATGCGAGTGGAATTAAAAAAGAAATGGCGCGCTGAATCAGATATTTCTCAATGGTACATTTGTAAAAATAAAAGAACACTGAAAACGAGCGAACTAAGTGTTCACAATTTTCTTTAAAGTTTGTGACGGTACACCGCCTCCGCAAAGCTGAATGAAACTTGATTCTACTTATTCAACGTGAAATTATATCGGTAATGCCAGCACTCGCCCTTTGGCGAGTGGTACGGTGCCCCGCCAAACCGCACACATACTGTGAAATACGACCAATGACAGTTATTTCCCCACTGGACTTAACCGTCTCAATAGACAAAGAATGTAACCGCGAAAGGAGAATACTCAAAATATATACAACAAGCGATCGGACACGTTGATGAATGTTACTTGCCTCCCACATATTCAATCACACGCATAAACTCGGTTTACAAGCTACCGCACTTCATCAACACAGCTTCCGTACCGTGGGGTGTCCAAACCCCAATCTTCCGCCCGGCATATCTGGTTGCACCGACCACTGTGCTTGAGAGACTGCTCTTCAGCGCTAGTTCTCCCGCGGGAATCGAACCACACCCGGTCCTAGATATCCCGAAGCGGTTGTATTAACTTTATACGACGATAGGTCGCGGCCTCTGCACTATAACTTGTTCCTCATCCATACGCGTGATGCTCACCTTCCTCCATCATCATAATGAAGCCGCTATCGTTAACGGATTACCGGGGAGATGAGCATCTGCAACCCAAGGCTATCCCGACGAAGGTAACCCCAGGTCTCTGCTTGACAAGTCTCGGGTCCGCCGCCTAGCTCATCATATGTGACGCTCTCACATACATCCCATTTACGGTACCACGTAACGTCCATCAACGCACTACACGGTTCAACAACATATAGACTAAACGTGAATAACTAAATTACTCAGCCCGGGGCTCAAATACACTTATGACAAATAAACACGACAATAATTACAACAGTAAATAATTGTATGAAAGTAACTCACCACGGTCGTAGAGTTTCACGGTGCCTACTTGTTCACCACGATAACTTACTCGATACGCCCGCGCCTGTCCCCGATGTCTCTCGTCTCCTAACTCCGTCCGCTCTCCCCGGCCTCCCGATGTCAAGTCCTTATCTCCTAACCGCTCTCTTCCTCGGTCCGAAGTCGAATGCCCGGTCAACCACTCGCCTCCGCAACCCCAAATCGACTGCCTCGACCCTACTCTCCGTTAGCCTTCGTAAAAAATCCCGAGACGCTCTTGTCCTTTGTTTTTGCGCGAGCGACGTTCTCACGACGATTCCTTGAATTCCGCACACTTAGAACCAACGTTTCAATAGGTTGGGACCATAACCATAAATTGTACAATTTTATACTTTGCACATGTTCGGTTCTACTTATGCCTAACAAGACCAATGTCCATGTTTCTCAGAAGGGATTCATGTTTATCTGCTTTAGGATATTTTTAAAAGTACCGATGTATGCCAAAAGTAGTATAAAAGAAAATACAATAAATTATGGTATTGTATGTACTGACAATGAACCGTACCTATTAGGAGTTACATTATGTATTTGTATTTACGTCTTCGTGTGATTAGTGTACTATCACATTTTCCCCCCTGAAATTCAGACGCGAGGATATACCATCATATCATCGAGTATGAGATTTCACTCACAATCCTGAGCTAAGTATAGTACACCTAGATACCTCTAAAATAACCATTCAGCAACCAGCCACTCAGCTACACACATAATCGCACCGGACGAGATTCGAACCCGCAACCCACGATTCAGTAATCACACGTTCAACCGGCGTGCCACAGACGTCATTATATATCAGCCAGATTATCACTATAATAATTACTAGTAGGAATCTTATTTGATATCTCAACCTGCCGCGTCACAGGTCACCGTAATACCATAGTAACCAATAAACTTTACTAATAAGAATCTTATTTGATATTTCAACCTGCCGCGTCACATGTCATCATAATACCACAGTGACTAATAAGATTTACTAATAAGAATCTTATTTGATATCTCAACCTGCCGCGTCACAGGTCACCGTAATACCATAGTAACCAATAAACTTTACTAATAAGAATCTTATTTGATATTTCAACCTGCCGCGTCACATGTCATCATAATACCACAGTGACTAATAAGATTTACTAATAAGAATCTTATTTGATATCTCAACCTGCCGCGTCACAGGTCACCGTAATACCATAGTAACCAATAAACTTTACTAATAAGAATCTTATTTGATATTTCAACCTGCCGCGTCACATGTCATCATAATACCACAGTGACTAATAAGATTTACTAATAAGAATCTTATTTGATATTTCAACCTGCCGCGTCACAAGTCACCGTAATACCATAGTAACCAATAAACTTTACTAATAAGAATCTTATTTGATATTTCAACCTGCCGCGTCACAAGTCACCGTAATACCATAGTAACCAATAAACTTTACTAATAAGAATCTTATTTGATATTTCAACCTGCCGCGTCACAGGTCCTCTTACTACCCATTGAGATATTGTAATAATATCTCAATGATAATACCACAGTAACTAATAAGATTTACTAAGTAATCTTTGAGATCTCGAGATACGTCTCTTGACGACTCAAACGCCCCATTTTATTTTTGTTGACCACTCACGGCATAGCTTACTAATTGTGCTATCTATTAGAAGTAGGCAATAACCAAGGACATATCAAATTTCAAATTCATTGTTTGTGATAATCCTTATTCGTAAAACGAGATTCCCCCCTGATAACCAGATGCTGGCATCCACCATGCATACTCAAGTTTCCTAGCCATATGATTTCGTATGTTCTAAACTTACGAGTAGCCTCCTCAAACCGCATTTGTAATCTGTAGTATTTCAGTTTATTATACGCAACTATTTGGTATTTAATCATCTAACATAATCATCAGCGTATTGGGAATTGATTACCGACTTGAGTTTAGCTCAACCACGACTCAATGCCATAATCAAACATACGTTACAATCACCGATCAAATAATAGCCACCACACAACACATAACATTTCCTAAATAAGCGATAATTCACTGAGGAATTACGTTGTTAACCTTCACGCGTCTAGTTATACACTACAAGGTGTATCTTTCTTTGTAATGTGAGTCCCCTTAGGGTGTCAAACAAGCAGTATGTAAATGGAAAGTTAGATTGACGCCACAAATAGATTTATGATTCACTTTTAATGCAGGTACGAAACACGAATGAAACACTTCCTTTCTTTGATCCAATGAAGCTTAGTTTATATATAGGTAAAAAGTATAAATACCTCTTCATATCTGATTTACCAGATATTAGATGATTTGATCACCGATTAGTAGCCTCCAGTGTGAAGCTTCCCGTGGACACGATGCTCGACTTCCCCGCTGCTCTGCGAGTTGGAGCACGCAACGCTGCATCTCGATGCTGCACAACGCTGGATTTTCATATTCACGAAGTGATGAGTCTTCCGTGGACCTTCAGGTTACGCCAGTAAACTCGAAGTCCGGTATCGCTGAAATGTTTTAGCACACGAGCAAAGAATCTGTTCCAAGAGAGTTCAGTCGTCGGACCGTAATTCATGTACATAATATATCTAATGTTAACGATATAGTAATCCATGAAATTATGTAAGTTTGAAATAGCTTATGATAGTAACAGCTAATTATCTTGGTTTTAATAGTGCCCAATAACCCTTAACTAGTTTTATTGTTATTTTTGGGTTTTGTACAAATCATACCCGCCAGATGGTGAGACAATGCCCAGTCCCTTTTTTACTACGGGTCTTTTGTTGTAAATTTGTAGCTTTCTCCATTCAACTTTTAAACTACCATCCATTTAAAAACCAATTCTTTTAAATGTTTTATATGTTCACGCTGTTTCATGTCAGAATGGGTAGGCAGAAGTGTAGTATAGTCTTGGGCGTTATCTTATGTTGTGTCTCTGTGTTGCAAGCCGGAACCTCCTAACAACGCATCGAATAACATCTTTGTTTACGACATTTGAATATGCTGTTGTATTCCGAAATTTCGGGATTCGAACCCGCTATCAATCTTGTTTTAGGACTATTTAGCGAACCTCCCACATAAGAGGATTCTTAACTTAAGCTGTATCGTTAAAAAATGTGTCACAAGCGTACAATGCTATAAAACAATAACATCTTCAATTTAAAATAATCTTCTATAGCAGTTCTAAAAGCCATATACCTACTGTGTATTGAGCAATACAAACTATGACAGTCTAGGTCTCGAACCCAGCACTTTATAGCTACCTATATATTAATATAGGTAGTTTCTAGCGGAGGTTATTCGTCTATCTATAGTCGATAAGCGATACCCAAAACACAGTTGGCGTCTTTTTACCATTTCACATCATTTCGCCTTAGGATCGAACCGAGGCAGCTTTGCAAGGCCATTATAGCTCTAAGTAATTGAGAAAACACCTTAGACATTTGGTTAGCCAACTTCTGCAAGTTGAGATTAATTTCACCCATACCAAAACTCTTACACTATGTAAGAAGTGTAGAGTTTGCATGTTGTTTGATGAGCCGTATAACGGTTTATCTGAGGCGACTGCCGTCTGACCTCCCAGCCCCTACAGGAGCTATTAACATGTTATATTGTACATTAACCGTGCATTTTTGTATGCGTAAGGTTTTAAATAATATATAGGTGTACTAGCTTTTGCCCGCGGCTCCGCCCGCGTGGATGTCGGTTATCGCGACCAAACATAGCCTATGTCCTTTCTCGAGGTCTAATCTACCCCTATACCAAATTTCATCAAAATCGGTTCAGTGGTTTGGGCGTGAAAGCGAGACAGACAGACAGACAGACAGACAGACAGACAGACAGAGTTACTTTCACATTTATAATATTAGTAGGGATATATTTAAAACACAGAGTATTTTATGTCGTTGTCATATATTACAATATGTCAACTCAAATTTGACCGTTGTTTGAATGTACGCTGTATTATAAGATACTTGGTAGCGTCACCTCGTCCGCTTACACTTCGGACCATTATGAGACCGTCTATAATATGTTTTAAATTAATTATTCTACGTTGTGTTTTGTAGTAACCCATTTTAGTTCAACCTCGTTGCACTGAATCGAATCAGAGCATTTTCTGACGAGGACCCTGGTCCACGGCACCATTTGTGACGGTACACCGCCTCCGCAAAGCTGAATGAAACTTGATTCTACTTATTCAACGTGAAATTATATCGGTAATGCCAGCACTCGCCCTTTGGCGAGTGGTACGGTGCCCCGCCAAACCGCACACATACTGTGAAATACGACCAATGACAGTTATTTCCCCACTGGACTTAACCGTCTCAATAGACAAAGAATGTAACCGCGAAAGGAGAATACTCAAAATATATACAACAAGCGATCGGACACGTTGATGAATGTTACTTGCCTCCCACATATTCAATCACACGCATAAACTCGGTTTACAAGCTACCGCACTTCATCAACACAGCTTCCGTACCGTGGGGTGTCCAAACCCCAATCTTCCGCCCGGCATATCTGGTTGCACCGACCACTGTGCTTGAGAGACTGCTCTTCAGCGCTAGTTCTCCCGCGGGAATCGAACCACACCCGGTCCTAGATATCCCGAAGCGGTTGTATTAACTTTATACGACGATAGGTCGCGGCCTCTGCACTATAACTTGTTCCTCATCCATACGCGTGATGCTCACCTTCCTCCATCATCATAATGAAGCCGCTATCGTTAACGGATTACCGGGGAGATGAGCATCTGCAACCCAAGGCTATCCCGACGAAGGTAACCCCAGGTCTCTGCTTGACAAGTCTCGGGTCCGCCGCCTAGCTCATCATATGTGACGCTCTCACATACATCCCATTTACGGTACCACGTAACGTCCATCAACGCACTACACGGTTCAACAACATATAGACTAAACGTGAATAACTAAATTACTCAGCCCGGGGCTCAAATACACTTATGACAAATAAACACGACAATAATTACAACAGTAAATAATTGTATGAAAGTAACTCACCACGGTCGTAGAGTTTCACGGTGCCTACTTGTTCACCACGATAACTTACTCGATACGCCCGCGCCTGTCCCCGATGTCTCTCGTCTCCTAACTCCGTCCGCTCTCCCCGGCCTCCCGATGTCAAGTCCTTATCTCCTAACCGCTCTCTTCCTCGGTCCGAAGTCGAATGCCCGGTCAACCACTCGCCTCCGCAACCCCAAATCGACTGCCTCGACCCTACTCTCCGTTAGCCTTCGTAAAAAATCCCGAGACGCTCTTGTCCTTTGTTTTTGCGCGAGCGACGTTCTCACGACGATTCCTTGAATTCCGCACACTTAGAACCAACGTTTCAATAGGTTGGGACCATAACCATAAATTGTACAATTTTATACTTTGCACATGTTCGGTTCTACTTATGCCTAACAAGACCAATGTCCATGTTTCTCAGAAGGGATTCATGTTTATCTGCTTTAGGATATTTTTAAAAGTACCGATGTATGCCAAAAGTAGTATAAAAGAAAATACAATAAATTATGGTATTGTATGTACTGACAATGAACCGTACCTATTAGGAGTTACATTATGTATTTGTATTTACGTCTTCGTGTGATTAGTGTACTATCACAAGTTTCAAGTCAGTGAAGATTGCAACTATTATTTTCAATTGGGATAGTTTCACGTTATCTGATATATTTATACCTACCTTAGTATTTCGAAAACTGCTTTAACGATTTGGATGAAAGTTTATATATCCGTTTTGTATAAGATTTAGATTTTTGTATATCTTTTCTTTGTAATTAATTAGGGAGATATCGACCACACCTACGCATAAGGTCGAAACGCTAAAAAGCTGATTTTTCAGGAGAGCCGTTTTAAGAAACTTTCTTGTTTAATTTGCTTTTTGAAATCGTTTTTGCCGATGTTTTTGTGTAATGTTATGAGTGATTGGTGTAGTAATATCATGCCGAAGTATGAATTTAATAAAAGCCATATTTACGTAAATATAGCCTTATTTAGTGAATTACGACCTTATACTAGTGGTACAAAGGTCGTATGTTATTGTTACAACCATATGCCACTGTTCAGACCCATTTAGACAACACGAATAAGGTCGTATGTTTTAGTTAAGACGGTATACGGCATATTGTTTTACGTGGCATACCCGCATACGTCTAAGGCAGACAGTCGTATCAGAGCACGTTACAAAACAAAAACTGAAAAAATGCTTGTTCAAATCAGCTTACTTAGATTCAAACTTACACAATGCTTGCTCTCTTTAAACATCTCTGTAATATATGTTTTTATTGATACATAACATGAAATTAACGGAACTTCTCTTTGACAATTTGCTTGAAAAATAAAGAATAATTCATAATAAATGTTAATAAAGTAATAATTATGACAATATAAGATCAACTTCCTTTCAACTCATAAAAAATTACATATTGTGAGTTACATTAGAATGGTGTCGATAGCTCTAATATTTTGGACACGACTTAGAACAAATCATCAAATTTAAATAATATATGGATTATACTTTAATAACCTTAGTAAACTAATTGTTAAAAATATAGAAAAATAGTAAGTTATTTGAATAAACTATTTTAAAAGTTACCTAAGAGCAATCAAAATAGGTGTGTAACAAAATTATTCAGATGAATCTAGTGTAATTTCACTGTCGACCGAATCATACATACAAACGTGCGCGCGGGCTAATTTACTGGGTTACCGTACTAGCATTTAGGTGTTTAATTGACGTCAAAAAGATGTAATTGTATTGCACTATTTTTTTTATTTTTATTTATTCATTTAAACTTCATGCACACATTTACATAGGCGGACCTAATCCCATTGGCCTTCTCTACCAATCAAACTTATAGGTCGTGCAGAGATTAATCATCGCCTATGCGGACGGGTGTGGGATCTGTGGAGTTTAACGCTAAGTATTCTGTCTTCGCTAAATTTAGCTTCAGACCGCCGTTCTCAAGCGCTTCTTTCCACCCTTTCACGCGTCGCATCAATCTGCTCCTGTCCGCGTCCATCAGCGCAATATCATCAGCATACATGAGCAACCACGGAGGCTGTTCATGTGAGTTTCTGATGCTGTCCGACAAAACGTCTAATAACAAAAACGGCTTTCGAGTCACCAACAGCAGTCCGAACCACGGACCCGGAATCGTAGTACATGTCTCGGATGGTGTCTATGTAAGTCTCTAGAACTCCCTTGGCCCGCAGTGCCCACCAGATCACCGCGCGAGGAACACAGTCGAAGGCCTTCTGCATGTATAAGAATAGGCAGTGCAGGGGCGTGTTCTTCGCCCTGTATTTCCCCGCCACAATCCTTAGGGCGAACACTGGATCCATGGTCCCGTGCCCGGGACGGAACCCGTACTGATACTTCGAGAGTGTACTTTCCTGTCGGATCCGGGAGTCAATTATCCGCTCATAGAGCTTCATGGTGTGGGACATTACCTACTTAATAAATCATCAAAATAAATGTAGTTTATGTAATTAAGAAAAAAATCAACATAAAATTGATCTCAAAGTTTTGAAACTCACAATACCTTTTGAATAGTTAAGCAACGTATCATACTTTCTAGCAATAATAAGACAAGTATGAAAAGTAAATACATGTCAGTTTCTGTTGGATTTTGGAAATATCATCATCATCAATTAATCTATAGATAAAATTGTGAAATTTTTGCGCTCATAATAATAATACTTAACCAGGAACAGTGACTTTTAGTATAGGGCATGTTAATTCCATCTCACTATTTGGTTTCATCACCTATCAAAATAGGTCTAGTTCACTCACACTAATCCAGAGATACAGGTCACCTACCTAAGTACCATTTTTTAAATAATGTTTGAACTATTCTCTCCCGTATTGAAAGCGTGTAAAGTAATTTCGTTTTGAAGATGAGCACCTTCATTGATACATCTAAGTTAGGTACTGGTATATTAAGTAAAATGTACGATTAACAATGTAATTGCATTACCTAGAATGATACCCGAGTTGTAATGGTATACATTTACATATTATCTGTATCCCTTTTGCTATTAGTCCATCTTACTTTTTATACTTACCCTAATAATTTACTTTTAGAAGAATCTTAGCCCAGAAAATGAACATTGTCGTTTTAAAATCTATGCATCTCTCCTCGCTTCATTTTTACTCAAATTCACTTTTCTTAAACTTTTCAAATATTTTAATTTAATCTTTTTGCATTAATTACGTTGATTCACTGTTATAAGACAAAAAAACTAAAGTATTCTTATTCAAAACTGTAGTGAACTATTTACTGGCTCTCCTTACATTGGTTCATGATCAAATATCTGAAACTCAACTTCAACTGCCACCTATACTTCGAAAATATAGGGAAATAATGATAATTGAAATAAATTGTAAAATATATAGGAAAAAGTTAAATTTTAATAGTATTTATGTGAATTATTAAAAAACAAATAGCATTATCTTTACTATGTAACCAAGCATGCAGTCTTAACTTTGTGTTACGCCGATATACGTTTGTATAATTTCAAATTACAACAGTGCGTATGGTTGTAAGTATAAGTTACGACCCCTAGTGTAATATTTTTGAATTGTATAAAGTCGTAACTAACCACAAAACATACTAATAGACTGTCGCAAAGAGTCGTAACATAGATGTTGCGACGTTATGCGTTGGACCCTCGTGTCATACGACGTCGGTACTCTGTTGAGTTTGACCCGTAAGCAATCGATTGATCAGCGCATAAGATTGTAACTTACGATGCGACTATATGTGCGGTTGTGTTTAAAAGTTACAACTATTATCGATCGAAAATCTCCTTACTTATTGAGTTTTTTTAAATTCTGTCTTCATGGAAAAATAGCATGATATAATATTGTTCTGATGGCACCAAAATCTCAATTTGTGAAAAAATGGCGTTACGACTTAATGCGTAGGCGTGGTCGATATGGTATTTTTGATTTTTGAATTGAAATTATGAACTGTCATAAGTGGCTTTGGGATTCGGCTTTACTGTACATAGCCATAAGTTTATTATTTTTCTTTTTTTGTTCCTTGTGTCAGTGGTACCTTCCATTTGTACTTCATATTTTAAATGCGCAGAATAATAAACGATTTTTCTTTCTTTTCTTTCTATTTTAAGGTATTACGAGTATATGTCTAAATAGGTACCTTAAAATATTTTTTTAAATCTCTATTAGATGGAGATACTTAGACTAAACCCTACGAAAGGACATAGGCTATGTTTGGTCGCGATAACCTACATGCACGAGGGGCGGAGCCGCGCGAAACTGTTAGTTACATATAAATGCAAAACTAACTCCATCTGTCTGTTACGCCTAAACCACTGAACCGCTACTGATGAAATTAGGTACAAAGATGGAATACAGTGTGGGAAAGGACATTCACATGGCAAAGGCTGCAATATCTGGTATCCACGCGCACGGAGCCATGTTTATCAGATGGTATTAAAGCTCATACGCCTGATACTACTTTTAGAGCAGAATTTAACAGAAAATAAAAAGTAGGTAAACTTCAAGATATGTGTGCGTCGTTCGTTTTTCTGCAAAACATAACATAACATAAACTCACGCCTTTATCCCCGAAGGGGTAAGCAGAGGTGCTAGCACCCATATTTCGCCGTTTATGTTTAGGTCCCAATGTAATAGGTGGCGAGCCTATTGCCATCAACCGGGCATTTATAAACCTGCGATAAATACACACATAACTTCGAAAAGCATCGAAAAGTCATTGGTGTGTGCCATGGTAAACCTGGGATCGAACCCGAGACCTTGTCTCAGCAGTCCATTACCCATACCACTAGGCTACCGCGGCTAAAATTAGGTCTTTAGAAAATACCTAGAGATAGGTAGGTTAGGTATGTTTTCATTTTTAGCCATTTATCAATCTTTAATTTAACGTAACCCAAGTTTTTGTAATACTTCATAATTTTAATCACATTTCATTTTTATACCATTAGCAATTAAACCAAAAAAAAACTATAACTGTACCTACCCATTAAAAACGAAAGTTAAAACGCGTCGTGTACAGACTGCATTACATGCCTCTTGTGGTAACGTTCCTAGATTTTAATAACTTATTTACAATTTTATATTAGGTACTACAGATATACCACAATTTAACCATAGTTGCTCCATAAATCGCAAAGTTCTTTGGGCCAGGAATGTATTATATTCATGTTGAGACAAAGTACACCAAAAGTCATTAAATCAGTTATATATTTTTGACGCGTCCCCATTTAATATTTTAATGATACCTATAATTATGAAATTAATCAAAGGCGCTTGTTGTAGTATTGTCAGACATAATACGATGACAACGACAAATTATTGTAATGTTATTAATTAATTAATAAACTTGTACCAACTGTACCAATATTACCGTTCGTCAAATTTGCTACCAAATTAATTAATTAATTAATTATAGTGATGGCTCAGTGAGGACTGTCGGTATCAAATATTATGATTATAATAAGGTTGAGAGGTTAGGCACAATTTGTGTCTCACCGTTTCGTCGATATTACCTTACACCGATTAAAATTTTGATAATGGTCGCATTAAATTACTTGCGCTGCGAGTCACAAAAGAACAGCGTGTTAGTAAACTCAATGTCAGAATGAACTTTAAGCTGCGTTTACATACTCGCGGCAGAGCGAGGGAAGTGGCGAGAGAAGTGGGCAGAGACGTGGTGTGAATGGTATATTCGTCATGCCGCGAGTACTGCCGCGTATGTTGCTGCGAATGTCGGCTTGGCGGCGCGAGTCAAAGGAGCGGCCATACTAGTGCGATGAACTATACGAGACCGCTAAATGGCGCTAATCAGTAAACACGGCTTTCGTTATTGCTCCTCAAATATTTACTTTTAATAATATTTATATCGATCTACAGAAAGTGTATAGTACTTGAAAGTGATAGTTTTTATTAATAATCTATTTAATTAATTCGCTATGCTGTAAAAGCATAATGCGTACACTGCTACAGCGTTGTCCTCCATACATTTACGTCCGTCTCCGTTGCAGGGCGAATACTGTAATGCGGACCAACACGATGATGCGCGTGTGTGAACACTAGGGCATTAATCGCGCGAATATTTCCGGCAACACGGTGAGCAATGCGAGCGGCAGTATGTAAACGCGGGGTAACAGCAAAGTCTCAAAATGATCTTAGTATCAAATCAAACTGTTTTATTGATTTCAAGTGTATTATTGACCGAACTAAAGGTGTGTACCAAATATCAGAACAGTCAGTCTACGGGACGGAGGGAAAATCAAGGCATTAAAATCATTTTGAGTAATTTGTTCTTCAACATCGATCTGATGATGACTGTACATTGCAAGGTTAAGCAATTATAACCAGATCAGTCTTAGAAGAAGGCAGATATACGAATACCATTGTATATTTACAACATTGCAAAGGATGTGACAGTGTCGGACATTGTGGGTTACATAAAAAACAAAATCGACGTGTATGCTGATGTAGAAAAAATAATCATGAAGACATCAAAAGAGTATGATGCCTACAAGGTCTTCATCCCAAAGAGCAAAGTATCAGCTTTTATGCAAGACGAATTTTGGCCAGAAGGCGTCGGATTTAGACGTTTTGTAGATTTTAAAAGAAGACATCAGGGGAAGGAAGCTCCAAAGGGGACATCTAATTAAGGGCGTATTAATGACTGTTAATGGCTGTTAGAAAGGATGACCATACTGACCATTCTTAACACATTAAGTTCTTTGTGCGCCCCAGAGAGCACGCTAAGCTATCCGTTTTAGTTATATTATTGTATAAAGGCAACCAAATTAAACACAAACAACAACTTCCGTGTTAGCTTCACAATATACCTACCCTGACGAAAATATTTAAAAAATAATATTCAAATGCGAAATTCAAATTAATGTTGTTGTGAATTGCAAAAACATAACGAGATAAATGCCTCACGAATTTATATATAATTACAAGGGACATTACCATAATCGTTAATTATGTAACCCTTCAATTAAATCGTGATTTGCAAGTCTGTTATTACGTTCAAATCCTACTGATTATTGCAAGTAGGTACGTAACAAAACAACTGTAAACAACTTTTTCATGAATTGAAGCACCGGTTAAGAAGTCGACCTTTCCATCAGTGATGTGCTGTGCTAGGAGCTAAGCCATGTTTTTATATAGAGAGATGCGTGCTATTTATGTGTGCAATAGATGCGTACTGTGGATGAGTGCTCTGGATGCAGCAGCCCTATGAGAATACATTCGAATGTTGAATATTTGTAGGCAGTACACTACCGACACGTGGACCCACTCAACTAAACTGAAACTGAAAGAAACTGAAAATTTTAACAAGCTTACCTAAAATTTGCTAGAATTAGGGCGAATATATGAAATTTTGTGATTCAATGTCCTTCAGCAAAGTTTATTTAGTGCGATACGGCCCTAAGTCCTGATGACACTATTATGCGGTATTGCGCCTTGCGCTGACCACGTCCCTCCCGTAGGTGAGTTATTAGTGCGAAAGTTTTCGGCTCTAAGGCTTCCCAAGTTAAGCCTACTGTGAAATTACCTCCGCCCTTCTTTCTCACCAAGTTAAACCCGGCCCAGTAATAAATTTTCTACTTTAACTATACCTCTATACGATTTTTAAGTTGGTTTGTGTCTGCTTCAATAACTTTAAAACTTATGTATCGATTGAGCTCAAATTGTAACGCCTTATACAAATCCACTTTTCGCGTTAGATACTTCATTATAAATATCATCCATAGGTACTAAAGACGTAATTACAAATTAGAGTGCAGAAGGGAGGGTGAAAAATATTTTACAGATCGTAAAGTGCTAACAATAAGATTTGAATACCAGGCAAATGATCGAAAAAAGAATCATGGTTATCAATCGATTTTTATTATAGGAGTGCTGATGTCCTTCTCCGAACAAGCTGTACGAGTATAATTACTTTTTCTTACTCCTAGCGTTAATTCCCAGTCGCATCCGAAGCTTTCAGCTCGGAGTCTGGGGTCCGCTTTTACGAGTTATAGCTACAGATTTGGGTAGACCTCGATATTTTCCGTGAAGCGATTGCCATCTGACCTCCACGACCCAATGTTAACATTAGGCGATATCGAAGCTTTGCAGCTAGACCGTTGTTTTTTTTTTGGACTTTTTAGGGCACCAACTACCCGTAACGACTGCCATAGATGTTCTTATGGCAACCGGGACCGACGGCTTAACGTGCTCTCCGAGGCACGACCAGACCAATGCAAATACCCATATTTAATGCACACAAATATTTGCACTGAGCGGGGATCGAACCCGCGCATCCTGCGTAGCGGCCGAGTATAATTAGGTACTATTTATAAAAATTGATTGTCTGGTCAAGTCGTTTGATTTCGAAGCCGACCGCATACGACAACTGCCGACGCACGCAGCACATGAGCGTAATTCGTTGCGGCTTCTCAATGGTCCTTATCCGTATCGGAGTTCAATAATAGTAATGGGTACGCTGTATCTGCTGCATGCGTCTGTCGTTGTCTTAGAGTATACATTATTATATAGAGCGCGCCTATCACTCAGGTCTTTGGCACCGAGTGTTAGCAGATACTTTGCGATGGTATAGCGCACCTATAGTGACGTTTCATGCATTACCGAAAATATCAATAGATGCACTTATTAATGTAGTTTGTTGTTATGAAGTTTTTTGTTTGATTTGATATGCATGGATAAAATTAAAGCCAAAATACAAAAAATGGCGTCATTTTACGTTATTTTTGCGTCATTATTAATACAAATATACGATGTGTATAAAATTTTGATTTAACATATCGAATTAAATATTTATTTGCGAAGTCATTTTAATGGGTATTGTTTTGCTACTGATTGAGGTTGAGCCAGGAGCTTCGGTACTGTTCATACCCGTGATAGCAGTTCATACTTGTAAGGCGCGCTCTAAGGTCGTTGTCGTATGTAATCGGCTTCGGAATCATACCTTAATACCATGAGGTTCTTCAAGAAGCATTAGAAGGTTTCTTCAGGGTCAGCAGCACGAATGTAACGCCCTGGTGTTGTATACGTCCATAGGCCACGGTAACCACTTCCCATTAGGTGGGCCGTGTGCTTGTCTCCCACCTAAGTGGAATAAAAAGCAATGAACGCACGAAAATGATAGCGCTGCAGCAAGTACCTAATACATAAAGTAGATATCACTATTTCTTCAAGTTTCATCTCAACATGTAGGTGTGCACTGGGACATTGATAATCTTCTTATTTTTTTTCCTTAAAATGTTTTTCCAGGAAAAATAAGTATGTATGTGTGCTTATATATATTATGCCAATCAAAAGAGCTTACACTAAAAGATACTTGAAATAACATTCAGAAAGTGCTTCCTTTTTAACTGAAGCGACCGACTAACAGGGAATTATAATATGCTTCGTATTTTTGTGATTTCGTACTGGTAGGCGTCGGAAGCCTTGTTTATTTTGGTTGTTATTTGAATATAGTCTGTACAAACAATCTTAAAGCCTTCCTATATGAATTTTGAGTGAGCTGCTATCTTGAAAACTTTAGTCACTGCGGTAGTTTGTTTACGAACTCATACTACAAGCTGAATGATGTAAAACTAGCAAAGAAAATTATTCTGAAAACGAACTGTGCCAAAATTCTAAAACCTCTTAAGGTTAGCTTGCCAACTTTTCCTGGTGGTCAAAATTGGTACAAGGAAAACCAACCGTTTGATAGGTCAATATTGTAACAATAGAACAAAAGAACGACGAATTTCACAAAAATAATACAATGGTGTCGATTTTGCTGTTAGAAAACTTTTTTGGACAATAAATCGCTAAAATAATGGTTAGTCCTGTTAAAACGACAAAGCATAAAAATTCATATCTATATCTGTCAATTTAGTATTGATTTATAATTCAATGTCGAACAGAATGAAATTTCGAATAAAACCGTTTAGAAATAGTTAGCTTAGTTTTTAGAGATGAACAACGAAATAAGCACCAAAATCTATTATGACAGAAGGTTATTTTCTTCGATTAATACAACAAAAGGTGTCTGAAGAAAAGAAAATCGAAATAAACAAAAAAAGTATAAAGACAGTTCAGTCAAATGACTTGTATATTTAATTTTCACGACAAGGAAAAATTGTAAAACGTATATCATGAGGTTAAAAGTGACTTATTCCCTTTTTATATAACTTGTTAATAATTAATATACGGTTGGCATTCTGGCTATGATACCGGTGGTAGTAGCATGTTGAAAAATCTCGTCGTATGTTAGGGGCAATGACATTTCATAACATAGAGATGTCATATACTTACAAATCAACGTAGAAAAATGTGCCGAACTCACACACACACATTTTTAATTCATCTACACTTCCCTACCTAGCCAATGGATTGAAAAGAGTTCGTGCAGTGTCTATAAACATACGATGGCATTTTCGTTATTTTTTTAAGTCACTGATGCTTCCGCTCAACGTCCGACCGGCGCGGCGCCGCTCGGCACGCGGTACTAGAGGCAAACGTTCCAATTGACTCGTTTTCGGATCTTCACGATTTTCACGCAATAACATATCTACTTCTTTTTATATAATATCATTGGTTAGGGGTAATGGCAAATGGAAGACTGTTGCCTCTGTCTAGTCTAAACAAAGAAATGGTAAATAGCATGTATCATCTTCATCTAGTATTTCGGTGGTATCCAAAGCAAGCTTCCATTTTAGTACCCGGAGACCATTCTGAAATTCCACTTTAATTTTTTAGCGAAGAGCCTGTGCCTGTGTCGGCCAATCAGTAAGTATACTGATTTCCAAATGAGGCTAGCTTTGGCCCTTAAGATCTAGGTGGCGAACCATATACCTACATATCAATCAATCAATTAGCCTATTGCAGTCCACCACTGGACATAGGCCTCTCCCAATATGCGCCACGTTTGCCGATCCTCCGCCTTCCGCATCCAGTCCGTCCCAGCCACATTTCGCAGGTCGTCAGTCCACCTGACTAGGGGGCGTCCTACCTTCCGTTTTCCTTCTCGCGGTCTCCACTCTAGGACTCGTCTGCTCCAACGGCCATCAGTCCTTCGGCAGATGTGACCAGCCCACTGCCACTTCAGCTTGCTTCTACCTACATATATTTATGAATATCTGTATAGTGTGTCTCTAAAAATACTAAGTTTATATTACACATCAGTAACTCGCTTTTAACAATAAATGGGCCACAAAATATGTAGAACGGTCACAATGAACTTCAGTATTACGGAGACAGTAGCTTAATTTAGTTAGACACGAATGCCACCATCAATTATGTGACATCGTTAACCCTACTTTCACAGTTGGTAGTCATACCAATTTGTTTCGGTTAATTTCTCATCAGTTCACTTAGTGTCATGCTAGGTATATGCAATATACTAGGTCTGATTAGGTAAATTTTTCAGAAGTATTACTCTTTATCTCCTCTAGCTAGAACCAACTTACCGAACGAAAGAATCATTTTCAAAATTAAATGGTCTATTTACTGTACTTATTTTTTTATAATATTTCTTGACATAGTAGTAAAACTTTGAACTTTAAATGTGCTCTCTATGTGCCTAAACCGAATAAACCAAATTGATTCTTTGATTCACTTTACTCTTCATGATTCACAAAATCCCTAATCGCAGCATTAGTCTCGGTTACATTTAAATCCTACTCTTTGAAGTCGGAGGACCACTCTTCTTCTCTTTCTCTTGATTGGACTTACAATTGCTTTTATTGCAGCGATTCCCATCTGATCTCCCAATGTTAAGAGGAAAGCATGCACCAGAGCCCCGTTCACCAGGCAACATTGCCTATGATGGCTAATGGCTAATAAGGTCCCAAAGATATTGGTGGGATTCTGGACTGCTTTCAGTTTTAAAAAGCGTTCTCTTAATCGCACAACATTCGCAACAGTTTGACATCTTTTCAAAGTAGCTAAAACCGAAGCTACAGTTTTAATCCATATATGAGTTGAGTATATAATAAAACTAAGTTACTTGTCTCAACTGACAGATTCATCAACACAGAGTCTAAATCGTTGAACCTATTAAATTGAAAGTTTATGTTTGTTTATTATACTCTATAAACATAAACAGTATCAATTGTAGCTAGTTACAGGTGAATCTAATAAAATACCTGTCCACACAATGCCTATCGTGATACTGTGTAATAAATATTTTACTGCAATATTAAATAAACGCGGCACGGCGGCGGTTCAATAGGCAGCAATAAGAGACAAATTTCAGAATACAAACGGGCTGATTTATGTCGAAGTGTGATTTGAATGTGATTTCAGAATAACTGTACTTATTTTTATTCCAATTTATAGACGTCATTTAATTATGTTGATAGACGGAGAGGTGAAGTTACTAGAAGAACGTTTTTTTTTTAATAAAATAACCTAAGGTGTATTTTTTTTGGGCTTACCAAAATTTTAAGTCTTACGACGTAAACTAGCGCCCCGGCCTTGTCGTTTACTTAAAGGTAAACGACAATAGTTATTTGTTATACAAGAGTTTTGATGACCGAGCAAGCGAAAGATTCTAAATTTGAATCACGAGCGTAGCGAGTGATTCACAAATTAGAATCTTGAGCGTTAGCGAGGGAATCAAAAGAGCACAAGGTGAAAAATCTTTGCACTCGAGTGCAACACGTAACTTTTCATCCCACCTCAGCGAGGAAATATTGAAATGTTTCTCCTTCCTAGCGTTAATTCCCAGTCGCATCCGAAGCTTCCACCTTGGAGTCCGGGGTCCGCTTTACCAGTCTTAACTGCGGATTTGGCTGGACCTCGATATTTTCCGTGAAGCGACTGCCATCTGACCTCCACAACCCAATGGTGACATTAGGCGATATCGAAGCATTGCAGCTAGACCGTTGTTGTTGAACTTTTTAAGGCTCCAACTAGGTACCCGTAACGACTGCCATAAATGGTAGTATGGCATCCGTGACCGACGGCTTAACGTGCTCTCCAAGGCACGACTAGACCAATGCAAATACCCATTTTCATGCATAAGAAATATTTGCACTGAGCGGGGATCGAACCCAGTAATGGTAGTGAACGCGGCCGCTACGCAGGAGGCACCTGCGTAGCGGCCGCGTTAACTACCACTACGCCACGGAGGCTGTATAATATGTGTATTAATACTAATAATAAAATACAAAAAAAATAAAAATTCAACAACAATGTTCAACAATATGACGTGAAAAAAATTGATGCGCGCAAACCAAATTTTAAAAAAAAAGTACACCAAGGAGGTTCCGAGTCTGAGTTTCATAAATTAAAAAAAAGTTGTATGATAAATTCGGCACCATCGAGGTAGAAGTAATAGTACATTATGGTACAAGTGAGCAACGTTGGTGATTACCGCCGAGGCGCCATTGAGACCCGAGCCGCCAGGCGAGGGTCTTAAGACAGCCGAGGACGTGCCGTACGACGTTTTACAACACACTTGCGAATAAAATAATACTACAAATACTAAATAAACAATACTACAAATTAATTCGTTTTCCTATGCGCGCGCATTTAACAATGGCGGTCGACCATATTTAAAAAAAAATGAGGTTTGAACTTAACTTTTTTTTACTCTGTTTTTTTTTCTGTACTTAGAGAAAAAAAAAGTTAAATTTGAGCGAAAATTTTGTTTATTACACAAGTATTACAAGTTGAAATTATTTATTTAAATACGAAAATGCATCAAATGACCATACAATAGGCGTATTAATTTATTCGTACTATTAAACACGTTATTTTTTGTATCAAAACTTTTTTAAGAACATAGACAATTATAGACACTTCCTATAAAATTTAAAAAAGAATCTATAACTCACTTTTGTGGATAATAGTAATGAAAAAGTCACAGTTTTATAATAGGTGTCATTCCGTGCTTAATTGCGGTAAAATAATATCACTGTTATGAGCAGGTGTGTTGTAAATAGGTTTAATGATGTTTTGAGTTCACAAACCTAGTACACACGATGTTCTAAATTCAAATTTACTTTATCCTCTAGAGGATAAAAACGACTTTTACGCTCAGTTATCGAAGAGCAAAAGTACTCTTTTCGAGATGGTGGGATGAAATAGTTTTTGTTCGTGATTGAGATTTCACACGGTTGGAGGTGCAAACCTTGGAGGAATCAGGATAACCGCTAAGCTGTATAGCTCAATCCCTTTCCCTCTGCATCGCAACCCATAGCACCATCGCTTGTTAGTCATGGCAATGGCAGGCCCACAGTGCTTTGTTAAGCTCTGTTTTAAATAAGGAGGAAGGTTATAAGTATATTACATTAACATATTCATTAGTACCAAGCACCCTTTTCTATAATGAAATGCTTTTACAGAAAAAGGCCCGAATTTTCTAATTATAATATTAAGTTCCTACTGTTTATTTTAATAGCACGAACTTCCTCGTAACAATAGGCCTCTTATTCTCGAATCCCTACATCGAATGATGACCGCAGCAGATGAATTTGAACCCTTGGTGTACGTATTAAATGTTATATTTGCTTACGTAGTAACGTGATGATAGTTCCTCCTCTCGGGTCTTTACGACCCTTGCCCCTAAATTTCCCGATAGAGGCTATAAAATAATATAGTTTAGCGACAATTTATAAGACCCATTTGGGCTTTAGCGATTAGGGGAATACTGCGGCAGCTGAAAAATTCTCCATTACGATAAGTATTTAGAAATGATAATATTAAAAGTTGAAAGCAATGCCTTTATCTATAGGTAATAATGGTGTTCCAGCTTCGTCCAGGAAGTTATTCTGTAGAAATCCTAATCTAACCTAATCATTTCATAATATAAAAGTTACCTTACCTCTTAAGAGTAAAATGAAGTCACTGAAATACGGTATTTTATTTATGAGTAGAAACACGCATAGAAAATTGAATACTTCTTACGTTGATAAATAACGAACTTCCATACAACTATTCATCCTTTAGAAATAAAGTTCGTCAACGCTGATACACGTATACATTTCTTACCTACTGGCTGCCGCGACTTTGTACGCATGGAGTTGAGTTTACCCCACAGGTAAAGTTTTGTAAAATCCGTTCTTAGCGGATGTCTACCCGCTATTAGGAACATACTTTACGAATTTCAAATTTGTAGATGTTATAGTTTCTGAAATTTCGTGATTAATCTGAAGCAGACTTATGAAAGTTCATGCTAATTAATTACTTTGAACCTTCATGCTTCTTACTCGTTTATTATTGATTTCACTCCTTTAGGAATCTCCAAAAATCCTTAAATACTTATTAAATAAAAGACAAAATTCCATGTTTGTGACCCCAGCGAGTTAGGTTCTGCGTTAATGAATCAGCCCGACCGAGTGACTGACTGACATAGATAGATAAAGCTGAAGTTTCTTTGACAAACAAACAAACTTTTCAACTTTAGCTAATCTCCGGAACCATCAGTGCCATTTGATGAATTCTTTTTGTTAAATAGGCCGGTTCTAGATTAAGGTTATACCTACTCGTAGGCTGTTTAATAACAAGCTACTGACTGTTAAGAGCCAAGCAATAGCTAAAAAGTTTGAGAGATGAAGGATTTCAGCATTCTAAATAGAATACGGCAGGTAAGGAGGCAGGACAAGACGGTATCTCCGTCCCAATCGAGCAGTCTGACTAGGGAAGTACCTCCGCGTTTGAAAATACTGCGGCTATAATAACCTCGTTTTGAGAGCCCGGTGGTGGGACGGAGTGGATGGGAGAGGTTTTGTGCTTTCAATGAAAAACTTGTTCTGCATGTCTTCTTCGCTGACGGCACAGAATCTCTCTGTTCTTACAGGGTCGGCAGCACAAGTGTGACTCCCCTGGTGTTGTTCATAGGCCACGTAAAGGTGGGCCGTGTGCTTGTCTGCGACCTAAGTGGTAGAAAAGAAGCTAAACCACAGGACGCAGAGCTAGCTAAGGTACGATTCCGTAGCGGCAAATGCCGACGCACGCAGCACATCCACTTCGGAATAACTTTAAGAATAACTTCTGTACTATTATAAAATTGTAAAGTGGTCGTGTCTGTACATTGGAGATATTTAAAAAAAAATACTTGGGTTATGTTATGTTAACGATACTGAATACGAAAATATTTTTTTTGAATTTCCTGTCTGTTTGTCTGTTTGTCTGTTTGTCCGCGATGGACGCAAAAACTACTGGACGGATTTTGATGCGGTTTTTTTTGTTAGAAAGAGCTTGCTCAGACTTAAAATCTTACGTTTGTTTGATCGCAATCGGTTAAGTAGAACCGAAGATATGAGCAAAGTATTATCATTATACATTTTTTTAAATCTTTATTTACGGAGCTTAGCCACAATATGACTATGTCGCTCAATTATACATTAATACATTAGTAATCGGTTGTCCTTCTGTTTTGTGCATTGGAGCGCTCAGTGCGACACGCGTTCTGGCACATATGGTCAAGTTACATAACCGATCTGGATAACTTTTGCATATGAATGTCATTTGTTGCGGTCAATAATGATATAATGCGACTGCCGACGGGGCATAAGTCTTTCAGTAGTGTATGTTTTTCTAAAAGATAGTATAGTCAAAGATATACCTAATGTAGTAAGCGTAGACAGCATAGGAGTTTGGGTGTTTGTTTAGGTTTTTAATCGCAACTCCAAAGAACTGAACGGGTTTCCACATACAAATAGAGCAACACTACCGCATGCGGATTTCCCATCACATGATATAAACTAACTACAACTAAAATTAACTCATCAAAGACAAGTATTCCGCTCGCAATTTATTACTAAGTATCTTAGGCTAATACAATATCCGCTACGCTAAATTAAGTAGCTGTCCAAAACTTATAAAGACTTGACAAGTTAAAATTGGTTTATGAACTTCAAAATATAATGATTGACTACATTGTTTTATACAGACAAATTTAATAAGCATGGCTCAAACGTACCTAAGTGGTTGCCTGTCACAGCCATCTGTAAATTGGACGTCTAGGCCTTCATTAAACTCCGGCATCATATAGACAGCCATTACAGTGATGACGATGGGTCCCTATTACCCTATTCCTGCCGGCTTCTCAACAGCTCGCATGCTACATGACAAACGAGATCGAGGCAAGTATATCTTTTCACGGGGTTCCCTTTTAAAAATTGCCCCCCTTCGCTACTGCATTCCACTGTATTGAAATATGATAAACGCATTATTTTCCTTGAATTTTGTAAATAACAATGAAGTTTCCAGTACCCCTCAAAGACTGGAATAGTGTAAACCAGATGTTGATTGATTTGCTGGATTATTAGACTAGAACAGTATGAACCGGGTAAGCTTTCCTCCTCTATTTTAATTTGGCTCTCTTTTAAATATTAAAGCGTCGACTACCTATCAACCTGAATGTGCGAGTAGGTTATAGAATCACATCTTCACCCGTTTAATTCTGTTTTACTCGGAATATAGAATTAGATGGAAGCCATCAAGCCAGATTTCCTCAAAATAGAATTGCAAATACACGAACAATGAAGATTTGCCAGGCTATTAGCTACTTACTATTTTAATACGGCCTTTGTTTCTGGTTTGAAGCCATTCATTCCTTACTCAGAGCGTGAGGTAAAGCCGCTTCATTTGTTAAAAATTAAACACTGAACAATTACAACTTAGGCACTAGTATAATTTAATGGCAATATTCTAATTTACTTTTAATTTACCCTTATGGATGTCATCATTGTCTAATCATTGCTCCCGGCTGCATCTGAGGCTTTCAACTCGGAAACCGGCATCCGCTTATTGCTTCGACTTTAGATTATACGACTATTATTAGACTTATACGACTTTCATGGGATTTATCCTTCTTACCTCTAAACCCCCAGAGGAAAGCCAGCGTCCAGTGCTTTGTCTCTTGTTCAGCAAATTCACCAGTTAGCAGGTATGAAACTGTGACGCGTGGCCCGCGCATGTCAAGGACCACAGATACATATAGAATAGACCAATCTAAGGACATACCATTCATGAAAATCGTTTTAATCGTTTAGTAGTTATGGTATGATATCACGGGCTGGTACCCGCAACTCCACGTCAAGGCGCGATTTTTGCTTGAGGGTGGGCAATTCATTCGATCCACCCCAACTCGTTGAAGAACGCCAGCAGGCTGTTTACGCTGCTGTTAATCCCCCGGAGCGTAACTGTATTTCCGAAGTACTTAGCCCTGTATGTGGCGGTTGCAGAGCAGTTTTAGTAATTATGAGGAAACATACAAACTAATGCACATACCGAACAAATCCATGACTCTTCTTATTTGGCTTCGCCGCAGTCGGCCAGTAAACAACAAGTTGTTGCAATAAGCTTGATCGTTAATTAACTAGGTATTGAAACTGTATCGAGGTTATACAAT
The DNA here is from genome assembly GCA_914767945.1 of Eilema depressum. Lineage (NCBI taxonomy): Eukaryota > Metazoa > Arthropoda > Insecta > Lepidoptera > Erebidae > Eilema > Eilema depressum. Next base: position 43,927,778 of record OU612012.1, on the reverse strand, counting down.
TGTAAACATTTTTATATGGCCTCTGTGAATTTATGTCATTCTGAGTCAACAGCGATGTTTAAGTATTCGAAGTTACTAAGAAATTTCAGTTTTTTACTCCTAATAATATAAAGTGAAAGTTTGTGAAGATGGGTGAGTGTTTATTAGTCTCTCACCAATAAACAGCTTAACTAATCAACCCTCTAGACAAGTGGTAATTCGCTGAATTCCTAGCCCGGCAATATACCTCTGCTTACTCCTTTGGAGATTTACTAGCGTGAAGATATGTTGAGATAGAAAGGGTTCGATCCCGCCTGAGCTGTATTCACTTTTTTTCTGTCTAAGTACATGACAGTCGTCAATGTATGTCATAAACATCAAATCCCATACATTCATGGATGAATCTGGATGAAATTTGTTACTTACAGTTTCTCTTTCGATTTTGTAAAGCATTCCAACCGGAGTTATAGTTATAATAATATAATAATTATATAAAAAAATTGGTTGGTTTGTATACTGCCAAGTGCCAATACCTGTATATAAACCAACTTGACATTTTCTCACCTACAATGTTTATCACATCTGCTAGTACATGCGTGACATAATGTTACAGCACTAATAGATTATTTTTCAAAACTCATTTATATTAACACTTTTTTGATATACTGTTTAGAAAAGACAGCTTGTAGAGATCATCATAATTTGACCCTTGGGTTCGATCCCTTTTACGTCACGTCCTCCGATAATGCGCCAATCCCTTAGTTTTATATAGTGATCTTCAGCCCAAGTTTTAGTTTTTATCCAACTTCAAAAGGATATATTTTTTATATTTGTAACCGCAGAACTCAAGTATATAAGAATCAATGTGGATTTTTTTTTGATATGACATACTGCACCCATTTTCATTTATTTATTTTTGAGACCTACGCAGACGAATTGCATGTCGGGACTTTCCGAGTTTTAGAACTTAGTGTTTCATGGGCAGCTAGAGCTACTGTTGAGCCGCTACTACAGCTGGCACACTATAGCTTGGACAGCGAAGAGCTTAGTTGGTCCCTAACCACTTCAAAAATACGATAGCGTTCAAATCGATTAAGAAAGGGAAAAAGAATCGACCTCGGACGGGACTCGAACCCGCGATCTTTCCCTTACAGGGGGAACGCTCTGACCACTAAGCCACCGAGACACGTACGAAATCAATCCAAATTCCCTTATACAACCGTCTTAAGGGCGATGGTTAAGCCATCTACCGACATTCATACGAACTTATCGGAATCAATGAATGATGTTACAATCATTTTTAAACATTGATTTTTGATGACTCCGCCCAAACAACTGAATGAAATTTTGAAGCATTTACTATGCTAACTGTTCAAATCGATTAAGAAAGGGAAAAAGAAGTGTCTCGGTGGCTTAGTGGTCAGAGCGTTCCCCCTGTAAGGGAAAGATCGCGGGTTCGAGTCCCGTCCGGAGTCGATTCTTTTTCCCTTTCTTAATCGATTTGAACAGTTAGCATAGTAAATGCTTCAAAATTTCATTCAGTACGATAGCGTTGTAACACAAAATGGCCTTTTATAAAAAAAAGTACCTACCCTTTCTTCCAATCTCTTCCTTAACTCCAAGTACTTGCTACTTTTACGTTGCGTAGGGTTCGTGATGTAACACCAGTTTAATGTGAATAATTCTGTACTAAAACTTATTCAGCGAATTACGAGAGAACAAATTTCCCAGCACCCATTTACAAGTCGTATTGTTAGTACTTTTTGCGTCCCGTGACAAGATTACCTACTCCGTTTATTTATTTACTTCGCTAAACACACGCCTTCGCTCCCTTACGGCGCTAAAAGTGGTAAAAACTCAACACAGTTACAATCCCAGATTAAATTTGTAAGCAAAAGAGAAGTCAACTTACCTCCCTCAGGATTCAATTTAGGTTAGGTTAAATAACGTGTAAGATTCGAGCATTACATTAGGCATATTTTTTGTACTATTGTAAGTATAATATTTAGGCAGCGGGTTTAGGTGCCTCTATCAAGACAAACAGTTGTAAGTCAAGTCAAGTTGACAGCCTCCGTGGCGTAGCGGTAGTGAACGCGGCCGCTACGCAGGTTCGATCCCCGCTCAGTGCAAATATTTGTGTGCATTAAATATGGGTATTTGCATTGGTCTGGTCGTGCCTCGGAGAGCACGTTAAGCCGTCGGTCCCGGTTGCCATAAGAACATCTATGGCAGTCGTTACGGGTAGTTGGTGCCCTAAAAAGTCCAAAAACAACGGTCTAGCTGCAAAGCTTCGATATCGCCTAATGTTAAAATTGGGTCGTGGAGGTCAGATGGCAATCGCTTCACGGAAAATATCGAGGTCTAGCCAAAATCTGTAGCTATGACTGGTAAAGCGGACCCCAGACTCCGAGCTGAAAGCTTCGGATGCGACTGGGAATTAACGCTAGGAGGAAGAAGTTGTAAGTCAACCTGACCTGCGAAGTGGAAAATCTGCTGGTTGACGAATGAAGCTCTGGTAGGTACAGGATTTCCTCTCAGGATTGTGGAAATATGTGGTATCTTCCTACCTATTGGAAAGAGGCGTGCGCGTCTATTAGCTAAATCTACAGAAAGAGAATGATGAGTAAATGGCCCCCGGGCTCCGAGACAAGAACCTCGGATGTACAGTAAGCTTCAGAGAAAAGGGACCCCCTTGTTTATGATATGAAAGCATGAGGGGGTCTGTTTTCTCTGACGCTGACTGTACAGGGAACAACGCTAAAACAATATTTGGACAGTGGTCAAACATTTAACTCTTTTTAATTCCGAAAAAATCGTATTAAATTAAATCCAATGGCATAAAAAATTATACAAACAGCCCTTTATTGTAACTAATTCTAGAAGGCCTACCGCCGCCGACGCGACGGGTAGGACGGGGGTATTAGCACAATTTCGTGAAGCTAATTTAGTAAAGTGAATCTTTCCGTGTCTCAAGTGCTGGGCAGCTTTTTTATTGCGGACAAGAAATTAATTGGCGTTTTGGTAATGAAATTGTGGATCAGTAAGTCGAAACTACGAAATTGTTGCGTATATACACTGTGTAACATATTGTAACAAAACAACTGTAATTATGTTATTGGGCATGCAATAATAATAATTTGTTTGCGAAAATAAATTAATATAACAAGACAAACATGGCAATTCCATACGTTTTACGGAGGTTTTCTTTGTGACAGGCCCGGGGAGGACACAGGAAGTAAAAAGAAGAGAAAGGGAGTAGATTCTCTGGCATTCTTGCAAAACGTTTGAAACGCAACATACTGCAACTTAAGCGTGTGGTACTTTCCAGCACCAACTCAATTGTGCTGCATATGCATGGCTCTACGACTCAAAATTATTCACAACAATTTGTTCGTCACACGCGTATAAAACCGCTGACATAATGTACTATATCTTGCCATTATATCAAGGACTATAGGGCGGGTACCTCATCAATCATTCACCCTCAGCTTTTTAAGCCCAGCGATTATAACAGCAAAAGATAACCCTGAGCCATCAGCTTCATTCAAAGCAGTCATAGAAAATAATAATGAAGAAAAGTACTCTCGTTTGTTTTTTAGCAGTTTGGGATCAAGCCTTCAGACCGTAGCTTAGGTTCAATAGCTTCATTTGAAGTGGTATGTTTCAGAACTTCCGCTACATTAATAGCCCGTACTTATAAAAAAAAAGAAATTATAAGCAATGACATCAATGTACAATTATGTCTATACTATTATATAATTGTAAAGTGGTCGTGTCTGTACATTGGAGATATTTAAAAAAAAATACTTGGGTTATGTTATGTTAACGATACTGAACACGAAAATATTTTTTTTGAATTTCCTGTCTGTTTGTCTGTTTGTCTGTTTGTCCGCGATGGACGCAAAAACTACAGGACGGATTTTGATGCGGTTTTTTTTGTTAGAAAGGGCTTGCTCAGACTTAAAATCTTACGTTTGTTTGATCGCAATCGGTTGAGTAGAACCGAAGATACGAGCAAAGGTCGCGTTAACCGAGATGCACGCGGGCGGAGCCGCGGGCGGAAGGCTAGTTTATAATAAAAATAATGTGAAGGGTCGAATTTGAAACGGGACACAGAAATTAACTACAATTTAATGAATTTTTTTAGTTATCTGTGTAGACATATTAGACATAACGCACCTTTTATAATGTTATAGTAGGTATGTCTGACAACTAGAAAAAGTTAGTGGTCAGATTGCGGTCTTAAATCAATACAAAATTTTAAGTTCCGTATAGGTTCCGTGCAACCAGTATAGCATTAAATATTCATTGAATATTCAAAAAAAATATCTCTATAGATATTTTTTTTTTGTAAAAAAACCTAATACATTTGTACTTGCTAGAAGTGATAAGAATAGAAAATAATTTTAAATATAAGCAGAAATCAATGTGCTAACTTGACATAAATCGGATGTAGGAGGTAGATACTGAAATATTTAAGGAAAATCAACTTCGCAAATGAGTCAAATTGAAGATTCTTTTATTTCCGCTGACAGCTGTAGCTGGAGATACGTCATTTCGGAATTGAAAAAGTTCATTTGAAACAAAATTCTTATTCGGAACTCGCGTCTCAAGGCCGTAGTTATAATAAAGATATCAAAAGAGCACATCATTTATGCCCATTAGTTAAAATAGACTTGAGTGTTTATGTGGCCCCTATAGGATTTTCGATGCCCAAGTCAACCTTGGTATTATACGGATTCTGAGCTTTGAGGGAAAGGCCTCGGATTCAAGCGGGAACAGCGTTAGGACAATGATGATGATGACAGTTAAATTAGGCTTGCATTAATATTTCAGTGCTAATTTAAACTGTTTCTATACTAGCAGTAGATATAGGTACCACGAAAAAATGCGAGGAGATAAAGAAATCTTCGATATATAAAACCTTTTACAAAACCGAATTAAGTCAAGCTTAACTGTGTTTACGGTAGCTTTTGATTTGAATCAAAAGCTACAATACATAACCTAGCCAAAATATTATCCAGTTTTTAGCAAAACTGCTCACAGCACAAGCATAGACCACTTTTCAATTGTGTTGAAATACTCTTTGAGTTTTTATTGATTATACGAACAAACAAAGAGCACAATGGAAGTTGTCAACGAGATATCAATACCAGCTAAATAGGAAGAAACGCCCTCCACGGTGGTGTGTAAAGTTTTTATTTAAAATATTAAAATACCCACCAGATCGTTTGTGTGTTTTATCACTATTTCACCTGCTAAATGTAGTTGACGATAGAACATAACCTAAAAGCTGCCTATTCAGTCTGATTTGGAAATTCAGGCAGGGAGTTCCACTCCTTAGCAATATACATTATGATCGTATTGCCGAAGCATCATGTGCGTTTGAGTGGAATATCCACCTAATACTGGTGGCATATCCATTATATATCTGGTCAGTTTGGATGAAATTAATGTGACCCAGGGTACACTCTCCGAAATGTATCCGATAAAAAACCATCAACATCCTCGTTGAAATTTACCAGTTGCGTCCTAAGTTGACACTATGAAGCCTGGGGTCCCCTTTTTGTTTTTGATTGTGAGGGTCCCCGATCTCCCAACCCCGAGAAGGAATCTCATGCCAAAGTCTTACGTGTTATTTAACAGGTTCAGCGACTAGTGAGGTTGGTTTATGCCCACAGGTCCCTGTACACCCGATAAAATACAAACACGAATATTGTAAATACGACTTTATAGGCCAGGCAGCTGTTCAAAATGGCGGTTATCGTCTTTAGAGGATTGCCCACTAAGTACTCGTTACACAGTCGATCCCAAGCGGCCAGTAAGATATTTATTAAAGGCGTACCATAACTTGAACTGTAAGCTGTCTTGTCAAATTATGAGACACAAAAGGATCATAGTATAAAATACCAATTCTGTTCCTCATCCATTTGTTTTCTGGGTTATTATAGCTATTCAGCTTACTGCATCCGTAGTAAGTAGGCACTGCTTTCTGTATTACCTACTGATCAATATAATAACAGATAATGAGTTTAATAAAGTAGGTCATAATTTGGTACAATGCGGCAATTTGCTTTCTCGATAGGCCTTTCTAAATAGATTTTTTAAGCTAATATAGGAAAACTTCATAATAAGTACATAAGTAGGTGAAAAATTGTAAGCTTACTTTACTTCTTCGACAACCTTAAAAATTATGAAAGTAGGTATGTCCTTGACCTTTATGCCTTATAAAAATGTAAAGATTCCTTTTTTCTTCACTTTATACTTATAAGTGCTGATAACTTTAAGGGTTCCAATGATGTTACTGAAAATACTTACATCCATGTCCTACTTATTCTGATATCAAACTTAAATACCATGACTGATTCTGAAATAATATTAATATAATTTATAGATAGGTATCTTAATATGAGGAGAAAGAGGTGTCTGCAAAGTCTGCATCCTACGAATATTGCCATACTATCGAACCACATTCAGCGATGTGCCTTCCAAAACTTTTTCAGAAAATCCACAGAACAGATAATAATAGCTGGCATAGAGCCAACAAAAAAATGTCATTTCTTGCTGGCCGGGAGAAAGGTAGCCAGAACTTTATTGCGTTTCCCGCGTTTGTATCGACTATTGTTTTGTAAAGATTTTGCTCGAAGCTCGCAATACTAGGTATTTGTTTGCAAAAGGAAATAAAGTATGCTTATGTATTACTGTAACTGCGACGCCTGGATTGTTTTACGCTGTTTGTTTCTTTCTTAGCTGGCCGTCACTTTCCTTCTTAGGATTAAGATTCTGTTTAAGATACGTGGTGGTTGACGGCAAAATAATATAGACAAACGACCTCTTCAGCTAATCTATCAAAAGCTCTCGACCGCGTTATTTGCTATTATAGCAATATCAGAATCTCATAGTCATTCTCAAATTTTACAATGACTTCAGTCTCAAAATTTTCTCTTCTTTTTATTCTAAATATCAATGAGTTATAGCATTTACTATATCCCTCGTGTGATAAAATTTACTCCAATGTAATCTAAAAATCAATCAAGTCACTCACTTTAGCAACAGGTATTGCTAAAGTGAGTGACTGATTGATGGAGCCAAACGTTGTAAAACTTTTAAGTTTACGTTCTCGCCAGCGGCAATAGAGTTCTAAATAAAAAGCATACTAATACAAATAAAAACAATCTGTTACATATTTTATGACGAGTGAAATTATGAGTTAGGATACCCTCAATATTAATGATCGGACGTTGCAAAGAAACGGATAGTAGTTTTATATAACAGCCCCGACATCCACAAAATAACATGAAAGTATAATTACACATATATGATCCATTAAGTCGGTCATTAACGAGAGTAGAGCCGCGCGGCCTGGTGCTCCAAGTGACCACATGAGTGTGGCTCCAGCGGGTGCGAGCCGTGCACCGTTCACCGGCCGCCGCGGCTCGTTACACTCCGTTGTGTAACCGCCACCACATGTGATTGTTCAAATTCCAATTTCATGTTGAAACTAATCTGATCGAGTCTGAGAAAGGAACGTTCGGGTCCACCGAACAACACTGCCCTCAGTCTCGACGGGGCAACCTTTCACGACTACTTTCTGAAATGACGCAATGGTCCATACCGAGCGCACTATCCCCTATTAGGTACCAATAAACAGATTAAGCATCACATTTGGTTTTATTATAAAAATAAAAAAGCTATTTTATAATACATAACATAACAGTCGCAGTAAAATGCTTCTTTCGAACAACATTAACACTGTGCACTAATAACAAGTAGTGGATGAGCGGCGATGATGAGCTAAAACGATGAATCGTGTTATGTCTTATAGAGCTCGCAGGTGAACGCGGTGACTATATACAGTGCGTTCAGCCGCGGGCTTCGAAGAGACGGTGGCAGGATTCTACGAGTATTTCCAACGTTCTGAGACGAGTTTAGTCACAAATCTTCATTGAAGACCGGCAACTATCAATAAATAACTCCACTTAATATCCTACCACCCTATTTCTAATTTCGTTTCGTTTAATGAAGAGGTCCCGCCACGTGTCCGGGAGGTCCATACTGGGTGCTGGTGGCTCCACCATGACTGCCGTGACCACCTGCTGAACTACCATCATCACCACCGCTGGATCCGAAATCACCGCTGATTTCAATTCCACCGTGTCCACCGGCTCCACCGCTGATGGCATCACCACCGATGGAAGATCCACCGCCGATAGCCAAACCACCAAGATCGCCACCGCCAATTCCTCCAGCACCACCACCAATAGCACCACCGATAGCTCCACCGCCGATGCCGCTTTCCTTCTGTGTCTGGTATTTGATGAAGTAAACCTCGGGTTTGGCGGGCTGTGTGGGAGCGGGAGTTGGGATAACAATATCGGGCTGCTCTTCGGGCTTCTTGACCAAGACGTATACAAGAGTCTTCTCTTCGTTCTGAGGTTGCACGGGGATGATGGGTGCGACAGGGGTAGGAGGAGTCGGGGCCTTGATGAAGATGATTTTGTAGTGCTTCTGGGGAGGTGCAACTTCAGGGATACGGGGCAGTCTCTGTTCCTGGGGTTCTGGGGGAGGAACGTGGACGTAGATGTGTTTCTGCACTAGAGGAGCTCCAGAGTATCCACCGGCATAGCCACCATCGTCACCACCGAATACGCCACCGATGCCGGAACCTCCTCCGAATCCGCCGCCGATACCGGAACCACCGCCCAGAGAGATGCCACCGGAGTGTCCACCTAGTGAGTAACCACCGCCTTGGGAGTGTCCGCCAATTGAGATTCCACCTGAGTGGCCACCGAATGAGGAACCTCCACCGAAGGAGTGTCCACCGCCACCGGAATGTCCACCGTGTCCACCGGGAGCTGAGTAGGAGTAGCCTACTGGGGGCTCAGGACGACCATAAGCCAGCGCCACAAAGGCGAGTACCTGCAACAAAACAAATTGATTGTTTGAATATTTTCGAAACCGAAATAATGTAAGTTATCAAAAACGAAATAACTTGTAACGGTCAGATGGATCATACACATTTACGAATCACTGTTCTATTTTACTCTGAACAAGAAAATCGTTAATACTTCCACACTTAATACACACTCCACAGTTAATTTATAATTACTCGTAGTTAGTTAAAACGTCATAATAACTAACAAAATCGTGTTGGGTGATACGATTGAAACACACTTAGAAGTTGCCGTCGTTCACATTCAACCCTGTGATATATCGCGGCGCGGTACCAAACGCGTAGCATTAATAACTAATTCGCCAAGCACAATCATCCCGTATATTTGATTATCCATATAAGTTTGGTAGTAAATATAACAAAGAGGAAAGTGAATCGTTTGAAATCACAAACTGTGTAAAATCGGACGTGACGTAAGAGATCATCTCGTATGCGGCAGTCGTAAACAAGTCGAAAATAATTTGTATTATGCAATAGGGACCAGTACACGGAATTTCGGTAGTTGATTTGTACTATGCTTTAGGTTCACGGAATACTGATGGACGGGTTGCTTTTATCACACACACGTAGTGAAGAAATAGACTCGGTAAAATGGAGATCGCACCCGGAGTGAATAATGATCGAGTTCTCATTTTGTGAGTTTGTGTAACAAATGCGATCTACTCAGTGGCGCTTGCGATGCCACCGGCCTCCTTTAATGCAATTACGATTGTTAAGGATACCAATGGCCTAATTATACAATTCTTCGTAACGTTTTTTCAAATATAAAGTCTATCTATTGGGAAATTTATCGATATGGTCATCGGCGCGTTACAAAAACAGTTATTATTCTCTTTGTTTGTTGTAATTTTGAATATATGAAAATGGAGGTGTACTCCTTTACTTTATATATACACTACAAGTTTATTTTATCCCATAGGTGTAGCCATGGTTTTACCATAAATCTGAGAACTAAAGAAACATCCAAAAGTTCCCATGCAATCCAAAATATTCTTCAGATTCTAATTTTCCACTTATAATTTTATGTACGCATACGATTCAACAGGTGGATATCCCTTAAATCCTGCGTAAATGTTCACCAACACTGTTTCAAACCACTCACACTGGAGTTATACTGTTCACTATTTGGCACTACGATAGTCCATTCACTGACACCTTCACTTCAGTTCCAAAGATACCTGAAACGCTGTGACACTGCGTAAAATATCACATTATGAACACTTATTTAAAATGGGAAAATATTTAAAAATAATTAATCAATCGCATGTGCCAAATAGTAAATAACGATTATTTTTAATTTGGTAGTTAGTGAAATATCCCGCAAGCTGCTTACCATAAAAGCGCGCATATTGTGCTTGGATGAGACTGATGCGATTTTCTAAAACTCTTTACTCCGAAGACTAGGGGTCCGACCGATTAGAACAAATCCACTTTTTGGAGATGTTCCTTTGGCTGTGAGCTCGTGTTAACTGATGACATTCGCCATGCCGACCCGCTCTTAAATAGTAAGGTGCTCATCTCGTCAGAACACTCCATCCCTACGAGCATTTCACTAAGTAACATGCAACTATCGTCATTATTTAACAAGTATACGGTCCTTTCTTTTCGACGAGGTCCGCGGGCGCCGCCAGCGCATTCGATACGCTGCCTTAGCGACCACCACTCGCCTCGACGCATCGCCCTGCTCGATATTCATATACACTACAGCCTACATTGGCTCGTACGCAGGCACGCACGATGTACTAGACCTGTATTGATTTTTTTTTGTTACCAATATGTATGTTACGCTTCGGGTAATGCATCTATTAGACGTATGTAATTCCATATCACTTCGGTAGTTGTATAACATAGTGGATGTGCTACAGAAAGTGTGTAATAAAATATGTTTATCTACGAGTTGGGCGCTGAACAAACGCGGGGTCATGAGGTTAGAACTTATTTCAGGCTACATGTGAGATAGGTATGCCCAAAGTGCGCCAGCTGAAATTGCATCATAAAACTTGTTTGTTATTAGTTTCCGAGTTAACAGATTCTACGGTGAAGAACTTACAGAATAACTCATAATTATATTATACGTTTTTTACAATGTCGAGCAACATAATAAATTATGCAATTTTGTAACAGTTGATGCTACAGTAAACATTAAATTACCACAACATTTAATGCAATACATATTTAAATAATAAATTAAGTGAACATTGTTTCAAACGCGTAAGTATTCTTTATCTTGGAATTAATTAAATTCTTATTTAAATATTTTTATACAAACTGATTCTTTGAGTCGTTCATATTAGTTCGATGTATGACAGTTTGAAATTCGATATCATACATTTGTAAATTTGAATTATTTAGTTGACCAATTGGTTCGCGTTCGATGACATGCACTATCACATAATGACCGTATTTAGTTGTTCGACTTCCCCTTTTTATGAAATCATAGATCAAAGCGTAATATGCTTCAATTATCTACACCATTGTGATTACCTGCACGAATCCTCAAGGAAACAGTTCATCATTGTATAATGCTTCCAAATCAAAATCGTTATTTTAAATTAAATTTTACCTTAAATAAGTTTTCTTATTAACCGACTTCATTGTTTTAAAATAATATAGACCAGAACATTAGAAGTATATCTATAAACGTAAATCAATTTCCTGTGCTGGGTATAAGGGTTCCACCAAAGACAAGTAGTTAAGAAGTAACAGAGCAGTTAGTCTTAGGATAGGTAACCATCCATAGCTCATTGAGACCCCTCAGTGCCACGGAGAACCGTCGCGTCGGTCCCGGTTGTCATACGGACATCTATAGCTGTTACTAAAGCCCTAAAAAGTCCGACAACCTGGCCTAACAAGAGAACTTCGATATTGCCAGTGGATTGTGGAGTTCAGATACCGGTCGCCTCACGGAGTTTATCGATGTTCGACCGCTCCGTAGTTGACTGAAATCTGACTCCAACTGAATTATGAACAGGCTCCTAGATGGATGATGATCAGTTCACCATGCTGTCACTGTAATCTGGATCAGCGGCCTTACCATAAACCTTAAAACAGGTCAATAATTGAACTGCTGTCATTCTATCAACTGCAAATGTCACTTTGTAATGTCATATAAATATATAGGATTACAAAGGGATTAGTAGACAGACAGCAGTTCAATTATTGACCTGTTTTAAGAGTTCATGGTATGGGCCCAGTTGACGTATAATATTCTTCTATACATCACTAGTCACATAGTCTTGATATTCACATGCTCTATTAACAAAATTAACCGCGGTAGCCCAATCATAAGGCTACCAATTGTTAATGTCAATTAATTTAATTGACTCTTACGTTTTAATAACATTGTAATTATCACGCAATAACCAATATGTAATTACATATAATTCAAGAATAATAATAGCGTATTGTGCTAAATTGTTTAATGATAGTTATAGGAACGAAGAAAGTTAATAATGTTCATAAGTAAAGTTGATAATGTTCAATTAAACCGTACCTCTTTACACTATTAGGTATACACAGTGTACCAGACTCCAGAAAACATTTTTCTTCTTCTTCCGAGAGCCAATTCCGTCATCATCTTCATGTAGACGCAATTTCCTGATTGCATCCGTGGTCAAGATGACCTCAGAGCTCAGGGTCCGCCTTCCGGCTCTTCCTCCTCCACTTCGCACGATCTTGGGCGTCCATAGTAGTGAGACCATTTGCACGCCATGTCACCCTCCACGACGTCAAGCCAGCACTTCTTGGACCTACCCCTTCTACCTGGACCTGGCGGGGCGCCAATTCCCTCTGTATCAAAAATTAGAAATTCGGGTCAGTCTCTTGGTTTAATGTATCTTGGATTTTGTAGGACCGACTACCGCTGACCTCCCAATCCTTAGAGAAAAGACTGCCTATCCTCGGCAGACAATCACCAGGTATACAGGCACTACCGGCATCAATCAGTTGCTGACGGTAGTGCCAAGACAACCTTGAGACAACCTTGAGACAACCTAAAGGTTATCTTGTGTTAAGAAGTTCTTGATCAGTTCTAGTCTATTACCATACTTACTAACGAAAAGACCCATGGCATGCATGAACGTACCACTGTAATGAGACCGAAATGTAACGTGGTGGTACAGTGGTCAACTGTCACTTTGGAAGTCGGACGTTCAATTTCCACTCTATGCAAATATTTATATTTATGTGCACGGATAAGTCCATTTACATTGGTCTGGGTAGTACTGTTATCTATTTTGTGGTCTGGGTATTTCTATGTATGTATTTACAAAAGAAAATGTATAAAAAGAAATCTTGATTAATTATAAAAAAATCTCTATCTCGGTGTATAGACATTTTTTATAATTAATTGGGAATTCCTTATGGTAGCGCTCTGTAGCAGGTAATTAATATTATTAATAAAGTAGTTCTATTGAGTAATATTGAACTACAGCAATAACGTAAACCATTTTAATCGCCTGTACCTCAAAAATGCACCATTGGCCGTAAATTTTTCAATTAAATTTAAAACCTTTCAACATATCGTAAGCCGTGGGCCATTTATTTTCAAGTATTACATAGACTTTGCTTTTGGGAATCCAGTTCTGTTATACTTTAATTATATGGGTCCAGTAAAAATGTAAGTAGTAGCGGGGCCGACGACCCTCGAATTCCCGACCCGGCCGTTGCGTGTTCTAAAATAATTACTGCGCCGCATGAAGTAACAACTAAGTTGGAAAGCTTTTCACTGTTCCATTCAAATTATACAAATTGCGTTGGAGAGGAGTTTGATGTGGTTGAAATGACTTATTGGATTAGTTCTGAAGAAATGAGAAGTACCTAGTACTGATGGCTGATACGAAGTTTTGAATGATCATTGTAGATTGTAGCTAGAAAGCTACAATCTACTAGATATTGACTGCGGTTCCGCCCGCGTAGAGTAGTTGCCCGTTCCCGCAATGCATAGAAAACTGTGCTAGATATAAAAAGTAGCATATTTGTTGTTCCAGAGTTTTGTATTCGTTATGTCAGGACAAGGTTCTCATGCAAATGTATGTATGTGCTGGAATTGCACCAGAACGAAACTAAAGCGCGCAGTCAGCTTCAGCCGTTTTAAGCATGATTGTCTAACAAATAAGTTATTCTGAGTGTTAGGTACGATTAGAGTTAGCGCTATGTTGTTTGATCCAGAATACCTATTATATTAATTAATTCATTATTGTACTTGAACTACAGGCTATTATAAGTCGTGCAAGTATCTTGGTCGCATGCTGCACGTATAGAACGACAGTGTTACGACCTTGTGGCCCAGATATTCGAGTCGGTCAACCTTTTGAGAGCGCTATTATCTAATGTGATTCTTGGCACGGAGTACGTTTCCGTACCTGGGGCCCGATTAAGCAACCATGTTTTCAAAACGCATGATTTCAATTCGATTACAAAGGAAAACGTAGTACCTAGGTATAAATAACTATGGTATCCCCTATGGTCTGTCATAACAAAACCTACCTACGTTTTTGTCAGGTTATTGAATGAAGGTTCAATAACCTGACAATACTAATAGGACACACTCGTAGTTTCAATAGTTTTCAATTACCTTTTGTAAATATATAGTTTTCAAATCACACATTATTAAACGTAATTTTACTGAATCGGACCCCTGCTTGGTTCGATACGGTTTCGCTAGTATTATATAGATGTCTATATTTTAGGGAAATTTCACCCCTTAACAGTGAAATAATAGAATGCAAGAATTTGGCGATGTTAATGCAAGTTTGAGAACCCAGGAAAGCCTCCTGGTGACCAAAAGCGTCCAAATCTTAAAAAAATAAATATTTTACGAAATCCTCCTAAATAGCTTTCAAAAAAATGTTATTCTTACACTCTTATTTCGTGACTTAAAGAAACTATTAACACGCCAAACATTGGAAAAGCAAAAAAACTCATGAATAATTCAATCTTATCCCATTTTCGAACAAAAATAGGGTGCGATTGTGTAATCGATATTGAAGTAAAAGAAAGTTCTTTTTAAAGCTATACAAACTCGCAAAACTCGCATCACCAACGTCTCGAATACAAAGAGCCAATGACTAAAGAACTAGCAAACTGCATTAAAGAGTCCTTTCTCACATAGCCACCCCTTTAGCGTGACACAGGTGTCGAGCGAGCCAATTACGGCATAATAAGGGATTTTATCAAGATAATCAGGACACACCTGTGTACTGACATCACACTGTAATCAATATTCCTGCTTCGTGTATTGTATGAGTGGGTCATACAGTAAGTGCCAAAAGTACAGAAGGGCGTCCCGCGCAAGTCAGGGCTCAAAGCCAATATGATGACAAAAAATTACGTGAAACTATAAATGGATACCTACACAGGTTGCCTCATTTTTTTTTTTTTTTTTGTAAGGATCTGTCAGTTTGTAAGGATTATTTCAATTTCAAGATCTTAAAATGTATTTACGCCACCGACAATGTGTATAATTCAGGTATTCTATACAATGCCTAGGCAATGTATAGAATATATTTATAAGTATTATAGAAAATACCTGCTGTTCCACGGGCAATGTGTAAAATAAATAGATCTTGGTTTATATTTATCAATGTTAACCGGCCCACTTATCAAGATAGCTTCACGGAACGTCTATTTCTGGATGGGTATATAGGTAATAAATAAACACGAAGGCTAATATGGAGCTCCTCTGTCGCATTAACCTTCTAACCTAATCTATCCAAGTCAAAATATGCTGTGTAGACACAGATATTTTTTGATAACATTTCATACAATAGCGACACATTCGGTATTGAATGGTATAGAATGCCTAGACAATGTATAAAATAAATAATAGTATATCATCACATTTAAGCGTTCTACATTAAATATTGTATTCTAGGCATTGTATAGAATATCGGTTAATACACACTGCGGATAACATACCACTCTATACAATACTAATAGAGCCATAACGGCTTCGCATGGGACATGTAATAAAAAATCATGTTGCAGTATGACCCGATTGCAGTACATACCACCTGCTGGGTCCGATGTACCTACTCTAAAAAGTGTGAGCTATAATTTGACAAAGTTTTATTGCAATCAGATGATAGGTAAGTACCTACGGCAGCATACAAATATGCCCATCAAACGAACTTTTATAAATTTGATTTGAATTAACTACGGTAATCTGCTCATTTATTATATTACTGACTACTCTAGCTAACAAATGACTGTCAACGCACTTAGATACCTAATAATCAATTAGCATTTGAATCATTTCTAGTTTGACCATCTTCATTCGGTGTTTGGCCAAATAATAAAATAGATTAGAATGCCTAGTCTATGTATGATAGTAATTAAAAAATAACTTTTGAATAAAATTTTTAAGCACTTAGTATGCTAAGCTATTATTCAAATCAATTACAATACTCCCCCCCCCCCCCCCTGTAAGGAAAAGATCGTGGGTTCGAGTCCCGCCTGAGCTATATTCGCTTTTTTCTGTCCTAATTTAAAAAAAACTGTGCTAAAGTCACCTTTTATAAACCATAAATAGATATTATAGATATCATAGAATATTTTAGGATATCGATAAT
This sequence comes from Eilema depressum, assembly GCA_914767945.1. NCBI lineage: Eukaryota > Metazoa > Arthropoda > Insecta > Lepidoptera > Erebidae > Eilema > Eilema depressum. Next base: position 43,911,275 of record OU612012.1, on the reverse strand, counting down.
GGTAAAAATATTCTTTAGCCTTTTAAACCCGCTCAATTAATAATCACAAATTAATACTAGAACATAATGGGCTTTCCGTATTCATTAAATTCTAAGAAATTGTTATAATATTAATTATAATAATAATATATAATAATAAGTTTATTGTCGCAAAAAATTTTACAGTTCACAAGGTGGCTTAACATTAGTTCACCAGTAGATGTAATTATGTACTTTAGGTACTGATTCTGTCTCCCAAACTAAGCTGATGCTTGTGTTTTGGGTGGCAGAGTTATTATAATAATTTCTATACACCGTAATACTTTATAGTCAATGTAGCCACAACAGACAGCCTTTTGATGCGGCAGGCACAAAGACGGGTCTTGAGGATCATCGACTATCACAAGCTTACAAGAGATGTTGAACCTCTTAACTTTAGAAGAGCTTTCACCTCATCTTGGGCTTAGAACAATTGTTTGAGATGATGTCTGTCCATTTTCTATCATGATAGCGATCCATAGACGGGCGTTCTTCGTCGCTTCCTTATGTTCTGGTGATAAACCAATCATATACCAGGCGCGGTCGCAGCTTGAAGTTTTGGGGGGGTCACTTTGGAAATTCCTTAAGAAATTTAACCCCCCCTCCCCTCGTACTGGGACTTTTCAATATGACGTGCATGGTTTTGGGGGGTCATGTCCCCTGTGACCCTCCCCCCTCGGACCGCGCCTGTCATATCCTGCTATTTGACAGGAGTTGCCACTTATAGATTTATTACATTGTGAAAGGAGTTCCCTGCTAGGGAGCAGGGAGCTTTGTCTAAAATATAACCTAACAAACTTTCTAACACTAATCACAACTATTAATAACATTTAAATCAATGTAATAATTATTGAGAATATGGTACTTTAGTAACTAAATAAGACAGCCTCCGTGGCGTAGCGGTAGTGAACGCGGCCGCTACGTAGGAGGCGCGGGTTCGATCCCCGCTCAGTGCAAATATTTGTATTCATGAAATATGGGTATTTGCATTGGTCTGGTCGTGCCTCGGAGAGCACGCTAAGCCGTCGGTCCCGGTTGCCATAAGAACATCTATGGCAGTCGTTACGGGTAGTTGGAGCCCTAAAAAATCCAAAAACAACGGTCTAGCTGCAAAGCTTCGATATCGCCTAATGTTATCATTGGGCTGTGGAGATCAGATGGCAATCGCTTCACGAAAAAATATCGAGGTCTAGCCAAATCTGTAGTTAAGACGGTAAAGCGGACCCCAGACTCCGAGCTGAAAAGCTTCGGATGCGACTGGGAATTAACGCTAGGATGAGAGAGTAACTATTAAAGTGTTATCTATGTTTTATTACACTACAGTCTACCTCTACACTAACGAAAATCGAAGAAATACATATACCAAAATACTTAGTAGGTGTACGATCAAGCAAAAGTTTACCAAACAGCCTCAGAAAGAAGTTTATACGAATAATTATATGAGTGAATAAACTAATTGATTGATTGATTGAATATATATGGAAAACCATCTAAACGTACGGAAATGCCAAATAAAATAAGTAAATATTGAAAAATAAGTAGGTAAATGGCTATCGTAAGCCCGACCGTGCAAAAGTAGGTACTCGTATCTCTATTTAAATATCTACTCGTACCTTTTACACTTCCGAAATCGCTGAATCAAATACTTGTTAAAATTAAGCATTATGATTACATACATACACACAGTCATACCCCTTTCCCAGTAGGGCGGCCAGAGACCACAACATGTTTCCAGAAAATAGCAATTTTCACAATAAACTATTTACAAAAAACGCTGAAGCCGCGTGCATCATATAGTTGTATATATTTATATTCATCAAAGTCAAAACTGTACTTAAGTTAGACTTTGCAATACTCTGCGGCGGCTAGGTTTTAAGAAACATTAAGGGTAATTACAGAACATTTAAACTTTCGTAATAAAAATCCACTAAAGTAAGTAACTCATGTGTTTACAAAAGAAATAAAATCAAAACAAACTCTTTATAAATATGCATAAAGTCATTCTGTAAGAACTCATTATGTTTAAACACACGATATAAGATTATAACATTAAACTTTCTGACTACATAATAATAATAATTATGCATAGCTACTATTGCTGCGACTCAGAAACGAAGGAAAATTTACATTTCAACGCAAATAATAGGGAATTAAACGAGTGTCATTACATTATTTTAAATAAATTAAGCGACATTACATAAACAAAGTTAACTTGCTATATAAATACATAATACGAAATTGTTGTTTACCATCTTACTCAACATCATTCGAATTCGAATTTATAAACATACAGTGTTTGACTCCCGTTATAACAACGGCATATTGTTCTAGTACAACCACGGATATCACGGATATCTGTGAGTACAACCTTTGACTGTACATAAGTTATATAAGAGTTTGTATATAGACAAAAGTTTGTATAAAGCCGCGTGATTCTCGGCAGAGTAGTTTGGGCCACCTCATCTCCTCCCTTGCGGTGTGGTACAAGGCGACTAAGGGATAGGGCTGTTTAACATACAGCCCAGGCTCAGCCTCAAATACATGGCTCAAGTCAACAATAGTACCCGGAATACGGCAATATGCTCACCCCCTATTACGTGGGACCGAATACAATGATTGGTGAAATGTGGGTGTTAATTCACCTCTGCCCAACCCTCCACTGTATGTATGCATGTATGTATATAGACAACACCATTTTACACATGTTTTGTATATGTATGTATTAAGAAAAGAAAAATATCTGATAATTGACTAATTTCGTCTGCATTCGGTCCTGTAAACGCTGTTAAGGATAAAGGAATGCCAATAGGTACCAAATTAGGAGAACGAGAGGGACCGGAGGACTGTACGAAATTCGGACTTGATTACAGTAAACATTGCAGACGCGGACATCAATTGATTTTGTCTGGCATATGCTAGTATATAAATTCAAAGAACCGCGGTAGCCGAGTGGTATGGGTAATGGACTGCTGAGACGAGGTCTCGGGTTCGGTCCTGGATTTTACAATGGCACACACCAATGTCTTTTCGATGCTTTTCGAAGTTATGTGTGTATTTATTGCAGGTTTATAAGTGCCCGGTTAATGGCAATAAGCTCGCCACATACTTAATACATTGGGACCTAAACATAAACTGCGAAATGTGGGTGCTAGCACCTCTGCCTACCCCTTCGGGAATATAGGCGTGAGTTTATGTTATGTTATAAATTCAAACATGACAACTAGCTACAACATGACAACCTACGGAATGCACACAACACACGTGTCTCAGTATGTTTTTTTTTTATATAGGACACCATTACAGACACTATTACAGACACGTATCATGTTACAATGGTGGCACTCAGCTTGACGGCCTCATCAGATGCTTTTTCATGCCCCGCTTAAAGGACCCGGGACTGTAGGAGGAGGGAAACACGTGAACTGGTAAGGAATTCCAAGACTTAATGGTGCGGCAGAAGAAGGAGTCGCCGAACCGCTTGGTTCTTGATGGAATATTCTGCACCGTATGCGGGTGGCATCTAAGCCCTGCACGTGTTGTCCTATATAGGAAAGGAGAGGGTGGGATTAATTGGAAGAGCTCATCAGAACATTCACCATGGTAGAGACGGTAAAATACCGCCAAAGATGTCTGTTCCAATGATGGCTTAAAATAAGATTGCATTCATAGTCAGCAACCAAATGAGTAATTAACGCGAATATTTTTTTTGTATAAATTGCGCAACACATATGACGTAATGATCTAAATGGTTACTCGGCCATTAAGAAGCTTGTGGGTTTCATTCTTACAACGGATTTATTATAATTATGTGACCTATATCGTTGTATGTTAAAGTATCTAGTACATTGTACTTACTATATAATATTTTGAACGCAATAGACGGATTTTGTGAGTTGAATATTATAACTATTGATGTGTCGGATATTCGTATCTTAATCCGTGGATATCCGAGGGAAGCGATGTAGCAAGACTAAAATACAAAAAGACCCGCCGTGTAGTGCAAGTCAAGACATGTTCTGGTAGAATTAAGTAGCATTAACGAGATTAAAAAGTAGCGTTTCAAGATCACGAGCATCGACACTGAGTAATAAACATTAAGATCCGTATCTGCGGATATATCTACATGCCGGTACATCACTAATCAACCAATCACGTCACTATTTTAATATTATGTGAGAGTTTGGCAACACTAATTTCCTTCCTAACAAGGTTTAAGGGCACTTCCTCTTGAATTTATGTTACGTAGCTTCAATAGACAAGCGGAACACAGATTCATTACATTACGGTAATATCCGAAATAATTGCTAAATTATTTCCGCTGTTCAGATAATTAAAATGTTATATACGGGTCCTATATGACTAGGTGGAAGTGTCTACTATGGTTGGGCAGTGGGCTAACCCAACCTCATCTGCAACTAGTAAACCTCCTGATTGACGGGTGATGCCCTGACACAGAATTTCCTCTCGAGGACGGCAGTAACTCCTCATTTAAAGGAGGAGGAGCAAGCGATCCCCCAGGTGAACGCCTTAAATGCACATTGAGATGATGATGATGATGGTAAGCACACATCCCCGCTTCATTCAGGAACACGTAGTAACGCGTGTTTTCCTCTTCCCACAGTCCCGAGTCCTTTAACCGAGGCGTGAAAAAGCATCTGGGGAGGCCGTCAAACTGAGGAGTCATTCACCATCTCGCGATCGTCAAATTCGCGAGCGCGCGCGAGTTGGCAATTCATCATTGTAACGTGGTGCTTGTCTGTAATGGTGACCCTCTACCTGACACTTTGCCTTCAGCTTACCACAGGCGAGGTGAAATCAAAATTAAGGCGTCCTATATAAAAAAATATCATATATTTTAAAGGTATGTCAACTTTAAACAGTTGCGCGTTAGTTGATGGCAATCGCAGACTATTCTTTTCCGTAAAACCTGTATAGCCATACCAAGAAGTCATTGACCAACATCAATTTTTAATAAGTTCAGCGAAATGGTATTATATTTCTTCACCCTTTAAACAAATACTAATTAATACCTAATCATTATAATGCCATTAGTAGGCAATCAGATGATTTGCAACACAAGGGCAGTGAAATAAGCCTGACCTTTGCCATTGGTACATTTGGTACTTATTGGATATTCATATCATTACCACATTGAATCATTGCAATATTGCACAACTTTGTGTACCTTTTTTTTTTTTATCGTGCGAAAAATCCCCACGGATACCTCCCCGGCCGAGGTCGGAGGAGGAGGTTATGTCGGACTCGAACCGACTAAAACGCACGCCTTCTGTGGGCCGTCAGTTGCCGGAGGCGAGATTGTCATAGCCATATCCCTCGCACCCCGGCTGACCCAGGGCCATATCTCTTGATCTGGCCCTTTTCCGGTGTGGGGACCACGGAGTCCCCAACTCGCCCCCGGGTATGGGGGGCACGCAACGCGCGCCACCGCCGTGGCCTGCTTCAACTTTGTGTACCTAATCATCTTTTCCATAGTATACGAGCATAATTTGGACAGCTTAGTACCTATGTAATACAAATACTAGGCGCCGCCCGCGACTTTGTACGCGTGGTGTTCGTTTTTCCCCCCTAAGGAAGGAGTATCGTAAAATCCGTTATTAGCAGAAGTATAAATCCTATATTGAACCTACCTGCCAATGAGATTTCGTGATTAATCAGTAAATGGTATTACGCTTTTATAAATAGGTGACTGTTGACTTATATTAACAACTAGGTGATATTATGTCACGTATCCTTGGCAAGGTGTACAGTACGATTAAAATCAGTTGAACATTCGGTCAACCTCGGTAATTGTCGTGAATCCCTCGTCTCTTACATAGAGTTATCAATTTACAGATATGACCTTTAATTATATTATCAGAGAATAAGCATTGCCATAAAACGTGGCAATGCTGCCAGTCTTCTGGGAACGTTACCACAAGAGGCATGCGATGCGGAGGAATTCCACGACGCATTTTAATTATTATTATTATTTATTTTTTAATTAGTTTTTAGTTTTGGTTTTAAAATGCATTAGTTTAGTTTTGTTATATCTCACGATAATTGTCTTAATTAAATACATTTCTACTCGTAATATAAAAAAATATATATATTACCCGTTGTCATAATGAATACAATACAAGCACGATATGAGCAACAAAACCTCCTTTGTAGCTCAAAACTAACACAAAAATATTGAAATATAAGAAAAATAATTGATTTATTTGACGTAGATATATGATACATTTATGATTATGAACGCTAATTTCATTCGTGAACATATTCGATTCTATCAAATTTTATCAAAATTAACTTACAGTAGTTATGTATGTGTAAGCCATGATACTTCAACAAATTAAAGCGTGGTAAAATAATTGTTGCTCAGTCTCGTGAAATTGTAAATAACGTATGTAACTATTTTAATAAAGAATAGATATAATTTATTTAAAAAAGGAAGAAAATTACTTTCTACTTTTTTAATTGATAAATTATCAACAAAAATCGGTAGAAGTCGGTTTCTTAAATTTTTAATTTGGTGATTATTATCAATTATTATTAATCCGATGTAATATTGTACTGTTACTTATGTACATCAAACAGTAAAATATTGACTTGTATCTGTTACGGCTAAAGGTAGGTGTGAACATAAACTTAAGATTAGCCGGCTGAACTTAGGTTTATCTTCGAGAAGCAGCAAAAGTTTGATAACATGTTAGTTTGCGTCAGGATATTCCATGTTTAGCCGGTTAATTTGCACATTAACCGAAACGAAACGGCTATAAATGTATTCGTTGTACCTTTCAGTTCAAATGATTGATTAGGCAACGCCTGCTGCCGGTCTATATTTAATTGCGTATGGCTTTGCGAGACTTCAATTTCTTGATGGTCATAAAAAAAATAACCACGAAGCCCTAATGCGGGAGCTCCGCTCCCGCATTAGCCTTCTAACCTAATCTATCCAAGTCTGATTGAGCGGAGTGGACACTTTGATGTTTGCACTATTGGCGGCATAGAAAAGCTGAAATGAGAGTGATTATTCCTTTCCCATTTCCTTCTATATTTTTAGCCAAGGGCCTGCGGTTAGACTTAAGTTTAGCCGGCTAAAGATAGAAGAAACTAACATTAACACCTCGTCGAAGATAAATCTAAGTTTAGCCGGCTAATCTTAAGTTTAAGTTCACACCTACCTTTAGCCGTAACATATCTATGTATTTTTTTATTTAATGTATACAAGTATAGCTATACTTGTATACATTAAATAAAAAATATCGCGTACATTACCGCGATTTCTTATATCTTCAAATTCATTAATTATTGAAGCTTCAATAAATAATGAATTTTCAAATTCATGTCGCTTCTCTATAATTTTCTTAGGTCTGTGGTTGGTAATGTCATCTTGGCAGATGGTATACATTGCGTTTAGGATACTTCAAATTGAATGCTACATAAAAGAAATCGCGGTAATGTATGTCGTGTCATTTCCGTCTCCGAATTTAGGCGATTATACCCGAAAAAAGCCGAATGTTCAACTGATTTTAATTGTACTGTACCTACTTGAATGAATTTTTGAATTTCGAATTAGGAACGGGATGCAGAAATCAGATAGTTGACAACTTTCGGCTGGCTCACGGACGACAGAATAGGCTGGATGCGTTGATTCATATTGTTACTAACTGGGTGATCCTACATTTTACTTATTTATTAATGAATTCTGATACTTATCTGTATAGTCATCCAATTCACCAGCTAAAGAATGTCGCACCTCGTTACTGATCAAGTAGTGGTCTTAGCGATACCTCCTAAATGACTATCCCACTAAAATTGTTTTTTGTTCCCAACACAACAGCCAGTGTAGTGGTATGTGGTGGACCACGACCATTGGGGACCATTGGTGGTAGTAATACCTGCATCAAAGTCATTGAATGCACTTGATATTTTACAATAAGGGGGTGAGCGATTTTATTCTTAACAACAACTTAAAAGAGTGGAGACTAGAGAGATGGAAACTTGGAAGGGTACTAATGAGTACTAGATTAAGTAAGGATGGCGTCTCAGGAGTTGAGTTTTTTGCGTGACCTATATTTACAAATGAATGACGATATAGCCAAAAATTGGCACTGGTAGGTATATGGTGGATACCTACTAAATAGGTCAGTCTTAGGATAGGTTTTACCCTTCCGTCGTTCGGAAAGCAGAAGCCGTCGTCGGTCAAAGTAACATCTGTGGCTGTCATCACGGGTAGTTAGAGCCCTAAAAAGTCCGACAACCTGGTCTAGCTAAACCTGGTCTTCGATATTACGGACAAAAACTCAGACACATTACTAACTAATTTCTACTTTGTCTTTTGTTACAAGGTTCAGTTAAAAAGCGTCCCATATATTCTTGTGAAGCTTTCTGCAACAAGAGAAATACGAAATCTACCATTTCGAACGAGCTGCAACACAAAATACAAAACCATTACTTTGTCTCGGTACAGTAATCTCTAGATATAAATTAACTGATTGGTTCGTTAGAGGTCTGCGTCCTCAAGACACATCTCAGACTAGCCACCGTTTATAACCGGAATACTTTTTAAAACTGGTTTTATTTAACGTGTGTAGATGTAACTTTACGACAATCACTTTTTTGACGCTCTCCTTTCTCCAGTTAACAAATAATTTGGAATTTATATCGGAATGTTTCGTAACAACCTAGCATCTGACCCCACCTTTGTTTTACTCGTCATTCTCCTAACGCAGTTGGGGTCAGCTTTAGCTGTACCTTTCGTAAAGCAACAAACTGCTATGCCGTCAGACCTCCAAAACTTCAAGAGGAAAACAAAAGAGCCAGAGCTTCATCTGGCAATCAGCAGGCGTACCGGTAGGTTGACGGTGCGGTTCCAGAAAAGACGAAGGTCTTTTCTGGAGCCGCACACATCGTATCCCATATTTATAACATCACATTAGGTTAAACTTGTTCTCAAAAGTTTTGTTTGTTTATTGTTACGAGTATCTTGCAATTCGCAGTCTAACCGTATAGAAGATGTTGTTCTTCAGAAAAGTTTGTTCAACAGTTGGAAGCCATAATTCTTAAGTGACATCGACGGTAAACATAATAACATATTTCTCAGCTAGAGCCAATAATAATATTGCAATACATAATTACAAATTAAGCATAGCCTAACGCTTTTGATATGGTTTCTAGAACGCGGGTACATGAAGCGTAGATGAAGCCGAAAATTGACTTCCGGCTCTCACCTTGGAGTATGAGTGCTTCACATTTTACTTTTATTCATATTTCTTTTGCAAATATAGCCGCACACCAATGCAAACCGATAAGTATTTCTTTTTATTTACACCGTGCGGAAATCGAACCCGCGGCCTCAGACGTGGCATTCGTTCGATCGGCCATTACGCTACGGAGGTCGTTATAACATCGATTGCCGAACAAACAATGTCAGCACCACTCAAGGTGAAGATATTTAAAAAGCAAATATTTATAACCACATTTATACCGCTAACGAGTCAACTCGTTAACGCCACCGTGACACATGAAACTTTATAATTACAGCCCGAAATATGTAAGAACATTAAATTAATTAAGTACAAACGATTAGGAAGATCGCACCCTACAACCATTCGCTATTCCATAATTTAATGTGGCCCATCATGTCGACATTACACACGTCGAACTCCAACCACACCCTGCGATTATGAAAACATAAATTAAAAATACTTTGTCGAATACTTTTTGCTTAGACAAGTTTGTAATTACGAAATTAATATATGAACATCGTGATATAATCGGACAAGCGAATCATGGGCGTGATGCATCTCTTCCTACGCTTTCTGTGATACATCATGGACATTCTAGCATTTTGTAAACATAAGCTGATTTGATGTGGCATTTAAGTACCTACTAATGTCACATCCAATCATTTTATTTTTACGTCGAAACGAGATCTATAGAAAAATGGCGGGTGTACCTACCTACTACGAATAAAAATTGTACCTTGATTAATAAATCTGTGCCTCTTCCAAAACGACAATATAATTGTCTATAGAAATTTAATATCGATCTCAGCAACTTGCTTCCTGATGAAACATTTGTCTTTTCTGACTCATTGGCAATGATGAGAGATACTGCAATAAATTTATATTGAAGACAAACGATCCTCATTGTCGATTTTTAGGATTCAAATCAGTCTTTTCATTTTTAGGACCGTAAGTGATATTCGCCGATATTATCATAAAAAATCATCAGCTTTAAGATAATATTTGACAAGCCCCAATTTACATTTAGTTACTAGTTTAGTTATAAAGATATAATATCTTTTTAACTAGAAATATTTGAAACATCGGTAGGTACTATTGGAAATAATCTTGCACGGCTCCTGGCAAGAGAGGAAGAAGAAAAGACGAGAGGTACCTTCTTCCTCCTAGCGTTAATTCCCAGTCGCATCCGAAGCTTTCAGCTCGGAGTCTGGGGTCCGCTTTTGCCAGTCTTAACTACGGATTTGGCTAGACCTCGATATTTTGTGTGAAGCGATTGCCATCTGACCTCCACATCCCAATGGTAACATTAGGCGATATCGAAGCTTTGCAGCTAGACTGTTTTTGGATTTTTGAGGGCTCCAACTACCCGTAACGACTGCCATAGATGTTCTTATGGCAACCGGGACTGACGGCTTAACGTGCTCTCCGAGGCACGACCAGACCAATGCAAATACCCATATTTCATGAACACAAATATTTGCACTGAGCGGGGATCGAACCCACGCCTCCTGCGTAGCGGCCGCGTTCACTACCGCTACGCCACGGAGGCTGTCAAGAGGTACCTAATCCGCCATAAAAAAGAAACAATGAAATACACACACGTATATAAAACTACAAGAATAGACTACAACAAATTCTACAAAGAAGGGCTACACAAAGTGGCATGAAATCATAGAATACAATGTATTTAATATCAGAATTGCTTATTGCTTTTATGATGAATGTAGTGATAAATAATTATATAATCAATGTATATTTAAAATCTTAATGTCTTCTAATTTGTCCCATTAAACCAAAAAAGGAAATGTAATTTGAACTGGTGCTTATGTGTATACATACTAGACAAGCTGCTAAGAACAAAAATTGTGTCACAACTTAAAAAAATATAAACCTCCATTTTTGTTTCCATATCATTACACACGAAGACGTAACAATACAGCTTACGTTCCGTATTCAAATATTACCCGCTCGATGATGACATTCATATTTTTTAAGTTTCGTTTAGAAATGAGGGACTTGAAACTGCAGACGCATGCAGCAGATGCAGCTTACCAGTACTTGGTTAACTCTGAAACGAATAGAGGGGACGTAGGTATAAGGTCACTTTCGGAATCATACCTTGCTTGATTGAAACTATCAAAATTCAGCCAAGTCACAGGGCTGAATTTTGATATTTTCAATCAAGCTACTGCCACATACTTCGGCTAGAGATCAAAATCTCTAGCCGAAGTATCGAAATTTATCGGACTTTTAAGGGCTCAAGAACCCGTAACGGCTGACATAAATATTCATATGGCTACCGGCTCTACAAATCCAATAGATAATGTATAGCAGTTAATCACATCATAATTCAACATAACCATTAAGTACATAACATGACATTTACATCATAATTAAGCAGCATATTAAAAAGGCAAATGGCAAAATGTTTAAAAATAATACACGACTCAATCAACGTATTTATCTATTTCTTGCGTATAATTGATATTGCTTTTCATGTCATAAAACTAACGTAAACTAACATTTACTAAGTCTTTGTTACATAATTGTGAATTGGTTAGACTTTTGAGCATTCTTCGTGCAATTATGGTAACAAATTGATTACTTTTTTCGCATTTCGTACAATCGTACGGTAATTACCGTTCACTCAATTAAGAGTGGCCTAAGATGAATTATTATCACCTTTAGTCAAGTAGAACATTATGGCTATTAACCATATCTTCTATAGATCACTAGCAGACCCAGTAAATGTTGGTCACCCCATGGTGACCTTATGACTTTGCCCACGCTCATCCTCACAAGCGTTTTCCCGAAGCAGTTGAGATCGGCCTTCAATCTAAGGACGTAGAACAGATAATAGTACTAGCTAAGGTATAAAACGGCTAAACTACAATATTTTCATGAAATGACCACTATCTGAAATGGGAACTGACCCCAACTGTGTAAGATGATGATTACACTTTCCTGTTTTTATTAAATAAATTAATTATTTTACTGTCTTCAGTCCTTATAAGACGCAGATATCCGCTAAGAACGAATTTTACGTAACTTCACCCCTAGGGGGTAAAACGAACGCCACGCGTGCGGAGTCGCGGGCGGCCGATAGTAATTAATGATTGCACGTATGTGGGGGAAACCGCATTCTGGAGCTAATTTAATTCTAGAGTTATTACCAAAATTGGTTATTCTATATCTCCAATTTTGCATAGGTACATAACAACGTTCACCACCAATTATTTCATCCAGTTATTTGATACCGGTTGTAGGTACACAGTTTTAACTGTAAGAGCGGAAACACACGATGCGTTGCGGCGGCGGCGCGACGCCGGAGCGGTGTCGCTGCGTCGTTTTACATAGAAATATCTGTAGCATGTCACACGATGCGCTGCGTCGCCGCACCGGACTTGCAACCACCGAGACGAGGCGGGGAGGGGTGAATGCGTTGCGACGCCGGAGCGGCACCGCTCCGGCGCGCGCCGCACCGCCGCCGCGTAGTTGTTTATGATTTATAGACCGGGCGCTAGAGGTATGAGTATGCAAAATGTGAGTACCGAATTTCGCCAACGGATTTAAGTGAAGAAAAGGTCCAAGAATGATAATGTGGATCTTGCCGGTCTATTTTCTGGTCCATTTTTTTACCCCCTCTTGTCTTATTCGTAAAGGAAATGTATTGAGTAGGTACATGATATAAAATCATTTTAATGAATATTTCCGTTATAATTTATAGTTTGTTCTAATAGTAAAAGTGAGGATGGATTCTTAAATAGGTACTTAATAAAAAAAAACGAAAATAAAAGTAATATTTAAAAAAAAAAAGTTATTCGAACAACCAGCGAATTCTTTTATATATGCCTAGGTAGGTACCTACCTATATTTTGTAGCATTAATGATACTAATGTTGTCAGCAAAATGTTATTATATTTAATCATCGATATATATTATATTAGGTTTTGCCCGCGGCTCCGCCCGCGTGGATGTCGGTTATCGCGACCAAACATAGCCTATGTCCTTTCTCAAGGTCTAATCTACCCCTATACTAAATTTCATCAAAATCGGTTCAGGGTTGGCAGTCGGCAGCACGAGTGTGATGCCCCTGGTGTTGCATACGTCTATAGGCCACGGTGACCACTTCCCATCAGATGGGCCGTGTGCTTGTTTGCCACCTAAGTAGTATAAAATAAAAATGGATACAAAAACACGACTTAATAAAGCAACTTCTTTACGTCAATAGATGTAGAAACACACTAAACGCATACGCGCGCTATGCTTACTTTAAGGGCGCATAGGGGATGTGAAGGGAGCGGGAAGGGACCATCACACCCGGCGGCAAGATTTCTTTGTCATTATTTAGAGGATCTGGTATAAGAATCCGGTCATAGTTGCCGTCACTCGGATTTTGCATACTCAACTACCTCTAGCGCTTGCACTATTATTAACAGACATTACAACGCAGCTGGGGCGCACGCGGTGCCGCTGCGTCATAACAACGCAGCGGCGTCGCACCGCTCGTGTGCCCGCTACTGCGGCGAAATTTCTGCGGTGCGTCGCCGCAACGCATCGTGTGTTTCCGCTCTAAGCTGGATGGTTATGTAATCAGAGATTAAAGATAGAGTTATACAAGCATTAGCATACTTATACATACATAAAATATAATAATACTAATACAGTGATGGCTTTTCCCCAATGAATTAGAAGAGACCACAATTTTCCGTTTGCTACGATCCTGGCAAACACCTTTCGCTTCTTCTTCTCCGTAGCCAAATGGCCAAAAACGGAACCCTTATAGATTCGTCATGTCTGTCCGTCCGTCTGTCTGTCTGTCTGTCTGTCCGTCCGTCTGTCTGTCTGTCTGTCTGTCTGTTCGTCCGTATGTCACAGCCACTTTTCTCCGAAACTATAAGGCCTATGCTGTTGAAACTTGGTAAGAAGATGTATTCTGTGAACCGCATCAAGAATTTCACACAAAAATTAAAAAAAAAACCATTAAACTTTGGGGGTCCCCATACTTAGAACTGAAACTCTAAATTATTTTTTTTCACCAAACACATAGGTACGTGTGGGGTATCTATAGATAGGTCTTTAAAAATGCTATTGAGGTTTCTAACATATTTTTTTCTAAACTGAATAGTTTGCGCGAGAGACACTTCCAAAGTGGAAAAATGTGTCTCCCCCCCCCCCCCCTCTAACTTCTAAAATAAGAGAATGATAAATCTAAAAAAAATATGTGATGTAAATTGCCATGCAAACTTCCACTAAAAATTGGTTCGAACGAGATCCAGTCAGTAGTTTTTTTTTAATACGCAATTTTCGCCTTTGCTACTACGGAACCCTTCATGGCCAGTCCGACTCGCACTTGGCCGATTTTATTTTATAATGTTTTACAATGTCCTCAGCCTGATTGTATGCCTACGTCGACCCTTACTGGGTTGTCTATTCACGCTTCATTCATAAATCTGTTTCATCAATCTTCTTTCGCCTGAATCATCTAAGCATTCAAATCCTTTCTCAATTTTTACCCCAATATTCCATTATCAAGTTATAGCAAAGTAAAATACTATTCGTTCTGAGGGTTACATTATAACTACTATATTGCTCGGCACATTTATCTTGGACCTAAAATATATGCTCAAAATGTGCTCTTTACCGCAGTTCACGTTTATTCCGTGTATTTTGAGGATAGCATTGGGTGCTACTGCGATAGACGAGCTCAAATTCACCAAGTCTAGATTTTTATTAAAAAATCCGCGCGCCAGGGCCTCGTTTGTCTCGCGATTCAGGTCTAAGATACGTGTCCCGAGATATAACAGCGTAAAACTACAGCCTATCTTACGGCTAAACTTGATATAGGTATTCGAGCTGGCGGCGGTGAATATAAATAAGCTATTTCAATAAGAATGTCCTCGGGCGTCGTGAAAAAGGACCTAACTAAAATAATGTCAGTTTAGAAGACACTTTAAAAGGCAGCCCTTCAAAAACAGTTTTCAAGATATCGTCTCTTAAAATGCTTGAAATGTTATTAATTTGTATCCGGCGAAAATATCGGCGAAGTTTGCTGACGATACGTTAAAGTAAATATTTCAATTTAAGTTTGGACAACTTGTCTACAAGAAACAGTCTGCTTTAATTTAGACAGTCTTGAGATGAAGGGAACTGGTTAAATAAATTATGCATTCATTGCCGCCGTTGTAGTTGATTTTTTTTTTAAATGGTAGATACTTATCCATACTAATATCATAAATGCGAAAGTAACTCTGTCTGTCTGTTACGCGTTCACGCTTCAACTACTGAACGATTTCAATGAAATTTTGTACCGAGATAGGTTACAGCTTAGGAAAGGACATAGGCTATGTTTGGCGATAACCGACATCCACGTGGGCGAAGCCGTGGGCAAAAGCTACTTACCTATAATTACTAGTATCTAAGTATTTCTTGAGGGGTAAGTGGCAGCTGAGCTAAATTGCTTGTATTAGGAATGAGTAATGGCCATTGATGCCACATGGTGAAGTATGCCGACTCCTTAAGAAGACACTACGATCAGGAAATCCTGGTTTTATTTCTTGGTCATTGCAATGGTGATGTGAACCGAACTTAGCTGGACAGGCTGAGTTTCGGTTTGTACTAATATTCATCAAAAAAGCATTTATTGCAAGTCTGATATGCTAAATCATCTTTCTACTGTACGCAATACTTTTGAAAATTTTACCTAGATTTCAAATACAACTTGCTCACATTGCAAGGACAACCTGTTCTGCTTACTTCAAGATGGACTACCAATGTGGTGAAATGTGATCGACATTTGAAAGTAAATGATTCTGAGCTACGTCGAGTATTATAAGGAGAATTGACATTTTTAGGATTCAAGTGTTCATAGCTTTTAGAAAACTATATATCACTTATGCCGTTTTAACTGTGAACTGTCGAGATGGAATGAAAATATCTATTTTATCAATATCATAAAATTGTATGTTAGTTGCGTCTGTACATTGGATAAATGACAAAATTCGGACTCATGTTACATTAATCATTCCGATCTCATAAATATCTAACTCATAAATATTGTTGTCAGTAATTGTCCCGTTCTGTTTGTAAAATATGAATCTGTTTGTTCACAATGAACGCAAAACTATTATCACAGATTATTTAACTAATTTTGATGCGATTTTTATTAAAAACTTCTTGGTCGCAGATTGCAATCAGCGGAATGGAATTGGTGGGCAATTCGAGTAGTGGGCAACTGGACAAGTGGCAATCCGTTTACCAGCGTATTGTACATAAGAATTATGAATGTATGGGATTAGCAAGGGGAATTCCAGCTAAATCCCTGTACAACTTACTTAAAGACCTCGGATTGCCAAGAGCTTCAGTAAGCTCTTTACTAAATCGAATATCAAAAGCGGCATTGATAGGATCTTACCAAATTTGGATAGGTAGGGGGGGAACACTACTGACGGTGGAGGTGAGCGCTGACGCATCACAAGGTCGCCACCCTAAACCTACATCTGGGTCGCAAGTCCCAGTCGCCGTCACGGTGTTCCTCTCTTTAACACGCTATGGACCCGGCGACCGCACGGTAAATCCATGGAGTGCTGAGAATCGGATCTCTTTCTAGGTATTTGCCCGTTCAAGACATACGTTGACGACTTTCATAAGGACTGGAGATTGACTCAAAGTAGCAATAACCGACATCCACGTGCGCGGAGTATTATATAAATTAGATTAGGATTATACAATTTGATTAGCTGACACACAGTCAGACCAAAATAATACATGTAAGGCGCTATTACAGATTTACTAATTAGACAAGTATTTGAAATATTAACCGTATATGCAACCAAATTAGCTATTCGTAAAAGTGAAACCGACTTATATCGAAATAAATTTCGAAAACATGTAACACGACATTGTATGACTAAGATACCGCCAAGTTGATATGTAGTAAACTTTATTAGGTTCTCAATCCTAATTTATCTAAGAAAATAAATCGAGACAGTGTGGGCAAAGCCTAATTCAACGCCAATTATCAAACGACCTTTAGTTTCTTAACAAGAACAAACAATTAATGAAATCTTTACAAACAAAAATCAAATCTTACGATTTTACGTATTTCTACAGAACCTTAATTGTTATAAAATATATAAGTGGCTTCTTAAACATTTATAGCTGTCTTCTTGTCATTCAAACGCTAATATAAGCCCAGTTACAGTCAAATAATGTTTGGTCCTCAGCTGTCCCTTAACGTCTCTAATCTAATTCAACAGCGTCATATAACTCTATTATTTGATATATTTTGACTTTTGATGGTAGCTACTACCATCTGACTCCTCAACCCAAGTACGAAAGTTATCAATCAGCAGGGGTGCTTGCTTGCATATGAAGTTGACTTGAGCTCGTAGATTTCACTAGGGTCCTACCAATGATGTATTATTTTTATATAGATACGTCACACACGAAGCTGGCGGCTTTCAAAAATGGCGCAAACACAACATATTAGCTACTTCTAAAAATACGTCAATGTTATTAATTTATATGAATTATATTATTATGTATATTAATATTTTATTATTACGTATTTATTGTTAAAAACGTTTTTTTTTTTGGGTGGCGCACTGTCGCAATTCGGATTGGTGCATAAAATGATGACCAAAAGTCATCATTTTTTTGTCGCCATTTTAGAGTGTGGACAACATATCTATAGTTTATAATATATCATTGGGTCCTACATATTAATTCCTCAGGCCTACGGTGTCATGCCACGTAGGGTACCTACTACATTCTATTCTGGAAACAGCCCGCTCTCGCCATTCTGTTCTCGATACTTTAGGGTCATAGCGTATTTTTAAATAGCATTCACCTAGAACTGGGCTATCGAATCAAAAATAATTTGTCCATTCATATTTTATTAGCGCGTTCAAGAAAAACTCTTTAGTGCTAGTATAGATTTCAATCGTATAAACCTACAGGTTGAGTTCAGTGCATATTTTCAGGACGAAATACCTAAATATCACACGTATTTGAAATATTTTCCAAAACCTGTTCCCTTTTATCATACAAAACATACTATATTAATAACATCAGCTCTACCCTTTGTTCGGAGTACTACGTACGTTTGCACGAAAAATAATGTTCCTTTGTTGTATTCCTGTTCATTCATCGAATCGAAACGATGAATCATTGGTTACCAAAAACATGCAAAGAAAGTTATCTGCATAAATAAAAACGTACAAGTTAAAAAAATACTAATGAAAATGAGTCTTCAAATGTTTTTTTTAAAGTAGTACATACCTATATAACTAACTAGCTGTTGCCCGCGGCTCCGCCCGCGTGGAATTCGGATTCCGTACAAACTTTTCTTTCGTGCTAAAATTGCCTCGGATACCATCCCCGTCAGCCATCAGGAGTGCCATGTGGAATTCGGACCCACTAAACAGTATGCCGTCGCGGGTCTTCAGTTGCTGGAGTGTAAAATTGCCTAGGGCATTTTCCGCACCCCCCGGCTGACCCTGGGCCATCTACAATTTTAAGATGGCCCTCTCAGAAGTGAGAAGCACGATGTCCCATCGAATTCCGGAAAGGGAGGAGACGGGCGTGAAGGGATGACAGGAGGCCGGACCTATAATCCTCACGTCCGCGCTCGGTGACCAGCCCTTCCCTTTCCTGCTCTCTACTGGGCCTCCTCGTAGTCAGAGGGACATGTGGGAAGCCTTTGAGCAGCCCTCTATAGAGCTGCTCCCGTTGCTGTATGTATTTGCCGTAGGCGGTAGCGCCTCCCCTGGGTGAGGGGCGTTAATGCCTCCGTTACCCAGGATGCATCACATGGAGGTTCCAATCCCGCATTCGGATCCCGTTACCGTTGCATCTTGTGTTCAGCTGACCTTCCCTGTCTTCGCTCGTGAAATACTTCGAACACCCGTGGTTGCACCCTTTTAGCCCATGCCCGTAATAATAATTAGTTTTCAAATAATGTATGGTAATTTACCGGATTTATTGACATTATAATTTCGTAATATCTTTTGAATAGAACGTCCGATTTCAATAATTCAAAAAGTAATCAACAGGTATTGAAACAATCTTAAATACCAAACGATTTATTTAGATAAGAATTAATATAAAGGTATAGATTCCGTGGTCTGACTTTGATCGGCATTTCGGCTTGAATTTATATCGTCGCGCGTTACTTTCATACTGCAATAGATTCTAAAATATTCATTATAATTATACAGTGTAAAGGGCAATTTTGATTTACATTGAATGTACAATGTATCTAACGTATTTATTCAGATAAGGCTTAACACTATATTGTTAAAAATAGCTTCGAAAATGACACATATTTTTTTTATAATTTGTAAAAGATAAAAATGGTTATTGTGAGCTACCCTTATTAGATAGACATATGCTGTCGCGGACTTTTATGTAGACCTTTTTAAGTTATACATTTCTACAGTACATTATTTTGTTCTATCTTCAATAGTTTTCGCAGCGTACGCGATGTAAGGAATTTTTTAGGTCATTTTTTTTACACCTTGGGTTACATTATTGAAGTTTTATCCAGGATCCCTATTTTTTTGAAAATTAATTATAGCCTATGTTAGTCAGTGATAGTGCAGCTTTCTAATGGTAAAAGAATTTTTGAAATCGGTTCAGTAGTTCTTGAGTTTACTCGAATACAAAAATACAAATCTAATATTAGTAAAGAATGTATGGAAATCTGCCCGATTTATTGACATTTATGCTCACTGCTCCGCTCCCTTTAGTAGTAGCGTGATGTTATATAGCCTATGTTACTCCCAGATAGTGTAGCTTTCTATAGGTGAAAGAATTATTGAAATCGGTCCAGTAGTTTCGGAGCCTATTCGTTACAAACAAAAAAACAAACAAACAAACAAACAAACAAACAAACAAATCTTTCCTCTTTATAATATTAGTATAGATATAGATATCTTAATTTGACATTCTTTATCACTTGTACACACGGCCAAGGAAATTAGTATGAATATCTATACTCTAAAGCTACGTTTACATACTCGCGGCAGAGCGAGGGAAGTGGCGAGAGAAGTGGGCAGAGACGTGGTGTGAATGGTATATTCGTCATGCCGCGAGTACTGCCGCGTATGTTGCGCAAATACTAGCGCGATGAACTGTACGAGACCGCTAGATGGCGCTAAGCTAAATAAAACACGACTTTCGTTTATTGCTCCTCGAATATTTACTTTTAAAAATATTTATATCGATCTACGGAAAGTGTATAGTAGTTGAAAGTGATAGTTTTTATTAATAATCTATTTAATTAATTCGCTATGCTGTAAAAGCTTATTGCGTACACTGCTACAGCGTTGTCCTCCATACGTTTATGTCCGTCTCCGTTGCAGGGCGAATACTGTAATGCGGACCAACGCGATGATGGGAGTGTGTGAATGCTAGGGCATTAATCGCGCGAATATTTCTGGCAACACGATGAGCAATGCGAGCGGCAGTATGTAAACGCGGGGTAAGATGAATATCATTCAGGCCATTAATTGAGCGGCGCAGCTTAGGCAGGTAATTGAACGACTGATTAAGCTAGTTGGCTGCTACATAATATACACCTTTTAGGTACATGTGAAGTGTCATGTTCGGTGTTGGTGTATCGCTAGTGCACGAGCATTTTCACTTAATTGGTACAAGATCAAATTCGTGTTGACCCATTGCGTCGGCCGCACATTCTTCCTCGAAACTTCACATTTGTGATATTAATAGGACAGTAGGTTTGGTGTTTCAACTAGAGTTGGCCAACAGTAGGTTTGGTGTTGTGTGTAGTAATATGTAGGACCCAATGATATATTGTAACGTTGGCTGAAAGAGAATAATATCATACTGATATGAGTCCGGCTCGCTTTTATACACATAAGTACGTATGCCTAGTGATTTATGTGTTCATTTCTACCAGTTCTAGGTCGGGGCTTGAACGCGCGATCAGCCTCTCACAGCTGAAATACCTACTCTTAATAACTGGATACGTCCTATAGATACTCAAAAATTTCCTATGCACACGTCTTGCGGCAACACTGAAGCTAATACGAGTAATAAGATTATTCCGTCAAGAACCAAGCGGTTCGGCGACTTCTTCCTCTGCCGCTCCATTAAGACCTGTAATTCCTTACCAGTACACGTGTTTCCCTCTTGCTGCAGTCCTGAGTAATTAAACGGGGCGTGAAAAAGCTTCTGAAGCCGTCAAGTCGAATGCCACCATTGTAACATGGTACGTGTCTACAATGGTGACCCTCTTTTCCGAGACTTTGCCATCAGGCGAGGTATAGACAAATGGAAGTGTCCTATATAAAAAGGCACTGGTCGCGGATTCATCCTGTCCTGAATTTAATCTTTTTCCGATCTAAATCTTTATGAACTAAGAAGTTACAAAGTTGTGACAAGGTTAGATTTCCAGCACCCTGTATAAAATCTTGCGTGTTGATCTTCATGTTGTGATCAATAATAATCAAGACGACATGTCGGTACCTTGAACTATGATGATTTGAAGGGGTCAGTGGGTAGGCAACATTTGTAATGATTTACATATAATTTAGCTTTTCATATATGTACTTCTCATTACCGTGTGGAGGTCACGATTACCACACGACGGAGTTACGGACAGTATCCGAAACCTTGACCCGACCTTTCCAATACATTCGCCTACAAATCAATGGGTATAAAGCAGATTTTTTACCCTAATCCGTTAACAAAAAGCAATAACTCATTAGAGCTAGTATAATTATTTAAGTGCTACTTCCAATTAAGCTAGGTAAATATTTATGTTGTGAATTGGATTCATAACTCCCAACGATTACCAATAAAAAGCGTTATTTGATTTTGGAAGTTGGTTCAAGGCAGTAGAGTTGAATATGGAACAATATCATGAATCGATACAATTTATGTGATATCACTGCTCAGTATATGAACAGTAAGTTGAAAGACTGACCGACCAAAACAAAGGTACCTATACTGGGGTAGTATGAGAATCTAGACTGAATGAGAACGAAACGAATGTAAAAAATAAGTAGGTTTTAATTCTAACGGATCTATAACAACAACATAAGTTTTTACCTAATTTGGAAAGCAACATTGGTACAATAAATTTCTTAGCTGTGCCAACAAATCGCAAAGTAGGTACATGAATGAAATAAGAACAGGTATTTATTTTTATTTATTTAAAAACTATAAGCACAGTACATTGTACAAAGGCGGACTTAATGCTATTCTATATAATGTATATTCTATATTTTAATAATAATATTCTATAATTAACTTTCAGTAGGTACCTACCTATTTAAATTTCACACCACGGGTAGTGACGGCACCATATCAAATACTCAAATCAAACAATTACGGCCAGAAGCACATTTAGTATGCTACTTTTCAAAATAACAATGGTATTTCTTCAATCTTTTGAACTATTTATTTTATTTGAATTTTACGTCACTGAACACTTAGGTACGAGCCCCCATCTCTATCCTGAAAGGAAAAAGAGTCGTCAGTGTTTGTATCCATATAGATGGTATATAGGAGTGTTTTACATTACCGCGAGATGAAAATAAACGAAATAGGGGTTTTCACAATACGAGTGGTGAAGACAATTCTCGCAGCCTTGCATTTGTTAAAATGAAAAAGAATTTATGCAACCTGACAAAATGTTAAATGGTTTCTAGATGCAGTGTTTCATATGTTCAGACAGAGCTCTTGTTGACTTGTTATTCATATAAAAATCCGGAGAAACTCAAATTTCAATATAAAATATTTCTTCACCTTCTGCCGTTTTGAAACTTGCTGTCTTAAAACATTACCTAAGTGAATAAGGTAACAAAAAGCTATTAGTTATTATAGAATGTCACATCTCTTATGCAGCGCCCACTCTACTAGCGATCACCCATTTTTCATATTTCTTTGTTCGCTTTTATTTCACCGGTTTGTTTGTGAATATTTGCTACTGTGTCATTGTACATTAATCACTTCTTTTGTATCTCGTTGCAACTTACTGAAAAATGTTGCAAACAATACGTTGCTGCTTTTTTTTTCCTTTCTTATAATCAAGAAAACGCGTTCATAGTTATACTGCGGCGATCATATTGGGAATATATAAGAACAGGGTGTGATTTTCCTTTGTACAAGGCATGTCGTGTCAACTGTTAATGTTAGAACATTGACTTAAATAGGTCCTCTTTGTAGATAGAATCAGTGTAAATACGTAGCTATACTATTGTAGTCCTAAACCTGTCAATGAAATCTATCAGTATCAAATCATGGAGCCCCTAAGTAAGCATGTAGCCACCTATTGCCACTATTACGATAAGATTTCATTCTTAACCACGGTAGTAAAAAGTCAGAAGGCCATCAAAACAATTTGTATTTAACTCACTTATGCATAGCTTTATGAGCAAACTAACTTTAAAATAAAGAGCATCGAACTTAACCAATCTTCAAAAGAATCCTCTATAATTAACCAACAGTTAACTATGATTGATGATTATGGCAACACTGAATATAATTAGTAATATTTCTTTTGTAGTATTTCATAATTTTCAACCCACATTGCTGAGTGAAAAGCCTTTTATGAAATTATGACTCTTGTGTACACACATACACCTTTATAATTGAAAATGTGATGTTCAAGAGTAAAACTTATAAATAGAATGCTCAATTTATGGAATTGACATAGTGTTTACAATTGTCACTAACGTCATTGATTATTCTATTCTATCTACCAATTGTGCCACTTCTCTAGGGGGTTAGGTACGCTCAATGCCTAAAGATGAGTCAATATTAAACTATGAAAGACTGGAATCCTAAATCAACATTTAAAGTTGTATCTTGTCGGGTTAGATATTGAAGGATTTTATGTATTTTATACAAGACACGACACGACATTAGACATAAGACATTATAAAAACGTCTATTATCGATATTTCTAAGTTAGACATTCAATTTATAGAATATAAATAGTTTACAAATTGAATAATTTAATAGACGTTCGACAGTAAAAATAAAAATAATGAACATTCGAACTAATGCTTCGTCCTCATTTCATTTTTAAAATTAAAGTTTTACTTATTTGAATGACTGGGTCGTACTTACTATAAAATAAACTTTACCTTCAACCTGATCGGTAATATAGATAAAGCAAATATTGGTAAAATTGGTTACCAGTGGCAACGAAAGTATTTTACTAGTAATTGGATATTCATTATAAATATTTTTGGTAAATAGTTTTCAGAATATCGTAGTGTAGTGATAGAATGTTCGACCGTTTCCCGTTCAATGCAATACATATATTATTTACTTGCATGAATGATAATGTAGATTTGCATTGATCTAGGTGTTCCTATTATAATAATATATGTGTGTATTTACAAAAAACCTAAGCATGTTTATCCGTATTCTAGAATCCATGACATAAGCTAGTTAAGCTATTACTTTGGGTTAAGATAGCGCAACCACAGAATAAATAATAGCTATACGTAGGTGATAAAATATTGTAATATTTATATTCACTCCTGATGGAAATGATCCGATAAAATTCTTACGACTTGTATGATTGCTAATTTATTCTTAAACCTGCCGAAGCATAGTCAATCTTTAGGCAGATTTTTTACAGGCACCGACTAGCAAGCAGGTTAACTTAGGGTGCTTACATAGAGAAATAGATTACCGGGACGGGCGGGCCGATACGGGTAAACCTTTTTTTTTTTTTAAAGAATATTAGCTACCGAAATTACTAATATTCCCGCTAACCCCTCCAACTAAGCTAAATTGCTTGTGCTAGGAGTGGGTTCACGTCGGTAGTGTAATGGTCAGGATTCGAACCCGGGACCTCTCGATCGTAAGGCCGACTCCTTAACCACTAAGCTACCGACGCTTGTTCAGTGTTCACCTATCCGTGTTCCCATCACGTCAAATAGTCGTTTGTCAAAAAAAACTCCAAAGTATTGGAGCGCCTCTGTTTTTAAACAATATTAGTTATATGGAACTTTTTTGACATTATGTGGTGTTAGAACGTAAACGACGACTAATCATAATTTTTGTTGCTATGAAAACTTATCGGTGCAAATAGCCGGTACCGATTACCTGTTTCTCTATATAAGCACCCTTAGGCCGCAAAGGACCTTGTTACGGGTTACAATCATCTCGTCTTAAGCGCAACTGGTAGAAGTAGTATCTGGTCTAAAACGCAGCCGGTCTAAGTATCATCTCGTCTTAAACGCAACTGGTAGAAGTAGAATCTGGTCTAAAACGCAGCCGGTCTAAGAATCATCTCGTCTTAAACGCAACTGGTAGAAGTAGTATCTGGTCTAAAACGCAGCCGGTCTAAGTATCATTTCGTCTAAAACGAAACTGGTCTGACAACAATGACAAAGTATTGGTCTTTTGTACCAAACAAAGTCGGAACACTTTGAACAAACTAAAGAGACTCTACGTTCAAAAGAGAACCCAAACCCTTCTACCAATTTTTTACTCTGCACTTGGATATTGGGAGTGATGAAGACCATACCCACATTGCACCGATGGTCTATGCCCTGCTATCTAATAAAAATAAAAATACTTACATCCGGTTGTTCGAGGCTATCAAAACAAAACTAGATTTTTATAAATGCGACTACGAAAATATAGCCCAGTATAACGCTGTTCAAACAGTATTCCCTGAAGCGATCTTAACCGGATGCTACTTTCATTTTAATAAAGCTACTTATATGGAAATAAAATCGGCCAAGTGCGAGTGGGACTCGCCCATGAAGGGTTCCGTAGTAGCAAAGGCGAAAATTGTGGTTTATTAAAAAAAAACTACTCACCTGGATCTCGTTCGAACCAATTTTTAGTGGTAGTTTGCATGGCAATTTACATCATATATTTTTTTAGATTTATCATTCTCTTATTTTAGAAGTTAGAGGGGGGGGGGGACACACATTTTTCCACTTTGGAAGTGTCTCTCGCACAAACTATTCAGTTTAGAAAAAAAAAATGTTAGAAACCTCAATAGCATTTTTAAAGACCTATCTATAGATACCCCACACGTATGAGTTTGATGAAAAAAAAAAATTTGAGTTTCAGTTCTAAGTATGGGGACCCCAAAATTTAATGCTTTTTTTTTATTTTTGTGTGAAATTCTTAATGCGGTTCACAGAATACATCCTCTTACCAAGTTTCAACAGCATAGGCCTTATAGTTTCGGTGAAAGTGGCTGTGACATACGGACGGACAGACAGACAGACAGACGGACGGACAGACATGACGAATCTATAAGGGTTCCGTTTTTTGCCATTTGGCTACGGAACCCTAAAAAGGAAACGATCTTAATGTTACCAATACACATGAAGGAAGACAAACTGTAAGATTGACTGCAAATTCACCATTGCTTCCTACTACCTACATATCCGATGCGTGGATAAACATTTTGCAAAGTGCATCTGACACAGAAGATATGCAAAAATTCCATCATTATGTTAACAGACAATGACTGTCTTTGCCAATGATTAGCTCTGCTCACGAAAAGCACCGCACGACAAAATAGTGTTGAAGCATGGCATCGTAGATTAAATAGTCGAATGCCCTCAAAGCCCATGTTTATTCAATTTTTGGAGAAATTACTACGAGAGGCGAAAATACAAGCAAGCAAGCATTTTTAGTTTTTTTTTTTTTTATATATAGGACACGTCAATTTGACTTCGCCTCGCCTGATGGTAAGCTGAAGGCAAAGTCTCTGAAAAGAGGGCCACCATTACAACACGTACCATGTTACAATGGTGGCACTCAGCTTGACGGCCTCATCAGATGCTTTTTCACGCCCCGCTTAAAGGACCCGGGACTATAGGAGGAAGGAAACACGTGAGCTGGTAAGGAATTCCAAGTCTTAATAGTGCGGCAGAAGAAGGAGTCGCCGAATCGCTTGGTTCTTGATGGAATATTCTGCACCGTATGCGGGTGGCATCTAAGTCCTGCACGTGTTGTCCTATATAGGAAAGGAGAGGGTGGGATTACTTGGAAGAGCTCATCAGAACATTCACCATGGTAGAGACGGTAAAAAACCGCCAAAGATGCCACATCTCTACGCATCTGCAAAGGCTCGAGGTATTATTTTATAGTTTTCTATAGTGTTTAAGATTATTCCTATGTTTTAAGGTAATAAAATACATAACTATCAATAGCTATTTCTCTTCTTTTATAATAATCGACAATGATATAGTATTCAGCCCGTTTTCCTCATGTACAACTACGTTAGCACAACTGGTTGTGCCCTTGGCATTTTAGACCAGTTGCGTTTTAGACTACGTGAATTTTAGACTAACTCTGTTTTAGACCAGTTGCGTTTCAGGCGACTTGTATTTTTAGACTAATTGATACTTAGACCAGCTGCGTTTTAGACCGGAAGCGTTTCAGACAAGGTGCGATTTAAACCCAGTGACCAGCTGCGTTTTAGACCAGAGGCTACTTCTACCAGTTGCGTTTAAGACGAGATGATTGTAACCCCTTGTTACAAATACAATTTGTATCCCCCAATAGACGAAGGAGAACTTTCTCCAAGAATCACATCCGAAAATATCCGACCATATAATATTTATAATATTCATTGTTGGCAAAGAGAACCGGGGAGGCTGCCAGCACTTTCATAACCTACCTCGACTATAACTCCCGACCACAGACAAGAATTGCTTCACTGACCTTCACATCCAATTCGTATTTGGACACAAAATGTTAATTATGTTATTATTTATGGTAGCCATCCGTAGTCGCCATGAGTCTTAATTAAGAACAGAATTATTTTATTTCTATTCTTTATCTTAATCTTCTATATTGTTATGTTATTATAGAGTGGTCGTGTCTAGACATTGGAGATATTTAAGAAAATATATATATTATAGGTACTTATTAGCGATACTGAACACAATTTTTTTTTAAATTTTATTGGTCCGCAATGGACGCAAAAACTACTGAACGAATTCTGATGCGTTTTTTTTGTTTGAAAGGTCTTTAGTCAGACTAAACTAAAATCTTACGTTTGTTTGATCGTAATCGGTTGAATAGAACCAGAGATTGAATTGAAATTGGTTGAATATACATAATAAATCTACTAGTTTAGATATTATGAATATAGTAGATAGCATCGCAACGTCATCTTTATAAAAATTTCCTAGTTGCGTCCAAAGTTTGCTCTTTGTAGCCCAGGGTCCGCTTTTTGCTTTTGATTGGTATATCCACGTTTCCGGGAGCGACTATCGCCAGACCTCCCAACTCCGGGAGGAAAGCCAGTGCCAGAGGTTCATCCCTTGTTCAGCATGTGCACCGACTAGCAACTGAGATTAGTTCCGGCCTTAAAGGTGTTCCGAAAGTCCACAGCTATCGCATAATTACAACTAACTAGCTACTGTCCATGACTCCACTCGCATTAATTACACTCTGTCGGAATGTTCCTGTGGGCAACAGCTAGCACAAAATAATTTTACGAGAGGCTGTAAATTCGCAAAATGTTTTCTACGAGCATGAAAGGAAAATGTAGTAGGGAAAAAGATTTTCATTCATTAGTATATTTACGATCTAAATGTGAAAAGCATTTCGGGACTTTTCGGCAACAACTCTTCATCTTTTCGTATTTACTCTGCAAAAATTATGTAGGTATGTATCGACTGTGCACCTCACTTTTTATATAACTTAAATATTCTTTAAGTGCCTTGGAGGGTAGGTACGTTAAGCCGTCAATCCCAGTGATCATACGAATGTCTATAGCAGTCGTTGTGGGTACTTGGAGTCTTATAAAGTTCGTCTAGTCGAACTACAGAACTATGATACGAGTATCGTCAATTGGTTGGGGTCAGATGGAAGTCACTACTCGGGAAATATCGAAGTTAAGTCGCATCACCGGCTGGAAAGCTAACCTCAACTGAGTTGGGAAAAAGGCTCAGAGAATGTTGATACGTTATAATGCTTTATATAATCATGAAAAAGAATGATTTCTCTAGAAAATAAAGAAAAACGTCACAGCAAGTTTTGTGTAAGACACGCTCCAAAAAATAGTGATTTTATAGATCTATCTTTATTCGATAGATAGGTCGATATATTTGTGGACTATCTCATATATTTTATTTATCACCCAAGTCAAGCCAACGTCTCAATATAAGTTTATTGCAGCGGCATTTGTTATTTTTGCTCCGCCCAATACTTGATCGAATGCCAACAACGATATGACTCCAGAGAATGCTTATTGGGTATTTTACTTTCGTAATATAATGTAAATAAGTAAATATTACAATCACCTTTTTACACTTGCAATTCTCGCAGTGAGAATTGTACCTACACGAAAATATATATTTTTTTATGAACAAGCTGTTCCGCACCGCTTTTCTTTGTCGCGCCATAATACTTCGAATTCTTTAGGAGTACACGTGTTTCCTATTTCCTAGAATCCCGGAAGTCGTGAAAAAGCATCTGATGAGGTCACCATTGTAACATTCCTGATACTTCCTCTTTAGCTTACCATTAGATGAAGCGACGTCATATTGACGTGACTCATATAAAAAATGACTCTTTTATATTACATGTAACATGGATTAATACATTCCTTTATGAATATATATATAACTAGCTTTTGCCCGCGGCTCCACCCGCGTGGATGTCGGTTATCGCGACCAAACATAGCCTATGTCCTTTCTCAAGGTCTAACCTACCTCTATACCAAATTTCATCAAAATCGGTTCAGCGGTTTAGTCGTAAAAGTGAGACAGACAGACAGACAGACAGACAGACAGACAGACAGACAGAGTTACTTTCGCATTTATAATATTACATTTTAATTTAATTTTAATTTTAATTTTATATAATATTAGTAGGGATTATCTCGCTTCTGTCCCATTGCGTTATTCAGACATTGTCATCTTTCTACTTACTACGATCCTGCTCTACGCGTCTCGCTTCTTCAACTTTCATAATTGTTTATGATTAATGATTAGCAATAATTACTTTGACCTTGAAATTTATATTTATGACACTAAAGTGATTACAAATAAAACAAATTTCATGTAACGAAGAAACGCTTTCAATAACAACAAGGTTGGGGTACAGTCATTACACTAATTGCTTAGACGCTTTACATACGACAACCATGCGCCTCTTTTCTTAATATCGGACATGCGCGGTCCATGGAGGCTAAGGTCACAGGGGACATAACCGCTTGACCGATTTTGTGCAAACTTCACATAAACCATCTACTAAATAGTTCGAACAAAGCCTAAACATTTGGTTTGGATAGGTGAGCCCGTTCTTGAGTTATAAAATTACAACGAAAAGTAGCATTGATTTTTATATATTAGGATGCAATATGCAATAGAAGAGTAATGCGCCATACAGAACGTCCGTATTCATGAGGAAGTCACGAAAATGGTCATTAACCTCCGCTACGGTACACTGCAGTCAAAAATCTATATTGTACAAAGCTGGTAGCCATTTGCATTGCGTCACGGGCGGGCAAAGATTGCAATTTTGCAGAAGAGTGATCAAAGGCCGTCGTATACTAGATTAATTGCTAGTGCCTAAATGACTCAATAGCAGCTCACTGAGGATTATAATCGATATCTGCTTTGTTTGTTAACCCGGTTCAAAAAGGAGAAGATTCCCAATTAGACTAGAAAAAAAAAATAATTTGTAGAATATTTTAATTCCAAAGTGATTCCAAAGTGATTCCTAATTTCGTAAAGATCTGATGATAAGTTTTGGAGTATATAAGCCGTGATTGCTGCTATCACATACTTCGCTATTACAGAACATAACCTCAAGCTTGTACCCTCTGTTCGCAGCTCAGTTCGTAAAACACCAACAATGCGGTGTGTCCCCATAAGTTCCTACCAATAACGATAAAATTTAAATGTTGTCGAGGTTGCTTATCGTAATGACTTTAATTGGCTCATTCTGCGGTGAGTCAAGGGGGAATCTGATCGCGTATCGGGTAGATTTTGTCAATTTAAAATGAAATGTTGTTTATTTAGTATTTCACCTTTTTTAACCGACTTCAAAAAAGGAGATTCTTAATTCGTACCCTATTTTTTTTTTGTATGATTGTGAAGCCAATTCTAGACGGATTTTGAAAATTCTTTTTCTGTTCGTAAGTAGATTATTCCGAAATGGTCCCATTTAAATTTCGTAAAGATCTGATGATGGGTTTCCGAGATTAGACCAAGGAACTCTTCAAAAAGTACCAGGAAATCAGCCGCGATTGCTGCAATCGCATATTATTGCAATGTTTCTGCCATTACACATCATAACATCACGCCTGAGTCCTTTGAAGGGGTACGCAGAAGTGTTCAGAATATTCAGCTATATTTCCGGTGTATATGCATTGATTTTAAAAATTCTTTTTTTTTATTCGCTTTGGCATACTTTTGAGATAGTCCTAGTTTAATTTCAGTCGCCGGTTCGATCTATAGTGCAGCGTCAGCAGCGCATGTACAGTCAGGTCACTATACATGCGATGTACTGTCGTGAGACTGTACAAACTCACTAAAATGAAAAAAAAAATTAACAAAAAAGTTTAACCGACTTCAAGAAACGAAAAAGAGGCACTGAAAAGCGCCTCTTTTTCGTTTCTTGAAGTCGGTTAAACTTTTTTGTTAAAATTAATTTTATTGAATACTTAGTTGTATGGACTTTTTTCCACTGAAATTTTCCCTGCTTGTGTGTTGCGAGTGAACCCCCTTCTCAGAGGTTGCCTTAGTTGTAAACCTGGGATGATGATGATGATGACATAAACATGATTTGCGTTATACTGACAACTCCAAAAAACTTATACGAGTAATAGGGAAATAGTTTCATGCTAAGTACCTATAGTGATAAAGTTTATCAAAAATCATCATCATGTTAGTATTGTTCTTGGTTGCATCCGAGGCTTTCCCTTAAGACCGCGGGTCTGCTAACTCCTTCTTCTTCTCTGGGTTTAGCTTATTTTAAATATTGCTTTTATGGGAGCGACTGCTTCCTCCTTCAATCAGCAGATGTACGTGTACCAGCTTGCTGATAACCTTTGGTAACATTGGGTTAGCCAGGTTGTACTGTGTTTCATACGTTTAAACTTAAACTCTCGCTGAAATTTTAAACAATATCTCCACAAGTTTGAAAGTCATTCTCTAAACAATTAACATAGCACAACATTATAATAACCGGTATCGACAGTAGGGTACTTCCATATTCAGATTGCGTAAGCAAGGAAATTGGCCTCACCACTGTATGTGCAACTACAAAAAAATTGGAAGGTTATTTAATCCTACCTGTAAATACCTTGTTATGC
Organism: Eilema depressum; assembly: GCA_914767945.1. Lineage (NCBI taxonomy): Eukaryota > Metazoa > Arthropoda > Insecta > Lepidoptera > Erebidae > Eilema > Eilema depressum. The sequence continues at coordinate 43,878,716 of OU612012.1, read as the reverse complement.
AATAAGTTCTATGTATGCTAGAGTGGCTGCACGAAACAAAAAAATGATAAGTATCGACTTTTCTATCCTCTTTTTGTTACTGTCGTATGAGATTAAAAAAAGCACGCTAATCCTAATCTTCTATTCCTTTTATTTCCAATTCAATATCATCGGCTACATTTAGAGAAGATACAAATAAACATTGCAAACAAATAGATAAGATCTCAGAACAGCATTGATATTTATTGTTACTAAAGTTAGAAAAGGCTTATATACAGTTTCGGGTGTTTTTACTCCGTATTTAAATAGAGATAAAAATACAAAATACAGCCGATACATTGTCATGTAACACTTTGGTGACTTTTGGTTTGTTTGGTGTGTCTCGGCCGTTGCGCCCTGCACAGTCACCAAGGAAACCTAAAAACGCTTTCTGCGCAGATAGAGTTCATTGTCAAGTTGATTGCCAGTCATTATAGTATTGTCTAAATAAAACTTTCTTCCAAAATACAAGCATAAGCTTAGTTTGGGAACCAGCGTAGTACCTACTTAAGTGTAATATCATAATACACCATAGTTTAAAGACAGTCAATAAACAATTTCTATTTTATTTTATTATAATAAACTTTGCTTAGGTACTACTGGGTGCTTGGGCATGATTCCACCCCCATTTCCTTTGTTTCTTTGCGAAAATGATTCGAGCGTTACCCCCTGTTACAAGAACTTCATTATCATTAATGGACAAAAGTACACCCATACTGAACATTTCGTTATTATATTACACAAAATAAATACTCATCCTATATGAGTTTTGTAAATAAACATAGATTACTGAAATCAGCTTCACAAATGTTAAATCATTGTAAATTATATACCTACTTACACTAGAGTAACTGTTGTTTGAAGGTCGAATGTTGACCAATGCTGGATAAGTAGATGGAGACAACAGTAGCAATCATTTTTTTTGTGCAGGAACCCCCACGGATCCAGCCGCCTGACGGCAGGGCGCTTATAAAGACTAAAACTGCACGCCGTCGTGGGCCTCAGATGTTTAGGTTAGGTGTAAGGTAGTCTAATAAGGCATTACCCTAGCACCTCGACTGACCCTAGCACCTTCAGCTGAGGGTACCATGGTGTCCCCATCCTTCCCCGAAAAACAGAAGCTTCTATCTCGAAGTCTAAGGATATTTGACACAGTTGGCTATTACGACGCGACGGCCGTGTGACCTGTCAAAGTTTGCATAGGAAAGCTCATAAACCTTAAAACAGGTCAATAATTGAACTGCTGTCATTCTGCCAACTGCAAATGTCACTTTGTAATGTCATATAAACATATAGGATTACAAAGTGACATTTGCAGTTGGTAGAATGACAGCAGTTCAATTATTGACCTGTTTTAGGAGTTCATGGTATGGGCCCAGGTGAGGCTAGCTTGTATTGTGCCCCACACGCCCTGTACATACCTTCCTACATGCTTTAAACGTTTGAACCATTATCGCAGTCCGGCAGTCAGTGCCTAGATCACGTAAGAGATTACGCGGAGTACCTATTTCCTCCATTCTCCTTAAACTAATGAATCGTGCATCAATTTTCACTGTGAAAATTTAGGTTATCCACTGTTGGCTATCTATACTATTATATAACTAGCTGTTGCCCGCGGCTCCGCCCGCGTGGATGTCGTTTATCGCGTGGTGTTATAAATTTTAGTGCAGAGAGTTGCGCGTTGAACGCTGATTAGAGGAGCTTTATTTTTTAGAGGAGGTAGGAAACGACGGTATATCCGTCCCAATCGAGCAGTCCGACTGGCCCTACAGAAGATCACGACTTACCTAATAACCTCGTGTAGTGTTTCTGACGGTCAGTAGCGTAGCCAGAGATTTTGTGCTGTCAGTGGGAAAACCAAAGGCTTTGCCCTACTTATCTTTTGCGCTGACGGCACAGAATCCCTTTGTTCTTAAAGCATAGCACGGGTGTGACGCCCCTGGTGTTGCACTCGCCAATAGGTCACGGTAACCTCTTAACATCAGGAGGGCCGCGTGCTTGTTTGCGACCTCATTACTACAGTACGACTCCCGAATATAGTATGGGGTACTTCAAGAAGGGCGAGTGTGACGCCCCTGGTGTTGCATACGTTCATAGGACACAGTAACCACTTTCCATCAGGTGGGCCGTGTGCTTGTCTGCCACCTAAGTGGTATCTATAAATAAACTTTCTACCTGCATAATATCTAGATCTACTCGACTCTCTTCCCCCACCCTCTCCCCTACTCTTTCACTTCCCCGTTGTATCTCTTGCTTGTCTTGTCTACTTCACTATATCCTTCACCACGCTCAAGTAACCTGTCTATGTGTTTGTGTGGAAAACGATATTGTAACACTGATCTTAAGACAGTACTGACATCTATTTCATACCTGACAAATTAGAAATTTAAAAAATAGAAATGAATAAAAAATGCTTATATACGTCCAGTTGGAACGAAACCATAGTAAGTTCAAAACCGCGTTAACGCCATCTAGTTCGCATGTGGAAATAAATTCATTGACAAAAAATAATAATTTCAAGATTAAAATCGCATTTGTTTACACAACTGTAAATGTAAATTAAAGTCTATTTATTTACATACTTGCTCGGATGTAATAAGATATAAAATTTCATCCATAAGAATAAAAAAGCGCCATCTATATTTCCGCTCATATTCCGTATAATATCAATATTGTTCACAACTCCGGTTCTACTCAACCGATTCCGATCAAACAAACGTAAGATTTTAAGTCTGACCAAGCCCTTTCTAACAAAAAAAACCGCATCAAAATCCGTTCAGTACTTTTTGCGTCCATCGCGGACAAACAGACAAACAGACAAACAGACAAACAGACAGGAAATGAAAAAAAAATATTTTCGTGTTCAGTATCGTTAATATAACATAACCCAAGTATTTTTTTTTAAATATCTCCAATGTACAGACACGACCACTTTACAATTTTATAATAGTATAGAAGATAGAAGATTGTAAAGTGGTCGTGTCTGTACATTGGAGATAGGTATTAAAAAAAAATACTTGGGTTATGTTATGTTAACGATACTAAACACGAAAATATTTTTTTTGAATTTCCTGTCTGTTTGTCCGCGATGGACGCAAAAACTACTGGACGGGTTTTGATGCGGTTTTTTTTGTTAGAAAGGGCTTACTCAGACTTAAAATCTTACGTTTGTTTGATCGCAATCGGTTCAGTAGAACCGAAGATATGAGCAAAGGTTGCGTTAACCAAGATGCACGCGGGCGGAGCCGCGGGCGGAAGGCTAGTAAATACATAAGATTTTTATTCTCAACATTTTCTTCAAGAATTCGTAAAAGAATACGAGCATCTGGGATATAAAATGTACCTAACTTAACTGCAAATATCTACCTACGCCCTTATTAGGTATGCAGTACAAGGCCTTTTGTGCAATAGTACCTACATCGATAAACTCACCCCTTTCTTCTACCGGGGTAAGTAAAGACAACAGTAGATAATATGATCGGCGGTCTGCTTCTGGCCTCACTTCACGAGTTTTCACTACACTCCTAAACCTAGAATTGTTTCTAAAATAACAGAAATTATAAAATCTCATATTTAAATCTTCTAAACTATACGGAATAACACGGTTTTTATTGTTACTAATATATTTTTCTGCGGCAAGTTTTTATACATAACAAGTAAACGAAGAAAAACGGGCAATCAAGTTGCAGCCGAGGAAAGGCAGGGTGAGTGGTATTAATATACATTCTGAAAGGTCGCCAAAGAGTCACATTGTCCTGAATCAGGCCTCTAAGAATTATGCATACGAAGTGACATTTGCACACAAGGTGGAAAACAACTGAGTGAAATGTGCGCCGCCGCCGAACCGTGAGCTGCATCGTGATTATAAAATTTTGTTGATTAAGTAATCTTCTCGGTTTAGAAACCCATTCCTCCTTGAAGTATCATTCTCCGGTTAAAATATGCGTTATTTCTCAGTGTAATACCTCACAGGATAGACCACCAAAGATATGCCTGCTAAGTTCTTCTAACAACAATTAACTAGAACGTGCATATCAATAGAACAATCAGTAACGTATTTTGTCTATTGAACAGGTTTTGTTACTTTCATTAAAACAACGAAATGGATCGTGATCACTTTATCTCAGTTCTAATCAGTCTGTGCATAAGTCGTGCGGTCGCCACCAATCATTTCAATTCAATTATTATGATTCACCAATATGATTGTAGATCTTTCATTCGTTATCTCATAACTAAGCGGTAATATATTCATTACTCAATATTGACGGCTCTATTAGTTATACTTTCTAGGCAATGTATCACCTAAAGCAGAGGCTAGAAACGCATGTATCAGAAATACCCAGTATTAAATCCACTTTCGCTCTCTTTTGAGCTGGCCACGATGTACTCGTAGGTCATATACTATTTTGACTACGTTTAACTTATTCCTCACGTGCGCCATATACATAGACACAGACAGCATTGAAATAAGGTGGCAATTACACTCAGACGCTTCAGCCTTGCTATAGAATTGCTCGGACTTAAGAAAGACAAAACACAAAATATGAACGGTCTCGAAACGACTAATTGTTTATATAACTTTGTAGACGCCACGGAGACTCGCTCCTTCTGACCTCATTCCGAATGACACGGTTATTACATTTTTTAATCACTGTTTTTAAAACAAATTGCTTGACATTCGTCGAAATGTTCAAACCTCTCTTTGAATAGGCGACCTTGGAAGGTCAAGCAGACCGTGTGAGCCACGCTTCTTTATATTTTGTTATCTGCTCTCACCGTAATCAAGTGCGGTAATGCGTTATAAATCCATAAATTGAACTCCATTGCTAGCCTGAACCAGTTGTTACAAAATAGATGCCTTTAAAGAATGATAGTTAGACGGGCGTTCACTCGATGACGTCGGTGAGTGGTCGCCATGCCACATTTCTAGTTGCATTCGACCACATATTGTGATAATGTAAGATGTTCCCAACTAAATGTTACAACAGTCAGCTATTCTGCCTCTAATAGAATGAACAATTTTGAAGCGTACGCTCACTAATTGAAAGTAATTAGAAAAGTTACTCAATTTTAGTCTTTTTTGTTGCCTCGAAGGTGACTCAGTCTAGATATTATACAGCCAAAGAAAATACAGAAGGAACGTAACAATGCAATGGTCGTAACAAAACACATGGTAGTGTGACATGAATGCCTAATAGATGGAATGAAAGTTAACACTGCATAAAACATTCATTATATTATACAGTCAAACAATAGGACCACTCTTTATGGACCTTAGAATCGTTTTATGTTTAAAACGTGAAATATTAAAATTAATTTTCTTGTACTATATATTTTTTTTACTATCTAAATAGGTATGTTTAAATTGATAGATTATCAATTTTAACTTATTTAGGTAACTCTTTATGCTCTTTTTAAGGAGCATTATATTTAGTGTAGTAATTTTTGAATTGCACCGAAATATTCCATATCTAGGATGGCTCAATTTTTTGTCTATTGAAATTAGTGCGCTAAATACCTACTCGCTTGAGGATAATCTACAAAATATAATATAAAATTTTAATACTAACTTTTCAGCATCCAAAATAAACAAATATTTTGGCAATGTTAATTACTTAAGTAGAGTACATGAATAAATCTTTTTGAAACTCTCGCAACCCTTTTTTAAAGCGTTTTTTTTATAATTAACGGATAAATTAAAACAGCTTTTAACCCATCATCTAAAACACCATTTTATATACAGTACGTAATACGCCTGTGTTGTGTACCCAACTCTGCCGAGTGGTAACATTTTGACAGAGGTTGATTAACGACTAAAGATCAAGAGCAACTCTGTAAACTCAACATGAATAACTTGTAAAATTACTGCTATTTTTGGCACTTACTTTTGACCTCGGGGAAGGTTTTTGGTTAAAAATAATAATATAAACAATCTGTTAAAGGTAACAGCCATTCACATAGGTAGCTACTAAAATGGTAGGCACGGATCTCGTTAAACACCCCGCAAATGGCAGTATTCCGAGCAAATGACAAATGGAATCCTTTGTGTACTAGTCATCGGCTCTTTCACACGCTTACGCAACGGATACGCGCCCCCTTTCCTCTCTGTTACTATGAATTTGGGGAAACGAGAGGAAAGACCCGAAGGGTCTCTAACAGTGTTGAATTATTTATTTATCGTGCAGTAGGTATATATATGTAGGGCAACCAGAGAGGATTATATCGGACTTTGCGGCATTGACCGATACAACCGCAGCCTTTATTGCCCTTGAAGTCAGACCCCATGAACAAGGTGTAGACACACTGACGCGTTATGGCAATGCTATTTTCTCGTTGAATGAACATCGAATTATTTTTATAAGCACAACAATTCAAACTTGACCTTCGTTGATATACCTTAATTATATCAACGAGGCATATAATATTTAAGACGAGCGCGTCATAAAGCAAAAATTTCAAGCCATTTGATCACGTTGTAATGAATTATGAACTTGCAATGAACAACACAAACAATAAAATGTCTATGTTCTTCTTCTAACTTATGTTTAGGCTTGACGTTCCCGAAAATTTTCGGCATATTTGCTGATTAAACTTATCTATTTAAAAATCATTTGGTTATATATTTAAAAGTTGTTATATAACCAAAGTGAAATTGCTTTTAGTAGTTACTTAGTCGAATCGCGGTCTCAATTTATTTTATGTATTCCATTGCTAATGCTGTAATGTAAAGTTCTTATTCCACATTAATCTTACCCATTACCATGACCATAAAAATAATAACAAATTTCTTGTGCTGTAAGGCCAGGCAGCTAAGAAGAAGCTCTTATTTTGGACGATTAAACCCCAATCCGGCGATAAGCAACCAAGTCCTTAATTGTGTCTGCTCGCCTAAATAATTGAAGTCCCAAATCACTGGAGTTTATTTACGGCATACAGACAGATTATCTGTCTCGGATCGGTTGATAACGACAACATCCTCTGATCCTCTTGGTTCCTAAATAAATTTTCACACCGTCACGTTGCATACCAAGTTGTAATAAGACTAAAGAAATCGGCTACTTACATTTTTATCGATTACTGTCTGTTGCTCGCGGTTCCGTCAGCATAATACCTACTGAACTGAAATTTTTCAAATTGAAAATTTTTCAATTTTCTGTGAAATTTTCTAATATTTTTCCCGTAAGCACCTTATTTAAATATTAGAAAACTTAAACGAAATTGGCGAAGTAATTCTCAAGTTATGGTGTAACCAAGGGAAACAAGGATTCATTTTTCTATAGTATACATTCTACGCTATATATTCTATTCTATACTATATTACATACTATAGTATACATTCTAATTACATTATTATCTTAAAATACCATATTATAGTCTACAGGTCCCCGCAGTGAAGCCCTTCTCAATTTTTATTATGTATTAATAGTTGTTAAAAAAGAAGCATTAAATTTTAAACACGGTGTACTTAAAGGTGCGTACAAATTATATAGCATAACATGTTATATAACAATGTTATATAACATGTTTCAGTAATGTAGACACTGAAGTTAGTACAATGTTGCAAAGTTATAAAACAATGTTAGATAATGTGGACGTGTTATAACACAAGTTATACAACATGTTACATGATCTGTACGCACCTTAACAAACATTATAATTACAATTAATTTTTATGCAAATGTGTAATCAATTCATTCATTATTTAATTTAATGAAAAGGTATTGGTAATATACATTACTGCATTACAACCATTTGCATACAGAATATGCTGAATTATATATGAATATCTAATTATAAATCATGTTTTATATTCATTGTTTAGATTCAGCATGAGTGGGATTCACGCCCGATGTATCAATGCCATAAACTACATATACCTGACTATTCGCTTGTGCAATTACCAGTACTGAAGCAATAGTGTGAAGGTCTCTTTATATATCTGATGCTATCTGATTTATAATTTACTCAAGTTAGTGTTGAGAGCACTCTAAGTGAAGTGATGGAATCACACAACACTCGAAATCGTTACTTATTCAGATAGCAATTTTATGCATAAAAACATCACTAATTTTAAACGAAGGTTTAATGGTCTAACTATGTATATAAAATTCTATTACTGGGTAAAATGGGGTGAAAAGAAATAACTTGCGTCCGGAAACGGTGCGCACTGTGCGGTTTGAAAGGCACTTGATCCCACGCACACTCAAGCTGTGGAATGAACTCCCTGCGGTGGTTTTCCCAAGCGACTACAATATGGGGTTCTTCAAGAAGGGCATTAGAAGGTTTTTTCAAGGTCGGCAGCGCGAGTGTGACGCCCTCGGCGTTGCATAGGTCCATAGGCCACGGCGACCGCTTCCCATCAGGTGGGCCGTGTGCTTGTCTGCCAACTAAGTGGTATAAAAAAAATGGTGAGATAAATTCTGTAGTTAGTTTCTTTCAAGTGAAACTATGGCCTAGTTCAGTGTAATAATGAACAAAAATATCAAAATTTGGTTAGATAATGTATACTTAAAACTTTGTAAAAGTACATAATTATTAAATAAATCTAACAACCATTTTATTTATATTCACCCAGTAATCTCTATTCACCCTGTTTTACGGTACATTTCTGTTTTTCTTGTATAGACTTTTTGTTCTAAGTTCAGAAGAAACCCTGCAATCTCTTATATTATGGAATTAGGACTTTTAAACAGAACTCAAACCTTTTTCAAAGAACAAGTTGTTCGGCACATCACTAAAAAATACTTATAAAAAAAAAATATTATGTTTTTCTTGAACATCGTATAAATTATGTAATTCATAATGCATGTTTTCATCGACAGTACATAGACTTGACCAATAGCGTATTTGACAAATTTCATAATTGGACAAACAGACGATTTGACGAACTACAGCTTTGACTATTGTCACATTTGACGAATTGCCGATTTGACGAATATCAGATTTGACCAATGTCGTTCAACCCGTTTCATTCAAGTAAAATAAATTTCAATCGAATGGAACTTTTAATGCGAAATTCGAGAGTTTGTATGGATGTTCGTCCCGTCCGTTCACTATTCACAATGATTTCATTTCAATAAAGTTCTAAATGTTATTCGATCGTTTCTCTACAGAAACAATAGATAAATATGTACATTGGCAATATCAACTACATTAAAGGTGTTACGCTGGTAATAAACTAATAGCAGTAAAAGTTAATGCCAGTTCATAATAGGTATATTGTGTACATACATACTTTATTCATTGTATACAAGATGAATTTTAAGTGCTTTGCATTTTTAATGGCATGTGAGCGTGGCGCTAACGCTGTTTTAAGAGTGTTTGACAACAGAGCTTGCCAAAAAGAGTTTTTAATGATATCACAAGCGTTTCGTAAATAAACGTTGCGCAAAATGAACCAAAATAAAGGACCAACCAACCCGTATTACTTTAAATAATACTCCCGTTCCCCACATCCTTCCAAATCTTACTTTTCAGTATGATGTAGGACTATTAATTCTCAACAAAAGAGAGCTTAAACGGAATGACTACGTAGAACTTATATTAGCCTCTGCATAGGCAAACAATTTTGAATGTCAAGGTTTATGATGTCGAAATCAATAGTAGTGAACGGCATTAGGTACTAATACATTGTAAACTAAAGTTTCAGTCAGATACGAGTATCGTTCAAAAGATTAAGCAATCATCACGATAGTATTTATGAAGATCATTTAAGTACAATATTCTCGAAGCGAGCTCGACATTTGGTGCGTTTACGGCAGATAGCCGTCAGATATTATTTCCTAATCCTACAATTTAATAGTCCAATAAAATATAAATGAGAACTTTGAACATCGGAAAATTTTATCGTACTCGTAACGTTTGCGGTGAAACTCAGAGCAGTGTTGTGCCATTACCTTTGAAAAGGCTCTCAATAAAGTGATGTTATTTAACTAAATTGTGTTAAACACTTGCAGAATTTCCGTGATACGATACATATTATTGTTCTGCTTTCCAGTTATGTATTGTGTCTGTACACATCATTGGTAGCTACATAACTAAGTTAATTTATTAATTTAGTAATGCTATTAACGTAAGTAACGTTACAAGAAGGCCTGAATGTAAGGGTTCACAGGGCTTTCAGAGTCAAGAAAATCTACCCTAATTTAAAGGTAATTTAAAGGACGAGGTTTTCGCACAGGCTTTTCTTTTGGGCCAGAGAGGTAGGCAGTGAAAATATTGATAAATATTTATTGATTGTCATATCAATAACCTAATAAAGTCCGATAATTTATGTGTCATAATATCTGAACCTTCGCTATCCAGTTCAGTCAATCCCAGCGACATAGTTAATTTGAATATCACTCAAGGGTGGTTCCCTCCGGCGTACTCAAGCCCGTAACCTGATAAACTTCACGATGTTCCTTTTCTATCATTTTCTGTCATACAACCTTTCAAGAAAGCCTGGGGTTTAGGTGCTCCTGATCTACCCTTTTTCAAAACATTAGCAAATTGATGGGTGTATGTTCTGCGAGGTCGACCCCGATTAGCCTGTCAATTTACATTTTCCTCGTATCCTTGATTTGTCCCTTGTGCCGAAACCACCTTTTCTCTGCATTCTTTTTTTCAATACCTGTCACTTACATAGTTTTCACATCCTGCGGCCTTACCATAAACTTTTGCTTCAACTGCCATGCGCAGGGCAGCTCAACTTGGCACCCAACCTGGCAGTTTTTCCATTGGTACCATGAACCTCTTCGGTTGAGCTGCAATGTACCGAATACTGACACGCGTAAATTGTCTCTGATCAATTTGACACACCATCAACGTTCTAAAATACTTCTCGGAATCGTTACCAAAGGAGTTTTATATACCAAATAAATATTATTTATATAATATATTATAGCCGATGATGAAGTTCTTTGAACAAATTTCGATTTCTTCAATAACAACGTACATTATAATATCATTTGAGAGGTTGAGGACTCTTTTAGTCATTTTATATACTCAACTGTAAAAAGTTATTAAGATATTACTATTCTTGAACGAAATTTATTATGACAATTTATGAAGGAATCTCCAGAAAAAAAAACTTGACAGTGAGTACTTTAGTTTTTTATGGAATAAAATAAGAATAAGGTCATACTCTCAAAGAGGTAGGTATACGGTTGGTGATTACGAGCGAAATATGATCATAGAATTATCCACGAGTCCGACACTGCCAAGTATTTAAATTCGGTTATGAAATTAGTAAATGATTTATTTTAAATGATCACTACTATATTATTTATTAATTCGATGAAAGATTAGGATCAATCCCGTCCCTGTCAGTCAACAGGCTTTGAATCTTATCTATATAGGTATTACAAACCATTTTGAATCTTATCTACCTACAGGAGAAAAAGATCATCGTCATTTGAAGGCGACCTTCGCCTTCAAATGACGAAGGAGCGGCGCGGCATCGCCAGGCATCGCGCGGGCGCGCAAACCTTCTCGCAATCATTTCTAGTACTAAACCCTGGCCGCTGCTCTTTCAGTGGGCCATTGACCTTTAGATTTCCCAAACATTCTAATCTATCTATTTCATCAGGATATCTTCAATGATGTACTAAGTATTACACAAACTTTCATCCCCTATTTCCCTAATTTCTCCCCCCTTTCACCCCTTCTTTTGTGATAAAAGGTAGCCTCTGTCCGTTCCCTAGCTCTAATATGAATTATCAGCAAATTTCATCAAAATCAGTTCAGTGGTTTAGGCGTATAAGCGTAACAGACAAACAGACAGACAGAAATATAGAAATACTAGCTGTTGCCCGCGGCTCCACCCGCGTGGGTGTTGGTTATGATCAAACATAGCTAAGTCCTCTCCCAAAGTTGAATCTATCTCTGTACCAAATTACAACAAAATAGGTTCATTGGTTTAGGTATCAAAGTGTAACAGACAGACAGACAGAGTTATTATCGGATTTATAATATTAGTATGGATATCATAGATTAATATATATACTAATGGATATTATAGTATATAGTATGGAAGTAGATGGATTTAAAAGCTTTATTATATAATCAACATTTAATTTCACATAAGCATTTACAATAGCCGCTGCTATAATGGCTTCATAATGTAGAACGTTGTGAGACATCTAAAGCGTACTTTGAGGAGCACAATTTTATCGCCTTTTCTACCACATTGCGAGTTTTCACGTGATGTTCTGTGTTAAATTAGGGTAGGCGGAGATCGCCCGAGACGGCGGAGGTTACTCAGACAAACATATAGTTTATTTATAATATGGTTAGGTGATGATATTATTGGTATTACGAGTATGTTCACGTTGCAACATAAATGGTATTATTTCACGGCACAGTTCAAGTACACACTTTTTAGACAGTCTATATCGATGCAAATACATTCCGTCCGGCATTTCAAATGATTTTATCACTCTCCAGTCGATATTCCTTAGAATTTTCTTTTCTTTTCGTGTTCTCGACCAAATAAAACCATCTTCTAAAAATTCTCTTAATGTCATCTTCATCACACATCTAAAATAATGCAAATATAACGAGATTTGTTTTTTAGAATAATCTTGAAGGATATAGAAAACTTAATCTTTGCACAAATTAACAAACTATTAGGTTTTTATTATGAAAATGAAGAAAACAGTTCAATAAAAGGTGCTCTTGAACGCCTTCAAATTTGACAACCATTATGACAATACGGCAGTTTGGTTTTCTGCGTGAAGATGTCAAAAGCCACTTCATGGTACGAAATTATTACCAGTCGGCGCGAGTCAGCCGGTGAAATGTTAATCACGTGATCACTGACCAGACAATCGCTGTATCGCCTGCTTTACATAGCGTTCATAGTACGAAATATGACAGCCGTTCATTTCCCGGCCAATATTGACCTGTTTAGCCTGACCTGTAGAGCTTATGGTAAGCCACCTGTATTCTTATTTTATCCTTGCATAGAGGACTTAGGTCTGGTTTTTATTTATCTCCACGGAACCACAGATTAATAAATAGTTACTACGTACCTAATACTTTATCTAAAGTCCGTAAGTTACGCCCTATGACATGGGTTTTATCTACAGTAAATCCTGTGAAAATCGGCCCCGCCACGTCGAAGATTATCTAGAATAACTGATAGAGAGGACTTTTTTATAGTGTTATTTTTTTCATGCATACTCTCATATTGATTTATTTAAAAAAAACTGTATAGACAGCCATTTCAATTCCATTTACTTGTATAAATAATTGTTTTAAAGTGACATTCAACACCAAAGTATTGGCTATATCCATAGCTTCTCTAAATTGTTTTTCACCAGTGGGTAACGTGTTCGCCATTGTTCTAAACAGAGCGGCAAGATTGTTTTACTATGGCATAATGCTATTTGCATCTGACTGCTAAGTTCCCGTACGTCACCGACACTGCTGCCGCTTCGTGTGTTTAACAAATTATCACGTAATTAACTCCTTAATCACTTTGTACTTCAACAACCATAAAGAAAGTTATGTAACAAGTTTAGTAGTAGTTTCCCATGGCTTGATTCTAAGGCTTTGATACGATATTACGACGCGGGAAGTCTACTTTATCGACATGGATGTAACTATTTTAATCGTAAAATTGTAGAGGGATCTAATCACATGTTACACGTCCGGTTGGATTACTAACGATCGTGGATGACGTCAAGTGGAGGCAGGCGAGCACCTTCTATTCAAAATACAAACATATCGATTTAAGTGAGAGCAACTTGAGAGCTCGTAAAATGATTGCTCAAGATTTTTTTGATATGGTAACACGTTATATGTTCGAACTACTGCGGAAATTGTGAAACCATCTCTTTGTGTGTACGAGTAGTGTAAGTTTTTATATCATTTTGTTTGTACCAATTGGTGCAATACAGTTTCTCAATTTAGACTGAATTACTTTATATCAGGGGCTGTAGAGAGTGCCTAGTTTTGTAATAGAACATAAATTAGAATAGATGCGTTCAAACGTGATATGTACAGTCAGCGCCATCAGCGATTTCACGCTCAAAATGAAAGAGACAGAAGCTGAATTAAACAAGTATGTTTAGTGAGAGAGCTTAGTGTCAACGAATAAGGTTAGTTTTCATAAACTTAAAACTTCCAAGAGGACTTTGTAATATCACTTCTACTTTTGAATAGTGTTGAAATACCTACTAACTTCTGACACTCTGTGGAGCCACTTACTGATAACACTCTGGCTATAATCGTCATGCTTTGACGCTGACTGTACATACGTGTAGTTTCAATATCGGTCGCCAACCACAACTACATCACAAAGCGAATGCGAGTACAGAGGTAAATTGCCAATATACCTACCAATGAGAATATGATTTGATGATTTTGATTTGAATAGAGAGATGAATATTGCAAGCGTAATTAAAACGTCCACAGAAATAATGACTAAGGGCTGATATATTGCTAGCGTAATTAAAACGTCCACAGGAATAATGACTAAGGGCGGATATAAAATAACACCTAAGTCATATCTACATTATTTCCGTATCAATTAAAATATTATGCCAAAAATTATAAGCGTATGGGGTGGCACAACTTTATCAAGACCACTGAAATTGTTTTCTGTGAGTCTAAAGGTGCGTACAAATTATATAGCATAACATGTTATATAAAAATGTCATATAACATGTTTCAGTAATATAGACACTGAAGTTAGTACAATGTTGCAAAGTTATAAAACAATGTTAGATAATGTGGACGTGTTATATAACACAAGTTATAAAACATGTTACATGATCTGTACGCACCTTAAGAAGCCGTTTGAAGACATATATGAAAAAGGTTCTGAATGGCTTGTACTTCGCCGTAATGTTCCTAAGTGTTCCTTAGGAATAGAATTTGAACCGAAATGTCAAATTCATTTACCTTACACCTGCGACGAATTGAAATAAGCTAGGACACACTACATAGCGCTATTAGCTTAATTTATTTGTAATATGGATTCCAGAATGAAGATAAACATACTTAGATACAGTTTTTGCTTAGAATATAACTAACAATTACATACAATACATACCGCCGTGAACCCATTAACACAAGCAATTTATATTAACTGAGAGGTTAACGGTAATACTTATCATTTCGTTTACTAGTATCCTTTAAAAAATCATACTACATATTACCCGTATACCTAACCTACATAGTAAAACTAAAAAAGAGCATCGTAATCGTATAAATGTTCTAATAAATTGTGCTTTCAAATTAAAATTCGAACAAGAAACACAGCAACGTGGGTCAGGAAAATCGATAGAAAGTCCATTTGTCAAATCGCCCTAGCAGGATGGGGAAACGAGCCCCTAATCCTAGCGGGTAGAGCACATCAGTTTAAGAATGCTTTTCTGATATTACGTGCTTTAGATAACTCATAAGCTTAAACGAGATATAATTCTGAGCGATATGTTTTGCATAGGCAAGCAATTTTTAATTATACATAATACTAGCTGTCCCGGCGAACTTCGTATCGCCATATTCTTTCGACCCGCGTTAATTTTTGATCCCGTTCCCGCTGCACCTATTTTCTCATTTTTAAACCTTCCCTGGACATCCACGAATATTTCAAGACTAAAATTAGCCAAAGTGGTTCAGCCGTTCTTGAGTTATAAACTAACAACGAAAATTGGCATTGATTTTTATATATATATAGATATATTTAAATAATTTGTAATTGACAGCCTCCGTGGCGTAGCGGTAGTGAACGCGGCCGCTACGCAGGAGGCGCGGGTTCGATCCCCGCTCAGTGCAAATATTTGTGTGAAGAAATTAAACGTTAAGCCGTCGGTCCCGGTTGCCATAAGAACATCTATGGCAATCGTTACGGGTAGTTGGAGCCCTTAAAAATCCAAAAACAACGGTCTAACTGCAAAAACTTCGATATCGCCTAATATTAACATTGGGTTGTGGAGGTCAGATGACAATCGCTTCACGGAAAATATCGAGGTCTAGTCAAATCCGTGGTTAAGACTGGTAAAAGCGGACCCCAGACTTCGAGCTGAAAGCTTCTGATGCGACTGGGAAATAACGCTAAGAGGAAGAAGAGATATATTTAAATAATTACTTTTATTTATTTAACTTTTATGCACACATATTAATCGCTTATCTATAGTCTATAATCACACGTGACGACTGGAAACAGTATGCACAGTCAGGTATGAATGGAAAATCATCCCCCGCTCGCCTAAGCTGTAGAATGAACTCCCTGGCGTGGTTTTTCCGAGCAACCACAATATGGGATTTTTCAAGAAAGGTATTAAAAGGTTCACTCTGTTGCACCGACCTTGGTAGGACTCTCCTCGAGAGCTCACCGGAGAGTTTTTATGCTATCAGTAACCCCGCGTTTACATACTGCCACTCGCATTGCTCATCGTGTTGCCAGAAATATTCGCGCGATTAATGCACTAGTGTTCACACACTCCCATCATCGCGTTGGTCCGCATTACAGTATTCGCCCTGCAACGGAGACGGACGTAAACGTATAGAGGACAACGCTGTAGCAGTGTACGCATTATGCTTTTACAGCATAGCGAATTAATTAAATAGATTATTAATAAAAACTATCACTTTCAACTACTATACACTTTCCGTAGATCGAAATAAATATTTTTAAAAGTAAATATTCGAGGAGCTATAACAAAAGCCGTGTTTACTGATTAGCGCCATCTAGCGGTCTCGTATAAGTCATCGCGCTAGTATTGCCGCTCCTTTGACTCGCGCCGCCAAGCCGACATTCGCAGCAACATACGCGGCAGTACTCGCGGCATGACGAATATACCATTCACACCACGTCCCTGCCCACTTCTCTCGCCACTTCTCTCGCTCTGCTGCGAGTATGTAAACGCAGCATAAGAAGACCAAAAGCTTGTCCTGCCTCGTGCTCTGCACTAGCGGCACAGAATTTCTCTGTTCTTACAGGGTCGACAGCACGAGTGTGACTCCCCAGAACCACTTTCCATCAAGTAGGCCGTGTCTGCCACATAAGTAGTATGAAAATCTTGCTTGATTAAACCGTTTTGTATACTAACAATCACAATAAGTATTGTTAGTAGTTAGTAGTCGAATAATGAAATTCCCAAGTGTCCATTAGTGGTGAATGCACTAATTGCATTTACCGTGGTTGGCTGCACGCTATTCTCAAGGTATCACACCTGCTCGATTAACGCTTTCCCATAGATACAGCTTCAATCTAAACGTAAATCATGGTGTTTAAGATGTGTTACGACATTGTGTAGTGGTAGATCATTCGACTATCTACTATCAGAGGTTTGATTTCTGCTCAGTGCAAACATTTGTATGCATGAATTACTTTCTACTTACATATTGGTCTGGGTGTATGTAATATAGGTATGTATATACAAAAAAAAATGTATTAGGTATGTGTGTTTATATTATCATTAAAGGACCACAAGCTAATTAAGTTATGCCTACTTTGGATCTTGACAGCGGCGTGTGAAATGTCTTAAGATTTTATTATTTATTTATTAACAAATAAAGGTTATGTTTCGATGCATTCCGACAAGCGAATTAACTCGATCATACATTGTAAAGACTGATGACCTTAGATATTGCATTGTGCCTTGCATCAGAAGCAACTGAAAGGAGGATTGTTGCCTATGATATCTTCGGTTCGACTCAATGAATTGCAATCATACATGGCAGTTTTTAAGACTGATCATGAACACCGACACTGACATCTAATGACAAAACCACATCAATATTCGTTCAATAGTTATAGCGTCCGTCGCAAACATAAAAACAAACAGGCAAGAATTCCAAATAAATGAATATTTTTGGATTATGTATCGTTAATTTTAAAAGAACCAAATTTTTTTTTAACTTTCCAATGTTTGATTGATTCTAAAAAAATTCTTCAAAAGCTTACACCAAAATAATGTTGTGAGCTACTAATTTTTCTTTATTTCTAATAATAATCAAACAAATGTTTAATGAAATAATAAAGGCGATGTTTGATTAATGCTTTTTATTTAAGTACAACGGGCACGCATGCCCAAAAAGTTAAGATTATCAAAATACAGTATTTGAGTGTATTGTATGACATATCACGACGATTGGTAACATCCATGACTCATAGACATTAGTCAATGATGTTACCAATAAAAAACTTCCCTATGCTGCTAGTGCTTGCTATACTCGTAGTAAAATTTTATCATCAAATTCTTCATCTGAGCGTCAATCCTGGTATTCGAAGGTGACACTCCCATAAAAGTAACTTAATATACCGGAGTCTCCTTGCCAGATTTTGATTTAGTTAGGTATTATGGGAGCGTCTACCGTCGGATACAAAACCCAGCATTACCAGCACCTCGCAGATTTCAGCTGAACTCTGCACATTGCCTGTACACTCTGCACTGGGAAGCCCGTCGATATTGATACTGAGATCAATATCGAGGGGCTTTCCAGTGCAGAGTTTAAGTCTCTGCAATGAAAAGCCTTTTCCAAGTCTCTATAAGCCGAAACGTAACTCAATTAAATTAATATTGCATTTCTTCTAAATATCTTACATATTATGCATAAACATAATTCATATTATTTTGTATAAACATGAGAATATATTAACATAACTACAATCATGAATTGGCAAAACAATTATATAATGAATCTAGTTTTCGTCGGTCAAGGATAACTAGTATTCGAAATTATAATTATAATGGAGTCTGATTTACGATTTGAAAGTATGGTTCTAATTAATCTGGTAAAGAGGTGCTCGTGGCTGAGTGGTAACAGTTAGCTCATAGCCACGTTAAGCACCCTAGCCTAGTGAGTCTTAGGATGGGTGATCAGTCTTGATATGCCGTACGTAGGTACATCTGTGGCTTTCGTTATCGATAGTTGGATCACTATAAAGTCTGACAATCTGGTCTACTACGGCATTTCGATATCGCCATGGATGTGCTGGTGTCGGCATGGCAACACAGCTTCCCAGAGCCTATAGTATTTTGGTCGTTATGTTTTACGTTAGTTAGACTAAAAAGGCGACTGCCTGCAGTTGGGAATAGGCTCGTAAGATGGTTTTAATTATGTTATAATTAATATTTATTTGCTATGTTCCTTTCTATTTTATCATGTAGCCAATTTCCCCACGTTGTGACAAGCCCACAACAACCCCACCCCACTACCGGTTTCACCCGTGACATACTTCCCCATTGCGTCCCTTTAACCCACATATTAGGTATACACGAATAATATGCCCATTAGTTATTAGTACTCGAATAACGTATGGAAATAGATGTTTACTGCGGTAATCGGTCTTAAGCGATGCGATCTTTTTGAACAACTAGTCAATGGTCGTTATGAGAACTATGAAAAACTTTGTTCAACTAACTTTGGTACAAAAGTACTTGATACTGAAACCAAAGATTCAATAAGGAGCTATACAAAAGATTACATTTTTATTTCACAGCTTTAGAATTGTTCTATTACGATATTTGAACGAGCCGTTGAAATCTCGGCGTCTCTTTTCTCTCTTGAATGCATTCTTATTTATCGTTGAACATAAGATCATTTTGATTTGGTTGGCAACTGTCTGAATAGGGTGTCTTCTAGGAAAATATACTTTTATACTGGCTTTTGTAGCTCGTTGTAACAAGCATTGTTAGGTCCAAAACATTTGTGTTTAACAGTTAAGTATCTTACTTTTTAAAGCTCCTTTTGTGGTGAGAATTCGTGCAATCGTTCCAGGATTTGTGGTGAGAATTCGTAGGTTGGTACAGATATAAAATCCTGGTGTCTGTAATACACTAAGCTATTATCTATTCTGTGCCAATACCTACGTAAGAATGTCCGAAAAAAGTTGCTAAGTCAAAAGATTCGCCATACTAACTAACTATTGGTAGGTAATTGAACTTTAGAGTGACTCGAATATAAGCAGGGGTCATAGCTGACTAAGTTCTAGATTCAATGACACAAATAATAGGTATATGGAGCTGACTCCGTAGAGAAGCTTAAAACAATGCCGTAACTTCATATCAATTTTTTTTTTATTCAAGTAAAAGATTCTGATTTAACTTTGTACATAAATCATTTTGCTAAATATTTATAATCTTAAAGACCGTTCAGTAAGATTAGCAAAATTATCTAATTTAATCTTTTCATTTAATGTTTAATCTCTTGTGTCTATTTTGTTGAACGTTTAAAACACTTGTACTCGTGTCTATGACAGTATACATTTGCATTAAGAGATAAATCACAACACTTCTTCAGTTCTAACAGTATTTATAGTCTTCAAGAAATATTGCAAATTTGAGTACCGGACTGTGAAGTCAATTAGTTTCATGGTCAGTACTATTTTAAAAACGATCTTTGTGCCACACTTTCCTAGACATACGATTTTCCTCCAATAATTTGTAAAGAAAATTAGGACTAATCAAACAAACAAACTAATAAAAGTAATGAAGGCAGGTATTGGTTTTTATTTAATCGTCAGAAAGCCTACTTTTATTGAGTTTGGTAGTAATTTGATTTCCTGAACTAATGTTGCCTTTACTTTGAAGCTGAGCCTATGTTAGACAAAATCGTGGTTATATGACATAACATAACATAGTAATTTAGTGTTCTACTCGTGCTAACGAGGAGCGTCGCCACATCTGAGAGAGGCGAGGCGGGTGAGGCAATTCATGACACTTTTTATGTTTTTAGTATACCTACGTCATAATATATCTTCAATGTAGAGTAGCCTATAGAATAGGAGATCTTTTCTTTTTAATGCTTTTTTAACGTTAAGTACAGTCAGCGTAAAAAGTAGATGATTTAAAATTAAAAACTGACTAAAAGCGCACGCTGTCTTCGGTCCTAATTACCCAGGCGTAAAGTGATCTAATAAAACAATTCCCTCCCCCGAAGTTAATCTGGAGGTAGTCAACTTTGCATAAAAAGGACAAAATTTATTGCAGTAATTATATTCAAGTAAAACTTTATTTGAACTTGAGATGCGAAAAATCTTAATTTAATACATCTAGGTATATTTACGGAACCTTATTTCACTTGTAAGGTAAACAATTAACATTGATCTCATTTTAGGACAAAGGACAAGAGATTGTATACCTTCGTACTTTATCCTTAATTACAATTCCGTCGAGTATGTTTTACTTAACAGAAATTGGACATTTTAATTGATTCCGCCGGCAGCCCTGAACATTGGTATAAACAATACGCTTGACTTTACTTATATACTGTCAAGTCTTTTAAACAAAAGGGTAAGAGACCTTATGTGATTACTAGCTATGATCCTGCCATACACTTTTCGCATTTTTTTGCTGGCCGTTGTGATGTTTATTGGTCGAAAGATTCATATGTCAAAGGACGAGCTACGGGACACGTTTTACCGCCTATTCAATGGTTTGTGTCAGATAAATTGTTTGACAGCATACACATATCGCAACGCTTTCCATAGGCAGGGATTTCATCCTCACGCATTGCGACCGGCAACAGTGCGCACTCTCTCTCATCCTAGCGTTAATTCCCAGTCGCATCCGAAGCTTTTCAGCTCGGAGTCTGGGGTCCGCTTTACCGTCTTAACTACAGATTTGGCTAGACCTCGATATTTTTTTTCGTGAAGCGATTGCCATCTGACCTCCACAGCCCAATGATAACATTAGGCGATATCGAAATGGTACGAAAAGAATGTGGTATGAAAAGAACTTCATCCTATACACGTTCAAGCTGTGGAATGAACTCTCTGCTGTGTTTTTTTCCGTGCGACTACAATATAAGGTTCTTCAAGAAGGGTATTAGAATCTTTGTTCAGGGTTAGCTGCACGAGATTAAAGGTCTCTGCATACGTAACGGGTTTTTTCACGGACGGGACGGGGACGTGAAGTTTTGGAAATATCGTTTCATACAAAATATATGCGGCAATTAGGGTTGCCAGATGTATAGAAAAAAAAACATAAAAGCAAATAAAAGCATATGCATTGCCGCCGGCAATGCATATGTCACGGGGCCACGGACGGGACGGGACAGGATGGGCCGCATACATTTTGCTTCACGTCCCGTCCCGTCTGTGAAAAAACCCGTTACGTATGCAGAGACCTTAACGCCGATGCGATATGGGATTTGACGTATATTATGACAGTTGACAACGTATGTCACACATATGTCAAATTCCATACATTCGTCATTCTATTCTACAAAGCGCTGGCCGACGAGTTGCCACTTGTCTAGGGTTTGGAGTGGAGGGGGTGGCAGGTGTTAAATTCGTCCATAGGCACGGTAACCACTATCCAACAGAAGGGCCGTGTGCTTGTCACCTAAAGTGTATATAAAAACACACCGATCTACTGATTAAAGGACGAAGCTGGTGCCAAACCAAGAGAAAGATAAGAAATACCACCCTCTTAAATATCTAAAAATAATTTTAATAACCAATGTTATGCATTATCAAAAAAAAATACTTCTACATATTGTACATGTACACAACACAATTTATGCTTTTATTATTCTCGACGTGTCTGTTATTGAATATTTAAGGTGTGAATTATACCTACAGAAAAAGCGTATTTCGTTATGCATATCAAAACAAAATCATTCGCATCAACGCATTTTTTCTCTCCTGGTTCTCTAAACAAGTGTCATTTCGTTGGCCGGCTTATTGTAGAATAAAATGAAGAATGCATGGGATTTGACGTATATGGCTTACGGTAACGATTATAATATGTACATATATCAAATTCCATACATTCGTCATTCTATTAAACACAATACCTACGAATTGCCATTTGTCTAGGGGGACTGTATAATTCATGTCTAACAATGCCTGTGCCAAGAAGCGAAATTACCAATTACAGAAAACTAGTTTCTAAATATCGATAAAATCAACAACGGTGAGCTGTGCTTCCGAAATCGAATAAATTACTAGTCATGGACTAGTATCCACCAGACGAAGTCAAACACCATTTACTTTCGAGAACCCTTGATGTGCCCGACCGGTGTTATTTTTGTTCGATAAACCCAAGATCTTCAAGAGTTCTATCTATAAGGCAATTTTATAGGTTTGCCCTTATTCTAACAATCTAATTTAAATGAGTTAACGACACAGTTACTAAGCGTTTCGCTTCTTTTACTTTTGTAATTGTCTTCAAATATTTGTTTGCGGATTCTCGACTTTGCCTTTCCTTAAAACGTCCTCTATTAGATTGCTTTTTTGTGTACCGACAATAATAATGCATAAATTCCCTTTCATTTGAACTTTTAGATCAACCCTCATCATAAAATATTATGAAACAACGTCACAGCTGTAAGTAATATGAGTCGGTACATAAAAGCATACAACGTTTCGACGATCAATATGTACAGTGGTTGGCCATATTATTATGGATAGTACTCAAAATTTTGTGTTTTCGACTTTAATTGGATTTCTCTAAGAAATGGTGTAAAGTAGATGTCATATTATAACTTTATTATTTACATTTTTATTCTATTGCAATCATAAAAACAAAAACATTATTGTTTGAATATTTTTTTATTTCCTTAAATCAAGTGACAACAAATTATAAAATTAATTTTAATACTTGGTGATGCCGCCTTTAGCTGCAATAAGAGCTTCTATTCGTCGGGGCATGCTCTCAATACATGCCTTGGCATTTAAATTCAGTTTTGGGTTGTGATGCCATTCTCTTATAAGAGTTTCAATCAGTTGGCGCTTTGTGGTGATCACTGTTCTGGCTATTACTCTTTTGGTCAGCTCCCACATATTCTCTATGGGGTTCATATCTGGTGAATTCCCTGGCCAAGGCAAAACTGTTATATTTTTATCAGCCAAGTATGCTGTTACGCTTCTAGCCTTGTGGCATGGTGCCGAGTCATGCATAAAAATATAGTTTTCATCATCAGGGAACCATTCATTGACTTGTGGGAGTAACTGGGTTTCCATCACCCGCTTGTACTGGTCTTGCTTCATCGTTCCTTCTACGAAATATAGGCGTCCCATACCTTTGGCTGATATCACAGACCACACCATGACACTCACCGGGTGTTTAACCCGCTCCACAAGGCAATCTGCGTGGAATTGCTCTCCAGGACGCCGTCTAACGAAAGAACTTTTATCAACAAAAATTTGGAAAGTTGATTCGTCGAAAAAGCACACCTGTAAAATATTATCTAATTAATAACAACAACCATTAATTATAAATTACGCTCTACCAAAGAGTTTTACTAACTTGATTCCAGTCTTCAACAGTCATATTTCGATGTTGTCTAGCCCATTGTAGTCGTTTCTTTTTCATAATATCGGTTAGGCGTGGTTTCTTGGTAGGCCGCCGAGCTACCAGGTTCTCTTCGACAAGCCGCCTCCGCATTGTCCTTTCGGAAACCTTTACACCTTCGTCGTTAATCATCCTAGTCAACTGTCCAACGCTCTTCTTGCGATTTTCGATGCATATGTTCCTAATTTTCCGATCGGTACGAAGACTCCCTCCGGACCATCTGACCACCATGAACTTGCCACCAGTGGTCAGTTGAGACGGAAACTACCCCATTTCACCACTGGTGGTCAACTGGGAAAAACTTATTCCCAATTCACCACTAGTGATAAAATGGGACGATTTTAGTTCTAATTGACCACCGGTGTTGAGATGGTGTAAAATTTTACCACCAGGGGTGAAATGGGACTAATCTGCTATCCGTAAACAGTACCTAGCCTAGCCTGTTACGATTTGCTTTGAGTAGAATCCTCCTTAGGTAATTAGCCTCCTTAATAATTATTTCATTGAAAAGTAAACATGACTACAAGTAAATGAAGGATGGAAATACATACTTCAATGGAGTCCTTGTACCGAAACAATTCTAAAATTTAATGAGTAATAAACTATTGAGTAACATGTGGAATTGTGAAGGCGAAGAGTATCGAACAACAAATCATTTAGAAGGATGGCATTCAAAAATTAACAGATTCATAGGTCAAAAAAATCCTACATTACGTGGTAATGTAGGATTTTTTTGACCTATGAATCTGTTAAATTTTTTAAAGAACGACGCTCAATATTACTCAATATTCGAAAGTAATAAGGATTTTAATATTACAAAAAAAAGTCGTGATCGTGCCGAAAACGATGAAAAAATAAAGAGGGCTGTCGGCGCATTAAAGGATAACAATATTACTGTCAGCCACTGTCTAGAGATAGTTAGCCCCTTTGCTTACTAATGCCAGAAACCCAGAAATAGATACTTACTTAATTTTTTTTTTTAAATAACATAAAGAATATTTTTTAAATGAAGTACCTAATTTAGATCCAAATAGTTTATAATATAAATATAGGTTATGATAGCTAAGAGCGGATAGTTTGGTTTAAGTACAAATAAATACAAATAAATGTTTTGGATATAGTAAACGGTATATTTATTCAAGTGGTTTAGATAATCTTGATTTTACTAAATTGAAACTGATCTTATAATTTGACCACTGGTGGTAAAGTGCTACTGATGTTGTCTCATTTTACCACTAGTGGTAAAATGAGACAATTTTCACCACTGGTGGTGATATGGGAGTAATACTGTGTTAATTGGTCACTGGTAGTCAGTTGGGATATAGAAATCCCAAGTCACCACCAGTGGCAAGTTCATGGTGGTCAGATGGTCCGGAGGGCGAAGACTGGTGATCCTTTTCCTACCACATTTTCCTACACGATTTGGTTCGAGAGGCTTTTCATTGTCAATTTTAATTTTAATTCGGTTGACGACCGATTTTGAAACCCCTGCAATACTAGCTATTTGCCTCTGGGAATGTTTAGAATGCAGTAATAAAGTTTGTATCTCCCTACATTTTCTTGGAGACGTGTCTGAAGCCTTTCCCATTCTAAAAAAATACAAATTTAAGGGTAACGGCTTCGAGCCTTTAAAAAAAATTAAATCGAAAATAAAACAAAGCAAAACTATCGTATTATGAAACATTACTTACCTTTAAATAAAAATTTGGTCTCTAAATATCTATTATAAATAATTAAAATCAAAATGCAGAAAAGCGCGCTTTTCAAGAAACAATGGCCGATCACGAAGAAACGTCATATAATTGACCAATCAGGTGCTTATCCTGTGTTGCCGCTTGACAAAAATAATAATAATGATACCAGTAAAAAAATTACATATAACACTCCTTTGGAAACCACTCTCACTGTTCACACAAATGTTCTAATCTATAAAGTTCATAAATATGAGTACTGTCCCTAATAATTTGGCCACCCATGGTAAGTGCATACAGTCGAAAGCCTTATATTTTTAATCCGCCGATCTACTGATGGCTTTAAAAACGGCCGCTCGCGTAGTTACGATGAAAATATTGTTTACATAATACTTAGTTCAACCGATTTAGCTCAATTAAGGGGCAAACCTAGAAATAATTCCTAGTAGCAATTTTCTTTCTGAATTCGTTGAGGGAGGTCCCTGGTAGTCTAAGTTTCGATTTGCGTGGTATTAGGTTCGTTGCGTTCTCCGTGATCTTGAATTTAAGGATATATTTTTTTATATTTATTTTATATTTACTAGTTCTAATTTTACACAAAAATTTGTTACTACAAAGTTGTTTAGAATTAAATTTTCTACAGTTTAATTCTTCTTAATTTTTTCTAGGATCGATATTTTTTGATTTATGGGGTATAAATCTTTGTTTGACTTTTTTGACTTATGAAAAATTCCTAGTAGCAATTTTCTTTCGGAAATCATTAAGGAAGGTCCCTAGCAGTCTACATTTGGTTTTGCGTGGTATTCGGTTTGTTGCGTTATCGGCCATCTTGAATTTAAGGGTAAATTTTTGTTTACCGAATAAGTCGTTTAGTTTTATTTTTATACCAAAAATAGTTACTACAAAGTTGTTAAGAATTTAATTTCCTACCTTTTAGTATTCATAATTTTCCGCTAGGATCAATATTTTTCGATGTATACCCCAATAAGGTGGTGAAATTGTATTCGATTTTTTGACAAAGGAAAAACTCCTAGTAGTAATTTTCTTTGGAAATTAGTTGAAGCAGGTCATTGGCAGTCTAAATTTCGATTTGCGTGGTATTCAGTTCATTGCATTCTTCACCATTTTGAATTGAAGTGTGAAATTTTAGTTACTTACTTACTTACTTACTTAGTTAATAAGTCGTCTATTGGTAGTTTAAAACGACTTATTTAGTAAACAAAAATGTACCCTTAAATTCAAGATGGTGGCGAACGCAACGAACCGGATACCACGCAAATCGAAATTTAGACTGCCAGTAACCTCCCTCTATGAATTCTGAAAGAAAATTGCTACTAGGAATTATTTCTGTGTCAAATCCTAATTTTCTCGTACTAACTAGCTATGTACCTACCCGTGGCTGCGCAGACCTATATTACTGATCCCGTTCTTGCGACTCACAGGAACCCATGCCTTTGATAAAAAGGAGCCAGTGTCTTTAATTACCCATATGAAAAATAATTAAACTCGGATTTGGCAGTAGTTTTGGTAATTAAAACAGTTTAATATTCGCGGCTCAGCCCTCGAGAAAACTTATTATCGCGGAAAAATTTAATCTCACGAAATAAAACTGTGTATGCATGTTATAAGCTACAACTATGTGCTTTATCAATTCTGTAAACATTGCATCAAACACTTACCCCAACAACTGTAGACAATATGGAAATCTACCTAAGTAATAAAATGAGCTAAGGCGGTTAACATAAAATAATCACATAGTCCACCTCGCAATAAGCGATCACCGTAACCTTAAACTGCTTGCAACACTAGGGCACCGCATTGCCGACCCTGTAAATGATTCATTCAAAACATATGAATTGATTTTACCTATAAGTTAGGAAATGTCGACTACGAAAATTTGAAATTTAATAATATACCACAAAAACCAGTTGTATGTCTCTAATTATAATAATAAAATAGATAACCCTGACACAAGGTAACGTAACTTATGATGCACAATCCTATAATGTCCCATCTACTTATGTACCATTTCGTACTTGGAAAACACATATTGACCTAATACAGAGTCATTATTGCGTTATTATTTTGAATATTTATGAGTAGGTTTCATTCAGATGGTACGTTTTAAGTACTGACCGCATTTTCCTATCACATTTCATAATATTTCGTCAATTGACCTTAGTTTGTTTGCGGAATATATTTTATTATAAAAACGTGGTTATGACAAGTGCAGTTGTGCCAATGTTAATGGCAACATAATCTACTAGGTGAGATCGGTGACGAAAATTATATTGCATGTAATATTACCACTTTATAACTTATAAGACAGCATAATGATTACTTCGTCTTCCACCAGCTAGCGAACTGAACGTTCAGTTAAAGTTTTCAATAGAGTCGTAAATTTTCGATGTATCTTCAAATATTTTAGGGCGTATTTTAGATACATGTGACATATAAACCTAAAATACATTCTAATTGAAGTAGAAATATGTAATTTTCTTCAATAAAATCATTTCAGACATCTGTATAACGGGTTCTGCTTAATGCGATTCCGATCCCGACATTTCAATTAATTTTCAGCAGCTTTTTCATTTAATAATAAATTTATTTCAAGTTCATCTTTACTTGCGATTTCTACATCCGTTACATAATTTTCAACGGAGGTAGGTATAGCAAAAATAGAGCAAAGTTACACGCCAGCGCTCCACGAAGGCTCCAAGTCCAACCTTTTTTGAACAAAGAATTTAGTATGACAATGCTGCGAGCATTCTGAGTGTTTTCCCAGATGGCAGCTATGCAGGGAAACACAATACGGTTGTTTGTAAATATTCTAGTGATGTACTGTTGTTTCGCAATCTGCAACAAAACCGTATTCTGTGCCGTAACCGTGGTAACCGTACCAAAATTTAGTACTTTGGAGCCTGTGATCCCTTCATTATTAGTTTATTTTGACTTCCGGAAAACCCCAACACTGAGAGGAGGCGACCAAGGCTAATCAAGTGACCGACAAGTGACCGATCACGTCCTGAGGTCTTGATGGAGCTCTATATACCCGAACTGCTATTATTTTTCTCTCTCTGAGGTTCTCAATTCGTACCCTATTTTTTTTTGTATGTTTGTTACGCGATTGTGAAGCCAATTCTAGACGGATTTTGAAAACTATTTTTCTGTTCGTAAGTAGATTATTCCGAAATGGTCCCATTCAAATTTCGTAAAGATCTGATAATGGGTTTCCGAGATAAGACCAAGGAATTCTTCAAAAAGTACCAGGAAATCAGCCGCGATTGCTGCAATCGCATATTATTGCAATGTTTCTGCCATTACACATCATAACATCGCGCCTGAGTCCTTTGAAGGGGTACGCAGAAGTGTTCAGAATATTCTGCTATATTGCCGGTGTATATACATTGATTTTAAAAATTATTTTTGTATTCGCTTTGGCATACTTTTGAGGTAATCAAAACGAATCGTGGTCGATTTAAATACACTGTATTGTGCAACAAATAGGTAATGACGCGCGTCGCCGGTTCGATCTGTAGTGCAGCGTCAGCAGCGCATGTACAGTCAGGTCACTATACATGCGATGCACAGTCGTGAGACTACAAACTCTCTAAAAAGAGAAAAATCAATTAATTTTAACAAAAAAGTTTAACCGACTTCAAGAAACGAAGAAGAGGCACTGAAAAGCGAAAAATAACTTAATTTACAGATTTACTGATTTATTAGAAGTCGGTGCCAGCCAACTTTGTGTGTTGTGTCTGAACTACTATGATGGAATCAATTGAAATATGGCCTCTTGGGCTAAGCACCGACTTCTAATAAATCAGTAAGTCTCTAAATTAAGTTATTTTTCGCTTTACAGTGCCTCTTCTTCGTTCTACGCCTTATAACATCAACCGATTTGGAAAAAAAAAAACGGTCAAAATCGACAGAAAAATGGACAGCCAATTTTTTTTTTACGATTGTTGTTTTCAGTTTAAGCAGTGAACTGCAATAGGCTAATTAATTGATTGATTGATTGATGATAGCATAAGGATTTATAAAAAACCATTATTTCAATATTACAAATATTTATACTTATAGATATTTTCAGTAATGTTTTGCTATTAAGCTTCGATCACGTTAAACTCATTGAACCAGTTACAAACAGTGGCACAGGATGGCGCTTTGTCATGAAATGCCAATCGAAGTGTATCATAACTCTCTTGTTGATTAAAATCAAGTCATAATAAATTATGGAGTGGAAATCTTCACCCGTCAAAATCATTTTGACGCACGACACGCACTTTTTCAACTACCTTTCTATTACAGACGTTAACTCACTGTTGATATTAGTAATTAGGCTTAACTGGAGGCTGAAGGGGTAAGGGGAAATACTAGTAATTTTGATAATTAGTATTCGGAAGTACCTACTCGAAGCCGGGCTTGCACGAAAGGCTTAATGACAGTACCTAGAGGAAGCTCGTGAAGTATGTAAAGATAGAGTCCAGTAGAGGGCTGTTCTCTCTACCAACCCTAGAGGGAAATAGGCGTGAGTAGTTAGATATATGTAATATCACTACTTCACTACTTACATAAAATATTATAAAACAAAGTCGCTGTCGCCGTCTGTCCGTCCCTATGTATGCTTAAATCTTCAAAATTACGCAACGGATTTTGAAGCTGTTTTTTTTTTAATAGACAGAGTGATTCAAGATGAAGGTTTATAATGTATAATACATGCAAAATATTGTAGAGAAACACTGATAAATTTAGAGATAATACCACGCGGGTGTTCTTCTATAAAATTAAAAAACAATCTGTCTACTTCTTCATCATTTGAGCTTCTTGGTTATAACAAAATCTTGAACTTTGGAGATCAGGGTCTCTAATACCTACGCTGTACCTACCATATTCTGATGCGTTTTTTTTATAAGAACGGCTGCCGTCTGTCCATTCCCATGGTATAAACGTTTAAACGTTTATAAGTAACATCTAGTGTCCTAGGGTCAAGTTTGGTGACAATCAGAACCTCCAAATAACTACAGACATGTTAATACTCAGAGTTATATTAGGTAAAATATCGCTAAAAACATAGACTATATTATCGGAGAGCCAATATTATGTAAATCGAATTAACGATGTACCGTGTATGGTCTAAAATTTTCGGAAATTAGTTTATTGCTTGCCCAACTTCACACAAGAATTGTAAAACGTCGGCCAGGCCGCGGTGCGGTGACCTAATTTCTAATATCACCTGTTTTAGTAAGGTTATTTTGTTAGTGGAAAAAGAAAAATGTTGAAACAACGCAAAAGAGAAAAAGGCCTTGTTAGACTGATTTGTAATCGACAAATCAAAGCCTGTCACGAACGTGTAATATGCATTTAATTATAGAACTTTCATAAATATTATTACTAACCAGACTGACCGACTCCTCTTCAGAAGTTGAAGCCTCCAAAGTCACGTTTTCTGATTTCGTCTAAGGAAAAACTACATCAATACACTAAAGGAATTATAGGTTTTGGAAGTTTCTTCACTATGTTTATGAGTTGGTCGAGACATTTACACACTCTTTTATAGGTTTATCGAACAGGAAATAATTTACGAAGTTCTCAGGACGAAAATCAAATCTGGAATTAGAATACTCTAGGTCAATTTCTCTTAAACTTTATTTAGAAAAAGAATGAATAAACTTGTTCAGGACCAAACAGGAATGATAGTTGTCTGATAAATCTGGAAAAACATATTATATCAAAAAGACTTTTATTTTGCCGGATTCCCCTTGTAAATAATTATTATTTACTAGCTGACCCGGCAAACATTGTTAAACCACTATTAAAGAATTGACCTTGGTAGATACTAATGTACCCTCCCTACCTACCTACCTGTACCCCTCTTTAACTCCTGACCGTTTTCTTCTACCTTACCCTCTTCTTTCCACTCTTACCATGCTCTTATCCCACACCCATGTGAAGCTCACAATTCCTATTCAACTTCCTAACTAACATTTGATGTCAAATCTATCAATACAATACCTACTTACTTATCAAATAACTCTATCAAGATACATATAAATTCTATTACGACTTAATATTAATTTGGCCAATGAACGTCGTAGTGGGAAAGGACTCTTATCATGATACGTAGTTACCCTATGCTCTATAAAGGGGAGTATGTGCTAATTCTTCATTAAAATAAACGCCTACTTAAATTAATATACTACTAGTTTGTAAACATGAATAGCTAACTCTCTAATTAAGATAAGGAACCCTCACTTTCTATAAATATATTACCTGACCTATTTATATTTGTTAAATTGGATACCTACTTAATTTACTACTGAAACTAATTATGATAGTTATAATGACTACCCATCTAAATAATTCTGATATTATCTAACTTATTAAACTTCTTCTATAGTAATACCTACCTAATCTCTTACTGAAATTAATTATAGTTCAGTTATTATACAACTAATGATTTCAACATGTTATATGTTTATTCAGTTCAATATATAGACTAATTGAATCCTGCACTTATGTGATTTATTCATAATTATTAATCTCATTGGATCAAATACCTTATATGAGTTATTGATATATTACCAATGATTGTACTCAACATGATATATTTGTTTTTCGGTCTAGGGCCCCATGAACACACGCCCAAGACAGTACAGTTCACACCAACTGAGGAATAACTGTTCCTATGTCTCTTATAGGTATGGAATAGGTAGCTTTACTCACTCCGCCTGGCCAAGACATCTGGCACCCATAACAGACAAACACCAATTCGAATGGCGTGGAATTACAATATATCATTCCCTTTACCTAATTAAAGGCTTAAGGTAAAATTATAAGAGTATTCTCTTTTATGTATTCCCCTTCTAGAGGTATAAAAATATCATAGAGATGTATATAACAATCTTTTAATGTAGAACCTAATTAAAGTAGGTATACAATAAACTGAGAGAATAATAAGTAACCTTTATATTCCCTTTCACGTTAGAGTGCATATTTGCAGTAGATACTTAAGAAATTTACAATAGATTTCATCTTAGAACTAATGTCCATTTCACCAAAACCAATCTAAAGTTTTAGGTAGGTAAAGTTGAGTTGTAAACTTATTAGTTACTCACATCACCAAGATTGCCACAAGTCATTATTAGACTATATATGTGTACGGGTCTATTGCCCAAGTCTAGGAGTTTTGAATCTATTCCATAGTTGGAAAATATCATCTATTGTGATAAGATTCTCATTCTTCAGACTATACTCGATTAAATGAGCAAATACTAAGTCAATTGTTGCAATTGAGAACTATTTTAGTCACAGTAGAATAGACATAAGTCCCGTCATGATAAACTAAACCTTAACGGTTTTCTCTGGTTATTTGCATATAAAATATAACTAACTGCAAAACAACACAAGAACATGAATGACTCAATCTACAATCGGTTATCAATCACCAACCCCATATCGTTACACTTTCCGTTAATAGGTAGGTACTATGTTTATCTTTTGTTCATAATATTACTATACCCGGTTGGCTAAACAAATAGTCTAGTATATGATTGAATACTAATATTGTAATACTATAAGATACTTTATTTGACTTTTAGTCTTGTTTTTATTCAAATGACCAATTTGACACTTTAAATTACACTACAAATTATGGTAGTCTCTTGATTTAGAATAACAATAATAATACTTTTCTATAATGCCTTTAAACAGACAAACATCTTTTGTCAAGGAGTTTGAAATTAATAATACTTGTATCAACTATTAGCTCGGTTGTTTGAATAGTTTCTGTATTGAATTAAAGAGTATAACAGTTAAAATTCTGAATATTACTTTATCAATAATTCGAACTGACCTTGAGGGAATTCATGACTGTATCATTGAGTTAAAGTCAGATTTAAACACAAAGCCACACACACTCGTAACTTCTTATATCACCGTATCATATTGGTCTAACACTGAACTTTACATAATAATTATAGCCCCTTCCTACAACAAACCATGACGGTTATTAGATTCCATAACAGACGTAATTACGCTTAAAAGTTAGTTTATTCCTAATCCCGGTTTATCAAGTGTACCTACACCTACCTATAAGTCTATTCCCTGTGTTTGAACAAATTATACCCATTTAGACTAATTGTGTGGTGTGTTATGTCCCTAACTATTTTAATAAAGATTACAGGTGAGTCAAGCCTGATTTTGGCGTACCTAAGACCCGTGTTTTGTCACAAGAACAACGACCGTAGTCTGGGATGTTGCCTCATGACGACCCTACATATGTATTGTGTGCATAAATAAATATATAATTATATAAGACTGAGCTGTTGACTTCAATAAATGTGACTAGGTCAAACTATTGGGTATCAACACTCAGATGGCTTTTTCGACCCTGAAACTCAGGTAAAGTCGAAAGCTGTCCCGCCATTTTGGATTATCAGCAAACTAGCTAAAAGTGGTCACGAGCTTAGTTAACACCGTCAGGTCTCCACTCGTGGCTGCCACATCGACAGACTTACCTATTGGGATTCCCTAGCTATTCCTATGGCCTCAGCCCCTAGCCCTAGCCTAACCTTTTATACCTACTATCCCCATTCGAACTCCTAAAACAACATCTCGCGTTAGGAATGGCCGTTGAGCAGACTCACTCGAACGAACTACGCTTCATATCTAGATAATCAGCGAAGCCAGGAAAGGAGTCTTGCTACCATTCCAACAAGATGCTGTTAACGCGACATTTCAACCAATGTTCGAGCTAAAATTTCACTAAAGAATCATGATTTTACACAAATGCAACGCGATTTTATCAATTATAATGAATTAACACGAATTTCAATATAAGAAAATCATTTCAATCAATTCACAAAGCAAAGTTTCACTAGTTTACCACAAATTTTCCAAAATCCCGCTTGGTAACCCGCACTCAGTTGTTCCCCGTTAGCTATCCCCGAAGAAAGTGAACGAGGATCGCGCCAAATCCCAACTTTCTCACAATTTTCGCGGTCTAATTCGGCGGGAGTCTCCTTTGCACCAATCAGCGTCTTCTAAATCCTCTTTTTAATTCCTACAAACCCCGCAATATTTCTAGACCAATCCAGTACTGCTTCCCAATGCTCGCAACTTAATAAATATATTTTTTTTAATTATTAATATTAACTCCCTGTGAGAAATATTCACTTTATACAATTTAAAATGCCTAACTGAATTAACTTCCCTTCTCTTTACTTCAATTCACCTTTTTTTGTAATTCATTCTATTTATTTACCATTATAAATAACTTCCAAACCGGAAACTATCTAAACATCTATCAATATCCCCAACCTAACAAAATATACCAAGTATTTCTTTCCTTCCCTTTTTTTTTTTTTTAATAATATTATTTAATAATAAAAACCCTTTTGTACAACCAATTTAAAACATTAAATTAAATTAGAATTCCTTATTATTAGTATATCTCTTCAAATAGTATAATTATATCGATTTAAAACCATCATAATCTGATAAGAACAGCGCCATCTACCAGAAACCCGTATTATTACTTAGACTAGTCAATATGATGATGCAATATGAAAAACCCTATCTTTCATTACATTTATCAACAATCCAATTTCATTTATTAGCTTTTCCTCTAAAACAGATTATTTCATGAATCGTATTGCAACAAACCTTTGTTATTTTAATTCTAAATATTAATTTTATTATTGATAACAGCGCCATCTCTTAGAAATCGATTTATTACTTATAAAGACATGTGACGTTCTGTCTCGTTACAATCTGATAAGAATAGCGCCATCTACCAGAAACCCGTATTATTACTTAGACTAGTCAATATGATGATGCAATATGAAAAACCCTATCTTTCATTACATTTATCAACAATCCAATTTCATTTATTAGCTTTTCCTCTAAAACAGATTATTTCATGAATCGTATTGCAACAAACCTTTGTTATTTTACTTCTAAATATTAATTTTATTATTGATTACAGCGCCATCTCTTAGAAATCGATTTATTACTTATAAAGACATGTGACGTTCTGTCTCGTTACATCCGACCCCCTGAATCTGACGAAGAAACTTAACTACAATTTGTTCGAAGTAAGATTCACATTAAAGACTACTTAAATAAATATTATATATATATATACAATTATGAATATGAATTATCAATCTTCCCTTCCCTATAATTATGATTCAACCCATTTCATAACCTATTCAGTTATAACTCAAATTCCGCACCTTTTATGTCTTGTGTAAATTGACCAAATATCAAAATCCGATACCTCCCAATCTCATTACAAGCTTTTTAGTTAAATCACAACATTACATTATTTCCCGTCAGGACTTGATCCAATTCAGTGAGAGAAAATGGTTGTGAGGCACCTTTGCGCTGTCGCACAGAGTAAAAGTTTATACAGGAACCTACATTACGCTCGCCATATAACCAAGTACTCCGCTCCCCAGAAAAAGTTCAACCCTATTGACTAAAGACATAAAAGAATGTATAGATTTTCACCCCACCAGTAATAAACCTGAAAGGCCGACATTAAGACAATGGTATTTGTAGAGTGTGCCAAGTTCCGACCTATTCTGTTTAGTTGGAGATTCATGAAAGTTCTTCTCGACATGCATGACCTTGATTTCAAATTTTGAAATCAATGTCTATTACTAACCTAACTCTTTGCATCTTTCATGAATCCGTTTGTGATGCATGCAGATATTTGAACCATAACTCAATTTAATTATAAACCCTTGAAAATTAATGCTGGTTGGGATGGCCCACCATACTGAATTTAATAGCATTCACTCATTATAACCTTTCATATTGACATCGTTCCGTTCGTCTCATACACTAAAATATTTCTTTAATCCTTTCCAGAACCCTCTTCTATGGTCTTGCTTCCTGCCAACCAGTCAGCATTATGAAATACAAAATATAATGTGGTTATGAACAATAATGTTTTTTTTTTTTTTTTTATATATATATATGAAAGAAGACAAGCAATCAATTATTACCCTTCAATATATTTAATAACATTTTTTTTTTTTTTTTTTTTTTTTTTTTTTTTTTTTTTTTTTTTTTAATAATTATTTAATAACAGCTTTTCAATTTTATTTAATTATACATATATTTTAATATATAAATATACTTTATATACCTACATAAATAAAATAATAATTAAAAGGTAAAGCCACCCTACGCCCCACCATCTGACAGGAAGAGTCAGTTACATTTATTATAATTTTTTTTTTTTTTCTATTCAAAACTAATATTTCTATATCAAAAATTTTTTTTTTTTTTTTTTTATCATAAATAACCTAATATCAAACTTCTAACTTAAAAAAAAAATTTTTTTTTTTTCAACAAACTCATACCATCAGATGGGCTTCACCCCTTTCCTCCATTTAATCTTTATTTATTTTTCTCTTTTTTTTTTTTTTCACATCTAGTAACATTAATATTTTTAACAAATATTTCTTTAACATTTTTTTTCTTCTAAATCAAATTTATCCTTATAACAAGTTTCTCAACCTAAACCAATTTATTTCCCTTTTTTTTTTTCCCACATTAAATAACATTTATATTTTTAACAAATATTTCTCTAACATTAATTTTTCTATCCCAAAATTTATTCTAACAACAAGTTTCCCAATCTAAATTAATTTATTCCCCCTTTTTTTTTTTTTTCCCACATTAAATAACATTTATATTTTTAACAAATATTTCTTTAACATTTTTTTTTCTCTTCTAAATCAAATTTGCCCTTATAACAAGTTTCTCAACCTAAACCAATTTATTTCCCCTTTTTTTTTTTTTTCTCACATCTATTCATACCATCAGATGGTCCTCTCACCTCTCTTCTTCAATTAATATTTATTTATCTATATTTTTTCTTATATAAAATAACATTTATATTTTTAGCAAATACTTCCTTTAACAGATTCTAATGTTTGTATTTAATTAGGTTACTAGTTCCATTATACATTGCAATAGATTACAAATCCTTCTAAATTTCCTTAAGTTAAAAATATACCGTTCCTATTCACTTATACAATTTTACATAAATTTAAATCTACTTTCGGCTTCTCGTTCCAGTCCCCACTCAAATAATTATAATTTTTCCTATTCCCTTTAAATGTAAAATTTTGACAAATGAATTGTATTGAATTTTCCTCTAACTTCTTTACTCTGCGGATGAACTAAAATATACACATTTTTATAGGGACTCCCAGCTATCATGTATGGCCCTTCATATAAATTCTCAAATTTTTTTGTCAATTTTAGTTCAGCATTAGATCTATTTAATTTTCTAATTTTCACTAATTCTCCTATTTGGTATTCTATTAACCGACAGGTTTTATTAAATTTTAATTTTCGCTTTTGTGCTGACACCTTTAAATTCTCATGGGCTAATTCTCTAACTTCTAAAATATTTAATTTATCATTACCTTTATTTATTTTGTCATCAAAAGAAAGTTTAGTAGAAGTCCCATACATTATTTCACATGGAGTATAACCTGTACTCTCATGAAAGGTATTATTATATAATTCTTCCAATTTAGGCACTGTATCTACCCATCCCTTATGGTTAGTACTATTATAAGTTCTAAACAATCTACCCAGTTCTCTATTAACCCTCTCTACTGTATTTGGTCTAGGATTCCTAACAGTAGTGTAAATTATTTTGATCCCCAGCGAAGCCATCCCTTCCTTCCATACTCGACTAGTAAATTGTGTACCATTATCTGACATTATTACTTTAGGTTTTATAATTTCTAACAATTTCTTTACTTTACTGAATACTGCTTTTGCTGTAGCCTTTCTCAAAACGTAAAATTTCACGAACTTACTAAATGAATCTTGAAACACTAACATATAGTTCATTCCAAACTTTCCAGTTGGCAATGGACCATAGATATCCACCATAACTAAATCTCCTATATCTTTAGTAACAATAGGACAGCAAGGCCCCACCTTATTAGAGTTAGAGTGTTTTGTTAATTGACAAATTTCACAAATCCTAACCAACTGTTTTACATTTCTAGTCAAACCTTTCCAATAAAAACGTTGTTTTAAATATTTTAGCATTTTATAACTACCCTGATGTCCCATCTCTAAATGTACTTGTTTAATTACCTCTTCTCTAAGTTCTCCTGGTAAAAATATAGAATTTTCTTTTCCCCCTTCTCTAGAAACAACCAAAACTCCGTCTATTAATTTACATCTACTACTTAACCCCTTTAATGACTTTCCTGTCTCATTTGAAACTTTAATTTGTTTAATTAATTTATTTATTTCCTCATCTCTCATCTGAAATTCCGCTATCCGACTTAACTTTTTTAACAAATCCTTATTTTGACTAGACCCCATATATAAAATACTCGGCATTCTGTTTCTTTCCTCCTGTAATACTCCT
Source organism: Eilema depressum (assembly GCA_914767945.1). Classification (NCBI taxonomy): domain Eukaryota; kingdom Metazoa; phylum Arthropoda; class Insecta; order Lepidoptera; family Erebidae; genus Eilema; species Eilema depressum. The sequence goes on along the minus strand of OU612012.1, from coordinate 43,839,354 downwards.
TCATTCGGTGGATAACGTGATAAAACATCTGCCACTATATTATCTTTCCCTTTAATATGTTGAATTTCATATTGGAAATTCTCTAAATAATTTATCCAACGAGTTATTTTTGCATTGTACAACTTCCAAGTTTTAACAAACAACAAAGCCTTATGATCCGTTCTAATTATTACCTTTGCCTCCCTCAAATAAGTTTCAAATTTCTCTAAACAACAAATTACTGAATAAAACTCTTGTTCTGTTACTGTCCAATTTAATTGTGCCCCCCTTAAAGCTTTACTATAAAACCCCAATATTTTTTGCATTCCATCATTATCTAATTGATATAAAACCCCTGCTAATCCTATTTGTGAACAATCCGTTTGTAAATAATATGGCTTGGAAAAATCTGGATGATGTAACCGAATGGTTTTTAAAAACAATGATTTAATTTGTTCAAAGGTTAGTTGTTCCAAATGACCCCATTTCCAAATTTTATCCTTCTTTAATAGATTATACAGTGGTTGAGCCTGTCTGTTATAATTTGGAATAAACTTCCTATAAAAATTACATAACCCCAAAAATGCTCTTACTTGTTTTAATTTTTTTGGCACTGGAAATTCTTGAATTGCTTTAACCTTATCTGGATCAGTTCGTAACCCTTCCGTAGAAATTATATAACCTAACATTTTAACCTCCTTACAACAAAATTCACATTTTTTTAAATTACAAGTTAACCCTGCTTTCCATAATTTTCCAAGTACTACATTTAAGTGTTCCAAATGTTGTTCAAACGTTCCCACAGTTATTATCGCTAAATCATCCAAATAATTCACACAATACTCTCTAACTTCATGTCCCAATATTATATCCATCGCTCTACTAAAACTTCCAACCGATGTTTTTAACCCTTGAGGTAAAACATTATAAACATAAGATTTCCCATTAAAAGTGAAACCAGTATACTTCTTACTATCTTGTGTAATAGGTATTTGAAAATATGCATTATTTAAATCTATTATGCTTATAAAATTTGCTCCATGAAACGAATTTATCACGTCTAATTGTAAAGGTGGTTTCTCTGTTTCAGCAACCATATATTTGTTAATTTCTCTAGCATCTAGCAACACTCTAATAGAATCATCTTTTTTAATTGTAAATGTTAGTGGGCTACAATATGGAGTTGCTGATCTACTAATAATACCCAATTCCTCCATTTCATTTAATTTAGCTTCAATTCTCGTCCTATAAGCATATGGAACAGGATAACTTTTCCTAATAATTGGTACTTCTGAACTCATGACTATTTTATGTTGATAACAGTTTGCCCTCCCTAATTGAGAAATAAACAAACTCCCAAATTTTTGTAATAAATTTAATAATTCTTTTCTTTGACCTAATTCTAATTTGAGATCAATCTCAAATTCCGACCAATTTATCTCACTCTGTCTATCCTGTCTAGCTATTAACCCTTGCACTTCTTTAAAACTTTTACCATTACCCCCCTCTAAAAATGGTATCACAGATCTTTGTTCCGCTTGTTTCAGAATTAAACCCCTTTCTACTGGACCTGTATTAAGTATCACTTCATTCTTCCTCAACCAATCAAACCCTAATATTATTGGATTTATTAATCCTGGTACTACTATAAACCCAGTTTGCTGTACAAACTCTCCTAACATTAAAGGTAGTAAAACCACTTTCCTAATCTCCCCACTTTTATGACCTACAGCTGTTTTAATATTGAACGGTTTAATCGGCAACCAAGGGATATCATGATTTTCGTCAGCTTTCAATTCATTTAAAAACTCCTCAGATATACTAGTAATGTCGCAACCCGTATCTATTAACGCTATTACTTCACGCTCAAATATTCGAACCATAACTTCTGATGTAAAATTTAAATTTATTTCCCTATCCGTCTCCTCCTCAAACACCACTCCTGCATTTATTGAATCTAACGAATCCCCTTGTCTTATATTATTTACCCATTTAAACAAATTTACTAGCTGTAACTCGATATTTAACTGTTTTGGTTCTAACGTTTTATAACCTAATCCTTCTGTACGACTTCTATTTGTTAATATAGTAGTTATAGGTGTTCTAATACCGTTTCCATTTATTCCCAATGATGAACCTACTTTCCAACCCATTCTATACATTATTTCTAATGCCTTGCTCCCTGAAATTGAGACTGGACCGAGAGCCGAAGTTCCAATCCCCTCTAGTTTAACCCTACTGTTTCTTCTATTAATGTAGCGTTCTCTGCCGAAGCTAACGCCGCTGTAGCTTCTTTTGGTTTTTGGTTTGCTGAAGGTTTTGGCCATTTTTTGTATCCTTGCTGATAATCTTTAAACTTCTTATCTGTTTCTTTTCCTTTAGTTGACACAAATTGATTTACCCCATTGTATTGGTTGGCAATATCATCCATTCCTCTTAAATATTCTGCCGCTTCTATTACTGTATCTATTTTGGAGGTATACCAACCTTGTTGGACGTATTTTGGGAATTGCCTAATTATATCCCCTATTAATTGCTTCTCAGACATTCTGTATGTAAGCATTTGTGCCCTCCCTGTTAAATTTAGGAAATAACCCAACATTGATGGAAAGTTTTCACGATCCCAAACACCATTTACTATACTTCGTCTCAATTCGTTTTGCTTACTTTCACCCCAATAGGTATTCAAAAAATCTAATTTAAAATCCTCTAAGGTATTCCACCGTACATTGAAAACTCTCGCCCATTCCCTGGCTTCACCTTCTAAACATTCCTGTAGAATTTCCAATTGATTCTCATTATGACCAATTTTCCTTAAATAAATTTCCAAGTCTTCCAAGAAAGTTACCGGATGAATATGTTCTTTACCTCCAAATTTTGGTTTCTCTATAGTAACATTTCTTATATGATAGTTCACACTTCTAAACAAATCTTGGTCTGCATTCCCCCTAATATTGGAAGCGTTCCCCTTCTTCGGTTCCAGATTTTCACTGTTTGATGTTTGAGATATGTCCGGAATTTCCTGTTCCTCAAGTATAATATTATTTCTTCCCAAAGATGCCTCAGTATTTAAACCACATTCTTCTCTATCTTTCTGCTTTGTTTTAGTTTCGTTCACTTCCTTTCTTAATATTTCTAATCGAGAAGACAACCCTTCTATAGCACGATTCAACCTTTTAAATATAACAGTCGTCAAAGTGGAATTTACTCTCCTGCTCCTTCCTATGCATTTTCTAATCGGACTACGACTCTTTCTTGAGTGATGAGAAGTGGAAACTGGAGGCTCCACTTCACTCATTTCCACCTCCTCTGAACCATCCGTTCCTGTATTTACCGCACTTTTTTCTATAAAGCGAACTGGCACCTTCCTTCGTCTATTAGGCCTAACCATCTTCCTCACTCAAAAACAAAATCTTTTCAAAATAAAATGCACAAACTGTTATTTCCACAAATTTTAAATTTTCTCTATTATAATTCTTTGTTATTTCCACAAATTTTAAAATTAAATAATTTTTTTTTTTCACAAATTTTACTATAAATCAATTTTCACACAAGTTAATTCAACTCGATTAAATCGATGAGAATTGATATTAAACAAATAATACCAATTCCCACCGTTTCCTATCTTGTATTTCACTAAATTTCCTTTTTGTTTTTTTTTTCAGGCCCTACAATTATTGTTTTAAAATTCTCCATCCTATCATACATAACATTCTATGTTAAACATCACTATATTAAGTTTAATAACCTTCCTAATCCAAATACTCAAATTTTGGATAAGTGGAATTTTCATCAACCTATAACCATCATTTATTTTTACTGGATTCCTTCATTTATTTAGATTAACAACCCCTCATTATTTATTTACAACAAATATATGTAAAACAATTAACGACCCCCATTATTTACTAATAACAACTATGTCTAACTAACGACCCCCATTTTGCTAAACTGTTATTGTCATTCAACAATTACTATCACAATAATATTAATTTATCTTATCTATCGTTCCTCATTATTTATTATTATTAATATAACTAATTAATCGACCCTAATCATTTACCTTTAAAATTAAGATTAATATATTTAAAGTTTCAATCCTCAATTATTATCAAAATATAATTTCTAGCTATTCACTATGTTTTATTATTTTAGCACAACTATTCCCTTTTACCTTTTTATTTATACGGCAACAAATTGTACGGTATAGACATACCGTACCTCCTCATTATAAATACCTCATTATTAACATTAGTTTCCACCCATACCTTTTTTTTTTTTTTTTTTTTTTAATAAATAATTACCCCCTTATAACTTCAATAACTTATTTATAACTGTTCTAAAATAATAATCATCATCATCACTACTATAACATAGCACCAAGACATCCTATACTATCCTATCCTATCCTAATTCTATTCTGATCCTGGTCACGGCGCCACCAAATTGTACCCTCCCTACCTACCTACCTGTACCCCTCTTTAACTCCTGACCGTTTTCTTCTACCTTACCCTCTTCTTTCCACTCTTACCATGCTCTTATCCCACACCCATGTGAAGCTCACAATTCCTATTCAACTTCCTAACTAACATTTGATGTCAAATCTATCAATACAATACCTACTTACTTATCAAATAACTCTATCAAGATACATATAAATTCTATTACGACTTAATATTAATTTGGCCAATGAACGTCGTAGTGGGAAAGGACTCTTATCATGATACGTAGTTACCCTATGCTCTATAAAGGGGAGTATGTGCTAATTCTTCATTAAAATAAACGCCTACTTAAATTAATATACTACTAGTTTGTAAACATGAATAGCTAACTCTCTAATTAAGATAAGGAACCCTCACTTTCTATAAATATATTACCTGACCTATTTATATTTGTTAAATTGGATACCTACTTAATTTACTACTGAAACTAATTATGATAGTTATAATGACTACCCATCTAAATAATTCTGATATTATCTAACTTATTAAACTTCTTCTATAGTAATACCTACCTAATCTCTTACTGAAATTAATTATAGTTCAGTTATTATACAACTAATGATTTCAACATGTTATATGTTTATTCAGTTCAATATATAGACTAATTGAATCCTGCACTTATGTGATTTATTCATAATTATTAATCTCATTGGATCAAATACCTTATATGAGTTATTGATATATTACCAATGATTGTACTCAACATGATATATTTGTTTTTCGGTCTAGGGCCCCATGAACACACGCCCAAGACAGTACAGTTCACACCAACTGAGGAATAACTGTTCCTATGTCTCTTATAGGTATGGAATAGGTAGCTTTACTCACTCCGCCTGGCCAAGACATCTGGCACCCATAACAGACAAACACCAATTCGAATGGCGTGGAATTACAATATATCATTCCCTTTACCTAATTAAAGGCTTAAGGTAAAATTATAAGAGTATTCTCTTTTATGTATTCCCCTTCTAGAGGTATAAAAATATCATAGAGATGTATATAACAATCTTTTAATGTAGAACCTAATTAAAGTAGGTATACAATAAACTGAGAGAATAATAAGTAACCTTTATATTCCCTTTCACGTTAGAGTGCATATTTGCAGTAGATACTTAAGAAATTTACAATAGATTTCATCTTAGAACTAATGTCCATTTCACCAAAACCAATCTAAAGTTTTAGGTAGGTAAAGTTGAGTTGTAAACTTATTAGTTACTCACATCACCAAGATTGCCACAAGTCATTATTAGACTATATATGTGTACGGGTCTATTGCCCAAGTCTAGGAGTTTTGAATCTATTCCATAGTTGGAAAATATCATCTATTGTGATAAGATTCTCATTCTTCAGACTATACTCGATTAAATGAGCAAATACTAAGTCAATTGTTGCAATTGAGAACTATTTTAGTCACAGTAGAATAGACATAAGTCCCGTCATGATAAACTAAACCTTAACGGTTTTCTCTGGTTATTTGCATATAAAATATAACTAACTGCAAAACAACACAAGAACATGAATGACTCAATCTACAATCGGTTATCAATCACCAACCCCATATCGTTACACTTTCCGTTAATAGGTAGGTACTATGTTTATCTTTTGTTCATAATATTACTATACCCGGTTGGCTAAACAAATAGTCTAGTATATGATTGAATACTAATATTGTAATACTATAAGATACTTTATTTGACTTTTAGTCTTGTTTTTATTCAAATGACCAATTTGACACTTTAAATTACACTACAAATTATGGTAGTCTCTTGATTTAGAATAACAATAATAATACTTTTCTATAATGCCTTTAAACAGACAAACATCTTTTGTCAAGGAGTTTGAAATTAATAATACTTGTATCAACTATTAGCTCGGTTGTTTGAATAGTTTCTGTATTGAATTAAAGAGTATAACAGTTAAAATTCTGAATATTACTTTATCAATAATTCGAACTGACCTTGAGGGAATTCATGACTGTATCATTGAGTTAAAGTCAGATTTAAACACAAAGCCACACACACTCGTAACTTCTTATATCACCGTATCATATTGGTCTAACACTGAACTTTACATAATAATTATAGCCCCTTCCTACAACAAACCATGACGGTTATTAGATTCCATAACAGACGTAATTACGCTTAAAAGTTAGTTTATTCCTAATCCCGGTTTATCAAGTGTACCTACACCTACCTATAAGTCTATTCCCTGTGTTTGAACAAATTATACCCATTTAGACTAATTGTGTGGTGTGTTATGTCCCTAACTATTTTAATAAAGATTACAGGTGAGTCAAGCCTGATTTTGGCGTACCTAAGACCCGTGTTTTGTCACAAGAACAACGACCGTAGTCTGGGATGTTGCCTCATGACGACCCTACATATGTATTGTGTGCATAAATAAATATATAATTATATAAGACTGAGCTGTTGACTTCAATAAATGTGACTAGGTCAAACTATTGGGTATCAACACTCAGATGGCTTTTTCGACCCTGAAACTCAGGTAAAGTCGAAAGCTGTCCCGCCATTTTGGATTATCAGCAAACTAGCTAAAAGTGGTCACGAGCTTAGTTAACACCGTCAGGTCTCCACTCGTGGCTGCCACATCGACAGACTTACCTATTGGGATTCCCTAGCTATTCCTATGGCCTCAGCCCCTAGCCCTAGCCTAACCTTTTATACCTACTATCCCCATTCGAACTCCTAAAACAACATCTCGCGTTAGGAATGGCCGTTGAGCAGACTCACTCGAACGAACTACGCTTCATATCTAGATAATCAGCGAAGCCAGGAAAGGAGTCTTGCTACCATTCCAACAAGATGCTGTTAACGCGACATTTCAACCAATGTTCGAGCTAAAATTTCACTAAAGAATCATGATTTTACACAAATGCAACGCGATTTTATCAATTATAATGAATTAACACGAATTTCAATATAAGAAAATCATTTCAATCAATTCACAAAGCAAAGTTTCACTAGTTTACCACAAATTTTCCAAAATCCCGCTTGGTAACCCGCACTCAGTTGTTCCCCGTTAGCTATCCCCGAAGAAAGTGAACGAGGATCGCGCCAAATCCCAACTTTCTCACAATTTTCGCGGTCTAATTCGGCGGGAGTCTCCTTTGCACCAATCAGCGTCTTCTAAATCCTCTTTTTAATTCCTACAAACCCCGCAATATTTCTAGACCAATCCAGTACTGCTTCCCAATGCTCGCAACTTAATAAATATATTTTTTTTAATTATTAATATTAACTCCCTGTGAGAAATATTCACTTTATACAATTTAAAATGCCTAACTGAATTAACTTCCCTTCTCTTTACTTCAATTCACCTTTTTTTGTAATTCATTCTATTTATTTACCATTATAAATAACTTCCAAACCGGAAACTATCTAAACATCTATCAATATCCCCAACCTAACAAAATATACCAAGTATTTCTTTCCTTCCCTTTTTTTTTTTTTAATAATATTATTTAATAATAAAAACCCTTTTGTACAACCAATTTAAAACATTAAATTAAATTAGAATTCCTTATTATTAGTATATCTCTTCAAATAGTATAATTATATCGATTTAAAACCATCATAATCTGATAAGAACAGCGCCATCTACCAGAAACCCGTATTATTACTTAGACTAGTCAATATGATGATGCAATATGAAAAACCCTATCTTTCATTACATTTATCAACAATCCAATTTCATTTATTAGCTTTTCCTCTAAAACAGATTATTTCATGAATCGTATTGCAACAAACCTTTGTTATTTTAATTCTAAATATTAATTTTATTATTGATAACAGCGCCATCTCTTAGAAATCGATTTATTACTTATAAAGACATGTGACGTTCTGTCTCGTTACAATCTGATAAGAATAGCGCCATCTACCAGAAACCCGTATTATTACTTAGACTAGTCAATATGATGATGCAATATGAAAAACCCTATCTTTCATTACATTTATCAACAATCCAATTTCATTTATTAGCTTTTCCTCTAAAACAGATTATTTCATGAATCGTATTGCAACAAACCTTTGTTATTTTACTTCTAAATATTAATTTTATTATTGATTACAGCGCCATCTCTTAGAAATCGATTTATTACTTATAAAGACATGTGACGTTCTGTCTCGTTACACTAACTATACGACCACAGTAACTATAGACGACCATAAACGAGGCAGGATTTAACAGATTATCTGAGTGCTCTAATTACGATCTGTTCTGTATCATCACCAAGTCCATGTCTATATTGGAATCATTTCTTACTTATTAATCGTCATCATAATCATCATCTGATTGAAAGTTTTGAAGGAGAATTTAGAACGCTTCAGGCGACGCTCGGTAGATCAGTGGTCAGAGCATTCTCCCTGTAAGGGATTGGTCGCAGGTTCAAGTCCAGCTTGTGCGATTCACTTTTTCCATTCTTAATAGATATCATCATCATAATACGGTTATGTCCCGATAGCATCCGAGGCCTTCACGTCGTAGCCCGGGGTCCGCCTCCCTTCTTTTCCTCCCCCACTTCTTACGGTCTTGGGTATCACTGGCATTATGCCACCGTCACGTTAAACCCGCACTTCTGGGGTCTACTTCTCCCACTGTGACCCGGCAAGGACACCATTGCCAGATTACCGTTTAATACTTATTATTATTCAAAATATTTAAACAATAGAGATCGAATAAAAAGACCAACATGTTTAATTAATTAAAGTTGTACGAAAGTTGGCACTGTCGATGACGAAGCGAAATTTTTTTATGAGTTCTTAAATCGAGGAATATGATTCCTTCCAACTTATTCTGCCATCAAAAGCTTCTTATAACCATTGTTTTCAAAAAGAACTTTATTACGCTTCGCTCCACTTTAACTTGGCTAGATATTAAATATTTATGACGAAATTTAATTAAATTTTCAATTATTTATAATGAAGGCTAGCTACCCGAATACTGCAACTGAAAACTAGTTCTGAAGTATCTGAACGTTCATTGAAGTCAGATTGTTTCAATAAGACAATAGTTATTTGTTATACAAGAGTGCAAAGTTGCTTTTTAACCGTGTGATCAGTTTTGATAACCGAGCAAGCTAAAGATTCTAAACTCGCTGCGCTCGTGATTTACAAATTAGAATCTTGAGCTGTAGCGAGGGAATCAAAAGAGCACAAGGTGAAAAATCTTTGCACTCGAGTGCAACACGTAACTTTTCATCCCACCTCAGCGAGGAAATAATGGAATGCTTCTTCTTCATCCTAGCGTTAATTCCCAGTCGCATACGAGCTTTCACCTCGGAGTCTGGGGTCCGCTTTAGGTACCAGTCTTAACTGCGGATTTGACTGGACCTCGATATTTTCCGTAAAGCGACTGCCATATGACCTCCATAACCCAAACTCTCTGACATTAGAATTTATGAAAACCTCAGACTCGGAACCTCCTTGGTGTAGTTACTTTTTTTTAAATTTGCTTTGCACGCATCATTTTCTTTTCACGTCATATTGTTAAAAATTCTTGTTAATTTTTTTTGCATTTCATTATTACACATATACAGCCTCCGTATCCGTGGCGTAGCGGTAGTCATAGCGACCGCCACGCAGGAGGCGCGGGTTCGATCCCCGCTTAGTGCAAATATTTGTTTGCATGAATATGGGTATTTGGTGGTCTGTTCGTGCCTCGGAGAGCACGTTAAACCGTCGGTCCCGGTTGCCACACGAACATCTATAGCAGTCGTTACTGGCAGTTGGAGCCCTAAAAAGTTCAATAACAACGTTCTAGCTGCAATGCTTCAATATCGCCTAATGTCACCATTGGGTTATGGAGGTCAGATGGCAGTCAAATCCGCAGTTAAGAGTGGTACCTAAAGCGGACCCCAGACTCCGAGGTGAAAGCTCGGATGCGACTGGGAATTAACGCTAGGATGAAGAAGAAGCATTCCATTATTTCCTCGCTGAGGTGGGATGAAAAGTTACGTGTTGCACTCGAGTGCAAAGATTTTTCACCTTGTGCTCTTTTGATTCCCTCGCTAAAGCTCAAGATTCTAATTTGTTAGATAAAATTTAGAATCTTTCGCTTGCTCGGTCATCAAAACTGAGCACGCGGTTAAAAAGCAACTTCGCACTCTTGTATAACAAATAACTATTGTTGTACTCTGAGTGAATTCACAAGGACATGTTTATTTTTTATATGCTAATACGTAGAATATACTTTCATAATGGTAGTGTAGTATTTAAAAATGAGCATTTTGCATTGGGATTATCTAGTTAATATTTTTGTAATAATTTTTCGTAGGCTACGTACTGATTCTGAGCTAACAGCTTTTCAGCTGTATCCAACTGAGTAAGATATACGATAGAGAGAGCATATACAAAACCGAAGAAAGCCAATTTCAGCTGACACCATTGATTCATATTGTTTTCTTTTTCGCTAACGTGCTAAATTAAAATCCGGATACTGTACCTGGTGCACAAAAAGTTTGGCAAGTTTTTCAGTCGTTAAAGCTTTGCCATCCCGAATATATTTTTTCTATTGAAACAAAGACTGCTAGTCTTTTATGAAAAAAAATATTACTCGTAATACTACTAATTTTATTATTCTTAGGTCCGTATTCTAGAACGACATTCAGTGCAGGCTGAGTGTAACCTTTCAAAGTTAGATTAATATATCGATAAAGAAAATCATGTTTTCGTAACACGTATCCATAACCCATCAAAAAATAATAGGTATCAGGTCCATTACCCTCGTATATTTTCATGGAAATCTCCTCTTACCCGCCTTTGCTTACAAATCAACCTATATCTTACAATATCTTAAGTGTTCGTATTCATTTTGTATATTATCTTTTGAGTAATATTTTCTTTAACCTTCAAGTTAATCTATTACTTTAGTCTTTCATCCATATAAATATAAAATATTATGTCTATATATTATAAGCTAAACATCTAAATTAGTTGTGTTACAGACACATTGGAGATATTTAAAAAAATACTTGGTTCATCATCATCATCATCATTTCAGCCATAGGAAGTCCACTGCTGGACATAGGCCTCCCCTATAGATCTCCAATAGGACCGGTTGGAAGCGGCTCGCATCCAGCGCGTTCCCGCGGCCTTAATGAGGTCGTCTGTCCACCTTGTGGGTGGATGTCCAATACTTGGTTATGTTAAGCTAAATTTTGTAGCTTAACATATCCGAAGTATTTTTTGATTGATTTTAGATTTGAAAATTGTATTTTTTATTGCAATTAATTGAGGGGAACCAGAGACATTACTCAAAATAGAATTTTACAATCTGGGTCATACAACCAACATCCACACGGGCAGAGCGGGTATCAGCAAGTAACTTATGAATTTTTATTAGTTAAAAACTACATAGTATGTATCGCACCATTGTCACATTGTAACAAGCTGTTCACAGCTATTTAGTTCCAGAAAAGCCTTTGATGTTAGTCGATGCCACGCTGACAAGTAAGGGTTGGTACAAAATGGGTAGAAGTTTTGTAAATTTCTATAATGAAGTGAAAATTGGTATACATACATATATGGCAGACGATTTATCGATTTTCACGGGTATTACTAGTTGACAATATATTTATCATTTACTAACTTTTGCCCGTGGTTCCGCCCGCGTGGATGTCGGTTATCGCGACCAAACGTAGCCTAAGTCCTTTCTCAAGGTCTAATCTACCCCTATACCAAATTTCATCAAAATCGGTTCAGTGGTTTAGGCGTGAAAGCGTTACTTTCAGACAGAGTTACTTACGCATTTATAATATTAGTATGGATATGGATTCTTTGTGTCAACGACCCAAGTAACGAATGTGTACCTAAGTGAGGGGGCACCAATCGACTATACATCACACAATCGATAATGTCAAAATGAAGTCAAAAAGAAGAAGGCGTGCTGTTGTCTCTGCTTACCCCTGGAGGAAAATAGGCGTGAGCATGCATATGTATGTATATAAATCGTGAACGTTTTTTATTTTAACAATACTTACAGTGGAGGTAAATTTATTAAGAAACGTTCCTTGTTCGTCGGTATTTTATGTAAAACCAGCTGTCCCGGCGAACTTCGTACCGCCATATTTTTCCTGGTCCCGCTGCACCTATTTTCTCATCCTTTAAACCTTCCCTGAACACCCACGAATATTTTAAGACTAAAATTAGCCAAATCGGTTCAGCCGTTCTTGAGTTATAAAATAACAACGAAAAGTGGCATTGATTTTTATATATTAGATGATCTTATCGGTATTTATACCAGCCCCCTTATTCAGATTAACTGACGGTATCGTGAACACGCGCCTTCGTATTAGCAATCAAATTTAAATTGGCTTAGTTTAACGCCAGTTATTTCTATGTTAACCAATTGAAATCTACAGACTACTCACATTACGACTGTGATTAAGGCCCAACCGTATTCTAGAACGATTCTCAGTCATGAATAAGTCATGAACGTAAATCACCTGCAGCGTTCATAAAATCTCCAGATAAGTTTAGTTCTAGAATACAATCTGAGCTTGAAACTAGTTTTAAGTTCAGATTCATGACTGAGTACCCTTCTAGAATTTATGGAATTCACAATGTATTAAATGGCATACAGTACAGCCCCTTTTGCGTCATCGGCGGTAGGTTTTGTAATTGCAATAATTGAGGAGGTGGCCAGCCAAATACACGCGCGTAATTTATCAACTGTCGAGAGGAGAGTAACAAACTCAGTGGGAGATTTTAACGAGACTGCTCTCCAACTTTACTATGATAGCGAGCAAATATATTTCCGTCCTTTTCTCCCTCACACAATAATGTAAGACTGTCTCATTTAAGTTAAGCTTTCAGTTAACCTTTTGTATAGAAATCTTTCTCTGAACAGAAGAAAACTTACTGAACACAAATTAAAGTAACTTTTAGAAATGCATAGGTAATCTATGAAGTTGCAGTAGTCGGGGAAAAGTTCTTCAACCCTTCAACCTATAACTAACTATATATTAATCTGTGCTTTAACTTACAGTCTATACCTAAGGCTAATCAAGGCAATAACAAATAAATCCCCTATTATGGCAGATAGCATTCTAATTTAACTTTAGTGATCTGTGGGGAAATCGAAATACGCATGTTGGCAATCGGCTGTTTTTTTTTTTTTTTTTTAAATATTCTACAACATTCTACACAACGCTATCTAGACCCATGGTAAGCTTAATCAGCTTGTGTTATGGAATCTAGAATGCGGATATACATACTTAAATACTTTTTTTTTTTTTTTGTAAATACATACATATTATAAATAGAAACACCCAGACCAATGCAAATATTTATATTCATGAATACAAATATTGGCACTGAGCGGGGATCGAACCCGCGCCTCCTGCGTAGCAGCCGCGTTCACTACCGCTACGCCACAGAGGCAGTGTTAGTGTTTGGTAATTGTTTACATATAAAAAAAGACTTATGTAGTCTTTTTTTATATGTAAACAATTACCAAACAGCCAAACTTAGATATTATCCATGAAGCGACTGCCACTGACCTCCAAAATCCTTGGGCGATAAGCGACAACCAAGTTCTGCAGTTAGACCAGATTGCCTGACTTTTTATGGCTTCACTTCAACATACTTACATCTTCTTTTGTAAATATTTACGTCATATACCTACATATACATGCATTATAACTATTTTCACTTAACGGAAAATTAACCCGCAACCTCTATCTTAGCAGTCAAGCGCTCTACTAAACCCGCTAAGCCACAGAGAAGGTCAACATTGAAAAGATATGAAACATTCATTTATTTTTTCCAACTAAAAAGAAAACGAGAATTTTTTGAATAACCACCCCCCAAACACTTGAGTCTTTATGTATACCGTGCTATTGACAGCGGATTACCAAATCCTTCACTCAAAGTTCGTTTTTATGTGAAAAGTTTTAGGTCGATATCTCAAAAGAGGGTGACTTAAAGGTCATTGGGCCGCTAATGAGTGAGTTGCACCTCTGTTGTCTAGCTGCTTAGGATCACTACTACATGTTGCTCCTAGCATTAATTAGAAAATTTGGACGACTGAACGGATCTGAACCAGATTTGGCACAGATTCGTTGAAAAGAGTTAATTTTAACCGATATTTAATTTTGAGTGTTAGAGTTTTAACTGATATTTAATTTTGAGTGTTAGTTAATTATAGATTTAATAAAATCATTTAGTAAAACTAGTTCTAACTAAAAGACCGCGTCATATCTAAAAACTGGTTTTAACTGTGATATACAGAATCGATTCCCGGTTATTGTATGTGGGTTTGAAAAAAGTTTGAATGTCATTATTATTAAATCTAAAATCGAAGCCATGGTTCCTAAGAACAGATGTCGCTATCTCTCATATTTCTGACTTCTCCCTACTGACCCATTTGGATTGACCATCCTGTATAGGTATACAGAACTTACACCCGTATTCACAAACAATACTTCGCTATGCGTACTACCAAAACTGTGCAAAGAACGACAAATTCTCAGTGCGTTCGTTTTGGCAAGCCTTTTTATTCATTGATAACACTTAAGTAATACTTCGTTGAGGGAACGCACTGCGTTAGATACTGCTCCGTGATGTTCGTGAATTAATTTTACCAGCCCTATGCGCTCGAGCACACTATGAGACCTCACAGTATTGTTTGTGAATACGGGTGTTAGACTCATATTAGCAAGACAACTTGACATCCGTGGAAGAAAACTCAAGTGATAACACTTCTATACCTGTTATTATTATTAGTTCTGTGATTCCACCCTATCTTCCCGGGGGTGTCGTATAAGGCGACTAAAGGATATGGCTGTTTGCCAGCCGACAGTAAACATACCGGCTATGAAAAAGTTCTGCGGTTAATTATATTCGCTCCCTATTACATGGGACCAAAAATCATAGTTAGCAAAGTGTTCTTGTTAATGTACCCTATAATTTAGGGGATGAACAGTGTGGTATGTATATAGTGTATACCTGTACCTTGGTAATATATAGAATAGTTTCCTACGTATGTATGGGATCCTATCAATTTACTCTGCGGCGCGCGGCGGCGTCGTGGCAGTGAACGCGGCCGCTAAGCTCCTGCGGCACAGATTCGACCCCCACTCAGTGCAAATATTTGTAAGTATGAATATTTGCATTGGTCTGGGTGTTTGTATTTTCTAGTTATGTCTCTAAGTATGTAGGTATATCAGCATTCTAGGACCCATAACACAAGCTAGTTAAGCTATGCTTACTTTTGGGTCTAGATAGCGTTGTGTAGAATGTTCTACAATATGTATCTATTTATCTATCTATTCATATCAAATATTAATTAACTATGCCGATAAATTAATGCTCTAAATTGCAGCTATGACATTTGGATGGACATTGTACTTAGTCTATTGTAAAATACTTTTTCATCCCACCATCTCGGAAAGAGTACTTTTTTTCTTCGATATCTGAGTGTAAAAGTCGCTTTTATCCTCTAGAGTGGTAAAGTAAAGGAGACGATTTTTTATGTTAGAGCTTTCGGCCACCTACAAATTTTGGAGAACAATAATGAAACGAGTATTGATTTATTTGTAATGTTATCGGGATTACAATGGTACATTGCTTCTTAGCTAGTCTAACCGGAACATTGATATAAACCAAATCAAAACTGATACTAAAATCAATGTGAAACTAGGTGAAACTGTCATGGCGCCAATCTCAGAAAATTATAATTTTATTGATTATTTAGTATGACATAATAGACGTCATTAAAATCATGTCCTATGCAATGTATTGAATAAATAGAAGATGGATAGGGCAATAACCTTCTTTTTAACAAGTGGAAATCCACTCAAATCCGCCGGAGCCAGTGAAGGTGGTTATGTCTCGGACTCGAACCGACAAAACCCGCATGAGCCGTTTTTCACAGTCTATATGTCTACAATTCCTAAGATGATGATTCATACTTACACCATGAAATGAAAGTAGGTATCCAATGAAATAAAAACAAACAAAACCATATTATATTAATATTTATTTATTACATAGGTATAGGTATATAAAACGTTTCTTGGAAATTGTTGGTAGGTATGTCGTCCAAAAAGCATACAAATCATAGTGATTATATAATGAGCAGAAAGAATCAATTAATGTAAATAACATACATTCTCCTAATACCTTGGTTTATGTTAGTAATTATTGTTTGTTTAGACACTGATTTGCAGTAATGCATCTTCAGATAAGATGGTTGGCGGCACGGCTGGTATATTTATTAGAATTGTTTGACTACATCACTTATAGACACTGTAATACCTACTCCACTCGTCCATATTATTCAATACTAGCCATTGATTTATATAGCAGCTGCCTGTGTAACATCTGTATTATATATAATACTATTTTGTTACAATGAGCATTGAACAACAAGAAAATTCACTAATCAATCACTCAAAATAATCACAAAATAACTGTCAAACAATTTTTGGCACTTTTGGGATTGTATTGCCATTCGAAATAATGAAATCGTAATCGCTAACAATTTTTACCACATGGAATCGATTCCTCGATTGATACTTTAAAATAAAAATAAAACATCAGTTTTAAATTAAAATAATCTCCATTAGCGGGTTGTGGAGGTCAGATGACTGGAAGAGGTGCACCCGGGACTCCAAGGTAAGGCCAAGATAATGATGACGACAACCAAGTAGGTAAAGAGTGCAATGCCCAACCTAACGTTGTATTTTTGTATTCGTAAAGCTAAGTATAACCTGAGAGTATTATAGTTTAGAGTGTTTACTTTTAGACAGGCATAGTGTAAATAATAAATACTCTCAATGGACTGTTGTATTATATTATAACATCATTGAAATAAAAATATTTAAACGGATTCTATTACAGCCTAATAAGTGGGACCTAATACAATGATTGGTAAAATGTGGGTGTTAATTCACTCTGCCTAATCCTCCGGGGATAAATGAGTATAATATGATGATGACAGTAGGTATATAATGAAGTAACCTTAGAGTATCAGGAAGTAACTGAAAACGAATCTTCATAGAATGCGTTGAAGATAGTTTTATTTCAATTACACATTGAAATAAAACTATCTACAACGCATTCTATGAAGATTCGTTTATAGCAAAATACTTTTGTTAGCAGAAACTTCTAAGAATAATGTCATATGGAATGAGAATTGTAAGATTGAAGATTTGAAGAGAAAACCTATACCTATGTGCCTGAAGTTTTATCGAATACAATCGTATTCTTAATCGATTTGAGTCTATGGTAATGGTAAAGAAGATGTCTGGCAACATTCTAACATGTTGTCATGTGAAATATTAAGAATTTTCACAAATACAATGAATAAATAAAACACTCTTTAATAAGTTATCGTGAATCGGTTAGAGTTTGGAACATTCTTCGTCCAATTATCATAATAAATGGATTCGATTTTTTTGCATATTGTACAATGACTGTTCATGCCCTATTCTCTGTTGTCTCTCTCTTCTCTCACTCTCTCTTTGATGTTTTACATAAGAAACAAAAACTTAAAAGTCGTTGTATTGATGGGCCGAAAAGAAATCATCTCCTTTGAATTTAGAACATCGTGTGTACTAGGTTTGTGAACTCAAAACATCATTAAACCTATTTACTTCTACCTCTATGGTGCCGATTTATCATACAACTTTTTTTAATTTATGAAAAACTCAACTCGGAACCTCCTTGATGTACTCTACTTACTTTTTTTTTTAAATTTGCTTTGCGCGCATAATTTTTTTTTCACGTCCTATGGTTGAACATTGTTGTTGAATTTTATTTGTTGATATTTTATTATTAGTATAATTACACATAATTATTATACAGCCTCCGTGGCGTAGTGGTAGTGAACGTGGCCGCAACGCAGGAGGCGCGGGTCCGATCCCCGCTCAGTGCAAATATTTGTATGCATAAAAAGTTCAACAACAACGGTCTAGCTGCAATGCTTCGATATCGCCTAATGTCACCATTGGGTTGTGGAGGTCACATGGCAGTCGCTTTACGAAAAATATCGATGTCCAGCCAAATCCGCAGTTAAGACTGGTAAAGCGGACCCCGAACTCCGAGGTGAAAGCTTCGGATGCGACTGGGAATTAACGCTAGGAAGAAGAAGCATTTCATTATTTCCTCGCTGAGGTGGGATGAAAAGTTACGTGTTGCACTCGAGTGCAAAGATTTTACACCTTGTGCTCTTTTGATTCCCTCGCTAGCGTTAATCAAGATTCTAATTTATGAATCACTCGCTATGCTCGTGATTCAAATTTAGAATCTTTCGCTTGCTCGGTCATCAAAACTGAGCACGCGGTTAAAAAGCAACTTTGCACTCTTGTATACAAATAACTATTAATAACAGCTTTTAGAATTCGGGCACTTCATTTTTATACTTACACAGATTGATTTCAATCACTCTGGTATTTTATTATATTAATGGCATCCTCTTCCTCTCTCATAAAATAATTCCGTAATAGGATGTAGTGACATAAGTAAAAAAAGGTATGCGTACTAAGATTGTTTGGTCATGTAGAATAATTATATGGATGAGTTACGAATGACTACAGAAAATTACGATGCTAATATATAGAAGGGTACGTGCGTAGGTACTGGAGTACTGATATGGGTACGTTTACAAACCAAATGGGCCATGCTCGCGGAAAAACCGTGGTAAGTAATAGTAGAGACGGGTAATATTATTTTTGGTATCGATACACACCCGTATTCACAAATAATACTGTGAGGTCTCATAGTGTGCTCGAGCGCATAGGGCTGGTAAAATTAATTCACAAACATCACGGAGCAGTATCTAACGCAGTGCGTTCCCTCAACGAAGTATTACTTATGTGTTATCAATGAATAAAAAGGCTTGCCAAAACGAACGCACTGAGAATTTGTCGTTCTTTGCACAGTTTTGGTGGTACGCATAGCGAAGTATTGTTTGTGAATACGGGTGTAAGTCGATTTGCAGTGGATTACGTTGTATTATATCTATATATATATAAAAATCAATGCCACTTTTCGTTGTTAGTTTATAACATAAGAACGGCTGAACCGATTTGGCTAATTTTAGTCTTGAAATATTTATGGATGTCCAGGGAAGGTTTAAATGGTGAGAAAATAGGTGCAGCGGGAAACGGGATCTAAAATTCACGCGGGCTGAAAATAATATGGCGGTACGAAGTTCGCCGGGACAGCTAGTTTTCTATATTTTATAAGTACCGGTACCTAACCCTAATTTTATTATGTTCGTTAGCGACGAAAGTATGATGCGACACCTTCAACGAGATATGATACCTATCACTGTGTAAAGTATGATAGTGTACCGACACAAAATATTGTAGTACCGCACAGCGTTGTATCGATAGGTACTTAATAATATCGATATCTATCGTACATCTCTAATACTTAGTGACATAAATAAAGATTGTAAAAAAGCGACGCGCTTTTGCCTCTGTACATTCCTCTGGGAATAGACCATAAGGGTAAATACATAATTCTTATTCTTTATCCATGAAAAAAAAATTCAGAGATTATTCTTTAAAAATGTCAATTGTGCTCTCCAGTCGTTATGCTGACGTTTATCCGATCGTACTTTTATTGGCAAACTCTTTATTGCTTGATATTTTACGCAGAACATAAATATGATGAATGTTAGAAAAACCATACGGCAAATTGGACGTTTTGCGAAGTCATATCTGTATTTTAACATTTACGTCTAGGGTTACGATGGTGTCGGCGACGAGGGTTCTACCCAAAGGTATCATGTGAATAATAAAAAACACATCACGTAAAAAGAAAGAAAATATCACTGGCTGCCTTGTTTCTTTTGTCCTGGAGGCGCAGTATCGAAGAAATATTAATATTTTTTGTGACTCTTAAGCGTGAATTTTATCTATACAAAAAGGCAAGATGCAT
Source organism: Eilema depressum (assembly GCA_914767945.1). Classification (NCBI taxonomy): domain Eukaryota; kingdom Metazoa; phylum Arthropoda; class Insecta; order Lepidoptera; family Erebidae; genus Eilema; species Eilema depressum. The sequence goes on along the minus strand of OU612012.1, from coordinate 43,818,965 downwards.
GAGACGTAAGGCCTAATCAAAGAAAAATCTTACAATACGTATCTGAACGAACGAATTCGTCGTGGACGCTTGACGTCGTGGAGGGTGACATGCGTGCAAATGGACTCACTACCATGGACGCCCAAGATCGTGCGAAGTGGAGGAGGAAGAGCCGGAAGCCGGACCCTGAGCTTCGAGGTCATCTTGGCGACGGATGTAATCAGGAGAATACGTCTATATGCAGATGATGATGATGATGATGATGATGATGACAAACAATTACCATGTGTATGACGGTGATTGAACAAAGCATTGGCCTTAGGTATTGCCTATTTGACAAATATGGCTAATACCAAATATGCACAACTTAGTTATTTTTTTGTACGGCCAGTACTTAGGGTACTAAGTACAGGTGTCACAGTCATGTAAATTCACAAGTGACACCTCTGTAAAGTGTATACTTTCTTGTGAAGTAAATTAATATTTGCATATGTGCATGTAGGTACGTCAAATATTTTGCGAAATACCTAGGTACAACAAACGCCCACTAACAAACACAAATAGCCATATAAAGTCCCACCATTATAAAAATGTTTGACAAATGTGTTCAAAACGTTTTAGCTGATTTTGATATTGGACTTCACCTTAACGTAAACTACTAGTACGCTTTAATGATGCTACAGACCCGTCAGACAAACAAAGCTTCGGAGACCGATTCTTGGATGAAGACAGCTATTGTTACGTCTCTCGTATGAACTTCATATTTACTGTAAATACAATGCCGCATCTTTAAATCCGTAGATAAATCTTGCTGTACTAATAAAAATAGAAGGAATTTAATGTTCTGGTTTTGGGTTTCGAGCAGATAGTTAAAAATCATAAATTACAGTTTGAGTGTACAACACTATAATTTAAAAAAATATCAAAAATATCATTCATAAGTTTTAGGGTGCTTACAACAATCATGATCGGGAACGCCTTATTTTTTGCAATAGACAAAATGATTAGTTATTCACTGATTTTTTTACCTCAATGTCTTTATGTGACAGCACTTAATCCTTTATAGGAACAGATAAAGGGCTTGAACTATTAAATGTCTCTCATCCTAGCGTTAATTCCCAGTCGCATCCGAAACTTTTCAGCTCGGAGTCTGGGGTCCGCTTTACCAGTCTTAACTACAGATTTGGCTAGACCTCGATATTTTTTCGTGAAGTGATTGCCATCTGACCTCCACAGCCCAATGATAACATTAGGCGATATCGAAGCTTTGCAGCTAGACCGTTGTTTTTGGATTTTTTTAGGGCTCCAACTACCCGTAACGACTGCCATAGATGTTCTTATGGCAACTGGGACCGACGGCTTAACGTGCTCTCCGAGGCACGACCAGACCAATGCAAATACCCATTTTTCATGAACACAAGTATTTGCACTGAGCGGGGATCGAACCCGCGCCTCCTACGTAGCGGCCGCGTTCACTACCGCTACGCCACGGAGGCTGTCCGCTTAATAATGGGCTTGAACTATTCAATATCAGGTTTTAATTGCTGAAGGATAAAGCGCGTTATGTAACTAAGCCCCAGTCGTAAGCTCCAGTCGTAAGCCTACTAATAGTTTACTAGTTTAAAATCCCTCGCGTGCTCTGGTAGACACGTCCTCTTATTTGCTGAGAACTTAAAACACTTTACCAATTATATTTTGATCTATACCAATGGACGCAGTATCGTATTGGTTTAATGGTGGGTATATTTTGTTCTTTGTGTTATAGTTCGGACAATGGGCGACTACTGAAAATTGGATATTTGGGGACCAACAAAGATCTAATGGGCCGGGTCAACCTGCGGATTAACGACGAGATTCTGACTTAGGCTTTCTTCTTAGGAAGTCAGACATCAGACGAGCGAATGCTCCTTCTATACCCTCCACCCTCTTGTCTCAGTAGTCCGGTTGCTAGTCCGGTTAATCTACGTCAAGTTCTATTAGTGTAAACAGTGACAGAACATCGTTCGTTGTTCTTTCTTATGTAAACTCTGAAAGTAAGGTTTCATTTACACTAAAATATTAAGAAACAATGCTCTTAAAATGCTCTTGTTCTAGTTCTAGCTATGTTCGATTGGTCTGAATCCACCTTAAGAACCAAGATAAACAAAATAGGAAGGAGAAATACCTAAAAATGAAGACGATGATGTTGACAAAATGCGTCATCATCCTCCCCGGCGCGCGGCGGTCAAACGGGGCCTATCAATCATAAAAAATGCGTCAGCCTTATGTGCATAAGGCTGACGCGTGGCACTGTTTATATGGTGGTTTACCGTGGACGCGGTCCTCAAAATGTGAAATATAGATGGGAAATCGATATAAGGATAATGACGAGCTTCTATAGGTATTTTTCCTATTGTATTATAACCCCCGATCAAATTAGAATTGGACTCAAATCTCGAAACATTTAAAGCTTGAAGCCTGGATGTGTCCTAGCCTTGCGCGTTCCCAGCGGACTTTTGACTTTATTTTTTTCTTTTACGACCGCACTTTTATGAGATCAAGGTGAGGAACAAAGGCACCTTATTTTTTTATTTCTGTGTATAAAATGCTTATTATGAAAAAAAGCTTATTGGGCTATGTTTCCATTAGAATTTATGCAAAATACTGTTGTTCAAACGTCTCTTTTAGAATGTCCCTTTACAAAGACATACAAAATTTGTTTCTGTTCCCAAAAGTCATGTCACTGTATTAAACATTGTCATAATTAGTAGCTTTTGGAACTTTTCAAAAGTATCGCCGATTAGTAGGAATAATAAATAAATGTGAAGTTAGAAGAAGAATAAATAAATTTTGGAGGTTTGTTACTGAATCATGCACAAACAGCTGAACGGATCTGGGTGAAATTTGGTACAGGGATAGATTACACAGTTTGAAGTTTACCCTGGAATAGATCCTCGTGGTTTAATCCCAAGGGTATCTGAATTGCAGACGAACCCAGTAACAGCAACAGCTAGGTTGAATATAAATAGATACTTTTTTACATATATTATTATGTATAACACGTCTAGATAATACCCCACTAGATGGTAAGAATCTGCAAGTATAATATAAAATGTAAGTTACATGAATGCTTTTCATTGAATATAAATCCATTTAATTACATTCCAAGCTAAGAACCTATCATTTGTGCAATCCACTCGATGCCAAACCCAACGTGTCGATATTTAAGTCCAAGTATCGTATATAGACAGAATTAGTTGGGATACGATATATCGATACAAGGCAACATATTGGACTATCTGTATTGTAAGGTATCTCTACATAAAACGGCGATTTAAAAGCTCAGATGCAAAATAGATATACATGGCTGCCATCTACACACAATATTGGGAAACGATTATACACAGAGTCACGTTTCGGAACCAACAGATTTTATCTAAATGACCGCATAAAACTAAATGTTACGCATAGGTGGCTCTGTCAGGTAAGGCGGAGGTTGATACGGTGATATTACCTTTTTTTAATCCTATAAAAAGTCACCATAAAATTTAAATAGTAAAAGTTCATTGAAAACGCAATATTTTGTCCTATTTTTACCTATTTTTGAACAACTTTTTAGGCACGTTGGGCAGTTTTCATAGGATATTTGGGTGAACTGAAATCACGGAACTTGCGTGATCATCAGCGTCCCGCACATCATGCTAGTTACTTAGTTTTTTAAATAATCTATACGGCCCGTAGTACCTCTTTGACAAATTGTGACAATTTAATTTACATAAATGACACCTCTTTGAAGTGAATACTTTTTAGACGCGGTGAGCACTAAATTGTCGTGAAGTATTTTTTTTAACTGTCTTTACTTCTGTCGGAATTCCCGGAGTGACACAACAAAAAAAATTACAACCATGATAACCATTAACTTAATTTTTGTTCTAAACGAAATAACTAGGTAAGTACAAGTTATTTGGTTTTACTTAGAAGCGCAGACTATGTATAAGGTACCTACTGACGTAATTGAAGTCACTGAGAAAAAAAACGTGTTTGTATTTTGAATTTTTAAAATAAATGTCCATAAATATGAGTGATAAAATAGGCTATGTTTCATAACCAGGCAGATATTTTAGTATTCATATGTAGGTATAAGGCTGACTAAAAGTTAATCAGAAGCGCTCAACCTAAAGCTACGTCACATAATACTAAAGTAAAGTTATGATTTGCTACACCTGACCCTGTTAAAGTGCTTTTAACAATGTGGCATACGCGTGGATGTATTCTTGAAGTTGGATACAGGATTATGGAGTCTCAACTTCACTCTAATACAAAGCTACTACAGTGTATATGCTGTGGTTAAGAGGTTTTGAACTATCGATTGCAGTTGGAGCACTCTGCAAACCCGAGCGCCCGCTATTCCATACTGAATAACGACCACGACAACCAAACCCACTCCCGCCTTTACTTTACCGACTATTATACGACCAAATACATATATTTTTCTACGAAATACCTATTCTATTTTTCCTCTGTTAATGCGAAAACGTATTATTTCGTTATAGTCATTTAACAGCTTCACTCAAAAATGAGCCGTCTTAAATTGGTCAGGGCCCTTCTGATGCCTAAATATCTATAGATATCCTGTAATTCATACTGTTGATTGATGGCACTTGGTGGAAGTTATTATTATACATTATTGATAACACACTTGTACTTTTCCACAATATTTATTGTTCTCCTAACCGGTTTCACCTCACGGCATTCTCAAAGGATTACATTGATGATTAAGAACATTTGGCTTGTTAAAGATGTATATCCTGTAATCATTTTAGTATTCTCAATAACCTGCCCTTGTCCCAAGTAGGTATTTGGGGTCGATAGATTCCTAATAGATAGTAATTTCTCTGATGCTCCCTTCCATAATCACATCCTTTATCACGCATTCCATTTTCCATTTATCTTGTCTTGGGCCTAAGAGCCAGTGGCCTCTCTCAGGAAATGTCTCGTTAACCAACAAGAAATCCCATTTATAGTGTATTCCTACTAGTAGTTCGCTGCTTGCTGATAAAACTGACAATATTGTGTAATTTAGTTCGAGTCTATCAACCGAGGATCTATCAAGGAGGTTTTTGTCAAGGAATCGATTCAGCTTGATTCATTCAAGTGGTTTGCAGTGTGGCTACCGTTGCAACGTGCAATTAATGTCTAAATGTTAGATAGCATCATGAGCAGGTTTAACAAGAACAATTGGATGATTTAGCTCTAAGTTCAACTCGTTTTGGTATAAACACCTAGTTATGTCCTCAATATGGCAATAGAGGATTTCCATACGTTAAAATAAATAACGTCAAAACTGTCAATACCTACGGCAGTCATTTATCACGCAAAGGAACCAACCATAATTCATATTTACGTCGCTAATAACATGTTTGTACAGTAAAGATCGGCATATTGATGTCTGGTTATATTTAGAAAAGAAAATGCTGAGCGAAAACGTTCGGCTCTTTGAATTACATTTCATATTTTTTTGATGTGTTGCTTTTGAATCATGTCAGTGTAATTGAACACGCAAGCAGTATTTCTAGAAAATACCAATTTTAAAAAGGTTATTTCAAAGGTAAAGCTGAAGTAGGTTATGAAGATTAAAGACAAGTACTAGGAACTTGATAGTATTTCGAGGACACTATGACGGACGGTCACAACACACACACATAATCCTATTAATATTACCTATGTATTAACGTGAGTTGGGTTAGATGGATGGATGTTACGTTATCAGTATTTTGGTGAGCATGATACTTATTGCATGAACTTTATCTGCGTCACTTTGTCTGAGCCCATTCCCACTACCCATGAACCAATTCCAGGAATTCCAGACTATTATTATTACTCCTTGTTACTCCAGACTATAATCTATCCCAGTACCAAATTTCACGGTTCTATTTGATGGAAGGAGCCGCCTGGCAAGTGCAGAATCAGGCCGCGGCGGCTTTTTATACCCGGGGGCTAGATGGAGACTCCGTAATCCCCACACCATTCCCCACCCCAGTTCGAAAGAGATGGCCCTGGATCGGCCGTGGTGCGAGAGATGTCTCAAGCATTCTCATCTCCGGCAACCTACGACGGGGATTTTACGTATGATAAAAAAAAAGTACCAAATTTCAGCCAAATCTGTCCCTTTGGATACATCTTCACTACGAACGAAAATGTGGAAGCATTTATAGTAGGATAGAATTATCGTTAGGCGAGGTGAAGTAAATAGACACGGAAAAGCGTCCGGCAAGTTGCCCAATTGCACCGCTAAGCTATGTTCCGCAAATGCAAAGATTCAATAAGCCGCTACGACTGAGATCCGATTGTAAATAAATTGGTATGAATAAGAGTTCGAAGTTTACACACAATTAACATAAGATATGCATGGTAGGTACAGCTGAAATGCAGCGGTTTTAAATGTGTGTACCAAGTGAATCATAATTAAATATTGGGTTTTTACCGATACAAGTCCACTGCTATTGGAGTAAAGAACATATTTGTACCTAACCATAAACTAAGCTTAGATAACCGACTCGTGGCTAAAGACGCCTAGATGGGTGTCATCGAACAAAGTCTGTTGCCAGGTGCCCATTAGTATCTACCTAATTTGTAATAATGAAGGTGGCAACGAGACGGTTAAATACACGAAGAACATTTTGAATACACTAGATACTCAAAGTCAAATATCATTAATTCTGTATTAGATTAAAACGAAGTATAACCCGCGCCACGTATCTTGGACCTAAATCGTAAGACATACGAGGCTTTGGCGCCCGCGGATTGCTTTGTAATAGTCTATACTTGGTGAATTTAAGTTTGTCTACCGCAGTAGCATCCCGTGCTATCCTCAAAAGACACCCAAGAAATGTGTACTGCGCGTATAGGGCACATTTTGAGCACATTTTAGGTCCAAGATACGTGGCGCGGGTTATAGTTACTAGTAGTAGAGTAGTAGTAGTAAAAATTGCAAAATAAGCGAACAAACACAGATTAGAAACATTTTTTATTTGATACAACTAAAATATACAACGTGTTACATAAAGGTGTGGTCATATTTAAGGGTCGTTACACATGTCTGATAAGGAACTCCTGGGCACCGACTAAAGTACAAATAGTAATAAAGTGATGGCATCGTTATTCATCATACAAAATTTTAAAATTCCTTAAATTAATCGATACATTAGTAAAAGGGGTAGGTGACATCACTATTGTATTTTTTCCTTTTGCGATAAGTTCACTCAGCTGTTCGCCTGGTAGCCAAACAGTATTTCGGCTATCAGGCGAACAGCTGCGTAGAGGTGTAAGTACCTACCTACAATGGAGCTTACGGATACATTGACTAACACTTACCGGGGTCTACTTTCAGCGAAACGGTGATATACCTAATCTGGTAAGTGTACCTACAGCCACAGAAATGTACTTATTTATCACTTCACGAGCACGACTCAATGAGTTTTAACTATCACCTAAGTATGTCACATCACAAACACAAGTACTGAGGAGTTCATGCCGCCACAGTATGCGTAAATCTCCACGGCATGCAGCATACGTTTTTAAAATTTAAACAACGGCTCAAAATCACATAATATGTTCGCTATTTTTTCGTAATATTTTACACAAAATTGCATATTTTTAATAAACTTCAGATACAATGACTAAACAACGTGGTTGCTAAGAAACCACGGTCAAAAAGGTACATCTTATACCAGGAATGCAGAAAATAGTTTTTATTATGAATTATTTTAGGGTAACGTAGCATAATATTTTAAAAACTCTGACGAAATCGCTCTTACATGTTATGTTATCCTGGTATTTGAATATGCTTTTTGTTTATTTTACTATGCTATTTTTTTTATTTTTTCATAACATTTTGATAAAATAAAACGTAAATCGATCCAAAAAATTTAAATTGGGTACGGAACCAATTTTAATTAGTATAATATTATGAGGTGTGGCTGCAAATTCGGTTGTCCACGGCTCCTGGTATTGAATGTAGGTTAACCTTAGGCAAAGGAAGCGTTTGAGACAGTCTCACATACAGCTGATGAATGATTTCAGAAACATAAAAACGTTTTCTTATTAATTAAGTGAATTCTATCAACATTTTTAGACTATTTTAATAAGTTAGAAGCTACTTCAGAATTTCTTTGCCCGATAACATCATAAAATGAACTTAGAGTAGGACGATATTGAGACTGTCTCACCAATTTAGATCGTTTGGTAAACCTACTCGGGTTCAAATTGTAGTTTATTTGGAAACAGCTCTTAACAGCGTGCTGTAGCCCTGGTTATTTTGTAGTGTTGTACGTTTATCGGCAATTTTCACCACTTTACACATGGTCGATAAAAAAGAAAAGCATTTTTCTACGTCATAGCAAGTAAATCTGATTTGTTCCCCAAGCCAATATGTTATTTATATGACACTTAATGCGTCCCCCGAATATGACCACACCTTTCTGTAACACGTTGTATACAATATAGATTAAAGACGGTCTCCGTTTAACGAACTTATTACACTGTAGATATTTATGTCACACAGCAAAGAGCGCGAGTGCGTGTTTTTTAAAATATGTAGGAAACTACGCATGAATAATGTCATCTTTTATGTGTGGCACTATGTGAGCTGTCAGTACAAAGATAAATATTTGAATGAGATTTTAAAGCAATTCGAGTAGCATAATACTAATATAAAGAATGGAAAAAGTGAATCGCCAGGCGTGACTCGAACCCGCTACCAGTCCCTTACGGGGGAAAGATTTGACCACTGATTCCTGGGCCTGGGTCTTTTCCATCCTTAATCGATTTGAACATAGATAAATATTTAGAAGCAACCTAAGAACGCACACTTCTGCGCTTGGCTGCTTAATACGGGGCAGCGTGCCACTGCCAACCGCCTTAACATGTGCTTCTCTCAAACTAATATGTCTCACTGATGAAGCAGAGTTCTGTAAGCAGGAGTAGACGCAAGCCTCCTAAAGGTTTTATTTTTTTAGTTTAGCCTGCTCGTTGGTGGGTCATATTTAGTAATTGAAATATACCCTGTACTTCCTGTTAACTGATATTTGGTACACAACTTTAATTCAAACGACAATGCAATTTCCATCAATAAAACCGATTCTTTTTTTTATATATTACTTGCTCAAGATTGAACTTGCGAATACTGGATGCCGATAGTTTCAGAGTTTACATAATTAAATTTTAAATAATTAGCAAAATATTTGTAAGTATTTAAATTCATCTGCAATTTTTATCGCGTAACTTTGTAGTTAAAACGGTTAGTAAGTTTATTTCTGAACTTCAGGTACTTGGCTACTTCCTTACTCTTCAAACCTGTAACAGTACGATTGCTATCAATGATCAGTAATGGTTCGTCAATGTCTTTCTTCAACCGTTGCTTCTTGATCGTATTTTCGTTAACAAAGTAAATTTTTGGTATTTCGTCAGGGACGAGATCGCCGGATCCGTCATCTGGGAATACAACATATACAATCATTTTCTTTTTCTCAGCCCCTATGTTGACATTTGGTGGTGCAGTCACCACTAGAATTTTATAATCAGAGTACGGTTGGCTAATAACAGGAAGGTTTAAGAAATTCACATTGTTATTTTTCCATAGTTCTGTGTCATTATATTCAAAAGATACTTTTAGAGGTTCTGATAATTTGTTAGCTGCTTCTGTTTCCTTTGGTGGCTCTGATGTCTGGGGAAAAAATGTTTGTGTGAAATATTCTCGTCTGTTTTCTTCTATAACTTGATCAGGAACTTGCTGAACTTTTGTAAATATCCGTCCTAATTTCTTGGTTTTAAAATCTTCTCTTGAAGACGTGGGATTAAACCTTATAGTGAACCCATTCTCTATTGGTAAGCTTTGAATGACACAAATCATGATGTACACTATCAGAAAGGCGATTATCTGTAAATAGAAAAATATAACTAGTTTCTTACTAAAGTCCAACATCTCAACTACTAGCTGGCCCCAACCCTAAGAGGAAAGCCTATATCAAAGCTTCGTCCATTAAAAAGCAGGTATAATGGCTAGCTGTTGAGTGCTGAGGTTAGCTTGGGCTTCAAAAAACTTATTAAGGGCTTTAACACCAAAAAGGCTTTTAATAACGCAACAGAAGAGTTGTACACAGCCTACGCTTAGGGTTTGCTGGGGCTACAAACTTTTGACAATTTTTTGGCATTTAATGCAAATATTTTATTCAGATCACAACATTTTTGGTGGTGGCAGTGATAAACTGGCCGTGATCAAAGCTATTGTTATCAAACAAATTGCTCTCAATCTTTAGGTATGGATGTAAAATGGTAACGAACAAAGTTATTTCCCTTCCCTTAATAAAATCAATATTAGCACCGGCTGATGTCAAAAAATATGCAGCAGCAACATCACTGCCAGGTATGGGATAGTAAAATCTACTGTCCTAAGTACTTAAATATGTGCGAATATTATTACAACTTGATATTAATTGATACAAATATTAAAACTTACATGGTCCATGAGAGATTTGTATTAATGAAACCATCACAACCCGTGCATTGACACGAACTGAGGTTCATCAAGTTCTCGCTAATCTTTGTTTTTTACAAACAATACCCGCCCGAGGAGGATGTTTGAGCGGCAAACTGATCGAACACCTAAACACACAGTCTAGCTCTCATTGAATAATGTGAAACGACTACACATCAATGAACATAGTCTCCATAACATCCTTACTGAACGGTTGCCGCAGCTACTTGAGATTCTAACTATTATAATATCAGCAATAAACGAACTTGAGGGAGAATTATTATGCCAGTCGCAATTAATTAATCTTACCCGCAGAACAGAAGCTAGCGAAATGCACCTCAGTTATTAAGACTTCTGGATAACTAATGGTTTACGCTTTTAATAATTAAGATAGAAATCTTAAGTTAATCCTGCTAATATTATAATGTGGTAGTTTGAGAAGATGTATGTTACTTAAACATGCTCTTTCAAATGACAGAACAGTTTGAAGTCAGGCGTACCCGTGTACGCTGTCCTACTGTTCTTGACGGGAGCGTGACAGGTGAGGTTGGTTTGGACCACGAAGATCTACGACGCCCTCCCTACGTACATCAACCAAATTAGTGCTATAAAGGTCCAACCCCACCAAACGGACGGCATCGGCCCGGATTTTACAATCTTTAAACAAAATTAAATCTTATTAACACAGTGTTTGAAGTTTATATTACCAAGTCACGCACAACAGCTTGACAGCGACGTGCGGCGGTATGACGCACGTCAAGCTATCATGCGTGACTTGGTAATATAAACTTTAGATGCTGTTATATAAGATTTATTTTGGTTAAAGATTGTAAAATCCGTTCCGATGCCGTCCGTTTGGTGGGGTTGAACCTTAAATGTACGCATAACAATTGGCCTATCGTAGTCCACTGCTGGACATATGCCTCCGAATGTTGGGAGGCTTTGGCCTACTGTTGGTACAGGGTTTTATTTCCAGTTTTCCTTCTCTTGCGCTGATATCGTCTGCATATTTTCCATTAGTCGCCTCTTACGACATCCTTCGGATGAGATAGGGTGGTGATACTTAAATTCTTTCTCCATCGCCACACGGATAAAATTTATAAATCATAAATAATAATTTACGTACTTATAAGGTTTTATGTACCCTCTGGTTTTGGGCAAGCCCATTGCCCTCCAACTAATGTGATCCATTTTAAAATTCTTATAAGAAAATATTGAAGTTTACATCATCATTTTTAAGAAAACCAGCAGTCTGGTTTTCGTTTACGGCAAACATATTTAAATAAACAATACAGGTTAAGCTCCCCAGCGCCTGGTGTGTCTGACGTGGAACAGCATAACACTAATCCCTGCCCGTTCCCTTTTCATCGCTTCTTAGGCGGAAACCCTCGTAAAATGAGGTGGCACAATACCACGCGTGAAATTTCATAACTTGGGAACAAAATGTCTTCATTTCATTATAAAATTTTGTCAAAAATCTTTATCTTTTGTTCTTGTCCTGTGCTCTGATTCATTAATACGCAGATTCATAACGTAAAGTTAGGTAGGTACTTACATTACATAACATAAACTCACACCTATATCCCCGAAGGGGTAGGCAGAGGTGCTAGCACCCACATTTCGCCGTTTATGTTTAGGTCCCAATGTAATAGGTGGCGAGCCTATTGCCATTAACCGGGCACTTATAAACCTGCGATGAATACACACGTAACTTCGAAAAGTATCGAAAAGTCATTGGTGTGTGCCATGGTAAAACCTGGGATCGAACTTAAATTTCAAAATATGTACATCGTTGAAAATGTAAGTTTTATACTTATAAACCATTGATTTAAATTGTTACTTAATAAATCTCATTGTAATAAACCACATCCAACTAATGAAAATATGCTCCGGGAAGTTTTAGAACTACTTATGACAAAAACTCCAATAAATAAATAAATAAATAAATAAATAAATAAATACTTACTCCACAACATTCTACACAACGCTTTCTAGACCCATGGTAAGCTCAATTAGCCTGTGTTATGGAATCTAGATTGCGGATATACATACTTAGATACTTTTTTTTTTTTTAGAAGCAATAAAACTGAAAAGTAGCCAAAACTAATAACTATAAGAAGTACATACCCATTAAATGAAATTAATATTGTGTTATGTCCCTCCTTATCTCGACTACCTTCATTTTTTAAGCAAAATATTCGACATTTGGAGAACCTATTCTAGTTAATATGGGAGATACTTCAATCACAGCTTTATTGCTATCCAAAGCCACGCTATAAAAGCATATTACTTAGCTATCCGCCGTTCGTACTGAGCTGTGAGCAAAGATATTATATAAAAAGAAGTAGATATGTTATTGCGCGAAAATCGTGAAGATCCGAAAACGAGTCAATTGGAACGTTTGCCTCTAGCACCGCGTGCCGAGCGGCGCCGCCGGTCGGACGTTGAGCGGAAGCATCAGTGACTTAAAAAAATAACGAAAATGCCATCGTATGTTTATAGACACTGCACGAACTATTACTCTAAAGTTAATACACCAAAAGTGTAGATGAATTAAAAATGTGTGTGTGTGAGTTCGGCACATTTTTCTACGTTGATTTGTAAGCATATGACATGTCTATGTTATGAAATGTCATTGGCTGTGAGCTACTGAATGCTAACAGGAACAAGGATACAGGATGGCAAAATAAAGAATCTAAACCGTCAAAATCATGAAATTCTGACTGACGATAACTCGTTATACGACGATGAAATGCGCATATATACCTACTATTTAGTCGACAAAGGACTATGTAGCGATACGAGCAGGGCCTCGATTCTACTAATATCATAGCATATTAAAACCACTGTCATACCACTGATACTACTAAAAATTTCATTATATTTCGGACTTTATTTATTTTTTTATTTTATTTTTTTTATATAGGACACGTCAATTTGACTTCGCCTCGCCTGATGGTAAGCTGAAGGCAAAGTCCCTGAAAAGAGCGTCACCATTACAGACACGTATTAGGTTACAATGGTGGCACTCAGCTTGACGGCCTCATCAGATGCTTTTTCACGCCCCGCTTAAAGGACCCGGGACTGTAGGAGGAGGGAAACACGTGAACTGGTAAAGAATTCCAAGATAATAGAGTCCAAAATGAAATGAAAAAGAGTTGATTACATTTTTTCATTCACTTTACAAGATGCCAATTAATTTTAAACTTTAACAACAACGTAACAGTAAAGTATGAAAGTAAATTGAATGCTGTGGAAATGAGAAGCCTGAGAAGTATAGCTGGGGTGAAGATGACGGATCGAGTGAGGAACACCGTGGTAAGGGTTGAAGATGTAGTGACTAAGATAGAGACAGGGATGCTTAGATGGTTCGGACACGTGGAGAGGATGGACGAAAGAAGACTGACGAAACAGATTTATGAAGCGAGGGTGAATGGGCAACCCGGTAGAGGTCGACCTAGACATACGTATGTCAGACAGATTGAAGACATATTTAAGAAAGGACATGTCAAGAGTACCCGAAACCGGCGAGCATGTATGAAAACAATTATGAAAGTAGAAGAAGCGAAAGATGTATGCCAGGATCGTAGCAAGTGGAAAACTGTGCTCTCTGCCTACCCCACTGGGAAAGAGGCGTGACTGTATGTATGTATGTATGTATGTATGTAACAGTAAAGTCTAAAATTAAATGACATTTTTTGCAGTGTTGTGGTATGACAGTGGTTTCGATATGACATAAAATTAGCAGAATTGGGGCCCAATTCGAAGGATCCAGCAGTACAATGTTGATGTCAATTCCACGTGTTTGCCCATTGAGTCCCGCCATTTTCAAGGCTAAGGCATATTTAGGAAGATCCATCGTATTTTTTATGTCTCTAACACGTTTATGACTTTGACAAAATGTCAGCGAGTAGAGAACATCATTAGGTACTACTACTCGATAAAACAGTTTCTTGAGAGTCCTATTTCAAGATCACGCTATGACACTTATGAACCGAGCAATTAGATCGGAAAGCAGGTGAAACAGGGGGCACAGCTAGTCTTTTTAATATATCGATTTTAAATAGACTAACTGTGCCCCCCTATCATCAATGTTTGTCCCGGTCGCATCCGAGGCTCTCACCTCGGATTCCGGGGTCCGCCATAAAAAGTAACGATATCTTCGCTTTAAAAAAAAATTATGCACAGCAACGTTGCAAAATAAAATTAAGCACCGCGTCGCAATCGCAACATTACAGAATGTCGTAAATTAAGGATATCGGGTTTCCATAAATCTTGACGTTTTAGCGGGCGAACGCTAATACGGTATGTATGCATACATACTAATAATGATATATACCGACATATATGTATATCATCGATAACAACTTATTGTAAATATGTACCTACCGATTAGAGCTGAAATCGTCGACCAGTGTGATTTAGCGGCAAAATATTCTACTGCTAACTCTCACTGGTTCGATTTTTGCTCTGTGTAAACTTATTTGTGTGCATCAATATCTATTATTTGCATTGGTATGGGAGTTTATGTGTATAATAGAATCACTGCACACTTAGTATGTATTTATTTCCAAATAAATAAAGCTATCATATATACCTACCTACAGCACCGTACGATATAGTCACAATAGAACAAATCAGAATAAGTTGTAGCATATATTGAGTAGATCTGACCCCTTCTTCGCCACGAAACTGTAATTTCCCACGAGAATGCACGACCGCTTCGCATTTAGGTACATCGAAGACCACAATTATTGTCACGATTTTACTTCAAGTTGGGTACATTTCTTCATTACAAATCCTTGGATAGTTGCTCTCGTAGTTTGGGGAGAGTTTAGACGTGGGTTGGGCAGTTTGGGGACTGACACGTATTTTGATGTTTATAACGGGCACTGTTATAGGAACCCGTCAATCCCATACATTGATCAATCTTATTCTTTATCCTAGCGTCAATCCCAGTCGCATCCGAAGCTTCCACCTCGGGTTATTACCATATGTTCTACTATTTGTTCTACTAATAGAACACTTAGGAAAAAATAATCACGTTTGTTCTACTCGTTTCTATTAATAGAACAATTAGGAATCGTTTTCCTACTTGTTCTATTAATAGAACAATCAGGAATCGATTTCCTAGTTGTTCTATTAATAGAACAATCAGGAATCGATTTCCTAGTTGTTCTATTGATAGAACAATTAGGAAACTAATTACCGGTTGTTATGTTCTTCAAAAGAGTTTTATTAGCGCCTGTTCAGACACGGCGGGAACCGCGCGATTTCAAAATCGCATGGAAATCGCGCTGTTCTTATTTGTATGAGTTATAAAGTAATCGTTCAGACATAACCGCGCGGTTAATCAAACCGCGCGGTTCCCGCAACCCAACCGCCAGAAAATAGAATCGCGCTATTCCCGCGCGGTTCCATTACTATGGAGTCTTTACTTCGCGTTCAATTGCGTTGCGGCTACCGCGCGGTTAGCACGTCACTGCTCGTGAGTACGCCATGGATCTTTTCGACATTGAACTATTTATTGATGAGGTGGAGAAGAGACCTGCAATATGGGACATTCAGTGTGATGATTACTCTAATAAAATTATCAAGAACCGAGCTTGGCAAGAGTTGGTGGAGATATTTGGAAATTGGTCACGTAATATTGGATGCACCCAATACCGCCTTTTTCTTTTCTTTTTCTTAAGGAGCAACCACAGTAAACACACTTCTTCATCGACCTCCATTTTGAAACTGACGCTATTACCCGCACGGAAATCGCATACTAACCGCGCGTGTCTGAATAGCATCACAATTTTGCGGTTTGAAACCGCGCGATTCGTAACCGCGCGGCCGCGCGAACCGAAGTCTGAACGTACGCTTAACATAAGGAAAATTAAATAGATAAAGAGGTACCTACATTAGATTTAATAAATCCTCTTTGAACGTTATTGTAAATAACAATTATGATTAATAAATAAGCTCTATGAATGTCTGATCACTTTCCGATAGTCCCTTGTTTTTGTTATGTTCATTTGTTTGCAGATGTTTTATTTCCTTTTTGATTGTAAACAAAAATGTACCTAGTAGTTCTACTGAAGGTACTTAAATGATTCTTTTGTTCTAGGATAAAAAGTAGTACATTCTAAATAATATCTCTTTTATATTAACAAATGTGACTATTTTTCCTATATGTTCTATTAGTAGAACAAATAGTAGAACATATGGAACAGTAGAACAGACGGTAACCACCCAACGATATTTCTTTTTTCCTCCTTTTTCTATTCTAAATAATGTCTCTCTAATAGAACAAATGTGATTTTTTTTTCCTAAATGTTCTATTAGTAGAACAAATAGTAGAACATATGGTAATAACCCTTCCACCTCGCACTCTTGGGTACGCTTTACCAGTCTAACTACGGATTTGGCAGAACTTCGATATTTTCCGCGAAGCGACAGTCATCTAACTTCCACAATCTGCCGTATATTGTATTGTAATTGGTTGAATCGACGTCCACGCATGTGAAACCGCAGGCATCAGCTAGTGGTAGTGTAAGTACTGTATTTTTATCATATAGTGAGGTAGACAGCATTACAAGGTTAACAGAATACCATGTAGGTAAGTGTGACGGAACGAGCCATGATGGATGACGACGTTCCAAATGTCGGCGTAGGTACATGTTGTGCATGTCATGGTAAAAATAGCTGTTATAATGATAAAACTATGTAGGCACGGAAGGGTGATAGAATATTTGCGCCATCGGAGCCAAAATTTCTGTAAATATTCTGTAATTTACTTTAATTTAGAAACATAATCTAAAAAAGATTATGAGTGAAAAATTGTGCAGTATCAAGACTATCAAGATCATCTAGAATGGAGGCCCGTATCTTTTCGGCTTCACCCTTTCTTACCATTCAGCGGGGTTCAGTTAATTGACGAACTGACACAACAGAATCTTTGATAAACGTAGCTTTTGGAAATTAAATAATAACATGAAACCGGTTGGAAGAGGAAGAAAATATAGAGTAACGAACGGAAAATTTGACTAAATTTTTATCTGAGTCACGGGACTGATATGGAATGAATTTTAGGTGTGTTATGGAATTAGTTTTTATTAATTCCTAGTGTAACCAAACTTTCTGTCTCAGGATTGTCTTCGACAATGAAGTAATATTCACGAAATTTGGTGGCAATTTACATTTTTATATCCAAACACGTTGTAATAGTTTTTGAATCAAGTTTTTTAAGCAACAATGAAACTCTTTTAGCTCCTTTCTGTCAGGCGTCGGTAATTAGTCTTACACCAACTAACAAAACTGTCCGTGAACGTCATTTGCACTAAAGTCAGAGGACAAGCAATTAGGACTAAACTGGCAGAGCACGTCTCTCTGAATTTCGCTCGCAAAATGTTCAGGAAATCTAAAACCTGAACTGCAGACAAATGATAGGTTACCTACGTTTAGGAAATTAAAATGTACAATGGTTTACTGCCGTTAAAGCTTGCATAGACCAAGCTACACAATAGAATAGTGTATGGAATTGACACGTCGTAAACAATGTCAGTCCCATGCATTGATTTATTATATTCCATGCTACTAACAATTGTGCCAATTGTCTTGGCTAGCAGTGCCTGTAGGCAAGACAAGACAAAGTGATATCCTATTAGCAAAATTGCTTCGCAGCAATTTGGTATATATTTGGTTTCTATGCGATTAATAGACCCATTTAAATTTAAATACATTTTTATAGTCACTTTAATGAATAAGTTGATACATTACATTATTACTGAACGTTGCCTGAGGTCCAGAACAATGGAAAAGTTAGTTTGACCCCAATAGTACGTGCATTGCATACCATACAATCGAAGCCAGGTGGCTCAGCGGACATCCGCAACGTAGGCCACCTGACGTGGACGGTATCTGTATACTATACTACCTACTTACTTCATTTTCAGAACTACATTGTATTCTTCTTTCTGTCTTTATTTTACTCGGCGTTTAATGTTATTATTTTAGGTAAGAAATATTCGTATGTATTTTAATTGGAACTGTAGATAACTGCAATCCTTAATTTTATTTATTTTAATTAATTTCATAACTTTGAGTGAATTTCTTTTAGAAGTCAATAATTATTTGTTGTATTTTCGCAGATAATATACATTTCTACAGTTGAGATAATTTTAAAGCAATTAGTATGCTAAACTAAACAAATTATTTTAAATTGGAAAAAGCGAAATCAATACTCGGGCAGGAATTTAAAATTATTTCTACAGTTAATAAAATCTAAACTAAACCCAACTGAAATCTGTCACTGATTGATAAATCGACTGTAAAGAGTTAGAGAACTTACAGAACTTTCAGGAAATTACACTTTAAGCTTCTTTAGATCTTAAATTCGTTCATTCTGCATAAGTTTAAATTACTGAGAATAACAGCCAAGATACTTGTTTGTAACCAATATTTGAGATACGGTATAATTAAACTTGTCATATTTCGATAAAATTTAAATTCTATCAAAGTAAGACAAGTTTAATTATTTCTCTAAGTTGGGACTAAAAGGAAAATGTCCACTAATTATAAATATAATTTGGTTGTCTGAATTTGGAAATTAATTTGGATCCGTATTTGCGTAAAGACGTCATTGCCTCTCGTTACGCGAATTAATCAACCTCAAAGTGGAGACATAGACGACCCTTCAGTAGGTACATGACTGATACGAAATTTACTTAAACTGACATTTCTGTAGGTTGTGGAGACGTTTAAAGGACATATATATTATATATATTATAATAAAAATGTAATCGATCGATGTCCGTCCATGGAAAAGACAAGAGAGAGAAACTTTAATCGGGGAGATTATGTGTTTTATCTCAAGAAGTGACGTTTACGTCACGCCTGCTCGAAAACCTGCTTTAAAAACACACATAAGTAACAGTGCATTTTAGGAGACAGAGGCGCTTATTTTATTTCTTCAACATCAACTTCTTTTTGATTTCCCAATTGCGTCCAAAGCTTGCATTATTGGCATGGGGTGCATTTGTCTATTCTTGATTGGTATGTCGGCTTCTCTGAGAGTGCCTTGCAAGCTCGAAAGGAAAACCAACACCAGAGCCTCGCCTGTTTAGTTTGACATGAACCCCACACCCTGCACACCACCATTTTTTACTTGTGGGTCCAGAGATTCAGAAATGGCTTCCATAGTAAGAAATACATATATGTAGGTAATACTTTCAACCAGACGGTCAAGGGATACGATAAAGAGTGCTAGAAAATTCAGGATAAAAGCTAACTCCTCTGGGACATTCTATCTTTGAGCATCGAAATTTCCATCTTGAAGTGCATTATATTCATGACTGCAAATCCCCAGGGGTAGGAAGTCGATTATTAACTTAAGTACCTATTATTATAAGCGAATGAAAAGAACGAATGAGTATGAAAGTCACGTAGTTAATTAGAAAAGAAAAAGGGCTTAGAAATATTGATAGAAAAGCTACTAAGCAAATGCAAAAAAAAAAAAAATCTTGTATGTATTATACTCGTAACTGTAAAGTGACTCATACTTTGTATCTCTATATCTTTCGAGACGTTTTCATTCTATTTTGGATGAAAACTTTACGTAATATTTGATTTATTTTAACATTAGTGTTTCCAACTTAAAAACTATTCGTTAAAATCCCCATTTCTCAATATCTGATTTTAATTTCGTTTCCCAGAAAAAATGTAAGTGAATGTTCAAGTAGGTACGGGACGCTACTGGCAGAATCTTCAGTTTCTAGTTAATTCGTAACTAGTTTGGAAATAAATGTACCAAATTATAATGGAAAGTCACTTATCATCCTCATAGCATCATTCGGTGTATCGTGTAGGCTGATGACATCCACGGCCCAGTTGAAAACCATCGTCAGGTCAGTTGCTTCTGCTCTGGTAGGCTGCTATGTACTTTACTGCATGTCACTGCACTGCCTATATTTTACGTGAAGAAATACCTAAGCGCCAATTTATTGTAGTGTCTTGCAGAATATTTTTACATAGGCACATCAATAAATATGTAGATCTGTCTTCCATCTTTCTATCGTTCGCTCCTGTTCGCTCTTACTTATTTATTCCTTTCTTACTCTTCTAGTTTTCTTTCTAACGCTATTACACAACTTACATGGTTGAACTGACTGAACAAGTCAAAAAGCTCAAAGTATAGTGCTTTTTGACTTGTTCAGTGTTACCGGTCATTGTGAATAGAGAAAAGGATAAAAAAAATTGTGATATACCATCAAGTTTTTATGCACAGAGTTAGGTTGTTAGAAATGTGAGTTGCTACAAATTACCAAATAATAGCCGCTAACCTTTAGGTTATAGCTGTAATAAAAAGTCTCAAAGTCACTCAACAGAGCTATGGTTATGTACCTACGTTTCTCCACGAATAATAAATTAGAAACTGAGAAATCCGTAGAACCCAAGTAGGCGACATGGCTCTCGCCCTAAGTAGTTTAAAAGGCAGGTCATAATGTAGGTACAGTCAGGCGCGGATCCACTAGGGTGGGCAATATGGGCATGCCCACCACCTTAATAGACCTGTGACGTCACTTTTTTTATGGTTTATTGAAAAAAAAAACCAAAATTAATCATGAATCACGCGTGATTTGGAACACAGTGTATAGACGATATACCAGCATTTGTTCACACTGTTACAATATCAGAAATTACACACTATTATACTATTATTGCGGCTTTTATGTACACCTTTATAAGGAGCACACACAGGTCTGAGGTGTACATTCAATCAATCAGTTAGTATATTGCAGTCCACTGCTTCTCCGAAAATGCGCCACGTCTGCCGATCCTCCGTCTTCCGCATCCAGTCCATCCAGCACCGTAGGTCATAGCAGGCAGGACGCACTGGTTGAAAACCTTTGAGGCATTGTGGTAGGGGGGAGGAGAAAGCCCGACGTAGTTTGCCAAATGCTGCCCACCCCAGTTGGATCTGGCTATTTCTTTCTCGAAGTTGTTTTTACCGAGCTGGATAACCTGCCCCAGGAGATATATTTTTGAACAACTCTGAGTGTCACCCCTTCGATGGAAATCGACTCGATACAACATGTTTGTTGAACATAATCATGGTGTTGTCCAAGTTTACACCCAGGCCAACTTGTCGAGAAGCTCCATTCAAGCTGTGCCCCTGACTCGAGGAAGCTGACTAGCATTTGCCCCTGCGATTTCTGCACCCTACTCCATAAGGTCTCATAAGGTTCGACGACGACTTCGTCATAGTTGCTTAGTCACTACTAAGCAACTATGACGAAGTCGTCGTCGAACCGAAGATGCGAGATGTACTCACCGTGGATGTTGGTACCCCGCCAAAGTCCAGTCCATGTCCAGAGTCTTGAAAACGTCCTCCAATGCGTTGGTGAATAGTTTGGGAGATATAACATCTCCCTATCTCACTCCACCCTGGAGGCTAATTTTTTTTTTTTTATATAGGACACGTCAATTTGACTTCGCCTCGCCTGATGGTAAGCTGAAAGCAAAGTCTCTGAAAAGAGGGCCACCATTACAACACGTACCATATTACAATGGTGGCACTCAGCTTGACGGCCTCATCAGATGCTTTTTCACGCCCCGCTTAAAGGACCCGGGACTATAGGAGGAAGGAAACACGTGAGCTGGCAAGGAATTCCAAGTTTTAATAGTGCGGCAGAAGAAGGAGTCGCCGAATCGCTTGGTTCTTGATGGAATATTCTGCACCGTATGCGGGTGGCATCTAAGTCCTGCACGTGTTGTCCTATATAGAAAAGGAGAGGGTGGGATTACTTGGAAGAGCTCATCAGAACATTCACCATGGTAAAGACGGTAAAAAACCACCAAAGATGCCACATCTCTACGCAACTGCAAAGGCTCGAGGGTGTTAGTGACCTCAGGATTCCCAATAATGCGGACCGCACGTCGTCGCTGCAACCTGTCGAGAGCATCTAGTAAGTACTTTGCGGAGCCATCCCAGAGATGCGAGCAGTATTCCACGCAAGAGCGAATTTGTGTCTTGTAGAGATTGTAATGGGTTTCGTCTTCTGGTCTTGGAGCAGGATGGACATTGTGGCAGTGTCATACAAACATCTCAGTATCTTGATGTATCGCCAATCTACACGACACTGCTGCAGGGCATCCAGCACTGCCCAAGTTTCGATAGAGTCGAAGGCTTTTTCGTTGTCCACAAACGCCATACACAGCGGCTGATTGTACTCCTGCGACTTTTCTACAATCTGCCGAACAGTATAGATGTGGTCCACGCCACGGTACTATAGCCTTTTCGAAACCCGGCTTGCTCAGGTGGCTGGAACTCGTCGAGCTTATCCGCGAGGTGATTTGTGACGACTCTTGAGAACAACTTGTAGACATGGCTCAGGAGTGAGAGAGTCTTATCACCTTTTTTGAAGAACAGTACCACCGCACTCCCGCTCTGTGCCCTAGGTGTTAGCTCTTGCCGGATGATGGAATTAAAGAGACGCGCTAGCTCTTTCAGGATTGGAGCGCCACCTGTTTTCAGCACCTCAGTAGTAATTTCCATCATCACCAGGGCATCTGTTGTTCTTCAGTTGCCTGAGAGCCGCCTCTACCTCGCACTACTCGACATTTGGTATCTCCTCGGTTTAATGGCGCGTGAGTGGGGATCTGTGGTCTTCGTCGCTGTGTCCCGTACTCCCGTCGGTTTACTCATCCGTGCTGCATATAGCTCAGTTGTAAGTTTCGTCAGATGGGGCCTTCCCAACTGCTGAGCGAACACTTTTGACCCCCTATATCGCTCGATTGCCTCCTGGATGGAGTGAGTGTTGGAGCGTTTAAGGTCGCGTCGTATCGGATTTTTGATTTATTGGTTTAAGGCTCTCCCATCTGACGAAGACGACTGTGTGTATGGTTGTTCAGTGTTCACACTTTTTTTTTTTTTTTTTTTTATCGTGCGAAAAATCCCCGCGGATACCTCCCCCGCCGGAGCCGGAGGAGGAGGTTATGTCGGACTCGAACCGACTAAAACGCACGCCGACTGTGGGCCGCCAGTTGCCGGAGGTGAGATTGTTGTAGCCATATCCCTCGCACCCCGGCCGACCCAGGGCCATATCTCTCGATCTGGCCCTCTCCCGATGTGGGGACCGTAGAGTCCCCAACTCGCCCCCGGGTATGGGGAGGCACGCAATGCGCACCGCCGCCGTGGCCTGCTTCTGCTAGGGTGACAGGCGGCTCCACCCGTCACCCCCAGGCCCGCGCTCATGGGGGACGGAGGTCGTTCTGCGACCTCCGACGCCCGAGTTGCCGTCGCTCGTTACGGGCCGCGCGGTTAGCGATTCTCCTACGCTCTTCGCGGGCCGCAAGGTCTGCGATTCTCCTTCGCTCCCGCTCCGCCTCCCATTTCACGAGCATTATTTGCTCGCAGAAGGAGGCGCCGGCGGCCCACGCATCCGCGCGTTCAGTGTTCACACTTCTTCCTCATAAGTTCGAGAGTCTCAGGAGAGAGCTTGGACTTTTGCTGTATGCGTTATCCGGGAAACAACTTTCGAGACACTTCCTGCAATATTTTGACCACTATGTCGGCCTTCTCGTCAATGCCGCTAGGTTTCCAGCATTGCGAAACGATTTTGAAGTTCCAATTGGAACTTTTCGGACCCTAGAGCTACTTGGAGCGGCGTAGGTCGGTTGACCTTATCATTCGGAATCTTTCAGCCTTAATGTTGATATTCAGAGAGCATCGGATAAGTCAGTGATCGCTTTCAGTTTGAAACTTGTTGATCACAAAGACATCTCTAAATAATTTATCTTGTTCTTTATCGCAGAGTCCCGGCGTTGCCAAGTCCACTTCCTGTTGGGGTTTTTCTTAAAGGAACTATTAATGAAAAAGAGGCCCTGTGCCCTTGACTCGAGGAAGCTGACTAGCATTTGCCCCTGCGATTTCTGCACCCTACTCCATAAGGTTTGATTTTCGTCTCGCCGCGTTCAATTTAACAGGTCAATGTGAGACCAACTCCGCCAAAGACACCCCCCCCCCCGGGCGTATTTAACATGCTTGACATGAGTTCGCACTTTTCACACATTTTCGGGTACCTGTGCCCACAACCTAATTCCGCGCCTGGATCCGCGCCTGGGTACAGTCCGTGTTAACTATTAAGTCCTTAAAGAAATATTATGAAAACGTGATACTTTGCTTGTTTCTATAAGTTTTCCTTTAAGTTTCTATCAATTTAAGTTAATGTATGAGTATTAAGTAAAGTTAAGCGTATGGGATCTACCTAGAATAAACTAAGACAACTGGGATTTAACACTGGGATGTTAATGATGATGAAGCAAAGAGGAATAAATATCTTAAATGGAAAACCAATATGTTTAAAATATTAATAAGTGTAGTCTATCTCTGTTCCAAATTTCACCCAGATCCATTCAGCCGTTCTGGCGTACCTAATTGATCATCAATCTACACTTACGCGTTTTAAGAATACCTACTCATGTAATAATTTAAAGAAATAGTAATATTCAAAACAACTTGAACACTACCCTACTTTCTATTTAATTTAAAAGATAATATCATTGTTGTATTTCTGTTTAATCTACAGAACAATAAAGTTGAAATAGCGTCACTGGAAACAACTTAATGTTGACTAAAAGCCGACACAGAACTTTACAAATGTTACTCTCGATTCCAATCAAAAGTTTTCTAATTCAAAACTTCGTAGGATAGTACTAACAAGAATTAAAGCGTAAAATCAGTAGAAATACAGCAAGTCAGTCGCCCTTTGTAAAGGGGAGTATTAAAATGGCTGGCGCAGGTGGTGCTTTGAACCGTAAAATGTGCTTGTAACCTGGAGCAAAACATACTGTATTTATTGCAATAATGCTGCGGTATTTCTATCTCAGCTCTTGTGTGAGGAATTGTGCTCGGCCCCCAAGATGTGTACGTGCTACGTATATTAATATACCTTGTACGTTTTGTACTTACAGGTTGAAAAATAAATACTTGCATTTGCATTTTTTAAAGTTTAGATATTGTAACGTTTAGTTTCCCTGGAGTAGGTATGTACATATCAGTGTTGTCCGAAAGTTAATCTGATTAACGATTAAAAATTAATGATTAATTAATCGTAATCAAAAAAATGATTATGATTAATTAATCATAATCAAATTTGACATGATTATGATTATTAATCATAATCATTAATCGTTAATTTGATTAAATAGGTATTTATCAGCTACTTTATTGGAACGAAGTTCCTTATAACGCGTTGCGAAAGGGGGCTAAACGGAAAAAATTAAGAGCAAAAGTTGTAACGACACTTTTTGCATGACGTCACGTCACGTCGTATTCGTATACTTTCGTTACGTAGAATTAATAATATTAATCAAGTTAATCAATTGCTGATTAATGATTAATGATTAAATCAATAATCATGATTAAGATATATTTTTTAATCATGATTAAACTAATCGTGATTAAACTAATCATTATTAATTTAATCTGATTAAAATTAATCAAATTAATTAATTGATTAAAAATATAATCGATTAATGCCAACACTGGTACATATCTCATAAGCTATATCAGGTATATGTATTAGAATATTAGGTTCTTTCAAGTGTTTTAGGCCTTAAAGCCAACCAATATCTCGATACAATCTATTTCAATACACCCCTAAAATAATGCAATAATGTATGAGAAAACCGGCACCTGGTAGAGTATCTGAGGTGGTCCCAGCTTGCAGAAGTGTGCTCTGAACTCGATGATAATGATGGAGTCCTACAAAAATCTTCAAGATACACCCAAATACGTAGTTTCTGACTGCTTCTGTATTTAATAAAAACAGAATGGGCAAATACATGCAAGTGATAATTCCAAAAATAATTTCTTTGTAAAACACTAGAACAAAACTCCTTATGGCTATATAAGCACTGCGTGGATGAATCAGTCAGGTCAAGCAATATTATCTGTTTAAATAAAATAACTTGAGAACGACTTTGTCTATTCATTAGTTGTTTTAGTTTTGTAATACTTTTTAGGAGGCTCTTACGGGAAAAAAATCGTGTCGTCATCCGTTGACGGAGAGCAAATTCATGAAGTTAGCGGCCCACCTTCAGGTCTAAAAAGGCACACAATCCACCTCGAAGTACGTTAAATTATTTTTATAATTATTTACAAATTTAGAGGTAGGTGAAACCGCGGGCGCCCTATTTTTTTTATAGTACATATTTAGTATAGATTAAGAAACTTGACAGCATAAAAGAGCATTATGACTTTTGCTATTATATCATACGAGTTGGCCTTATTACAAAGCGCGCCAAAACATGTTTCATATCAAAGGGAATCATTTAAATTGGTTGATTCAAAGATGCTGCTGCGTAATACAATAACCCAAAAGAAAAGAAATGAGATTTCTCCTTTCTGTGGTCAGTTAATAAAATCTAAAGATCCTTTCCACACAGAGATCATATCTATTCCTTTTATGATTATGAAAATCATAACAATATGGAGAATTATATAACATAATATATCCTCCTGATATCTACGGATAGCGAACAGAAACGTATTGTTTACACTCAATAATATACCTAATACATAAAAATATTTTTTCTTATTGTATGCGTTTTAGCAACGCACACAATATATACCTAAATACATAAACATAATCAATGTCTATTTGTTCGTATTTTATTCTTTTTTACTTATAGCTTCCACTTGCGACTGTAGGAGATGTTGCAATCAGTAGAGAACTTTTTAAGAAGTTTCCTCACGCGCAGCAAGGAAGGGATAGCAAGTATGAGAGCTTATAAGAGCTTTTCCAATATATACGTGTTTATTTTACGTACCTACATGTCAAACTCCATTTACAAAAACGTTAGTAAAGTTTTATGTGCCATTTGATGCAGGGAGATATCTTTTACACTTTGCGGATAGGTACCATCGAAGATAAACTTAATGTTCGGGCACTGAGACAAGACGCGTTATGTTACAACATTATGTACGTACTACGAGTATATTGTACGTTCTGAACTTATGCATGTAGGTATATACATTTCATTACGTCAGTACTACCAGCTATTATCATTCTATTCTGTGATTTCGGTGATTAATTTTTACTTATATAAATGAAAGATTTTTTAATCTGACTAAAATCCGCATAAGGACACTACTTTTAATGATGTAGGTAATTTTCATTTTGTCTCACGCTAGTCATTTTTTGTCACGTAAAAATAACACCGCGTATTTTCAAAAAATTCACAGAATAACACGTATAAGCAAACCTGACTATATGTAGGTAATAACAGAAAATAAACCAACCAAATGAGACAAAACCAGGTCAGTATCACACCATGCCGCGTTAGGAGCGGGTCGTAATAAAATATCTCGAACTTACCCTGCAGTATTCAAGAGAGGAAATCCCTTATGTTACCTCCACGTCCCTAATGATATCAACCGAGCCGTCGAAGTTCATATCTAAAGTGACTGTGGGGATGACGAGTGATTTATGTGGTGGCTCCTCCGGCACTTATATTAAGTTCCGTTGCGCAGGCAACTGACGATTGTCTGACGAAATCTGAGTATGTATATTTTAATAACCAACGTTAAAGGGTTGTCACTTCTCTAGGCCCTGTGTTGTCTCAGTTTTCAGAATTGGAAGCGATCGGAAGTTAGTATCGTTTGATCTGATTCTGAAAACCTCCTAGAGTCTCTCTAGAGTTCATGATGATCTCAGCTGCACTGAGAATGTTGTAAAGAACTGAAATAATTAGCTTTATCTATTTATGTATCTGTTTATTGGCGTGTATACTTGTGATAAAGCATTTTTTTTTTACCACTTAGGTGGCAAACAAGCACACGGCCCACCTGATGGAAAGTGATTATTTACAGAGAATGATTGGCGATGGTTAAAATATTGACATTCAAATTAAATTCAATAAAATCCTGCCCAAATTCTCTGAGACCTCTGAACCAGGGCTTTCCTATCCAAAATCATTATATCAAATGAGGTCAATCAAATCTAGGTATAAATAATGTATTGTATATATAATATCTCTATATTTCCAACAAATATATTTAGGTAAAACTCACTCGAAAGCTGAATTCGTCCCATGAACCTATTTTAGCCATTGAGCCGCAGGTAGGTATTGTTAAGATACCTACCTTTTTACTATTTGATAGGGGAAAGAATGTTTTGAATTATTTGATTCACTTACAAAATATTACCAGTATTACCTACAAGTAATGTATTCTGAATAATTTATTTAATAAACGGACAGATTTTAAGAATAAATAAGTTACATAATAGACTTACTACAAAATAGATAGGTACATGTCTGTAATGGTGACCCTCTTTTCAGAGACTTTGCCTTCAGCTTACCATCAGGAGAGGCAAAGTCAAATTGACGTGTCCTATATAAAAAAAAAAAAAAAGGTAAGTGATTGCACACCCCACAGACTTAAGTTTTTTGAACGACCGACCGTATTATGAATTGAGAAAACGTATTGGGCGCCTAGGCTTTTAGCATATGAAGACTATACATAATGGATGAAACAGTATAGCTATAACCCGCGCCACGTATCTTGGACCTAAATCGTAAGACATACGAGACTCTGGCGCCCGCGGATCGCTTTGTAATAGTCTATGCTAATATGCTTGGTGAATTTGAGTTCGTCTACCGCAGTAGCATCCCGGGCTATCCTCAAAAGACACCCAAGAAATGTGTACTGCGCGTATAGGGCACGTTTTGAGTACATTTTAGGTCCAAGATACGTGGCGCGGGTTATACTTACTAACGTAACGACCAATTTATTTGACAACCTCTGTAGCGTAGTAGGTACCAACTCTACCAGTGTGCGACTATAATTAATTAGAGGACGCGGGTTCTGTAAAAATATTCTTCTGTATGAATAAGTTTTCACCGCAAATAGGCACGTAATGACACCTATTATCAAACTGTGACTATTTCATTGCTATTATTCACAAGTGAGTTATAGATTCTTTTTTAAATTTTATAGTTTCTATGTTCTTATAAAAGTTTCGATACAAAAAAGAACGTGTATAATAGTACGAATAAATGAATATGCCTATTGTATTTTCATTTGATGCATTTTCGTATTTAAATAAATAATTTCAACATGTAATACTTGTTTAATAAACAAAATTTTCACTCAAATTCAACTTTTTTTTTCTCTAAGTACAGAAAAAAAACAGTGAAAAAAGTTAAATTCAAACCTCATTTTTGTTTAAATATGGCCGACCGCCATTATTAGATGCGCGCACATAGGAAAACGAATTAATTTGTAGTATTGTTTATTTAGTATTTGTAGTATTATTTTATTCGCAAGTGTGTTGTAAAACGTCGTATGGCACGCATGAGTATGATGATTACCGTCCTTTGCTCACTTGTACCATAATGTACTATTATTTATCTTTGCATTGCTGAGAAAACACTTAGGTACTCACTTAGCTTTTACATAGATATTGAAAAAAAATATTATTATCTAGAAAAATCTAGGTAAAGACAGCAGGAGTGCATCACGTCTCCACTATCTATACCCAACACTGCCGAGATTGCAATTAATAGCTCGCACGAGCTCGTGCAAGCTAATGAGGTGGATATAATTATCTTATTCTTTAAAAAAAAACTAATCATTGCTTTTCTGATGAGAGCAGTTCAAATTAGGATGACCTGACTAAAAACAACACTTGACTCCGTAGAAATTTTCAGAGTCCCGAACTTTCTATGGTTTTGTAAAGTAGATCAAATAAACGACAATCTCAGTGCTGCGCTGCATCTTTGCTGTCAGGCAAACGATAAATAATATATATTGAATAAATCACTTGTACTTTTCCACAATTTATTTATTTATTTGAACCTTACCGGTTTCACCTTACGGCATTATCAAAGTGATTTATTCAATATGTGTAGCAAGTTCCACCAAGTGCCATCAATCTCCAGTATAAACAGATAAATAATATAACGAGACAAATAACAATAACGTATAATATGTGTGTGTCCTCGATTATTTGTAATAAAAGGTGTATGTAGTAGCCTCCCAACATTGGGACTGCCTCTGTGGCGTAGCGGTAGTGAACGCGGCTGCTACGCAGGAGGCGCGGGTTCGATTCCCGCTCAGTGCCAATATTTGTATGCTTGAATATAAATATTTGCATTGGTCTGGGTGTTTCTATGTATAATATGTATGTATTTACAAAAAAAAAGTATCTAAGTATTTATATCCGCATTCTAGATTCCATAACACAAGCTAATTAAGCTTACCATGGGTCTAGATAGCGTTGTGTAGAATGTTGTAGAATATTTATTATTATTATTATTATTGGGAGAGACTTATTTCCAGTAGTGGACTGCAATAGACTAATAGATTGATTACGACTGAACACATTTCAGGAATATTTCCTGAAATTTTGTTGAACTGAATATTTGACCTGAATGTTTGACTTATTGTTTAGATTCATAATATATAGCATAGGCATAGTCAGTGGTGCTGCAATCAGGTTAAGAGTTTTGATGAACTCGCATAGACTTTATTCTATTCCAAAATTAATAACATATCAATGATTGAATTTATACGATTATCACCATGACCTATATTGGTTCGAATAAAAATTAATAATATTATATTATTATAGTATTTGCGCAGCGAGTAAATAGAAATAAGATCAAAAGAATTCAACTTTGTTTCTTATTCCAACCAGAAGTACAACAGCTGCAACTCAAGAAAATGTCTTGGAGAATTTTCGCCTGCACAAAATTAAATAAAGTTTACGAATGAAGCCAAAGAAAAACCAACAAATCGAAAATGTGCTCAACTAAATCTACCTTCAAGTAGAGGTTTTGTTGCTTTTTCGTTTTCAATACAGCCATTAGTTTGAGGTTTTCCGTGTTCGAATGTCGGCTATTCTAAAACCACTTTTAGCTTTTCATGTGGTATAGGTACCTATTCAATTACTTTTTCGTGGTTTTTTTTTCCTTTTTAGAATAACCAGAAAGTTTAAGTTTAATTCCTATTCCCTGTAAAATCCTACGTAGGTATGTATAGGGATATGTACGGATGTATATGGACGTGCCTATAGATTGCTACATTAGTCTCGCACATTAATTTTGGCACTCCTGTCGCTAAAAGAATGTCGTATTTATTAGGTGCGCCTTCGGTGCCTTTTAAAGGATATCATATTATGTTCATTAAGTTTAATTGAAGAACTATTTGAATTAAAAATGCATGCATATTCTTAGTAATCTCCAAATTTGCAACAGGCTCTGTGGGGTGGCGATAGTTCATTCAGCTGCTTTGCAGGGGGTTCGCTTCCCGCTTAATGTTGTGTTTAAATTCATATTAATTAGATCCTTGCCAAAACCAACCTGCGCGTAAATAAATATTTCCAATTTAGTTCTCCTTGAGGTTACTTACTAGTTTACTGCTGACTGGCTAATTGATTTAGGACAGTCTATAAATACAAACGTATTGCACTCGCATCAGCAATTAATATGAACATAATATACCTACATACGATTGTAAAAAATACAGGGGCTGTGGATATTTTTATGTTTTGCTGCTGTAAATATTAATAGATATATTGTATAATAATTGATTTACATATCAATACGTTGAGCACTCATGACGTATACATTTTAATTGAATATAATGAATAATTCTAATAATTCGCAAAGCCGTAGGGTATTCATTATTTGCCTACAATCAATTACATACGTACAATTTTACTGGCAAACGATAATAACTTTCACATGCTATTATAGGTATTTAGGTATATAAATACTATAAACAATTAGTTACCTTTAATTATCTAATTTATCTCTTTTTATTACTATAGGATTTCTCAAATTACATAAGTCAGTTACGTAATATAATGTAAGTAATTTACATAAGTACAAACATTTTTATTCAAAACCTGTTTGATCACGCATGTCGACACCGTGCGTAGAAATAGTTTTGGGTATGTTACGTAAAGTAACGTTTAGATTAGACTAGACTTTACATACCTAAATGGATACTCTATCTAGACTATGTACCTACTCTTTTATTAGACAGTGAAATAATATGCCAAAGTTTATTTTGGTATCAATTAAAGGGTAAACCACCAAAGCGACCCAATGAGTCTGTAAACTCATTCAGTCGTGAGTTCATATGAAGATAATCAAAATTATTAATAACTTACCTATGTTACGAGTGGATACACATCGGTAGAGTACCTAATGGCCGACAACTGCGATCAAAACTGCCATTTTTCGAACGTGAAATCGTAGAACAACCGTAGGAGCTAAAGTAGACACTTTAAAAACAGGACTGTCGCCGCTTCGCATCAAAACATGTGATATTACTATAAAATTAAACATTTAAGTATAATATTATTTATTTGGTAACAATTTCATTAAAAATAGAAGTATACAAAATTATTTAAATTCTGTCTATTCAGCCTCTATAAGACATCAGAGTATTGATTAAAAGAACGTTAATATACTTAACACAGTAAATAAATTAACTTAATTATGTATGAATTATTTAACTTTGATATATAATCTTTGTTTCCACGCTAACGTAATCATTTAAAATGGTTTAGAATGATTGCAAATATGACGTTTGCATCAATTCATTCGCGTGGCAGCAACTCTATACATAATAAGTACATTGTTTTCCTTAATAATGCGAATACAAGAAATATTTTTCTATAAGTAAAACTACCCCGAACTTTTTACCGATGGATTTCTCTTTGGACCTTCATTTAAATATTAATAGGTATGGAGTATATCCCCAAGATTTTTTTTATACTATCACATACCGCTTTCGTTTTTTTCGTAGGTGTAATACAATTTGAGCCTCAGTTACAATAAAATGTTACTAACATTTGTTTCAATCACCTATGTTGGCCATTGACAAGTCCTGGTTCTAAAGGAACAATACTCTTAATGGAACCAGTTTTATCTATTTCGTCACTGACGCGTGCTGCGATATCGAATGGGCTATCATTATATTTCACGAAAAATACTTGATGTTGAGATGGCTTGGGTTGAGGTAAAACAACTGGTTTTGGACTTTCAGGTTTCTTCACTAACACGTAAATAAGAGTCCTATCTTCGATAGGAGCATTCTGTATTTGCTGCTGTAAACGAATCAGGTTCGATTTCGAGTCTTGTGATGGCATTTTTATGAACAGTATTCTGTAGTTCTTTTTTACAGGAGGAGGTGGTGAAATTGGCTTACTGGGTTCTTCTATCTCCGGAGGGGGCACATGAAAATATATGTGCTTGTGAATTATTGGAGTTATACCTGGATTCGAAGAGCTTGTTTTTACCTGTTCTTTGAGGGTTTTCTGGGCTAAGGCATTATTCAAATTGCTATTGCCTAAACTGTTGCCTGAAGTAGTGAAAGAAGTTGATGACGATTGAACGAGGTCAGAACTCAAATCAACATGAGTAGGCCCTGTTGAAAATTGGGAATAATCATTGTTCGCACTACCACCCGTGTTTGGTATTGGGCTAGGCACCAAAACATTGTTTACATTAGTACCCGATGACGCTGAAGTTTGCCCGTAGCCTGAGATAAAATTGGTATTACCTGATTTCGTTAAGCTTTGGTCGTACCCATTATTCAGGTTGACAGCCGCTGGTGCTACTAAAGTCTGGCTGTAACCAGAATTGTATTGATTACTCACTGATGATGAAACAGTCTGAGTATATCCATTGTTGGAACTGAAGGAAGTTATTGGAGGAAAGTTCTGCAGTCCAGTATTAACATTATATCCAACAGAGGACGTCGCTGTTTGACTGTAAGCATTATTCAAAGGTGGACTAGTGTGTACAGCTTGATTATACACATTATTCAAAGGGGCACTGGTTTGAGGTTTCAAAGCCGTGTATCCGCCACTATATGAATTATCTGCAGCTGCATTCGAAAAGCTACTCTTTAAATTGTTTACTCCATTTGGTGTAAAAGGCTGACCGTAATTGTTCTGAAGTGCAGCAGAGCCAGATTGTTGGTAGCCATTATTGTTATTACTGCTACCCGATGCAGTTAATGGTTGTGTATAGCCAGAGTTTAGATTTAAGTCATATATAGGTGAGGAGTAACTGCTGCTATAACCAGTGCCAGCTGGCAAATTCAATGTACTAGCAGAAGCCTGGAGGGAACCAACGTTGCCGCCAGCACTGATAGATGACACTGTGTGTTGCAAATTAATTTGATTATTGTTGAATTTGTTAACAGGCGTAAAAGGTTCTGCATATCCACCATATCCATTACTCAATTGACCCGTAGCATAGTTCCGTGAGCTCTGCGGATTTAAAAGTTCTCTTTGAATTCCGGCATAACCAGTATTTCCATAGATTTGCCAATGGTTATTATTGGCGGTCAATTGGTGGACGTGTGCGTTATTATTTTGAGTATAATCGTTTCTAAAATGCACATTGTTCTTGCTCAGTTCTTCCTTATTGTAACCGTAACGCATATAATTGTTACTCGGTGAACTGAAAGTCACTTTCGGTGGATCGTATAAATAGCCTGCGTCTGCCCATACCACAATGGCTACTGTTGTAACCTAGAAAAATATTATAAAAATAATTATGACATCGTGTAACGGCAATTATTGTGTTAGTAAATATACACACTTGGAACAAGCTTGTTTGGCAATTAGATGTCGAATAACAACAATTAATTACAAAACCCTAATTCTGGCGATTCATAAACTTATCAAATCCTTCATTACTTTTCAGCCTTGAGCCTTAAACGAGTCACGTTACAGGATCCGAACAAATCCAGAAACAAAATAAAAAACGAACAAAAAGCACTTTAAACGTATCACTGACACAATCTTTTTACAAACTATATTGGGTTGGTACTTAAATAAATTACAGAAACTGACCAGCAGAAGCCACATCTTTGTATTCCCGATCAAACTCGAAATGACGGCCGGGTGTCAGTTGACGATATTTATAAACACTTTCTCTGTTATAAAATGTGCCTTACGTTTGCTGATTTTGTATAAATGATAAGTTTGGGCTCGATAAGATTTCCGGTGTTAATAAAGCGGCGGATTTAGTGTCAACCATAGCGGAAAATTTGTGTAAAGAGATACGTTTTCCGTATCTTACACTCAATTTGTTTGATATAATAATATGTGTTTCTATTTCTAGACCCACAAATTTTCATGTCGGTTTTCTAGTGTTTTTATAACGGCAACTCGTGATCAACATTTCTCCAGGCCTGACGTGTATCATTTGTATAGTCTCATAATTAACTTGATGAAAATTAAGGGGGGTTTTGAATATTTTTGTTTTCTTCTTTTCTTCCTTGGATATAAATTACAGAACTCCTTCTAGATGTACTATGATTATCAGAAGTAAAGTCAGCATAAGATCGATCTTGACCAACAAAGTACTCAAAAAGATCTTTTTGAGCTGGTCAACTTGAATTATAAAAAATATCTTAATACTATAGACAATCAAGATCGATCTGATGGTGACTGTACCTAGATGCGTACAGTAAATATAGTCCTAGAATTACAAGCGTTTTACTATAAAAATATAACTAACTTTAAGTAGCAACTTCAGTAGTAAATCGCTTATCGCTGGTACCGTATACGCGGCTTTACGCTTAATATAGTCCAAAGTTGACATTCATTTGCAACGCAGCTACCAATAAATATTTAAAATAGTAAGATTCTCACAAATCAATGACCGCAGAATCCCTACGTTAGGTAGTGGAAAAGTTCAACGTGAGAACCGAATGGATACAAGGCGATTATCTAACTCTTAACCGCTAGCTTATGTAAAATATAATATAATACGAGTACACCAAATATCTAACCAGTTATAGGTATGTAGGGAATCCTCATTCAAATCGGAACAGTCCAAATCTACTTTTAGAACTTTAAGACAATACTTCACACTTTAAGAAACCTTCATGTCTTGAAGTGCACGTTAAACCGTCGGGTGCGCTTGTCATATGACAATCTGTGGCAGTCGTTACGACCTAAAAATCTAACAATTCAATCGAATTATAGAACTTCGATAGAAATCGACGATGCTTGGTAGAAGGCAGAGTAATACGAGAAATAAAGATAAACTAACAGTGCCAATACTCAAGCTTCATAAGGTTGGTAATTCATTTGTAGGCAACAGTATAAAAATATTTAATAAAATTCCTCAGGATTTGGTTGATATGCCTTTAATATTTTTAAAATAGGAACGTGAATAAAAGTCTAATGGAAAAAGCTTTATAAAGTAGAAGAATATCTTAATGATAAAAATGCATGGTCATCCTAATCACTTTCTTGCCCGGACATTACAAATTGTATAAAACCCGTATTAAAAAATCAATAAATAAATAAAAAGGATAATCGAGTTCTCTGAGTTTCTGGTATCTTCTCAGTAGAACCAACTACCGAACCAGCGAAAGAATCATTTTCAAATGGTTTACTTTAATTTATTTAATATTCTATATTATTTATTTTTTGTTTACTTCTTGACATAATTGTAATATTTTGACGTTCATATATGTGCTCTTTATGTGCCTAAATTGAAGAAACGAAATTGATTCTCTGACTAAGGGGGCAGTCGGCTCACGGAAAATGTAGAAGTTTCTTAGGCTGAAAGCTCCAAGTGAGTTCGAAAGATGATTTGAACAGCCACCTGTTTTGTAATTATTGTGGTTTTTACAAGGTTCCATAGCGCTAGCACGTCACATTATGCCCTTATTGTTACACATAGGTACTATTCAATAGCAGTTGCCACGATAAAGACAAAAATAGCTACGTTAAATTATTGTTTCTATGATCAACTCATATTTCTATTATCTAAGGTGCACCTGTTTAAATTATTTTTGTCACGTCACCGATTGCTACTTGCCTGTCTACCTCACGTGGTGTGGATTCATGTAACAGATCAAAAACATCATATTCAGTAACTTCACAGAAAACAGTTATTACCTACCTTTATTTATATACTTCATTATTAACAGAATTCGAAGATTTATCTGATTTGGTAAAAATAAATCAGATGTGTATAATACTGTCATTCAATCAAAATGTTCCTTATTTACGGTAGGTACACCTTTTGCGTATTACTACCTCAGTCGTATAAAAATGTACCACAATTTAGCCACAATTGTCCCACGGGAAACATGTCAAGTCAATCTTAGAGAAGCATGTGTTATTCAGAAACGAGTGATATCCTTATTGGATGAACCGAATTTAATGGTCTAGCAAATACGTTTTGTGCGTATTGCGTGTGATGGGAGTATGTATACTATGAATTACGGAGTATCTGGAATATATCATGGATGCGAGCCTAATAAAATCTTTTGTTAGAAGAATAAAGATACGACATAATATAAAAATGCAGACAAAATATTTACAGATCGTAAATAGGACACAAGATTGGGCATCGCGGGCGCGGCATTATTCAAAAGCCTCTGTCGCTGTCTTATAGTAGGTATCGCGATGGCCTAAGTCTAAATCAATTAAAAACATGATCTGCTGAGAACATACTAGAGATATTGCACGTTCTTAAATATTGACATTCCAAGACGTATGGGTCTTAAAACAATCAATCTGCAAGTTCGATGCACGTATTAACTGACAGACGAAGCTCTGTTGTAGGCTTTCCTTTCGGGGTGTGGATCAGACGGCTGTGGTTCCCATAACAGCCAGGTTTTGCTAAATGTAGAGAAGGAGTAGAAGAGCGGACCCAAATTTCAGAGTGCAAACTTTGGGTACAGCGTTCGCCCCGGCTGTGATGACGATGATTGGTTAATTCTTAAATGCAGCCCGAAGTGCTCAATTTTATGGGTCTCCACTCTCTAAGGACACAGAAGTGGTTACGTCGAACATGAGTAGACATAAACCACATTAACATACATTATGATTCTGAATACCTAACTATACAGGTCCAAGGTCTACCCTAGATAACTGATTGTGTATATCTACGGAACAACTCTATCCTAACCCTTGACAAACACAATCCAGATTTTGCTATCTATATATTATGTCCGAACGAATTGTCCGTAAAATTGTTCCAATTGAACGAATTTAGGCGGACGCAGACGCTCGGATGAAACGAGACGACTAGTATATGCCGTTCCCGAACCTTCTTTATTACTATAAAGCCTAACATTTTGTCATGATTAGCCATATACGGATAGTATGAGCTTCGTATTTGATTGGAACCCTATTAATACTCTTTGAGATATTTCATGCAAAAGAGGTTTGCTTGGGCTCCGAAAATCTCGCCGGTCCGAAAGGTTCTATGTATGAGGCATTGTGAAACAATACATCTTAGAATGTATGAGGCATTGTGAAACTATCAAGATTTTCGGAGCCCAAGCAAACTTAATCTGCAAGAAATATCTCAAAGAGTTCTGTGCAGCAATTAAGCTCAAATTTCGATAAGTCATAGAACCTATTTCAAGAATATTAACAACATTGTATTTTTAAATGATAAGTACCCATAGTAACTATTGTTTTCTTTTGTTACAGTTACTGAAAAGGAAATCCGTCTGTGGTATGTATTAGAGTCTGCGCCAGCTAATAAGTCCCGCGGCCAAACTAGGAACTAAAATAACATCACCGCCATACTGTGTGTTGATTGGTTCAGACCATGTTACTGTCATGGCCTGAACCAATCAACACACAGTATGGCGACAACACTTGAGATTGCTACGCCTTCAAGGGACTTATCTTATTTCTTGGCGCGTACTCTACATCGAAAATCAACGTTAGAGCTTTTGAAAGCTGCGTTAAAGGCCAGGGGTCTAGAGTATACATTATAAAATATAGAGCGCGCCTATCACTCATAGTAAGAGAGCTTGGATAATTAACTCAGGTACCATCAGCGTACTGAATGAGATGTACATCATTAGACGCGCCTTTAATTGGAGAACACGAAATGGCTATGCTGCAAAGTCAAAAACCTGGTGGTGATACCAAAAATCAATTTTGAAAATGCTAAAAAAATCGGTACCTAATATTGAAAGATTACCAATTTTCGTTTGTTCCTGGCAATAGAGGAGATTTAGGACTATATGATAGTGCAGTGCTGCAAGCCTCCATAACTGGCCTTGTCAGAGGCAGCACCTTGCAAAGTGCCGCCTGAAAACAGGTATCTGGTACGATCGAATTACCAAATAAAACCGGGCTCATCTGAAAGATCATCAAATTCTGAGTATGAAAAACTGGTGCTGCAAATCTTAAACACTGGCGAAGGTGGTTGCAGCAGCGATTGAAGATCGCGAGTTGCGCGTCTCGGTTTGGTATTTTCACATTTATACGATCGAGTTACCAAAAAAAAACAGGGCTCATCTGAAAGATCATCAAATTCTGTGTAGGAAAAACCGGTGCTGCAAATCTTAAACACTGGCGAAGGTAGTTGCAGCAGCGATTGAAGATCACGAGTTGCGCAACTCGGTTTTGTAATTTTCACATTAGTACGATCGAGTTACCAAAAAAAACAGGGCTCATCTGAAAGATCATCAAATTCTGTGTAGGAAAAACCGGTGCTGCAAATCTTAAACACTGGCGAAGGTAGTTGCAGCAGCGATTGAAGATCACGAGTTGCGCAACTCGGTTTTGTAATTTTCACATTAGTACGATCGAGTTACCAAAAAAAACAGGGCTCATCTGAAAGATCATCAAATTCTGTGTAGGAAAAACCGGTGCTGCAAATCTTAAACACTGGCGAAGGTGGTTGCAGCAGCGATTGAAGATCGCGAGTTGCGCGACTCGGTTTGGTATTTTGACATTAGTACGATCGAGGTACCAAAAAAAAACAGGGCTCATCTGAAAGATCATCAAATTCTGCGTAAGAAAAACCAGTGCTGCAAATCTTAAACACTGGTGAAGGTGGTTGCAGCAGCGTTTGAAGATATCGCATTGCGCGACTCGATTTGGTAGGTATTTCCATATTAGTACGATCGAATTTCCAAAAAACCAGTGTTTAAGATTTGTAGCACCGGTTTTTCTTACGCAGAATTTGATGATCTTTCAGATGAGCCCTGTTTTTGTTTTGGTACCTCGATCGTACTAATGTGAAAATACCAAACCGAGTCGCGCAACTCGCGATCTTCAATCGCTGCTGCAACCACCTTCGCCAGTGTTTAAGATTTGCAGCACCGGTTTTTCCTACACAGAATTTGATGATCTTTCAGATGAGCCCTGTTTTTTTTGGTAACTCGATCGTACTAATGTGAAAATTACAAAACCGAGTTGCGCAACTCGTGATCTTCAATCGCTGCTGCAACTACCTTCGCCAGTGTTTAAGATTTACAGCACCGGTTTTTCCTACACAGAATTTGATGATCTTTCAGATGAGTCCTGTTTTTTTTTGGTAACTCGATCTTATAAATGTGAAAATACCAAACCGAGACGCGCAACTCGCGATCTTCAATCGCTGCTGCAACCACCTTCGCCAGTGTTTAAGATTTGCAGCACCAGTTTTTCATACTCAGAATTTGATGATCTTTCAGATGAGCCCGGTTTTATTTGGTAATTCGATCGTACCAGATACCTGTTTTCAGGCGGCACTTTGCAAGGTGCTGCCTCTGACAAGGCCAGTTATGGAGGCTTGCAGCACTGCACTATCATATAGTCCTAAATCTCCTCTATTGCCAGGAACAAACGAAAATTGGTAATCTTTCAATATTAGGTACCGATTTTTTTAGCATTTTCAAAATTGATTTTTGGTATCACCACCAGGTTTTTGACTTTGCAGCATAGCCATTTCGTGTTCTCCAATTAAAGGCGCGTCTAATGATGTACATCTCATTCAGTACGCTGATGGTACCGGAGTTAATGATCCAAGCTCTCTTACTATCAGGTCTTTAGCGCCGAGTGTTAGCAGATTCTTTGCGATGGTATAGTGACGTTTCATGCATTACCAATAGTATCAATGGATGCACATAATAATGTAGTTTGTTGTTATGAAGTTTTTTGTTCGATTTGATATGCATGGATAAAATTAAAGCCAAAATAAAAAAAAAGTGGTGTCATTTTGCGGTATTTTTGCGTCATTATTACTACAAATATACGATGTTGTATAAAATGTTGATTTAACATATCGAATTAAATATTATTTGCGAAGCTATTTTGACGGGTATTGTTTTGCTACTGATTGAGGTTGAGCCAGAAGCCTCGGTACTGTTCATACCCGTGGTAGCAGTTCATACTTGTAAGGCGCGCTCTATAGCAATGTATACTCTAAGCCAGGGGTAGATAGCACTGTGTCCTATATCTCAGAGTTCTCAGAATTATTCAGTCTTCTCAGAATATCATTAGATATTTTCTTATAAATTGCATTTTTAAGTATTGTAATATAAAAGTAGAGTGCTACTGGCAAATAAATACAACCGGTAGTTAGAGTTCCAGGAAAGGAAACTTTCTCCGATGCGGCCGTGATGAGAAGCACAGCCTACTGCATCAGGCCTCTTAACAATATTATTACGTACAATTTTATAAACATGACGTTAATCGTTATATTTTACTTTTAGGCACAAAGGATTTCTGAAGGACTGTCCGAACGGTCTACTCACCGAACAGGTATTTATGACATTCCTAATATAAATATACAAAATACGACTGATCCCTTCTTCACATAAATATCGTGAAGTTTTCGAGACATCCCAGCACAGCAGCTGCTTCAGATACAGAATTATTTTTAATAGTCTACTACGAATAGTCGAGTACTGTTAATAGTGCAGTACAAGCAACATTTTCTTTACCAATCCATTACAATTTACAACCTTCCCATCACACAAACATCAGCCCAAATTCTAGTCACAATACTAACAAACGACTCATATTTTTCTCTTTATCTATATTCAATATTTCCTGGACCCTATAATATTAAACTTTTTATCATCATCTTAGTGTTGTCCTTGTCCCCTGTCGCTTTCAAGGCTATTATTTTTGAGTCCGAAGTCCACTTACTCCTTCTCTTCTTCTTGGTTTGACTTATACTGGACGACTACTGTCTGACCTTCCAACCCCGAGGGGAAAGCACCTGCACCAAAGCCTCCTATCAATCAGCAGGTGTACCGCCATGTTAGTAAGGTTCCACCTCCCAAAGAACTTGGTGGCACTTTATATATAAATTATTCCAATACTATATCATGGACCAAATAATATGTGCTCTATATGCGAGTACACGGGGTGCTATTGAGGTGGTCGAGCTCAAATTCACCAAGCCTAGATTATTACAAAACAATCCATGGGCGCCAGGGTCTCGTTTGTCTCGCGATTTAGGTTCAAGATCGTGTCCCATGCGTGCATCCTCCCCCCTCCCCCCCCCCCCCCCCCCCAAGGTATGCATTCAACAATCAAATTACCATTTACAGGGATTCATCAAAATATACAAGCAGTTTTTCCCGCAAGGCGACCCGAGCAAGTTCGCTTCACTAGTTTTCCGTGTTTTCGACGAAAACAATGTAAGTGATTTAATTGTCTTGTTTACGCTTCCGTTCCTACTTCGAACTCACATTAAACAGTCGCTAGTCGGTTAGATCTGATCAGACGAAAAATTGTTTTCTATTCTAGTTTCTGTAGCGTAGACAACGTTAAACTACATCAACATACTTAGTACTAAAACGAAATTGATATGTTTTTGGCCCACTTTCTTAAACATCGAAATATACGGCCCTTAATTAATATACGTTATGTAATTCAGTTAAATATTCATCAGATTATGTCAAACGAGGTGAGAATCTAGAAACTTCGTTGAAATGGTCAAGTACACGTGGCTACTAAAAGTTTTGTGACATTATTGAGTCACGTAACCTTTTACTGATGAACTGTGGATTTCAATTAGATACGATCTGTTATTAAAGATACCTACTGACTCGTGTCACCGTTTAGGTC
This sequence comes from Eilema depressum, assembly GCA_914767945.1. Taxonomy (NCBI): domain Eukaryota; kingdom Metazoa; phylum Arthropoda; class Insecta; order Lepidoptera; family Erebidae; genus Eilema; species Eilema depressum. The sequence continues at coordinate 43,775,621 of OU612012.1, read as the reverse complement.
TATTTTTCTCTACCTATTGCGGACAATGGGTCCGCAATAGGTAGAGAAAAATAGGCCTTATAGGCATATTAATTTATTCGTACTATTAAACACGTTCTTTTTTATATCGAAACTTTTTTAAGAACATACCTAGAAGCTTAACCTATAAGATTTAAAAATGAATCTATAACTCATTTGTGAATAATAGCAATGAAAAAGTCACAGTTTGATAATAGGTGTCATTACGTGCCTATTTGCGGTGAAATAATAGCAGTTTTATGAGCAGGTGTATTGTAAAAATATTAATATATCTTTCAGGATGGGTCCATCGAATTCGAAGAGTTCATTCGAGCTTTGTCGGTGACGTCAAGAGGAAACCTCGATGAAAAACTGCATTGTGAGTAGTACTAGAGATTTTTTTATACCACTTAAGTCGCAAACAAGCACACGGCCTACCGGATGGAAAGTGGTTACCATGACATATGGACGAGTGCAACACCAGGGGAGTCACACTCGTGCTACCGACCGACCCTGTAAGACAAGGATATTCTGAACCGTCAGCGCAGAAGATAATAGGACAAGCCTTTGATCTTCCCACTGACAGCACAAAACCTCTCCAGAGAGCTCTGGCTACCCTAGTCACCGCCGGGTACACAACACATGGTTATATGGGTCTGAAACATAACTCCGACAAACGTTGTAGCCGCGGTATTCTGTAGGGCCAGTTGGACGATTGGGATGAAAATACCGTCGTGTACCTAGACATAAATACTTATAGGTAGATAACAGAGAAGATGTGAATATCTTGTGGGTTAATTCATCATCTCTCATTAACTTTCGATATAGTTCAATAAGTGGCAGGATACTATACCTATAGTTTACAGCAAGTGGCAGAATAAATACAAGATTTCCGTTGGTAAAGCTAATATTTATTCTGTCACTTAGGTACCACAAAAGCAATATCATTCTGTAAGAGCACGTCTTAAGTATTAATTATACAAGTCAGTTCACACTAGTTATTGTGCTTAACCGCCTAGCTAGCAGGATGAAATAGTAAATTTATGTGGGTTAATTTGTGTGTATAAATTACAGGGGCCTTCAGGCTTTACGATGTAGACAACGATGGGTACATCACTCGGGATGAAATGTACAACATTGTCGACGCAATCTATCAGATGGTGGTAAGTACCATTGTTCTTCTTATGGGCGCATTTAGATAGTCAATAAACATATATCACGATACCACAGAATAAGTAATAGGTATGTAGTAACGATACTGTCAATATTTGATATTGATGATAAATTATTTTCCACGCAATATCGTCCCATATTATCATATTGACTGTCTACTCGTATATGTCTCTTCTTCATTATTGCAAAGGTAGCTTTTGATTATATTCTGTACTACATATAAGGTAATTTCTGTGCTTTTAGTTATTTTTGAAAACCACAATTCTTCGTTGTATAGTTTTAAAGTGCTTTATGAGTAACCTTAGGTAGGTACCTACACGACGGCATCTAAATACATGCGTGCGGTTTTTGTCGGTTCGAGTCCGACATAACCGAGCGTCCAAAGAATTTCTGTTCCAAAAAAATCTTCGGACATTGTGTGTCCAAGGAATCATTTTGAGGAGTAAAGTAATTTATTATTTGTTTTTTCAGGGCCAAACACCCCAGCCCGAGGACGACAACACTCCTCAAAAGCGCGTCGACAAGATCTTCGACCAGATGGACAAGAACCACGACGACCGTTTAACCCTCGAAGAGTTCCGTGAGGGTAGCAAGGCAGACCCGCGCATTGTTCAGGCACTATCACTTGGCGGTGATTAATCCACAGTCATCCTCTCGCCGGACTTCACATTTACTTAGAGAGCTGACATACTCCGTCGCTTGTGTTTGACTGGTCCTTATGATGTTATTTTATATTCTTCCAAATTTAAATCGTGTGTGCATTTCAAATTTTGTTCAGTGTGACTTACGCCTTAGTGCTTTATTTTTACCGTATATCGGTACTTTTGGATTGTTAATTTAGAATTTCCTGATACAAAATATTTGTTGATATTCAATTAGAGGCAAGTAAACTGTTAGTTAGTCTTTTTAGATTTTTTTGGTCGGCACAGCGACGGATAAGTATAATATATTGATGTATATTTAATGTAATATTTGCCAATATGAACACCGGGCCCCGAGCGAGGTTTGATTTATTGTTTAAACCATTTTGTAACCAAAATATTCTACTTACATTTTATATTCAGTTAAAAAAATGACTTGATTTTCAGTCCTCTCTTTATTACAAACATTTTTAAATTTGTATTATAACAATAACATGTATTTTAAACCTGATTGTGTCAAAATTGTTATAACTAAATTGATTATACCTGCTTGTTCAAATATATTATTGGCTATATAGTTAAACGATGACTGACGTAACAGACTTGAATCAGTGGTCGGTATGGCTGTAACAAAATGTGATTTTCCTTGTTGTTACGATGTAGTAAGTAAATGTTATGAGATGCCAGCAGTAGTGGCACTATGCTAATAATATGTTTTCTCAAGTAAGATTTAATTGCAGAAAGGAAGCCAATGCCAGTTTTGGGCGATTTTTAGACGTGAAAACTTAAATTCTTGTGGAAAATTCGCAAAAGGCGATACTAGGTTCAAATTAATGAAACTGGTTCGTTTAACTTAACACCAAAGAAATGAAGGCAGCTGGTGAAGTAAGCTTCCAACAATATTCGTTTTGGAACCACTCAACTGCGATTATGTTGATATTAACTTACTTAGGTACATAAACATAGGTACATGAAGTTGTTCTGGACCTAAATTTAAGAGTAATAGGTATCTATGTATGTATAATTATTGTTGTTGTTGTTGTAAATATTATTTCTGACATTGTTCTAATATTAATACATAATTACATGTAAGTATTTACTTGCGTAAGTTGTACTTATATACATATTGTGTAACTTGTAAATTAACCTCGACATCCACTTCGTGTTGGCAAATTTAATGCTCTTTCTGAAGTAAATGATGAATATAATAATCAACTACCGCTACAGTTATCAGACTTGAAATCAAACAGAAAGATACTGGCGCTAGAGATCTCTGTACTCTGAGACAGATCCAAGTCAATCCGTGCGAGAGAATGATTGGGGACACCATTACTGTCTAAGACAAACCATTTTTATTTACTAAGCCACATTTAGCTATTCGGGATTGAAATGACTAAAGAATAATTGAAATATTCATGAAGTCATAGATAAGTCACAATAAAAGCTTGTAAAAAGCCATGACGGAAAATGAAAGCACCCACTTACACACAACAGCGGTCGCGCACATGGTCACATGGCGTCCCGCAGGGCCGTGTTGCTAGCGTTACGCTAGCAGTTTTTGGTACTCTATGTACATTTTATCGAAACATAAAGTTAATACTTTACTGTTGTTGTTGATAAATTGTTAGTTTTTTAAGTGTTGCGCCCCACTAACGTTATAATTGCATTTTATGACAATATAATAACATTTTTGGCGGTCATGCGTTTTGGGTTTTTATTGCCCCATGGTTAGTTGATATTAAAATTCTTATAAAATTGTACGCAGTTGTGGCAAAGCCAAATAATAAATTGTGTCTTTAATATCGGAAATACTTCTGTGCATTCACCGTTCTCGTAAATTACATTGAAGACGACATGTAACATTTTTAAACTAATGAGAACTGTAATTTAAAAAATATTATAAATAAAATGTAATAAGCACCCATTCAATGTACCTACTACCTAAGTATTATTTTAAACGTGTAGGAAAAGAGATGAAAATGGAATTTGGTAAGAGTGAAATAATGTTTTCTGTAATGAGCACGGTTAATATGAAAAAAAAAATGTAATAAATGATTCAAAAAGTAGATTAAGTAAAAGATGATTGTTGATACAACTGCGACGCGTTTAAACTTTTGGCGATATTTATCAAAAGACAAATAAATAAGTGTATTAAATTGTGTACTATGTTCAAGACAAGTTATACATATACCTATATGATGTATTAGAGCAGTAGTAAGTGACGTAGTTTGTGTAATACCTTTTAACTTCAAAGTTACAGCACGATCGTCACGTACCCAGCGGCCGGTGGCCCTGGTGCGTCTTTCTCGACAGCACTACTCTTTATATATATCGTCATTGCCAAATATCTACATCTCGCTCCATCCTTCTTCGCGTATTCTGAAAATATATATTTTGGAAGATTTTTGGATATTTCCGTTTAGCGATTCTCAACTTATTGTAGTTGTTAAGAGTCTATATACTTATCGTGTAAGGAACTTAACTACAGCTTTATACAAAACTTAATATTTATCTTTTGCTTATAAAGTAAACTAAATTTCTTACGATACATGTAATGTATTTCTATACATTTAATGATGTGAAATTATGCGATTTATACATAATATTTACTAACCTAATCTTTCCGCTATTTTGCGACATCATTGTCAGTTCGAAGCATTATGTAAGTTTATCATAGTAGTCTTTGATTACATACACGTCTGGATTCTGAGTTATTTCTCCTGTAATATTAATAATATAATTTATAGCCATTGAGTTCAATCGGTATCAGTTGACAGGGCCTTAATTAAGACCAAAATGTGCCCTAATTATAATGACAAATAACGTGCTGAGACAGTGACCGCATCCGATTTAAAGCATCTAGTATTCATCAAATGTGGACGTTTCAAGATCTGGAGAATCTCTGTCCATTTTCAGGAAGTTGTTTGAGTACATACTCATGAATGCTCAAGATAGGTACGCAGGAGCCAAATGTTGTGGCCTACTCTACTCAGGGAAGTAGATATAGAAAACCATCAAGAGTAACCAATAGACAGATCATCGCAATAATTTTAGACGAGAGTTTGTAACTATTAAGGCGGCCACCCATTTACAGTCCGCCTGCAGTTTTTCGTCTGTCCGGCGGCCTGCAGTCCTTATGTCATCAATGTCATCATAATTTTATTACCTCAGTCTTAAACAATAACATTATTTGATTCTTTTAGTCTGATGTTATTACGTATAAAATGCCGACGGCCATAGACTGTTCGGCCTTTAACTGTCTTTGCTGACCGGAACCGTCAAGCGGCCACACTGTACATTATTATCCGTCAGTCCAAAATCGTATACGAAACTGTAAGTGTGTGGGCTATTGCGATGAACAGACAGACCGATATCATCCGGTTGTCGTTCGATAAACTGTAAGTGAGTGGCCGCCTTTACATGTCTGCATTATTTGATAATACTGCTGCATGCCTCGAAGTCAAATAAAGTGATACTGTGAACGACCTATCTATAGTTACAAGAATAACGCAGTATCTAGACATGTATTATAATCTCAAAGTTAGTAGTTCTGAATTGCGTGTCAATTTTATGTCTTTCAATGGTGTTTGTAGGCTTTAAGATGCGTTTGTAATGAACTAGAGTAGGGAATTCGTCGCGGGCTGTGCATTTTGTATAGGGTTAAGTACCGGATTCATGATGTATAACTCCGGACACGTATCTTGGACCTAAATCGCAAGACAAACGAGGCTACGAATCTATGCTTGGTGAATTTGAGTTCATCAACCGTAGTAGCACCCTGTGCTATCCTCAAAAGACACTCAAGAAATGTGTACCTACTGTGCGTATAGGCCACATTTTAGGTCTAAGATACGTGTTCGAACTTATACCTACGATTGTTGGAAATGTTCTATACTTATAAGTACTACGCTTGTTAATGATTTTTTTATCAGTCTCTGTTTATTCTTTTCTCAATAATGTTTAGTTTGTATTTAAAAAGAAAAAATAAATATTTAGGAGTAGACATTTTAGGAAGAGGTCATTTTAGGAGTATGCCTAGCTCAGAACTTACAAGAAATTCAGAAACGACAAAAATAGTTAGTCCACCTGGAAGAACCGAAGAAATAGACATTCCTGTCATAAGTGACGTTCCAGTTAAAAGAGACCAATTTGAGCGATCAGATATTGAAAACAGTCTATACCTACCACTAATACGAATTTGCAAATTTTTGAAGAGACAGTAATTATTATGAGTTATGTACTTAAATTCGAAAACAGCTGTTAATAAATGGCATCCTGAAGGACGACGATAGACAGGAAGAAAGGGCTGGCTCATCTAAGGAAGCATCAGTTCTCCTTCTATAGAAAACCCTATCTACTTAGGTACCTTTCTCTTTGGCCTTCTTCCTCCCTAACCTTCTCCCTTCCAATCGGGTCCTTCGCCTGTAGCAACCTGTGACACCTTCAATGCTGCATTGTCTCTTTTGCATTCTGTTCTTCTACGGCTATAAAGATTGTCATTTATCTATTAAGTACTTTTATAATGAACACTCATACTTATTCGAACCACGATACATAATAATAACTCACTAAATATTGGTTTAAGTACCTTTTGATTTTTTCTAATTGACCCGTGTGCTATGTAGATCGTAGTGTTCTGTTCACAGCCCTTTTCATTTTCGCTTCAATAGCTTTTCTGAATATTCGCACTATGATATGTACTTATAAGGACTGTGTTTATTAACAGATATGTCGACCTATCTCTCGAATAAAGATACTTCTGCAAAATATCTACTTTATTATAACCGCGATTTCAAGTTTGTTTTTAACTACACAAAACATGCAGAACTTTTTCTTTACCTCCTAGAAAAATAATTCTTCTACATGAACATCTAATTTATTATTAAGTACAGATAATATTAGAGACAAAAAATATAATAAAATGTATTTAATTCATATTCATAATCACAACTGTAACTTTATTCCATGCATAGGTCGATCTGTATTTTTTCTCAATCTGATTTTAATGTCTTTATGCTGCATCGCTGAAGTTAAAATAAATAGTTGTATTAGTTAATCTCACATACCTATGAAATAAAGATTATTACTTAGAACTTAGCATTTTTCTGTAGTTGTTTATGGTTACAAATGTACCTTATACCTACCTGTTTTTGTAGCATGGAATTTCAAAATGTATACCTATTCATGTGTGGCTTTCAATGAATTGCCAAGTTAGATTTTAATATTTAAAAAGCACACCGGCTTGTTGATTTCAATATAGTATAAGCCATGGATTACATAAGAAAGAAAACTCTGACTTCTAACTATATCTAGGTACTTACTACAAAGTATACTACACTGACTGTACGGAAAATTTAGTACATTCCGTACATTTACATGTCGGATCGTTCATTAGTGGTCTTTCGTGTATTATTCACGAAGGACCACTAATGGATGGTTGGACTAAGTTATTGTTGCTGTTCTACATTTCTAAAAGGTGCACTATCAGATAGGTACCTACCTATCAAAACTCATTAGGTAACTCATTTATTTAGTTTCTGCACTCGCTCCTTGATCTAAATTGTTCACATGTTTGTTCTAAACAGCTTGTCTAGTATCTAGGATACATAGAAGTCAGTGTACCTATCTACCATCAAGCACATCAAGACTAACACGAATATAGGCAACTTGGTGACATTATGTTTGAAGTTTATAACTTTATCTATTATTTATCTACCTACCGATATCAGTTGCTTATTTTGAATAAAATCTATCAACCCTCATTCAGTTACGGTTAGGACTTGTTTAGCTATACACCTACCTATATTTTGGTATTAAAATATGTAACCAATGCGCCTAAAGTAGAATTTCTTGTGCCTGGTTAAAGAGAGAAATACAAATAAATAAAAGTACCTAGGCATTTTAGATCATTATTCTATGATGAAGGAGCTTAGGTACACATTTTTGTACCCAAACACCTCATAATATTCCGTAAATTTTCAAAATTGTAACCGTCAGTTTTAACCTATTCTTCATATTTACTCATATTAACTAAATCGGACATTAGGTAACTATACTTATAATATTTTTCATGGAACTTACCTTGTTAGACCATATAAATATAACTACTTACCTAATTAATCCAGAGCGATTGTTTATTTCTTATCAATACCTCACGCATTATGGTTGTTAGCGTTAGGTACACCAATTATTTCCTTAAACTTCTGTTTAAATTGTTTTTGTCTAAGGAACTTATCAGCGTATTTCTTTGCGGTTGGAAATGGTGGCGGATATTGTACTTACGTAATTGAACCATTGAAAAATAAGGGTGTAAGCGACAATAACAGTTGATCAGAAAATCGTTTGGTAGTAAAAATGTTTAGGTACAGTAGAGTCTAACGACTACATCGCACCTATAGCCTATAGCAGGGGTGGCAAACCTTTATGCATCAACGTGCCATATTTCTAAAAAAATTCAATAAAGCCCTAGACGTGCCCACGGGGGGGGGGAGGGGGGGGGGTGGCTGAAGTTGCTCTATCTGTTTCAACATTATCTGATAATGGCATAGTCCGCCTCTTTATATCATGCTTTCTGGAAAGAATGTCCGTCTGTTCGTTAATTTTCTAGCGCATATGGTAGTATCTTACTTTGTGAAAGAAAGAAAAAAAGAAACAGGTATAGGCACAGATTACCGAATGCCTATCTACTAACTCAAGTGGCACTGGTGGCATTGGCGTGCCAATGGTTCACCATCCCTGGCCTATAGTCTCGTTGCTGATGCAGGCCGAAATGGCATTGCGTTATGTTGCATTATTTTACAACATAAATAAACGATTACCTACACGAAGAGACCATCTAAACAACCTTTGCATACTCCTCTCCTTTCCTATATAACAAGGACAACACGTGCAAGACTTAGATGCCACCCGCATACGGTGCAGAATATTCCATCAAGAACCAAGTGGTTCGGCGACTCCTTCTTCTACCGCACCATTAAGACCTGAAATTCCTTGCCATTTCACGTGTTTCCCTCATCCTACAGTCCCGGGCCCTTAAAATGGTGAAGAACCATCTGATGAGGCCGTCAAGCTGAGTGCCACAATTGTAACATGGTACGTGTCTATAATGGTGACCCTCTTTTCTGAGCTTTGCCTTCAGCTCACCATCAGGCGAGGTGAAGTAAACTTTACGTGTCCTATATAAAAAAGTATACAGTATCATGATTGATCAGTGATTATCATTTTTAACTACTGTACAATATAGGTACGTTTTACACCAATTTTCGGCTACCATTTCTTTGGGACTCCACAATTACATACAGCCATACTCCTCAACTGGAGAGGAAGTGTACCTACACCTACACCGGTAACTGTCCGGTACAGTTTATAATATCGTTTAGACTTTAGAATATTTTCCTTTAGCCATACGATGTCGCTTAGACCCTTTTGCATTCCAATTAATATGAAAAAAATAAGTCGTTCACCGCCACCCGTGTAACACCATCTATTTCTTGATAATTATGTCGACATTCTCTTTCTATGTAAATAGTATGTACCTACTTTATTATTCGCCTACTTTCTTAGATATTATTGTAATATTCACTTTTAATATTAATGATTAATAATAAACGAGGTTGAAATTGATTTATTGTTTTATTTTCTGTAAGTACCTACCTACCTAGATATAGTAACAATCCAATATACTAAAATTATAGACGGAAAAGTAACTCTGTCTGTCTGTTACGCTTAACCACCTAACTAAACCACTGAACCGATCTTGATGTGGTACACAGATCGATTAGAGCTTAGGACAGTCACTGTGGCGTAGCGGTTTTTGGTCTTTGGTAATCGTAACGAGTGTCATTTGTTAACGATAGTTGGTCTGGAACCCTAAAAAGTTCAACAACTACTGGCTTCCCTTATGGACCTTCTGATTCGGAGGGAATGCTTCAATGTCACCCAATATCGTTAATGGGTTATGGAGGTCATATGGCAGTCGCTTCACGAAAAATATCAAAACCCAGCCAAATCCGCACTAAGACTGGTAAAGCGGACCCCAGACTCCGAAGTGAAAGCTTTGGATGCGACTGGTATTAACGCTAGGATGAAGAAGAATAAGATCGATTAGAGCTTGGAAATCCTTGCCCGCCTATGTCCTCGTCGTGATGACCGACATCTACGCAAGCGAAGTCACGGGCAACAACTAGTACTTACTTATTAAGGTGATTTCTATTACACCTGAATGAACGAAAAAGGTGCCCCAGCTCCAGGCGCGGTCCGAGGGGGGGGGTCACAGGGGACATGACCCCGCCCAAAACCCAGCACGTCAAATTGAAAAGTCTTTATAAAATTTGCAAAGTAATTATATTGCAATATTTAATTCCTTGTCGCGTCTTTTAAAGGTAAAAAATTGGTAACTAGGTAAAAATTGTAATTTAGGTAGCATTAAATACTCTTAAAGATACGAAAGTTTTGCTACGTAAACGGGAAAATGCTGAAGGATTGTTTACAACTTACGTATCAAGGCACAATCGAAGCCCTATGGCGCCAAGCGTGGATGAGGACGACCTGTCCGAGGTCAGTTGGATAGAATTAAAGCTGGTGGTTCATAAGCTTATGGCTGAACCGCGGCACTCCGGGCTGAGCAAGTGGCGGCGACGACGACAAGCACTAGTTTCCGAAATTGTTAAAGACGGGGAAACTGGTCCTCATACGAAAGGCGGGCATCCGGTGGATTCGCCGTCCGCCTACCGACCTATAATGTTGCCTGACGTGGTGTGAAAGCTCTTTGAAAGAGTTATTGCAAAGCGCCTCGTCGAGCACCTTTTTAGACCGACCTGGCGGGTGGTCAATATGAATTCCGCCAGAGACGCTCCACTGTGGACTGTGGATACCCACTTGTGGGCCTGGTGATGTTGGTGGTTTCTTTGGACATCGCCAACGCATTCAACACTTTACCCTCGAGTTGCATTAAGGAGACGCTCATGTATCACGAGTTATGAAGTACCTCTCCACCCTCGCCGCATAGCCCGCGTAACCGATGGAGAGAGCCGTCAACTACCCAACCGCGTCCGACCTCGGCTGGCGAGAGATGTCGTGCTGTTTTCCGCAGGGATTGGTTCTGTGCCCGCTTCTGCGGTATACTCAATCGGATACGTCTGGGTGTTCGCGGTGAGCTCGAGGACGGTGTCACCGTCACGTGCTATACGGATGACACGCCAGTCATGGCATGCGTTGCTACACAGCGCGAAGCGACCCTGTGCCCATAACGATAGCCCATGGTCCTGCATAAAACCGAGGCCATGTTCTTTTATGGACCTCAGCGTGCGCCACCTAGGGAACCAACCTCATAGCGCGAGGCACTCCCGTCGGCATCAAGCCCCATATGAAATACTTGGCTCGTTCTCGATGGCCGATGATACTTCGGAAAACTTTTCCGAAGTCTGGCCCCCAATCTGAAAGGCGCAGCTGCCGCTCTGGTGGGGTCTTCAGAGGGTACCGCATGATCTCTTTCAAGGTGTCGAGTCTCCTTGGCGGAACCATACTGTGGTACCTGGAGGCGAGAGCCTTTTCGGTGCAATACAGGTACCGAAGGGTGGCGCGAATGTCCCCGCTGATATGTACCCGAGCCTCGAGAAATCGAGGCAGTGAAGTCCCAGCGCCGCCTGGACGTGGTGGAGAAATGGAAGTTACAACTTCGGCAACCAAACACAAGGCACGTCGTAATAGCGGCGGTAAAGCACATCATGGAGGACTGACTAGAGAGGCCTCACGTGTGCCTCTTGTACCGGCTGACACAGGTGATCACCGGACACGTGTGTTTCGGGAGTCACCTACGTCGGATCCAGAAGGAGCCAACGCCTGAGTGTCATCACTGTGATGCAAGCGAGGACACGGGGCTGCTCACACTGACTGAATGAATGCACGGCGTGAAAAACACCGAGGCAGATCTTTGTGGCGGCCCTGGGGTTGGAAGTTGTCTCCCTCAGCACGTGCCTCACTCACAGTGATGTTGCAGAGTGCGAGTGTGTGCGGTGCCGCCGCCGCTTCCTTCTGCAAGCTAGTAATGCCCGAGAAAGAGGTGGGGGAGCGGAAACAGAGAAGACTCAGGTCCCTTCCGTCCCGCATAGTCCGCAATGCGCGAAGGCGACTCGGGCGTCGGAGGCTTTTTCATAAGCGTTAGGGGTGACAGGTAGAGCCCGGGACAAGATGGGGACACCGAAGTGTGAGGGATATGCCAGTGGCAATCTGAACCTCGGTTGGTTTGAGTCCGACATAACCACTCCCATCGGCTTGGGCTTAATGCCATTGGTGTCCGAGTTAACAGGCATACAAATATCAGGCAAATTCAAATAGACAGATCCATGTATTCACTACCACTACCACCACGCCACAGAGACTCTTAATTTTATTAATTTTAGTCGATTGGAGGCCGACATATTTCGTCGAGTACGAGGGGGGGGGGGGGGTAATTGCCGCACTTCGGTAAGTGACCCCCCCCCAAAATGTGAAGCTGCGACCGCGCCTGCCCAGCTCTGACAGGGAAGCCTGCGCCAAAGCTTACATTAAGCAGCAGGTGAATCTACCGGCTAGCAGGTGTAGATGGTAAATGATTAGATAGATTACGATTCGCAATGCCAGATTCGCCACACCGGATTCTACGAACCCGCGATCATAACACTGCGACTCCTTGGCCTTTTCTCATCGTCTGGGCGCCAATTTCGGCTGCATCCAATGTTTGCACGCCGGAGCCCGGGGCCTGTAATCCCAAGAGGACAGACTGTGGCAGAACCTGGCCCTCGACGTAGCACATAACTATTAATCTGTGGCCCTCGATTCTGTTAAAATAAAACCACTGTCACTGCAAAAATTGCCACTAAATTTAAGACTTTATTGCTATAGACTTAAAATTGAAAAGAGTTTCATTACAGTATTTCATTCACTCTACAAAAAGTCATTTAATTTGGATAGCAATAAAGTCAAAAATTTAATGCCAATTTTTGCTGTGGCTGTGGTAAGACAATGGTTTTACTTTAGCAGAATCGAGGACCTGGTTCGTCAACCAATAGATGTACCGGCTTGCAGACGAGGTCGACTTTGACCCCGAATATCACCCTTCATTGTAATTCCAACTCAGTGGCGACTGGTGATGTCTGGGCCCCCGATTCTGCTAAAGCAAATCCACTGTCATAACACGGACACCGCATACAATTCCATTTCATTTTAGAATTTAAAGTTATGCTGCAGTTAAAGTCTAAAATTAAATGGTTTCATTTAATTTTTGGTTTAAATTAAATGGTTTCATTTAATTTTTGACTTTAAGTCTGTAATCATAAAGCCAAAAATTTAATGCCATTTTTTGGAGTATCTGTGGTAAGATACGACAATGGTTCTGCTATAACAGAATCGAGGTGATCAACGTTATCGAATTCGGTGAACCACTGTCATAACACGGACACAGCATACAATTCCATTTCATTTTAGAATTTAAAGTTATGCTGCAGTTAAAGTCTAAAATTAAATGGTTTCATTTAATTTTTGGTTTAAATTAAATGGTTTCATTTAATTTTTGCTGGTTTCATTTAATTTTTGGTTTAAATTAAATCATCATCATCATCATCATTTCAGCCATAGGAAGTCCACTGCTGGACATAGGCCTCCCCTATAGATCTCCAATAGGACCGGTTGGAAGCGGCTCGCATCCAGCGCGTTCCCGCGGCCTTAATTAAATTAAATGGTTTCATTTAATTTTTGACTTTAAGTCTGTAATCATAAAGCCAAAAATTTAATGCCATTTTTTGGAGTATCTGTGGTAAGATACGACAGTAGTTCTGCTATAACAGAATCGAGGATCTGATCAACGTTATCGGATTATAGGATTTCTTTTGTATCTGCATACATTCTTCTAGTGCGAAACTAGGTAGATCGCCAGTACCTACTGGATAATTTTAAAGCATTTAGTACAAATTGTTATAAATTGGAAAAAGCGAAATCAAGCTCAGGCAGGACTCGAACCCGCGATCTTTCCCTTACAGGGGGAATGCTCTGACCACTGAGCCACCGTTTAGCATACTAAATACTTTAAAATTATTTCAATTGGTTGGGCAGAGTTATCAAAAATCAATGTTTAAAAATGATTGCAACATCATTCATTGATTCCGATAATTCGTACGAATATCGGTAGATTGCTCCCACCATCGCCCTAAGATGGATGTATTGGAAAATTTGGATCAACCTCGGGCGAAGCTCGGTGGCTCAGTGGTCAGAGCATTCCCCCTGTAAGGGAAAAATCGCGGGTTCGAGTTCTGCCTGAGCTTGATTTCGCTTTTTCCAATTTATAACAACCTACTGGATAAATCATGTCGGCAACTTATGCCAGGTCATCCGACGATGGGTCGGCGAATCCATACTAATATTATAAATGCGAAAGTAACTCTGTCTGTCTGTTACGCTTTCACGTCTAAACCACTGAACCGATTTTGATGAAATTTGGTATAGGGGTAGTTTAGACCTTGAGAAAAGACATAGGCTATGTTTGGTCGCGATAACCGACATCCACGCGGGCGGAGCCGCGGGCAAAAGCTAGTTGGTTATAAATTGTCGAGCGTTCGAAAGGGAAAGTTTCTAAAGTACAAAAAAATATATATTATGGAATTACTCTTTATTTATTGAGTGATTTACAATAAAGTTACGCAATATATTGAACAATAAAAATACTTTTACAAATTTTAAGACACAGTTTTGCCAAATATTTAAACGTACCTACAATAAACTAAAGGCACAAAGAATTTAATTAATTCACACAGATCAAATTTGAATAATATTTCATTAAAAATATCGAGGATACTTAAATATACAGAAGAATGAATAATATCAAATATATAAAATACATGTAGAAATGAAAATTATTACAAAGTAGTCGATCCATGTAAAGAAGTCCCCTCATAGTCAATAAGATATAAAAGATAATAAAATTATTAGCAGGACATTCAATTATTATAATCGTATATAATAAATATTTTCATTTTACATAGTTCACGTATCCATAGACTGACTTTTGTGCATTTTCTGCCAGAAATGTATATCCCTATTCTATATAATAGCAGGAAAAAAAGTTACTGTTATTATTATTATTTTGTAACGTCTAGGTCTTTTATACGAAGGCGCAGCTTGTTGCGTGGCAGATGCCGCGTTTAAAAGACCTAAAAAAAGCAGCTGTGGCGAATTTGCCAGCAGGCTAAGTAGGCCTAACATATAATTATGTTTCATCACTTGGTTTGTAGTAAAACCGATTTAGCTCAAATAAGGGGCAAACATAGAAAAATTCCTAGTAGCAATTTTCTTTCGGAATTCGTTGAGGGAGGTCACTAGTAGTCTAAATTTCGATTTGCGTGGTATTTGGTTCGTTGCGTTCTCCGCCATCTTGAATTTAAGGGTACACTTTTGTTTACCGAATAAGTCGTTTAGTTTTAATTTTACACGAAAGATTGTTACCACAAAGTTGTTTAGAATTAAATTTTCTACAATTTTGGTATTAATCATTTTTTCGTAGGATCAGTATTTTTCGATTTATTCACCGAAAGATGGAGAATCTTTGTTTGATTTTTTTGACATACGATAAACTCCTAGTAGCTATTTTCTTTGGGAATCCGTTAAATAAGGTCACTGGCAGTCTACATTTCGATTTGCGTGGTATTCGGTTGATTGCATTCTCCGCCATCTTGAATTTAAGGGTTCATTTTTGTTTACCAAGTAAGTCGTTTAATTTTTATTTTACTCGAGAAATACTTACCACAAAGTTTTTGATGACTTATCCAGTAACTAACATTTCACTCCTAAATTCAAGATGGCGGAGAATGCAATGAACCGAATACCACGCAAATCGAAATTTAGACTGCCAGTGACCTTATTTAACGAATTTCCAAAGAAAATACCTACTAGGAGTTTTTCCTATGTCAAAAAAATCGAACAGTTTCATCACTTTTTTGTGGGGTATACATCGAAAATATATATATCCTAGGGAAAAGCTATAATTTCTAAAATGTAGGAAATTTAATTCTTAACAACTTCGTAATAAGTATTTCTCAAGTAAAATTAACAAAAGATGACTTATTCAGTAACTAACATTTCACCCTTAAATTCAAGATGGCGGAGAATGCAATGAATCGAATACCACGCAAATCGAAATTTAGACTGCCAGTTACCATATTTAACGAATTCCCGAAGAAAATGGCTACTAAGAGTTTATCAGTTTATCCTATGTCAAAAAAATCAAACAAAGATTCTCCATCCTTCGGTGAATAAATCGAAAAATACCGATCCTACGAAAAACTGATTAATACCAAAATTGTAGAAAATTTAATTCTAAACAACGTTGTAGTTACAATTTTTCGTGTAAAATTAAAACTAAACGATTTATTCGGTAAACAAAAATGTGCTCTTAAATTCAAGATGGCGGAGAACGCAACGAACCGAATACCACGCAAATCGAAATTTAGACTACTAGTGACCTCCGTCAACGAATCCCGAAAGAAAATTGCTACTAGGAATTTTTCCTATGTCAAATCCTTATTTAATTGGGCTATTGGTACATTATTCTGGGGTGTTTGATTCGTTACCTCCCCGCGGTGCACCCTGTGCAATAGATACGGCAGCACTTCTCTGTAGGGGGGAGACGCTGCCGCCTACGGCAAATTTCAGCCGAGGCGGGAGCGGCAATGTAGAGATCTGCTCGGAGGCTTTACAAGTAACCGTCCCTCTGACTGACCGAGGGCACGGTGGAAAACAGGCAAGGGTCTAAAATCTGTAGACGGCCCCTGAGTTAGCCAGGTATGAGGGCCTTATTGGGTAACCTTAAATCCCGGAATTAAAACCCGAAACGGCGTGCGGTTTTAGTCGGTCCGAGACCGACATAATCCCGGGATGGTCTCCGTGAGAATTACCGCACGAAAAAGGTACACCGTTCTACAATTTACATAGTCCTGGCACAAATTGTAGAGGTCGGCAAGAGCGGCAAAATTTGAATTAGGCCCCAAACACACGGCCCGTTATAATCGGTCAATAATACCGCACATGATATTGCGATATCTACAGTTAGTATATTATGTACTAATTGTAGCCAGAGGCTTCGCCCGCGTACTAAGGAAACATACGAGAAAACGGATTTACCGAATTGGTCGAGCTGTTCTCGATTACTGCGCCTAGCAATATTTATTTCTATTTATAAGTAGATTAGAATTTAGAACGCGGTTACGGCGACACAATGCTGCGATAATAACAGCGCACGATATGTTTGATGGAATACGCACGCATTATCGCAATGGCGCGTGCGGTATTATCGAGCGAAAATAACGCGCCTGTACGTTTGAGGCTTTAGTCGATGTGTAATTTCATCTGACGGAAAACGCCCACACGCCAGAAGGTTAATAATTATAAGCGATTTGTCTTAATTTATATAACAGTAATAATTTATTCACGACTCGAAATTATTACATAGGTATATTATAATTCAAACATCGAATATTTTAACACTCGCGCGCCGTTACATAAGCTCCGTATAAACTCGATGAAGGTTCAGAATTAAACGGAACTAGTAGGCCCGTATTCTAGAAAGGAATTCAGGTCCATATTCTAGGACGACACTCAGTCCTCAATCTCGATTTATCTGAAGACAGATTGTATAGACAGATTGACAGAATTGACAGATTGTCTATACGATCTGTACAGTGTGTTTGTACAATCTGTCCTCAGATTTAGACAGTACCATTCTAGAATACGCGATACACATCACAGAACCAGAATAACTTGTGCATTGTACCTATATAGTTAGATATAATAAATATACATAATGACATAGGCTTTCCTCTCGGGGATTCAATATCATTAGAATAATATCGTACCTAAAGGTTTTTACAGTTTGATGACGAAATGACATAATTGCTATTTTAAGCTTTTTTCTTAAACTGATTTATTCATAATAGAGATTAATTTATCACTACATGATTCAATTAGATGTACCATAATGAATGAGTATTACATTTGAGAAAATAAATAACATATTATGGTTTCAATCACGAGTTTAGAAATGAATTTCAATAAGGCGGCAGAAAAGAATTTTTAAGTATAGAGGCTTTATAGGTACATTTTAGCTGCCTTTTAAATTAAGCGTTCCTCAAATGTTATCTTGCCAGGCCCAAACCAGGCCTAGAAATACGCCCCTGTCCGCAAGGCCTACGTTACACTTGATGAGTGTGCGTGGCCTGTGTGGCGTAGGCCTAAGAGTTGTATTGGATATGAACTAGGCATATTTATCAACCTTGTTTATGTAAACAGGCCCCTCCTAGACAAGACCAGTGGCAATTCCTTGGTCGGCGTGTAGTGGAATAGAATGACAAATGTATGGGATTTGACGTTTGTGACATGCGTGGACGACTGTCATATAGGGTAAAACACCCAATTATTGGCACCTTAAGCGAAATTTGTAAAATAATTATCATCTACGGAAATTATACGTCTTTATAAGAGAAGAGAATAGTAAAAAGTAATAGTAGGAATATTGTTTCACGTTATTTTGATCGTAAACAAATATTTAATTACTTGTAATTATTAAACAATTACAGTTTTATCCAATTTTATAATATTTGCCCATATATTGGCATAGGTAAACCACACTATTGGCATACATCAGACCATTGCCATTTGAAAAGGAATAACACTATAGAAAAATCTTTACTTATTGCAGATAATGTTGACGATTGTGAGTTCTTGTTTTTTTTTTACATAAAACGTAGCTGTGCCAATAATGAGCAGTTTTCCAGTAGGTATTTAAAGGGTTCCTAAAGACGCGCTAGATGGCGCAGCCGGCACTTTTGGTAAGAAGAGTGTGGTGTCACATCTAGTGTAATTTATGGAAAAAATGTTCTTCGGTTTTGTAATGATTTACTTTACTTAAATATTCTGTCATTTTTCTGATACAATGAAAATACCACTAACAAACAACAGAGTACATTAAAATTACCAAAAGCTATGCTAGCGCCATCTCCTGATGACTTAAAAACCAACTGATTATTATACCTACTGGAAAACTGCTCATTGGAGGAGTGCCAAGATTAGGTATGTTTCCCCTACGTCAAATCCCATATATTCGTCACTCTATTCTAAAATTTGCTGACCAACGAATATTGCCACTTGTCTATGGGGGCAGAATAGTCATGATTTAGTTGACCTAATCACTAATCACACATAATATAATTATAGAATGATATTCTTGCATTAAGTCTTACATTACAATAAGTAGAATTTCGTTGTAAACACAAGCACAACACAAACAAGGCACTATATTATGACTACAAGTGCACGAATTTACCTACTTGTGCAGGTTCACAAAATTTTGTGGAAGTGGGCAAGAAGCACTCATATAAAAATAAAGAATATTTCTTTTATTTTTCTTTAAAAAATATGAATGTCGTATTTTGGATTAAACTGTATTAATTTCCTTTAATAAACTAACCATTGATGCTAAATTTCTATAAAAAATAGTTTAGGTGTTTACTGCCAAACGACTCGCAATAGCTCAATATGACTTAATCAAATAGTTTAATCACTACCTACTGTCTTATTTTGCATAGCCCACTAGACTACACCATAACAATTTCATATTTAATTTTCATAGATTCGCTTGCCTGTATTGTACAGGCCACTACATTTCATGATTTTTTTTAACCCCCGACAAAAAAAAGAGGGGTGTTATAAGTTTGACGTGTGTATGTGTGTGTGTGTGCGTCAGTCTGTCTGTGGCATCGTAGCTCCAAAAAGGCTGAACCGATTTCGATTCTGTTTCTTCTGTTTGAAAGATGGTTTAGTCGAAAGTGTGCTCAGATAGATAGAGGTTTTATAAAAATCGGTTCAGCCATTTGAAAAATATGAGGAGTGAAAGTGGCAATCCAAAATCTAATATTTTCAAATATACTCGTGTTGGGTATCAAATGAAAGGTAATAAATTTATACATCACGATACAGCAAGTTTTATGGAAATCGGTTAAGCGGTTACCTATAAAACGCATGAAATAAAAATAAAAAATCAAAAATTTAAATAACCCCCGACCCAAAAATAACCTATAAAAAGTAAAATAATAACTATTACATTATGACCTACCGTAAGTATTGACCCTTTTGTCATTTGTCTCGTCGGGGGACCCCTACTGACCGTCAGGGGGGTATAGAGCATGCCAAGGTACTTAGCGGTCCCCGAGACAAATGACAAAAGGTTCAATACTTAGAGACGAGACGAGACAAATGACAAAAGGGTCAATACTTTGTAGGGTAGGTCATAATGAAATAGTTATTATTTTACTTTTTATAGGTTCTTTTTGGGTCGGGGTTTTTTTAATTCTTCGTAATTCCTAAAAATTAGTAATATCTATAATAGTTAGCTTCGTTCGTTACATTTCGCTTAAAGCGGGGTGAAGTCATATTGACGAGCCCAACATAAACACTTTTTGTTTTATAAACTTAAGTACAAGTACGATTGAGCTCGGCCACATCACAACCAGGGAGATATCTTCACCGTACCATGCGCAGTCCGAGGGGCCCAGATCGTGCACGTCTAATTGAAAAGTCTTCCAAAAAAGTATTTTCTGAAGGAATTTCCGCACGTGACCTCCCCCCTCCTACAGGGAGCCGTTAAGTTAAGCCTGCTTTTCACGATGCGTGATTATGCACTTTTACACGCACGGTTAACGACCACGAACAGCTACGCACCCCACATAAATTATTGCTTTTCACGGAGCGTGTGGCAAGGCCTACTTGACTTGCGAGATCAGTCGCTTGCATAGTATACATCCGCGACAGCATTTCAGTGAAGTGTAGCGTAGATACCGACAGATCCGACACACCGCTAAGGAATAGATTGCGTTTCCACAGGGAAATCTTTCCATAGTGCACAGTGTGAGCTGACTCGGGCGCGAGTCTGCAGAATCTCATACCATGGCAAGTCGCCTTTGCGAGGACACTGGACCGCATTTTATTTGGACATATCCTATAGATCATTGGTAAGTGGTGAGATAAGCGTAACAGGCTGCGGTAACCGCTTCCATCAGGTGGGCCGTATTATCTACCAGTGGCATAAAAAAAGTCCTGAATCGCACACGCACAATTTCACAATCGCAATCGCAACTTCACACGTAGGTATTGTTACTCAATTTTTAATCTATACGACGTAATGATACCCCAATATTAAAGATCATTTTTAATGTGTTAGTCATTTCCACTCGTTAACTAAAACATTATTTTTAGTAATAGAAGGGTAAGATTGTATATTTTATAGATCAAGGAATTATAATGCGAGTAGCTATCTATGAACTTGTAATGTACAGTCGAAAAAGAAGATACGGTTGTACTTTTTCATATAAAGTTGTATGTAAAGGTGCAACCGTACAGGGCCGGTCGCAGCTTGAAGTTTTGGGGGGGGTCACTTCAGAAATTCCTTAAGAAATTTAACCCCCCCTCCCCTCGTACTGGGACTTTTCAATATGAAGTGCATGGTTTTGAGGGGGGGGGGGTCATGTCCCCTGTGACCACCCCCCTCGGACCGCGCCTGTGAACCGTATATCCTTTGTGGACTGAACACACGACCAAGGAAATAAGTATACATCCTATATACACTCACCTGCGAAGGTGTACCTACACTTATTTCCTTTGCCGTGTGTACAGTTGCAAGCACTGTTTCTTGCTAATCTTTGTAGGGCCACGGACTTCAACTGACCAGTCCTTGTCTGCTACTCTTTTTCACCACCCGTTGCTTAAACAACGTAACATAATTGACTACAAAATGCGTTTTTTTTTTTATAATGGCCTCTAACAAGAGTTAGAGTCTGCGCTGTGTGGTGCCGTGTGTAAATAATTGTGAGCAAATTCAGAGCAGATCATTTACACAAAATCGTGCAAAGCAATCCATACGATTTGCATGACGAGTCTGCGTGCGCCCGTATGCGTAACGCGCAATAGCAGTGAAGAGGCAGAAAACTTCAATTTTCTTTCAAAACCCGAAAGTTTTTGAACTAAACATGTGAATTTTAAACAAATATAAAATATGAAACTTAAAATATTTAAACTATAAGAGAATAACTTCTATGTATACCACTAGACGGGTGGTACAGAACGAAATTGTTGATATCCTGATAGATGACCTTTCATCACCACCATCAACCACACGCAAAAAAGCGTACCATGACATGGTTTTATTATTCTGCACGCAGATGTTATGTCAAAATTCAGTAACTTATTTTTTTTAGTCCATACATCCCGCACCTCTCCCCAATTCCCGCCTCTCCTCCAGAACCCCATTATAGTTCTAAACAGCTTGCCTAGTATGTATACATAGAAGGTCATTATGGAAAACCTATATATTTTGGTCAAATTTGAAGTACAATGAGTATTTGCCTCTGGGGAATGTCGTCATTTGACAGTCAATTGTGTTTAGTTTACAATTAATAGCTTCAAAATATAAATATAACATCACCTCAACTACTTTTGCTGTAATTTTGTACAATGAAACCAAACATCTAACAACAATCACTATCATTAAATTATATCATAATAAACAAGCAGAACATTACCCCTCGAAATATCGTAAACTAATATCAGCCATTATTGCTGGTCAGTTAAATTTATCATAAAATAATTTTTATCATTGTATCATATAATAATTTATCATTAATTTATGATAAAGTCATTTTTATAAGCTTACTACAGTTCGCCGAGCTGAGCTCTACGTCAAAGCAATATACACACAAAATTAATACAAATAATTTAGTTAAATAATAAAAATAAAATAAATTAATTTAATTATAAATATTCCAAATAATTAAATAACTTTTTTTTGAGACACCATCACAGGTAACAATGAAGTGATTTCTACAGATCTGCATAGATTATATTCCTTTTTACGCATAATGACCAATAATACAATATTCACTAAGTCATATTCATTAAGTTATTCCGAAATGGTGTCTCAAATAGATCTAAAACTATAACAGGAGGGCATCATTTCGATGTTGCGCGTTTTAACTTTATACATTTTATGCTGGGCATTGCCTAATAAGCTCTGAATCGAAGTACGCAATTGTGACAGTGATATCGTCACGGAACATTCGACTCACGTCGGGCGACAGACTAAGGAGATGCGCCAGGCGAGAGTGATCTATCCCGTACTCGGTACCACCTATTGCGTGCCTAATCAAATGGGTAGCGGCATTCCTGTCCGTAGGCTTGCTTTTCAAACTCTGTTTCCTGTGCACCAAAAGTTCATTTAAATCTCCCAACTGTATATTTTTCTTTGGCAATTTTAGCGGGTTGAAGAAAACTTTCCCCTTCATGTGCTGACCAACCAACTTGACTGCTTGTAAAGGTGTTATCATATCCCAGAGACCATCTGAGGCTAAAATTAAAAAGCTATCTTTCGAAGTTATTCTGTGGTAGAATACTTCAGGTTTGGCCGATAGGTAAGGAGGCGTGTGGTAGTTAGCTGGTATAGCTTTTTGGCCGAGAAATGGCACAGCTAGTTTACTCAAAAGTTCTGTCGTCCATTTGTATCTGTAGTCTCCCAAACTACGGAGAGGAGCTAGCTCACCAAGAAGCCTGTCTCTTCGTATTACAGTTTTTTTCTCTTGTTCGGGATGTTCGTTCCATATTCTCTTCAACTCTTCAAAGTTTTCAGAATTATGTTCTTTGGTTATCTTTTTAGCTATCCATTCGTTGTCTTCTGTCAAAGTACCTATTACCGCGTTACAATCACCTACGTTAGCAACATGAAGGTGAGGTCCGTCTACATGACAAACACAGGCCACTGCGCCCGACATAGCTACCGATAATGTCTTTGGGTGAATGATACTTTCCTTTTCATATGCATCTATAACTTCTCTAGATAAATCACTATCTAGTTTTAAAATAGCTTTTTCTAAAGCAACCGCAACCTCATTGGCTCCAATAGGATTTTTCTCAAGTTCATTTAAATACTCTTGAAAACTAACTTCATATTTGGGTTTTAAGTCCTCGACAATTTCTGCCTGAAATCAACAGGATACAATAATTAGGGTGAAAAAAGAAAAGACAACTGGTAAAGATAAAGATAAAGATAAAGATAATTTATTTGCGGAAACATGTGTAGATACTTAATACTGGTAGAATAGATAGATAATAATCTGTACAAATATAGAAATACGATATATTATAAAGGTATGATTCCGAGGTCGACCGCATACGACAAGTGCCGATACACGCAGGAGATACGCGTAATTCATTGCAGCTTCTCAATCTTCACCTTTATCCGTGTCGGAGTTTAACAAGTAATGGGTACGCTGTATCTACTGCATGCGTCTGTCGTTGTCGGCCAATCATACCATAAGGCAGGGGTGGCGAACCTTTATGCATCAACGTGCCATATTTCTAAAAAAAAGTTCATTGAAGTCCTAGACATGCCGGGAGAGGGAGCGGGGGGGGAGGGTGTTGGCTGAAGTTGCTGTCTGTTTGCTACGGTTTCACGCATTTGGCCCACCCCAAATAAGTGTATCCCAAGATTGGGATACACTTATTTGTATCCCAATCATGGGATACATTGGAGCTGGGGGAATATTAATTTCTGATAATATGGCATAGTCCGCCTCTTTATATCATGCTTTCTGAAAAAAATGTCCTTCTGTTCGTTCATTTTCTAGCGCATATGGTAGGTATCTTACTTTGTGAAAGAAAGAAAAAAAGAAACAGGTATAGGCACAGATTACCGAATGCCCACCTAATAACCCAGGTGGCAATTATGGCATTGGTGGCGTGCCCAAAAAATTGTGCCGCGTGCCATCTTTGGCACGCGTGCTAATGGTTCGCCATCCCTGCCATAAGGTATCACAAGCTGAACACCAACAACAAAACAAATAACTAGAGAGGACTGCATCTGACAGATTATCCCAGTGTTGTGTAAGATTTACACATTTTGAAAAGACCTGCAATTGTGATCACACAAATAGTTGTTCTATGTAATGGGGTGTATAGGTCTCTACCAACATGCTTGACACTCAAGCCAACCTCACCTGCAGGTTGGTGCACCTGCTGAACAATGGATGAGGTCCTTGAGCAAGCTTTCCTCACAGGGTGGGGAAGGCAGACGGCAGTAGCGCTCGGAAAAGCACAATTTGCAGATTGCACAGGATTATCAATATTAAAATGATGACTAATTTAAACTATTGTATTGTGTAGGTAATGTAGGTATGTAAGCAACCAAGATCTGTAATATCATTGATGGTTTTTTCTCAGTTAAAAGGTTATAAGCATTCAAGTTAGTACTTCCTTCGTTATATAAGAATTGAATGTCGACTATGTTCTTCTTCCTCCTAGCGTTAATTCCCAGTCGCATCCGAAGCTTTCAGCTCAGAGTCAGGGGTCCGCTTAACCAGTCTTAACTACAGATTTGACTAGACCTTGATATTTTCCGTGAAGCGATTGTCATCTGACCTCCACAACCCAATGTTAACATTAGGCGATATCGAAGCTTTGCAGCTAGACCGTTGTTTTTTGGACTTTTTAGGGCACCAACTACCCGTAACGACTGCCATAGTTGTTTTTATGGCAACCGGGACCGACGGCTTAACGTGCTCTCCGAGGCACGACCAGACCAATGCAAATATCCATATTTTATGCACACAAATATTTGCACTGAGCGGGGATCGAACCCGCGCCTCCTGCGTAGCGGCCGCGTTCACTACCGCTACGCCACGGAGGCTGTCAAGGCTGAATGTCGACTATGTTGTTATATTTTAAAGAAAAAAGATGAAGAAGATGAAGATAGAAAGATAGAATTTAAGAAATAAAATATCAAAAAAACTAATATACATACACAATTTGAGAGTTTTTCAAATTCAAAATATTATTTCCCGATTACAATTCACATTAGGGGCTAACCATTAATCACGTGAGGCTTAACATGGTTGGAAAAAATCACGAAATACCACCCACCAGGGAGGTAGGAAAATAGTGAGATACCACGTGTATTTATTTTTTCTTGTAACGCAGCACGATTTTTATCACGGTGCTTAATTTTCTAGCATTAAATAATTAATACACGTGATTTTGGGTAGGGGTAATCTAAAACCTTACCACATAATATATCACCATAGGGGAAAAAAATTGCTAAGAAAACATCACATTATTATTAGACAGCCCCTAAGAAATATATTACTAACAATGTCTTAACCTAGTGTTAGTATTCAATAGAATTAAAACTTAAAATCAATGTAATGAATAGAATAAAGTTAAAATCAAAATTGAAACAACAAATTGTTTCAACAACAAAATGATGAAATATGAACCAATTTAGAAGTCTCCTTCTTACCTTATCATTAAAGGTTTCCAACAGACTAGATTTAGCACCATCTTTGATATACGTTCTGAGAGTATCAATTGGAAGCAGGGCTGCAGCTACATAGCTTAAAAGTCGCTTTGATATTACTTGAGCACAGGCAGGCCCTCCGTGACCATCATAAACCCCCATTAGCATACCTGGTCATTATGACAAATGTTAAGTATATAATAAAACCTACACTTTTTATGATTAATAAAATAAATAAAATTCGTAAACTTATGAAAGTGTCAGCTAGTTTTTATTCCCAACGAATACATTTACAATTCCCACATATTCATAATATAAAAATAATTTGCTGAATGTGTTGCTAAGCGCAAATGTCGAGAATCGCTGTACCGATTTTGCTAATTCTTTTTTTTAATATTCCTTGAAGTACGAAGATGGTTCATACGCAGAGAAAAATTAAGAACCAAAAATTAAAGAAGAAACAGTTAGGAGGTACGAAGTTGGCAGGGTCAGCTAGTATAATTATAATATAGAATATAGAATAGTAAATAAAATTATATCATATTGAAATTGAAATAAAACCAATACCTTTAGTCATTTTACATAATGCTTCACTTCTTGTGTCCTCAATGGGATGGTTTGAGGCCAGCTGATTACAGTCATAGGATTTAACAGACCCTTCTGTAAACTCTTTGTTGAATTCATTTTTACGCAAAATCGATGTAACCTGAAAAAAATGTAAGACTCGTTTACAAAACCGAAAATAAGCACTTATTAGATCTGTAATCCATTACAGCTGGATCTAGCTTTGGCTCCCAATTCTCCCAACCAGGATGGCCTCTTTCGCACAGGACCTTTTTAACATATAACTATTTATACTCTTATGTAGATAATGATAGATTTTAAATACAGTTAGAGTATGTCGGCGCGTAGCTTATTTAGAGCTTTATGTTTAATCATACTGTTAATACCTACGTAATTTAGTGTGTTAAAAGTGTTTTGCAAATCAAAATCATAGTCTAGCTTTATTTGATTGTTATTTTATTTTGAGGGTAGTTTTATTTAAGAGCGGGTACCCATACCCTAATGGGGTAGTAACGTATGTCGAATGCAAGGCGACTCGGGCAGTTGAGAGCCAACCGTTGCAAGAGGCGCACGCGTGCTAACCTATTGGCTCTTAAGTCGAGTTTGTTTCTAAGTGTAGTGTTTGATTCTGTACTAAAGTATAAAGTGTTCAAATAAAACGGTCTATTAATGTGAATGGTGTTTTATTGGAAAGTTCCGGCCATTAATACGCTCACGATGCTGAGCGATACCAATATTGTTGTGAAGAACCTTGGTGTACTCCCATTTTACAGTTATTTTATCTTGACATAAATAACCACTCTCCCCTATCCTAAGAACACTTAACTTGCAATAATATTAAAAGGTGACCACTTAGCCAATACAGAGAAACATTATATTACCATGCCTCAGAGAGCATGTTAAGCAGTAAGTCTCAGTAGTCAAATGAACTTCTATGGTAGTCATTATAGAGGAAATGGGAGAAATGGCCCACATGGGCTAATCAACCATTTAATCAGTAGCAACCCCACTATAGTACGCGCCAGTTAGTGTGGCAATACGAGTGGAAGTCTTACGAATACGAAGTAACAAGAAAGGTAAATCAAAAATATTAAGAATTATTACATTATCTTTTAACATTGAAACTGTCGTTTTTGCAAATTTCGTATACCTACACCACTGTATGGGGGAATGTAAATGACTCGTATTGCCACACTAACTGGCGCGTACTATAGAAGTATATAGTAGTACCACTTAGCCAAAGTCCTTTACATTCTGATATATCTTTAGCACAAAAAAAACAGACAGACTTTACGATGATGATAGACTTAGTAGATTATGCTCATTGGTCAGCTTGCGGCTGACCAACCCACTTGTTTATTTCTCACTAGCTGTTGCCTGCGGCTCCACCCGCGTGGATGTAGGTTTTCATGACCAAGCCTATCCTTTCCCAAGGTCTAATCTATCTCTATACCAAATTTTTCAGAATCAGTTCAGTGGTTTAGGCATGAAAGCGTAACAGACAGAGTTACTTTCGCATTAATAATATTAGTATGGATTTGAGTTTGAAAATACACACCAGGATGACTTTACACTCATATATTCTACTAATATTTTAATACTACTAATGTTTAGATGTTTGTTACACTTTAATGGCTGAACAGAAGTACTTGAAATTTGCTACGAGGATAGGTTCATGTCTGGAACACACATAGGCTACTTTTTGCCCCAGGAATAGGTCCCCGTGGGTTGCGGGAACGAGATCGAAATACCACGTGGGCTGATCCCCGCGGCAGCTGCGGGTATCAGTATCTTATCACAAATTAAATGACAAGCTTACCTCTTGTGGTGAAGGGAGAGAAGCAACACCATCTTTAAGAGACTGGACTGATTTCGGTGAAGTACGAAAATAACGATAACAACTTGACTTGAAACATAGTTTCTGATTTAGAAACGTATGATTTTTATAAATAGCACTTAATATTTTGCTTTTGCAGTTAACGTTGACATTTAAACATGTACTATACAAAACTATATTTATATTTAAACAATTCATATTGATTGCAGAGATTGAGTGTTACTATCGAGCATCACGAACTTCTTAGGTTTTAGAAACTTGTTTAAACAAGGAAGTTTTAAAGAAAACGTGCAAGACCTTAATGATTTACAATAGAAAAACACTGGACTGATCTACTACTATAAAATTTATCTAATCACAAATTTAATATTCTCTAGGGCAGGTCATGTCTTGCAATTATTTATAATCAATAAATTTACGCTTCAGTTTCTTTTTTCCTTTCAAGTCAGTTATCCCAGTACAAGTCTTTGTAGTTCGTAACCTATAACAGCAAAAAATACAGAAATAGCAAATAGACCGAAATAAATAAAGATTCCTTGACAGTCCTTGACATTTCAAATTTCAAATTGAATAAATTTCGTTCAAGAATTCATGCTAAACTTTCCAGTTACGAGCACTATCGAATCGAGTTACTCTATGGTTATTTTCTTTACATAATATTGGATCATGTATTGTTGGATTGGATCCTCGCACTTCGTATGTTTTTGGTTGATGATTTTCAAATATTAATTAATCAAATGTGTGACATACAGGTAATGAGGTCATTGTAAACATGTAAAACTATAATATAGTTGATATTATTGATAATGATATGACGCACGTAACGTAACCCTAATTGGGCGCTTTTATATTTATGAAAAGCAACGGCTTGTTAGAACGTCCACAAATTATTTTTTTTTAATAAGTAAATTCGCTATCGTCTACACAGTTTTGCGATTTTGCTAGCTCTAGGAATTATTGTTCGTTGTAAAGTCTTTTTTACAGATTGGTATGGTGACTTAAGAATAGACTTAAGTAATTTAAAATATGTCGCTATTAAATCTGAATGTCTCATAGTTTGAAGGGTAGTGTAAGTTATCTCAAAGTTCCCAAACTATCATGAACTGCCGAATAAAATAATACTAAATAAATCCCTTCAAATAGTTTTATTTCAATAAAAAATATTTTATGAAATATTACATATTTTTCGCTCTAAGAATAGACACCAAGGAAAAAAGAGAACGCATGCGCAATGCGCATGTCGAATTCGTCATTCATCGTTCGTTCGCTTTGGCCGACATCACAGAACGGTCTTTTTTCGTGGATTATAATTGTTGCTACCGAGATACCTACTAAAGTTTATTATACAAAATGCCCAACCAAGTGTTAACTATAGACCCACAAAACGAATTAAAATTTAAAGGTAAGTATTCCATCTGCTTATTAGATAGAGGCTACAAACCACCGCATTAAAACTTGAGCAGCATACATAGGTCGTGAGCTAGCTCCTGACAAATGGAGTTTCTATTTCCAGATATCGGCGTTTTGTCAGGGTGCGGTTTTTTGTATTTTCCTTGATAACGGTTCCAAATAATTCGTTCAAGAATATTATTGAACGATTGGGAGTCAATTTCTCAAAGCAACGAATACTCAATATATGATATAGGCAGGTACGAAATAACATTGATACATAAGTATATTGGATAGAGAGACAGTAAACTAACCAGATGTGATATCCACGTCCCACAATCCTGCTGTTTTTACTTCGTTATCAAATTTTTCGTTACATACAACACAAATACTTTGATAAAAAATTGTATTTTTCTATTATTCCATGTGTATAAAACAATGTGATCTACTATACAATACTAATGATGTACTATCACTGAAGTTATTATGGAGACAAAGTCGTAAAATATAGTGTTGGCATAGTTTCAAAACATACATAATTTTAATGCAAGCAACATATTTATTTTTTCAATGATCATAGTTCATAGTATTAGTAATATACTATAGAAAAAGAACTTTGATGTTTCATCTATTCATAAATATTTATAGACTGCCTACTTGTTCAATTCCATAAGAATGTGATATAATATTAATGTACCCTTTTATTATGAAACAAAAAGCATATAATTACATTTTTAATGTAAACTATTGCAATTAAACCAAGTCTTAAGTCTCCATATGCCCTTTAACATAAGCCTTCTCTAGCTCCCTTTTATGTCTTATATGGTCTATTTCTTCTCACATGGTGGCAATGAACTTGATGTCATCTTTAAATTTACCTGAAGGCCACTTGTCCTTCCACAGTACTAGAGCGTAATCTTTGGGGATCATCTGACTTATCCATCTTCACTATTGAATGCGGGCAAGGAGTTTCAGAAGGTCCTTGGTTTTCTTTCTTTTTTTAACATTTTGAAGATCAATTTTACTACAACCCCGCCTGGTTGAGCTCGGGCAAAATCAACGTTAAATGTGTCCTTTTAAAACTTATCCATTCAAAATTACCAAACCGTAGTTTGATGACTTCTACAGATGGTTTTTCACATATTATTTAAAGAAACCATTTCATTTCTCTAACAGGCAATAACAAAAGGAATACCTGAATATTTGGTTTGAGTCAGCACAGTTTGTACCAAAAGAAGTTTTAACCCTTTTTTCCAGTATTTTCCTTTTGTTCCAGAAATTTTCCCAATCCCAATGAGTCCATTTTGACCCACTTCCATTGCATCCTTGATGTTTAGGGTAGAGAATATGATAGCATCTTCATAATATGTATATACCTAGCAAATAACAGCTACGAGATTTCCTATGATTGATATTTTTCATACCATTAAAGTACAGTTAATTTATCTAATTAGCTGGTTGCAGTTGATTTGCAATTCAGGTGCTGCCAGACACCTAGTATGTATAATGCCTTATCCCTACTTATATTATAAATGTGAAAGTAACTCTGTCTGTCTGTCTGTCCGTCTGTCTGTCTGTCTGTCTGTCTCGCTTTCACGCCCAAACCACTGAACCGATTTTGATGAAATTTGGTATAGGGGTAGATTAGACCTTGAGAAAGGCCATAGGCTATATTTGGTCGCGATAACCGACATCCACGCGGGCGGAGCCGCAGGCAAAAGCTAGTTGCCTATATTTGCTCATGAAGTTATGTTTTACCCCAAGTCTTAAAATTTCAACAATAAGAATGATTAAGTAGCAATTAGTGTTTTTTTTGTATTGGTTTTCTTGCATAATTACTTTTCATTTAATTTTATGTTATTATTCCACCCATTCTACACATTGATAATTAAAATAGTTTCTGTAATTACAAAATGATTTCTCGTAATTTATATTTAATGTTTACAAACAAATGTCAGCTTGATAATAAAATATAATATGAGTATACTAAATATCATTAGACCAGTGCAACATCAGACATAAAGTAAGCATAGTTTAATTAGCTAGTGTTATTGGTTCTAGAATGCAGATGTGTTAAATAGATATCTTCTTTTTTTATTGTACCTAGGAACCTGGACTAAAGCAAACATATATATTTATATTGTGTACAAATATTTGCCCTGATAGCGAATCAAATCTTTTACCTATGACTTAGCAGTTCAACCTTGCCCTACTGCTAAGGGGCTGTCCATTAATCACGTGAGGCTCAAAAGGGAGGGGAGGGTTCGGAAAAAATCACGAAACATCACCAGGGGGGAGGGAGGGTATATTGAGATATCATGTGTATTTATTTTTTCTTGTAATTCGCGATTTTTGTCACGATTCTTAGTTTTTTAGCATTAAATAATGAATAAAAAAATACACGTGATCTTGGCAAGGGGAGGGGGGACAGCCCCTAACTGCTAAGCCACAAAGGTTGTCGTTATTAATAATAGATTCAAACAAAAAGACAAGCAAGCTTGCTTCATATTTCATTAAAACTCACAAAGAACCTCTCTCTATTAATGACTTCTGCAGAATTATACCATAATTAGCAATATTACATGTATACTCCATTTGGTTAGGTACTTAACTAAACGTAAGCAATCTTGATATGTCTTTTCAATATGTTTTTTTTTTTCAATGTTTTTTTATTTAATATGTTTTTTTTTTTCAATATGTCTTCAATATGTTTTTTTTTTTTCAATATGTTTTTTTTTTTTCAATATGTCTTTTCAATGTTTTATTTGAAATGAAAACTCAGCTTATTAATAGTTTTTTTGCTTAGAAACTTATTTTAAAGACTAAAAACGACTAAAAGTTAGCCTAGATTATTTGCTTTTATAAAATTTACCTTTAGTTAATTAAGTAATCAAAAAGCTGTTAGAAACAAAATATTGGCATCAATAAGACGACCACAACTAAACCTTTAACAATTTGAAAAAAAAATATTGACACCTTATCTATATAGGCATAGCCTTTGTATAAGTTATCTATGTAACAGCAGGTGCGGTCCTAGGGGAGGGGGGGGGGGTCACAGGGGACATGACCCCCCAAATCGTGCATTTCTAATTGAAAAGTCTTCTCACTAAAAATGCATTTTCTGAAGGTATTGCCGCACCTAAAAAAGCTACAAATCTTAGACACACTTCGACGCGGCGTAAAAATGACTAGAGTTGACATATACATACATCCCACGACATGCACACATTGGCAATTTAAAAAACAATATTGTCATTTAATTACAACAGATTACTGACAAACAGATTACTTCATCCGGGTACACTTAGATCCGAGTTTTAATTTAATACAATAAAAAATACGCACGCAAAATGCGTATTTCACGACGTTTTTTTGATGCATTTTGTTAACAAGTCTGTGTTTATACAGTACTAGTTGACCCGCCGAACTTCGTACCGCCATATTTTCCGCCCGCATGGTATTCAGATCCCGTTCCCGCTGTATCTTCTATTCAAATTTCCATGTTAGATTCTGATCCCGTTCCCGCTGCACCTTCCATTTAATTTTTTTAGTCCAACCTTAGCCACACAATAACATACATTACATACATTTGGGGTTTATGTCACCTCCAAGGGGAACATAATAAAAAGTATCCTATGTCCTTCTCCTGGTTCTAAGCTACCTCCCCACCAATTTTCAGCCAAACCAGTTCAGCCGATCTTGACTTATAAATAGTGTAACTAACACGACTTTCTTTTATGATCTAACTAGCTTTTGCCCGCCCGCGTGGATGTCGGTTATCGCGACCAAATATAGCCTATGTCCTTTCTCAAGGTCTAATCTACCCCTATACCAAATTTCATCAAAATCGGTTCAGTGGTTTAGGTGTGAAAGCGTAACAGACAGACAGACAGAGTTACTTTCGCATTTATAATATTAGTATTAGTATGGAAGTATGGATAGACTGATATGGTCTAAGCTACAAATTGTAAATGGTCTAGCTCGTTAATTTTGTTCCAAACAGCCAGTCCAGTAACATACCTAGTAGACATTGTACCGACATGTAAATCTACAATTACTACACTATTTATGAAATATGACACAAAACAATACTAAAAAAAGATTTCACACTAAGCAAAATTTTATAATTGAAATTCATATAAACTTCATTACTATTTCAAAGTATGTAGTTTTATCAAGATTAGGTTATTACCTTGAAGTAAAAATCAAATGTAAAATAATTATTGCTAGTCATGTACAATTACCTTTTTTTTTAAAGTTATGTTTCTTTCTATCATTTAGTTTTTAATATATAGAAAACTAGCTGTTGTCCGGGGCTCCACCCGCGTGGATGTCGGTTATCGCGACCAAACATAGCCCATGTCCTTTCTCAAGGTCTAATCTACCCCTATACCAAATTTCACCAAAATCCGTTCAGTGGTTTAGGCGTGAAAGCGTAACAGACAGACAGACAGTTACTTTCGCATTTATAATATTAGTGAGTATGGAGTATGGATTAGGATTAGAAACTTTATAGATACTTAGATTAGATAGTCTTGATCCATGGCAACATAAATATTATACGACAAAACAACTTTCAGATTATACTAATTGAATTACTTTCAGCCTTTTCAATCTAAGGCTCTCCGCTGCCTCTGGCGTGGGCGAGCACGACTTCCGTGCAAATCATTTGCACAAAAGTCGTGCAAAAAAAACTGCATATGAAATGCACGACGTGGGGTTGGGTGCCCGCACGTGTATACACGCACGAGGATATGTGCGGAACACCGGAAAAGGGCCAGACATGGCCCTGGCCCGAGAGATATGGCCCTGGGTCGGCCAGGGTGCGAGGGATATGGCTACGACAATCTCACCTCCGGCAACTGACGGCCCACAGACGGCGTGCGTTTTAGTCGGTTCGAGTCCGACATAACCTCCTCCTCCGGCGCAGGCGGGGGAGGTATCCGTGGGGATTTTTAGCACGATAAAAAACAAAAGGGTTGCTTTATAACTTACTATAAATTCCATCAACTTTTTATTTGTAAAATGTAATGTTAAACTATGCTCATAAAATAAAATAAAAAATTACATCCGTTATTGTTTTAGCCTTATTAGTTTTTATTCATCCACCCAACCACTAATAGAAATCATTTGATAAAACTACGCATGACGTCATAGACGTGCATGCAAGTTTCTAACTTAAGTACCATTTTGATGTATGATGTTAATCTATACAAATCAATTAAAATTTGGTAATGTTAAAATAACAGCTTTTTAATGAATGTATACACAATGCCTATAATACCATCAAAAAAAAAAAAAAGTATGTTACATACTATAATCGGTAATCTGCGAAACGGCTGGGCCGATTTTTACGGATTTTTACAGTAGATAGCTGATGTTACATATGTTTTATACAATAATATTCTTGTACAAATTACACAGTGTACTTAGGCCCAAAACTAAGTAGGTATAGCTCTGGGATATTCTACAATGTGCTATCTAAACTATTTTTCATTAAGTGAGAAATCTGTATAATCATCTTGTACTTCTGACGCTGACTTTAGTATAAAAAAAGTACATGTTCAATACAAAAACCCGCACCCCTATCGAACCCGTAGCTATTGTGAATCCAGTCAAAAGCTAGACTCCACCAAGCAAGTTGTCAATTCAGATGTGACAAATAACTCAAAAAACGTTTTGCCATCTACGTTATCAGGTTTAATGCCAAAGTCGCCAATAGCCTAATATATTATTACCATTTATTGTCATACTAATGGACATGGTCATTATTATTGATTATTTTAGTTGATTATTCAGGACACTTCGAGCAGGGATGTACAACTTATATGAGATTGACAAATCCCTCAAATGATACAGTACTTTTCAAGATTAAAACTACTGCACCAAAGAAGTACTGTGTTCGTCCCAATTCTGGGGTGCTCGAGCCCAACTCCAAAGTGGAAATAGCCAGTAAGTACATGTTATATCAATTAATACATATATTTTCATTTTAGTAACTAAAAAATTCTGGGGAATTTATTTACTTAAAAAAAATTATTCATACAAACCTTTTCCTGATAACTCTGAACACTACATACATACATACTTACAATCACGCCTTTATCCCCAGAGGGTTAGGCAGAGGTGATTTAACACCCACATTTCACCAATCATTGTATTAGGTCCCACGTAATAGGGGGTGAGCTTATTGCCGTTTTCCGGGCACTATTGTTGACTCGAGCCATGTATAGGCTGAGTCTGGACTGACTAATATCTGTCTGATGTTAAACAGCCCTATCCCTTAGTCGTCTTGTACGACACCGCACGGGAGGAGTTGGGGTGACCCAAAATCTACTCTGCCGGGAACCACGCGGCTGAACACTACAAAGAAGAAATTATCAATATTGGTCAAGCCTCTTCACGAAAGACTTGGCGATTCATTTTTATTTATATAGATTGTTAGTGGAGTTGAAAATTGTAATTGATACCAGTTTTCATCAATTAATAATTCGTCTTGTGAGTTCACGTAAATTAGTAATACTAAGTTATTGATAAATGTCGTTAAAACCAAATCAATATGTATATACGACAAAATGTTTCAGTTACACCTCAGCCTGTGTATGTGGACCCCAATGAGAAACATAAACATAAGTTTATGGTGCAGAGCGTTGTCGCTCCCGAGGGCAAGACTAACATAGATCAAGTAGTAAGTATTGCATATATTATACAGCTAAATATCAAGAACATAATTATAGTACTGATCAACTATTTTGTGTGAGGCAGTATTCAAAATAAAGAAAATTATTGTCTTTCTTTGTCTTTTACTGTCTCTGACAACATTGCTTCAATTTATTTTTTCAGTGGAAGGAGATCAGTCCAGATCAGCTTATGGATTACAAGCTAAAATGCGTGTTCGAATCTCCGCGTGGTACTAACCTCAATGTAAGTCAAATACAATGTCTAGCTGACGTCATTTAGCATGAATTTAGCATTTCATTGCATAATAAAAATTTACAGGATGCCGGAGACAATGTCGCTCAGACCGAAGTCACTAAGAAACGTTCTGCCGTCGCAGACGAAGCAAAAGTCTCCACTAAGGTAAACTTGTGCAGTCAATCACTTTGTATATTCATGGAGTCCCGTTTCAAGTATCAGTACACCTTGCACGCTGGACTCGGTGCACGTGTTCAACTTGTATTGTCGTTTACGTTGTTTGTGAGCTTTTTCAATTTTTATTTGCCCTTTCGCCAATCGACCCACGTAGAATACCAACAACGACTACTTATAATTAAATCATTGAGCGTCATTAAAGCCGATCATAATTTTGAAAAATTATATTAGTGGATATAAAATTGAATCGATGTGGAAGAAATGTAGTCCAAGCTTGGCATGTTATTTAAATTATCTTACAGGATGCAGTAGAAGGTCTTATCCAGAATGAAGCAAAGCGGAAGGATGATGATCACACTACTGGCCCGAAAACGGTACCCGTCTATTACATTATTTAGTATAAAATTTAAGGGGTCTTCAGTTGTGTTCG
The DNA here is from genome assembly GCA_914767945.1 of Eilema depressum. NCBI lineage: Eukaryota > Metazoa > Arthropoda > Insecta > Lepidoptera > Erebidae > Eilema > Eilema depressum. Next base: position 43,738,143 of record OU612012.1, on the reverse strand, counting down.
TATTTTAGTATACAATAATAAATACGGCCGGAATGCGCAATTTTTTTACATTATTTTTTAACTAAAACAATAAGTTGACATAAACATTTTACAAGCTTCAGTCACAGCTATGACGTCATTTAGTTGAGTCGTTTGGCTTAGCGTATCCTGTGTAAATTCCAACGATACTCCGGACATTCCATTATCCTCACAACACACTGTATATTATTTTTACACCTTAATTGCATGTTTACTATTTATTTGCAAATGTGATGAATATAATGTTTTATGTTAGTGTCTACTTGACTATATAAACTTAAGACTGTTGTATTTAATTTTTTTTTAATTACGACAATTTCAGACTTTGACTTTCACTAAGTCTGACAATGCAGAAAATGATTTGCATAAGGCTACTGTAGAAGTTATTCATTTGAGGGAGGAAGAAAGCAAATTAAGACATGAAAATCTTCAGTTAAAAGTGAGTTACTTATTTTTATTATTTTTTTGCATTAAAGGTGTACACTGTATAGGTTACGTCATATTAAGGTCCAACCCCACCAAACGGACGGAATCGGAACGGATTTTACAATCTTTAAACAAAATAAATCTTATATCACAGCATTTAAAGTTTATATTACCAAGTCACGCATGACAGCTTGACGTGCGTCATGCCGCCGCACGTCGCTGTCAAGCTGTTGCGCGTGACTTGGTAATATAAACTTCAAACACTGTGATAATAACATTTAATTTTGTTTAAAGATTGTAAAATCCGGGCCGATGCCGTCCGTTTGGTGGGGTTGGACCTTTATATAGGTAGTAAATGTAAACTACTATATCTGTAAAAGTGCCAATTTTTTTTTTAAGTTATTATAATCAAACCATCAAAGACTGTGCGAAACGCCACCTTGTCCCTTCATATTTGCAAATTCCTCTAAAACGAGTATACTGAGTCGTCACGACTATTTAATACCTGCCAAGAAATAGCACATGTGACAACTTTCCTGAGAAAAGTCTTTCTATAAACCATTTCTATAAATCAGGTAACAAAGAAATTCTTTCTGAACCTACCTGTTTGACTGGTAGGGCAATAAAATAAATTGCGAAAGACGGTGATGGGTTGGTAGCTGCCTGCATAGAACCGAGTGTGGCGGGTAAAACCGCGGAGCATAGTAGTTTATTTATTGAACTTCTCGGTCTGCATATATTGAATGCATTTGCGAAATCATTTTTATGCATTGTTTATTTTCATACAAATAATTTCATAATTGACTATTTCTATGAAGAGTAATTAGAATCTTGTTGTTTAAAAAATAAGTTAGCCGAATCAGCATTCGTATTTCAATTTATAGAGGCTTATTCTAAGAACAATGCTTGTGACACATCCGTCGGTGTGCAGTTAGATGATAAAGTAAACAAACGCAAGAATGCAGAATGCCGGCACTTCTTTTATCAAACACTATAAGCTGATGACAGTAATCTATTCGTTATATGTGAAATATCTGGGAAATCCACGTTTTCTCGGTACTACTAAAAAAATATCAATCAAACAATAATTGTTGTTTGTATGATTTTCCTGATTTAATTGATAGCTAAGGTTTACCATCATTTAAGACTCTATTAATTCTAAAATGATGGTCTGGTCCTTAGTTCGACGGGCTCGACAGATATTTTTTCACCGTCCGGGGTTATAGGAAAAATTAAATAAGCTGCACATATATAAACATTATTTATAAATGTCACCGGATAACTTCACCGTCCACTTGTCACCGTTTTATTTACAACAACGCATCGAATTACATCCATATAATATTATCCAGAGAAAGACAGAAAGAGATCTAAAGTTCCACAATTATTCGTACATCTTCCGTACTATTATAAAAATACATAGTCTGGTCTGGCTGTAACATTGTTAATTCTGATGCTAATTCATTTAGTCAGCCCTCTTTTCTGGGTGAATTTACCCAAATTTCTCATGATTTAAAAAGTCACCGTTACAGTGTTACTCATAACAGAAAATATGTTAAAGGCAAGCTTGTTACACTTGGACACAACTGCATACCAGCTATCCCGACTCCCACTCTGCTTCCACGTGCGGAACCAAAAGCCCAAAACTGTCTTGTCAGCAATCAATCTATCCCAGTCCACTGCTGGACATATGCCTCTCCCAATGTTGGGAAGCTCTTAGCCACTGTTTCCAGGGTTGGTGCAGGGTTTTATTTCAAGATTTCCTTCTTCTTCCTCTTAGCGTTAATTCCCAGTCGCATCCGAAGCTTTCAGCTCGGAGTCTTGGGTCCGCTTTTACCAGTCTTAACCACGGATTTGGCTAGACCTCGATATTTTCCGTGAAGCGATTGTCATCTGACCTCCACAACCCAATGTTAACATTAGGCGATATCGAAGCTTTGCAGTTAGACCGTTGTTTTTGGATTTTTGAGGGCTCCATCTACCCGTAACGACTGCCATAGATGTTCTCATGGCAACCGGGACCGACGGCTTAACGTGCTCTCCGAGGCACGACCAGACCAATGCAAATACTCATATTTCATTCACACAAATATTTGCACTGAGCGGGGATCGAACCCGCGCCTCCTGCGTAGCGGCCGCGTTCACTACCGCATATTTCAAGATTTCCTTCTCTCGCAGTGATATCGTCTGCGTATTGTTCCGTTAGTCGCCTCTTACGACACCCTTCGGATGAGGTGGGATGGTGTGTTCTTTCTCCGTCACCACACGGATAACTCTCCTGTATTATGTTATTTATTGTAAAGTAACTGATTTTTAAACTTAAGTTACAAAAAGGCCGTTATTTAATAAAAGTGTTTTTATACGATTTGGCGCACAGTATGTGCGATAGTAAATTGTAAGTTATTTGGTTATCGTGGCTTATGAATGCTTGCAACTATATTATATACTAAACAATTATATACGAGTATATGCAGATAGGCTGTGGTATATCCAATCCTACCACTATAAGTGTAGAAGTTTGTTCGGCTGAAAGGTTCTTGATGATATTTGGCGCAGAGATAGATCTGGTATCCCGGGCCTTAGGAACAAGTCACTATACAATGCGGACGTACACGCGCGTGTAAAATGAAGCTGAAACCTTCGTAGTGGATTGTTTACTATTACTAAAATAGGCCACTATAATATGTAAAATATATAAATCTATTTTGACTCGGTACTTCCGAGTGTTAAATTTCTAAAATGAAAAAAAAAAAAATTGTACATACATTATTACGAAAGCAACCGCCGCTGTCTGTCCTTCCAACCATGAAAGGAAATCCTGCGCCAGAGCGTCGCTCATCAGTCAGTTCTGACTTATAGTTGAGGTTGGTTTGAGCTCCAAAGGTGACCTTTGGAGCCACCTTTCTATTGATGTCATTTTCTTTACTTAAAGGTTGTGATAATTTTCTTAACTAAATTATTTAAATTATATATATTTATTTTTATATACAATATTATATAAATTAACTTATCATAAATGGAATAGTTAAGAAACGTCATGTTCTTACTTCAACCAATTGTCTTTAGATGGACGAGATTGTTTATTGAAGTCAATTGGCTCCAACATGCTGAGCGCTTAGTCATATAAATTCACTGAAAATAAAAAGTATATTCTGCACTGCAATTTAATTATATACAACTTACTGTTACGTACCTCTAGCGATTTTTTTTAAATGAAGCTAAGGCTGAAACGATATATTTTGAATAGTAGTATATACTACTAATAGTACATACTACGTTACATATTCACTGCTGCGCGCTATAACTATTTCGTATACTTTACTAACAATTGTTATTAACTCGATCGAGAGGTCCCGGGTTCGAACCCTGGCCATTACAATACGTCGTGTCGGTATTATGTCGATAAACCCACTCAACTAACACAAGCAATTTTTAGTTTAGCTAGAGGGGTTAAAATTTCGGTTATATACCGTTACTCTATTACTAAATAAAGAAACAAATTGCATGATTTATCTCATATACAAGTGTGCATTTGCTTAAATGATTAAAATTTAAAAATAGCTGAGCGCATAATATATACAACTAGCCTTCCGCCCGCGTGCATCTCGGTTAACGCGACCTTTGCTCATATCTTCGGTTCTACTCAACTGATTGTGATCAAACAAACGTAAGATTTTAAGTCTGAGTAAGCCCTTTCTAACAAAAAAAACCGCATCAAAATCCGTCCAGTAGTTTTGCGTCCATCGCGGACAAACAGACAGGAAATTAAAAAAAAATATTTTCGTGTTCAGTATCGTTAACATAACATAACCCAAGTATTTTTTTTTAAATATCTCCAATGTACAGACACGACCACTTTACAATTATATAATAGTATACATGTTACATAAATATTGGGTTATATGCTATGCGTCATCATATAATTATAATGTAGGCAAGCGGCCCTGAGCACGCACTGTAAGGGGCGCGTTGTGTTACAGGAGGAGCTGCTGCGCCTGCGCCAGGCTGGCGGCGGCGACGGGCGCGTGACCCGCGCGCACTCGTACGGCCCCGAGAAGACCGCGCAGGTCGCGCTCATGCCCTGGCTCGCCACCGCCGTCGGCATGGCCCTCCTCGGTATCATCATCGGCAAGTTCCTCATGTGAATGCCCCATACCATCCGCCGCGGTGACCTCGACATCGCCTCACAGATACTGCTGTTACACCGCTCCCGATACATCTCTCTCGCACAAGGCAGCTTATATATTTTCCTTTGATAGCTACCTCTCCAAGCTTCTCTCGTAACGCACTTGTGTTCCTCTCTCCGGATTCTGTAAATGTTGAAAAAAATGCTTGTAACATTAACCGATCTGTTAACTTGATAAATAAATTTGATTGAGTTCATTTAAATAATTACTGATTTCGAAGCGAGCATTTATTTTATGAAGAATAATGAAATCAGTATATCTATTTTATTCGACTGGCTAGTTTCTCAATAATTATTATTTTTAATTGCATAACTATTTAATTAAGGATGTTATATATTCAACTATCGAAAGCCTTAGGAGAACTAACTGTTCATGATTTCCTTATAGCAAAACTATACAATACTAAAAGAGGCAGTAATAACGCCTGCCCTACTTGCTGGTCTTAAAAACATTTAGGTATGTTCATAATCGGTTGAATGGTATTCATATAATGTAATTTCAACTCAAACTGAAGCTAGTAAGAGTTTGCATTTATTTAATAATGTTTGTTTCATATTAAGTTTTACATTAACTGTGATGCAATTATGGATCTTACTGTTGTTCAGTTATGCCCTGATGTTTTCTGTGTCATATGTGTTAGATCTTAACTATAATATATTTATACAATGTAGTGGTGTTGTATTTAGAACATCAAACTCTATTTTCAGTTTAAATTAGCTTGTTTCACGCTATCATAGGTGATAAACTTTCATATTTGAACCAAAAATATCTATCCTATTATGGTTAATAGATCATTTGACTATTTCACAGCCACATATTGTTAGTTAAAATTTAAAAACCGCGTTGACATTATCAAAATTACCGCAGAGAGCAACTATAACGGTTGACTGGTAGAGAATGCCTACGGCATTAAGTCCGCCTATGTATTTGTGCATAAAGTTCAATAAATAAAAATAAATAAATAAAAAAATAACGGCTACTAGAACGTTATTTAGATCGTGATAATACTGATCAAAAAAAGAGCACATGACGACGGTGTTTAAGCAAATTAGACTTGATCGAGTTCCACTTATCGTAGGCTGCTACGACAAAGTAGGTACGACTGCTATTTACTCTCGAATTTGATCGTCACAACACTGATTGAAGCTCTTATAAACGAATAAATCAAATGTACTTAACCGCTTTCAATTTTGACATCTTGAAGAATGAAAGAAATTATCAATAATACCAATTGACCGGTATTTTATAAATTTTGTTGTACACGGCGCTAGCGGACTTTGATTGCGTCCACGCGGCTTTAATCTAGTCTATGTGTTTATATACGTTGATAATTTTATTCTGTTTTTAGATTGTCAACCATAGATTCTATCTTATGTTAAACAGTCTATGGCATGAAAAAATGTTTTCTACATAAAAATAAGCTCCCTATGACACGTGAAACATAAAATTTACACTGAAAACAAGTTTTTTATATGAATTAAGGGATATTAGGGCAGTGGAATGGTTAATTTGATATATGACGAACGCATACTACTAATAAAAATAGTTACATGTTACTTCTGTATTGGTATAATTGTGGATAAATAAATAAGTAAACAGGCATTTTATGAATTAAATGTATAGAGTTATAGATGTATAGATACATAATAACTAGTATCTGTATCTATACATATAGCATCGGTGTACTTTACACCGAGCAGTAAGTATTCAGAGTTATTGATGTTATACAGCATAATCGTGTCGGGGCTTATATTGAATTAATAATATAATTTAACATTTGTATAACGGTTATTTTCTGTGACGTTAAAAAATTATGCAGCTGACATTTAAATGAGGTAATGGTGGATGTTTGTTGGCAATGGGCAAATGATGTAGTGATAGTGTTCACATCAGCGGTTGGTTCTATAAGTGTTTTACTAGTAAACTGCTTCTGTTATAAGTACTTGCTAGGTACATTAGTTCACATCGTTCGTTGTCAGGTTCACCCCTCATTACCTACGTAAATGCCGGCAAACAATTCGAACTTATGTGGGAAAATTCGCGTATGTGCACTATGCGGATCGATAAAAACAACAACACAACCAAGATAACGACCGATCACGTGCTCTTTGACACCGTGGCCGGACCATCGCGTCCCGCATAACCATAGACTCTAAAACCGTAATCTGCGCAGCTTTAAAACCCTGTCTAGAAGTTTGCCACTTACTATACCTACATACCATTAATAAATGTACACTTTCTTTCAATATACAGACGTGTGTAAAGCTTGTTAAACTAGTTCAATGCCCCGAGTTTTCTTAGAGTATTATACTGAACTGGACACAGTGCTGAATACATAGGTCAGCGAGTTTATACTTCGTTTCCCCTATAAATGTATTGAGTATAATGATTGGTTTTATAATGATAGATTTACAATATTAAATCTATCATTATTTTTAACCAATCATTATACTCAAACGTAAACATTTATTTAATGCAAAATTATGTAAATTGATATATCCTAATGTATTATACTATTATTGTACTTGCATTATGTCCTTCCAATTTGGGGTTTTCTGTTAACTTAAAAACTTTTCTAACCTCCGTGTATTACTTCCAATTCAGCCTTTCAGACTTCTAAATACCAAGGTACTAAGTACCGGGATTACTGTTCAGTTTTTGAGGGGAAATCATCGCAGGCCTGTGTTATTAGTAACTAGTTTTAGAATGATTCTGTACTAGCAAAGTACTCGTAAATACACAACGGTGTTGATAGTACTTTTGACGTACAGTGTACACATGTCTAAATAGGCCGGTCCTACAATTTTGTGCAATACTCAAATATGTTATGCTAACATCAATACTTAATAGCATCTAATACACGTGTTAATAATTGATCTTGATATAATGTACACTTGGTAATATATAATTTAACAGAAATAGTTATACCATAATAATTATAATATTCATCGTAGGTAATTAAAATCAGTTGTTATTATTATCTTTGGTCGTGAGTTTATTGGTTTTTACGTTTTGCAAATGACCATTGCGCCGCGAAATCTATTTCAAGTAATATCCATTGCGAAGTGCAAGAAGAATAAATGTTATCATTATTGTTACAAGCATTTCAATACCAGACTTTTATATTACAATCGATTGTAATTATTTTTGTATACTGCTTAACAGTATGCTAATTTTAAACTTGTTTGCTTTTCTAAGCATTCACCCCGAAACATCTCGTACATGACTTTGGAACATTACCTATATTTGTATATGCGTCCCAGACGTCCCACCCTATGTACAGTCAGCAAATCACGTGTGGCGTCGTTCAAGTACCCATGTGTTTGTGCACATCAGCAGTACCTACCTGCTACACATTAATATGAGTGAGCAGCACGTAATACGATTCTGGGCAAAAAGCACCTATTGGGAGTCTTAGCGTACTTTCGAGCTTGAAATAAATATTATTATTACTCTTTTTCTTTAATCCATTATATTATAGAAAAGGAGCGTGCAAACCTGGCTACTAATAGCCGAAATACAAACACCATTTGATAGACAGTCTTGGTGTCAAATGTCAGAGTACTAATTGCGAACTGGGTAAACGTAAACGTATTCTCAGATCATAAATAATCACGCCACCAAGTTTGACTTTAGACATTGTTCACTGTCTTAGAGTATACATTGCTATAGAGCGCGCCTTACAAGTATTAACTGCTATCACAGGTATGAACAGTACCGAGGCTCCTGGCTCTACCTCAATCAGTAGCAAAACAATACCCGTCAAAATGACTTCGCAAATAACATTTAATTCGATATGTTAATTCAAAAATTTATACAAAATCGTATATTTGTAGTAATAATGACGCAAAAATACCGCAAAATGACGCCATTTTTTTGTATTGAGGCTTTAATTTTATCCATGCATATCAAATCGAACAAAAAACTTCATAACGACAAACTACATTAATAAGTGCATCTATTGATATTTTTGGTAATGCATGAGTCGTCACTATAGGTGCGCTATACCATCGCAAAGTATCTGCTAACACTCGGCGCCAAAGACCTGAGTGATAGGCGCGCTCTAGATATAATGTATACTCTAAGTTCACTATGATGTTAGGAATGCGAACCTAATGCACACCAGCCACCAAGTTATATATCCTTTTTCATTACTGTCAACAAGGCTGTGAAATATAATAGTCAAGGAGTTTGTACTACATCATGATAAAGTATGAATTAACATACGATCGGTAACAATTTGCAACTACTAACAGTTAATAAATAAATTAATTCTATTTAAAATGCTTCATCATGGGCTATGTACACACTGGCGTACTTTCTCGCTCACTATACCGTTTAATACACTTGTTTTCTAATTTCACGAGTTATATATTCAGATTTAGAGCGAAAAAAAGCGATTCTATTATATCAGAAAATATATTTAGTGTTACAAAAAAAGCCGTGAGTGGTTAGAATTAACGTTCTTATGTTATATTATAGCGAATCGAGTTTAACAATGTATTGTAGGTATTTTTAATGTCAAATAAAAATGGTGGCTTTTGAAATGTTTGTATCGAAATTGCGACTTTGGTTAATTTACATAACACCTGTAGGTACGCGAGAGTTGTACATATAATTACGAGCTAAGTGATTAAAATATTATGTAATCATATCCTAACCCACTTCACGTCTCTCGTTAATCACTATGTTTTAGTTCAGTTTGGAGAGCTTATTTGTTATAATATTACTATTTTCGTTATAATAGGTATCATTTTGCAATCAGATAAATGTTTGAGCAGTTATGTTATTCATAATATCATTTTATCACAACGAATATTTAGTTTATTTTAGTGCACAGCGGGAGTGACAAACAGTATGGAAAGGTTCTTGCTTTTAAAATCCATTTGGTTTAAGATGCGGCCAGGTCTGACTTTAGCTGAGCTTCGCATTTTGCTCCGACAAAAATAATAGTATGAAAGACGTCTTGATTTTTAGACGTTAACTGCATCGAAATAATTACATCTATGATCAGTAACTTGGATATGTTATGGATTACATTTAATGTTGGAACCACTTCTAAGGTGTCGAAGCTCAGCTAGTGTCGATCTGAGATATAAGGTGCGAAGTGAGGATTGTAAGAGAAAATAAATTAATAAAATAACCGTGGCTCCATTTTGTAAATTCCACGGCTACTATTCGATAATACTAGGCGTCAACAGTCATGTTTCGTAACACATTTAATCGTAGTTTTGTGTCAGTATACCTAGGAAAATTTCATTCTTGTTTATGGCATGGTTAATTTTCATTTGTGGTGGTTTTTATATTAATTATTGCCGATGAACATGTTAATTTGTAGTAAAGGTATCTCTACATCATCTAGTTAAGGTGGAATCTTACATTTAATGTACATTTGGTGATATATTGTTACATACACGTGTTAAAAATTTAATTATCAGGTGATGACCTACCATGTTTCTTTCTTGCGGATTCCTGACTAAACTTGTTGAATCATGTGCTGATTGTAACTAAGAATAGAAATCCATATTATCCATATTTATGGAAACGGTGAATAGTGCAAAATCGGGAACAACTAATTTTGAAACGAGTTGTTCTGTTGAACATGTTCAGACAAGTAAAGAATTTCATGAAACTAATGTATAATTAGTTAAATACCAAAAAAAATTCAATAGGCCTTTTCCATAACCCTAATATTACGTCTCGAAACAAAATTAGATTGACAAGGTACGATTATATAAGGTGGTTTTGATGTAGGTACAAAGTTTCGATTTAATAATATAATAAAACTCTACTCCAATATAGCAAAGGATATAAGTTTTGTAAGGGTCTTAGTACAGCCAGTAATGAGCGAGACGTAATATTACATAAAGCAAATGAAATTATCTGTTATAACAACAAATATTGTGGTAACACCATAATTTACTTAGTGTCACTTCATTATAATTGGACTAACAAGAGGATGAAGCCTGACAAGCCACTACTGCACTGCAGACACTTTTGGTGCCTTAATTGTAGTTGTGTTAACAATACTCAGATGTGTTTGATTGACAGATCATTGTACTTACGGTTGTACGGTTGCTCATGAGACACTGAAGTTTTAGTCCGGTTTTGAGTAATAGCCTATTGAATTTATTTTATAAAGTGTGTAAACGAACCCACACGAGTTCACGTGATTATCATTTTGGAAGATGATGTATTGGTATGCCACTTTTACGCATCAATGCGTAGGTTTATTTCTAAATAACAATAGACCTATAAATTAAATTTCCGTATGGTATTGTTGTTATATTATACTATTATGCTATATTGTATCGTTTTCTGAAATAAAAGACTTAATTTATGACTAACTGTTATTGTTCTTATCGACAACCATTCTATGGCCGCGTGTAGCCCTTTCATTATACATAACATACCTATATATTACGCTCCAGTATCACACAAACAGACATGATTGATGAGCAATCACCTTTGCTCATCAATATTATCAATACATATATATATTATATGTACATTGTAATATAATTAATATTTGACTGTATACCTACACGCGCCATAAGAATAGCATCGTACTAAACCCATTCGCGATAGTGTAAAGGCTGATTTACATCAGACGAGCGAGTGCTCATTCTATCCCCTGTACGTCAAATTCTAGAACAATCGTCAGTAGTTCTATCTTATGTAAGCGCTGAAGACAAGGTTTCATTTAGGTACACTAAAATTCTAGCTCTATGTTCATTTGGTCTAGTCTAAATCAACCTTTACACTATCCCGAAAACTTTTATAAAAATAAAGGTAATAAACTATGCTATGAATTTGTCCTAGATTATGCTATAAAGTGTACGGGACGCGTATTTCCTTTTCCGTGTACAATAGGAGGCAGTACTGCTTTGAAACGCGCACGGGTTTGTTGCGCTAATTCCCTTTCCAAACTCGTGTTCAATTCCAGGCACATGTCCTCCAATCGTACGGGGCGGGGCTCTACAAGGTGTTACGGGGTTCAAACCAACCTCTCTTGCTACCCAGTACACCTGCTAATGAGCAGGTGCACTTGCCTGCTAATGGGTAGGTGTACTTGCCTGCTAATGAGCAGGTGTACTGTACTTACCTGCCTGTCTGCCTGCTAAGAGGAACGCCCGTTAACGTTCGTTAATGTACGAACGTTCCTCTTGGCAGGCTTTTCTGTCGAATTTAGTAGGAGGGGCAGAAGTGTGCATCTGGAAATAGGGCCCAATTTTTGAATCCTTGTCAAATGTAGCAAATTGCTTAAAAATAGTTCAATATAACACTATTATTTTATTCTTGTCTGTTCGCGATGGACGCAAAAACTACTGAACAGATCTTGATGAGGCTTTCTTTTTTCGTTTAAAAGGTCTTGTGAGATATAGTCAACATCCACCGGGGAGGGGAGGGAATAGGCTAGTGCCTGTATAATAAAACTAATAGAGGCATTGCATGTATTTATTGAATATAATGATTTTTCTAAAGTAACAATATTTTTATCAACAATTACAATAAATATTTTCATGATTACAATCTAAACCTTACAGATTTAAATATATAATGAAATACACATTAGACAGTACCTACATTGTGATAGAATATATGCACATTAGAAATAGAAAAAAAAAAACAAATAAGTACTAATAAAAAAATAAAACATGGCCTATAAATTACAACGGCTGATGCTGATGAAAATCAACAAAATATTGAATACTGTGCATCATTGAGATCATTTTTAAATTTAACCTAGTTAAATGTATAATATATTTAGTGATAGGATATAATCACATAACAATATTCAAATAAATTGTGAAGCATAACCTAAGGTTATACTGAAAATAAAACTTCTATAATTATGTTCATCTTATCTAACATTAAATAAAAACTTTATACAACTCAAGACTGTTCGTACAATTCTAATGGTATAACATAAATAGGGAAGCGTCGATGGCTTAAGTCTATATTCAAATTTGAAAGTTCATGCATATTACTCTCAGCGCGTTGCATACAAAATTCACAAGTCATCATCATCATAAGTATAAGTATTTAAAGTCAAAGAATTTTTAAAGATAGAATAGAAACACCAATAAAATTGTGGCACGTCAGTTATAAAGTATGTAGCTGTTAAATAACGTAAGCAAGTCGATCTTAACCAGACCCTCGCTCTTCCCGACGACGTGCTAAGGCAAAAGCCAGATACTGTATCTTATTTCTCTTACGGAGGAACCTTCTCAACTGTCGCTATAAGATGCTTAATTAGTTTAGCAATTAAAGGGTTAGGCAATTGGAGAGGATGTAAAATTAGTACCATGAAGAATTTTGTGGGAGTGGAACCCACATAAGTAATTTAGTGTCCAGTTGAGTGTTTAGGGGCATATACTGTTTTCGCATAAAGAGCTAGCGAATCTTCACTCGGACATTGGGTGGAGATTAATTTTATTATTGAAAGCCAAACTACATACTATGAAATAAAGCCCTTTTGAACCATCAACAAGTGTTTCAAAAAACGCGCATGGCTGTAACAACATAATATCTAGGTGTTTTATGTATATGACATCCCGTGGGCAAAATTTCGTTGAGAGAAATTAAGTGATATCATTGCTTAGATAACCTACTAGAACGATAGAGTTGGAAAATTCTCTCATATGAAGCAGCAGGGGTAAAACCTCATCTCGTCTATATACTATTATATAGACAGGAAATGCGATAAGAACGTTAGATTTGCAAACACAAAATATTCCCGACACCTTCGATTAGCGCCCGAGTATTATAAGGTACCAATGTACAATAAGGGCCTATCAGTAAATATAAAAAACACTTTCGAGATGAGATCACTGCAATCTACCGTAAGATAGGTAGGCTTGTGAGTATTGGGGCGAGAATGAAGAATGGTTTGGGGGAAAAAACAGACACGGCCGTCTTGGGGAAATATTTACCAAATACCTGTATAAAATGGTCAATTACAAGAGACCAAGTGAAGATTGTAGGACAGCGGTAAATAGAGTTATTATCTGTCTGGGACGACCCCAGAAAGATAAACGAGTATGTTTAGGTCAGATTTTACAACTATGGAAGATACAGATACATTATAATTATGTATATGTCGCAGCCAACTAGCTTAATCAGTCGTTCAATTAACTGGCTAGGCTGTTAACTAAACGGCCTGAATGATCTTCTTCCTCTTAGCGTTAATTCCCAGTCGCATCCGAAGCTTTTACAGCTCGGAGTCTGGGGTCCGCTTTATCAGTCTTAACTACGAATTTTGGCTAGACCTCGATATTTTCCGTGAAGCGATTGTCATCTGACCTCCACAACCCAATGTTAACATTAGGCGATATCGAAGCTTTGCAGTTAGACCGTTGTTTTTGGATTGAGGGCTCCAACTACCCGTGACGACTGCCATAGATGTTCTCATGGCAACCGGGGCCGACGGCTTAACGTGCTCTCCGAGGCACGACCAGACCAATGCAAATACCCATATTTCTTGAACACAAATATTTGCACTGAGCGGGGATCGAACCCGCGCCTCCTGCGTAACGGCCGCGTTCACTACCGCTACGCCACGGAGGCTGTCGCCTGAATGATATTCAGCCGTAACGTTTATTACAACATTTAACAAACTGGCTGACTATTGCATAGGCTGATTAAGCTACTTGACGGCGACATATTCACTACACATGTCACACTGGTTACGTAACATAATAGCTAAACTATTAGTAGTAGTTATAACTATTTTCGACATAACAATGGTAAATTCACATATGGTAAAAATGTATATTAGTCGAGTAATTTTGATTAAATAAAAATTAATTGCATCAATGTACGATTAATCGAATAATTGTTTTAGATATTAGAACTTTGTATGACATACCTAATGGACGACTCTCCTACGGTTTATTATATTAATAAATGCCGTGTGGTTTCCGGCAGGGTAGAATTTGGGCCACTCCATCTCACATGCGGTGTCGTACAAGGCGACTAAGGGATATGGGGCTATTTAACACCAGACAGATATATACAGCCCAGACTCAGCCTCAGATATATTATAGAACAATAGTGCCCGGAATACGACAATAGGCTCACCCCTTATTACTTGGGACTTAATGCACGATTGGTGAAATGTGGGTGTTAATTTCACCTTTGCCTAACCGGATAATACAGCGTGCGATGTCGACGACATAAATATGTAGATGAATAAACCGTAGGTGGACCGTCCCCTGTGTGTTTCGTTCATTAATTACAAGTTCGTTACTATTATAAAATAATAACAAGTTTAGTTATTTTGATAAGTAACCGTTACACTAGAATAGCTGAAAAGGCATTATCTAATTCAGTCAACTTACGACCATACACCTAATACAAAAGCATAATAATAGTACATTATGGTACCTGTCCTCGGCTCTCTTAAGACTCTCGCCTGGCGGCTCGGGTCTCAATGTCGCCTCGGTGGTAATCACCAACTTTACACACTTGTACCATAATCTACTATTGTGTGTTTATGTAAATATAAAGTAGTTATAGTATATTGTAAAAATCATTGTGATGCTAGGTTTACTTGCGAAAGAGCTAGGCTACACATTACAGTACCTACACCTTGATGTTCTAACAAAGTAACAAAGTAATTTCATATTACGAACGATCAGTGTCCGTTGGGGACTATAATTTAGGCAGAATAATAAAAATAATACCGGTAAGTTCATAATTATTAAGAATAAACTCAGTCCCTTCGCATTAGAATAGATAACATTACATTTATTATTTGTATAAAAATAAGCATTTCCTTTCACTCTTTTAGTATTCGGAGGGAAAACCTTAAAAACACCAACTTAATACTGAGTAGAGATAAACGATAAAATAATAAATTCATTAATTTATAACATATATTAAGTACAATCTAAATATCGTAATAGAATACGCTATTTACAATAAATTATTATGAATAGAAATAAGATCACCATAACTATTATACGATTCTCATATTATGATCTTCATGCTTAGACATATATAAGGAGCTGTCGAACGAAATCGGATTGGTTATATATGCAAAAAGAAAAAAAAAACAGGGTTCGTTCACTTGAATAATTTCGTCCAAATAAATAATTTTTCTTATCATATGAGTTTTTCCTTTTTACTGTGAAGAACGGTTAGCGGACAGATCCAGTTTTGCTTTCAGCTCCTTAAATTGTTTAATACTTCTTAAAACTTATTAAATATTACATACATACAAATAAAATGGCAACGAAACTATATCATTAACAACTATATCTAGTATATGTTTTATGTACTAGAACCAGCTAGACATTTAAGCACTTATACGTGAAGGTAGCAAAGCGGTGAGTAAAGACATACATAATATTACATTTACCACGTCAGTAACTCGAATCAAGAAATGCACTTCTTGGCTATCACTCACACATGCATCGTTCACTAACTAAATATGAGTTCTTAACAATGAGTATCCTGAACGATTTTGTTGTTAAGATGAAACAATTGCTTCTTCATACTATAATATTTTGGTATGAACTGAGAGATGACACAAAACCAGATGGTTCCTTGCTAATGTTGTCACCGCTCAATAAAACGTTCGAATCTTCGTAACCTGTGAAAAAGTCAAGTAAGTATATTGTAGTATAAACACTCACAGAATATGCTTTTCATAAGCCTATTCTCCGAGTTAGTACATCTTTTACTTTAGTGTCCGAAATCCGCTCTCCTGCGGTTTCTCTTTCTTATAACCCTCCGAGCCATGAAAGAAAAACTTGCGCTATAACCTAGTCCATCAATCAGGTGTGGCAACAAGGTTTAAAGCAAGAAAGTATTGGGTTAATCCCGTTTGCCACCCCCAACATAGAGGTGGCTACTGGGACCCTTTCCAAAAAAATATCCCAATTGATACCTTCAGGTGGCAACTGGGATATGTTAATTCCCAGTCGCCACCCCTTTCTTTTTTTTTAACGTGCGAAAAATCCCCACGGATACCTCCCCCGCCGGAGCCGGAGGAGGAGGTTTTGTCGGACTCGAACCGACTAAAACGTACGCCGTCTGTGGGCCATCGGTTGCCGGAGGTGAGGTTCATCATCATCTGCATATAGACGTATTCTCCTGATTGCATCCGTGGCCAAGATGACCTCGAAGCTCAGGGTCCGCCTTCCGGCTCTTCCTTCTCCACTTCGCACGATCTTGGGCGTCCCTGGTAGTGAGACCATTAGCACGCATATCACCCTCCACGACGTCAAGCCAGGACTTCTTTGGCCTACCCCTTTTACCTGGACCCGGCGGGGGTACCATTGCCAGGCATATGTTCCCCACGTAGCCTGGCGGTTGCCGCAAGACGTGGCCGCACCAGCGAAGGCGGCTCTCTTGCATTTTATCCGCGATGTCACGGACATGGAGGCTGCCGCGGATGCGAGAGTTCCGTACGCGATCTTTACGCGTAACGCCGCACATCCACCGCAACATTTTCATCTCCGTGACACGCAGCTCTTGCTTGTGTCGCTCGAGCAGCGGCCACGCCTCACAACCATACAAGAGAACAGGCCTAATGATCGTCTTATAGACCTGCCCCTTCAACCTGACTGGCATTTTAGGATCACAGGTGACGCCAGTCATTTCTCGCCACTTGGCCCGCGCGGCAGCAATGCGTGCCTTGACGTCGTGGTCGATCTCACCGGTCACATGAAGTACAGATCCCAGGTACTTAACCTGGTCCGTGCGCTCGACCAAATCATCGCCTATGCGGACGGGTGTGGGATCTGTGGAGTTTAACGCTCTTCTGTCTTCGCTACATTTAGCTTCAGACCGCCGCGCCGTTCTCAAGCGCTTCTTTCCATCCTTTCACGCGTCGCACCAATCTGCTCCTGTCCGCGTCCATCAGCGCAATATCATCAGCATATATGAGCAACCACGGAGGCTGCTCATGTGAGTTTCTAATGCTGTCCGACAAAACATCTAATACCACGCTGAACAGATAAGGACTAAGGACGGATTCTTGGTGTACCCCGACGGTGATGGGGAAGGCTTTCGAGTCGCCAACAGCAGTCCGAACCACGGAACCGGAATCGTAGTACATGTCTCGGATGGTGTCAATGGGCTTCCTCCCTTGGTTGTATACTAGACGATGTTTCTATGGAAGCATTTTTGAGTCTATATTCTGTTTTAAAAAAACTATGCATTCAATATTTTCAAATCTCAAAGGAATGCTGATACGACGTGCCGAGCTTTAATACTTCTAAGACCTATTAACTTGTTTAGTAAAAAAAGTCGTGAGTAAATCTCGAACAAGTATACATTTGCAAGGTTACCATGACATCACCCGCACGTAAATAGCACTACTATGAGCGAACTCTTCAACACCGGTTAGATTGTCAGATGATAATTAGCAAGAAATACTCAATTAGATACTTACTTATGCAGTTGCCATTGCAAAAGTTCCAGCCGTAGCTTTCCAATCAAAACGTAGCCATCGATGTCCTGGGGACAAACCTTAACCTGGTGAAACCTGAAAACAATATTCTTCCTGTACAATCAAATCCTCCAAATTTGAAGTTTGCGTATTACATATTCCCTGAGCTAGGCATATCTTACCGAATATAGAGATATAAGTGCAAATGGTTGCTCTTTATCTGCAAGCGACTGCGGATAGCTCATTACTGAGAGTTTGTTGAACTCGAACAATGAAATAAAAGCGTTCTTCAAACACCACAACCAACAACACGCATAGCCAAAAACTCTTTTTTGATATCCAGTTATAGAGGCAATGTTATATAATTATATTACTATATTAAATGCTTCGTTTGGTAGGATATGATAGACAAATATTTGATTGAGTTCGCTAATATCTAAGATGTTTATACTTATAGGAGTACTTCATTGGTCTATATCTATATTGGTTGTTATATCGCCGAAGGTGGGTTCATCCTTCAGAAAAGTACCAGAGCGTTCCATGGCAGGTATATCTCTTAGCTGAGGTTCTTTCTCCGAGTGTTGCTGATGCCTGCTCACGTGTGGGACTCGCTGGCTCTTCGTCATGCTCTTGCTAGTTTGAGGCTCTTTTTGTACTTTGGGTACTATTTTTGCTGAGCTTGACTTCGTAGCCATCATTAAGGATCCCGGCACCTTCCTCTCGGGCTGCCTATTCAGTGCCTCAATCTTAGTCGCCATCATGCAGCGCTTCTGAGGGTCTCTCGAACATCTCGTCTCGCTGGTAGTTTTGGGTTTGGACGATTGGTTCAAGTACACAGGTATCTTAGTTTTCATTTTACTATTCACTGGTGGCCGAACGTTATCGTGACAACGTGATGCTTTTATCGCTGCAAAACAACAATATACGCTTAATTAAAATTCTATCTGACTATTAGATATGCATGATATAAATTGAATGGAAGCATTAACAGTTAGACGCTGTAAAAAGTAAAAAAAAAATACATTTAGTTTACCGTTATGAATATGTTACTGTATCAGTCAACAAACAGTTAATTTTTCACTACTTGTTAAACTTGTAGTGTAAAATGTTCATGTGAAATAGTGAGAATTGAAAATTTCTTACATTCAATAGATCCCTTAGTGTGCCTGGCTTTGGTGTACGTGGCGTACTTGTTGCTAGTTTGAGACTCGCTGAGCGAGTCGGTGGAGGGCTCGGCGGTCCGCGGGCGGGAGCTCGTGGCCAGGCTGTCTTGCGACATCGTCTGAGGCCCCCTGTCTCCCCGCTCTCCTCGATCAAGCCGTCGTCCTTTCTGCGGTGACGACCTCAAATTACGTATATGAATTGGACTCGAATTACGTGAGGACTCACTCGACGACTCAATTTTCGGTAAGTGCTTATTTACGACGGTCTTCTTCTCTTTACAATTCTTAGGCTCTAAATATCTCGGTTTGGTATTTTCAAAGGACGGAGCCCGAGCCGTAGATGTCTTACTGTTAAGTCTGTCCTGAGACTTCGTGTTCTTGGTTTTGTTAAACTTAGCGCGTTCTTCCTGCGCTTTAGTCGTTCTTACTTTAGGCGGATGGGAGGCAGGCATTTGCTTTTTAAAATCACGGAGATCGTTATTACTCTTTAGCGTGTCCATAGAACCGAGCGGTATCATCGGTTTCGGTGAATATGGTACGAAAGAAGCGCGTACTTGTGCAATATCAATACTTCGAGCTGCCGTAGTAGTGGAAACTTTATTATTTTTATTATTCACAACGTTGTTCTTAGGCTTCTTTTCTGTGAAAGACGCAGGCGGGGTAAGGGGCAAAGCATGTGCGCCGTATTTAATGCAACCGAGTTCTCGCAATCTTCGCCGTAATTCAGATGGCAGATCTTTAAAAGCTTGCGTGGTGACGACACGCGGCGAAGCTCTTACCAGTGCACCCTCACACTGCAACCGCCAACTGGCCGCGTGGGTGTAAAGTAAGTTATTAGGCCCAAAACCTTTATGGCTATCTGTGCCGTTGCTGATTAAATCAGGTTTAGAGTAGTGTTGATGACGAATTTCTTTGACGAGGGCAGAGAGAAAACCGTAGGCCCGACATGCCTCTTCGGGTGGTGCCCATTCGATAGCTGCTGCTAAACAATCGGCCAGAGCTTGCTTGGCCGCATGAGGACATTCAGATGGTAAGGGGGTTATAGCTTGAAACACTGCGACTAATCTCGGAGCCGTGAAATGTGCAGCGGCGTTGATGAGCCTTCGACACATTCGCGCTACACTTTCAGCCCATCTACTGTTATGTAGCGATGAAGCTGTATAACACAAAGATTAAATAGATAAATTCACAAGTCATTCAGTTAATAAAATCATCGTTAAGGAATAAGTCAAATCTTACCGGTAATACCGCAGCCGTACACTGTTTCAACCAAATTGTCAATTGTTAGATTGACAATGTGATTCTGGTAGCACTTATCCAAGAGGTCCGTAGGTAGCGTTGCGAAAGCCTTAGTAGGCCATACTTTCGAGAAGTGCTTCGTGATCCATTTGAGACATTTATGGTATAAGTCGTCCAGACCATATACAGATGACAATGGAAAACATTCTAACACTCCAACTACGCAGACCGCACATGGCTGAAACGAAACAACATTAAACAATGTGTATCTTAATTATATCAAAACAAGATTTCACCTTTTTAATAAAATATGAAATATTTTACCTTATGAAAATGATGACAGTATTTTGCTTTAAGCGTAAACATAATTGCCTCTTTCAGCCCTTCCAAGCCTAGCATATCGGCAATCGTGGCTAACTCTACGATGCTCACAGAATCAGGTATAGTCGCGAGACCTGAGTATATGTGACATAGCGCAAAGTATACCACGTTGTATGAAAACCTACGACAAGAAACACAGTTAGGAAATACAATATTTAGTCTTATACAACATTAACTGAAAGAAACTCACGGGGGTAGTACAATAACGTTGCCTAAGCTCTCGACCCAACCGCCGCTCAATATGCCGGCAAAGTACTGGCACCTGTAATCGAATTAAAACGTATCGAATATCAAACTTATATATCAAAACGGTTTCTAAGTAACCGTCATACCTGGATGATAAAATGCATTTATGAGCCTTAAACCGCTTGCCGGATACTTCTACTATTACATCGGGCGCTATTTCCTCCAAAAACATCCTAAGCAAGTCCTGACCCAGACGTGAGGTACAGTTCTCTATTAAACTTGAAGTCTGACTGTCCGTTGTACTGTTTCCTGCAATCATAACATTCGTAATCACAAATAATCTAAAAAACAATATCATAATAAAATTGTTCTATCTTACCGAATCCAGATCGACAATTGCTGCTTTGCATGCTACTGATTTCAGACATATCTGATACTTGTTCATCAGCATCGCCGAGAGTACTCGAGGTACCCAATCGTAGAGGTGACCGTGTTCTACTAGATAAGGATCCAGGCATGCTTCTGCTGAATTCATTCTTCAAATGAGGAAATAACCTATTTAAACTCAAAGCATTCTCTGAATGAAAAGAGCTAATAACTTCTATCGATCTCGAATTTGCTGAGAAAGACGGGTCGCCCCAGTTATTATCGGGAATGGATCTCGTCATTCTAATATCCACTTCTTTAGTCACGTTAGTAAATGTTATATCAGATTTCGGTACTGGCTTGTCTAAGTCCGATAATTTTACAAAAAGATCTTTCGACTGTTCTATTGTGGGCTCACTCTGATTTTGAATCGTGTCTTTCTGTAACAAAATGTTGTCACTGGGCGGACACGTTTGTTCAGTTTCTGATATTATTTCTGTAATTGGAGTTTCCGTAATCTCTGGAATTACTTCATGTTTTTCAGGAATAGCAATAATTTCTGAAATACTTATATTTGGATCATTACATAAAGATTCATATTTTTCAAATATAGTGACGCTCTCGTGTATTTTATCTTTAGGTAAATTGCGGTCGGCACTGTGTGCTGTACTCTTAGAATTTTTAGATACTATTTTGCTTTCATTATGGACTACGTTTTTCTTTGTATTCATCGAAGATGATAATCTCGCAGGCATATCTTTTAACGTTGATTTTTCTCCTAAATCTATATACATTGAAAAAATATTCTTCTTTTCATTTACATTTTCTTCAGAATTTTTACAATTATCGATGATGCTGTCGTCCTTTTTCAGATCAATTGACATATCGACTACCCATGCAGATGCAGAACTTGTTCTGACTCTACCTTGCGTAATGTCAGCAGACTGCGGCATGTATGCGCCTGTCACAATAGGTACGTTTTCCAATTTGAATTTAGGTAGTGGACTGTTTTCATGACTACTCCCTACATGAGGCAAGTGATCCTCGATTGACACACCTCCAGATAGAATAGGTGGAGAACAGCTTCCTTTTCTTTCCTTCTTCGCAAAACTCTCAGATCCTACTATCGTAGTACTTTCGCTTCTCGAATCTTCAGACTCGTATTGTTTGTACGTTTTTAGTGACATTATTGAATTATTTGGTGTGGTACTAGACATAAACACAGTATTGGATGGAAGTGATTGTTCCTTATCTGACATATAATTAGAACTCTCCTCCGCTTCTATAACTTTATCTTGCTCTGCTTGAACCGCATTCTCAAACGCGTTTGTGCACAAAGAGTCTTCTGTTAAAGGCGTCATTTCAAAAATTGTAGGCGATAAATCTTTAAGTATTAGATCCTGATCTTTCTTCTCGGCCTGTTCCAGTGAGTCTTCATTTTCATTACTTTCTGACCAATCATTTGGACTTATATCTACTTTCACTGTGGAACATGGCACAGGCTGGCTTGGTGTAGGCAAAATGTCTAGTTTAAAATTTGGTGGATCATTTCCTATATTTTCAATTGTTATTGTATCGTCCTCATCAACTAAACTAGAAGCATCTATGAAACATGCTGTTGATTTGTACGGTGATTTCTGAACTAGACTAGGTGGTAATTCGGATTCGGGCGATTTATTTGCACGGTCTTGTGAGTAACAATGATGGCGCTCATTCATTAAGAATTTTTCGCACATTTCTTTTCCAGCTAACTTAGGTGGGTACACTGATTCCCAAGATCCAGTTTCTGACGACAGAGAAGATGATTCTAATATCACAATCTCTTCATTTTGTCTTTGTTTTTCCTCTTTTAGGGATTTACCGCTCAATTCGCTACCTATACATGTGCTACTGTTTTGTCCATTACAATCGTTTTCAGAAGAAAAGGGATTAGATTTACGAAAATCACTTTTTTCAGCTATAGAACTAGGTATTGAGACTGCGGAAATACTTGCATCGTCTGCAATATAATCATGTAGAGTATTTTCTGATAAAGAAACATTAGTTAGTGTAACATCTTTATGGCTATTAATGCTACCCAACATTGCTGTGTCATCCAAACCGGAATCGGATAAAGTGTAAATATTTTCCATTCTTGATACGTTATTACCAACATTTACTTGAGCTAGACCTCCAGACGAGCTAACGCCTGGAGAGCAGGTGTATGCAGCGGACAAGTAATCAGAAGAAGAACTAGGGTCGTCAGTAATTAGGCTGTCTGGGGAATACCCAGCGTCGACTGTTCGATCAGTACCTGTATGTGTAGTTACTGTACTTCGGTTCTTAATAATCGAATTATCATCAATTTTATTAGTTACTGAATAATTCTGATTAGTTTTAGAGTCCTGATCAGCGACTGTGTCTATACTCTTTTTTTGTTTTGGAGAAATATTATCTTTTAGACAAGTTTTATTCAAAATATCACAACTATTGGAATGCCTGACTGATTTGGATGTATGACTAGATGTAAGAGATAGCGAAGTAGGCTTATTGCGAAGCGTAACTTTTGCTTGGCTTGTATCTTCTGTTTGAGATTTTATAATAGACTGAAATGCATTAGAAAGTACATCTTGCTCATTAAGCTCTTTCTCTAAAAGGTGACCTTCGATAGGAACTAATGCATAGTATTCTTTTTTTAAATCAGTACTAGGACTAGAGTTAATTACTTTCTGGACGCCATTTTCTACGTATGGAGTAATACACTTAGGCGTTAAAAAGACTTCGGGTTCCTCAGAAATTTCTTTACTATGGTACGGTTTAGCTTGGTTAGATTCTACAATATTTAAGTTGCCATCCAGATATGCGATTATTTCTTTTTCTTCATGTTGAATGTTGCATTCGGTATACACATCACTGCAAAAGAATAGAAGTTGTTTATCAACCAAGATTGTACTATATTTTTGTTTGTTCAATTGGCTCTCAAGATCTACACATTTAACAGCAAAAAAAATACAAATAAATAAAAAGGGGACAAAACTGTAGCCATAGTTTTAGGATAAACCTACATAATATAGTTAAAAAATACAGAGAGTCAACTATTTAACTTCTCCACAAGTAAGTAAGTAAGTAAGTATACCAATCAATTCTTCTGTCACATTTTTTTTTTCTTATATAAAACGTGTTTACTTGTATAGTAAATAAAAACATCACAATAAGTAAAACCTTTTCTCATTTTTAATGTAATGAGCTTTTATAGCGTTCCTAAAGACAAGCTAGATGGCGCAGCCGGCACTTTTGGTAAGTAGAGTGTGGTCTCACATCTAGTGTTCCCTAATTTATGGAAAAAAATGTTCTTCGGTTTTGTAATGATTTACTTTACATAAATGTTTTGACATTTCTTTTTGATAAAATTATTTTAAATATAATATTATTTTAAATTACAGACAGTGACGCGAAAAGAATTAAGCGTTTTATCATATTTTATCTATTGTAATATGGGTAAATGAAATTAAACTTTGGCAACATCGCACAAATAAACCACAGAGTACATTAAAATTACCAAAAGCTATGCTAGCGCCATCTCTTGATGATTTAAAAACCAACTGATTATTATACCTACTGGAAAACTGCTCATTGAATTTCAATCATTTGGAAAATATATTTTATGATTAACATTGCATTTGCAACGACCTATCCAGGGATGTAAAATTGACGATATCTTGACCCGGAATACCGTATAAATTTCGGCTACTATTATGTAAATATACTAATATTCTCTTGTAGTTATTACTATGAAATATTTTATTACATTCGTAGATTTCTTCTTCTTTTCTACAGGATTTCTAAAGGCGAGGGTATCTGCCATTGTTTTATTCTTTAAAAAAATCTGAAAATATAAGACTGCAAGAAACGGTTCTATTACCTAAATAAACCCAGTAGTTCGTTTTTACTGATGCATGATAACTTTTACGTTATTAGATAAAATACGGCTAATCAGTAAAGAATTTACACTGTTATTTGTACTTTTTTTCTGCTTTTTCTTCTTCTGCGGAATCGAGGGCATATCGTGTCATATTTTGTTGGCCTAGTGAGCAGCCACCCTGATAGCGGTGTTCCAGAGTTAATGATAATAAAGTATGCAGAAATAGGCTAGTTGCCGGAATAATAGTATAATATACAAGAATTGCTTGTTTAATGAATGAATATCAAAATAAGTAACTCGAAGTTATTTGCGCTACTAGAAGATACTTTTTTGTGTTAGTACTTCAGTACGAAACGAAATTAAAAGACCCTCTATTTGTTTATCGTTTTTAGGGTTCCGTAGCCAAATGGCAAAAAACGGAACCCTTATAGATTCGTCATGTCTGTCCGTCCGTCTGTATGTCTGTCCGTCCGTATGTCACAGCCACTTTTCTCCGAAACTATAAGGCCGATGCTGTTAAAACTTGGTAAGAAGATGTATTCTGTGAACCGCATTAAGAATTTTACACAAAAATAAAAACAAAAGCATTAAATTTTGGGGGTCCCCATACTCAGAACTGAAACTCAATTACCTATTTTTTTTTTCATCAAACCCATACGTGTGGGGTATTTATAGATAGGTCTTTAAAAATGCTATTGAGGTTTCTAACATAATTTTTTTCTAAACTGAATAGTTTGCGCGGGAGACACTTCCAAAGTGAAAAAATATGTGTCCCAAAAAAAGTATTTGTAAGTTAGAGGGCTCTAACTTCTAAAATAAGAGAATGATAAATCTAAAAAAAATATGATGTAAATTGCCATGCAAACTTCCACTAAAAATTGGTTCGAACGAGATCCAGTCAGTAGTTTTTTTTAATACGTCATAAACCGCAATTTTCGCCTTTGCTACTATGGATCCCTTCATGGGCGAGTCCGACTCGCACTTAGCCGATTTTAGTTGTGTGAAGCAGCGAAGGGGCTAAGTATGTATGCTAAAATTTTGAATACCCTCGCCTTATGACAATGTATTAGAGATACGTCAACCAGGGACCAAAGAAATAAACCACTTATCAAGATAATAAGTAACGTGTATGAATATAAAAATATTCTGGTGATTGATTACACATTTTAAAACACAGTCATTATTATTAATAAGAAAGAAAATCCAATATGTAATGTTGCCGCTCGATAGTCGACTATTGATAGTCTATCGATAGACTATCGATAGGCCTATCGATATTATAGATGATTTTCGAGGTCAACTATCGATAGTCAAACTATCGATAGTTCAGCAACACTGTCAATATGTACCTATTTTATTAAATTGCATAAACATGTATATTTTAGAATAATAAATAAGCGTTATAGATGGAGTTTATGATATTCTAATAACAATAAAAAAATTACAACGTTGATACTAGCATTGCAATCACTTATAGAATATATCATACCTTATGAATGAATATATTTCATCGAAAGTACTGCGTTCAATATTCACATGCAAGATTGTATGTAACTTGTGATAAAATTTATGTGTACGTGCTTTTAGTATACAAGAATGGGTTAGTATTTTTAATTTTCCACACACCACCTCAAGATCTGAATAAATAGATTCATCAAAAATTCTGAAACAAGTAACGGTACATGATAAAATTACGGATTATGAATAAAGTATAAGTAAAAATACGTATTTACACATAATATATTTATACACAATGTACGTTTATGCCGATTTAAGCACGAATATGTATATAATGTGGCTACCTATCTACGATGTTAATCTAAACTTAGGCCAAAGTTATCGAAATGTATGATCTATACAGGTTTATACGCAGATAGCATGATGTAATTTTGGTGTAATTTTTTTTAGCTACTTCGCTAAGTGTAGAGTTAAATTCGCTTCAAGTTGAACGTAAAGAAGTAGTGAAACATCTTACCATATGAAAACTAGTAGGTATTTTATGTAGTGTGTACTATGATAAGAAAACATGCGGGGCAGGGGCAGTATTTAAGAACTGCTGATAAAGTGAAAACTTGTGAACTATATCATCGTGACGGGATGGTGACGATGATGCGAGTTCCATGTTCACCCAAAAAGATTTCACTTCAAATGTGCACAACACGCCCAGAGAAGTACTCTTTCTTTAGGCTCTTTATACTTTTCACTTCAAAAAGCTATGCCACATGGCCCAATTGTAATTTTAAATTTATTGACAACCTATCTGAACCGCTTTAGCACGTGAAAACACGCTGCTGCTGACACAGAAGAAACCTTCTAATGCCCTTCTTGGAGAAACCCATATTGTAATCCAGATGAGGTGAAAATGAATTAAAATTCACAAAATGGTAGAAACGCTGATAACATTAGAGCCCCAGCTTAGCTTCCAAAGGCTTACTATTCACAGAATGCGTTGGAAGGCGTAGTTCATCATTTAGTAGTTTGTGTCTGCGTCTCAAGTTATCTTAGAAGCTTTGTGTATTAATCATGTAGGTACTTATTAACTTGGAGAAATGAGAGCGTGACTGAAATTTATTCTACGGCTCTAGTGGTATGGGTAATGGACTGCTTAGGCGGTAGCCTAGTGGTATGGGTAATGGACTGCTGAGACGAGGTCTCGGGTTCGATCCCAGGTTTTACATGGCACACACCAATGACTTTTCGATGCTTTTCGAAGTTATGTGTGTATTTATCGCAGGTTTATAAGTGCCCAGTTAATGGCAATAGGCTCGCCACCTATTACATTGGGACCTAAACATAAGCGGCGAAATGTGGGTGCTAGCACCTCTGCCTACCCCTTCGGGGATAAAGGCGTGAGTTTATGTTATGTATGTTATGTCTAGTTAAGGTATGATTCCGTAGCCGACCTCATATGACAACACTGCCCACGCACGCAGCAGATGCATGTAGTACATTGCGGCTTCTCAATGGTCCCCTTTATCCGTATAGGAGTTTAACCAGCACTGGTATCTGCTGCATGCGTCTGTCGTTGTCGTGTGCGGTCGGCTTCGGAATCATACCTTTACTCGGGTTAGATCAGTTTTAGGTACCTATGCTTTGATTCACGTAATTTGTCATCGTCTTAAATGGGGCTGATTTTTTTAATGCATCGTGAGTGCCCCGACCAGTCTCGACTGATGTGGTTAGCATTTCCATACTACTTCTTCAACTTCTAAACGTGGATATCGTCTTATCAAAAGTTCCTAATTCTCAAAAATTTGTATCCAAATAGTGTTATAAGGGTCGAAGATATGTATAACGATTTCACATATATGTATATACACAAGGTACCTTCTTGTATAATTATATTCACTATTGTTATAAATTATTTAGGAAAATCTTTATTAGGTAAATAATCAAGATGATACAAACTATGGTACAACAAACTGTGATTCAACTACTGCTGAATTTTATTGGCAATACACACTTCCATACAAGAGCGACAGTTACTTCGAACAGTACTTAATATCTATAAGATGTTTAAAACGTTCTGTCCGAGGGTTGAGGACTGCGCCACTGCGTCATCGAGCTAACGCATTTGTAAGGTTGATAACAATACTCGACCATACTCTGCCCACTATATTATTGTAGGCACCCAGAAGGGCTGCGTTCAAGGGTCGTTAACGGGTCCCTTGCTGTGGAACCTGCTATTGGACCCCCTCCTAAAAATGCTGGAGAGGGATGGGGACTACGTTCATGCCTTTGCGGATTCATGTATTCGACGGGGAATCAGCACTAGAAATTGAAGGACGGGCCAATGCCTCCCTCGAACGTGTTCGGGCGTGGGGAGTCAAAAACAAGCTTAAATTTGCGCCGCACAAAACCCAAGCGATGGTCATCACAAAGCGGCTTAAATATGACAACCCACGCCTGACCATGAGCGGGGTAGACATTGGCCTGTCTAACGAAGTTAAAGTGCTAGGGCTAATTATCGACAAAAACTTAAATTTTAACAGACATGTCGATAGCGTGTGCAAGAAGGCTATGAACATCTATAAGGGTTTGGCACATACGGCCCGCCCTAATCTCCTGGGGGCTTAACCCCGAGGTGATTCGGACCATATATACGGCGGTAATCGAGCCTGTAATTTTGTATGCGGCGAGCGCCTGGCATGGCGCTGTTAAGAAGGAGTGCGTCAAGAAGAGACTGAACGCGGTTCAACGGGTGTTCGCAAAAAAATTAACAAAAGCCTACCGCACGGTCTCCCTGAACTCCGCACTGCTACTGGCTGGGATACTCCCTCTGGACCTCCGAGTTCAGGAGGCGGCCTCATTGTATGAGGCTAAGAGAGGGGTGCCCCAGTCATGGCTGGGAGACAGGGAGGTCGAGCGGTTGGCACCCATTTCGGCAGCCCCGCATCCCGCGGAGCGCATACGCCTGGAATTCGACAGCGTGGTAGACGAGGAACAACTAGGTAGCATTAGATCACACGACCTAAGAATCTACACTGATGGGAGCAAAATTGCGGGCCGGGTCGGAGATGCTGTCTCTGTGTGGAACAGTCAATCCGAGGCAAGGGCCCGCAAGTTTGCTCTCTCGCGACATTGCACCGTCTACCAGGCGGAACTCCTGGCTCTGCGCAAAGCAGCGTGCGAGGTAGAGCGACACGCCGTTGCCGCGTTCGGTGTCTTCAGTGACAGCAGAGCGGCGCTCCTTAGTGTGGTCAATCCGCACTCTCTCCACCCCCTTTCAGTAGAGACCAGGGACGTTCTTGGCCGCTGTATTCAGCAGGGCAAGAGCGTCTCTCTCTCTACTGGATTAAAGCCCATGTCGGCCTCGAAGGGAATGAGAGGGCGGATTTTCTGGCTAGGGAGGCCGCTCTTAAGCTCAAAAAAGCGCCAGATTACGATCGGTGCCCTGTTTCATTCCTCAAGGGAGCCATACGTCAGGGCTCCATTGAGGAATGGAACAGGCGTTATCAGGAGGGCGCAACAGCGTCAACAACAAAGATTTTCTTTCCCTGCGCCGTGGAAGCCTACAAAACCGTCAGGAGGATTACCATAACTGGCCCAACTACCCAATTCCTCACCGGGCACGGTGGGTTCTCCGAATACTTGTATGGCTTCAAGTGTAAGGGAGGGCCCTCGTGCGCCTGTGACCCCAGGAGAAACTGAATCGGTGGCCCATCTCCTGACGGTTTGCCCCATACACGCCAAAGACAGATTCGACCTAGAGCTTGCTACAAATATTAAAGCAGATCTAGATGGCATACGCATATTAATAAAACATCAGACAGAGCGAACCATCAAATATGCGCTTAAAATAGTCAAGATTGTAAATGCTAGGAACAGGGTTTAGATATACTAGCACACTATGTGTGTATAGTGATGTACAGTATATAGATAATAGATAAAAATAAGTAGTTCTGTATAATTTTAGGATTAATATTAATAATAAGGAATATAATAAATATGTTGTTGCCACTTTTGTAGAACCTATTTAAAAAAAATTGTAATATGAATTAAGTTTTATTGTAATTGTTAAATAAAGAAGTACTAATTATAGTATAGCTGGGTAGGAATAATATAGGTACACAATTCCCGTATGCCCTCATATCCCCTCAAGAGTGAAAGGTTGTATGAAAGTGCGAGAGGAATACTTGATAGAATGGAATGACAAAGAGAATTGGAATGAATGAAGATTAGAATTAGCTTTAAAATAGGACTTGTTTTTATTGCCATAGCGAATACAGCCACTGTATTTTGCAGTGGATAGGGTATTTAAAAAAAAAAATCCTAACTATATTATTGTATTTTAGACAGCTCACACACAGTGGTCGATATCTAGCGTCAACGCCTAAAACTCCGATCAAAAATTAGGCGCCAATACGTCAAATGAAGTTAACTAATGGAGAATTAAACGTTGGTCATTTTTTAGAACGCTTAAGATAAAATTGTAATTATTATATTATTTAACTTTGCCAAAGTCTAAACTGTATTTCATTGTACTTTTTTCTACGTCTTTACCAGTTGTCAAATAAATCTGTCCAGCGGGAAAAAAATTCCCGTTGGTCAGACTAATCTGACCATCAATCTAACCAATGGGAAAAATCCGTCATATTTCATTGACAACTTCACATCAGCCAGAAAGCAATTTAAGGGGTTTAGTAAGTCGATCGACTGTGTTTTTATTATAATATAAATACAATAACATAATGGACGGGGTATAGTAAGTACAAGCCGATTTTGACATTTTATCTGTCGTGTCGCGCGAGTTGCGAGCTGCGTCCCTAGTCCTACTGTGGTGCTGAATAACTTCAAGTTTTTTTCGTGTCGTATTTTGTCGATTTTGAGTGAGCGATGGGGCTCTAGGTCACCGGTACGAGTGGCACATAGCCTAGTCCACGAAAGAAAAAATACGTTTTTTTTTTTGAGTAGGTACAGTATCCTGGAAAGTCAGCTAGGACTTTTTTTTAAAGATCGCTTATACCAGGTTAACAAGGTAGGTACCTACCACTCGACAACGTCCGACAACGATCGATGAATCCCACTCGTTTGTGTTCGTTTCGTTGATGTGATGTAGCATTAGCAACTATACCTACTATGCTACAGCCACTGCTTGATCTAAGAAACACTGCGTTTAATGCCTTATTATAATGTTACCTGGCAACATCTTCCTCGAGCTGCCTCTGCAGGTGTAGCTCAAGCTGCGACTCCTCGTTGCAAGCCGGGAACTCGTCGGCCGACCCCAGCTTATTTCTGAAGCGAGCGCCCGGCATCAAGCATCTCTTATGCCTATGACAATCCAAAAACAAAATTATAGGTGCTGCTGCAAAAACTAGCTGCTGCTGGCGGCTCCGTCCACGTGGAATTCTGATCCCGTTCCCGCTGCTGACCCTCCCCGATAGCGGAATGATATTAAAGCCTATGACATTCACAAATAATGTAAAATTCTATTTGTCAAAGAATTTTCATAATAAGTTCAGTCGATCCAAAGATTACCCTTTACAGTTATAAACTCACAAACTTTAGCTGTTTATAATTAATAGTATATTATCGCAGTTCAATCAAACCCAGCTGCAATCAAATCAAGCAGCTAGACTGGAAAAAACGGACCCCAGCCGCCGATGTGAAAGTTACATTGGAAATATTTAAAAAATGCTTGGGTTACGTTAGTTTAATCATTCTGAACACATTTTTAATTTCCTTTTTCAATGTTTGGTAGCGATGGACGCAAAAACTATTGAATGAATTTTGATGCGCTTTTTTATTAGAACGGTTTGAATTCATTAATATGTCGAATATACGTTTCATTATTCTTCACCAAAATTTGAAAAAGAATCATGTCAAGCTCCAACAAAAGCAAATTGTTTTCTTTCGTTCAGATTGGTTCAGCCCTTACGGCATGATTGAGTTACAAAATATTCTTAGGGTGAAGTCTCCTAGTATCGGCCACGTCCTAATATCGGCCTTTTCGAGAAAATGGATCATAACTATGAAAATAACCCTAAAATTATGATCGTTTTTATGCAAAAAGCGACTCTATATCCCAACGAATAACATCCCATATTTTGGTGCGGGTACCTCCACATTTAAACGTTCAGGTGGCAATAGAGCACGCGCAGGTACCGACTTGTGTCGTTTGTTGGCATTTCCGAGTCAAATCCCGGAGTCGACGCACTCCGTTGATAAGTATTTGAATGGAATTAAACATACCTATGGTATTTTATATTATTTTATAATAAAGAAAAACAGTCGAAGTACCGTTTACCGCGAGGTTTTGTCGGTACTGGCAGTTGTGCTTTCAGTCGATCTCGAGATGCTAAAACTTCATTTACCTTCATTGCAAACTGCATTTATTTAAGTTAGTTGAGTCATCATTCTATTACTGCAACAGTTATTTGTGGTGGTCGTAGTAGAGTTGCGAACAGTCTACTACTACGACTAATAAATATGTATACCTAATGGATCTTGGCATCTAGAGTGAATTGTATAGCAATGCGAAACGTACTTTGTAAGTAGCAAACTTGTAGGACGCAGGTGTAGTATAGCACTAGTCAAATTATAAAGCCGTTCTCGAGATTTGCGCTTAGCAACACATTTAGGGATTCATTTTTATACTATAGAAGAAGATAGGGTTTATGGGTCCCCAATCCCCATTACGTGCCTCAGGACCAAGCCAACCATACCCGCAATACTGATTGATAAATGAGACTATTATTGAGGCTTACTTATTGCGGTTGGGAGGTCTCAACAAATCTAAGGAGACCGGGTAAGGAGCGGGCGGACCTTGCGATGTCAAATCTTCAATTCCTATTAAAAGATGGGATATCATTAAAATGCCAAACGTTTATCAGTTACCTATGTGGTACCTACCCCTTAAAACATTTTTGTTTAGAATTCGCATCATGTGTCTATTGTATTTATTCATATGACATCATAACATAGCTCATACATTAGCATGCCAGTTGATAATATTCAATGCCCGGTTTAAAAACGTGTTGAAACTGCAACTGCAAATTTATTCATATTGTCAGGGCTATGTTGTAGATTTATTGAAATAAACGTCCAGTAGAATCAAGTAAATGAACGTACAAGTTGGAAATACAGTCTGGGCCTGGAAATGTACAGTGAGCAATGGGTATTTTATGATGGACCTACTAATTTTAATAAAATATGAAAGTTTGTGAAGATGTTTCAATGTTTATTACCCAATTACGCTTTAACAGGTGGACGAGTTTGGGTGAAATTTGTTACAGAGATAGGTCATAGTGCGTAATAATAATAACACATAGGCTTTTATCCCTAGTATAGGCTCCCAGAATTCCGCGTGGGCACAACCGCGGACAACTGACGAATAAAGGCAAGAGACTGATTGATAAGACTGCGCAATAATCTAGGTATCTACATGTACTCGTAGTATAATCTGATACTCCACATACCGGTGATAGCAGGATTAACCAATCCTACCACAAATTCTTGAGAATATCAGGTCTTTCAGTTAGATAGCTAGTGAAAAATATAAGACACGTGGGGTGGGCCACTGACAGTGGTCATTTCGACCAGGTGGGGCATAGAAATGGTACCGCCACGTTTGAAATATTTCGAGACTACGAGTAAGTAGTTTGAGACGAGAATATTAAATTTCAACCCTGCATTTTCAGACTTATACATTCTAGTCTAATCCAGTGTTCCTCCTGGAAACTATCTTTATAAAAGACAGTTTCCATCTTTACTACCAGTCCTATGTTGAATGAAATAAACAAAATTGGGTAACAAGGAGCAAAGACTATCACGCGCATTCATTTGCTGGAAAACAACTACGTATAATTAAATTCATTGAGCATAAAGATTAAACGTTGACGACAGAATATTAATATACAATAACCAAGCACTACGAAACGTTTTGAGAACCCGATTGCAGTGCCACCTCCTTGGTTCATTTATATATCAAAACCAATCAGGGCCTGCTTACAGTTGGACAAACAAATTATTACAGTTGGAGTAAAGAGACGTACAGCTCGTACAGTCAACAGAGGAGAATATACGGTAGCACTTTTTCATATAAATTTGTAAGTTAAAGTGCGACCGTATCTTTGTCGACTGTAAATATTGTACATGAATAGTGATGATTATTATCAAATTTCGACAAGTGGCAGAATCAAAGGTTTGTTTAAAACAGCCGTGAACTGATCATTTGCAGACTCGTGTCAGTTCAAATAGCCCGCCATAGGTATACTCGTAATATTGTGATAAAAAGAAACTGTCAAATAAACAAGTGAAAGTTGCTAAGTAGAAACTTGACATTTGCGTCTCACCAATAATTTAATTTTAAATAAAAAAAATAGTTAACATAGATGAGATAGCCGCGATTTTACAGATGCCATTAGTAAAATTAAAAGAAAAAGTTAATTAATTAAATTATTAATAAAAAGTTGGAATAAAAATTATGCTTATCAGTTTTGTTTGCAGCATTACTAGTGTTACATGTGTTATTTTATTGCTAAATGGCTTGACCCACTCAATTAATCTAATCTATACGAATGTTATAAAGCTGAAGAGTTTGTTTATTTTTTCGAATGAACGCACTAGTCTTAGAAACTACTGGTTGGATTTGAAAAATTCTTGTGTTCAATAGCCCCTTTTTCGAGGAAGGTTATAAGCTAAATACCATCACGCTACTACTCAAGGGAGTGGAGCAGTAACCATAAATGTCAACAATTCCGGCAAATTCCCATAAATTATTTGAAAATTAATTAATTACGGGCAGGGTGATACGGGTTTTCGAAGTATGCCACGGGCGAAGCAGGCGGGTCAGAGGGGCTCCGTGGTTCTATGGGCCCCGTGGGTATATGGGCCCCATGGGTATATGAGCCCCGTGAGTATATGGGCCCCATGGGTATAATATGGGCCCCGTGGGTATATGGGCCCTGTGGGTATATGGGTCCCGTGGGTATATGGGCCCCGTGGGTATATGGGCCCTGTGGGTATATGGGTCCTGTAGGTGTATAGGACTCGTAGGTGTATGGGACCCGGGTTTTATGAGTCCCATGGTAATATAGGCACCATTGGTGTATAGGGCACTCTAGCATATGGGTCCCATATGTATATGGTCCCCGGTGACGTATGAGCCCCATAGATGTACGGGACCCGGTGAGGTATAGGCCTATATGCGTATAGGCCGTGGTTATTTGGACCCCTGTTGACCTATAGGTGTTGCGAGTGTGGACATATGGGCCCCATACCAATACCCGACTATAACTGTTTCATAATCATTAAGGCTTTCCTTGTGATTGTTATACCATGGAATTATTCCATTGTGACATTATAGGCCTTTTTTTATTTAGTACCCAAAGTTTATGCATAATAATTGACTGCCTCTGTGGCGTAGCGGTAGTGAACGCGGCTGCTACGCAGGAGGCGCGGGTTCGATCCCCGCTCAGTGCCAATATTTGTATGCTTGAATATAAATAAATATTTGCATTGGTCTGGGTGTTTCTATGTATAATATGTATGTATTTACAAAAAAAAAAAAGTATCTAAGTATGTATATCCGCATTCTAGATTCCATAACACAAGCTAATTAAGCTTACCATGGGTCTAGATAGCGTTGTGTAGAATGTTGTAGAATATTTATTTATTATTTATAATAAGGTACAAAAACAATGACCAGAAATGTACACACACTTATCTCACAAGGATACAAACATGTTTCTATCTCCTTGCCCGAAGTGAGTGCCCACACGTAAACATTATTTAACACATTTTCACACGTATTTAAGTGTGTAAAGTCAACCTCCTATACTAAATTATTTTGTTATGCACTGCAGCCTTATGATATGATACAAAGCTTTTCACAGAAGTATATTCACAAAAAAACATGTCAATTAGATTATTGTGATGACTTTTCTAAGAGAAGTTTAGCTGAAAAATTATCTATAGCACAAAAGCATTTTTTGCATGGCACCAGTAATATTTAATAAATTGCCTAAGCAATGGAAGGAACTCAACACCAAAGCATTTAAAAAAGAAATTAAAACCTTCCTTCTGCAAAAGACATATTACAGCATATCTGACTTTCTGGTTGATAGCATACAGTGAACATTTTCAATTGTTTAGTTAATAGATTTAATATGACTGGATAACCTACTTCTTGACGTATTACTTATTTGCTACTTTTATGACAATATTATTTGACTATGTATAATTGACGTAATTGACATTTTTATTGTACCTATTGTATTTATATTCCATATGCACAATATTTGTACGCCACTATATGAGGCAAAACATGATTGGACTCATCAACACGATTATCTGTAATGCATGCTATTGTATGTACACACATGTTTTGAACAAATAAAATATATTATTATTATTCCTCTTTATTTATTGTAAGATCTTATAAATTATATTTTTAAATACATATATATACAAAAACATATATTTAAAAATATAAAAAATAGTGCCCCACCGGTATCGGGTACAGGGACCAAGCTACCGGTGGTTAGGGCTCCAGAGAGAGGAACCTCCTCACAATACGTGCCGTGTCGAGGAGTACCGCCTTCTGCATCAAGCCCTTGATCCAGCTGCCTAACGAGAGCCTCTTAAGGTGTTGGTCGAGGCTCTTAGCAATCAGCCCATGGGCCGATATGACTATCGGGACAATGATTGCCGAATCAACATTCCACATGTCAACAACCTCATGAGCCAGATCCAAATATTTTATTTGTTTGTCTTTTTCGGCTTTCATGAGGTTTTCGTCATGAGGAATGGTGACATCAACAATCATTGCAAGGCGCTCTAATCGATCTATCACCACTATATCAGGCTTATTGGTGATAGATTATTATTATTATTATTATTATTATTATTGTTGTACTTTCATTAACAAAATATAATATAACCTTTGAATCAAGGCAACAGCATCCAGTGGTCTAGATGCTTGAATATTTCTATTGCACCTCACTGTCTTATTAGATTTTTGTTGGTATAAGAATTTATAATGAAACTGGAAACCTTATAAATTCAAACTGGAGAATATTTTTTGAATTGTTTTTATTATGTTTACTTAGTATTGCAAGTGAATTGTTTACATGATGCAAAAAGACTATCCCATGGTAGAACTACTACATAGCCTCAGAAGCTACATTTAATACATAATTTCAATAAAAAAAAATTATGAGCAAAGTATGTACCAATATAAAATGAGTATAAGGTCAATGTGCCGATAATGTTTGCATGATTATGATTAAGGAATACTGGGTCATACAAAATGAGAGCAAATATACATAACTGTTTACCTTCGAACAACATTTGATGGGGCCTTTACCTGTTACAATTTATAGTAAATATAACTGTAGTCAACCCTGTTCAATAAATAACAGGACTTACTGCATTTATCTATTATTTTATAGTTGATTTATAACAATCATCGTAAATATGGTCTGATCACAGCTTTAATTCAATATTTGTAGCATAAAAATAGCAAGACATGACACAAAACTTTAGTTTATCCACGATTAGTTGTCGCGCTTTGATTAATAAATCTCGCTAACAGTAAATGACTAAGGCTATTGTAATGTTAATATTAGAGATGACGCTATTTAACGATCAATGTGAACAGTATATTATTAACCAGACGAACATAAGTTAAACACTATTTCTCTACGTTGTAAATTCAACATACCAATAAGATTCTTCTTTATTTCTCTGAAGATATCGCTCGGAGACACGTACACGTAACCAAGTTTTTCTTTATTAAACCATAATTACATTAAAAATATTAGAAATCAGTAAGTAAACATTCGGCGTTTTAATAAAGGTCAATCGATTATTTTACACAGTACCTACACCTATTACATCAATCTGTATAGAAATAGTGAGACGATAACTTTGAGATACACTAGCGCCATTAACTCCGACGTCAAACAGATAATATTAATGCATGTTAACTTACGGAAGATACTAACCAGTTCTTAGGTCCAACTTTATTATATTAACCAATACAAATACACATAGGCTTCAAGTAAACATTTATTTATATTCAATCTCTAATCCTGCCTGACTAGCAGAACCTCGAAAACAATCTATAAACTTTTTTAGTTTATTTTTTCACCGCATACCATATACAAACAAAGACAATTTTTTATACAGCCAAGTTTACCTATTTATAATTATTTTTTTAGTTGAGTTGCATGGCTAACATAACTGAAACATAAAAACAATAATTTACTTTTAACATAGTTATTATAAAATAATTAAGGTATATTTTAACTATCAGGATATAAGTTTAGTATATTTTTTAATTTAGTCTAACTATAATGTTATCACTAAAAACATCGGCGATTCTTACATAAGTAGTTAAGTACTTAAGTGTTTTTATTATAATGTTATTTTCAACATTGTGGTTAATTACTTGAAGCTGTTTGAGTGCATTAAAACAAAAATATGATATTATTTTGGTTTATGAACGCACTGTTTAGTATTGATTTTGACGAGTACTCATTATCATTGTATCAAGAATTTGACATTTCTAATGATAGGTTGACGCTAGCGCCATCTATACTTGTACGTACTATATTGCAGTTAATTTTCAGTTGACTTTGGTTGGTTCGTTAGTCATTTGTTCGTTTTAGCAATTTTTATACAATTATGAACAAAAATAAAAAAAAACAATATATATCTTTAATTACTTGACTTACAAAAATAAAAAGAATTAAAATCAACGTTCAACTTATGAACCTTAAACTCTATAATAGATGGCGTTGTATTGTATTTTAAAAAGTGGTATAATGTTTAGGCTTAGGCTACTTCCAGCCAAAAATTTGTAAACTCAAAACTAAAACTTAAGTAATAACTATAATAAAATATAAGTTATTAGATATTAGAAAGTATCTACGTATGTATTGAAAACTTAAATAAATTTTATTTTCTAAGCTTTCCGGTTCAAATTGAATATCCATGCCTACTGATCGGAATTAATTTTACGATAACCAACGGTGTAGGGGCGCGGTTATACACGAGTTCAAATCCCTAATCAATTCAAATTCTCTGGCATCGTAATCATTAGCCGTAAACAATTTAAAATTCACCCAGAATAACTTGATATTAGCTTAGAACATTCGACGTTTGATTCATTCATTAAAGTGAAAATGTATCGCTGAATGGAAACCACAATTCTTAGTACCGGACAAATGTTTGTGAATATGGAGCCTTCATCTGAACATTGGGACCCAGGTATGTAAAAATTTTATGTTAAGTTTTATCTTTATTATCAGAAGGGTCAAATTTCCCATAACACCTATTAGACCCAGGCCTATGACAGCCAATTTATAAGGGCGGGTAATGTTGTTATTATTCCTAATAAGAAACATTCTTCACGAACTAACACAGCCGATTTCAATAAATTTTCCTTGAAAGTAAATTCATGTCTTGTCTGGTAAATAATATGCTGAGGAGGGGGCGACTGGTCCAACTCTGTTTAGGGCGGCCAAGACGACTGATCTCTAATCTGCTGCTGATTGTAAGGATGTCCACATGTCTAAAACACCAATAAAAATAATAATTTGTATACATACTTTAACATTAACATATTTAATAAAACCTGTCTCTCTATACTCTCATTTATCTATAACAATTATTAATGTAAGCAATACTGACAAATAGCACTGTGTTTCATATCAGGCAATCAAGTCAATAGTAGTTAATCATGTATTGATTATGTCACAGTGGTCTATTCGTTATTACTGCACACCAAGTTGTGGTCACTGGTTGCCATGGCAAATACAATATATTATGTATACTGTTAACTCTACCTTAATACTTGATACTGACAGCTTTGTTATTGACCATCATCCTAAGTCCTAAGCTACAAATCATCAGATCTAATAATCTGTTAGGCTTACAGAAATTTGATAAATCAGTGTACTTTTATATGGGTAAGTTCTTTTATGCAGTTTGTTATAATATTACATTCCTCTTATTGCTTGATAATATTAAGACGTTTTCTTGTTTGTTTATATGATGTAATGTAAATATCTTCTTAATACATGCTATTTGAGATTCAATAAGAAATTTCCCCTGTAAAACCACTTTTGTGGTCATTTGACGAAAGTTTTCTTAAGTTATGGAATGAGAAAAACTTTTAAATATTGTCATAAGTACCACTAATTGGTGGGTTTGTTCTTGATAACACCCTAGGAAGACCTATAGAGTATTCACATTGCTCTGTCAGAAATTGGTCTCCTTGCAGAAAATCACAATGTTTTGTTGAAGATGTTCTGCAACATCTGAACATAGCTTTTACATAGATACTATTATTGTGATCAAGATCAAGATACTGACCGTTTTGGCCACTTCATTCCCCAAATCTACGTTCAAGGAGGGCAATCATGCTCAAAATTTTCTGTCTCCTTGCAGAATCTTGCAATCTTTGCCACCTTCTGATCCTTAAGCTTTTTATGCCTTGTGTGTCTGAATCTATATGATT
Source organism: Eilema depressum (assembly GCA_914767945.1). Lineage (NCBI taxonomy): Eukaryota > Metazoa > Arthropoda > Insecta > Lepidoptera > Erebidae > Eilema > Eilema depressum. The sequence continues at coordinate 43,696,907 of OU612012.1, read as the reverse complement.
CTATCTGGTCAGTGCTCTTATAACATACAAAAGCAATTTTACTTAAGGTCATATCACTCCTAGATCCACAAGTGAGTGTCCACATTGCACCACCATCCCTTCTGTAGTAATCTCAAGCTTCATATTTGGTTTCATTCCAAGTATTTTTTGGCTGTCTAGGTGAGTCATCAAGACAGATCATCTGTCACCAGGTTTGCTTGAGACATCTTGGTTTCAGATTGGGCTTGCCTCTTTAGGTCAACTGGGTCTTATAAAATGTTACATCCTGTGACCCGTTGGGAATTTTCCCAACTAGTAACACCAATATATTGAGGTGTTACTTGTTGGAACAAAAATTATTGCATCCAGTAACTCCTGCATCCTGCATCCTGTGACCAGTTGGGAATTTTCCCAACTAGTAACACCAATATATTGAGGTGTTACTTGTTGGAACAAAAATTATTGCATCCAGTAACTCCTGCATCCTGCGTCCTGTGACCAGTTGGGAATTTTCCCAACTAGTAACACCAATATATTGAGGTGTTACTTGTTGGAACAAAAATTATTGCATCCAGTAACTCCTGCATCCTGCGTCCTGTGACCAGTTGGGAATTTTCCCAACTAGTAACACCAATATATTGAGGTGTTACTTGTTGGAACAAAAATTATTGCATCCAGTAACTCCTGCATCCTGCATCCTGTGACCAGTTGGGAATTTTCCCAACTAGTAACACCAATATTTTGAGGTGTTACTTGTTGGAACAAAAATTATTGCATCCAGTAACTCCTGCATCCTGCGTCCAGTGACCCGTTGGGAATTTTCCCAACTAGTAACACCAATATTTTGAAGTGTTACTTGTTAGAACAAAAATTATTGCATCCAGTAACTCCTGCATCCTGTGACTTGTTGGGAATTTTTTCCCAACCAGTAATAGTGTTACCCGTTTGTGTGTTACTGGATGGGCATATACCACATTGGAACATGTGGCTAGTCTGATTTCATTTTAGGCATTTGAATAGAAGACAACAGGAATTCTTAAAATAAAATTTAGTCTAAGCTAGTAGTAAAAATATCTGAACAACTTACTGAACGTGATTACTATTTACAAGTTATGTATTTTATACATAACTAGCTGACCCCGCGAACTCGTACCGCCTAACAGTCGATTCTCTATTTTTTTTTTTCTCTCCGAAGAACCATCCTCGTACTTCAAGTAATATTCTAAAAAAAGAATTAACGAAATCGGTTCAGCCGTTCTCGAGATTTGCGCTTAGCAACACATTTAGGGATTCATTTTTATATTCATCATCATCATCATCATTTCAGCCATAGGAAGTCCACTGCTGGACATAGGCCTCCCCTATAGATCTCCAATAGGACCGGTTGGAAGCGGCTCGCATCCAACGCGTTCCCGCGGCCTTAATGAGGTCGTCAGTCCACCTTGTGGGTGGATGTCCTACGCTGCGCTTGCCGATACGTGGCCTCCACTCGAGGACTTTTCGACCCCATCGGTCATCAGTCCTCCGTGCTATGTGCCCTGCCCACTGCCATTTCAACTTGCTAATCCGCTGGGCTATGTCGGTAACCTTGGTTCTTCTACGGATCTCCTCATTTCTGATTCGATCTCGCAGAGAGACTCCGAGCATAGCCCTCTCCATAGCTCGTTGGGCTACTTTGAGCTTACTCATAAGGCCCATAGTGAGGGACCACGTTTCAGTGCCATAAGTCATCACTGGTAACACACACTGGTCGAAAACCTTCGACTTGAGACACTGAGGTATGCCGGACGAGAAGACATTGCGCAATTTTCCGAACGCTGCCCAGCCGAGTTGGATTCGGCGATTGACCTCTTTCTTGAAGTCGGACCTACCTAACTGGACTACTTGTCCTAGGTAGACGTACGAGTCAACAACTTCAAGAACCGAGCTTTCAACAGATATTGGGGTAGGTACAACATGGGCATTGCACATCACCTTTGTCTTGTCCATGTTCATTTTAAGACCCACCTGTTGAGAAACTCGGTTGAGGCCTTCGAGCATCGTGTTGAGATCTTCCATCGATTCTGCCATGACTACAATATCGTCGGCAAACCGGAGGTGAGTGATGTATAACTTGCCGCAGCGTATGGATGTGGTCTATGGTACTGTAGCCTCTTCGGAAACCGGCTTGTTCGGAAGGCTGGAAGTCATCAAGCCTGCGCTCGAGACGGTTCGTAATGACCCTTGAAAACAGCTTGTAGACATGGCTCAGAAGCGAGATGGGTCCGTATATGGCTTTACTGGTGGGAAATCTACCACCGATGCGGGAGTTAGCCTAGTTGACCTAATTTACGACGCTTGGGAGGGATCGCGGGATGCTATTGGGGTATTCTGCGATCTTTCTAAGGCATTTGATTGTGTAGACCATCAGACACTTTTGCTCAAGTTACGTCGCTACGGTTTTGACAAGAAATCCACAAAACTATTAGAATCTTACTTGACAGATAGGCTTCAGACTGTTGATGTGAATAACGTAAAGTCAAACGGATGTAACGTCAAAATAGGCGTACCCCAAGGATCAATCCTAGGACCTTTTCTTTTTTTGGTTTACGTTAATGACCTACCATATATGATCGAGACACAAGCGGGCATAGTATTGTTTGCAGATGATACATCGCTAATATTCAAAGTGGATCGGCGTAATACAGATGTGACTATTGTTAATAATATTTTAAACTCTATTTCAAATTGGTTTTCTGTAAACAATCTACTGTTGAATGCAGAAAAGACCAAATGCATTAGGTTCACACTGCCTAATGTAAGGCAAGCTCACGTTGATGTCGTGCTGGAGGGACAAAGATTGGAATTTGTAAGAAGCACTACTTTCCTAGGAATTACCATAGATTCGAAGTTACAATGGGGTGACCATATCACTATTTTGGCCAATAAACTCAGCTCTGCTGCTTATGCTGTCAGACGGATAAGGCAGTTGACAGACGTAGCTACCGCTAGGCTGGTGTACTTTAGTTATTTTCATAGCTTGATGTCCTATGGAATACTACTTTGGGGAAATGCGGCAGATTTAGAGACTATCTTTATATTACAAAAAAGGGCAGTACGTGCCATTTATTGTTTAGGCAAGAGAGATTCTCTTAGGGAACGATTTAAGGACATTAATATTTTAACTGTAGCTTCCCAATATATATTTGAAAACATACTATATGTCAGGAAAAATATTACTAAATTTACAAAAGTAAGTGACATTACAGACAGAAATCTGCGCAATAAAAATAAACTGCTCCTTCCATGCTATCGGCTTAGCAAAGTTAGTGATTCTTTTAAAGGGGAAGGTATACGATTTTATAATAAGTTGCCTGAATCGGTCCTTGGTATGCCTGAAAACCAATTTAAAAATCATGTAAAGACCACCCTATGCAAAAAAGCATACTATAGGACAGACGATTATATTAAAGACAAAAATGTATGGCTTGAGCATGGTGCAGGCCCCTCTTGAAGTTGTCTTATTTTTATTTTATATAAGGTTTTATTTTTATTTTTATATACCTACTTGACGCGAGACAAATGTACATACGTTCATATTTAGTCTTAAGAAACCCTTTTATTTTTTTTGTAAACTGACGTCCTTAAAATGCCGCAGTGGAGTTTGTTGCGCCGTTTCTTCTCCATTAGCGCTTAGGAAGCGGTGGTAAACTTAGTTTTAAGGAGTTTTTGACGTCAAAAAGCTGTAACAATGTTGCACTATTTTGAGAAATAAAGACTTTGACTTTTATTCTTCAGTAAGGTATTGTCACCTTTCTTAAAGAACAGCACCACCACGGCTCTGTTCCACGCTTCTGGCGTTATGCCCTCGAGGACGACGGTGTTAAAAAGCCTCTGAAGGACTTTAAGTACCGGTGTTCCACCCGCTTTCAGAAGCTCTGAAGTGATTCCGTCGTCACCCGGTGCCTTGTTGTTCTTAAGTGCCGTGGTGCCGTGTTGTTATTTTTATATTATAGATATACAAATTTACAACTCAGTAACAGTTTTAACTCACTTTAATGACAGTAGAGGAAACTCGTGAAGAAAAATATGTAAGGATAGAGTCAAATGGCTGGCTGTTGTCTCTGCCTACCCCGGAGGGAAATAGGTATTATTTTCTTTAAAAAAAAAAATAATATTAGCAACCGAAATTAATAAAATTCCCGTTAACCCCTCCAACTAAGCTAAATTGCTTGTGCTAGGAGTGGGTTCACGTCGGTACTGTAATGGCCAGCATTCGAACCCTGTATGTACCTCTCGATCGTAAGGCCGACTCCTTAACCACTAAGCTACTGATGAAGCTATAATAAGACTAACAAGTCTTAAGAAAGATTATCTGGGCTATGTACATACAATTCAATTTTTTTATTTTATAGCTCTAACTCGCCTACTTGCATCGTTGAAAGAAGTACAACCTGGAGGGGAAGATGTAGCCTTTCTAAGTGAATTATTACAATCAAAGCAGCTTCATGCTCTTGTCCAAGTACATAATAAAATAGTTGCCAAAGGAAAAGATGACAAGTTCTACCCACTTCTCTCCAATGCTATGCAAGTAACTCTAGAAGTGTTTGAGCTGTTTGGTGACAATGCATCGGCGTCAAAGCAATCTGACGAGCTTTTAGGCTTATTGCAAAAACCACATTTTCAAGTAAGTTTATAGTTTATATGAATCATACTATTTATTGTAAGTAAAATTACTGTATGATTTATTGATATAAAATTAACTAGTGGTATCTTCTAAAAGATTTGATGTATCATTTAGGCAATACTATGCACGCATGATGCTGTGGCTCAAAAAGATTATTACCCACACTTGCCAGATGTACCACCAGAGGTCGATGATGAAGAAGAAACCGTGAAAATTGTACAACTTGTCAAAAGTGATGAACCTTTGGTAAGGATTAGCAATCAACATATACAAATAATTTGATCAACTACTTTATTTGAAAGTGAATAAAGAGATATGAAAAATTCATTTAGAAATAGCAGCTAAATATGTGTTATATTTAATGATTTAAAGTACCAAATTATTTTAAACTTAGATGCAAATGCATAGATACGACATAGGTGAAAGTGTTTACTATATCCTATAAAATTAGGCCCTTTACTATTGGGTATAGTGTCATGTTAGTTTCATGAACTACATAAGTAATTGGTGGTTAATTTACTTCTTGACCCTGTGAAACAATATTGAGCCGCCGTTAAGGGTACATTGAAAGTATTTTTTTATTAAAAGGGTGGAGCACAGAGTGCAGAGCCAATAGTGGTAAGTATTGCTATATGTTAAATAATTATGCTACTTATTTGAATGCTTAAAATTTTGTTAAACCCTTTCCACATAGTGTTACATATACGCGTTCACCTATTTTTTTAATTTGTCTTGTCAATGTTTTTCAATACCTATATGTTATTCTTCATTACCGTCGTGTCTACAAGTTCGAGAATGATTAGCTGCTATCTCTAGATGCCGATGCAACTTGTATTGTGTCGTCTAATTCTACACTTAAATATTTTGTTCACTACACTTTTGCCCCCACACAATACATTTTGCTTATCATTTTGATTGTCAACCTTATCCATGTTTGATTTTTGCATAGTGTCTTGTTTATCATTTGTTTCAGTTATTTATCAAATTAAACTAAAATGGTATGTACCTATCCATGAAAGTATCCCAAAGAAGGTAGTAGTAAGATCTATCGAATTTGATTTTAAAATGTCTCAAGTAATGTTAGGTAAATATACCTATACTTCTTTTTTGTTAATTGTACTAATGATACTATTCCTTATAACTAAAATTTTGAACGGTCAATGTTTCAAAATAGGGCGCAACGATCAAAACAGATGAGGAGACCGGGAAGATAGTAATTGCTCGAGTGATGCACGGCGGGGCCGCTGATAGATCTGGCCTGATTCACGCTGGGGACGAAGTTATCGAGGTCAATGGTATTAGCGTGGAAAACAAGACGCCCGCTGACGTGCTCGCAATATTGGTATAAATTGCACTTCATTGAATCAATACATTCAATCAATTGCCATTTTATAACTGACGCGTATATATGTTACAGCAAAGTTCGGAGGGGACTATAACTTTCAAATTAGTGCCTTCATTCGGCAAAGGAGGTTCAAGAGAAAGCAAAGTGCGAGTACGAGCTCTGTTCAATTACAATTCTTCTGAAGATCCGTACATACCCTGTAAAGAGGCTGGGCTTGATTTTAAGAAAGGCGATGTGCTGCACATTGTGTCCCAGGATGATGCATACTGGCAAGTTTTAATAAACTACGAATACGTCAGTCCAAGTCCCGAGTAAAGCTTTATTACATACTTGTGTTCCGTTTTAGGTGGCAGGCAAGACGAGAAGGAGACAGGGTAATGAGAGCAGGTCTTATACCATCTAGAGCGTTGCAGGAAGGTCGCATTATACATGAAAGACAATCAGACCCCCAAACTATGGACGGTTGGTTAAAAACTTTATCTCTAATGACTAACATGTATTTTGGTAGATGGTTCCTAGCATGAATGGGGTCACTCGACTTGGGAACTGCTCCCTTCATATTTAATACTCTTTTTTTTTTTTTTTTTTTTTTTTAATTTATTTTACTTCATAATGAACTCAAGTTAACAATAGTCATCAGTTGCCAAACTGCATAGCAATTTGTCGGCATCTCTTAAAGGGTGTGTACCTGTTAGATACCTAAACTAGTATGGAAGAATTTAAAATATTCGTACTCTCTTACAAAAATCATTATTATACTTCTGCCATTGCATGTTGTGCCGTATCATTACCATTTTATACCATTGTCATTTTCCCATTGCATGTAATCGTCGCAGACAAGCCGGCCCTGTGCAGTCCTTCCACCGCCAACACAGAGTGTGCTCCGAAAACACCATGTTCACCTACTCCGACCGCCACCGCCCTCCTGCCTTGCAAGTCAACACCTAAAGTGAAAAAAATTATATATGACATTACAGAAAATGATGATTTTGATCGTGAAATGATACCCACATATGAAGAAGTAGCAAGGTTATATCCGCGACCAGGGCTTGTGAGACCCATAGTGTTGGTAGGTGCACCGGGGGTGGGTCGCAATGAGTTGCGTAGACGACTCATCGCTACGGATCCAGAAAAATACGTTACACCCATACCATGTAAGTTTTAGTGTAATAATAATTATTTTATGTTTGTATGTTGAGAGAATAGGTGAAAAATATTACCGAAACATATTTATAGCTAAAGGTGAATGGAATTCACGTATCATTTGTCGTAATCTCGAATCTCCAATTTGGTGACATCACGTGTCGATTACATCACTGTCGACTTGTGCTCGACGACGTGACGTCACCAAATTGACATCATGCGAAATGAAATCTCACCGCGGATTGAGTTGTCGAGTGCCTGCTACATTCTAGTCTGGTAAAAATACAAAGAAATTGTTGAGTCTCACTCAGACGATAGAGCTACCTTCGAATATCCGTCCTTGAGACGAATCTAGATAATAATTAGGTATTTAATGAGTTCTAAAATTCATTTTCCAGTTACATCTCGATCTCAGAAGTCCAGCGAGCAAAATGGAAAAGATTATATGTTCGTTAGTCGTGAAAAAATGGAGCAGGATATAGCTGAGGGCAAGTTGATAGAACATGGTGAATATAAGGGAAACTTATACGGAACATCGGCGGAAAGCGTTGAAACTATCATTAACTCAGGTAACACCAATAATAAAATTCATCATAGTTATCGCGCTACCAGTAATATAATTTACACTTCAAACTGTGCGTTCAAATTTACACCCCAAAGATAGTAGTATAGAGGAATTTGAGTCGGCTTCGTGCGGGCTTCGGTGGCTCAGTGGTCAGAGCATTCCCCCTGTAAGGGAAAGATCGCGGGTTCGAGTCCCGCCCGAGGTCGATTCTTTTTTCCTTATATCATATAAATAATTTGTATGCTGGCCTTGTTATGATTAATAAGCTGGCGTTTCCATGGTTGCTGCACAGTTTGTGGCTAACCTCAGCTGAGCTGAGCGAGCGATTTTTGTTTTATATTGTCTTGTATTGTCGCTATGCGTTAACGGTAAAAGTATATGGTTTGTGCTAGGGGGTGGATCCACGAAGGTGGCACATTGGGTTTGAATTTATGTTGATCGTCAGTGTGTATCATCTTTCATCATTAGCAAAGAAGAACCATTTTTTTTACAAAGACTTTTGGAAACAAGTTATTTTTGGTTTTAGGACGCGTGTGTGTAATAAGCCCCCACTGGCAAGCGCTGAAGATGCTAAGAACTCCACGCCTCAGACCGTACATAGTTTTCATAAGACCACCGTCGCTGGAACGACTCATAGAAACCAGAACGGCTGCTAATGCGCGCTCCACTTTCGACAAAGAATGTTCCAGAGCGTTCTCGGTAAGTTTAATATCTTTCAAAGCTTCTTACTCATAATCGTGAGCTTTGTTCGGAAAGTATGCGTAGCAACGATGTGACTTGCTGTGTGAAACATTAATGATTCTTTGATTGACTAGTTATACTGTTGATTGATGGCACTTGGTGGAACTTCTTGTTACACATATTGATAATACACTTGTAACGGGTGGCGCAAAAGTAAAGACCCTATTTGGTTCGGCTATAACATTTTTTCTAAATTAGAAAACTAGATTTAGGTTTTTTTAAATGTATATTTGTACCATTAAATTTCGTACCATTAGGATTTAAAGATGATGTCTTTTAAATGGTGACCTCCAGAGTTGATACATTTGAGCCCTATTTATGACATTTTGCATAACTTGCCGTAACACTACCTGCGATATGTTCGTTATTTCTTGACGAATGTTTTCTTTTAGAGCTGCGAGAGTCTGTGGCTTGTTCACATACACCCGAGATTTCAAAAAACCCCAAAGAAAGAAGTCTGGACTGGTCAGATCGGGTGATCTTGCAGGCCAAGGCAAATCGCCAAAACGAGAGATAACTCGGCCTGGAAAAGCGTTTGACACAATTATTCCACGTTCTTGGGGAGTAAAACGGTCCATGTTTATTTTCAGTGTATTTTACATTTGTTCACTACACAATTTTCAACAACAGAATGACAGAAAATTTCATATAAAAAAAATAAAGGTATTTTCTTTGGTGCCACTACTTTTGCGCCACCCAGTACTTGTCCCCAATATTTATTATTGTACCTAACCGGTTTCGCCTTACGGCATTCTCAAAGGTTTACATTGACAACCATTCTTTGATTAATTCTTTAATTCCAGAATCATGGTAAAGTTAAAAAGCTAAAGGCTTCACTGAGAGCACAAAAAAGTATCGGATTCGATTTTAAGCAATTTTATTACAATACTAGCTGACCCGGCGAACTTCGTACCGCCATATTTTCTGATCCCGTTCCCACTGCATATCTCTAAATTCATCAGTGTTCAATAATATGCATGTATTATACATATAAACCTTCCTCTTGAATCACTCTATAATAAAAAACCGCTTCAAAATTCGTTGCGTAGTTTTAAGATTTACATAGGGACGGACAGACAGCGACTTTGTTTTATAATATGTAGTGATGATTGATAGCCAGGGAGGTACCTGGCTGACGAGCATTCGATTTTGTTACAGGAGTTTCGAAAATATTATTAGACATTGCACACTGTAATATTCGGTGTTCCTCCCTCACTCAAGTAATGCTCAGATTGTGTCATTACAACTTGCGCACTTCGGCTTAGCTTTCGGATTTACTGATAAATTGTCAATTTATCTTAATAGCAATGATAACGAAAACTTTTGTAACTCGTCTGCCATGACTCTTACCATATTCATCAGAACTATTCTGCTAGTCCAATTTTGGTATTCAATTTTGGCATTTACATTCCTTCTGTTTGTATTTTAGGAAGAGGAATTCTCCGACATTCTGCGATCGTCTAAACGTATAAACTTCTTGTATGGATACATGTTTGATGAGGAGATTGTGAACGATGACCTCGCCAGTGCCCTCACACAGTTGCTGAAAGTCGCCTGGAGAGTGCAATCTGAGCCTCTGTGGGTGCCGGCCTCTTGGGTGCAGTAAGATCATTTCATTTTAACTGTTTATTTTCTTTGTGTGATATACCCTAACTTTAGAGGCCTATCATAAAATTGCGATCAGACAGATTAGGCAGTTTTAATTACGTAATATAATAATAATAATTAATAATAATAAATATTCTACACAACGCTATCTAGACCCATGGTAAGCTTAATTAGCTTGATACGTTGAACGATACAATTTGTTTATTTAATGTATGAAATTACTTTTTTTCTTAACAGCTATTTACGTGAAGGCTATATAATTTTTATAACGTTTGCGTACGAAATTGCCTAATTATAAAATTATTTTATATAAAAATTCACAAGTTTACGTAAATATCACTGTCAAAATATGATAGGCCTCTTAAACCACATGTAAATTACGATTTTATTTGTTGAATTTATGCACCAAATATACTTAGACCCTAATGTGAATCCAATGTGACTAGATTTAATTAAAAATGTGAAATTGATATATTGACTAGACAAGTAGTAAATTTTAGGCAATTGTATATATTTATATATTATGTGTAAAATATATTATATTAATTTTATTACATAAATATATATAAAGATTATATTTCGTTTATAGCAACATACATGGTTCCTGTTCATTAGTTATAGTACGTCCAGGGCCTTGACGAAGTAGACAATTGTTATTTTGTATTTATTTGAAGTAAGTTATATAACTTGTAATAGGGTAAAGGATTATGTTAATGGCGCCCATTCCATTGCTGTGCGCTTTAAATAAATATAAAAAATTATATTTCTAACAATGTCAACCTTACTATCTATGTCTTTCTACCTTAGAGTATACATTGCTATAGAGCGCGCCTTACAAGTATGAACTGCTATCACGAGTATGAACAGTACCGAGGCTCCTGGCTCAACCTCAATCAGTAGCAAAACAATACCCATCAAAATGACTTCGCAAATAATATTTAATTCGATATGTTAAATCAAAATTTTAGACAACATCGTGTATTTGTAGTAATGATGACGCAAAAATACCTCAAAATGACGCCATTTTTTTGTATTTTGGCTTTAATTTTATCCATGCATATCAAATCGAACAAAAAACGTCATAACAACAAACTAAATTAATAAGTGCATCTATTGATATTTTCGGTAATGCATGAAACGTCACTATAGGTGCGCTATCATCGCAAAGTATCTGCTAATACTCGGCGCCAAAGACCTGAGTGATAGGCGCGCTCTACATATATTTATAATGTATAGCTTTCTACAGATTCGTTGTTTTCAAATTTAGGCCAAAAGTGGCAACAACTGGACCGATGTCTACTTTGAGTATTCCACAAGAGAGTAGTCTTGTGTACCCTTCTCTTACCTATGTGTGTGTACAGTCAGCATCAGATCGATCATGACTAGCAAAGTATTCAAAATGATCTTAATACCTTGATATTCGATGGTTCTGATATTTAGTACACACCTGTAGTTCGAACGATAATAGAATTTAAATCAATAAAACAGTTTAGTATTAATATTATTAGTAGGTATTAACATCATTTTGAGTACTTTGCTACTCAAGATCGATCTGATGCCGACTGTACCTCATCGAATAATTTCTTCCTTAAATGGGCAGTGAAGGCATATTCTTAGGATACTCAAAGGGTGCTAATATAACCGCGAATAAAATTTGCAGTATAGCTAAAATCTACAAGCATATAACTTGCATTTTTTTTTATCTAAAAAAGTATAATTATTATAATATAGTTATGTATGAATTTTAATTTTCTTAAACTCTTATATCGTTGCATTTTATACGAACTTTCTTCTAATAGACTGCTTGACTTCTTCTGTAATATATTTTAGAATTTCTGAAATAAATAGCTAAATCAAATATAGGTACTTTGGTCACTGAGAGAATACATTCTTGACAGATGATAATGTAAACTTCAAAATGACGTTGCATTTTCGATAAAAAATAATTTAGATTTTTTAATTTTGGTCATATACCTGATTAACCAATAATAAGGATAAAAACAACGTTATTATAAGGTCGGGCTAAAAATAAATAATAACAAATATATCGCGATATCAATCAAAGAATCAATCATAGTTTTAATTCAACGTTATTACAAATAAATCGAGACAATCAATATTATATTTTTATACTCAATTTAGAGGTAAATAACTTAAAATTATTTTTTAAATTCATTACGAATACTGATCAATCGGATATCTGTGATTATGAGCTTACTTCAGCTTTGCATTTTTTATTGATGTGCCAAATATAAATCATAAATTCATTGTACCGCAATCAATTTAAAAAAATATTTTGGAAATAAAATATAAATGGTACCTACGAGTATATCCTAAGGTTCCTTTTACCCATCACTAGTATCAGGAACGCATTCTCTCTGCGGACGAACTGTAACGTATATTTGTAATTCAGTTTAATTGGAATCATAGAAGTCAATATTCCCTCCCCGTATTGTGTATAGTGCGCTTTATGATAACATAATTAATGTAGCTGTTGATTCTGTTATTAAACTATAACATCGGAATAAACATCCAAAAGTTAATAACAATTACATAACCATTGATATTATCCTTCAAATGACTACGGAACACAACAAAATTGGTATTTCTTAACTATTTTTTGACAGTTGTCGGTAATGAAATCGTTAAAAGATAATAAATACCTAGACAGCATAATATGAATTACATAACTACATTTGTAAATATACAATTTACACAATATGAAATAACTTCGATTCCACACATTTACCTAAATCATAATAATACATTTCCCATTCTTACGTGTTGTTTAGACGTTTTTCTTGTAGTATGCTAATTATTAATTATATACACACCTGCTACAGCTTGTATGTGTACTCACTTTCACATGAATGTAAATAAATAAATTTCATTATAAAATGCTATTTACAATTTGGTGTTTTGTGAATCACCAATAAGTAATTAAATATAGATTGATATATTAAAATTCTAGCCGTTAAATTGTAATGAAAAATTATCTCACACCAACCTCTTGATAAGTTTAATAAAAGAAATGGCTTTATTACTAAACTAGCTGTTACCCGCGGCTCCGCCCGCGTGGAATTCGGATTCCGGCACCACTTTTTTTCGTGAAAGTTCCCTCGAATATGGTCAGGAGTGATTATGTCGAACTCGGACCCACTAAAAACGCATGCCGTCGCGGGTCTTTAGTTGCTGGGGTGTAAGATTGCCTAGGGCATATTGCGCGCTCCCCGGCACACCCTGGGCCATCTACAATTTTAAGATGGCCCCTCAGGAACGGGAAGCATGGTGCCCCTATCGAATCCCGGCAAGGGGGAGGCGGGCGTGAAGGGGTGACGGCGGCCACACCTGTAATCGTCACGCTTGCGCTCGGTGACCAGCCCTCACCTTCCTGCTCTCCACTGTCAGATCAGCCCTCTGACTGTCAGAGGGACATGTGGAAAGCCTCTGAGCAGCCCTCTACACTCAGAGCCGCTCCCGTTGCGGTAGGTATTTGCCATAGGCGGCAGGGCCTCCACCTCCGTTGCCACATGGTATATCGTATGGAGGTTCCGACCCCTCATTCGGATCTTGTTCCCGTTGCATCTTCTGTTCAGCTGACCCTCCCCGTCTTCACTCGTGACATACTTCAAACGCCCGCGCCCGTTGTACCCTTTCAGCCCATGCCCGTAATTAAATAGTTTTCAAATAACGTATGGCAATCTAGCGGATTTAGGGCCGGCGCCCACTGCCGGCATGGCACGGCATGGAATTTATTACTAATCAAGTTATTTTGAACCTTATCTCATATGCTTTATAATTCATTTTACTTTACGTAATGACGAATGTGTGGGCGCCCGCCCTTATTGACATTTATAATTGCATAATATCTTTTCAATAGAACGTCCGATTTCAGTCATTCAAAAAGTAATCAACAGGTATTGAAACAATCTTTAATACCGAATAATTTATTTATATAAGAAATAATACAAAGGTAAAGATTCCGTGGTCTGACTTTGAGCGGCATTTCTGTTGAATTTATTTTGCCTTAATATTTTTTCATATTGCGATAACTCTTCAATTATTCATGGTAAGTATATAGTGTAAATGGCAATTTTGATCTACATTAAATGTACAACGTATCTAACGTATTTAATTGGATAAGGAATAACACTGTATTGTTAAAAATAGCTTTGAAAATGTCACATTTTTTTTTGTAATTCGTAAAAAATAAAAATGGTTACTGTGGGCTACCCTTATTAGATAGACATATATTATGCTATCGCGGACTTTTATATAGACCTTTTTAAATTATACATTTCCACAGTACATCATTTTGTTGTATATTCCATAGTTTTCGCAGCGCACGCGATGTAAGGAGTTTTTTTGGTCATTTTTTTACGCCTTGGGTTACATTATTGAAGTTTTAGTAAGGATCCCTAACTTTTTGAAAATGTAATATATCTATGTTAGTCAGTGATAGTGCGGCTTTCTAACGGTAAAATAATTTTTGAAATCGGTTCAGTAGTTCTTGAGTTTACTCGAATACAAAAATTGAAATCTTATAATATTAGTAAAGATGTATAGAAATCTGCCCGATTCAATGACATTTATGCTCACTGCTCCGCTCTCTTTTGTGGTAGCGTGATTTTATGTAGCCTATGTTACTCCCAGATAATGTAGCTTTCTAAAGGTGAAAGAATTATTGAAATCGGTCCAGTAGTTTCGGAGCCTATTCGTTACAAACAAACAAACCAACAAAAAAACAAATCTTTCCTCTTTATAATATTAGTGTAGATGTAGATATAACAAAAACAAATAATTTTCATGACCAACACCTAAAGTACCTACCCAAATGGAGGCCCATCTCCCATTTCTTTTGAAAATTCATTTAGCATTTATATAATTTCGATTTCGTTGATAAACTTGTACAGCAGAATAAGTGGCAAACGTTGTACTGCTATACAAGTATAGTCAGCTAGCAGTCCGCTAGTAATGCTCGTAGTGACGAAAGACGTTTGTTATTATGTAGGTATAAACCTACATACCTACCTACCTGCCTACTATTTATTTTATTTTTTTATATTTCTATAAAAGCATTATGTAACACATAATTAGATATTTGTTAACTACTAGCGAGACTGGAGTCGCTGAGCCAATAAGATTTCAAATAATCACACAAGATTAATTGGTTAACTGATATTCGAGTAATGAAATGTGCTCTGACACCTGGAGGATATTATAGTATACCGATGTTGCTATTAAGTCCTTCCGCTGTCTTGTGCGCGTTTCGTGCAAATAATATTGAATTAATTTCGTGCAAAAAATACATACGATTTACGCGAAAAAGTGCGGGCGCCCGCATAAGGCAGCGGACGCGCTATTTAATTTAGAATTACAGTCGTAGTCAAACATATAGTGCAAGATAATTATTTCCTTGCAAATGTCGAAACATTTGATATCAATGTAATGATATCAAGTGTATCAGTGATATAAAGTTTTTAATGATTGACTGGTGGTTATATTTGCCTTAAAACGCGATATTTTTATGGTCAATGCATTAACAGTTTACGTGCTATGTACAATTAAGACAATAGATTAAATAATTATTTAGTATTTTTAATAATAACATTAGTTTATTTAGTATCGTAGATAAAATGTATTGATTACAATAGATTTATTTTAAATGAATAACGGTAGCTTAGTTAGTGCACATTTGATTTTATCGGATCGGTTTCATTTGTTTTATACATTATGGTGTTAGAATTTTGTACTAACAGAATTATTATATAAACTGCCTTGCCATTACTCTCATGTTCGAAATCAAGACAATATAATAAATTTAGGTCTCTTAAATCAAGCAAATTCATTTAATTGACTAACTTATCGATATTTTATGTAAATTTTATTTAATATAAAATGTAGAATTATTCTAAAATCTTGCTAGTTCATTGCCATTGTGACCTGAGTAGTTTATAGTTTTATACATTAGTGTACCTTTGTATTATAACTTTATTGGCATTTACGTACTTTACTAGGGCATATTATTATTATTATGTGTATTAGTATAATAATATATGTTGTGATTGCGCTAATATATGTTTTGTCAAAATTGATGTCGTCGTCACTGTACGTTTTACTAAAAAAAAGTTAGGCATGTCTCCACGTACACTGATGTGAGTTAGAAATTCAATGTCCTTTAATTTTAGCTTATAAGGTCAAATAGCCTTGAGTATCGTAGCTAAGTTTATCTAGACGGGTATAATAATTTGAAGCAATCTCTTGAAATTCTAAATAAATGTTAACTTCAGTGTATTAATAATTAGGGACTGACATTTTAGCTAATTTTTCATACATTATTTATAAATTGTAAAGGGACATAAAATGTCATTCTTATTATGCTAAAATATTATCCATTTTCTCTTTCTAGATTAACTCATGGTGTACCAATTAATGGGCCAGTTTTATAAATAGGTACATTATATTGGTAATTAAAATACGTTGCTATGTAGTAAACCAACCTAGCATTAGCACCCAATGTTTGAACTTTTTGGTTTAAAGTGAACAACATGGGGGAAACCACCCTGTTATTCGTATCTGTTTGAATTTTTCGGTTTAAGTTGAAAAAGGTGTTACATTGTTTTCTTAGTTATCAATATAATAACGTAATCCTTACGTTATCTATAGGTTTTATTCATAACTAGCTGTTGCCCGCGACTTCGTCCGCGTTAAGTTCGGAATATTGTCCATCCCCTATTTTATCCCCTTGGGGGTAGAATTAATCAAAATCCTTTCTTAGCCTACGTCATAACATCTACCTGCATGCCAAATTTCAGCCCGATCCGTCCAGTGGTTTGGGCTGTGCGTTGATAGATCACTATGTCAGTCAGTCAATCAGTCACCTTTGAGTTATATATATTTAGATTCCAAAGTGCCAATACCTGGATGGGTGCCAATGATAGGTTGGTTTGCACTACATGTATATTACAAGGACAACACTAACATGAATGAATGACTCCCATGTATACTCCTAGACTGTCTGTACGGAAAAAAATATTTGGTATCATGATATGTCATCAACTAACCATCCATGACCATCACCCACGCGCAACTTTTTGTAGTTGTCATACAAAAGACATTACAAAAAGGCGCATGCTTTTTCACATAATTGTGTCCAGAAATAGGTGTCAAAATTCGCTTACTAATTTGTCGAGTCTGCGACCGTACCCTTCCACCATTCTCGTTACAGAACCGTGACACTTCTGTCCCAGAACTGTGACACAAATTTTGTTCTAGGCAGCTTTTCTAGTATACATAAAAGTCATTGGTATAAGTAACTATACTTCGTCATTAGTTTATACTATCGCAGTTTTATTCATCAATAAATGAACGCCCGATTACATGTTTCTAAATATATAATCAATTTTACAATAAAATATTATTAAATGATGAATCTGTAGGTCAGAAGTACCAATATTGGACATAACACGTGCCTTGTATTTATGTACAAGTTTTGAGAACGACAAATAGAAGAAAAAATAACCTTCTCATAAGGGTAACGTGCTGAGGAAAATTTCGAGAAAATTATTTAGATACTAAAACAGCTATCTGTGAGATACCTATCTGCAGAGATTATCAGCTATCTGCAAAGTGCCACTACAAGATATGGCGCATAAGTTGATTGCATTTGCGTGCTATTGATTGGCCCTTTTTTAATATACATAAAAGTAATTGCAGAATACTTAGTATTTTTTCTGGATTGCCATCACAAGCTGGCTTTTCCGAACATTTTCTATGTACCAATATAGTACTCATTAAAAATCAGATAATCACATAAGTAAATATGCGGATAAGAGAAAAATAATCTATGTACCTTATTAGGCCGTCCGCTGCCTCATGCACACATTCAAGTGCCTTTCATGCAAATAATATTGTACTAATTGCATGTACTATTTGCATTGCGAGCGCCCATATGCATGTACACGCATGCGGACGGCCTTAATGGAGGTGACTTCACCTTCAGGTTGTGTACCTGGTCCGAAGACGAAATATCAAAGAATAAATGTAATCAAATATCAAAACTTCATGATAGCCTTAATTCTCATAACATATAGTAAAATAAAAATAATACAAAAAAATCGAAAACATTATTATACAAATTATACTTAGTCATAGTAAAATTTTTTTTAAACTGGGCCTAAACTGTAACGACAATTAAAGTAATATTGAATTTAATTATTTAGGTACTTTTTAACTTTCATCATTCTTTTGCCTTTAAAACTTTTAACGAATCGCTTACCAAACAATGTTATAAATGTTACCAAAGTAAAATTAAGCCTTCTCTTCGTCTTTTTTTTAATTTTCTAGGAAGCCAACTAGGCTGGACGTCGCCTGTGAAAATCTGAAGTAACTAAACAGATTTTTCATGTTTGAACAATGAAATGCATTAAAGGAAAATGTGCTAACACAGTTCAAATTGAATTAAACGCGTTAAAATAGAGTGAGTGTGTTAATAAATATTTCATTTATTTTTACTCTTTATATTCACCGGTGAATTCCAGCCTAAATAGTGCAATTTTATACCCAACTTCTTTTAATTGAAACGAGCGGATAGAACTTGTTTAATATAATATATTATAGGTGTAGGTACTGATTCCCTGAATGGTAACTATTACCTATAGATTACAGCAGAAATGATCTCATAGAATACCGTTGTGTGTATAATAATTAAATATAATCTAGATACGTATATGTATTGGAAAGCGTTCGATGCGATTTTATCATTGCCTGTTGCGACAAAATATTGCAAAGCGTTCGATGAGCTCATTGCTCGTGATCAAGTCAAGACAAAATGATCTACTCAAGTGCAGCAGTTGTTCACAGTAACAATAAATAAAAATTAGTACAATGCTAAATCTTTCCCGCGTGAATTGATTTTTAATGCCGTCCGCCGGGCTTCTGATTAATAAATAAATAAATAAAAAGATTCATAACATTTACACAAAATAGCACGCCCACGTGCGTGCACTCGCACGAGTTAGCGGACGGCCTAACACGGCTACAGGGTCCCAGAAACAGGGAAATGTACCTAACCACTACGTGTAGATATACTAATGGTGGCATCACTGTTTATCTTCATGCGGGAATTGGTGTACGCGTAAAACACCAATTGAGAGGTTTACGTTACGTTTTGACGTAATATTTTATGAAAAAATACGCTTTATATTATATGTGTTCACAGAACCTATGTTAATACTTTGTCGATATTATGAACTGAAATATCACGCAATAAAATAATACTAACATTTAATTATGCTCTTAGTTTATACGTATACTTAGATGTAACTGTTTATACCCCGCGTTTAGAAAATTAGGTTCCCTAGTTTATTTTACTTTTTGTAATCTGATGTAGGTTTTAGTTTATTTAATTGATCCATTTTATTGCCTACTATGTGTTGTAAAGATCATAATATATATAAGGTGTAACCAAAGGAATATCTTAAGTAAACGATAATAAAACATCTTTTGAGTTTTATTTCTATATCCAAGTTCCACATTTTCATTTAGAAGCTCGGAGACAGTCAGAAAATTATATATTAGGTATGTTTTTGCTGACTTAATGACTCTTGAATTGCAAAATACACAATAATATAGATATGAGGTTTTTGAAAATCACAATGAAGCTTAAAAATGTAAGAAAAGCTGATTGCTTTCCAAGTAGGTATTCCCAGCCACTGGCGTAGCTAAGGGTGGGCAAGGCGGTGCCGTGCACCGGGGCCCTAAATTCAAGGGGCCCCAAACTCAGGGGTTTCTAAGCTCAGTGGCCTTTCGAGATTTGATCCCCAACAGCACGTTGGCGACCAAGGCCGGTTGGGCTCTAGACCTCATTATTTACTCCGACAAGGCGACGTGCGACCACCGATGGAATTTTCCCAATCAAAAAAATGAAATGAAAACATGGGGGCCGCTGTTTCTTTTTGCACCGGGGCCCTTGGTCATCTAGCTAAATACGCCACTATTCCCAGCTGTAATGTTTAGCAAATAGTTCAATATGTTTTGGTTATGGTTTTAAAACTATCCGCCGTCAAATTGGTCGGCAATATTTGGCTCTAGCGGGTTACTTGATCTAAATCGAAAAAAAAAAGAAAAAGAGACGCTCTGCATTGGGAGCTAAGAGCTCAGTTTATAGTGATAGTTCTCGCTTCAGTTAATGTAATATATGTGTCTTGTAACTCTGGTCCCATCCCACCAAAACCTGCTTGACCCGAGGATATCAGTGATTTTAGTAACAATAGGTAGATATAAATCAATGTGTCGGTACCCATATAAATGTTGTGGAATTATTATGTCATTGATATGCAGACGAAAGAGTGGGTGACAACCCGGACGCTGAGACACTGAGCACGCCAGTAACCATCTCCAAAAATGTAGAAAAGAAGACTGGTATGGTAGCGATACAGTGACACAGAAGGTGCCCAGGGTCGTCTAGCTATAGGTAATAAGCTAAGCTATACACAGAACTATCGTACGCGCTGGGTAACATATACAATGCTTAAAACATTCCAATTTCGTCCGATGGGCCACCACTTCTCAGGCAAGCGAGATCGAATCATCTTGCCTGGTCGGAGGATCTTTCTTTTGTGTTGTGTAGGAGAAACAGTATGAGTATCCATAAAAACCATAGTCAACCAAACCACAGTATTTGTTGTCTTCTGCCCGATCCGTAGACTGAGACCGTTGACTCATAGAGTAAAGTAATACATCGGAAATAGAGGGCCCTCTCGTGAGTTTTTTATGTCACCCACCCAACTTCTATCAGAACAGAATCTACCGCCATCTATTAATCATATTCCAACAACTGCTGTTATTATACCATACATACCTATATTGTGCATACCTACATACATACTACATGCATTGGATATATGGATATATAACCCAAAACCGTTAGGCCTGTTCCTTTACGTTGAATTCATTAAAATTCAACGTAAAGGCCGCGCCGGTTTTAAGTTATGAATTATGACATACTAACTGACATTTTGTGTAAATGACAGCAGGTCTGTTTTACCGACTCAACATGCGGCGCCATCTATCGATCTTTGGAACCAGAGCCACAATTTATAATGACAGCTGGTCTGTTTTATCCGTTTAGTATAGGAAGAAATTCTCTAGATGTCCCTTTTAAACTACTACCACCATACTACCACAGATAACATAATATTAAAGTACTATGTAGTGAAGTTTCCGAGGGCTGCGTTGACTATAGAGTAGAATAATACGTTGCAGTTGACACTATTTGTCACAATACCGATACCTACGTACGCCATACCCGCCATACGGATTTATTCCACCTAAAAATTGAATTGAATTATAAATACCTACTACTTTATCTACTACTAAGTAATTTAACTACGTTAGAATAAATGTTGCTTATTTGGCACATAATGGCGTTACTGTCTTTAGCAAATATATCATGCCGCAGTAAAAAGTATAAAGATAGACTACGACTGAGCCCGGTTGAGCTTATTGATTTAGTAAGAAAGGAACAACATAAAAACAGAGAGTCATATGTCCCAGGGAGTAAGATAAATACAGATGTGCCTTACAAACGAGGCGACTACACAGCTCTGGACGATATTGAGCCAGGTAGGTATGACTTTTGAAAATAAAAGTGGATAAGGCATGTTGCACTCTCCTACCCACTAGAAAGAACTTGAATAACCAACAGGCTACGTTACTCTTCTTTCGACCCGCTCGATTACTCCTTTTTTCTCTTGACTCTTCTTGGAGCGATTGCAGTCTGACCACCAATACCGAGGGAAGCCTAGCCTAGCCCTAAATAAAGAGAGCTCTCTACAAACTCAATACAAGCATGTCTTCTCGACACGTGCCAAATTGAAAGCCGGTGACTTTACCCATGCTAATGAAATAAAAACAAGGATTTCCCTCCAAACGTGGTCTAGTCATAAGCAGAACACGTTCGGAACGAAATCCTCCTGCAGGATACGTACCAAGCTCTGTTTCTTTTCAAAGAGTCATGTGAAGACAACAAGATACTGAAGAGACGCAAAGTGTGGAGTCGTTGGAGTAAATGGGGGGAATGTTCAGTGACTTGCGGCAGCGGCACCACCGAGCGTCACCGCGTGTGTGTGGCGGGGCGGTGCGCGCACGGCGAGCGCGAGGAACAACACCGCCCGTGCGCCAAGGTGCCCTGCAATATGCTCTTCTATAATATGACCGATGAACTACGAGAACTTGAATAAATGCATTTCAAATATCTGGGTGTGTTTTTTATTCGTCTAAGTAGAAATATCGATACAAATTAAGTAATCACCGAAATATGTGTAAACGCACGGTGCATAACTTTCGAACGACTGCACCAAATGGATAATAGGTACTTTTTTGTGTACGTTTCGTTATGTCCTGTTCATATGATTCGACTCTAATAACCCAGCGAATCAATCAAAGCCAACACCGGACTTGCTGGTTTAGGTATCTCGTGTACACTACCTGGTGTAGTGTAAAAGACTGGTTCATTCATGTTCTTCTTCATCCTAGCGTTATTTCCCAGTCGCATCCGAAGCTTTTACCTCGGAGTCTGGGGTCCGCTTTACCAGTCTTAACTGCGGATTTGGCTAGACCTCGATATTTTCCGTGAAGCGTAACGACTGCCATAGATGTTCGTATGGCAACCGGGACGCGTATTTCCTTTTCCGTGTACAATAGGAGGCAGTACTGCTTTGAAACACGCACGGGTTTGTTGCGCTAATTCCCTTTCCAAACTCGTGTTCAATTCCAGGCACATGTCCTCCAATCGCGCACGGGTTTTGTAATTAGAATACGCGCAATTGAACGCCACAATACCGTGTTTATTTTGGGGCATTTTGTGATAGATGAGCAAGAAAACTCGGGTCTTTGATTATATTTTTATTAGAACAAAATTAAAAAGACAATGAATTTATTTTTGTAATGACTATTTTAAAAATATGTTAATTGACAAACAGACAGTTAGTGATAGATTATTGAGAAAGCTGCTCATTCCGACTTGGATAGATTATAGTAAGAGAGCTTGGATCATTAACTCCGGTACCATCAGCGTACTGAATGAGATGTACATCATTAGACGCGCCTTTAATTGGAGAACACGAAATGGCTATGCTGCAAAGTCAAAAAATTTTGAAAATGCTAAAAAAATCGGTACCTAATATTGAAAGATTACCAATTTTCGTTTGTTCCTGGCAATAGAGGAGATTTAGGACTATATGATAGTGCAGTGCTGCAAGCCTCCATAACTGGCCTTGTCAGAGGCAGCACCTTGCAAAGTGCCGCCTGAAAACAGGTATCTGGTACGATCGAATTACCAAATAAAACCGGGCTCATCTGAAAGATCGTCAAATTCTGAGTATGAAAAACTGGTGCTGCAAATCTTAAACACTGGCGAAGGTGGTTGCAGCAGCGATTGAAGATCGCGAGTTGCGCGTCTCGGTTTGGTATTTTCACATTTATACGATCGAGTTACCAAAAAAAAACAGGGCTCATCTGAAAGATCATCAAATTCTGTGTAGGAAAAACCGGTGCTGCAAATCTTAAACACTGGCGAAGGTAGTTGCAGCAGCGATTGAAGATCACCAGTTGCGCAACTCGGTTTTGTAATTTTCACATTAGTACGATCGAGTTACCAAAAAAAACAGGGCTCATCTGAAAGATCATCAAATTCTGTGTAGGAAAAACCGGTGCTGCAAATCTTAAACACTGGCGAAGGTGGTTGCAGCAGCGATTGAAGATCGCGAGTTGCGCGACTCGGTTTGGTATTTTCACATTAGTACGATCGAGGTACCAAAAAAAAACAGGGCTCATCTGAAAGATCATCAAATTCTGCGTAAGAAAAACCAGTGCTGCAAATCTTAAACACTGGTGAAGGTGGTTGCAGCAGCGTTTGAAGATATCGCATTGCGCGACTCGATTTGGTAGGTATTTTCATATTAGTACGATCGAATTACCAAATAAGAGCGGGCTCATCTGAAAGATCATCA
Organism: Eilema depressum; assembly: GCA_914767945.1. NCBI lineage: Eukaryota > Metazoa > Arthropoda > Insecta > Lepidoptera > Erebidae > Eilema > Eilema depressum. The sequence goes on along the minus strand of OU612012.1, from coordinate 43,672,848 downwards.
AATTCTGAGTATGAAAAACCGGTGCTGCAAATCTTAAACACTGGTGAAGGTAGTTGCAGCAGCGTTTGAAGATCGCGCGTCGCGCGACTCGGTTTGATTTTCATATTAGTATGATCGAATTTCCAAAAAACCAGTGTTTAAGATTTGCAGCACCGGTTTTTCCTACACAGAATTTGATGATCTTTCAGATGAGCCCTGTTTTTTTTGGTAACTCGATCGTACTAATGTGAAAATTACAAAACCGAGTTGCGCAACTCGTGATTTTCAATCGCTGCTGCAACTACCTTCGCCAGTGTTTAAGATTTACAGCACCGGTTTTTCCTACACAGAATTTGATGATCTTTCAGATGAGCCCTGTTTTTTTTTGGTAACTCGATCGTATAAATGTGAAAATACCAAACCGAGACGCGCAACTCGCGATCTTCAATCGCTGCTGCAACCACCTTCGCCAGTGTTTAAGATTTGCAGCACCAGTTTTTCATACTCAGAATTTGATGATCTTTCAGATGAGCCCGGTTTTATTTGGTAATTCGATCGTACCAGATACCTGTTTTCAGGCGGCACTTTGCAAGGTGCTGCCTCTGACAAGGCCAGTTATGGAGGCTTGCAGCACTGCACTATCATATAGTCCTAAATCTCCTCTATTGCCAGGAACAAACGAAAATTGGTAATCTTTCAATATTAGGTACCGATTTTTTTAGCATTTTCAAAATTTTTTGACTTTGCAGCATAGCCATTTCGTGTTCTCCAATTAAAGGCGCGTCTAATGATGTACATCTCATTCAGTACGCTGATGGTACCGGAGTTAATGATCCAAGCTCTCTTACTATTAGGTTAGGAGGCTAAAGTGGGTGACGGACGTGCGAGTATGTACGCGGACTTCTCGCACGTCTGTCACCATAAGTTCGCGTACTTTAAGACCGCCGAATAAGTTCGTTGGCGATCTAGCAAGTTTGAAATTTTGCTCGTAACTAGAGGTTTGCACCGGTGCGGAATTTCGTGAACCGGTGAAAAACACCGGTGTTTTAGCAAGCTCTTAGAAAAATATGACATGATAGAATTCCTAGATAGCACAAAGCCTCTTTTCTCGACGACATTACAATACAGTGTGAGCAAGCTTGATGTCTGTCACCGACGGCGAGCGCGAGCCTATTACGTTCGCGAACTTAAAAACCGCGTGCTTAAAGTACGTACGTCTAGGAGCTTCGCTCCGCTCCGCTCCCGCATTAGTCTTCGTGGTTATTCTTTTTTATAACCATGCAGAACTTTATTTAGTCAAATGAACATTTTTAAAATGGGCGAAGTACCTACCGACCGAGACGCGAGCGGTAAAGTTTACGCGCGAACTTCATGGCTAAGTTCCATTCATCGCCTTGAACACGTGTTTAGAAGAACAGTTTGCGTTGCAAATCCGTGCGCGATTGGAGGACATGTATTGTGCCTGGAATTAGCGTAACAAACCCGTGCGTGTTTCAAGGTAGTACTGCCTCCTATTGTACACGGAAAAAGAAATACGCAACCGGGACCGACAGCCTAACGTGCTCTCCGAGGCCCGACCAGACCAATGCAAATACCATATTAATGCATACAAATATTTGCACTGAGCGGGGCTCGAATCCGTGCTTTCTACGTAGCGGCCGCGTTCACTGCCACTACGCCACGGAGGCTGTCAATGCGGAAAAAAGCATTGACAGTTTTCTTTAGGTTCATAAGGTCTAAAGTATTAAAATGTCCATATTGCCAGTCCAGCGACCGAATTCAGCACTGAAATGCTACTGGAAGCTACTGGAATAATGTGAACCGGCACTGGAATGTTTACATTCCATTCCTATAAGTATGCGCCAGTTAGTGTGGCAATACGAGTTATACGAGTGGAACAAAGTCTTACGAATACGAAGTAACAAGAAAGGTAAATCAAAAATATTAAGAATTAAGAATTATTACATTATCTCTTAACATTGAAACTGTCGTTTTTGCAAATTTCGTATACCTACACCACAGTATGGGGGAATGTAAATGACTCGTATTGCCACACTAACTGGCGCGTACTATAATCTAGTTCAGGGAATGGATTGGTGCTCTCCTTTTTATTCCAGTACGCCCGTTCCAGCGACACTGGATAGTCTAGAGTTCAATCACTGTATTGAAAGTTTTCCAGTAAAAATGAATTGTTTTTATTGGATATTTTTATAACAATGAAGTTTCCAGTACCTAGCTTAGTTTAGTCGTCTGCAGGTGTACCGGCTTACGCGTACTCGACCTCGAAGATGTGAGTCCCATACACGTTATGAAAATGGATGTCTTTCGAAGAAATCCCCACCTTGTAGCTACTTTTACAGAGCGTTGAACACACCGGTAACAGGAATTAATAAGCGTAGATATACAAGTAGCAGCAAACATACTTTTCTCGGAAGTAAAACGGCAACTAGGTTTCATTGTTACTCTCATTGCATTTGGAATTTGAGTCGGCCTGGTGGTTTCCGTGGTGGAATTAGTATTTGTAAGAATCCGAAAATGTACATTTACTTACCATTCGTTGTTATACCAATGGTAACTAATTTCATCACTTGTGAATGTAAGTACTTACTTTTATTTTTATGCTTTCAAAGTTTTAGCTATTATCTTAACTTATATCGCAATTTTCCTACGAATTTATTACGATTCGTACCTACGAATGAATTTCTTAAGTCCGTGTAAAAAATTCGTACCACTGGACATCACCCCCTCATCTGGTCCAAAATTGAAAGTGCCGGCCAAAGAAAAATAATACGATATTATATCGTTAGAGCTTGTTCTAACTAGCATTTTTTATTATTTTTTTACTTTACTTCCCTCGATTTTATTTGAGTTTGAAAATCTTGAATACATACATTTTAATGACACGAAATATTGATAATGAATGAAAAATATTGTTCTTTATTGGAAGAATAGTTAATAAAAGCAATAAAAAATAAACCCCATAATGTACCTATATCGTGGTTTTTAGTCCATTTATTTAGGTCCAAAATTAAAAGTGCCGGTCAAAGAAAACAAAAGTGATATTCCGCTGGAGCTTGTCCTATTAGCATTTTTTATTATGACGTCAAAGCTGAGGGACCACTTTCCTTGGTTTTATTTGAGTTCAAAGATCTTGAAAACATAAATTTTTTATGAAACGAACTATTGAAAATGAATGAAAAATGTCTTGCTACATTCCTACATTGAAAGAATAGTTAATAAAAACATTAACAAATAAATCTTATACAGCATATCGCTGTTTTTTTTGTCCATTTATTTATGTCCAAAATAGAAAGTGCCGGTCAAAGAAAAAAGTACAATATTCCATTAAATGTATGCAGCGTGAATGATGTCCTCGCGTTTATATTCTTTAGTGAAGCCTTTGTGAATTCCACTGCAGGAATAACTGGTAATTTAACTGATGTAAAGCCCTACCTAACCCAAACTTAAATAGCTGACGTACCTAACCGGATTTTCTAGCCGCGTTCGGTGCGGTTAGGTCTGTGATTTAATGTTTTTCCGCGGATCCCTAATACTTTTTCTAAAATAATAGTACCTGCTTAGCTTAAGTTACACCTTATAACAACAGCTATGTGCAGTAGAGAACCCGTGTAATTCAGCTCAGCCTCTTTGAAGATTACCCGGCTCAAATACAGACAAAAAAGAACTTAAATGTTGTTTTTTGTTATATTTTGTCATGATAAAAAAAATGTTATTTTCATTTATATCTATGTATAGATAATGCAGAATATAATTTGTGTTGTAGCCACCAGTGAACTCCCAAAAGAGCTACAACAAAAAGCTACCCAGAAGACCCCTTTGAAAGAGTCAACGGCGGCCTCAGATGCAACAAGGAACAATTCAAATATGAAATCTCTGCTGGGACTGAGTAATCACCTGGTGTCTAGTGTAAGTACCTACCCGTACCTCTTTTCCTTTATTCGAGTGCCAATCCCATAGGCATCTATAACCTGCACCTTGGAGCCCATTGGATTTTCACCAATTGTACCTAGTAGGTAACTACAACTTTCATTACTGAAATAGGGTGGATTTCAGTAATGAAAGTAGTATTTTAGAGGCAGCTGAATGAAATATAATATAAGTAGATAGGTACCTATACGTTGTTAATTCAAAACTTCAATATTTTTGTTTTCTTTTCAATTTAAAGACGACCCGACCCGAATAACCGCTCATCCAAGACAACATACCTATACCTATGAGTATATAACCCGCGCCACGTATCTTGGACCTAAAATGTGCTCAAAATGTGCCCTATACCGCCTATACGCGCAGTATACATTTCTTAGGTGTCTTTTGAGGATAGCACGGGGTGCTACTGAGGTGGACGAACTCAAATTCACCAAGCATAGACTATTACAAAGCAATCTGCGGGCGCCGATTTAGGTCCAAGATACGTGGCGCGGGTTATACTCAATATTAACTAAAGGTACCTAAACAATCTTGTAGCTGCTTTTTATACAAACACATAAAATATAACATACAGAAATTAGCAATTGTACTACGATTCCGGTTCCGTGGTTCGGACTGCTGTTGGCGACTCGAAAGCCTTCCCCATCACCGTCGGGGTACACCAAGGATCCGTCCTTAGTCCTTACCTGTTCAGCGTGGTATTAGATGTTTTGTCGGACAGCATTAGAAACTCACATGAGCAGCCTCCGTGGTTGCTCATGTATGCTGATGATATTGCGCTCATGGACGCGGACAGGAGCAGATTGGTGCGACGCGTGAAAGGATGGAAAGAAGCGCTTGAGAACGGCGGTCTGAAGCTAAATGTAGCGAAGACAGAATACTTAGCGTTAAACTCCACAGATCCCACACCCGTCCGCATAGGCGATGATTTGGTCGAGCGCACGGACCAGGTTAAGTACCTGGGATCTGTACTTCATGTGACCGGTGAGATCGACCACGACGTCAAGGCACGCATTGCTGCCGCGTGGGCCAAGTGGCGAGAAATGACTGGCGTGACCTGTGATCCTAAAATGCCGGTCAGGTTGAAGGGGCAGGTCTATAAGACGATCATTAGGCCTGTTCTCTTGTATGGTTGTGAGGCGTGGCCGCTGCTCGAGCGACACAAGCAAGAGCTGCGTGTCACGGAGATGAAAATGTTGCGGTGGATGTGCGGCGTTACGCGCAAAGATCGCGTACGGAACTCTCGCATCCGCGGCAGCCTCCATGTCCGTGACATCGCGGATAAAATGCAAGAGAGCCGCCTTCGCTGGTGCGGCCACGTCTTGCGGCAACCGCCAGGCTACGTGGGGAACAAATGCCTGGCAATGGTACCCCCGCCGGGTCCAGGTAAAAGGGGTAGACCAAAGAAGTCCTGGCTTGACGTCGTGGAGGGTGATATGCGTGCAAATGGTCTCACTACCATGGACGCCCAAGATCGTGCGAAGTGGAGAAGGAAGAGCCGGAAGGCGGACCCTGAGCTCCGAGGTTATCTTGGCCACGGATGCAATCAGGAGAATACGTCTATATGCAGATGATGATGACAGAAATTAGCAATTAAAAACATACCGAGCTTTTTTATAATTACATTAACAAAGCCAAACAAACATCTTTGTCTAAACAAAATTAGGCAATTATCTCAAACTTCACTTTACTGGCAAGTACCTACTCATACTTGTTAAAATTGTACATCATCATCATCCTCATGTGGACGCATTATCCTGATTGCATCCGTGGCCAAGATGACCCCGGAGCTCAGGGTCCGCCTACATAGATTTGGCGTTATTTGGCCTTTCCGAGGGCAACTGCCGTCCGACCCCCGAACCCCGAAGGGTAAGCCAGCGCCAGAGCCTCGTCCGTTGTTTAGCAGGTGCACCGGCTTGCAGGTGAGGTTGGCTTGGGGCCCAAGATATTGGTGGCCCCCATTGCACCCACCCCATTAAAATTGTAACAGTTACAAAATAATGAAATTTAAGAAGTACCTATACTAGCTTTTTATAATACAATAACAAAGTCAAATAACATCTTTGTCTAAACAAAATTAGGCAATAACCTCAATTCAGAGAGTTCTGTACCTTCTTTCTCAATAATTTTATTAGTCTGTGACAGCTGTGTCACCGATGTAGTTTGTTATCATTAAAGTCCAAGTGACAAACAATAGCTTTCTTCTTTCATATGGTATTTTTCATGTCATCTCTTTTCAATCGCTTGGTTAGGTAGGGGACTGTAGATGAATTAAAAATGTGTGTGTGTGTGTGTTCGGCACATTTTTCTACGTTGATTTGTAAGCATATGACTTATCTATGAACCAGATCTAATAAATAAATGAATTGATGCCACTAACAAACATAACACAAAACCTAGACGCGTCGTGGATATTCTACTGCATCGCAATATAGTATAGATCAAAACGAATTTGCATCAATAGATATTAGGTTCTAGGTTCTTATTGGATTCTGAAGATGCAATAAACTCGATACCGGTTGCCAGTAGAGGTATGAGGTATAGCTAGCGTCAGCGGCAGTGCGCTCCACACAAAATGGAGACGTTAGAGGACTTTTTATTTTTCTATAAATATTCTGGTTTCACTAAAGTCCTGTCAATAAAAAATAATACACCTTTGTTAGGTGTAAGAAATAAATTTTGTAGACGGAATATGTCTAATATGTTTCTTTTTTTATATTATTATTAGCTGTGCCCTCAAAGGGCCACGACCAACTATTCCAACTATTAGCGCCTTCGCTGCGATAGGCGGGGGAGGGGGTGCGGGTCGCGTATGCCCGCGCAGTGTGTCCGCCTGTCCGTGCGTGTGACAGGTATCCGCCTCACGCAGCGCTGCTCTTGAGATAACATGAAACAAGCACGCACCCGGGACGTCCGCGCCGTGCGCCCGCTATACGCAGCGAAGGCGCTTAGGTCGGTAATCTGTACCATGACTTCGTTGGCGTGGAAGGAATCTAGGTTTTACTTCATATTTTTTACGTGGGCCATTAAGTAGTCTAGTCATTTGGTACCTAGTTTTACCTGAAAGGTTTTCCTCGAGATTTGAAAATTAAAGGTATGATTCCGAAGTCGACCGCCTGCGACAACTGATGACGCATGCAGCATGTTAATATTTATATCAATGCATGCAGCAGATCTGGGGGCACGGCAGTGCCCCCGCCAAGTCGAGCATACAGTTTACCCATTGCTTGTTAAAAACTCAAATACGGATAAAGGGGATCATTGGGAGAGTGTCTCGCGATCGTCAAATTCGCGAGCGCGCGCGAGTTGCAGAGTCCTTCGGCTTTTCACACCACAACGGATTCACACCGCGGTGCGAAACGCCCCAGAGCTCTTTTTGAAGGTGGCATTTCACACCGCGCTGGTTTATGCGTATCTGCGGCATGCGTCTGCAGTTGTCTTATGCGGTCACCTTAGGAATCATACCTTTATACTTTCCGAAATTCGATTTGGCGATAAGTAAACTAACACGAAAATCGACAGAGTAAAAATCCCGTCAATATCGGATCGGGAAAAACAGCAAAAAGTATACACATTGCAAAAATACATTCGTCGTCGTGAAACTCGTGAACAGAACGAGATTGAACCAATAGTGAGTTCCTACAATAGCCCTTCGGACTATAATATCGTTGTGAATAGAGTACATATTGCCCATCGTATTCGTACCTATATAAGACCTACTAGGTAGATATAAAATACTCCAGACGACCAATATTGTATTTTCGAGGGTGTGTTCATATTTTACACCCTTTTATATAAAGTTGTGTATTTATCTCCTTTGTCGATTACATAGATTTTAAATTTTGTTTTTTTTTTTTACTGGTGACGTACCCTGTGTATACTTTAGTTGTATTAATTTATTTAAACAACATTAGCAACCGAAATTACTTATATTCCCTCCAGCTAAGCTAAATTGTTTGTACTAGGAGTGGGTTCACGTCAATGGTGACTAGGATTCGAACCCGGGACCTTTCGATTGTAAGGCCGACCCCTTAACCATTAACATACCGATGCTTATAAATATTTTATTTGAATATAATTTAATAAAATTTTTATACTTATATATATTATAAATTATAAAAATTTTATTAATTAAATGTTGCCATAAGTTGATAATTACATGGGCAACAGTGAACATACTCGGTTTGGTTCCTAGCTAGGGGAGCGTAGAGAGGCGTCACCACATCTGTTAAGTACCTACTAAGGGTGGCCAATTCCATCCCTTGTAAATTAAACACTATTCCATGCACCTAGGTTCCGACGACGATGTAAACTTTATTATTTCATAGTTAATATTAATTTAACATCGATATTATTTATTAATTGAAGATAAATAAAATAGGCTAACTAATAAATTAAATACAAATAAACTAAAACAAAAGTAATAGACTACTGGCCCGTGTACAAAAATGATGGGTCATTTGAACCACCAGGTGACCTTTATAGAACGATATAAGAGCATAAAATAATAAGATTCAGCACTATGCCGTCACTTGTAAGCTGTCCAACTGAGTGCAGGTGAAGAAGAGGGGGTTGTAACCCACGATTACTTCACCATGTCGCATGATTTTTGTACGGCGTTGCGGAATAATGGATTAGAAGCAGTATTGAAATATTATGAAACTGATGCCGTACAAAATCAAATGACCAAATTTACCCTGGTAAAGTCGGAAAATAAAATAAAAATTCTGACTTTGTGGCTCACCATTTTTTGTACAGCACTACGCGTTTGCTTGTTATTTTTCATGGATCTATCGATGGTAAGAATGCCGTACAAAAATATATGACCAAAATGTACTCACTCTACCTGTACTTTGTACCTGTACTCACCTGCACTCAGTTGGACAGCTTACAAGTGACGGCATAGTGCTGAATCTTATTATTTTATGTTCTTATATCGTTCTATATAGGTCACCTGGTGGTTCAAATGACCCATCATTTTTGTACACGGGCCAGTAGTCTATAATAAACAAAAATATTTACAAGACTAAAAAGGTAGACCGGGAGATGATGACAGAAAAGTTCAAGACTTTTGTTACAAGTATGGCGACCCTTAGAGGGTCGAATTGGGTGATTTGAGAACCGAAAATAGTAATTTCAGAGTTGGCCCGTTGGCCCGTATGTTAAACATAACACTGTCATAGTCATTATACATAGCACCGTCACATCGGTCTGTGTGGTCGTGTGGTCAAGGAATCTGGTGTGCCATAAGGGTATCCCAGTGGTGAACAAAGAAGAAGGGTCGCACACGTCCATAGGCCACGGTAACCACTTCCCTTCAGGGAGACCGTGTGTTTGTCTGCCGCCTATGTGGCGTACTAAAAAATATTTATTTCTTCGCCATTAAACTTTTACGAAAAATATTTGTTATTTGTTCGATTCCCGCTCAATAATATGGGTATTTGCATTGGTATTGTCGTGTCTCGGAGAGCACGTTAAGCCGTCTGTCGGTCCCGGATGTCACTTGCCTTACACACATCTATGGCAGTCGTTACGGGTAGTTTTCGAACCCTAAAAAGTCCAAGAACTCGTCTAACTGCAATGCTCCGATATCGCCAATGGGTTGTGGAGGTCAGATGGCAGTCGCTTCACGGAAAATATCGAAGTTCACCCGCTGTTTGCGCACCCCGGACTTCGAAGTGAAAGCTTATGTTATTTGTAATGAATACATTTGGAATACTTTTGGAATGAACAATAATGTGTTATGTGCAGGAACCCAGAAAGCAAACGGAACAGGAAGATTACCGTTACAGAATTTCGGTAACTCCATCACACTTGACGAAGCTAGCCAAAACGCTCTTCGTTGGGTTCGATCCATCTTTTAGCAAGGTAAGAAGTACTTTAACTACCGAGTAAAACGGGGTGAATACAGATCAATAGGTGAATAGAGATAAAAAGGTCGTAAGATTTTTTTAATAATTTATTTTACAAAATTTCGAGTATGTCACCAGATACACGATAATTTTCTTCATAATTGCATTGGAGTAGTCAATAGTTACCCTTAAAAGAATATAACTACAGAATTTATTTGACTATTTTATTTCTATCCAACCTTTATTCCCTATTTACCCCGTTTTACGGTACTATAGAACGACAGAAGGGCATGGAGGTATCAATACAACTATGTCCTTCTGCGGAAGAGGTCTTGACCAAGACGGACAACAAAATGATCCTACAGGGGTCGGTTTTCTCCCTATAAACTACTAAAAAGATTGTTAATCAGACAAATTACATAGAGTACCTCAGTAGGTAATTATTGCTAATTAGTTTTTGTCTGAGCGTAACGCGGACACAACAAAGGTACTCAATCCTTGACATAAAGGCACCTACCGTTGCCACTGGCAATGGAAACAGCCGCGGATGCAATTAGTTCGCCCTGTTGGCTCTGAATGTATGGTCAATCAAGGTGTCATCAATTATGCACGCACAAACGATATGTTTTTATCATTTGTAATTGTGGTAAATGTAGCAATGTGCTGACCACATCTATGGATGGACTGATGACTGTTGGAGCAGACGAGTGCTAGAATGGCGAATGCCAATCGGTAAACGGAACTTAGAACGTCCTCCAGTCAGATGGACGATAGACCTGAAGAAGGTACCTACTTATGGGATAGGTGAATGCGGCAGGTGGTGGTGGCGCACATTGGGAGAGGCCTATGCCCAGCAATGGTCTGCAATAGGTTAATTAACATGTTTATACGGTTATTAGTCGCATAATAGTCGTGTACTCATCATCCTCTGACGCCACAGTTGACCCATCAGTGATTTAACTCACTGAAAAATACCTAATACATAAATATGTGTTTTAATTGTAATTCGGCCAACTTCATGTAAGTATCATGCAGGAAGCTTCTCATGATACAAGACATCGCACATGAAATAAAAACCCGATGCATACATACACGCCTTTTAATCCATGAAGGGTTAGGCAGTGGTGTATCAACTAACACCCGCATTTCCCCAACTATTATTTTCAATGCCACGGAATAGGGGGTGAGCCTATTACCTTCCTGTAGGATGGAGAACAGCGCCCACCCGACACCCACAGGAACAGATAGGCCCTATTTCTGGCTCCACTGGAAACCAACACGGCATACCTTCTACATAAAAACCTGATGATATATTCTATTTGCAGGATTACTTCGAGCCCTTCGAGAGACGACCACGACCTGTGACACTTGTTGCGTTCAGGAAAAAGGGACTACAGCCGAGACACGTTTTGAAAGTATTACTTGAATTATAATAGTTTCATATATATCATTATGATCTGTTAAGAGCACCTGAAAACGGCGAGCATGTATGAAATCATTTATGAAAGTAGAAGAGTTGAAAGGTGTATGCCAGGATCGTAGCAAGTGGAAAACTGTGGTCTCTGGCTACCCCACTGGGAAAGAGGCGTGACTGTATGTTGTATGTATGTAAATATTATATACATAACTCTGTCTGTATGTTAGTTACGCTTTCGCGCCTAAACTACTGAACCGATTTTAGGGATAGATAAGACCTTGGGCAGTAGGTACTATTATTTATTCTGTGCCTTGGGAAAGGATATAGGCTATGTTTGGTCGCGATAACCGACATCCACGTGATTGGAGCCGCGGGCAGCAGCTAGTTGTTTTTATGTTAATGTTAATGTTAATGTATGATGTATGTATGTTAATATACATACATCATACATACAGGAAAAATACTAGTTATAAAAATCTGCTCTCCGTCGACTCCTTTACCTAGTACAGTTTGGTTTATCTTTCACGGAAATAACTGCCGTCCGACCTGACTGCAAAACAAAGATATCAAACTAGTCTTAGCAGGCCCTCGATTCAGCAGGGCATTATAATTTTAGACTTTACTGCTATAGACATAAAGTTCAAAATGAAACGAATTACCTAACCGAACGGAGTATAGGTACTTTTCTAATTGAAGACATTTCTTTCAGCTTAATGATAACATCAAGTCTTTGGAGGTAGCCGAGTTGCAGTCACCTTACAATGACGTCGGCAGTTTTTGGCAGGACGAACCGGGAGAGTTAGAACAAGCGAATAAAAATTGAGCTCTTCAAGTTACTGCCTAACTATTTTACTATTTTTACATGATTAGTTTCTTAAAATTTTTAATAAATGTCTGTATAAATCGAATTAGTGGATTTTATTTCCTTTTTTCACTTTTTTGGACGTAAAAAAAAATGAATTGCAATTCTGTTAGTCTCGCTAAAACCGAGAACGGCTGAACCGGTTTGGCTAATTTTAGTCTTGAAATATTCGTGGATGTCCAGGGTTTCAACGGTGAGATAATATGGAAAAATAATCTGAATTCCACGCAAGCCGAAAAAAATATGGCGGTACTACAAAGTTCGCCGGGTTAGCTAGCATAGAAATATTTTCATAATGATTTAATACACCGCATTCATCATCATTCTTTCGGCTTTCCAGGTAGGTACTAACTACTAATAAGCTAAGCTGAAGAGATTGTTTGTTTGTCTGTTTGGTTGCGATAATCTCAGGAAATACTGGTAGCCCGTTTATCGAGGAAGGTGATGGCTAAATATCATTACGCTACCACGTAAGAGAGCGGAGCAGCAACCATGTTAACAAATCCGGAAAATTCCCATACATCATTTGAAAATTGATAAAATACGGACATTTTGTAACTCAAACACCCCGGAAGGCGAATCCGGGGCGGGGCGGCTAGTTAGTTTACAACTGTTGGACTGTTAATAAGTTTCTCAGTAGGAACTATTATCACAGTGCCTGTAACCAATACCTATTAACGCCTATTGTGGTGTAGGGCATGTATTGTGATCTATTTCTAATCACCACCAACTGGGCAGTGGGCAGGTCTAACTAATATTATTGTTTTAGCCGCACCGCAGGCGGTTTATCACCTACCCACGCAAGATGGATCACATCCTACGTAGGTATCTACGATAAATTAAATATGTATTTAGGATATTGAATTGTCTCACGCCGTTGAAGAGAAAAAGGTATAGGTACCTATCGCTTAAAAAGCTCACATTTAGGAGTACTTTTGGATTAACTTGAAACGGTACGCGTTTCAGTTTAATTCAAAAGAGAATGACCGGACTGCGTAGAAAGAGTACATTTTGTGACGTCACGTAGAGTAGTACAACTGTTTATTTATCTGTGTCACTGGGGTCAGAATTTAAGCCGATAACTATACCTACGCCATGGCTGACACAAGTCTCACAAAGACCGGTGCTGAAACTGCTGAACACCTGTCAAGGCTCCAAGGCCTTGATTCTGCTAAAGCAAAACCACTGTCATACCACGGACACTGCAAAAAAATATAACGAGATCTCACTATACAAGTTAAACTTCGCAAAATGCATTCGATATTATAATACCTGCGATAACACAATATTTTATTATTATTTGGTATACACAATAAAATTATGATTCGAATTCTACATTTTATTGCTGTTACACAAACTCAGTGATGACAGCGCTTACAGATATGCAAGTTGTTCTTATAGGAATGTTGACAGCTCTTATTGTTGTTGAACGTGTCAATAGTTCAGAGGTGGTCCCGTTGAGTGCAGAAAGTGACGAGGAAAACACCCTAAGACAAGCCTTGTTTCTGGTGAAATTACTTAAAGCAGGTAAATTATAAATTAAGTTAAGGGCCCGAAAATTCGGGACTCAGACAACCTTACCTGCAAACGGACATCGGTCATCAGCTCACGAACGAGGCTCTGGCGCACGTTGTATTCTCAGGGTTGGGCGTTCAGGCGGAGTCGCTCCCGTAAAATCTAAGATAACTTAATCCGTATTTTACAAGTAGCTATGCTATGAGATTTAAATTACAAGCAGATACATCAGATCATCATTTCTCCTCTGAGCCTTTCCCCAGTTTAGTTGGAATTGTCTTTCAGTTTAACTAGGAAGCGACCGAATTCGATATTTTTATTTTCTATGAAGCGACTGCCATTTATGACCTCCACAACACACTGGCGATATTGAAGTTCTGTAATTAGACTAGTTGAACTAGAAGTTCTATAGTCAAACCGTTGTCAAACTTTTAATGCCCGCAGTAACTGGACCCCACGACCCACTTTAATTGAGACTTTTCTCAATGTGATGAATCACCTAACTACATAATACACCCAATCATATTGATGATGATGCAATCAATAATTATATTTCTTTATCCAAGTGTTATTCATCTTGTACAGTAAGCTTCAGAGAAAAGGGACCCCCCTTGATAATGACATGAAAGCATTGAAGTTTTTTGAAAAATTGTGTATATGGAATGTTGGTCTAGTGGTTATGTTATGACCGATGCTTTGTGGAGACGGTAAGCGGGGGTTCTAATCCTCGGACACAAAGTTCTTTTTTTTATTGATATACTTACCTACTTAATTTTTTTTTTCTCATAAGCACTTTTTGTTAATTATTATTTAAGGAATCAAATTTTATAGTAGGTCATATCTAATAAATAGGTTTGTAAGAAAAGATGGGTAATTTCACGATGCCAAATTTTTTGCTAATTTCGGTGACAGTTTTCAATCATAGGTTTTCCGATGAAAAAAAATTTCAATGTTCTTTTAGAAAACTATATACTACTAGATATTCTAAAAGAACTCCATTAAATTTTTTCATCGGAAAACCTATGATTGAAAACTGCCACCGAAATTAGCAAAAAATTTGGCATCGTGAAATTACCCAGATAGGCTTGTTAGTACAAGTTATTGTAGGTATATCATGTATCTATCAATAGATACTGATAAATACTATATAGTAGTGTTTATTCTAACTGCCTCCATGTCATTATAAATGAATATTACTTATGTTGTATCATTATTATTGTCAACTGATACGTTATACACACTCTCGAGCGCTAATTGGTCCCCTCGGACGAAAACTGATATATGATATGACCCAATTACGTAAAAAAATAATAAATACGGCTCGGGGCGATGACTTGGAACTCAGAGAAAATAAATAATATTTTTACAATATTAAGATCTAGGAAATGAAGTTTGTTTTGTTTTGCAATACTGCTCAGCTCCTAATGATCGTAGCGTGATGTTACTTTCCCTAAGAACTGGACTATCAATTGCAAATAGAATACCTATCTATTTCAATAATCCAGAGACTAGTGCTTACAAACTCTTCAGCTTTATTATTAGTACTCCAATGCCTGCGACTTCGTTAGCTTAAGTTACGCCTTATAACATGGTCTATCTACCAGCGCTGGTCTCATCAAAATAGGCTCAGCCGTCCGAAACCACCTAATATTAAACTGTTATTTTATTATTACAAACAGACACTTTAATTTCATGTATTTGTAAAAATGAGTGTATATTTTTTAAGAGCACATGAAATATTTGCGAGACGACAATGAGCTTGTTACCAGTGATGCCGATGATGCAAATAGTACGTGCCCGGATGAGGACTTTAACTCAACAACACCATCATTATCTACTGTCCCAGGTAAGTTCTATCCACGCCACACACACGTAAAACAGTTGAACAGGAACCAACCATTCCTACCAACATCCTTGAGATACAGGCCAACCTGACTTGCAATTGTACCTGCGAAACTACATGCGAGGCTGTGGAGCAGGCTTTCCACTGAGGGTTGGAACTTGGAAGGCCAGAAGATATTCGCAAAAAAAATCAATCTTAAAGCCGACATACTTACCAATCAAAACTTCGGGTCTGCAGACAAGAAATGAGACAGATGTCAGAAATTTGTCGCAGGAAAATGTGCGACAGATTCCGAAGTGCAAGCTTTGACGCATCCGAGCAATCGCTATGAAGATGATGTACCTAACTAATGAATAAAACACCAAAACAAACATTACGCCCGATATGCGTTGGTATAGGTCAGTAACTGAAAAAGACAAATGTACTGATTTAATAACAGCTTAGGTACATACATCACGTAATCACGTTTATAAAATATATCTATGTTTATGCGATGTTTGTGGAGCCTGCATTAGCAAATATAGTGTTGATCTTGTTTATGAGAAGACGAACTCGACACTCAGATGTATTCGGAACAATCAACAAAACGCGATGTTAGCATACCGCATGTTTTAACTATAAAGCTAGTCTACACAATGATATCGGCAACTGGTTGCCAGTGTTTGGTACCAGTTCAAAAGCCTGGTACCGTATACCTATAATATATTTAACCTCCGATTTTCTTAACTTACCTACTTATGTATTTCGTTATTGCTCGGCTTATAAGGGCCACCCAAAAACTCGGCAATCAATTGCAAAAAGAATTTTTCAAATTACACGTGTACTTTGAAAAATACTTGGACCATGGACTTCCCATAGTTTAGTTCGGAAACTAAAACTACTAAGTTTTACTGATAGGATAAATTGAAAGAAAGACCGGCCGATGGACTCCATATTCTTGCCATTTTCAGCGACTACACCACCGGTGATGTTGACTTCACCACCGAACCTCGTAACTCCACCATCACATGCAGCTCCAAGCGCATTGCCGGTACACATCGCACCTAATGTACCCGCCGTAGCCAACACCAATTTTCCACCACACATGGTACACACCATTCCAGCTCAATATATACCACCGGGCGAAAATTATAATTACCCATACAGTAAGTCTTTTTAAGTTGATAAGAGTTCTTACTACTAAATTCACTGGATCATGGAGAGGCTCCATTGGCGTACAAAGTGAATGGAGGTAGAACCTCGCCATGATCATCTGATTAATCATATTACCAAAAATTGCAATAAGTAGGTATCTAACTTTTAATTTGACAGTAGGTACACGTTGTCGTCTGGGAGAAGTATGAAAGACTATGATCGCTTTGCTATACTTTTTTAAAGCTGTGCTCTTTAGCGCACAGCGCAATATACGGCTTAATAATCTTTAGAGTAGTTAATACCGTAGTTGTTTAATATTTTACTCTATAAGTCCGATTTACGATAGACTAACACCCGTATTCACAAACAACACTGTGAGGTCTCATAGTGTGCTCAAGCGCATAGGGCTGGTCAAATTAATTCACAAACAGCAGTATCTAACGCAGTGCGTTCCCTCAACGAAGTATTAATTAAGTGTGCTCTATGACTAAAAAGGCTTGCCAAAACGAACGCACTGAGATTTGTCGCTCTTTGCACAATTTTCGTAGTACGCATAGCGAAGTATTGTTTGTGAATACGGGTGATAGACAGCACGCTCTACAAACCCTTACGAACCCTACAGTCTACAGTGCAATTCTCTAAGCATAGGTACAACGTCGAGCACAGCGACAACCATGATAGAGATTGCCATTGGTCAGACTGAGTGACGTCACTGGAGATCGGCCAAGGCTGTCGAAGCGCTATCCCGACGCTGCGCTGTGTGCTTAGAGAATTACAGGCTTCTATTTTTTAAGCTAGTATTTACTGGACAGATAGGGTGAGGGTGACCACACGTTTAAAATGAACGGCATAAAAAAACTACCTATTCGACTAAAGGTCCAACCCCACCAAACGGACGGCATCGGCCCGGATTTTACAATCTTTAAACAAAATTAAATCTTATTATCACAGTGTTTGAAGTTTATATTATCAAGTCACGCACAACAGCTTGACAGCGACGTGCGGCGGCGGCATGACGCACGTCAAGCTGTCATGCGTGACTTGGTAATATAAACTTTAAGTGCTGTGATATAAGATTTATTTTGTTTAAAGATTGTAAAATCCGTTCCGATGCCGTCCGTTTGGTGGGGTTGGACCTTTAAACGAACGCAAAAACAGGTGAGGACAGACCTTGGATTTAAAGAAGAGATGAATGTGGATCAACTGCTTTACTTTTTGAAGAAGTTCGCAACGATGATTTGGGGGAGTTTAAGAGTATTTTTAGTTTTATGTTGGTAGCATCTTACAATCTCAAAAATTCGTCGCAATACAAAACAAACCAAACGCGTGGTTCCTGTTTACTAGCCCACTGCTAACTAGCTTCGCCGGTCACATGAAGCTAGTAAACAAGTTTTGGGGGATGCTACTAGCCTGAAAATAGAACTCCATCCTATTAAAAACTATCCTGGCTTGTAAACTAGCTTACTAGCTTAAAATTGAAGATAGTTTTGTTTACCGAAGCCAGTAGTGCTAGCTTGCTAGCTTATTATCACTAGCTTACTATCTTGGCTTGAAAAACTAGCCTCGTGTGTACCGGGCATTACCGATATTTTAACATGCCAAATTAAAACCCAGGCGCAGTCTGTTCTCTTGCTTTCTGAATAACATTTCTCGATGTGCGTCACTAGAAACAATGGTATGCATGTAAACACATCTGAAGCCTATGCGCAGGCACAACTGTCGTTGAACCAGTTACATCGACAAGTAGACTGGAAGATAAAAAATTTAACTGTAAATATTTCAGTATTTGAACTGTTACCGTGTGATGCGCAGTTGGAGTTCAAAGACTGAAATGTTTTCACGTTTCATTTAAATCAAGTTATTATGACGTGTTGTTTTGAGGTTTTGAGGGTTTTGACTTTAGAGTTCAAAGATGAAATGGAAATAGGTACTTGTTATGAGTATGACACTTATGACTTTACATTTACTTGATGGTTTTATCAAATAAACCAATCGAGGTGAAGGTTCACTGCAGGTTAATTAGACTAAATTATGTTAGTGTACAATTAAGAATTATTTATTTATCTATTTATTAGACCCCTATAGTACCTACCCACTGTATTATAAGTAGATAATGAAATGCATGATTGATTTGAGAAATTGACAAAATTGTAGTCAAGTTATAAAACATGAGCCAGCTCTGCAACTTCATGTTGGCATATACGAGTATAACAGAAGAGTTGTGTGACAAGTTTTCAGCTTGCCTCAAGCATTTACTCAAAAATTGGTACGATTTCGGATTATTAGGTCAATCAGTGGTTGGAATTTTGTATGAGTACCTATAACTATATGTACCTACCTATGTACCTACCACTTACGTCAAGTAATTAAATAATATTTTCGAAATAGTTTAAGGAAGAATCAATGGACTTATTTACGTAGGTATTCATCTTATTCCAGGAATGAACCAACGGCGAATGATGCCTGCAGATGACGATTACGGTGGGTACTAATATTATAATCAATAATATTAAATTACGGTGGGTACTAATATTATAATCCTACTTAATATTATAAATGTGAAAGTTTGTGAGAATGGATGTGTGGATGTTTGTTACTCTTTCACGCATAAACGGCTGGACCGAGTTGGTTGAAATTTGGTATGTATGTATATCAATGATGTATTATTTTTATAGATACGTCATACACGAAGATGGCGGCTTTCAAAAATGGCGCAAACACAACATATTAGCTACTTCTAAAAATACGTCAATGTTATTAATTTATATGAATTATATTATTATATACAGTAATAATATTATATTATTACGTATTTATTATTAAAAACGTTTTTTTTGGATGGCGCACTGTCGCGATTCTGATTGGTGCATAAAATGATGACCAAAAGTCATCATTTTTTTGTCGCCATTTTAGAGTGTGGACAACATATCTATAGTTTATAATACATCATTGATGTATATAGGTTTTATTAACATATAGGCTACTTTTTATCAACACACCACGCGGGCGAAGCCGCGGGCGAAGCCGCGGGCGGAGCTAGTCAATAATATTAAATTCACGCTTCTTTCTTGACAGCAGACCAGCATGCAGGTCTAAAAAGGCCACATTGAGCGATTCCGCTAAAAATGTGTAACTAACTTTATGATAAAATATGAATTTCCAGTAGATCTTAATAGATTCCTATGGCCTACGCTACTGGTCTGTATAAATAAATGGCGTTATGACGACCAACTAATAGACTAATACACTACAAAATCTCCAAATTCCCTTATAGCTTTAACTTAATAGCACTCAAAATACGGTTGAAAGCTTGAAATAAAGTACCTACAGAGAAAGTAGATTACCTATTAGTATCTACTAATGTAAACATTATAGGTATTCATGTATACAACTGTCTGCACTTACACTTTTGACATCGCGCGCGATAGTATCTAAGTCTTGATATAAACATCTACCTCCTCATTGTAATACCTACATGAGATCATTGTTAAATGCACTCGTATATTGTTCAGCTTTATCTACCTTATCTTAAGTTCTATTGTGATTTCCAGGTGACCTGATGCCAAGATTGGGTAAGTATTCAATATTTTGAATCGAGTAGGTCAACCATAAGTGTCTTAAAGCAAAAAATGTATTGTATGCAGTCACTGAACTCAACATTTAAGCATGATGGTTCCGTACCTTAGAGTCGAAAAGAAAATACCTGTAAGGTTCGTAGATAGATCAATATCGAAACAAGGTGCTAAAATGATAATAATAATAAATAAATAATAAATAAATAAATTTTGTAGGACAATCTACAGAACGCTATCTAGACCCAAAGCATAACTTAACTATAGCTTGTCATATGTAGGTTCTAGAATGCGGATAAATATACTTAGATACATTTTTTTTTGTAAATACATACAATCATACATAGTATACTACATAGAAACAACAAACAAAATGATGAAACAAATAATAACATATAAAAAAATCTTGTTTTCAGGTGGATATAGAAGAGCAGACTATAATTCACAACGCATTGCGCGTCGTATGGACTACGGTAACTCTCAATAAATCATTTATTACAGCTCTGCTGATAGCCGATGGAGAAGATTGCGAATTGAGACGCCTCCCAGCTAGAGGGATGGGCGATATTTTTTTTATTTGTTAGACCTGTGTTGCGCAAGGACCAGGTGCTATGGCGTACGTACTTTGGGGTCTATCTCCAGTAGGAAACTGAAATAGTCTAATTCATTCATTAAAATATCTATATTCTATACCACCATTAATAACAGTATTGCCAATGTCTGTATTTTACCTATCTATTGTATACCAGCATTTTTAATAAATTGTTTTAGGGGAGAATTACAGAAGGTTTGGCTACTATGATCAACCACCATTGCTTAGTGAGCAGGCTTTAAATAAAGGTACCTAATGTAAATATTTTACTTATTGTTAATATTGTACAAATTTGCAACCATACAAACTAAGCATAACTTGTGTTTCCCATCGTTAGTCAAGACACATCACGTGGTTAGGCAAACTGTTAAGTGTTAATATCGGTTTTATCTCTTTCTTCGTGATTAATACTTTATAATGATTTAGCATA
Source organism: Eilema depressum (assembly GCA_914767945.1). Classification (NCBI taxonomy): domain Eukaryota; kingdom Metazoa; phylum Arthropoda; class Insecta; order Lepidoptera; family Erebidae; genus Eilema; species Eilema depressum. The sequence goes on along the minus strand of OU612012.1, from coordinate 43,651,704 downwards.
AGACAGCAATTCGCATTTGGCAAAATATCTAAAAGGCCTTATTAACTACAATGCTGAGAAATGTAAAAAAAATATAATAATATGTGTTAATAGTAAACTACATATTTACTATATTTATCTCATGCCCCTTTGATGCTGCACTGCACAGCCGTAACGTGATGCGATGTAGTAAAAATTAATTAGAGTAAAAGATTAAGATTTAATTGAAGTTTATAAAAAAAAAAATAGAGTAAAACGAATGAATGTGAAATACTCGTATATGTACCTCCATTACAACCTTACAAGCTTTGGTAATCCGTGTCTATTCATTTTAGGATACAGAAGGGTAGCCGATAGTGGTAAAGAAATTAATGAAAACACTGGTACCGAGGTAACTGGTGAGTACCTAGTACCTACCTACCTAATTTAAGCGTATAACCCATCTACTTTTCTAATATATACTCGTACTAGCTATAAGTACATACATTTTCTATTCGCAGGAGTAAGCGATGCATTGCCAAAAATGAGTGAAACTATTGAAATTGTGGTCAAAGGTTAGTCATCCACATATTGGTTACAATGGTTACCTGTAGTACTACAAATACTCATCGAATTGTGAACCTCCTCCTTTTTGAAGTCGGTTAAAAACAGTCGGCCATGCGATTGGTCCATGTTGATATGGCCATTACACTACCGAAAGATGGCTTCATTCAGTACTTAGTGTAATAGCCATGCAATTTTATTTAGCTGAGTGTGTTAGGGGGAATATTAATAATTTCGGGTCGGTTACTAATAGGTAACACAGAATAAATAAACAGTCAGCTCAGCTTCCAACTATTAGGTAATCTGTGGCTCAGCCTTTAATAAAAAGCGCTACTCTTTAAAAAGGAGAAAAGATTGATCCTGCTTGCCCGACACATTAAGTATAATAACTACATTAGGCAGGCAAGGTACTACGGGTTCTTAACTCCATAATTTCTGTTCATAGGTGCAGGTGATGGGGCTACAACAATTAGTGAAACTGTTGGAACTGGCATACCAGGTTTAGTAAATGGCGTAATTTTACTAATTTTTTTTCTTTTCTTCTTTCGATACAGTGGCCCGATCCGTACTCCATGGGCCCAATTCAGAAAAAAAAACGTTTTTAAAAGTGTGATTTCAATAATTTATTTGAAAACTAATTAAAATAGGAGTGATTCTTAAGGTTTGGATAATAACCTCACGAAAATGTTAGGTTTTGTGTTGACAAATCATACGGAATACCTACCATGGTTGTGTTCACACAATTTCTTTCGGATGCAATTGACATTACGCATTTAGAAAACATGGTGTCACTGAATCGGGTCCCAGCTTAGGTAACCGACAGTACCTACCGACATCTTTTCACTGGACTCAATGATCGTGCTATGAACCAGTGGCACCATTGAACTATAATTTACTTATATTAGATTCCACACCGTCCGATCTCGCATTACAAATAATCCCCCGATCCTTTTACCAACTCAGTTGGGGTCGATTTTCAGTCTAAAACTCTAAATAAATACGAAGCGACCGAAGTCGACACGGATAATGAAGATCTCATTTATCTTCAATGAAGAGCAGTCTTCTAAACCTAATTACCGGTGGAACATTCATTAGTTATTAATTACAGAGGGTTAATTTATTCTAAGGCTAAACATAGTCTATTTAGATAATTAAGCGTGTAGCGTATTTTTGAAGGAGTTGGTACATATGATCGAGAGGTCCCGGGTTCGAATCCTGGGCATAACATTACCGACGTGAACCCACTCCTAACAGAAGCAATTCAGCTTAGACTAGTAATTGTGGGTACTATTATTCGTTCTAAAAAATAAATAAATAATTGTTTGTTTTCAGTTTCAACCCACACTGTATCTTTGCCAACGAAAGTATCAGAAAGCACGATGAAGAAATCATCCTTAGTATTACCAGTATCAAAAAGTGTGAAAGCAAAGCTATCCCCATCAATTCGGACGACACACCAAAGCACAGTGCGCCAGAACAGCGCCAGCGCTTCACAAACCCTTGGAGGTAACTTTTCTTCGAAAGGGTCAGTCGGGGGGCCTCAGGGGCAAAAGAGTTGCCTTATTGGGTCACTTTACTCGCGTAACGTCATAAGGTGCGTCCAGAGCTTCGCAACCTTTTCACACAAAACACGAAATACATCATTTAATAAACAGATTTATATCTCCATGTTTTTTCACAACATTTTTCATTGTATTTGGCACTTAAGAGAAAATATACTTAGGTATACCTACTCTAAGGTGCCAAACATTTAACAACGAGCACCTTAGAGAAGGTATTATTTCTCTAAAGTGCCAAATAAGATCTATCTTCTATACTATTATATAATTGTAAAGTGGTCGTGTCTGTACATTGGAGATATTTAAAAAAAATACTTGGGTTATGTTATGTTAACGATACTGAACACGAAAATATTTTTTTTGAATTGCCTGTCTGTTTGTCTGTTTTTCCGCGATGGACGCAAAAACTACTGGACGGATTTTGATGCGGTTTTTTTTGTTAGAAAGGGCTTGCTCAGACTTAAAATTTTAGGTTTGTTTAATCGCAATCGGTTGAGTAGAACAGAACCGAAGATATGAGCAAAAGTCGCGTTAACCGAGTTGAACGCGGGCTGAGCCGCGGGCGGAAGGCTAGTAAAAAATATTGTGAAAAACATGAGCTCTAGACGCACCTTTACTTCATCATCATTGGCCACAGCATCTTAAATAAAAGATGATTTTTGTTGTACCTTTACTTACACTTTTTCTAATCAAACAGCCTCTAAAGCCGACGTTTGGAAGAACAAACTAGGCAGGAAAGACATTGCTCGTCAAAGGACTTCTACTGGAGTCCCAATTGATGCAGATCTTGTTGCGTCAGAAGTTGCTTCAGATCTATTATCCGAGATAAAAGGGACTAAATCTGAAAAAAGTGCACTGAACGTTCGAGAGGATGTTGACGATGACGATTCGGAATACAGCGAAACACCCACATTTACAAGAAGTACTATGAAAATATTTTTGAAAGGTAGCTCAAGAATGCAAATTCCATTTTCTGAAAATAATGCTTTTTGTCATTTATACCCGCATAACAAATTATGTGGATCTGGTATTTGAAACTAATAAATACCATACTTTTACCTGTCGAGTGTTATTATCGTGTTTTGTCGTCCTACCTATTATGATCTATATTATGAATTTCATACTGTAATAAAGTACATACCAACAGCCTCCGTGGCGTAGCGGTAGTGAACGCGGCCGCTACGCAGGAGGCGCGGGTTCGATCCCCGCTCAGTGCAAATATTTGTATGCATGAAATATGAGTATTTGCATTGGTCTGGTCAGAAACTACTATTAATATAAGAATATAATAAAATATAATAATTGAAGAATATATTCACAGAAATTACTAAAATTCCCATTAACCCCTCCATCCAGCTAAGCTGTTAGGAGTGGGTTCGCGTCGGTAGTGTAGGTAATACAATAATTATGATTATGTGAAAAGGTAATAGGTACCTATAAGATTGGGTCCCATTCAAGCACACTTAGCGCCTTCGCTGCGTTTAGCGGGCGCACGGCGCGGACGTCCGCTTCGCGTGCTTGATTCATGATATATTTCAAGAGCAGCGCTGCGTGAGGCGGACGGACTGCGCGGACATCCGCGACCCGCATCCGCTTAACGCAGCGAAGGCGCTTATAACAATTTATTCAATGCTACTCATTGCAAGTCAGCACTGCAATAGGCATTTTCAAAGTCAAAGGGTTTGCTTTAGGTCAAGACTGTATTTTCTATAAACGCTGTTGCTTCGGCATAACATGGTTACGTAAAGTGGTTGAATAACTGATACAGGGTATTTATTCTGGTTAATCCTACTATAATACAATTTAAATATGTACAATATTAACAATAAAACTAAAAAAACAATAACTTGAATAGAGTGCGCGGAGCGACGGCGACGGCAGCGCGTGGTCTCATGGAGACCTGTTGAATCCTCGCACGAAGGTTTCAACGGCGTAATAGCATACGTACGAGGGCTTGCTACGACACTTTTGAGTGCATTTCACCAATCAAGAAAGACGTAGGCCTAGCCTCTACAGAGTAACACGTAATGTAATCTATCGTGTTGAAATGTGAATCCTGTGTAGGTACTGGACGGCACCACGAGCATTACATGTTAAGGTGCTGATAAACTTGAGCATTCACTTGTAATGAGCATTCTTTCGCTTTAGTCGAGAGCGTTTTAGTCGCTTCAGACCCACGGTACCCCTGGCCATACCCCTGGTGGTACCGTAGGTCTTTTAAAGTTAAACGGTACCACCGAGTGAGTGACCCTATACTTCGACTTTTAATTAGATGCAGTAAAATGACGTTTCAAAATGTCATTGCGTAAAATAATGTTTACAGCCTAATCTCAATAGGGATGTGATTCAGTTCACACAAGATCATTCTAATCGTTCCATAACTAACTCATAATAATATATCTGGGTACCTACATAATGATTTTAATATTTTAAAAATATAAACATACTCTAAAGTAGTGGAATCCATTCATTATTTTACCCTATTTGCCGTAATATTTCAATTGTGATGATTTTTATACGCCGAGACATCAGTTTTTGGCGTGGACTCAAGTTATTGAATATTATGTAGAAGCGATACTGAATTTTTTTGTACTAGGCTAGCATGAGTTGTAGGTCCCATTTGAAAGATATCTTAGACACCTAGCAGCGTCCTAAGTTTCTAATTCGAGTCTTATGCTGTTTAAGTATAGTTTAATCTCAAATAAAAACGTAATAAGTGATATCTTCCGGACATGTCGGTTTTGACACGGCTAAAACGGTCTATTTCACGAGGTTTTTTTTCACTTCTTGTAATGGAAAAATAACGTTTACATGACAGCTATTTCAAAAGTGCTAGTATCAAATAAGTTTCAAACTTAATAGTTGTGTTTTGTGTGGGTGCCACGGCGGTCAACATTTCTTCGGGTCAGTTTGAGACACTTCTTAAGTATTCAGCTTACCTACTTAGTTTACATGATTTAATTATTCGCAACGCTCAATTATATTATCAACGCGCTCTATCACTCTCGATCGAAACAATCCCGAAGATGTCGTGGACGAAAGCACGAATTCAAGAGTGGCTGACCACTAAAAATATTGCATTTGAACCAAATATGGTGAAGGCCATTCGAGATGGCTGTAAAGGTATCAGACTTCTAAGACTGCCCCCTTATCACTGTGAATTAAAACGATGAGTTATTTTGGTCTCAGGCAAAGGGGCACGTCGCAGATAAATTAATAAGACGTATGAAATGCTACAAGTGAAAACTTTTTTCCAAGAAGTAATCAACAAAGTGACACCGGCTAAGTGGAGTGACTATTGTGTCTCACACTATAAAAGAGGAACACAATTATGTACCACCTCGATCATAGTAGATGATGAATAGACAGACAGATTTGTCATTAGTGTGATTGAACGTGACAGCGACAGTGATTCCGATAAATATTGATTATAATATCATTATTATGACATTTTTGATTCGTTTTGAATGTACATTCCTATACTTTCACTGAAAAAGATCAATTCTTTATCATATGTAATAATAAAAAATACATTACAACTTAATATTGAATCTTTAAAACAAAACCAAAGATCATTCATTTATTGAATGATTCACTTGCTCACTTAGCCACATCCCTATTTATTTTTCTTCAAAAAGTGGTATCCCACAAAACGTCATTTTACTGCAGCTGATTAAAAGTTCGACTATAGTGATGTGTTGACCTACCTATCTCGCGAATGATAAATAGGTAATTAGGTAAGTAATAGTCATAGGTAAGTATATATCTAAAATTAAAAATTAAAAATAAAACGCGGCAAAATAAATTCAAGTAGAAATGCCGATCAAAGTCAGACCACGGAATCTCTACCTTTGTATTAATTCTTATCTGCATAAATTAGTCCTTTGCTATTAAAGATTGTTTCAATACCTGTTGATTACCTTTTGAATGATTGAAATCGGATGTTCTATTCAAAAGATATTACGAAATTATAAATGTCAATGAATCCGGTAGATTCCCATACATTATTTGAAAACTATTTAATTACGGGCATGGGCTAAAAGGGTGCAACGGGTGTTTGAAGTATGTCACGACAGACGAACAGAAGATGCAACGGGAACGGAATCCGAATGCGGGGTCGGAACCTCCATACGATGCGTTTTTGGTGGGTCCGAGTCCGACATAATCACTCCTGATGGCCAACGGGGGTCAACGGGACGGGGCCCGGGGGTCCGAGGGAACTTTAGCACAAAAAATAAGTTGGAACGGAATCCGAATTCCACGCGGGCGAAACCGCGGGCAACAGCTAGTATTCCATAAATATAAATATTCCACTACATTTTACACAGCGCTATCTAGACCCAATCTTGTGTTATGGAATTGTGAAAACTAAGAATCTTTTTTTTGTAAATGCATACATATTATACATAGGAACATCCAAACCAATGCATAGGTATATAGATATTCATGCATACAAATATTTGCACTGACCGGGAATCGAATTCCCCATCCATACCTCTCCATAGTTAAAATCATGTTTTTTCAGTCGTAGATGTTAACATCACATCACTATTAGTTGGTGGTACCGTTTAACTTTAAAAGACCCACGGTACCACCAGGGGTATGACCAGGGGTACCGTGGGTCTGAAGCGGTTTTAGTGAGCTAAAAAGATCATGTAAATGTTCGTAGCATTATTTGGCTAGCTCTACACTTGGCTCGGTTTATGCTCTATGTTCTGTTACAAGTGAATGCTCAAGTCTATCAGCACCATAACGCTTGCACCGGCATTCATCAAGATCTATCGTGTTTTTATGCGATTTTTGGATTGACTATAGTTGCGGCACACTATGCTGGCCGTTTAGGCACGACTGGTTCTGCTCATTTTTTCTTTAAGGGTTATTACCATATGTTCTACTATTTGTTCTACTAATAGAACACTTAGGAAAAAATAATCACGTTTGTTCTACTCGTTTCTATTAATAGAACAATTAGGAATCGTTTTCCTACTTGTTCTATTAATAGAACAATCAGGAATCGATTTCCTAGTTGTTCTATTGATAGAACAATTAGGAAACTAATTACCGGTTGTTATGTTCTTCAAAAGAGTTTTATTAGCGCCTGTTCAGACACGGCGGGAACCGCGCGATTTCAAAATCGCATGGAAATCGCGCTGTTCTTATTTGTATGAGTTATAAAGTAATCGTTCAGACATAACCGCGCGGTTAATCAAACCGCGCGGTTCCCGCAACCCAACCGCCAGAAAATAGAATCGCGCTATTCCCGCGCGGTTCCATTACTATGGAGTCTTTACTTCGCGTTCAATTGCGTTGCGGCTACCGCGCGGTTAGCACGTCACTGCTCGTGAGTACGCCATGGATCTTTTCGACATTGAACTATTTATTGATGAGGTGGAGAAGAGACCTGCAATATGGGACATTCAGTGTGATGATTACTCTAATAAAAGCAAAGCTATTGGTGTAACAAAAGCAAAGTGGTCAAAAAATAAAGTAAACTTGGCCAGATCATTACCCCTCCTTCCTCGGGAATATATTAACGAAGGTTGGCAATATGTTAAAATGAGAATGTCCATTATGTCCAACACAGCAGCCGAGAATAACGCATTGTCAAATAACAAAACAAAAAAAATTATCACTTATATGGAAAACTACTGGTTAGAAGATGAAAAATTTATTGATTCTTGGTGTATTTATTCGGAGAGACACAGAACTACAAACATTGTGGAGAGCTGGAACAAAAAACTGAATGCTTCTTGTAATTCACGGCGCAAAGTTAACATAATCCAACTTTTGCAAATATTAAAAGATGACGCAGAAGGAGTATCTCAAATTTATTCAAAATTAGACAAGGAAAAAAGATTTCGTCTAGACAAATTGACAGTGTTAATAATGACAATGAAATTTTGGAGGCACAACTGCAACTAGTAAATAAGGAAATAACTGTAGGGCATTTCTTAGAATTAATAAAATAATTAATACTTTATATAAGCTCTATGAATGTCTGATCACTTTCCGATAGTCCCTTGTTTTTGTTATGTTCATTTGTTTGCAGATGTTTTATTTCCTTTTTGATTGTAAACAAAAATGTACCTAGTAGTTCTACTGAAGGTACTTAAATGATTCTTTTGTTCTAGGATAAAAAGTAGTACATTCTAAATAATATCTCTTTTATATTAACAAATGTGACTATTTTTCCTATATGTTCTATTAGTAGAACAAATAGTAGAACATATGGTAATAACCCTTTCTTTAATTAGGTATTCGTCGAACAGTTCGTTGTCCAATATTAAGCGCACCAAAAAAGAGAAAACGAGTAAAACCAGTCGTGCCTAAACGGCCAGCATAGTGTGCCGCAACTATAGTAATAAAACCCTTTGCCATGACACACCGTGCCGGCACTGGGCACTGGCCTGGCCCTAGGGGCCGACTGGCTGTACGGAGTGTACGGCAACCATTTTTCAAAGGCGGATATAGTGGAAAGAAAATTCACCTTTCTTACCTCTGGTACCGGTGGCACTACTGGTAGTAACAAGGAGATTTTTTTGCCCGTAGTACTACTATCCTGTCTGGTAGTACCACAAGAGATCTTGCATTACCCCTGATACTACTTATCAATTTAACATTATGAGTTAGGGAAAATTCAGGATATAGTGTAAAAAAAACCAATCAATAAATTTCACCAGTTTTATTACGTTAAGAAACCTAATTTTGACAACTTTCTGTTACTATGTTTAAAATAGCAATCTTATACAATATTGAAATTTCGTATTCTTTTAATTCAGTTCCCAAAATCATGCACAAAGATAATTATCATATTCATTTAGTAATATTGAGGTAGTTATCAGTTTCAGAACTTATACCAATTATTAAATGGTTCATTGCCCTGTGAGAATAGTGAAAATAAAAACAATATATCAATGAATATTGGACCTTGATTCATTTGAGAAGCAAAAACAACAGCTCCTATACTATCTAAACAAAAATAAAACGCATCCTGTGGGTCCCACCTCATGAGATCGCGGTGTTATTTATACAATATTATCACATGGCGGGCGGGACGTAACGCTACGATGGGAACGAATCTGACCGAGCGGGATCACCGGGGCGCGGCCGACCGATCCGCCCGATCGCAACGCGACCACGATACAACACGGCTGTAATTATTCCACCAAGGTACATCCAATACATACGACATACATTAACAGTAACACTATTACTCTAGATTCGGTAAAACTTAGTGTTAGCATACAGTATACACTGCAGGGGATGTAACATATGAACAGAATGAGTGCTCGAATTCCCCAGTAAATAAAATTAACAAGAATGAATAAAATAAAAAATGCATGTGTGCTGCTTATAGGCTTCATAAAATAAAAACATCATTTCATTATAGAATTCTGGAAATATTTTCGCACGTATTAGATAATATCCAAATTACAATCATGCACATTAAAATGAAATTAATATTCATCCTTTCACACGTAAATACACAAATAGTGGTTACACACACGAGAAAGAACTATAATGTAATGTAAATAACAGTAGAACCATCAAACAAGAATGATAAAGAATTATTATTAGCGACAATGACATGTAAGTAATGGGCGCGAGGGCGCGTCGGCAGGGGTGTAATTCAGTCTCGTGGCCGCGCGCCGCCCGCGCCTACATCAACTTAAACTACTTCACAACGATACAATAAACTAAAACTATTTCTGCATCCTAATCATTACAAATCATAATGTGCCCTCTCTACATTTGGAAGGAATAAACAACATGCCTATATGTACACTTCCTGTCGCAGTGAAAGTAACCATATTTTCCATTTTGATAGCCGATACAAGGGGAATCTGGCTAACTGCGTGTCGGATAATTGTCGCTCAACTAAGGTGTGGCTGTCGAACGATATTGAACACATATTACAAGCCAATTTCTTTTTTCAAGAACAAAATTCTACTTACGAGTGGAAATGTTACACCAATATATAATCTAACATTTAATTCAACATTCAAATATCGTTTAATGCATACACCTATTTTCTTTAGCGAAATAATTTTATCTTGCATACATCTACACATATATTTTTTTCACTCGTACCGTATAATATACATAAGTAATAACATTGAATTCGCAAAATTATTATAATTTCCTATTTTACTAAAATACTCATAACAGGTGGTCGATCTTTCAGCAATAGGTGTTATTCATGAAGTATGGAATGTAAAATAGTTTGCTGATTTTTCAGAATCCTGAAAAATATTAATTTACACTTTTAAGCATAAATTTCTCCCAGCATCAGTACATTATATTCTGTGCAATTAATTCAGCCTTTACAAGTAACATGTTAATAGTCATTGATACTTAATGAACCTTCCATACCTGGTGTTACAGCTATTGTGGAGAGTAATAAAGTCATGTAGTGCGCATCGAATCGTACATTTTGCACTGACAACAGACAGTTTGTTCACTTCACGGACCAGTGCACGGTGTATAAGCATAACCATGTCAGTTACAAACTCACTGCTCTGATTATAGGCAGTTCTAGTGTTTATTTATTCTCCAAGGTGTTTGTAGAAATCAAGTTTGTTTTTTAAATGTCTTATTTGTACCAAAAGCATCATCTATGTACTTTATAGAAGTGCACAAAATCTTATCCGTAGCATGTAAAGGAACTCACTTTAGGTAGGTACATTTCTGCTGTCTAAATCTTTCGCGTTATTAATACATAAGATAACTGTAAGTAGACGGATATTATCCTTTAAATATTTAGGACGTTATAAATTTATAACAATACTATCTTTTCTCTTTAACATAATGCTTTTGAAATTTTTATAATATAAGTGTTGTAAAGTTGCCTTGTACTTTGAAATAAGATCCTATTCTGTTAGCGGCAATGAAACGTCGATATCAATACCGAAAAGAGTCAGTACATTGTTTTCTTGTTGAGACAATTACTTTGCCAATTGTGAGATTATATTTTAATAATATGTGGAAGCAGTACAAAATAGTAAATGATATGATTCAAAAAGGTGTAGATTTTCCGCAGTATTTTAAATAGCGCTCATACCCACTAACACTGATTATACGATCAATAAAAACTCTATATGGCTAGCCGCTAGAGCGTAAGGTACTTTGGCATGTGGATGAAGGGGCTAAAAGGAGTGAAACTTGACGAAACACTCAATTAGGTTGCACTACTCGTCATGGACCTGTGATCTTGAGTCTTCATAACGATACTTAAAATCTTTCGATAGAATACAACGTGAGAGTACGTATGTACGTACATCGTATGAGATTGTGTGGAATACGATTAAGTAGGTATATTAAACTGTACCTATCGTAAGATGAGCCGAAAGCCTTCACAATATTAATGTAATACATGTGCATTTAAGTACAAAAGTTTGTTAGAGAAATGTAAGTTGACAGAATCACACGATCGTGACAAACTTTTTGTAAGTATAAAGCAGGCATGTGCACCTTTTACATTCAGTAGTAACACAAATTGTAGAATTGTAATACGCCATTCTTATGAAATGAATTGAGAATTATTTTGATGCATTTGGGAGACGGAATAGACGTAACGAGATGTTAAAAGGAATCAAGTGTAGAAGTATCGGCACATCAGCCGGTGGCAGTGGGCGCGGGGAGCCGCGGCCACCGGCACAAGGCTTAGCGACGCCCACACCTAATAATTTATCATTATTATCTAACCTAAATCTGAGAAAATGGAATTAAGAATGTAAAACATTCTTAGTAACATTTTTGCCAAAACTTCCATATATTATCACAATTATACACATATAAATATCTAAGCTTTTTATAATTTTGATATTATTCACTTAATCTTAATCTCTCATAGTTAAATTATCTCACTTGGCACAATGATAACGAAAATCGTACAATTGAATAATAAAACATATCACGACAGAATCAAACAATACGACAGAGGCGACGTTCAATTCGCGCCACTAAACGCTCCGGTATCGTTCAATTGCAAAACTTTTGAATTCAATACAAGAAAACATTATAAAGCTAACAAAGACAAAATTACAAAGAAAACGATCAACAAATGTTACTTACAAATTAAAACTCATAAGTTTACTCCTTACTCTCCAACAATTACTATTATATCAAAAATATTTGTCCATCATAATTAGGTAAGATCATCAAATCGTCTCCTCAGCGATAAGGGGACGATGCGGCGTCAGCACCTGGCGGTGGTACTTCTACACACAAGCTCGGAAGGAGGTCACGGCGCGGCTACTCGCCTGGCTCGCGCGGACGATGACCTTCTCGCGAAGCTGACTGCGAGGTCGACTGCGCCGCTCATGTCAAGTCAAGTCAAGGCTCTTCATTACATCAGGCCGATCCGACACGATCGGCGTTCACTCTTTGGATTAGTTACTTATCACCCAACACACATCAGTTCCACAGAAACCATTGTACAACACAATTTCATCAGCATGCATGCAGAAACTCGTGTATAGTTAAAGAAATATTCTTACAATATACTTGCAAAGCCGTATGTCCAATGAGCCTCCTCTTTAAAGCAACTTCATACAATTTTCGTTCCCAGCAAGTTTATTTTCCCACACACCCTTTAAATTAATACAATAAACAGTGTAGTGCAGTGACTTAACAGATTAAACTATTACATTATAACAAAAACGTAATTGTATGTCTTGTTTGTATAAAATGGTCTGAATCTATAGATACTGCTAGTAACATGTGTATATGTATTTATAACATAATCAACTATTGCAATCTCTGACAACTCTGAACTGTAGCAGAATAACAGGTATGAAACAATATAACAATCACATCATTATTAAAAAATAGTGTATATGAATAATATCGTATATATATGTTAGATATACATTCAAATATTTCATCAACATATATAATTCCCGGAATAAAATATGGATTCATTAATAGATATAATTACAATTCACTACAATAATATAATTATGTTAACAACAACATTTGGACAAGTCGTTAACTGGGAGCCTAAGCGTCAGAACGTTCACCCTGTGTGCAACGTGAGTGGTGCCAGCCCGGTCCGGGGCGACGCCTGTGACGACTGTGCGACGGTGTGACGGTGGTGCGAGGGCTCGAGGGTAAGGTGGAGGCGGAGGGCGCGCGGGGTCTCGGAAGGTGGTGCCATCTACTGCGGCGGCGGCGCTGGCTGCGCGGCGCGGCGGCGGCCCGGGGCTGACGCCTGCGCCACCATCGCGCGGATGCGCCGCTGCGCTGACTGCCAAAGACCATACACTTTCCGTTAAATCGTGCCAACAGCCTCAAGTTTAAGTTACCGCATGCCAATGATACACAATTATGAACACTCGCTACAGACCTCAAGATACGAGGGAAACTGAAGGTTTGATAAATTAATTGGTCTTAATAATATCACGAAATATCCAGTCCTAGTTATCCCCAAATATTCTGTTTTGAACATATGACTCAAAACAGATTTCGCGTATAAAGTAGATATGACACGACACTACATATTGAATAAATCACTTGTACTTTTCCACAATTATTTATTTATTTGAACCTTACCGGTTTCACCTTACGGCATTATCAAAGGTTTACAATGTTTTGTAATAAGTACAAGTGATTTATTCAATATGTGTAGCAAGTTCCACCAAGTGCCATCAATCTCCAGTATAAACAGACATGACAATACTATGGTGTATATTATGAAAACTGCCTTAGTACCACAGAATAAGTAATTGTAATTAATTTAATGAATTACTACACCTGTAATGTACCTTTATGTATAATTTAGTTGTTCTTATAATTTATATTTAATTTTATGTATCTATTTATTCCTAATTTGCATAAAAGACAAAGAAGAACCTACATAATTTAAGAAGTAAAATCTTAAAATGTATCTATTTTTATTCCTAGAACTTTATCAAGAATCCAAGGTGTTATGCGTATACCACAAGCGGTCCTTAGGATACTATTATTGCTAGAGTATGTACCATTATTTTTTAAGCATTTTTTGATTTAATGTAACTGTTGTTATTAAAATGACTATACAAATATTGGTCATTGATATTATAGATTTCAATTCTGGCTATCCTAATTTTTAAAGACTACTTAATCTATAATGATTTGTGAAATTACTAATAAAGTCGTTTAAACTAACCAGTTCTTCGAATGTACAATTCTATAAATGACAGATTTTAAAACTGATACTACAAATGACCGATGCTATAAATGACCGATTCTAGTAATGACCGATTCTAATAATGACTGTTTTTTTATTAACTGTAGTAGTACTTTGATTAGGAATTCTAAAGCTTAAGACCTGATTCTAGAATGACACAGCCCTGAAACTCGATTCATCTAAGGACAGATTGTATAGACAGTTTTGACAGATTGTCTACACAATCTGTCCTCAGATAAATCGAGATTCAGGACCGAATACCAATATAGAATACGGGCCTTGAAGATGCTACCAAAGGGACAGATCCTTGTTTGTGATAAATATTTTTACAACACACCTGCTCATAAAATTGATATTATTTATATATTATATTATTGCCGCAATTAGGCATGTAATGACACCTATTATCAAACTGTGACTTTTTCATTGCTATTATTCACAAGTGAGTTATAGATTCTTTATTAAATTTTATAGGTTAAGTTTCTATGTTCATTTGATGCATTTTCGTATTTAAATAAATAATTTCAACTTGTAATTCTAAATCTTTTTTTTTCTCTAAGTACAGAAAAAAACAGTAAAATAAAGTTGAATTCAAACCTCATTCTTTTAAATATGGCCGATCACCATTGTTAGATGCGCGCGCATAGGAAAACGAATTAATTTGCAGTATTGTTTATTTAGTATTTGTAGTATTATTTTATTCGCAAGTGTGTTGTAAAACGTCGTATGCCACGCGTGAGTATGATGATTACTCACTTGTACCATAATGTACTATTATTGGTAGCGAACTTACTATGGAATTACAAAATATGACCTTAAACATTTTCATACTGAATTTAAAGTAAAAATCAAACTTCAAAATATAATTCATAAATTCAAAATATATATCAGTTAGGTTTGTAGATTTAGTCAATTGTAGGATCGATCGATTCTATACAGGTATGTTTATATTATTATGTTTAAAAAAAATGTAAACAAGGTAAATAAACTCCGACCTGAAGTGAGGATAAATTTAAATAAAGCAAAATTCAAATATCATAGTAATCCATATATTCAAAACAGTCATTTGCGAGTTTATTGCAGAAATAACTCACAAATGACTACCGTATGAATGTATGAATGACGAGAATGAATGTATAAATGATGATGAATGTAGAATCATTCATGCGATTTGTACATTCCAAGATATGGTTATTCAATTTCCAGCTATCTATTTTCATTCAAATACTTCCAGTTGTTCAGTGTACGGTTATATAAAACCTAAGTTATACACACAAGCTTTCGCAGTTTTCGAATATAGAATGAAACAAGTTCACCAGTTCTTAGCCTATAACGAATCACCATCGTATAAATACTAAACGAATTTGCACACATTTGTTCACTCGTCGTCGGCACAACAAACATACCCACTCACATCCTTAAAATATGTTAATACCAGCGTTACAAACATGTAGTTACATAGTCCAATAACTTATAAAGGTATAGCTTAAATTAAAGATCGTTTATAATAAAGTCTTTAATTAACAATTTACACAAACATTCGCCAAGTATGTATTATTTACATGAATACTGAATACTGGGATAACTCACCTATTGTTTTAACATCAATGTTATACACAACTTGACATGGACATGTTGTGGTGGCATTTTATTCGTTAGGGAGGATTCTATCCTTATTCAGGCTCTGTGTGTGTTTCAGCCCGCTTCGGTGGGTAGCTACAAAACGTAAATATCTTATTATGCCCGAGTGAGTCGTGATACCAATTTCTACTTCAATTTCGCCTTGCCGCCAGCAATAAGTAAAAAATATATAGGTACTTATCTTATTGACATTGTCACACCATCACAGACACATTTTATTTTATAACAACATTAATCCTAAGATTGGACTTGTAACTACATGCGCGTCTCACACACATCTCTTTCAAACATTCATAAATACTTTTAAAGAAAAAAAATCGCAATCGCAACTTAAGATAAAAAATTAAATATAGGTATAATATAAAAACCATAATTGAATTAACTTAAGGTGTAAATAAATATATATTAGTAATCTAGTCATTTTATTTATACGATGGGATTAGTCAGGTTTCAGGTACATCGTAGTCGAGGTTATATAATTTTTCACCAGCATGTAAAATAGATACATAGTGCATGTATTTCGTACCTGGACACTGTAGAAGGGACCAACGATGTGCACGGTGGTGTCATGGTCCTGCGGCTGGCCGGCCATAGCCTGTTGTGGCTGCTCAGGTAGCTTGATCAGAGACCCGGTCACACGTTGCAGCTCGCGCACGTTCTGGCCTCCCTTGCCGATGATCCGTCCGACTTGAGATGACGCCACCACGATCTCGACTGTCAGTCGCACATCGTCAGAGCCAGACATAAAACCTTCTTCTCGCATCTTTTCGAAGATGAGATATTGAGCCTGTAACGCCGTCATAAAATGTATGAAAACATTGTTCAACTTTTGCCACACATTCCTTCTTAAGTGCCTTCAATCTTCGACAACACTCACCTTCCATTGAGCTTCAGGACTGCCAACAATAGTGACTTTACGCTCCTGTTGTGGGTTGCTTGGATTCTCGCCCTGTTTGTCTTGTTCCAAAGGAGCTATTTTGACAGACGCATTGCTGAAGCGAATAATGTTGCGAATGTGAAGACCTTTGGTGCCAATGATTGCGCCCACAGCATTGTTTGGGATGTACAAGTATGTAGTTTCCTATAGAAAACCAATGCGAAAACATAAATAAACAATCAATAAATTTAATTTAAAACGCACATTATTTTATTTGACTTTGTTTTTTTAACCGTAAACTTTATTTTATCACCTGTGAGTCACCAGCACCTTGCTGAGCACCGCCTTGACCAGGCAGCGGCGCATATATCGGGGGAGGGAACGGTGGGGGTGCGCCGCAGAATCCACGTCCAGTCGACATCATGGCCATCGGGTGCAGGCCCGGGAACATAATACTTTGGGGTGCCAGCATCTATAACATTGGAAACTCTTCTTGATACAAAAACTCAATAAATATAAAAAATTAAAATCATCAAGTCTTGGCAAGTATACTGTGTCCAGCATTTTATAGTAGGTATTTTCATTACCTGCAAATCGCTTTCATAGCTCTGGCGTAGCTTAGCTGAAATTTGTGACTCCGCTTTAGCCATATTTTCAATCGTGCCTTTAACGGTGATGATTCGCTCCAAATTGAAGCTATTAATATCATTGATAGAGGACACTGTGATCTTTGTATCAGTTTCTTGCATTATTCTCTTAATAGTATTACCGCCTTTACCAATTATACGTCCAATTAGATTGTTGTGAGCCAGAATTTTGAGACAAATCTCACTGAAAACAATAGAATTTTTGTTATTTCTTATAATTTTGGGACACTTAATAAGTATTCTTTCATGTAAGTGAAACTTACCCCTTATTTGTATTATTGGCCTCCTGCTGCATGACTTCGAGTATTCGCTTGCATGCGTTAGTGCAGTTCTCAGGGTTGCCATATATGGTAATTGCCTTCTCAAGAGATCCCACGTTATCTTTGCGGTGGACATCTACACGGGCACGGCTTTGTTGTGTGATGAGTCGAATCGTGCTCCCCTGGCGCCCAATAATGGCACCGACCATGTCACTCTGTACCAGGAGCCGTAGTGGGAAGTCAGTGGGCCGCGAACCACCGCCAGTGGCGCCACCGCCGCCGCGGCCACCACCAGGTCGCCCGCGTCGCCCACCGCGGCTGTTTTGCTCTGCTGCTTCAACCTTCATTCTACTACCTTCCAGTTCGAAGCCATTTAAACCATTAATGGCTCTGTAACAAATCACGTACGTACATGTAAACCAATCATCCCCTGTACAACTAACTAATGCAAAAAACAACAAGCATATTAGTTTGTTGCACAAGACGGGACGGTAAAAATAAGGCGGTAGGCTAAAGGAACAATAAATAATTTATGTATAATGTTAAAAAGGGCCTCGAAATTATTTTAATTTTAAAAAGGGCCTATAAGTACTCAAGTTATCGAAGCGACCTGGAAAGCCATAAAGCAATAAAACAATCACCACACATTGTACATGCAAACAACGCAGATACAGAAAGCTCCAGCAGAGACTAGCTCATCCAGGGAGACGTCAAACAGGCCTTAATACTCACTGCTGAGCCTGTTCCGGCGTCTCGAACGTGATGAACACCGCTTGGGTGTTGGCATCACGCGTGTTGGCTTTGTCGCAATGTTGTACGTTGCCATATTGTGACAGCAGGGGCTCGATGTTGTCGAAGCGAACATGGAGAGGTAGCCCACTGATGAGTACCTTTGATGACCGGCTGTGAGAAGCGACATTGCCACTTGTAGATAACAAATATAAATAATGTTTGCCTAGCTAAAGAATAATAATCTGAGGCAAAGATTGTTTTGGATGGCACGAATAGTAGAATAGTCTTCATGTATGTAAAATATCTACTAAGAATTGTATTAATTCCGGAAGGGAACCTCGGGATCGGATGCAACCGCAATTATTGCAAAGATGGTGATGAATGTTGATACTGCCTTGGAACTATGTACTGAGTCTTATTATTATAGTAAGAAGTATTTCATTCATTAAATTGTCTTGGGATCCTCGCATGAAATAGGTTCGATTTTTTTTTATTGATTTCTGTATTTTTCGTCCAAATGTATACGATTTTTCCAAAATCTGCGAATGCAGTTCAGAATATCTTAAAGCTACTGCAGCGCTTCCTCATGCCACTAATGTGAAGGATGCCGCTCTTCGGATGGATAAGCTGTAACTTTATTGGTTAAGAATATATTTTCCATTACAGCACATCTCAAAAATGCACCTGTATTAATATTGTTTTAAATTTTGTACCTCTCGGGCTACAGTTGTGTTATTGTTATTAATATTTATTAATAATATTTCTCATGCCATTAAATGTGATAATGATATTACCAATGAGACCGTACACGAGTCTCCATGGGCTGAATAAAAATGAATAATTCCTATTAATTTTAGTAGTTTTATTTAGATAATATGTTGTAATTCTCACTGTGATTTTAGATTAAGTACGATACATACAAACATATATCTTAATACAAAATTATACCTATAAATTTTTGATGATCTCAGGGGTGAAAATCCTCAAAATCCAGTCAATTAATGAACGCTCCGCTTTTAACGCAACCTTGATGAATGTGTCTGACGCTGAAGTTTCAACTTCAGAAACTCGTAACTTCTAGCTTTATTTAATATGCTCAATAATGCCCACGCCGATAAACAATTTATAAATAGATTTCTCGTGTGTACGCCAGTGCCCAGAGTAGCAAGAAGCCGGACTTAAAAAAATACTACAGGTTAATGAACCTTATTGTTATACAGTTAAGTAATAAATACATATATTATAAGGTTAATTATTTTCTAGGTTGCTAGATGATGAATCAAGCCCAATGGCTATTGAAATTGAATAGATAATGTCAAATACCCCTACTATGTATTATTATTTGTAGAAAATAAGTAGCCTAGTAAGATTTAACGTCGGTAACATGTCGCGTCGCGAGGAGCTTAGGGCTACAAAATGGCGGAGTGCTGGGAGATGACATCACCGTGCCCTCGTCACTACGCGGCCCGAAACAGTCAGTCGCTCGGCACGATCCCTCCCTCCCCCAGCCGCCCCCCACCCGCGCGCCATTCACAACTTCGTTACATTGCACTCGCTCGTTGCATGACCCCTCGTAGTCAATGTACCTACCCAACTACTTACTATCTCGCTCTATACAACATAATCAAAATTACACACTACTCCGCGTACTAAATAATAATATACCTACTTAGTTATTTAATATCATCATCATTGGATTGAATGTTTCATTTATTCGACTGTCATGATTCGGGGATAGCTTGGTTACCGCAATTTTTTAAGATTGTTTGTGGGTAAATATAAATAATGATATACGTAAATAAAATTACGATGGATTTATTTAGGTGAACCCAATAACGATTTAGAAGTAATACCTACTAACAAACAATTTTAAGAAACTGTGCTTAAAATTTCAGAATATTTAGTATAGAATACTTAATACCCACCCCACGTCCAGCAGAATTTACCTGCAGAATTTACATCTGAGTAGGTACCTACTTATTTTACCTAAATGATTACAATTTGGCTAAGAATAATGTTCACAAATACATAGTATATGCTTAATATGGTTTCGTAAATTAAAGTTGATATCAATATCAATATGTAAACAAGGTCTACGTACGTTAATATATTATTCTGTTTATATGGCAAAAACATTATGCTTTGTGTATGTTGTATTGTTTTGTACACAATATGTATTATGTATGACGATGACAATTATTTATATACAATGTCAATCATTTGCATTCCGTTATGTCACCATTTATGTAATCCCTACTAATATTATAAATGCGAAAGTAACTCTGTCTGTCTTTCTGTCTGTCTGTCTGTCTATCTTTCACGCCTAAACCACTGAACCGATTTTGATGAAATTTAGTACTGAGGTAGATTAGACCTTGAGAAAGGACATAGGCTATGTTTGGTCGCGATAACCGACATCCACGCGGGCGGAGCCGCGGGCGAAAGCTAGTAAATACTAAACGAAACAATATTATAGCTACTGGTCAACTCCAATTGATTATTTTACGAGCCTGACTTCCGAGGTCATTCCACTCTCGTAAATCAATATCTTCCTGCATCGATATGAAGTGAGTAACAAGAACGTAAGGTATGATTGCTACTAAACTGCAATTGGTTGACGGTACGTATATACAATAAGGTATACTTGAGTACAATTTCGACCATATAGATATAGGTAATATAGTAGAAATACAAAAAATTAAACTCCATGATGATAAGTATTTAAACTGATATGATTAATGCTTACGCTTTTAATACGTTAATCTTGCTAGCCTGCCTTCCGAGGTCATTCCACTCTTATAAATCAATATCTCGCGC
Organism: Eilema depressum; assembly: GCA_914767945.1. Lineage (NCBI taxonomy): Eukaryota > Metazoa > Arthropoda > Insecta > Lepidoptera > Erebidae > Eilema > Eilema depressum. The sequence goes on along the minus strand of OU612012.1, from coordinate 43,630,480 downwards.
ATTTTGAATTGGGTAATGGGAACATGGGAAATCTTTATGACCATAAAATAATTCCTGAACGTACGCATGTAAAAAAGACATATATTAATATTCTACTATATAAAGGATACATACATAATAAAAATAGAATGATTGGGTAGGTAGGTTCTAGGTACGAAACAATATGAAACAACGAAACAAGACGTGAACGATGCCATTGCCTGCAAATTATCTGTAAGTTCTTGACTATTGTTTTTGATTCGATAATGCAAGTAATAAATAGCATGAGCATTAAGCAAGCTATACCGGTTTTAATGATTCTTTTCACCTTCTGAATCGGTTCTGAAAGCGCTACCTACTACACTTAAGACCCGCTTGACTGACTATAATAACAATGACCACACATACCCTAAAAAATTTAACTCGTCGAATGTTGTTCCAGCTAACGTTGAACATGATTAAAATACTTTTGATATCGGTAGAATTATTATTGTTATCAGTTACCTTTAAATCAACAAGTGGGCTCAAAAACATACGTATGAACATAGGTACTTCGCTACTTGTAACATTTTTATGCGGGGAGTGTAAGTAATCGATTTACTTATTTATTGTTATACTTACCTGTTTTACAAATTCTTAGTATCGAATAGTGTAAATAACAGAATCGAATAAAGAACGAGGCTTGTGAACTAAGTGAGTTCAGTACTAACTAATGATTCATAACCACGTCGCGCCACATTACTGACGGCGGCGGTAGCGCCGAGAGCCGCCATTTTACTTTACTCACCACGTGTTCATGTGCATCAAATCATTGATGCATTGCAAGGTTCATGTGAAAAAAATGGTCGAATAAGTATCCTGGCGATTAAGTTATGACAAAGTATTCATCTTTTTTGCTTACACCTCCACGAAATGTGTACTATTTGTACGAGAACTTACTGTTCCCATTAACTAGTCATACCTGCGGTATTTCGCCATTCTGTATGCCATAAAGCAGGTTGTAAACTTAGCACAGCACGCGAACGATGTGAATATACCTATCTGCACAGTGACGCTTACAATATCACCACTTTAAAATTATTGCTTAATATGCACAAAAGTTTACAAGTTTAAAAAAGCATGAAATATATTGAGATTGATTCAAGGCTGGGATTGGATTGGATAAAAGCGACCGGAAGAAAGGATGGACCTAGCGCAATCGCACACAAGCTGTGGCGCAACTGAGTGTTGCCGTGTGACTGAAGAATGAGTGAACCGAAGTTGAGTACCGGCTGTGTAACGGACGCGACGCGGGTTCAGAACGGACTTGCAATGCAAAACGACTGACTGCCATTCCGCCGCCCTCCACCCGCCCGCTATATACTGATAAACAACGGTTCATTCACTAATCCCTTATACTATCTGTATGACTGTATGCCTGCTGTATTTTAACATTATAACGAATAAATGTATACACAATTACACATGTAAGATATGATTTTATATCTAGACGGTCAGGCAGGATAAGTAATTTTGTACACTCGTCCTGCCTGGTCGTATGATTAATCAACGCAGCTAACCCCTGAAGTTGCCAATTGATTATGTTGCAACTTGCAAAAATTCACACTGGTTAAATTTTGATTTTAAAATTCCAACCCTAAGGAACGGGTTAGTTCTGTTTATACATGCGGAAGATCTTAAATATTTAAAAAAAAAGGTAATTGGAACAAGGTAATTGGAAAACGTTTAACTTAAGAGAGATCATTCAAACCCAATTCGGTTTTTATGCCAGGGCAATGCACCATTCAATTCATACCATTAGTTTTACGCAACGATAGGTAAAATATTGACGTGTGCATGTGCACCAAACCCATTGGTAATTATGAACCTCGAAAAAGGTTAACCGCAAATTACCGCGTTCAATGTGCCGGAAAACGGTTAAATAGTACGTTTAGCAATGGCGAATTTGGACGATCCGTAATGCAACGAATTGGAGGGATGCTAAATTGTTGGGCGGTAATTTGTGGTATGTGTGGGAAAACCTACAAAAACATGATCCAGGGTGCCGTTCTGTATGAACCGATCAAACAAGGCGAAGGATGTAAGGCGGTTAATGTAGTCGAGATACGTATACTGAGATGGATGAAAGAATTAGTATACATTAGACTCATAAGAGTTAGATAGTAGCGTAGCTCACAGAAAAGATTGCTCAGAGGAAATTTGTAGAAATTGCTTGCCAGATCAAGCTATAAGTCATCCAGAGTGACATGTACAGTTTAAAGACGAGAGTAATATTATTAAGAAGGCAAGGGGAGAGAAAGAGAAGATGACTGGGCGGAATTGGACAGAAGATACTAGCCGGCAGTTGCACCGACATATGATGAAAGATCTTTAATTGCCTTTTTTATTGACTGTTATTGACGTTATGGAGACGAAACGGATATTAGGTATCCACCGTATCCTTGATGAGTACCTAAACGATTCAAAAAATACGGGACCGAAAATTGAAATCTGTATCTCAAATCTAAACCATGAATCACGCATCTACTCAAATACACGAAGTTTACTCGTAATGGATTCACCATGGACCTATGTACAAGTTATGTGATAAATAACCTATTTAAGCAAGTTTGGTTAGGAATACATATTGTGGCAGTTTGAACTAGTTGAAATTGAGTTGATTTATTGGAATAGTTGGGCTTGGAAAGAATCAAACTGAGGAATCTTTTAAGAAAGAGCAATAATCTAATATATAAAATTCTCGTGTCACAGTTTTCGTTGCCATACTCCTCCGAAACGGCTTGACCGATTTTGATGAAATTTTTTGTGCTTATCCGGTATCTATGAGAATCGGCCAAAATCTATTTTTCATCCCCCTAAGTGATAAGGGTGCAGCGGGAACGGGATTTGAATACCACGCGGGTCGAAATTATGGCGGTACGAAGTTCGCCGGGGCAGCTAGTATAATCTAAATAAGCAGTGGTAGTCATCTGAACGGCAGAGTGCAGCGTGGTCAAGGCACGTGCGCACGGATACAAAGGGCAAAAGATTGCCACCTGCCGACAGGTGCAAACCAAGCAACGACTGCACTCTTATGTCGTTTGTACGCACTACACAGTATATTATTTATCATAATATATTATTATTAATATTATATTATGTATTCAGTAAGTACTCATAATAATGCTGACTTGAAAATTATTGTTTCATTAACAGTTTTTGTTAAAAGCAACGTAAATTATAATCTATCTAATACTTGTTTATGAACACAGCTCCGCCGGCATGGATGTATGTAGGTTACCGCGACTTTCAGTCATATCTCCGGTACTACTTAACGGATTGTGATGAAACTTACGTAAGATTTGTTTGATTAAAGACCTTTCTCACGAAAAAACCGTATCAATATTTATCTAATGCTGACTGTAACTACACCCTACTTTGTTTATACCAGAAGTTTGCCGGGAAGAGAAAATATAATAGGTACATGTACAGTCGAATTCAAAAGTGCAGTAGCAGTACGTAACTATAGCGTCAACATTTTAGCGCTACTTGTGACCTTTTTCTTTTAAGACAATTTACACACACACATAAATTGTTCTTCCGTAGGAATATTATCGATAATTTCGTTTTCACTACGTAAGCAACCCGTGGCCGAGTGGTTAAAGCATGAGATTTGTGGAAATGCAAAGGTTGATGATTCAAATCCTACGATCTTGCAATAACACTTTTTGTGTTTCATTTGTAAATTAATATCATTGTATTATTTGTTAAATTATAGCAAATATATCAACATAAAATGTATAAAGAATGCCAACTTCATGCAAAATTACTTTATCAATATTTAAAATTATATTTTTGTCATAAAAATTAAAAATCTTATCACTTAGCTATCAGTTAATTTACTAAGTTGGTAAATTACTGTATTAGTATCTAATGACACACACACACATAATGTAAACACAAAACCGGGCCGGCGCGCGGCCGCACGCCACACCATTTTGAGCCTTGTTGTGCTAATGCACTTATGAACTCTGACTGTACAATTGTATTAATATAGGTAATTAGTAATTACCTATATTAATACATTTATTATTTTCTCTTCCCGGCAAAAAGAATCACGGAAATCGCATCATAAAGCTAGGAGTAATCGGTGTACATACATAAAAAAACCCATCGAATTGAGAACCTCCTCCTTTTTGAAGTCGGTTAAAAAATCGCATCGCATCGCACTGTTTCTCGATGCGAATATTTTTATCAACCAGTCACTGTGACAGGAATACAGGATGCAGTGTGACTCATTGCGAATAAACCCCTTTCTCTTTCTTCACTGGGATTCGAATAAAAATAAATGCATGCCTGACTAGCTTATCGGTGGTGTAGTAGTAGTGTGGTGTAGCTTGTTCGACTGCTGAAGAGGTCACGGGACGGGTTCGTTACCTGGTTAGACTTGTGGGATTTTTGACCGAAGTCAGGCAACGCTTACTCCATGTACATTGCGCGCTATAATCACCTAACTCGCCTCGGAACGTCGACGTTCGCTTCCTTACTTTATTCGGTCGGGTTAACAGTAGCCGTACGACGCGCACCTAATGCCGCGTTTACATACTCGACGATGAGCGAGGGAAGTGGCGAGAGAAGTGGGCAGAGACGTGGTGTAAATGTTAATATTTGTCATGCCGCGAGTACTGCCGCGTATGTTACTGCGAATGTCGGCTTGGCGGCGCGAGTCAAAGGAGCGGCAATACTAGCGCGATGAACACACTTTGCATCAAGCGCTCGTGGCTTTAAAAATATAAGACGTATATTTTATTATTATAAATATATAGTTTTCAGTAATAATTTATTTAAATAATTTGCTATGCTGTAATAGCATAATGCGTACACTGCTACAGCGTTGTCCTCCATATCTTTACGTCCGTCTCCATTGCAGGGCGAATACTGTAATGCGGGCCATCGCGATGATGCGTGCCTGTGAATGCTAGGGCATTATTCGCGGGAATATTTCCGGCAACACGATGAGCAATGCGATGGGCAGCGTGTAAACGCGGGGTAAGACTCATTCGATAAGTTATTTACGCATTCAATCGAATATTTTTATTAGTAGTAATCGAATATTTTATGTTTATTGTGCCTGACTCCATGAGCTGTGTATGGGTACGCATACAACAAGTCAAAAATCTTTATTTTTTTACCTACCCAATGAAGAAATATAAGTAACAAGTGTAACGGAGTATATACAGAGAGCCTTAAAAGTATGAGATTCAATAATTAGTAAGGTTATTAAACAATAACTACAGATGCAGCGATCTGACGTAGTACTTATATCAGGCAATACGTAACTACCAAGGTCAAGCGGCTGCAAAGTGCAAAGAAATAAAAAATAACCGTAGGATCCGACTGTTAAAATAATTATGTATTATTGTATATTTGCGCGGGGTCACTTGGATTTGGATAAGTAGTTGTAGTTGTATCTAACTAAATAAGTTTGATCGTATTTTTTCTAGGCAGTGACTCATCTTTCCCAACTATTTAGGTAATCTGTGCCGAAGTTGGCAATTTTCCCATTTAAGTTCTCAAAATTCTTGTAATTTGCTGATACCTTTGTGTATCGAATGAATACGTAATACGTAGTAAAAGAATAAGTCAAAATAATGCTAAATGAAATAAATATGTACATAATATTTTTTATATTTATTCATTTCAATGGCAAATTATTGCTTGTAACACTATGGCAAGCATTGTTGGCATCAAAACGCAATTATTGCTTGTATGTATTAATGTTCAATTAATTATTGTTTGTCACCTTGTTAAATTTTAGTTTTCAACCTCAGACTAAAAGAATAATATAGACGGAACGTATCTATAGAACTAGCGTGTGAAGCCACTTATAGGAATACTAAAGTAGTACCATTTCGCTCGCACTCGTGCGTGCACACAAAGAGTGCGAGTGAGATGGTATGTATAGTTTGTATAGGCCTGCCAGTAACTCATGGCACGATTTAAAAAAAAGAATTACGATTTTTATATGGCAATGTTACTGTCATTTTGTCAAATTTAACCAGCACATACCTAGGCGTAGAACTCCTGTATTTCTATTATTCTTTGGGAGACATTACATGCACATGCGCACAGTCAGACCGGCTTACAAATTCCATATAAAATTGACATTGATATATCGAGATGTCAAATTTTTTTTTGTTTGGAGTTGCTGGTCTATGTTACGAGTTGACGTATAGTTGGGTTGTACCATTTTGATACTTTTACACAATGACGTATTGTATTAAGTTTATAATATATCATTGCTTTTACATAGATTTTTATTCTTTTCCTCTTATATCATAATTTCTTAGTGATGATGATGATGATGATGATAATATTACAGTTTAACATACAATCATATTGTATTTATCTTCTATAGATATTGTTTTATATTTATTTTAAATTATGCGGAGGAATCCCATGACACATTTTTACATTTAATTTGTTGAAGCAGTTCTTAAACTTGCCTATAGATGGCGCGATTGGGATGATATATAATTATCCTAATTTTCGTTCTGATTATGAGGTTTGCAACTTGTACACCCATTATCTACTATGAGAGCTGACTTATCTACCTTTTACAAATTGTTTATGTTTTAACCTAATTTGGGAATTGAAATTATTGAAAATTACACGTTGTGTAGTTAAGCAATAATTATTTTTATTTGCAATACTTATAAACATTATTGTGAAAATATCAAAAAGCACGTCGATCGCAATCGAGAAATGTGTATCGTAAAATAGGTACGCGAGGAAGTTGTAAAGCAATCGCAATCTTCATCCTTTAAAGTATTCATTTATAGGGGGTTCCAGTACTGCGAATCATAGGCAAGTGCAACGAATGGTGGTCTATTTATTCTGGTAGACTTGAATTATTTTTACAAGTCTTCTCGAGATATTGTACTTCGTTAAACTTGTTTCCTATAGGAGTAGGCGGAAAGGATGTACTTCCATAGTATCGTATATTGGAAGCACGCTATAAGTTGACATTCCGTGAAGTTGACATTTCCAGAAGTTGGTGTTGGTAAATTTGCGAGCGGTTGTCAATTTACGAAGGTGGCACTATGAATGTAGATGTAACTATTAACTAAGATTTCACTATTTTAGTCGTTTTAAGATTTAGAATTTATTTAGATTTATACAAGTCAAAAAGTTTATCTACCAGCTGTCATCAACGAAGATGAATTTTACAAAACGGATAGGAGAAAAGCTAATTGTTAATCTACAAAAACCTTCAATAATTTTTATGGATAATGCAAGTTACCATTGGTAGTTATTATTTGCAAGTTATAATGGCGTGATTGTATGTATGTATCTATGTATGTCGTGATTTAGGGATGCTATGCTAATGCATCTTGCTAGTAAGTAATGCTAGTAGATAATGATTTTGTATGGAGCGTTTTTGGGTGGCTCGAGAAATTGAATAATGGAAATCAAATATCTTTAAAACTATTTGCCGTTAGAATATTTTACTTTAGCAGTTCATTATATTATTATTATATGATGGTCATTTTTCGAGAAAAAAAAAGTAGTCAACATACTTAAATAATATAATACCTACCTATATGCCTACTGCTACGTATGAAAAACCAAAAAGTATCAAGATGGTTTACTATAGTTTCCTCAGTATTGCACTTTACAAAGGGGGTTGGGTAATGTTGGCGTCGTGTCGGAATTGCGCGGCCATCAATGAAATTGGTATAATATGAAAGTACAGTATAAAGTGATCAAAAGTTACTATGGACAAACTTCTCTAAACTATATCGGGACTTAGCTATACAGGGTGGTATTTTTCAACTTTACTTAGATGGAAGTACTCTAAATACTGAAGATAGCGAATTCCACTGAAAAGAAACATTCCCTTATTTTTAAAAAGAATCAAAACTGCATTCATAGTTTTCTGAAAATGCCACACCCGGTAGTCGAACCGACTAAAATCTTCCTATAACCTTCTATTTCATAGATTTCCTTTTACTTAATTTACCAAGTTTGTTAGAGAGATTTGAACCTTATGATCGACTCTATAGATTGATGTAATAAAAATACAGGATGTTATTTTTTTGAATTGTAGTCGGTTCGATTATAAGGCGTGGTAAACGAGTTTTCAGCATTCCTTAAATGCAGTTCTGTTTCTTTTTTAAAAACATACTAAACTGTATACAAAGTTTTCTGAAAATGCCACACCCGGTAGTCGAACCGACTAAAATCTTCCTAAATCTTCTGAAGTCTTCTATTTCATGGATTTCCTTTTATTTAATTTACCAAGTTTGTTAGAGAGATTTCATCCTTATGATCGACCCTATCGATTGATGCAATAAAAATATAGGGTGTTATTTTTTCGAATTGTTCGATTATAGGGCGGGGCAAACGATTTTTCAGCATTCCTTAAATGCAGTTCTATTTCTTTTTTAAAAACATACTAAACTGTATTCAAAGTTTTCCGAAAATGCCACACCCGATAGTCGAACCGACTAAAATCTTTCTAAATCTTCTATTTCATGGATTTCCTTTTATTTAATTTACCAAGTTTGTTAGAGAGATTTGATCCCTATGATCGACCCTATCGATTGATGTAATAAAAATACAGGATGTTATTTTTTCGAATTGTAGTCGGTTCGATTATAAGGCGTGGCAAACGATTTTTCAGTATTCCTTAAATGCAGTGCTGTTTCTTTTTTAAAAACACACTAAACTGTATTCAAAATATTCTGAAAATGCCACACACGGTAGTCGAACCGGGTACGAGTACCTACTCTTACTACCGGAGATAGTTAATTTCATTCAAAGGAAACACTCTCTTATTTAAAAAAGAATATAAAGCTGCATTTAAGGAATTTCGAAAGATCGCTTGCCACGCCCTGTAATCGAACCGACTAAAATTCAAAAAAATAACACCCTATATTTTTATTGCATCAATCTATAGGGTCAATTATAAGGATCAAATCTCTTAAACAAACTTGGTAAATTAAATAAAAGGAAATCCATGAAATAGAAGATTTTGAAAGATTTTAGTCGGTTCGACTATCGGGGTGTGGCATTTTCGGAAAACTTTGTATACAGTTTAGTATGTTTTTAAAAAAGAAATAGAACTGCATTTAAGGAATGCTGAAAATTCGTTTGCCCCGCCCTATAATCGAACAATTCGAAAAAATAACACCCTATATTTTTATTGCATCAATCGATAGGGTCGATCATAAGGATCAAATCTCACTAACAAACTTGGTAAATTAAATAAAAGGAAATCCATGAAATAGAAGACTTAAGAAGATTTAGGAAGATTTTAGTCGGTTCCACTACCGTGTGTGGCATTTTCAGAATACTTTGAATACAGTTTAGTGTGTTTTTAAAAAAGAAACAGCACTGCATTTAAGGAATGCTGAAAAATCGTTTGCCACGCCTTATAATCGAACCGACTACAATTCAAAAAAATAACACCCTGTATTTTTATTACATCAATCGATAGGGTCGATCATAGGGATCAAATCTCTCTAACAAACTTGGTAAATTAAATAAAAGGAAGTCCATGAAAAAGAAGGTTTTGTAAAATATTAGTCGGTTCGACTACCGGGTGTGGCATTTTCAAAAGTCTTTGAATGCAGTTTTGTTTCTTTTAAAAAATAAGGTAAAGTTTCCTCTAAGTAAAATTCGCTATCTTTATTATGAGGGTACTTTCCTTCAAGGTAAAGTCGAAATGTTCCACCCTGTATATCGCAGCTCCGATATTACTTACAATGAAAATAATGACATTTGTACGTGTGTTTAACACAGTACAATGAAGTGGTATCAAAATTAATTATGGCCGCTGAAAAAATTAAGAACGCCACTGTCCATACTAGATTACCCAATCCCCTTTCTAACTTCCAATTTGCCATGAGTTACTGGTACACCTATACTACTTTAGTATCTCTTCTTGTGGCTTCACACGCTAGTTCTATACGTTCCGTCTATGTTCTTCTTTTAGTCTGAGTTTTCAACGTTCAATTGTTGCTATCTATCTTAAAATTGGTTGTTTGAACCAAATTTAATTCTTGTTTTTTCTAAGTGTATAATTGTCGCATCTATGTTAAATTATTGTTTGTATAATAAAAAAGCAATCAACGTTTATAGCAATATTCAATTTGTATCCATATCCATGCTAATATTATAAATGCGAAAGTAACTCTGTCTGTCTGTCTGTTACGCTTTCACGCCTAAACAACTGAACTGATTTTGATGAAAGGACATCATTCAGATTGGGCTAATTTTTATTTTGCCGGCCAAAGAAAAAAAATACGATATTCGGTTAGAGCTTGTTCTTACTAACATTTTTTATTAGTGCGTCAAAGTTGAGGGATCACTTCCAACGGTTTTATTAGAGTTCAAAAATCTTAAAAATATACACTTTTTATGATACGAACTATTGAAAATAAATGAAAAATATTGTTATACATTGGAAGAATAGTTAATAAAAGCAATAAAAAATAAACCCCATACTGCATATTGTTGTTTTTCGTCCATTTATTTACGGCTAAAATTAAAAGTGTCGATTAAAGAAAATAAAATCCGCTAGAATTTTTCCTTATTAGCATTTTTTATTATGGCGTCAAAATTGAGGGACCACTTCCCTCGGTTTTATTTATATTCAAAAATCTTGAAAACGTACATTTTTTATGATACGAACTATTGAAAATGAATTTAAAATATTGTTCTATATTGGAAGAGTAGTTCATATAAGTAATAAAAAATAAACCGCATATTACATATCGTTGTTTTTCATCCATTTATCTAGGTTAAAAATTGAAAGTGCCAGTCAAAGAAAACAAATGTGATATTCCGCTAGAGCTTGTACGCGTTTGCATTTTTATTATGGTGTCAAAGCTGAAGGACAACTTCCCTTGGTTTTTTTTTTGAGTTCAAAAATCTTGGATATACACCCTTATTTTTTAATTACCAGAGAAACTGCAGGGGCTGATAGGGAACGTATATAATTCAACATATATGGGATAATCCAAATAGCCAACCATACAAAAAAACAAAGTTATTGACGTTTTTAAAATCTCAAAATACGTGCATACACGCAAAGACACCGTTTCATTTTACGTACTATGTGTGAATAGTAAATAGGTACCTATCATATCAATGAACTTTCGTCGTAAAAAAGCCGATGAGTTCCGGGAACGATCGACAATGTACCTACGTACCTACGACAGACGCGAGCGATTTTCAAGGTCAAACACTAATCAAAATCAAAATTAATGATTGATTGATGTATTACGAAACGTGCAAGACTTACCACTACAAGTAGATGCATAAACGAGCCCGATTTAATAAGTTCAATTTCAAACTGAGGACTAAGGAGCCGTCTGAAGGGGTTTTAGGTTGATAGGTTCACTGACATACACATTTCACTTCACTACACATGTAAATTGGCCTCAGATCCGGGGTCCTCCGTCCAATTCACCTGCCTTCAAATTGCATGTGGGAGACCAGCCAGGAACCAGACATTGATGTAATCGTGGAGCAATTTGGCTGTCGGGCATTCGGGTAGAGATCACGATAGGCACATCCGTAAAACGGCACTCACATTTTCACCGGGTGTAAAGTAAGTAGGTACGTAACATAACTATTAATGCACATTCGCGATTGATAATTTGGTACGCCATCTCGATAATTAAGTTTAAGGAAACGTGCGCGCATCAAGACGTCATAACCGGAACTGCATTGCTTTTATGATTTGAATTTTATTAAAACTGAAGGTCATTTGCATCAAAGAGATGCCGCCGCCGGCTCGCTCGTTTCGCGGCACGTGTAGTGCGGGGTACGTGGGGGGTAGGGGATTAAGCTCGTTTCGCGGCACGTGTAGTGCGGGGTACGTGGGGGGTAGGGGATTAAAGTAGAGAAAGAGAGCGCGTATTTTATCAATGACTTCTTTGAGTTATTTTGTTTTCGTGAATTAGTATTATCTACTTCATATTCTATTGAGTAAAATTTTGTACGTCGTGAACAAATATTAGGTGGTTTTAGGGAAAAAATTGACATACATACTTTATTCTTTTTTTATAGCATGGATGGGTTCAGTATCGAATACCTATCACTTTGCCAAAATTTCTCTGGTAATTAAAAAATATTCGTGTATACATTTTTTATACGTATTATTGAAAATGAACGAGAAATATTGATTTATATTGGTTAAAGTAAAGGTGCATTTTCAATTGAACTTAGTAAATGAGTTAATCATATTCCACAGTTACAAGGCATTAATGGCAATGCCTTATGGATGATTCGTGCAATCGTGCCCCTAGTATCAGTAGTCCGATTATTAATAATGTTAGTAAGAACAAGCTTTTGATAGAACACAACATTGTAAGCATTTTTTATTACTACACCAAAGTTCTAAATCGATTCCTTGAGATTTTATTTAGGGTTCAATATTTAGTATAAAGTGTGACTATTTAATTACTTAGTTCAAAAATTGAAAGTGCCGGTCAAAGAAAACAAATAGATATGATATTCCGCTAGAGCTTGTCCTCATTAGCATTTTTTATGGTGTCAAAGCTGAAGGATAACTTCCCTCGGTTTTATTTGAGTTCAAAAATCTTGGATATATACATTTTTTTTTACGAATTATTGAAAATGAATGAGAAATATTGATTTATATTGGTTAAAAGTGCATTTCCAATTGAACTTAGTAAATGAGTTCATCATATTCCACAGTTACAAGGCACTAATGGCAATGCCTTATGGATGATTCGTGGACGATAGCAGTCACGTCATGTCCAGGTTCGTCAACATTATACATACATTATCATAGATAAAACAAGAAGGGTGAAGTGCAATGAAACAGTATTATTGCTCGTGTATTTTATTTTTATATGCTTATGCCAATAAGGACAAGCGCTAACGGAATATCATTTTTTTTTGGCCGGCACTTTCAATTTTAGACCTAAATAAACTAACGAAAAACAGCGATATGCAGTATGGGGTTTATTTGTTATTGCGTTTAATAACTATTCTTCCAATATAGAACAATATTTTTCATTCATTTTCAATATATCGTATCATAAAAATTATATGTTTCTAAGATTTTTGAACGCCAATAAAACCGAGGGCAGTGGTCTCTCAGCTTTGACGACGTAATAAAAAGTGCTGATGAGGACAAGCTCTAGCGGAATATCATATTTGTTTTCTTTGACCGGCACTTTCAATTTTGGATCTAAATGAATGGACGAAAAACAACAATATGCAGTATAGGGTTTATTTTATATTGCTTTTATTAACTATTCTTCCAATGTAGAACAATATTTTTCATTTATTTTTAATAGTTCGTATCTTAAAAAGTGTATATTTTTAAGATTTTTAAACTCAAATAAAACCGTTGGAAGTGATCTCTCAACTTTGACGCAATATAAAAAAATGCTAGTAAGAACAAGCTCTAACAGAATATCGTATTTTTTTTCTTTGGCCGGCACTTTCAAAATTAGCCCAGATATGTATGGAGAGTGAATGTTCTCCTTTGGTACAGGGGTAGATTAGACCTTGAGAAAGGACATAGGCTATGTTTGGTCGCGATAACCGACATCCACGCGGGCGGAGATGCGGGCAAAAGCTAGTTATATTATACAATTACTTTTGTATCAATGTTTAAATTGTTGTTTGTATTATTGTTCATTAATAAAATTGAACATTGATACAAACAATAAATTTATTATTGCTTGCATCAATTTTGAATTCTAATTTGTTCCAATGTTGAACTAATGTTTGTAATATGTTCACTTTTGTTTATATCAATGTTGCTTGGTTTGAATCAATGATTAGTTCGTTGTTATTATTTGTATTATTTTCAAATTATCGTTTGTACCAATGTTCAATAAAATTGTTGGTATGGTATTGATGTTCAATTATTGTTTGTATCAAGAATTATTTATTACTTATATCATATCGATGCGCAATTTGTTATATCCTTTGCACGACTTATGTCCAATTATGAAAAATGACAATTAGTCCCTTTGCACGACTTATGTCCAAAATACGAAATGTCCAACTAGGATTAAAGTCCAACAAGGTTTTTGTCCAATACGATTTATGTCCAAAATACAAAATGTCCAATTAGGATTATAGTCCAACACGATTTTTGTCCAATACGACTTATGTCCAAAATACGAAACGTCCAACTAGGATTAAAGTCCAACAGGTTTTTTGTCCAACACGACTTATGTCCAAAATACGAAAGTACATCTTGTGGTGAAGCAAATGGTACGGCTAGGCACCTGCTAGTGGGTTCTAGACTTCTAGTACATACTATGGACTGGAAGGGCTATTAGACCGGGGTTACTCGCAACGACATGATATAAAAAATCATATGTGACAGTGAAGCTGTAAGTTTGGCGGTAGCTAGTGCAAAAAAGGATTAACCACATACCAAAGAAATAACTTTGTTTTTGTGAAGGAAGTAGTACTAGTAGAGCAATAATCATTCAGTGGTACGACGAGGAATGACAATTCCTTATCGTGCCACTGGTGGAACAAGTTGGTGGCATGACGAGGACTAAGGGGTCCCGCGAATGCCGCGCATAGCTGCCGCGCACCTTGCGCGCTGTGTTTGGACACACCTTTTTAAACCAGTTATTTACAGAAAGCCTTACTGAAATCGTTGGTCAGAGAATAGAGTGTAGTCTAAAGGTATGATTCCGTAGCCAAACGCATAGGTACGACAACTGCCGACGCATGCAGCACATGTGCGTAATTCATTGCGGCTTCTCAGTGGTCGCCTTTATATGTATCGAGTATGACAAGTAATAGGTATGCTGTATGTATGTGCTGCATGCGTCGGCAGTTGTCCTATGCGGTCGGCTACGGAATCATAATACCTTAGGTATATTGGTTTTTTTATGAATGCATAAAATATTGGTCAATTTTATGATTGGACGTTTTTATGATTGATAAATTTTGTGATTGGACAATTTTATGATTGGTCAATTTCTATGGTTGGACAATTTTATGATTGGTCAATTTTTATGATTGGACATTTTTATGATTGGACAATTTCTATGATTGGACAATTATAGACTAGTGGTCATTTTTCATAATTGGACATAAGTCGTGCAAAGGAATTACGTCTATAATTGTCCAACCATAGAAATTGTCCAATCATAAAAATGTCCAACTATAGAAATTGACCAATCATAAAATTGTCCAACCATAGAAATTGACCAATCATAAAATTGATCAATCATAAAAAAGGTCCAATCATAAAATCGACCAATCATAATCCTACATCATACATTTCGTATTTTGGACATAAGTCGTGCAAAGGGGGAGTTTCTATAAAAACACATTAAAACAAACTAGGCTGACTAACTAGTGGTTCGATTTAAGTTTTTAAATAAAACATAATACAATATTATATAGACACCATCATTGTTTACGTTTAATTATTTACCTAACCGAACGGCGGCGTGGCATTGTGGCATTTTCAAAAGCCTTTGAATGCAGTTTTGTTTCTTTTTAAAAATAAGGTAATGTTTCCTTTAAGTATAATTCGCTATCTTTAGTATGAGGGTACTTTCCTTCAAGGTAAAGCCGAGGCGCCATTTCTTAAGAGGGCCGAGGACGGTAATCATCATACTCACGCGTGCCATACGACGTTTTACAACACACTTGCGAATAAAATAATACTACAAATACTAAATAAATAATACTACAAATACTAAATAAACAATACTACAAATTAATTCGTTTGCTATGTGCGCGCATCTAACAATGGCGGTCGGCCATATTTAAAAAAGAAATGAGGTTTGAATGTAACTTTTTTTACTGGTTTTTTTTGTACTTAGAGAAAAAAAAGTTAAATTTGAGTGAAAATTTTATTTATTAAAGAAGTATTACATACAAGTTGAAATTATTTATTTAAATACGAAAATGCATCAAATGAACACACGATAGGCATATTAATTTATTCGTACTATGTATTAAGCACGTTCTTTTTTGTATCGAAACATTTTTAAGAACATAGAAACTTAACCTTTAAAATTCAAAAAATAATCTTTAACTCACTTGTGAATAATAATAGCAATGAAAAAGTCACAGTTTGATAATAGGTGTCATTACGTGCCTATTTGCGGTGAAACAATAACACTTTTATGAGCAGGTGTGTTGTAAAATACATTTTCAACACACTTGCTTATAAATAGGCTTTTATTTCACCGCAATTAAGCACGGAATGATACCTATTATAAAACTGTGACTTTTTCATTGCTATTATTCACATTCTTTTTTTAATTTCATTGATTAAGTTGCTTTGTTCTTAAAAAAGTTTCGATACAAAAAAGATCGTGTCTAATATTACAAACGAATTAATATACCTATTGCTTACTCTCATTATGCAACTTCGTATTTTAAAAGATAATTTCAATTTGTAGTACGTGTTTAATAAACAAAACTTTCACTAAAATGTTTTTTTTTTCTCTGTGAGTAAGTACAGAGAGAAAAAAAATCATAATTCGAATAAGTAGATGACAAGGCAGCATGGTGATAGCACCTTAGCCTGTTCCGAAAGGAACAAATAAAAAAAATTCTATTGTGAGATAAGATTTTTACTATGTGTTTTGATTGTGTTATGTAGTATTTTTAGTATTATTTTATTCGTAAGTGTGTTGAAAATAGTCGTATGCCACTCGCGTGTATGGTGACGCTTGTACCATAATGTACTATTATACAATCAAATAACGTTCAAAAACTTTTTAGATTTCTTATTATATTTCACATTATTTTATTATGAACTATTTATTATAGGTACGCGTAAATGCAACAGAATGCACTCTATACATTTTGCACTAGGTACACGCTACAAGCTCGTGACGTCACCTGCTTTGTCACATCACAACTGTTTTGTATGGAGCGTTTGCGGGCGGTTCGAGAAATTGAATTATGTAAATAAAATATCTTAACTATTTGTCGTAAGAATATTTCACTTTAGCAGTTCATTATACATATTATGATAAGGTAAAAGTAGTCAACATCCCTATTCAATATACCTAATAATATGAACGCCAATAGGTCAACATTTTAAAATATCAATAAGTTATGTATGAGATCAATAGTTCATTAGATTCATTTACACCAATAAATCAACAGTTTAAAGATCAAAAAAAAAATTAATGTTGATCAATGAACTATTGATGTAGGTAGGTAGTAAATTGTTGACAAAATGAGCTGTTGGCTATTGAACTCAATGAACTTATTGTGAACTATGGATATAGCAAATTGCGTTTCAAATGAGTTGATAACTGTCACAATGACATTTTGATACGTGTAGATAACTTCATTGCGTAATGTAAGGTCAGCAAATACATTTTTACAACACACCTGCTCATAAAATATTCTTTTCAAGATAAATAAATTTTACTATCGTTTCTTTTTTATATCTATTTATTTTTATTATTTTTATTCGGGCGGTAACACTTCGATGCCGGTTAATTCTATGACACTAATCAAAACTGTGTATTGTTGCCAAAATGGTCGTCGACGGCCACCATGGTTGCCAGATCGGTCGATTTTATTTATTAATGAAGAAAACTATTATTACCTAATATAATTATTTAATTGACATTGAATCTAATGCTATGATGTGAAATCGATCGATTGATTTATTTATTGATTGATTGATTTTTATTGTTTTACGTAAGTCGAATATTGTTACTAACAAATAATTGAGCCCTGTTGCCATCAATGAATAAATTTTGAATGTTTGAATTATTATTATTACTAAAAAATATGATAATTATATACATTATAATGAAAAGAAAATAAAAAACAAAGTCGTTGTTACCATTATGTAAGTACGTATGAACCTGTCCGAAATGGAAATTTTGTTGTTAGCGTTAGTTGTACAATTTTGATGAGTACCAGAGTACGGAATGAAGTTGCCGATTATCAAGTCTATTCTATCAACTCATTTGAAACGCATAGTAGGTAACTATTGAAAAATTGGACTTATTGGTGTAGTATTGAACTATTGATCTAGTGGCGTCGATTATTGTCTATAACTAACCTAAATATAATGAACTATTGACCCCGCGTATGTCTCCCTGCTGATCAACTTTCCGCTACTCAGGAACCTTTTTCGGAGGATTACATATTTATAGAGTACTTTTGAGCTGAATTTTAAACTAGTTGCCTACACCGCTTTCTAAGCAATCAGTTAAAAAAATATTGGTTGCATTGGTTATACATGATAACAGGCAGATCGGAATGGGCGTAGTTATACGAGATAGTCGTTTTGATGCTCATAGTTTCAACGTTTCATAGCTGTGGTTTCGGATTCGTATCCCACGACTGCCTTGCCTACACCCACTACGGCCTGATCCCGAGGTTGCAAGTGGGTGACACTTGACTTACCGGCATATCCCTTGTTTTGATTATACAAACAGCATTAAGACGGCTAAATACAAGTACCTATACAGTGTACATCCGTCTGGTCAATATTTATTCAGTAATTTTCGCGCATTTTCTTTAATTTAACTTTATGTTTGCAACTGGGACTTCACCTTAAGGTTGCCATCAAGGTAACCTACCTACCTAGCTAGCTATGAAGAACTTGTTGAAATAAGTTTTTATCGAACTAACCTTATATCCTGATGGTCTTCCTGTTCGTATTGATCATGGTCCTCTTGTGATAAATTAAGCTCGCTGAATTGTTGTTCCACAGAATTAGCCATTTCACTTAAACGTATAGTTAACTTTTATGACACAAATACTGATATTTAATTGGAATGAATTAAACGAATGTTTGTCTACACTTTCTTTTCTGTATGTCCTTCGAAGCGTGAATGTTATGGATGATGGATGATTAATTAATACAAGTTTGTAGAAGTAAGCCGGCCGGCGCGCACACGTGGTGATTTGATCTGTTTATTTTCGTATTACATAATATTATAGTAAGATGTTAAGCAAGGCTCCACACGGGCGACACCACGCTCAAGCGGTGTATACGGAGTGGAATCAGAAAAGAATCGGTGGAGTACGGAAGACGGTGGCGTCACCGAGCGAGCGGCGAAATCGCTCGGAGTGCGGATTCGGAGAAGGGATGGGCGCGAGCGGCACGTGTGCGCCGTGCGTACGGTCCGACGGCTTACGAGATCACTACTCAACTGAGCTACCTGACTGATGTGACGTGCGTGACTGAACGAAAGGAGCAATGACGCCGGCTCTAGTCGGTTCTTCGCTCTTCGCACAACATTTTGTGCGGATTTTGTTTGAGAATGCGCGCGCTGGGCGTGGCCGAACCGGGGCCCGCGGGGAAGCACGCCACACCTTAGTGAAGCGCAAGTATCGATCTTAAGTTCTATCGACTGTAGCACATTGGTGATATAATCTTTATTTATTATATAATTTAATTATTATGGAATCATAAACAACCAAATAGCTTTATATATATTATACATACAATTCAAATCAATTCAAATTCATTTATTTAAGTGTAATGTGGTACAATAAAAGATGGTAATATAATATCAAGTCCGGGCACATTATTATATTATAATAGAAATAAATCAAAAAATTTCTGGAAATCCCAACGGATTCCCCTGCCTAAATCCCGAGGTGTAAGGTAGGTTACCCAGAGGCATCTCTGGTTTCGAGATGCCCCCTTCGGATGTAGGGACCACGGATGCCCTCCTATATTGCCACAGCGATTATTATAACGAGAATTAACGCCATCATTTGAAAAGATCTTACTTATTTTGAAGTAAGTTCTTATTGGCTCTATTTTCGGCTTGACCAACCAACATATACGCGTTCCTATTAGCGATTCATTATAGATTATTTAGGCTGAAGCCTGAAATTCGTTTTACTACTCAGACCTTAATTACATCGATGCAATCCTTTAGGTTGATAATGACCACTTTCCTAAAATGACCACTTTCCTAAAATGACCACTTTCCGGAAATGACCACTTTCCGGAAATGACCAGTTTCCCGAAATGACCACCTTTTTTCTTTCCTGTCCTGCGTTTGCTTCTTTTTATCTACTGAACTGAAAACGTTACTATTATGATTTGACATATTTAATAATAGATAAAAAAATGTTCTAACGTGTAATTGTGCCTCTTCATTAAAATCGCTGGTTTTGGACATTTCATTTGATTTTGACAGATTAAGACAACACAATTTTGAACATAATATTTATGTATGCACTATAAGAATTTGACCTACTGCTATTTATTTTTCTTTTAATAAATCCTTCATGATGTCATTTATGTATATTGTTTTTATTATATTTAAATTTATTACTATGAAAATATGTAAGTTGTATTATTTATTTTATCATGACATGACCTCATGTTTTCAGATGATTTAGGTACAGTATAGGATAAAACTAAATCTATTTAATTATTTAGATATACCTACTTAATATCGACAAAATATAATTGTCAATCACTAAGAGCGATAACAGGTTCGTGAAGTATATTTGTTACTGGGTCCGTGCGACGGCGCCCCGCGCCCATGCGTTTTCCACAGCGCTCGCCCGGGGCCCGCGGAGGGCGGTCGCCCGACACCGCCTACTTCGTCTGGTACAGGCGTCGCCCGCCTCGTGTCCCGCTTCACCTTAAAATTACAAGTAGACAAGACGTCGCTCCAAGGAGAAAACGCCCTTCACATAGCTTATCCTGCCCTCTACATGAGGGTTAGTTGAGAAGAGCAGGCTAAGTACCACCTGATGCCATTGCCAATAACCAAATATTTAAATTTAGTTTTCGATTCATTAATAATAAATATATAGAAAATTCACATTTAATTATTTTAGATTACCGTATTAATTAAATGCAAACGTTTAATTATTTTTAAATTATAGATATTTAATATTTACTATATTATCCGCCAATTAATTTTTAGGTGGAACGTCGCATACTCGATGCGTGCGTACGAGCGACGAGAACGAGCCCACTAAACAAGAACAACAACGAGCATCGAGCATCCAGAACGCTTGCACTAAACCGACGTTATACCTACATACCTACGTCATTCTATGAATCATTATTTCACTTGGACGTCAGGAGCTATTTTCCTTGTTGTGTGCTCTCATACCTAAGTACTGAGAGATATTTTTTGGCATCAAAGAATGTAGGTATAGGTAGATTTTCAACGTTTTTTTTAATATTAGGTAGGTACCTACTTAGGTAGGTACTATGCACTAGCTGACCGAAATCTTTTCGCCTTAGAATCAATGATGATCACTTTAATTAGCTACCATATCAATTTCTTCTTTATTTTCAGAACAGAAATTACGATAGCATGCGACCATGCGTATGGTACCTATCATAGGTAGTACCGTCAACCGTGGCAACTTTACCATGTTTTTTGACATAAATGCAATTTACTCTAATATGAAGCTACTTGTGAAAGTTTTGCTTAATCTAAGTGGTAAAAAAGGACAGTCTCTTTTGGATTAATTATTGAATTCTACAAAAAATCACATAGAATCGCTGTAATAATCAAAAGTATGAGCGGGGTAAAATTGACACATTTTTGGCAACTTTACCTAGCCTTTAGTTTACATAGAATGTATACCCCAGAGTGCACGCGGCTTTGAATTTCTAATAGGCCTGGCGCTAAAAAAGCAATGTATGTATTTTTGAACCAGCCATCTTCGTTTAAATAGGTAGTACCAATGCATAGGTAAAGTTGCCCCAAGAATTTCTCAAATTTTATAAAAATAGGTGAATGTCGTCAGGGTTGTCAAAAATAGTAAAACTTTTTTTAATACCTAATTTATTTAAGTACTTAATCAAAATACATTATATCATCATCTTCCAAAAAAAAACAAATTCAGTCTCTTTTTCGTTAAAAGCTAGCAGCTGTACTCCATTTTCTATAGTCCGTTGGAGTATGCCAACCTGCTTCTCAGCGTCGTAAGAAGTTGTGTTTTGTTCTTAACTAAATCTACGGCTAATAACAGCATCTCTTCAGAGTATTTTTTGTAATTTCGCGCTCCTAAACGGCTTCTATTTCTCTGTTTGATACGAAATTTTGCAGGCATCTTGAATCAGAAGGTATCTGAAATAAGTAGGTACCTTATCAGGAAAATGTAACACCTACCTAATTATATATTTCTTGCACTCTATAATCTAACATAAACAAATAGCAAAAAAAAATTATAAGTACCTTTCTATTATTAAAGTCACTGTTCTGAATAACTGAACGAAATGCGACAACCCTAGTCATAGGTAAAGTTGCCTTTGTGCCAAGTGAGGTAAGTTTACCTAACCTCAAACAACATTACCTTTTCCAGTAACTCCAGAAATAGAAGTTTTATAAGATTAAATAATTGTGATACACCATAGCAACAATATTTCCTATAATATTTAATATAATCCACTGACCTGCACTTTATTTTTCGCAAAAAAAACCAATCTTTATGCGGTGACACAGCAAACACAATTGACCACATGCAATGAAAAATCCCACTACTTTGACAGTTGACGAAGTTGCCAGCTTGAAAAACTTTCCGGGATATCACAATTTATCATAGAATCTACCAAAAAGTGTAAAGTTGTGCTAAATGCCACAGATAAAAAAATATTTAATATAAACTAGTACAGGGTATGCTTAGGTAAAGATGCTCACGGAAAGTAAAGATGCCACGGTTGACGGTATGCGTATACATACGCATTATTTCAATTATTTGACATAGATAAGTGTAGGTAGGTAGGTACTTAAATTAAATATAAAATTGCTCCATGACTTGCTATTGGGGGGTTCAAATTGGCAAATAAAAAATAGGTCCATATTGTCGTGATGGAACTAGGTATCCCAATGCTTTCCTTGTGATGGTTATGAATGCCATTATCATTGGATAGGCAGGTCCTATTCAATTCTACTGTACGTACATAAATGATTTGATTTTTAACGACGGATGGCTTTTAACCAAAGCTTTCGTATTTTTATATCCTTCGACATTTTGGTGCGTGTCGACTTCAGAGCATTTAGAAACAACACAGCGCGTCATTGTAGCTGTTTGGAATTATTTTCTAAAATTATCCATACAAAAATGCAATGTTTTGGGACAAGCTATGCTGGCGCCATCTGCTTTTAGCTTTTACCGGCCAACCCCATTATTCTAATTATTTACCAGTCACCAGGCCAGACTCTATTAAAACATCAGGTATGTGGACCTTTAAAGTATAATAATCCAGTAAAAATAGACGAACTTAAATGGTAAGCTTGCATAAATTCGCATAGAGCTCAAAATTGGTGGGGGTCTTAAATATACCATAATGAAAGAAATATCAAAAGTCCCCATCGATTGGAACTCTTCATTTTTAAGCTATTGCATAGCTATCGCGGGCCTTGAGCGTGGAGACCGAATCCAGAAATTCCGTAATTTTATTCAAGGTTAAAGGTCAAATATATCGGATTGTCACATTTTTCTCGTAAACAACAAATGCTATCGCAAAAGTAGGTTAGAAATAGTTGTAGATCATGTATTATCTACAAAATTGGCAATATTCTTTTTTTTGTGCGGATCGCCATTTCAGAGATCGCGATTTCAAAATTGGAAGAAATCTTATGTATTTTATACGAAATTTCATTCCCCATAGTAGGATACATCAACGCAGAACCTGAACCGCTGGCCCTATGAACTTGAAATTTTGGCAGTAGATGCTTTTTATATTGCTAGTATCCACTAAGAAAGGAATATTGAAAATTTCATTGCTGAGGAGGTAAAATATGGGATTAAAGTTAAACAACATTTCTAAAAATCCTTTCTTGGTGGATACAAGCAACATGAAAAGCATCTACTGCCAAAATTTAAAGTTTATAGGACCAGCGGTTTAGGTTATGCGCTGATGAATCATACTATGGGAGCGACTAATTTTGTATATAGGGTGGTGGCACCAATTATCGGCCATGTCAACATTTTTTGACCTTTGATTGATTGTAATTTTTTGGTTTATAGCATTTGCTTTCTTGTAATGCCTTTTTTGGATAGAGGGATACTGAAACTCCATTACTACATTCGCAAAATTACCAATTCTTTGTTATTTTTTAAAATACAGAGGTTTTTTTCCGAGTATGTCGATTTCCCTTAATATCGGCCTCTAACACCCTAATTTCTGCCGCC
This sequence comes from Eilema depressum, assembly GCA_914767945.1. Lineage (NCBI taxonomy): Eukaryota > Metazoa > Arthropoda > Insecta > Lepidoptera > Erebidae > Eilema > Eilema depressum. The sequence goes on along the minus strand of OU612012.1, from coordinate 43,606,384 downwards.
TGTGACCTTAATATCGTCATACCTTTTCCAACGTGAATTTAGGTCAATAAAACTAAGTAAAGTAAAAAATTATAACGTTTTATATTCCAATTCAGGTTGAAATTTTTTTTTAACGCTTATCTATCATTAATTTGTCTTTTCTTTATATCTCAGCCTTAAAAATTACAGTAATTGCTGTTATTATAAACTAATGATCACAATGATTAAAAAAAATTAAGAGAAATAAACATTTCCAAAATATATAATTATAAAGGAAAAATATTATTAAAGTCAACAGAAAACTTGAATTTCTTTAAAGGCTTTTCAATTTAAATGCACTAAACAGTGGGTGTGTAATGTTTGATATAATAACAAATGCTCTAATTTCAATTGAAATAACGTTCATATGTTATAATTTTCATATGCTATAATATCAAATAACCTAATTTCATATGATCTAATGTTTTATATGTTATAATCTTCCTTTGATATAATAACATTTAGTATAAAGTTCATATTATATAATTTTCAAAATGCATAATATTCTTTTAATATAACGTTCATTTAACCTAATGTTCTTTTGACCTAATTGGTCGACGGAGCCCCGCTTCGCGGGGCTCCTACTTCTGGTTGGTTTATAAAAAAAATAACCACGAAGGGAATGGCGGGGTCTACGACCCCGCCATCCCCTTCTAACCTAACCTATCCGAGTCGGGGTGCCCTAAAGTCCAAATTGTATCCAGATCCTCCTGGTAACAATAGTTGGATGTGGCTGATGTATAGGGTATAAAGCGTGGAGTTAGCAGGCGTTTAAAATCGTATCAGATATTCTAAATTATATTAAAAGTTACTTAGTGATTATGAATATTATAGTAAATGAATAATATACTAAATGAATATTATGTCAAATGTGCATTATAAGAAATGTTCAGTATATCAAAAGAAATTAGGTAAAATGAAATTATAACTACAATTCATTATGACAACTGATCGTTATATTAAACAAAATTATATTAAGTGAAATTATGTCAAGTGAACGTTAGATTTTTTGTTATTATATCAACCGTTACACACCCCTAAACAGTGACGGCAAGTAAAATCTTCTTTAGCCACATCAATATAATTTCGCACACGATGAACTGTACTTTAAGTGGAACCATATGGGGCATTATGTCACAGTTAATATTTTTGGCTTCATCTTCTTCGAAATCACTAATTCTACTTCACAGGCACCACAAAGAATTTTCTACTTTTCTTCTTGAGAAGGTAAATCATGAGGTCAGTTACGCTGTCCTTTAATAGGTATTCTCTTCTTCTATTCATACTGTTCTTCTTCTAACTACTAGTTTTATTTTATTTGACTGGTTTATGTTTTATATTCCATTTTCCAGATTTTTCTTTCTTGACCAACGGGAATAACCCTCTGTATCTATTCTTCCAGGAAGTCTGTCTTGTAAAGTGATCCTGGGAATTTCGTGTTGTCGAAAAGCTACTCTTGTTCTACTTCATCCTATTATTAATTCCTAGTCGCAATCGAAGCTTGCACCGAGGCTAGACCTCGATATTTTCCGCGAAACGACTTCCATCTGTCCTCTACAACCCCAATGGTAACATCGAAGCATTGCATTACTGCCTGCTTCTTTGAACGGCATTTACTCCATCCCTTATTCTACTACGGTCATAGAAACATTAGAAACTATAGGGGTCATAGAACCTATTAGGGGTCAAAGAACCTAAAGGGGTCATAGAACCTATAGGGGTCATAGAACTTATAGGGGTCATAGAACCTATGGGGGTCATAGAACCTATAAGGATCATAGAACCTATAGGGGTCATCGAACCTATAGGGGTCATCGAACCTATAGGGGTCATAGAACCTATATGGGTCATAGAATCTATACGGTTTATGGAACCTATGGTCATATAACCATAGGTTTGATACCCTTCTCTTTTTGTTGGGACGACATGATTATGGCATACTTGTTGACTAAAATTAGGATACCTAAGTATTTGTTCATTTTGCACCACGTCCCTGTTTATTATAAAGTTCAAAGGTTGTAGGACAGTAAGTACCCTGTACAAAATAAGGTGGCCGTTATTACGCATCGATTCTCTAGATATCGGCCGTAGCTGGCAAAAAAAGTTTTTAGGCGGCCGATGTTAGGATCTAGTCATCAAACAGAGCTGTTATTTCATTTTTAACCTTATTAATGTTACTGCTAATATACAAAATAGCTAAACATATAGTTTAGTGTTTTCATGCATTTCCCTAAAATCGACCAGGTGGCCGATATTGAGATTTATCCAAAATAAAGATCCCTAACCTCGACCCCGCGATTATTTCATAAAAAGTACAAATAAAATTAAAAACACACTACCTAAACGGTACTTCGACTGTTTTTCTTTAATAAAAAATAATATAAAATACCATAGGTATATTTAATTCCTTTCAAATACTATCCCACTCAGTGCGTCGACTCCGGGATTTGACTCGGAATTGCCACCAAATCACATACGTCGGTACCTGCGCGTGCTCTATTGCCACCTGAACGTTCAAAAGTGGAGGTACCCGCACCAAAATATGGAATGGTATTCGTATGGATATAGAGTCGCTTTTTGCATAAAAACTATAATAATTTCAGGATTATTTTCATAGTTATGTTCCATTTTCTCGAAAAGGCCGATATTAGGACGTGGCCGATAAAAGGAGACTTCACCCTACATAATAGATATTATGGGGTCTGAAACATAACTCCGACAAACGTTTGTCCGCCGAATGAGCCACCGACAGAACGTTTCGATTATCAGTTAACCTTTCAACTACGAACGTTTTGCCGACAGAAAGATTAATTCATAAGTGAATCGACGACAGAATCTTTCACCAAAGAAGAATTCGTCGACAAACATTATTTAGGCATGGTTTGTCACAAGATCTTTAGGGATGATAGGTTTTGAAAGGTTAAATGATACTAAACACATAACATTAAACTTTGTATTCATAGTCATCAATTATAGTCATTTTATATTTGACCTTTAACCTTGAATAAAAAAAAACCAGAAGTGCAATCGATGGGGACTTTTGATATTTCTTTCATTATGGTGCATTTAATAAGACCACCAATTTTCAACTCTATGCGAATTTATGCAAGCTCAAATCTTTATTTTAACTGGATTATAAAATATACAGTGAACATCAGGTAGGTACTCAATGCCCTTTAGTCGCATTATGCCCAATTCGCAAAATGTCCAGCGGGCTCAAATTGTCCAATTCTCACAACGTCCAATTCGCAAATTGTCCAATTCTCACAACGTCCAATTCGCAAATTGTCCAATTCTCACAACGTCCAATTCGCAAATTATCCAATTCTCACAACGTCCAATTCTCACAATGTCCTTTTCGCAATTGGTCCAGAGTCCAGTTCGTAAAATCATTTGATTTCGCATTTGACTAAATATAGTTCTGCATGGTTATAAAAAAAAATAACCACGAGGGCTTCTAACCTAATCTATCCAAGTCGGAATGAGCAGCTTTCTCAATCTGTCTTTCTGCCCTCCCTCTGCGCCTCCGGTTTTTAAATATAACACTAGTGTAGGGCAAACAAGTAATACGGCAAAATTTTTATACGTATACATTGGAGAGAAATTAATTATTTAGTTTAAAAAATCATTTACCTACTCCCAAAACTCTTTATGCGCGATATGGCAAATCAAAAATTTGACTTTTATCTATTTTATATACTAATTTTCAATTCAATTCAAATTCATAGAATTTTCGGAAATTTGAAATTCAGAATAACGTTTTTAGGGCTAATAACACTACGGATTTATAATTATTCATACAAATGAAATTCGGAAGAATGAACATTCGTATTTATGTCTTTCGAATAAATAACTGTCGTGATTTTAGATAGGTACTCGGAGTTTTGTTTCTTAGGAATTATAATATTCGGTATGTATGTATGTGAAAATCGGAATATTGAAATTCGGAACTAAATATTTCGGAATTGTTGGGTATTCCCCTGTTAACTAAACTAACGGCCTGAATGATATTCAGCCATTTAATTAAGCGGCTAGGCAAATGGATTCGATAGATGAAGTTCAATTACTTGCCTAGCCATTTAATGAAACAGCTAGGCAAATTACTTATTTCTGCACGGCTATAAAAAAAAATAACCTCGAAGGCTAAAGCGGGCATTAGCCTTCTAACCTAATCTATACATGTCGGATTGCGCTAGCCTTCTATCTCAGAAGGTTGTCAAAAACGCTTCTCGTAATCAAGGAGGATCCCTAATTACGAACTGGACCAATTGCGAATTGGACCAATTGCGAACTGGACCAATTGCGAACTGGACCAACTGCGAACTGGACCAATTGCGAACTGGACCAACTGCGAACTGGACCAATTGCGAACTGGACCTATTGAGAATTGGACAGTTGGACATTTTGCGAATTGGACATAATGCGACTAAAGGCTCAATGCTCCATTTTTGAAAATAATAATTGGTCAATTACTATTGGATAATAAATAATCATTAATTATACAATCGGTCAGTATTAAAAATAATTAAATCACTTTGAAATTATTGGATTGCGTTGCATACGACCCCGTGGTTGTTACCTACTCCGATCCCATTCCTGCTGCATTACTGTTCAGCCTCTTTCTGTCTCTTAGGTCCAGTTCCTGTCATGCCCAGTTAACTCTCAAGTCCATTTCTTCGAATGTCCATTCCTTCAATGTCCACTTCTGAAATGTCCATTTTCGTGAAAGCCAACCCTCCCTGGATTAGCTCGTTTAATAGTTTTCAAATATTACGTAGTTTTCTAATGGCAAAATAATTTATAAATCGGTCCAGTTTTTGAGTTTATTCTTTACATACAAAGATAAAAAAAAATCTTCAAACTTTTTATGATAAAACTTACCTACTAATCACGTTTTTGTGATCTTTGACCTTGAATAAAAAAAAATCCATGATGGCATTTCAGATTTCATATAAGATGGTGTTTTGAACAATCCTACTAACTTTGAACGGGGTGCGAGTTATTGTATCCTTGATCCTGTAATTTGGTTTAATTTTACCAGTATAGTAACTTTACCAGTACCTACATATAGCAATTATAATTGACTAATATGTAGATAATACATTAGGTATAATAAAACGGAAATCACGATAAGTAATCACACCATTTTTATAATAACTCCGTAACTCGAGAACCGATTCTGATGATTTGGATTCGTATTTAATTTGCCTGGACTAACAGAATAACGAAAAAAAAAACGGAATACACGTAAAAAATATGGCAATTGTCCCCGTAAAAGCTAATATTATGAAGATGAACCAAACGACGACGGAAGAGAAAAGTAGAGCATGCGTACAGTGTACCGGACTTGCTTGGACTTCGAGCTTTGTGGGTGGGTGTGTGACCTTTGATATACCTATTATTAAATCTGCAGGTATCGGATTAGTCATTCATAACCGCTGAAAATGGTCGAAATATACAAATACGTACCTAAGTACCTATATTATTACCTAATAAAATACATACATAATATGCATTTTAATATGCATTTTACTCAGACTAAAAGAATAGTACATATTCTTTTAGTCTGAGGCATTTTAAATTGAGATAAATTTCAAAAATAAAGATGCAAACAGAATTTAACACGCTCAGCGCCAAGCCGTTTTAGCCAATTCCCTTAAAATTTAACCAAACCTTATTTCTGTTATTTTTGCGTTTTTTCTTATGTTAAAATACACTACTTTTATTTTCATCCCTTCCCCTGTGCTCCTTCCCCTCTTTTTCGATGTGTATCATTTTTGATACACGTGGCCTGTGAAAAAGATTCATAGCGATTCTTATTTCACAGGCCATGTGTATCAATTTTGATACACACTGCCGATTGATAATTCGCCAATATATCCCCAACAAAGTAGCCAAATACGGGATCAAAATCTTCAAGTTGTGTACCCAATAGGGTTACACTTGGAATTTCTCCGTCTATTGTGGCAAATCAAGGGACAGAGAAACAGAGGTATCTGAGAAAACAGTAATGGCACTTGCGGAAGACGATGTACGAAATGGTATCGCAAATTATTTATAAATATCTTATGGGGAACCTCTTTAGTGAATGCTCATTTTCTATACAATCAGAACACGGTTCAGAAGAAGCTTATAATCACAGAATTTAGGGAACAAGTAATTATTGATATGATTGAAAAGGCTTCTCAAACAATTGAAATCGAGCAAAGTACTTCCATTTTAGCACCAAGGGCATCCGTAGTGAAGCACTATCTTATAAAAATAAAGAATGGGGAAAAAATTACACGTGGACGATGCTCAGAGTGCTACAAAAAGTACGGGAGGGACGGCAAACTTGTCGATGGTCAGAGGATCAGAGCGGCGCAAGTGTCAACAAAGTGCACTGAGTGTAATAACTTTATGTGTCAGCAATGCTTCAATACCCATTACTAACAATTTTTTTCGTAAATATTAGCTGGTTTCTGATTTCAAATTCGTCTTTTTTTTGTAATAAATAACTTATATACCTAGTAATTTTTTTTTTCATCTGCTTGTAGACTATTAACCATTTGCCCGATTTACACCCCAAAGCTACCAAAACCTTCACCCAGGCCAGAACATTTATTTTTACTAAGCAAATGTATAGAAATCGTGCGTATTATTGATACACAATGATAAAACCAAAAAGTTGCTTGTGTATCAAAAATGATACACACATAATTGGACAGTGTGTATCAAAAATGATACACTGGCGTTGAGCGTGTTAAGAAAATTGTCTTTATGTAGTTCAATGCATAAATATTGTTAATATAAGGGTAGGTACCTACTTACGTGATGTTTTTTATGTTTTAGTTCAAGAATCACACAGATTCAGTGGTATTATTACCACAAGAGGCGAGTGTGTGTCAACGTGGGTCTAACGCTCTTCTAATGTCGACGGCAGCTGTGCACCCGCCCGGTCTGGGGAGACAACCCCTCATATGTCCAAAATACACATTACAACATTCTCAACGTTCCCATTGTGCCAGCACCACAACAGCTGCTTTAGCCGTACACTCTGCGCCGCGGATTACTAAATTTGACCTCTAACATCAGTACAAAAGCACATTATTAAATAATGTAAAAACGAAATCAAGAGAGAACTTCAAATTATTATAAAATTGTAAATTAGTGTCTGTACATTGAAGATATTCAAAAGAATACTTGGGTAATTATACCTTAACTATTTAGGATTCTAAACCCAAAAATGTTCTTTTTTTTTTTTGCGAATCGTTGCCTTTTTGTTTGCGACTCGCGAGTTGCGACAGCGACATAACTACGTACCTACGTAGTTACCTACCTACGTAAAAAAACTACCGATAGGATTTTGATGCAGTATCTTGATGAAAAACAAGTTTAGTTTTTATACAAAAACTAGCTGTTGTCCACGGCTCCGCCCGCGAGTAATACTGATCCCGTTCCCATGACCTTCAGGAATCTATTTTAGTGGTTAAACACCATCTTCGCATTAAGTATTGCCACGTATTGCCCTTCTATCATTAGAACTGGTTTGGAGTTCATTTGGCCGGATTGTTTCTATGTCTATAGATAATAAAATTAGTTGTCTGTACCTTTTTTTAATCACCGGTATAATGTATGTCATCATCATCATTTCAGCCATAGGAAGTCCACTGCTGGACATAGGCCTCCCCTATAGATCTCCAATAATGTATGTACCTCAGATTAAAAGAATACTATAGAGATAAGATAGACAGCGCGCTTCGAACAAACACTTGAAGCCAAACACTTTCAATGTGTGCGTGTGTGACTCGGATTTCCGTGTAACGATACCACTAACAGTGTGTGCGTAATGTTGCCGGCAAATGAAAAAGTCGCCCAGAAATATCTATGTACCTAATGGACATGTCCAACTTTTCAGGAGAGCTAAAATAAAATTGACGAACTCATCTGTTCATATTTTATTAAACTATTAGTATTTGAATAAGTTTTATTATTTTTTATTTGGCAGACAATTGCACCTTTCATTTTTAACGACAAGCATCACTATATCTCATAAAATAAATTAATAAAAAAGGTTTTTTTGTTTAATCGTTGTCATCCGACCTTATGCCTGAAACATTATGGATTTATAATTGAAACTGCAAGCAAAGCATATGTCTAGATCCAAACTTATGCTTGCAATTTCAGGTGATAAATGTAAGCTTTATATTGACATATAGTTTTATGATCTTCAATTTATAACAATTAACCGAAATCTGATCTGTGGATGATACTTTATGTTTCTAAACTACATTACTCATTTCCTTACAAGCAAAAGGTCGGAAGCCGTTATATAATTAATATTTGCAATAAAACATAGGTTTTAAGATAAAATTTAATGTGTCGCTACATTATTACAAAAACAAAGGGCCGGAAGAACCAATAACTAAAAAAAAAAAAATTTGTAGACACACTGTCAAGTTTTTTAAACGGAATTTAAATAATTTTAGCTAGTACCAAGTCAGTCTCAGGTAATTCAGGCTGATTGGCATAATGTTTCAGATTCCTGTAATAATCGTGAAATTCTACGTGTGGGTCATTCCCAAAGGGTACCTAATTAAAACTTTATATTTTGCAGAGGATATTGGTTTAGCTTCTTCTCGCACATTGGGTAAATGTCATTATTTTCATTGTAAGTAATATCGGAGCTGCGATATACAGGGTGGAACATTTCGACTTTACCTTGAAGGAAAGTAAAGATAGCGAATTGTACTTACAGGAAACATTACCCTATTTTCAAAAAGAAACAAAACTGCATTCAGAGACTTTTGAAAATGCCACACCCGGTAGTCGAACCGACTAATATCTTACAAAATCTTCTCTTTCATGGATTTCTTTTTATTTAATTTACTATGTTTTTAGAGAGATTTGATCCTTATGATTGACCCTATCGATTGATGCAATAAAAATACAGTGTGTTATTTTTTCGAATTTTAGTCGGTTCGATTACAGGCCGTGGCAAACGACTTTTCGGCATTCCTTAAATGCAGTTCTGTTTCTTTTAAAAAAACATACTAAACTGTATTCCAAGTTTTCTGAAAATGCCACACCCGGTAGTCGAACCGACTAAAATCTTCCTAAACCTTCTATTTCATGGATTTCCTTTCATTTAATTTACTAAGTTTGTTAAAGAGACTTGATCCTTATGATTGCCCCTATCAATTGAGATGCAATAAAAATACAGGGTGTTATTTTTTCGAATTTTAGTCGGTTCGATTACAAGGCGTGGCAACCGATTTTTCGAAATTCCTTAAATGCAGCTTTGTATTTTTTTTTAAATAAGAGAGTATTTCCTTTGAATGAAATTAGCTATGTCCGGTATTAAGAGTACTTTCCCTACTTATTAAAATCAAAGAAGTAATTATTCCAATCAATTAGCCTATTGCAGACTACTGCTAGACAGGCCTCTCGCACAGTGCGCCATTTCTGCCGGTCCTCCGCTTTGGGCATCAAGTGTGTCCCAACCACCTTTTTCAGGTCATCAATGGGTTGCTACAAGCAAGGCTAAATAGTTTAATTTAATCATAGTGTTGGTTAACCAGCTATTTTAACCGTTCCGTCTCCGTCTATACTATTCTATACTGACTGTCTCTGTAGCGTAGCGGTAGTGAACGCGGCTGCTACGCAGGAGGCGCGGGTTCGATCCCCTCTCAGTGCCAATATTTGTATGCATGAATATAAATATTTGCATTGGTCTGGGTGTTTCTATGTATAATTATGTATGTATTTACAGAAAAAAAAAAGCATCTAAGTATGTATATTCGCATTCTAGATTCCATAACACAAGCTAATTAAGCTTACCATGGGTCTAGTAGCGTTGTGTAGAATGTTGTAGAATATTTATATTTATATTATTATTATTCTTTTAGTCTGAGGTATGTACCTATAATACTGAAGTTTCCCACAGCTTGACCTTGACTTTCTTATCCATTCTCTACTATCATTTCCTCTTCAATTTTCCTACTCTTCCCCAGATAAAGATTTCGCAAAAAAATGCTTGCATGACTAATTTATTGCCTTGATATCTATAAAACTCTCACTTGGAACTAACTTGCAATAATAAAAACGAGATCGTTAGGAACGTCAGATGGCACTCGCTCGCAGTGCCAACCCCTTCGAAACATGAATAATATAATTGGCGATCTGGTTTTGATAAAACTTTATTGATATTTGTTTGTTAAAAATGAGCTCATTCAAACTCCCCAATGAAAAATTTATGGTGAAGGGCATGTCAGTGTTTTTGGATGGATTTCAAATGCGAACGAGGAGGATAACTTATGGGTTAGTTCTGTTTCCCCCATTTACCGATTCCCCCCGTCAAGATATTATAATAAATATGTAGGTACCTTACCTAACTACTGACAATTGTTACCGATTCGGCGATTCCCCCCGAAATTTAAAAACTCGTACAGTAGTCACGCACAACTTACCTACTTAATTTTATATTAAGCAGGTTCTTTTTTTATTTATTTATAATTTATTTCAAGCAAATACACTCACATCTTACATTTTGCGTCATACTTTTTGTACCTACTCATAATTTTCTACCTGATACTCTATTTGTAGACAACACAACGTAAAGCTTGAGGAAGCTGCTCATTCCAACTTGGATAGATTATGTTGGAAGGCTAATGCGGCAGCTCCCGCATTAGCCTTCGTGGTTTTTTTTTTAAATAGATTCGTTACGATTTGAGATCGATTTGGCTAACTTTTAATTTTAAAAAATAAAAAATAAAAATATAAGTAAGACTTTTCTCATTGACGGTACCACTACCACCTTGATTTTATTTATTTAAACGCTATTAAAATTTCCGGGGGAATCGGTAAATGGGGGAAACAGAACTAACCCGTTTAAAATATCTCCAATCTACAGACACGACCACTTTAAAATTATAGAACACTAATCAGACTATACCTAAGTACTGTACCTATAGGTATGACATAATATAAGCAAGATACCTTACAATTTATACATAATCAATGCCCTTACACGTTCAGGGATCTTCGATTCTGCTAAAGCAAAACCATTGTTATGACAATAGTACTTATTATAAAAAATAGTAAATAGAAAACTAGATAGATATGCAAATAATAATAATGAATATAATATGCACTTCTTCTTTCGTGTCAATGATCCTCTTTTTCACTGCTCTAAATTACTCGAGAGTATGAATATACCAATGTTAGGATAAAACCATTGATATGAATGGTTATGAGTTATGACAATGATTTTGCTTTAGCACTGCAAAAAATGGCATTACATTTTAAACTTTATTATTATTTTAAACTAAACATTAATATTATATATTTTTTTTTATTATTTTAAACTACATTTTAAACTTCCAAAATTAAATGAAAAGAGCTTCATTAATTTCTCATTCATTCTACAAAAGCCATTTAATTTTAGTATACCCAACTGCATTGCTTAAATAAAAGTCTCAAACTAATTGGATTTTTTTTTTGCAATGTCCGTGATGGACATGCAAAAAAAAATCTATCAAAATTGCTTTAGCAGAGCTTGGATATATAGATGAAATAACTAATATCTCGAGGTCTCGACCTTATTAATTTGCAATTCTGATGTTTTTGGGCCGCGTTGCCCGCGTTTACACCTGTAAGTTACTTTCGTGGCACCCCCATTTACATCAGTAAGTAGAAAAATGCCTTCTCCTTCGTTCAAGCGCTTGCTGCATATATTATCATGTTTACCAATAAAAGGCAACACAAAAAATACTGAAAGAAAATGATGGGTAAAACCTTGGTTGGGAAAAAGAATGACACAATCGATTAAGAAAGAGAAAAGAAAATCGACCTCGGGCGGGACTAACCCGCGATCTTTCTCTTATTACAGGGAGAATTCTCTGACCACTAAGCCACCGAGGCCCGCACGAAGCCGATCCGAATTCCTGTAAACATCCGTCTTAGGGCAATGGTGGGAGCCATCTACCGATACTCGTACGAACTATCGGAACCAATGAATGATGTTACAATCATTTTTAAACATTGATTTTTGGTTAGTCAATAGTTAGCATAGGTAATAAATGCTTAAAAAATTAAGTCAAAAATGGCACAAGGTGCAAGGCACAGGTTTTGAAGGAGTTGAGAATGGAAGACCGACACGGATTATTCAATTTTATAGAATGAACCTGAATGAACTTAGTTTTCAATTTGCACGAATTTTTTTTAAAGATTCACATTTATTACAGTCAAGTTTTTGATTAGAGGACATTGTTTTGGCGTAAGATCTCAACTTATCAATTTAGTTCGATAAGCTGTAAGTCGCTTCCGTAAGTAATCATTTAGACTTGTAACTTCATTTAGACTTGTAACTTGTAACAGTATTCTTTTAGCCTGAGACTTGTAATTTTTCAATTTACAAAAGTAGTAAAAAATAGCCACTTACCACGAGTGTTTACACTTAACAATTTATCGTAAGTGGCTTACCTAAGTGACTTACGTAAGTAAAACTTACAGGTGTAAACGCGGCCTTTTGTCTTTTATGACTATCATCAACCACCTACTTCTTGTTGTGGTATTACTATATGATATGCATGGGTAATCCCTCTTCCTATCCGTGGCAGTGCACGCCTTATAAATGTACCAACTGTAAATCAGACTAGCCAGAAGTACGGCATGATTCTCGTTTCCTCTATGCTTAAAATAACCTGAATGCAAAATGTGTGACTAGGCAGTAGGCACACGTTCAAATGAGCTTTAAACGGATATTCATAATGAACGTCCTAGTACCTACCTAAACATATCATTTGGGAAAAGGATTTAAAAAATAATAGGCAGAAAACTTTCGATTATAGGGATAAGTTTACGTTTGACAGTTTCATGTACTTATTCATTTGACATAGTTTTATTTAATTGTATTCATTTGACATTATTAGATTGTAATTGATATTCATTTGACATTGCTGTATAATTAATATTCTTTGAAATTTTTGCATGCCAATTTTGGTGAAATACGTTGAGCTACCTTTTGTAATACCGAACACCATTGTAACTATAATGTACCTACCTACCGTATTTCGTGCGAATAAATATTCATTCATTCATTCATTCATTCCTTCATTCATACTTAGTAATGTCCTAATTATGTAACCTGTTCGATTTTATTGAACAATCGACTTTGTTTAAATGCAGAAGTTCCAATATTTTTAATTTTCTCGAAAGTTTACGCGAATTCTACAATAGAAATAAAACCAACGGTTTCTATTCTTACGCCTCAAATCATACAAATGCATACACAGAAAATCATTTATGAGTAGGTACAGCCAGCATCTACATATTAACAACAGTCAGCGTCAACTTTTAACTTTCTGTTTTTGTAGTGTTTGTTACATAATAATGTGCTAATGGGTAATTTCACGATGCCTAATTTTTTGCTAATTTCGGTGGTATTTTTCAATCATAGGTTTTCCGATGAAAAAATTTAATGGAGTTCTTTTAGAACACATCAGTATTCTAGATATTCTAAAAGAACTCCATTAAATTTTTTCATCGGAATCGGATTACTCAACGGAGCGGAGCAGTAATCATTATTGGAAAATTAATAATTCCTGGCATATCCTATGGATATACGAGGTTTTGAAATATGATACGAGCGAAGCCGGGCGGGCCAGCTATTGTGTAATATGATGATTCCCTTCGTTTTATTACGCTATTATAAAAAATCAGGGGGAATCGAGAACGGGGAAATCGCGACAACCATAAACTTTCGATCTACTTATGTAAAATTGTCTAATTATTATAACAATTTTACAAGGGCGAAGGGGGGCGTCAAGATATGAACCACTATTTTTGATTTCTCAGCATCTGGAATGGGTGGCCCTTCACCCCACTATACTGTGCCCAAGTTTCTTGCTATCTAGCTGGGGCTACCATTAGGTATTTACTATGAGCGTATCACTTACGTTGAGATGATGTCTCTAGACGTACACATTTGAAAATTATGAAAAATATATAAAACAATGATTATGTATTGTTCCTGTAGCTTTTATTATTGCACACCACATATTTAAGATAACTATTTTACCTACAAATAAAATAAAATCGGCCAAGTGCGAGTCGGACTCGCTCATGAAGGGTTCCGTAGTAGCAAACCGAAAATTGCGGTTTATGACGTATTAAAAAAAACTACTGACTTAGTAAGAGAGCTTGGATCATTAACTCCGGTGCCATCAGCGTACTGAATGAGATGTACATCATTAGACGCGCCTTTAATTGGAGAACACGAAATGGCTATGCTGCAAAGTCAAAAACCTGGTGGTGATACCAAAAATCAATTTTGAAAATGCTAAAAAAATCGGTACCTAATATTGAAAGATTACCAATTTTCGTTTGTTCCTGGCAATAGAGGAGATTTAGGACTATATGATAGTGCAGTGCTGCAAGCCTCCATAACTGGCCTTGTCAGAGGCAGCACCTTGCAAAGTGCCGCCTGAAAACAGGTATCTGGTACGATCGAATTACCAAATAAAACCGGGCTTATCTGAAAGATCATCAAATTCTGAGTATGAAAAACTGGTGCTGCAAATCTTAAACACTGGCGAAGGTGGTTGCAGCAGCGATTGAAGATCGCGAGTTGCGCGTCTCGGTTTGGTATTTTCACATTTATACGATCGAGTTACCAAAAAAAAAACAGGGCTCATCTGAAAGATCATCAAATTCTGTGTAGGAAAAACCGGTGCTGTAAATCTTAAACACTGGCGAAGGTAGTTGCAGCAGCGATTGAAGATCACGAGTTGCGCAACTCGGTTTTGTAATTTTCACATTAGTACGATCGAGTTACCAAAAAAAACAGGGCTCATCTGAAAGATCATCAAATTCTGTGTAGGAAAAACCGGTGCTGCAAATCTTAAACACTGGCGAAGGTGGTTGCAGCAGCGATTGAAGATCGCGAGTTGTGCGACTCGGTTTGGTATTTTCACATTAGTACGATCGAGGTACCAAAAAAAAACAGGGCTCATCTGAAAGATCATCAAATTCTGCGTAAGAAAAACCGGTGCTACAAATCTTAAACACTGGTTTTTTGGAAATTCGATCGTACTAATATGAAAATCAAACCGAGTCGCGCGACGCGCGATCTTCAAACGCTGCTGCAACTACCTTCACCAGTGTTTAAGATTTGCAGCACCGGTTTTTCATACTCAGAATTTGATGATCTTTCAGATGAGCCCGCTCTTATTTGGTAATTCGATCGTACTAATATGGAAATACCTACCAAATCGAGTCGCACAATGCGATATCTTCAAACGCTGCTGCAACCACCTTCACCAGTGTTTAAGATTTGCAGCACTGGTTTTTCTTACGCAGAATTTGATGATCTTTCAGATGAGCCCTGTTTTTTTTGGTAACTCGGTCGTACTAATGTGAAAATTACAAAACCGAGTTGCGCAACTCGTGATCTTCAATCGCTGCTGCAACTACCTTCGCCAGTGCTTAAGATTTGCAGCACCGGTTTTTCCTACACAGAATTTGATGATCTTTCAGATGAGCCCTGTTTTTTTTTGGTAACTCGATCGTATAAATGTGAAAATACCAAACCGAGACGCGCAACTCATGATCTTCAATCGCTGCTGCAACCACCTTCGCCTGTGTTTAAGATTTGCAGCACCAGTTTTTCATACTCAGAATTTGATGATCTTTCAGATGAGCCCGGTTTTATTTGGTAATTCGATCGTACCAGATACCTGTTTTCAGGCGGCACTTTGCAAGGTGCTGCCTCTGACAAGGCCAGTTATGGAGGCTTGCAGCACTGCACTATCATATAGTCCTAAATCTCCTCTATTGCCAGGAACAAACGAAAATTGGTAATCTTTCAATATTAGGTACCGATTTTTTTAGCATTTTCAAAATTGATTTTTGGTATCACCACCAGGTTTTTGACTTTGCAGCATAGCCATTTCGTGTTCTCCAATTAAAGGCGCGTCTAATGATGTTCATCTCATTCAGTACGCTGATGGCACCGGAGTTAATGATCCAAGCTCTCTTACTAACTGGATCGCGTTCGAACCATTTTTTAGTGGAAGTTTGTATGGCAATTTACATCATATATTTTTTTTAGATTTATCGAGGTCTAGCCAAATCCGTAGTTGACTGGTTAAGCGGACCCCAGACTCCGAGCTGAAAAAGCTTCGGATGCGACTGGGAATTAACGCTAAGAGGAAGAAGATTTTTTTAGATTTATCATTCTCTTATTTTAGAAGTTAGAGGGGGGGGGGGGGCCTTTTTCCACTTTGGAAGTGTCAATCGCGCAAACTATTCAGTTTAGAAAAAAATTATGTTAGAAACCTCAAAAGCATTTTTAAAGACCTATCTATGGGTGTGGGTATGGTATGGGTTTGATGAAAAAAAAAATTGAGTTTCAGTTCTCTCCCCACCCCCAAGATTTTATGCTTTTTTTATTTTTGTGTGAAATTCTTAATGGGTTCACAGAATACATCTTCTTACCAAGTTTCAACCTTTCAACAGAGGCCTTATAGTTTCGGAGAAAAGTAGCTGTGACATACGGACGGACAGACATGACGAATCTATAAGGGTTCCGTTTTTTGCCATTTGGCTACGGAACCCTAAAAAACAGTTCCTTTACATACAATTTTAAGATTAATCTACATTTATTCATAATGTCACAATAAACGGCTTGCTCAATTTTAGTTTTTTTTTTTAAATTAACGTAAAAATCAACTTCAATAAAAATAATAAAAATATGCAATATAAGTCGAAGAAAAATCTTAGTAGGTACTAAAATGTACTAAGATTTTTAGGTAAATTCTTAGTAGGTAGTCCTGTGCAGGAAAGGAGAGGGTGGGACTAATTGGAAGAGCTGTTCCGAACATTCACCATGGTAGAGACGGTAAAATACTCCCAAGGAGGAATATCTCTACGCATCTGCAAGGTCCCGAGGGTGTTTATAACCTCATGTTTCCAAATGATGCGGACCGCATGTCGCTGCAACCTGTCGAGAGCATCTAGTAATTACTTTACGGAGCCACCCCAGAGATGCAAGCAGTATTCTCGATTCTCGAGTTTAGTTTGAGTTGAATTTACGCGAGGCTGTTTTGATGATGCTCTCGCTCTCGATGCAGTTTTTGTTATTCAGTTTGCAACGAACATCCGTATACTGTGTCCATACCGAAGATATTGAGATTATCTTGCACTCTGAAGAGTGGGAAGGGGGAGGAAAGTAGGTACCTTTGCTGTATACGCACACATGCCTGCGTCTTCTTGGTGTTGAACTCGTATCTACAATTCGTATCGTATCATAATTATTAGTGATGTGCCGATCATAACTTTGGCCGACTAGCCGACTAGCCGACTATTCGGTTTCGAAACAGCCGACTAATCGGCCGACTAGTCGGCCAAGCCGATCATGGTTACGGGTATTTCCGGAACGTTTCGTTTACAGATCGTTCGCGCGAGCCGCACACGCTGATCAATTTTCAAGTTTTAGGTGGACGAAATTCAATTTTCTCAAAATGAAAATAGTTAGAAAAAGCTATCGATACGTGCTTAGGACTATTCTGTACACGTTATGCTATAATTTGTTATTTCAATAAATTATTTGTTTCATCAGATAATAAAGCTCAAAGGTACCGACTCCGCAAGTTGTGTAGATAAAATTTCTCTTTACGAAATGTATCTAGTGCAGTTGCTTGTCTTTTGTAGTGTAAGTTGTTTACTGAGAGATTTAATAAGAACCGGACAAGTGCGAGTCGGACTCGCCCATGAAGGGTTCCGTAGCTGGATCTCGTTCAAACCAATTTTCGGTGGCAGTTTACATGGCAATGTACATCATATATTTTTTTTAGATTTATCATTCTCTTATTTTAGAAGTTAGAGAGGGGAGGGGGGGGACTCATTTTTCCACTTTGAATGTGTCTCTCGCGCTAACTATTCAGTTTAGAAAAAAAATATGTTAGAAACCTCAATAGCATTTTTAAAGACCTATCTATAGATACCCCACACGTATGGGTTTGATTAAAAAAAATTTTTTGAGTTTCAGTTCAAAGTATGGGGAACCCCAAAATTTAATGCTTTTTTTCTATTTATGTATGAAATTCTTAATGCGGTTCACAGAATACATCTACTTACCAAGTTTCAACAGCATAGGCCTTATAGTTTTGGAGAAAAGGGGCTGTGACATACGGACGGACAGACAGACAGACAGACAGACATGACGAATCTATAAGAGTTTTTTTGCCATTTGGCTACTGAACCCTAAAAAGGTGTACGTATACAAATTTTATCATTATCTTTACCGAAACATATAGGAACATAGAATCTTTATTTAGGTTCTTTAGGACCACCCAACCCTCAGCTATTATAATTAATGGGATTTTCTTGCCCATTTTTGCCCTTCTTGAACAAAGTTTATGATTTTTTAGATAACAGTGCTCAAAAAAATCAAACCTATGATTAAGCAAACAAAATATAATATGCTATCTGGCATTGTATTATATGCCATTGAAGTGCTAAATTTTACTGTTATGGATGAAAATAAGTTGCAGAATCCTATTCATAGCTTTAGAACTTCATCCGCTTAAAATTGAATAGCTACTAGACTACTAGAAATTGGATACTACTAAAATGCATTATTATCTAAGGTACACAAACCAGTAAACCAGTATGAAGCCGGATAGTCGGCGCCCTTTGCCGACTAGTCGCCGACTAATCGGCGACTACAAAAGTGGCCGGATAGTCGGCTTTACCGACTAGTCGGCGACTAGTCGGCACATCTCTAATAATTATGTATCATTATTATCAAATTGGCATTGTTCCCGATTGCATCTTCGTCTCGATTCCCGGTGTCTGCTTATTTCTTCTCTTTCTTTGGCTTGACTTGCACAACTTTATGGACACAACTGTCGTCTGTGCTCCCTCAAGAAGGAAAGCTTGTACAATAGGATCGTCCGCCAATCAGCTAGGGGGTATCGGCTCATGTGATGTGGGCTGAAGATCTTTGTGGGACCGCTTCACATGTAAAAATTGTATCAAAATGCAAACATTTGAATATGTCCTTTTGAAACGTTGCCCTCTTGCGAACAAAGCACATGATATCACCACAGTCTAACGAACTCTTTCATATGTAGATATATCAATAATTCATTATACCTAAATATGAATTCGTTCCACTATGATATTACCATAGATGGCCGTTACTGAATGAAATTGATTTGCTTTTTAGATCTCTATTTATCATAATTATATTTAAATATAGAGATTGACGTACTTACTGACCTAATATAATAAAATGTAGGTTATGGTGTGATTGTTTCAGATAGACAAAAAGTGCGTTGTTGTAGTGCTGTTCGAGCATAGGTGATTTACTGAATAGGTTTAGGTTTTTGCTAATGACGGGATTCGATGATGACTCGACTACGTATAGTAGTAACTACCCTGCACGTTCTGCAAGCACCAATGGCACGCCGGCCACACCCCTTGCCCCTTCGTTGCATTTGCACCCCGCCTCTCCGCACTTTCCAAATTGTTGTGACACCCGTCCTTATCAGCATCACTAGGTATGATGATTGGTCGTCATTGTCTAGGCCTGCCGAACTTAAAACATCCCTATGTGCCACCTGTGCCTAGATACCTACGGCATTCTATTACATTGCTGCATGTTGATGATTTGTTAGTTATTGTTATTACATTTTGTTATTGATGACAATGATGACTAAAGTCGCATTCATCATAAATGAAGTGTGGCTTCTAATCTATCTTCTATATTCTATACTATTATATAATTTTACTAGCTGACCCGGCGAATTTCGTACCGCCATATTTTCCGCCCGCGTGGTATTTCGACCCCGATTTATCAGTATTCCTCTTCAATATTATGCATGTATTATACATATAAACCTTCCTCTTGAATCACTCTATCTATCAAAAAAAACCGCTTCAAAATCCATAGCGTAGTTTTGAAGACTTAAGCATACATAGGGACGGACAGTCAACAACGACTTTGTTTTATAATATGAAGTGATGATTGTAAATTGAAAATGTTTGTCCGCGATGGACGCAAAAAGTACTGAACGGATTTTGTTTGTTTAGAAAGGGCTTGGTCAGACATAAAATCTTACGTTTGTTTGATCGCAATCGGTTGAGTAGAACCGGAGATATGTGCAAAGGTCGCGTTAACCGAGATGCACGCGGGCGGAGCCGCGGGCTGAAGGCTTGTCACCACTCACCACAGTCACAGACGTCACAGGACTCACAGGTCACAGCATTCCTTCGAAACGGCTCGACCAATTTTGTGCAAAATTTTGGTATAATATTTGGTGGGAATGAAAATAGGTCGTAATTTTTGTTCATTTTTACATGGTAGGTACCAATAATTTTTTTTCTGATTTTGTTTTTCAGGACCATAATCAGTACCTACCTAGTACTGAAGACTACAATAGGTGCTGTAGTATGCTTTTCGGTATTTTCTGAATTAGAAAATGTTCGTGTAAATTACCAATTTGACTTTCTTTCTTCTTTTTCTTTTTTTCTGTTTTATATCAGAAAATACAATGCATGTATTACTCATACTCAATAGATAAGCGCTTACCAAGGAATTGTCACATCACCCAAGTATTTTTGTTTAATATGTATCTCCAATGTACAAACACGACCACTTTACACGAGTAGATTTTATAAATGAAGCTTGCCAATGCAGGCTCATGACTATGCTCTATACAAAGGTAGAGTACTTAGTCTGTTCTGATCAGCTGACAGCAGTTGGCACTCTGTTCAGGGACATAGGTCCATTTGAATAAAATGAGAAAGAATTACGAAACCACAACAATACCTAGGTACATCTTTCTTTTACCTTTTGAAAGAACATTAAATCGGATTAATAAAAATCATAAGACATTATCTGTACTATCTATCTATACTATTATATAATTGTAAAATGGTCGTGTCTGTACATTGGAGATATTTAAAAAAAAATACTTGGGTTATGTTATATTAACGATACTGAACACGAAAATATTTTTTTTGAATTTCCTGTCTGTTTGTCTGTTTGTCTGTTTGTCCGCGATGGACGCAAAAACTACTGGACGGATTTTGATGCGGTTTTTTTTGTTAGAAAGGGCTTGCTCAGACTTAAAATCTTACGTTTGTTTGATCACAATCGGTTGAGTAGAACCGAAGATATGAGCAAAGGTCGCGTTAACCGAGATGCACGCGGGCGGAGCCGCGGGCGGAAGGCTAGTGTATTATATAATTGTAAATTGCAAATGTTTGTCCGCGATGGACGCAAAAACTACTGGACGGATTTTGATGCGGTTTTTTTTGTTAGAAAGGTCTTGGTCAGACTTAAAATCTTACGTATGTTTTATTGCAATCGGTTGAGTAGAACCGAAGATAAGAGATCCACGCGGGCGAAGCCGCGGGCGAAAGGCTAGTAATACATAACATCACACACATTCTACACAAGACTACCACACTACCACAAGAATCGCGTAATAGCACAGGTAATGGCTTAGTTGTATATCTTTTGGAGTCATTGATCTTTGCCATAATTTTTTATAAGGTTAATTATTCTAAACGTTTTTTACCTTGACTGTTTTTACGGTAGGTAGGTAGTACCTACCTATCATTGCATATGGTTTTTTGATATAATAAGACTTTTTTAATTCGGAGAGATAAAGAGCGTCTCAAATATCAACGAATTATTTAATTTAGGATACATCCCAGTCCTAATTGCTCTATAACTCCGGACCCAACACGTATCTTGGACCTAAAATGTGCTCAAAATGTGCCCTGTACGTACACATTTCTTGGGTGTCTTTTGTTTGTGGATAGCTACTGCGATCGACGAACTCAAATTCACCAAGCATAGATTATTACAAAGGCGGGCGCCAGAGCCTCATTTGACTTGTGATTTAGGTCCAAGGTGTCCGGACGTATACCTATTTTATTTATACAAGTAGCGTGTACCTATGCACAAAATTAAAACCGTAGGTATAAATAATGAAGTAGGAGCACAGGTAGGAGCGCTATTCTATCTGCGAAACTACGAATATTCTGTAACGTTGCAAACATACGCGGGGTCAACAGTTCATAGATCAACAATCAATATGTAAGTAAATTCGCACCGCACGAGAGTCGAGCCTTCTTGTCTTCTAATGATGTTGTATCAATTACTTTTAGGTATTTATTGGAAGTAACTAGCTACGGAGGTGGTAATACGAACACAATCACAATGCATGTTGAGACCTGACACTGCGAGCCCACACACAAAGTTGTGGCTACCGCCGCGTCAGGCGCCCAATGTCAAACCCATTATCGGAAGCACACAAACAGACTACAAATTAATTAATGTACCTACGCAGTTTCAAAGTTAAAACACTCTCCCGAATTCTATTATAGAAATGCTGGACAAATCAATCGATCGACGACGTTAATATTAGGTAGTTATTCTTGAGAAAACTTGAGATCGAGAAGTGTGAGTTGAACTCGCAATCATAGACAGGGTTTAACATTTGTTTGTGGAAACTAAATTTATGGTGCCAGATTGCAGATGGAGAGTGACGGATGTCTGGCCTTTGGGGTTGCCAACTTTTTTTTAGAAAAAATAAGTATATCTATCTGATTTCAAAAGCGGTAAAAAAATGTAGGTACAGACTTACAAAAAAGAGTACATTTTATTTACAGTTTTTATAATTGTAATTTTTAGTACTTTTGACAGGACAAAAGAGATTTTCATTATTTTTAAAATAATTACACGAGTCCATACAGGTCAACTACTTTTTTTCTTTTTACAACAAAATTTAAGGAGATCAGATCATTTTTATTAGAATATTGAAGTGGCGAACATACAAAATATGCCTAATATATTTTATTAATTAAAGCCCTCAGAACCATTTTTTTTTAAATTTCAGTTCAAATTTAAAAAAGGCTTATATCGTATTCCCGCTTCGCACAATACAAGAAATTGTGATAAGGCAACTGACATTAAAGAAGAAAGAAAAAAGACTATTATAATATAACTAGCTGACCCTGCGAACTTCGTACCGCCCGTGCGCCTAACAGTCGACTCTGTATTTATTTTTTTAGTCTTTTTCAGACAATTTTTTAATTTTTTCCCTTCGTAAGAACATCCTCGTACTCCAAGGAATATTCTAAAAAAAAAAAATTAGCGAAATCGGTTCAGCTGATCTCGAGATTTGCGCTTAGCAACACATTTAGGGATTGTTAGTCGGTCGTACATAGTTATTAAAAAAATCTTGGGTTATTTATGTTGACGATACTGAACACGAAATTCTTTTTTTTTTAATCTTTCTGTCTGTTTGTGTGTGTTCGCAATGGATGCAAAAACGTATTTTTGCGTACTTTATTGTTCTCATAAAATAGAGTACAGTAGCCGGAAATAAAGTACAATACTTTATTATAAAGTACGGTTGGCAACCCTAGGCCTAGTTAACTCCAACGAGTACCTACCTAGTGCCGATACTCTATTAAAAGAACAATCATAATCAACATTATAGTTGAAAAACGTCCGTTGCAATATATTTCAATGGCAAATGTAAGTTTGTTAATAGATAGATAGGTAGGTAGTTAATCAGGTTATAGATTTGTAAGATATTTTATTTGTAAGTGGAAGAATTACCTTTCATTTTTTTTTTCAATATTTCAGGCATGGTCTATTCACTTATGTAAGCAACTTTATAGGTAGGTACTTTATTTGGATACAGCCGGATATCCGGCGCTCCGGCCTAGTAGCTTGCCGAATATCCGGTATCCGGTATCCGGCCAAACTACTATCCGTTTCATCTCTACAAATGATACAATACAATACAAATATGGTAGGTAGGTACAAATAACTTTAGCAGGCATTTCATTTGTTGTGAACTTACGTTACGGGCGTCAGTTCATATCATGTTCAGATGAACTGAAAATAAATATGAATAGGTACGTGCGTACCTAACTTATTGTATAGTATAAAAGGAACACTACTGAATACTTGTCAACTTAGCTCAGTCCTTTTCTATTCACTACGATTATATCCAGATTAAGTAGGTTAATTTTATTCGTTTGGTGAAAATGAAAACCCCTCATCGTTCGCGGTGGGTGCTTGCCTAAAACTAGCAACACTACGCGAGAGGTGGACACTGGAGAGGAGACGCGCTTATCAGCTGTTCTGCAATAACACCAGTGTCAGGTCAGAAGTCAACCGTGCAAATCCCTCGGTGCGTATGAGTACCTAGGTTCTGTCGCACGAAATTATATTAAGAAGAGAATTCGCTCATGAAATTTAAAATTTCAAGGAATCTCATTCATTTTATTTACATGCCGTGAAATCATTGATGGTAAAAGTATGATTAATATCTAGCGAACCAGGGCGCGGCATCTGAGACGATCATACATGGACCAGAAAAAAGGAATCTCCTCACAATACGTACGCCACCATATACGACACGCCACATAGGTACTTGATTCTCTTGTGTAGACTGTAGACTTTTGCAATCGAGCTAGGTATTCGCATAATTAGTTATTTAATTAAATTGTAGTTCTTTTATTGTTTATAATTTTCAGCCTCAGACTAAAAGAATAGTATTCTTTTAGTCTGAGTTTTCAGCTTATACCGTATGCCGCGTGGTTCCCGTCCCGGCAGAGTAGAATTCAGGGGCCACCCATCTCCTCCCATGTGGTAACGTACAAGGCGACCTAGGGATAGGGCTGTTTAACATCAGACTTATGTACAGCCCAGACTTAGCCTCAGATACATGACTCGAGTCAACAACAGTGCCCGAAATACGACAATAGGCTCACCCCCTGTTACGTGGGACCTAATACAATGATTGTTAAATGTAGGTGTTAATATACCTTATACGGTGCTGACCCTAGGTCTCAGATTACCTAAATAGTTGGTATAGCGTGTGGTTTTAGTCTGTAATAATAGGTCGGGGGGTATCCATGCATGAGGATTGCCGGACGAAAGAAAAAAATGTACGAATTGAATATTGTGACAGATACTATTGAATATTTTGAGTTTTCAAGAGTGGCGTCGTCGGCAGGTGAAGCCGATTGATTAATTTCACAGGTCCACGCGTCAAGCACGTGCTATAGTCTCCTTACCCTCATGTCTGAAAGACTAGCTTTAAAATATTAACTTGTTTCACCCTTTTCTTTGTGAATTCCGAGCTTTGTAATAAAACTGTACTTAAATGCACGTGTCGTCACTAGTGCATTGCGAGCTTTTATTTAATGTAAAATGTTATTTTACTCATCAATGAAATTCTTTAACTCCTATTATTTAATATCATTGTTACTCATAAACAAGTACTTATACTTGTGTAAGTACAATCATGTAAACAGCACCAAAACGATTTGGAAAAAAGTTGCCTTGTTTATACAGGGCGTCCCACGGCGATGCCACATGGAGGGAAAGTACCTTAAATCCTTAAGTTAGCTCATTTTGTTTAAAGGAGACATTTTATTTTTAAAAAGAAACAAAACTGCATTCAAAGATTTTTAAAAATTCGCTTGCCACACCCGGTAATAGAACCGACTATAATCCGAAAAAGTAACATCCTGTATTTTTATGGCATCAATCGATAGTGTCAATCATAAGGATCAAATCTCTCTAAGAAACATGGTAAATTAAATGAAAGGAAGTCCTAATACGCTAATTCGCTATCTTCAATACTTAGAGTACTATCAATCCAAGTATGATCGAAAAATTCCACCCTGTATACAACGTGTTACAGAAAGGTGTGGTCATATTTAAGGGTCGTTACACATGTCTGATAAGGAACTCCTGTGCACCGACTAAAGTACAAATAGTAATAAAGTGATGGCATCGTTATTCATCGTACAAAATTTTAAAATTCCTTAAATTAATCGATACATTAGTAAACGGGGTAGGTGACATCACTATTGTATTTTGTCCTTTTGCGATAAGTTCACTCAGCTGTTCGCCTGGTAGCCGAACAGTAGTTTGGCTATCAGGCGAACAGCTGCGTAGAGGTGTAGTGTAGGTACCTACAATGGAGCTTACGAATACATCGGAGATATTTTGATTATCACATACCGGGGTCTACTTTCAGCGAAGCGGTGATATACCTAATCAAGTAAGTGTACAATCACAGGAATGCACTAATTTATCACTAAACTTCACGAGCACGAATCAAGGAGTTATAACTATCACTCACAAACACAAGAACTGAAGAGTTCATGACGCCACAGCATGCTTAAAACTCCACGGCATGCGGCATACGTTTTTAAAATGACATACTATGTTTGCTATTTATTCAGATACTTAGCTATGTTTACCCTTTTTTTCGTAATATTTTTATAAACTTTAGATACACTGACTAAACAACGTGGTTGCTAAGAAACCACGTCCAAAAAGGTAAATCTTACCAGGATTGCAGAAAAAGTTTTTATTATCAATCATTTTAGGGTACCGTAGCATTTGTTATTTCAAAAACTTTGACGAAACCGCGCTTACATGTTATGTTATCCTGGTATTTGAATATGCTTTTTGTTCTATTTTTGCGTAACATTTTGCAAAAAAAACGTAAATAATGGATGCAAACAATTTAAATTGGGTACAGAACCAATTTTAAATAGTATAATATTAATGGGCGTGGCTGGAAATTCGGTGGTCCACGGCTCCTGGTATTGAATGAAGGTTAACCTTAAGTAAAGGCAGCGTTTGAGACAGTCTCACATTCAGCATGAATGATTTCAGAAACATAAAAATGTTTTCTTATTAATTAAGTGAATTTTATCATCATTTTGAGACTATTTAATAAGTTAGAAGCTGCTCCAGAATTTTTTTTCCCGATAACATCATAAAATTAACTTACCTGGAAATCGAGTAGGACGATATTGAGACTGTCTCACCAATTCAGATCGTTTGGTAAACCTACTCGGGTTCAAATGGTAGTTTATTTATAAACAGCTCTTAACAGCGTGCTGTAGCCCCGGTTATTTTGTAGTGCGGTACGTTTATCGGCAATTTTCACCAGTTTACAAATGGTCGATAAAAAAGAAAAGCATTTTTCTACGTCATAGCAAGTAAATCGGATTTGTGCCCCACGACAATATGTTATTTATATGACACTTAATGCGTCCCCCGAATATGACCACACCTTTCTGTAACACGTTGTATATATCTATTTGATAGTTTTGAGAAGTTTGTCCATAGTAACTTTTGATCACTTTATACAACTGTACTTTCATATTACCTATACCAATTTCATTGATGGCCGCTCAATTCCAACACGACGCCAACATTACCCAACCCCCTTTGGTACAGAGACAAGAGCTTGGCCAAGGAAATATATAGGTAATAATATGCTATAACGGGTTGCGATAACGTCATCTACGGGTGATACCCCTTGATGGCCCCGATGGCCATCGAGCGTTGCGAAGTATGCAGCAGGAGCACGTGCCTGGACTCAGTGTCTCCGCGCCTTATGTAACATGTTGGGCAGCAACCGCGCCGGAGCGTCAGTTGTGCCCTTCAATTTTGGAGCCAGACTTCGGAGATGCTCCCCGAAGTCCCACCGACCGTTGAGCATGAGTCCCAGATATTTCAACTGAAAATCAATTACTGACTGGTGCGTGTCGGTTAAACTGACTAACGAGATGACGGGGACCTGGGCTAACTAAAAAAAATAAAACGTGCGAATTACGTCTCTGTTCTTGGTAGTCATAGAAAGGTGATGAAAAGTATAGTACCTAACCTATACCTATCACTCGAGAGCAAATTATTTTTCCTTCGGGCGATGTACTTTGAACTACGAAGCGAAGGATTCTAGAATAGAATTCTGAGGGCAGCGAGAGCTCACGCCCTGGCTGTAAAAATGCGGCCTTCTGTAGGGTGGAGATACTTCCCCAGTCGGACTGCTCCATATTGGGACGAATATACCGTCGTGTACCTACCTCCTCGAGTCGAATAGAGAGGCGAGTACAATGTATAATCAGCGTTCAACGCTCAACTTTCAGCACAATTTACAACACCACGCGATAAACGACACCCACGCGGCCGGAGCCGCGGGTAACAGCTAGTTAATATATATATCGATGCCTACAGTACTTAATATAGAGTTGGTAGGTACCCTGAATTGAAATAAAGTCATAGCTACATTTCAATCGGTTGAGTAACTAATGAAATATAGCTTGACCTCTCTTTGATACGTAGTCCTAAACAAACAGGGCTCAGGAACAACTGATTAATAAATAAGTTACCCGACTTTAATGTACATTCTGTACCATTACTGACTGACGCATGTTAAAACTTCGTGTTTGAGTAGGACCCTGGAAAATTCACATTTAGACCCAGTTATAGACGGTGCTGCAATCGGGATTATTCTACACATATTTTATTATTATTCCGATCCCGTTCCGGAGCGTTCCTAATGCGCCAGGAACGTTAGGTACTTTTACCGTAATGTCCAGTCGGTTCATTAGGTCCCTTTCCCGGAAAGTCCCATTCCCCGAACGTCCACTTCACTGAATGTCCACTTACCTGAATGTCCATTTCCCTGAAAGCCCATTCCCTGGACGTCCACTTCCTCGATAGTCTACGTCACTGAATGTGCACTTACCTGAACGTCTATAAACCTAATACATAATATAGATTCTGAGGAGAAACGGCCTCAGGCCTAAAGGCTTTTTTAGAGTTACTGTAGTTATCTTACGATATAGGATATTAAAAGAAGGTTAGCATATTGGTATAACGTGAGGAGAGTGGACGTTCAGGGAAGTGGGACGTTCAGGGAAGCGGATGTTCAGGGAAGTGGACGTTCGGGGAAGTGTACGTTCGGGGAAGTGGATATTCAGGGAAATGGACATTCAGTTAAGTGGACGTTCAGGGAAGTGGACGTTCGGGGAATGGACTTTCAGGGAAAGAGACCTAATGAACCGACTGGACATTCCGGTAAAAGGACCTAACGTTCCGGAAGGGCGGCACCGGCACTACAGAAGTACTTGGAAGATGTGAAGGTGCTAGGGTGTCTACGCAAGTTGCGTCCCACACCAAAAGCCTACCCATCTTCCAAGCCAACTCTGTAAATCAATAAAAAAATACATCAGATTCATACAAATTGTCACTCCTTACTCGACCAGAATGTATGGAACAGCTGAATGTTTTTGTTGAGTTGCAGAGTTGTCCCCATAGTAAAAGTTGTTCATATTCAGCACAATCGCCACCTAAGAGCTTATTTATTAACACGTTGTATACATTATTTATGGAAAACATCTGCACATTTTGAGACCTGCACATTTTGAGATCTGCACATTTTATGACCTGGACGTTTTGCGTAGCCTGCACATTTTGCGACTTGCACATGATGCTATTAATCCAAATATTTATTGTCTCCAAAAAATATGTCGGTTAGTTCGCGATCGATGGACGCAAAAAGTACTGATTTTTATTGTTTTGTTAATATAGGTACATAACATAATTTATACGTATAATGACTAAAAATCACGATCGAGAAAAACCGATTTAGGCATTTTTCACCCAGCCAGGGGTGCAAAAGGAACCAAAACGGTTTTTTCTCTATTTTCATGTAAAGTTGACCTGAGTTTCTTTTCTATTTGTTATGCCAAAACATAAAAGAATAACACAAAGAAATCGCTACCTAGGTACTATTTTTTTGTACGAAGCTTCGTCAATCCAACTTTTCTAAGATCTCGCAAGTACTACGTCGTTCTGAGTCATTGCCATCGAGGATTTTTCATTATGCAAAAAGGTGTGTATGTGTGTGAATGTGTGTGTGTAGGTACCGTATCTTAAATCTCTTAAATTTATCCGCTTTATAGCACCTTTAACTGAAATTGCAATTCAAACTACAATATTACAAACTATCTTTTACGGTGCATGTGCACAATGCGTACTCTTTGTTTGCATCGATTCTCGGACGCAAAAGTTCAATGAACATGTGTGGACGGTGGACCTGCGGGATCGCTTACACATTGCGTATGTATTTCTATTCTAAAGACATGTTTTGAAGCGTGGCGCGCAGCGTGCGGACTGCGGTAGCGTAATGGTACAGTAGTACAGTAGAGTACAAATGTACCTAATATTTAATCTTCATACACCTTGGAATCTCAGTATGGTTTGGTACAGGCGTATAGAACAGTCAAGGACAGCAAGCGCCGCAGCTGCGGACGATGTATACAGATTCACCTTCATAACGTTCATTTTCTCATTTTGTACGTTAGTTTTTTGAGAGCACGTTTCAGATAAATTGCCAATATACCATAGAAAATGTTTTCATTAAAATTTTCATCATAAATCATGGGGTCAAACGGACTTTTTCGAGAAATTACCTGTAGTCATAAGCGACTCTAATTATGAACTCATATCTTCTAATATATAAAAATCAATGCCACTTTTCGTTGTTATTTTATAACTCAAGAACTGCTGAACCGATTTGGCTAATTTTAGTTTTGAAATATTAGTGGGTGTAAAGGAAGGGTTAAAGGATGAGAATATAGGTACAGCGGGAACGGGAAAAATATGGCGGTACGAAGTTCGCCGGGACAGCTAGTAGTTCATAATTATGAACTCATTCATGATATGCCACCATAGAGGTAGAAGTAAATAGGTTTAATGATGTTTTGAATTCACAAACCTAGTGCACACGATGTTCTAAATTCAAATTTACTTTACCCTCTAGAGGATAAAAACGACTTTTGCACTCAGATATCGAAGAGCAAAAATACGCTTTCCGAGGTGGTGGGATGAAAAAACTTTTTGCTCGACCTAATATAATTTTTTTGCTAGGAAAACTAAAGGAAACTGAAAATGCACGGTGGAGGGCCAATAGATGTGTCCACAAGTGTATTATAAAAAGATCTATTCTCGATATGTCCTATTTGTTAAGTATTTGCACATAAAAGTTATGAGCAAAACAAACCTGACACTTCAATTTCCACTTAAGGTGCCGGCCATAATTTTTAACCTTTGCAAGACGGCCGCTGCTCTTTCAGTGGGAAATTAGGAATTGACTTAGTGTCAATTCCAGGGTCTATTGTGCTTTTGTGTTTTCATGCGATGGCCAAGTCAATTTATTACATTTAAAACATAAAAACTTATTACGTAATAACTTAGGACAGAAGGTATCTGAACTAGGGACTGATTAAATTAACCGACTTGGTATTACATGGATCTCACAACTTTTTGCGGTAGAAGAACCGAGGGCGGCGAGGCTTGGCATTTTTTTACAAGTATTGTTTTTGATGGGATTACAATTATTACAAGTAACCTATCTATCCATGTCGGAACGCGCGCGGAGTTGTAATCTGCGGACAGTAATCGATATATTTGGCGACCGATCTACCATATATTTGGCGGCACATCTAATAGGTATTTTGAGTACCAAAATTGACGACAAAAAAGAAACTTTACTGGCAAAAGATCCGTAAAAAATGTGAAAATATAAAAAAAATTGACGACAAAAAATTAACTTTACTGACAAAAGATCCGTAAAAAGTGTGAAAATATAAACGTAGGCAGATATTCAGTATAAATCTCATTCAGTTTATTCTTCGACAATAAAAAGGGTAATGGCCGTGTGGTCTAATTCAGAAGATGCACAATTATTGCACATGCCTTGCAGGCCGACGACGTTGAGTAAAACCTCGACTGTCGACGTCATGCCCACGACAGTTCAAGGGCAACAATGGTGCACCGTGCACGGCGCTTTGTGTCGTGTTGTAAGTGTTGTCACTTGACATAGGCAGCTGTCGCCCCTCCGGCCACCACGGCAACTGTGTTTGGCAACCAGTTGCTAAAAAGTATTCGATATTCTTGTTATTCAACTAGTTGCCAAAGACGAATGTTGATTCTTGATACACACCTATAATATTTTACCTTTGCAATTTCGCAACCAGTTGCCGAAAAACTAAAAACTTTCTTATTACTCAACCAAAACTGCTAACAGAATTCAAACTTTTTTCAGACTTAAGTAAAATGTTCGGAATTTTTTATTAAACAACAATATAGAGGGTTGGCATAAAAAGATCAACAGTTTTATTGGTAAGAAAAATTCAACGTTGGCACATCTCCTTGATGTTTCAGAATCTGAAGCCACATACTATGATTTAAAAAAGAAAACACCTAAAAAAAAAGAAGGAGTAAGGCCTTTTGCACATTATAAGATACGTACGCCAGACAAGAAATATTTCGTGTCTAATGAAGAGAACACCTTGCACACTGTAAGAAATTATCGACAAGAAATTTCTTACGTACACCAGAAATTTCTTACGTAGCCACAAACATTTATGTTTGTTACAAACATTTCTGTTTGTTGCAAACATGTTTTGTTTATCATTCTGTATAGAATGATAAAACATGTTTGTAACAAAAAATATATTATACATACATACATATTATTATACTTAGGGGTTTTACAGGAGTGCTGTAAATTCCCGAAGGGGTAAGCAGAGGTGTATTAACAGCACATTCCATCAAATTATTTTCGGTACCACGTAATAGGAGCGAGCCTATTGCCGTCAAGCGGGCACTTACCCAATGTTGCTTAACGTCGTAATGCAAAGAACGGTCACCCATCCAAAACCTGACCCAGCCAATATTGCTTAGAAAGAAAGAAAGAAAATTGATTTTTACTTTCTCTCAGCCAATATTGCTCCTAGCCAATAGGTATAACTTAACCTCGTAATGTAGGTACAGAACGAAGTACCTACTTAGGTAATTTCTTATTTCTTTACTTCATTCATTAGTATGTACCTAACCATAATTTGACGGAGGATACACAATCCACAATCATATACTTACCTAGGTAGGTACAAAATAGACAGACGACAGCGTCTTTTTTTGATTGCATACCTATCTATATCATAGACGGGAACTTTAAATCTATACAAATAAAATTGGAGTGTCTGTTTGTAATATTAAAATAACCGGTTTCTACTACATGCATATGAATGTATTGTATACGGTACACATAGGTACCAAAATATATATTTTTTAAATTTTTGTCTGTCTGTCTGTTTGTTCCGGCTAATCTCTGGAACGGCTGAACCATTTGGACGTGACTTTCTCTGGCAGATAGCTTATGTAATAAGAAGTAACAGGCTAAAGTTGGCACGGAATCCGAATTCCACGCGGGTGGAGCCGCGGGCAACAGCTAGTATAATAATAATAATATGACGAGACTCGAGAATCAGCGATGGGACATAATACAAAGCTTGTAGGTACCAGAATTAATGCGAAACGAAAGAAAGTTTTTAATGACCTACGTACGTACATACCTACCTACCTATATGTCCCAAACAACTTTTGACGAGTTGTTAAAATAGGTACTTACTTGAAGATTTCATTACATCGTCAAAATACGCAATTTATAGAAGCTATATCCCCACGTGGAATGCTAGCTGTAACTCTCAGGTAGGTACCTAAGGATTTTAATACCTACCTATTTAGTTCATCGAGACGTCACCAGTTACAACTCACAACCGAAACTGCATTTAAAAATTAAACTGTACTAGCAAACTGAAAGTCATTTGGCATAGAATCCTAACCCTCCTTTGGCTTCACCGTAGTCGGGTAAAAATCAAAAGCCGCACCGCCGCGCCGCGCCGACAGGCGCTAGCGGCACGTGTAGAGTGAGGTGCGGTATGTCGGGGGAGGGGCAAAAAGGCGCCGCCGCAGAATGAATAGGTACCGAGTGGGCCGTTCAACAACGTCTTGCGAGTTTTTGTGTAAGGTACTTGTTACCTACTTGTAATTATTTTGAAAACTTTGCTTATATTTAAAAGTAAAAATAGCAATGTTCCAATTTTGAATATCTCTCCACAATTTTTGAGAGCCATTGTGTCTCATTTAAAAATGGATCTGCATCGAGAACATTTTCGTACGATGATTGTGCGAAAATTGGTTCAGACGCATGAAACTCTGTGTAGAGGCTGGTGGTATGACAAGCTAGTATTACCACGAGGAAACGGCCTGGTGGAGAGTCCATAGAAAAGATTTAATAAAAATATTTTATTTAACGAAGTTAATTTTATAATTTCTCAAAATAAAACTTGATGTAATTGAGTGTCCCACGTACGTAAGAAATTTCTGGTCTAGATCCGCCAAAATGCGTGTGTCTTATCAGACACAAGAAAAAATTGATACCGAAAATCAAATGGAGATCATTAAAAGAACCACCAGGGAAACTGTTCACAATGGAACTTGCTGAAAACTTAAGTTCCATAGATACCACAGATATGAGGACTAACAAAATGTGGGAAAACTTTGAAAAAATCCGCCAAAATGCGTGTGTCTTATCAGACACAAGAAAAAATTTCTTACAATGTGCACGGTCTCATATAACAACAAAGGCGACTGCATTTCTTATAAGAAATTTCTTGTCAAGCACCAGAAATTTTCTTGTAATGTGCAAAGGCACTAAGAGGAGATCGATGAGGAAATTGGGTTAGCGATAAAAACTTTAAATGAAATTAAATTGTTATTGTATCCCATTTTAAGAACATACTTTTACTTAAGTACAAAGTTCGAATTGGAGATATAAGATAATTTATTTTTTATTGAATATGAATATACTTGGTAATTTTCAGTAACTTTATTTTAAGCTGTAGCTAAGTAATTACATGAAATAAATGCATTCACCTATATTACGTTGTTTTCACGATATTAGTATTTGAAACACACTACGTATACAGGAATCATTTTCAGGCATTCTTCTTAACTTAATAACTTAAATAGGATTTTTTCAACAACTTTTTGGATTCCTACGCGAGATGTTAGTTACGAACTGAGAGTGGTAATTCTTTTTAAGTAACCAGACCTTTTGGAGAAATTCTTAGTTCGCAACTAGGTGTGTATCAAGAATCAACATTCGTCTTTGGCAACTAGCTGAGTAACAATAATATCCAATACTTTTTAGCAACTGGTTGCCAAACTCAGTTGCCATGGTGGCCGGAGGGGATGTCGCGGCTGTTCTGTGTCACTCATAAGTCATAACAACCATAACCCATAACTGTCTAACAAGCATAACTCAACAGTGTGCGGTTGAGGTAGGTATCATTTTAACCGTATTTATAAAAAAGGTAGGTTTAATGGGAGGAACCAAATTAAGTATTGCTTTTTTGATCAATATACTTCATTAAAGGTATTCTTATTTAAAAAAAACGTGAACAAACAATGGTTGATTAATGGTGGCAGTGGCAACACGTTTTCGGTAGCCGGTGCACGCTGGCATCCTAGAAGTTTCAGTATACTGGCGGAAAAAACCGCGTCAGACTTCTATGATTTGTACTTATACTACTAAGTACTGTACATTTATAAGTCGTATTGGACAAAATCCGTGTTGGACTATAATCCAAGTTGGACATTTCGTATTTTGGACATAAGTCGTACAAAGGTATCGATCCTACAGTGAAAATGTCTAGAAATAATTTATAGGTTTAATGTAGATAAATTATGTAGAAGTAACTAAATCCTACTAATATTATAAATGCGAAAGTTTGTATGTGAGGATGTATCTATGTATGCATTTTGAATACTGAATGGGTTTTCATGAGACTTTACAATAATATAGCTTATACATCAGAATAACACATCAGCGATAAACGGGATCAGAATTCTACGCGGGCGAAGCCGTGGGTAACAGCTAGTATATAACAATTTTCAATATACTTATGTACAAAACTGAAAAAGGTATGAAATTTACAAAACTCAAGGGTTGCAGGCGTTGCAGCCCCACAAACTTTAAACTGACCCTCACTGATATCTAAAAACCTCTGACAAATGCACGCTAAGTAAGATTGCCAGGTGTTACAGTGAAAAAACAAGAACGATATGACGTAGCTGTCACACGAGATCTCGCAAAAATTAAGAATCGCATTAGTTCAAATTATTTGTAGCAATTCTTAAATTATTTGTAGTAATTTAAAGTGAAATATGTCACACCATATTTTTTACACTTACTATTATAAGTTATTACGTACTTACAAATAATTTAACCTAATTTATAACAGTTTCATGTGTCGTTTCAATAGTGCCTAGTTACCTACTATGAATCCAGAAATCTGTCAAATCGTATCTAGTAAATAATTTCAACTGTAGGCATTCTATTGTGTTCTCTGTCTTGTCCCGTGTAAATTTTTCGGAATTCGGGGCAATAGATCGAATACTAGTATTCGATCTATTGCCCCGAATTCCGAAAAATTCAGTAATAAATGGCTAGATGAAAATATTTAGCCAGAAGAATAGTTTGTGACGTGACTTATAACATAACGTGGCTTAAACGAAAGGAAGTCCATAAAATCTTAACTTATAAATTCAATGTCAACAGGCACAGCACTTTTAATCAATGAGCCATCAGATACCTCCTCCTGTTCAACAATAAAATTATCTTTTAAATTAATTTATTAAAATGAGTACTAAATGACTGAACTTTGGTACCGGTTTAAAATGAAACTTTATTGGGTAACCGCATGAGGTATGCAGGTAAGGTAAATAGTAATGTTTGGGTTACTTGATCGGAAACCGCCAGATGTACCTACCCTCGGCAACAGAGATGGCGCGAGAATTGCCCTATTGGGTCACATTATAAACTGTTAATTGAGACCTAAGACGGCGTGCGGTTTTAGTCGGTTTGAGTTCGACATAAATACCACTGTTGACCAGCGGCGTACTCCTCACGAAAAAAGGTAAAAGTAAATTAAATTATGATATTTTATTGTGAATTATGATATCAGATGGACGGGATGGAACTTCGACTTGAAGTGCATTATTTTACCAAATTGAATTTATAAGTTTAGATTTCAACGATTTCCTTTCATTTAATTCACCATGTTTGTTAGAGAGATCAGATTTGATTCTTATGATTGACACTATCAGTGTTGTGTTGATGTCATAAAAATGCAGAATGTTATATTTTCGGATTTTAGTCGGTTCGATTACCGGGTGTGGCAAGCGAGTTTTCGAAAATCTATGAATGCAGTTTTGTTTCTTTTTAAAAATAAAGGAATGTCTTCGTTAGGTAAAATGAGCCAACTTAAGGATTTCAGGTAGTTTCCCTTCAGGACCCAATTTATTTTTCCATCCTGTATAATTATGTAGCTTACGTTGGTACCGATAATAGTGATAATGTAGCCTATTTTCTAATGGCGAAAGAATTGTTGCAGTAGTTTTTGAGTTTATTCCTTACATAAAAAATACGTATCTTTCCTTTTATAATATTAGTATAGATACCTTTAGACATGTAAATAAGACTTCACCTCGCCTGATGGTAAGCTGAAGGCAAAAGTCTAGAGGGTCACCGTTACAGACGCCTACAATGTTACAATGGTGGCCCCCAGCTTGATGGCCTTATCAGATGCTTTTTCACATCCGGCTAATGGAACCCGGAACTGTAGGCAGAAGGAAGGAACTTAAGTAGGTTGTGCCTACCTAGATACTTTAGGGTCTTTTGTTAACATTAAGGCAATACCTATTTATTATTTTACAGCAATCATTGTAATCA
The DNA here is from genome assembly GCA_914767945.1 of Eilema depressum. Lineage (NCBI taxonomy): Eukaryota > Metazoa > Arthropoda > Insecta > Lepidoptera > Erebidae > Eilema > Eilema depressum. The sequence goes on along the minus strand of OU612012.1, from coordinate 43,568,894 downwards.
GATCGATAGGCATATAGGTAGGTGCAATGATCACCTTAATTTTCCTTGTTTAGATAAAGAAACCCAGAAACTTGAAGCTTAATAATCTACCTTATGAACTATTCTACTATTCAAACCAATATATTTTATTATTAACCAACATATTATTATAGCATGTTTAAACTAACATGTCCTCCAACACGAGCGACAGGCCACAAAAAATAAGATTGGAGGTAGTGAAGTTTCTTTGGCACTTGGTTGTTAGAAAGGTCCTAACCTAACCACTATTTCATAAAAATCAATGATTGTATTTTTAGTTTATAAAGTTTTTAAAGAGGTAGGTAGGTAGTCACTCAAGACTAGGGTAATTAGCCTTTCATTCATCATGATTCATGAATGATTCATGCAAGCTGCACGAGTGTAACACTACCGAACATAATAATTTAGTTAAGATCATTGATTAGAACAACTCAATTATCCTAAGTGCCATCTTCGTGTTAAGGCCTTAATGGATTAGGTAGGTACCTATTACTTAGTACAACCTACCTACCTATATTGTTTAACTAGGTACATACATTGCTCCTAACCATTATTTCTAGCCTATTCTAAGATTCTTGTGTAAGTTATGAATAAAAGCTTACCTATCTTCATAAATTGGGGAGGCATCGCCAGAAGCATCCTGGGACAAGTCACCGTCCATGTTGAGATAAAAAGCAGTACGGTATCAGAGACAGGAACTCGAGCGTCGGCAACAGAAAGGGAAACGGGCACACGGAATTAACCGGTGCGCGCGTATTGCGACTTGCGAGTACTGACTGCACGGAGCGCAAGCGAGTGCTACTCGTTCGGTCCGTCGGTCGGTCTGAGCTCTGTCGTGGTCGCCAAGCGCTCGGAACATTAGCGCGCGGGACGCTACGGGTGGCGACGGAGGGGCTCCAACGCCCGCACCTCAGCTGCGCGTCACCAAGGCAACGCCACCGCGCCGCTGCCAGCCGGGCGCACGTGGTGCTACGAGTAGCTTGAGGAATTATGCCGCTGTGCATATACGCGACGACGACGCTTACGATTTTTGTTCCATTCAACACCAGCCATCCCCACTGTTTTCGAGAATAGTGTAACAGGTCTCCGTTTCGTCGCGGCTTTTCTTTTGCCTGTAGGCATTAGAGTGTCCTAACTGCCTTACCAAGGCAGGCCAAAGAGAGCGGCGGGCACTGCCTGACTTTTCTCGTCTTCTTTCAAGCCCCTCATAATATTTTTGAAACCTCGTAAGTTCGAATAGGTAGCCACTAGAGTTCCCAATAGACTTGTCATCTACATAAGTAGGTAGTGTTCGTCGTAGTACAGTCAGCGTCAGAGAAAACAGACCCCCTCATGCTTTCATATTATCATTAACAAGGGGGGTCCCTTTTCTCTGAAGCTTACTGTACCTAGTATAAGTTTAGTAGGTAGGTATGTCATGTCAGTTTCATCATATTTTTACCCGACTACGGCGAAGCCAAAGGGGGGTTATGATTTTGACAGGCTATGTATGTATGTATGTTCGTTTGTTCCCTCATAGCTCTTCAACTACTTAATAGAACTGGACAATTGAGGTATCGTTAGAAGCGTCTTGATCATCCGCTAGTTATAGGCTATATCACGTGTCACTAAATCTAATGTGGCGCCCTCTAGTGGTTATAGTCTAGGGTTGGTGTAGGTACCTACTTGGAGTGTCTCAAATCAATTGTCAGAATAATCGATGCAGGTCACGAACGAATCTAGTATTGATATATTAGGAATAGGATGTGTTGGGGTTAATGAAAATATGAAATGGGTCTTACCTAATAATTGTTGTTTTTCACTTTTGGTGCTAGTTTCGCTTTCATTATCAGAAACAGAAAAAAAAACAATTCGTTGTCTCTAGTATGCAATACGGTAAAAGTAACATCTAGTAGGTAAACATTTGAATAAAAACTTAAAATCAAAAGTAACGCTAAATGTTACAAAAGTTACATTGTGACAACGCCGACCATGAACGTAACGAGTAGAGATAATCTCCACATTTATATTGCTTTACTATTAATTACTTTTATCAAGTATTCTTTCAATACAATACGACATTTTTAATTCCTTTTCAATCATTTATTTTCTTAAAAATGTACGTTTCTAAGATTTTTGAACTCAAAACCGAGAGCAGTGGTCCCTCAGCTTCGACGCTATAATGAAAATGCCAATGAGGACAAGTTCTAACGGAATATCATTTTTTTTCTTTGGCCGGCACTTTCAATTTAGGAGCTCAATAAATTAACGATAAAGAACTCAATCGTACAGATTGTCTGTGTCTACATAATTATGTGGATTACTCCTAATGAGTCCTTTGAGCAACGAATCCAAACATTCCAACTAGCAGAAAAAGCGTTTATGCAATGATGTAGGTATTATTTTTATAGATACGTCATACACGAAGATGGCGGCTTTCAAAAATGGCGCAAACACAACATAATTAACTACTTCTAAAAATACGTCAATGTTATTAATTTATATGAATCAATTATTATGTACATTAATAATATTTTATTATTACGTATTTATTATTAAAAACGTTTGTTTTTTGGGTGGCGCACTGTTGCGATTCTGAGTGGTGCATGAAATGATGTCCAAAAGTCATCATTTTTTATCGCCATTTTAGAGTGTGGATAACATATAGGTATATAGTTTATACCTAATATATCATTGTTTATATGCGTGTATTTTATTGCACGGCTCTATGGCTAGTTAGATAGATATATAAATAGATAATTCTTTATTGTACACCAATAGATTTACAGTAGTACAAGTAGGTAGCATGTTACAGTTCAATGTACTATGGGCGGCCTTATCGCTAGAAGCGATTTCTTCCAGGCAACCTATATTATCGCCAGGATATAATATAACAAGGTCATATTACAACAACAAGCTCGTAGGTCCAGCGGGTTTGCTATATGTATAATGTAGCCCCACTACTGCGTACGCCTCTACGGCGTAGGGGGCAAATAAACGAAACTAGATTTATATAAGTAGAATTGGTGAGATTTTCTCACAAACATTGAAAAATTGTCTGTAAGTAGATTATCATATCTAATAGATGGGATGTATATGTAGGTATGCGGCCCAAGACACGGCGCCAAGTCAAGCTGACCTTCAAGCCGGTACATCACTACTAACTAGCAAAAGAGACTTTGACACCGGTTTTCCCGAGTGGAAATAGTAGAACTAGGAGGTTAGACAACAGTCCCACAAGAAGTAGAAGTAAGCAGACCCTGGTAGGCTCCAAGTTCAAAACCACGGATAGGTACAAAAGAATAACTTTAAAACGGGATTATTACGTATCTATAGTTTATATCTATATTATTTAAATAGGTACCTATATAAAAATGAAACCCGTTTTCCGTTGTCACGACATAGCATGAAAACGGCTGGACTCGATAATTCTTTTTTTAGAATATTCCTTGAGGTACGAGGATGGTTCTTACGCAGAGAAAAATTACGCTACTACTTAAGGGAGCGGAGCAGTAATCATAAATGTCAACAAATCCGGCAGATTTTTATACTTTGCGGGCCTATAGATGACTGAAAGGGGTGATACGGGTAACGGGACTTAGAAATGTGGCGCAGGCGGTGGACGGGGCGGGTTGGCTAGTAATATATAAAAATCAATGCCACTTTTCGTTGTTAGTTTATAACTCAAGAACGGCCGAACCGATTTGGCTAATTTTAGTTTTGAAGTATTCGTGGATGTCCAGAGAAGGTTTAAAGATGAAAAAATAGGTGCAGCGGGAACGGGAATTCACACGGGTTGAAAAAAATATGGTGGTACGAAGTTCGCCGGGACAGCTTAGTTATAGATAGATTATAATATAATTATTTAGAACAAAAACGCTTAGTTATTTTTTTACTGCTTCACAGGTGTAAGTGTAATCAATTAAGTAGGTATATGAAAAAATGCATTTGCGCATTTCTTTTCAAATTAAGATAGGTACTCGTAATACTCCTTAGTAGAGGCAAAGTCCAATGAACTCTACCATAAAGGAGAACGGGCACTTTTGTATGAGAGGCGTCCCAACCCTTGTAACATGTTGCGACTAGTGTAAACATGTTCATTTAGTCTATTTTTATGTAAAACTCAAAGTTTTTTATCAGAAATTCGTGCAGGTCCAAAGTTATAAGGGTGTAAGTAAAAAATATTTTTTGTGCAAATAGGCTTTCCAATACAGTTTTACGGTTTTGTATCATTTCGCCGACGGTCATTACAACTACGGTTGACTCAACTAGGGTTAATTCACCTACTGGTTGACATGGTTCATGGTTGTACCAATCATATTTTTTTACAAAAAAGAGGGGTGTTATAAGTTTGACGTGTGTATGTGTGTGTGTGTGTGTGTGTGTGTGTGTGTGTGCGTGTGTGTGTGTGGGAGTCTGTCTGTGGCATCGTAGCTCCCAAATGGCTGAACCGATTTCGATTCTGTTTCTTTTGTTCGAAAGATGGTTTAGTCGAGAGTATTCTTAGCTATGTTTCATAAAAATCGGTTCAACCATTTGAAATGTATGAGGACTGAAAATCAATCCAAAATCTAATCTATTTTCAAATATACCCGTGTTGGGTATCAAATGAAAGGTCATAATTTATACATCACGATACAGCAGGTTTTATGGAAATCAGTTCAGCGGTTACCTATAAAAAGTATGAACCAAAAAAAAAATTAAAAGCAGAACCCAATATTTTAATTTTCTCTTTCTAAATCGATTGAATAGTTAGCATAATAAATGCTTCAAAAGAATATTATTCACGCTGCATACATTTTTGGTCCAAAATTGAAAGTGCTGCCCAAATACGATATTTCGTTAGAGCTTGTTCTTATTGGGGCGTCAAAGTTGAGGGACCACTTCCCTCGGTTTTATTTGAGTTCGAAAATCTTGAAAACATACATTTTTTATGACACAAACTATTGAAAATGAATACAAAATATCGTGCAACATTGGAAGAATAGTTAATAAAACTAATAAAAAATAAACCCCATACTGCACACCGTTGTTTTTCGTCCATTTATTTAGGTGCTAAATTGAAAATAAGTAGCGGCCAAAGAATACAAATATGACATTCCGTTAATCGGGCAGTAGACCCTCAGCTTTGACGCCATAATAAAAAATGCTAATGAGAACAAGTTCTAACAGAAAATCATACTCGTATTCTTTGGTCGGCACTTTCAATTTTGGACCTAAATAAATGGGCGAAAAACAACGGTGTGCAGGATGGGGTTTATTTATTATTGGTTTTATTGACTATTCTTCTAATAACAAAAATAAACACTAAAACAAATACGGTGGGCACTGACTTTTAAAATACAGACGAAAGTCTAGTTTAGAGGTCAGAGTATTCACACTCTTGCACATATCCCTTGATCCAACTTCTTAGTGTAAACAGTGTACATTTTCTAAGCAATAAAGATTTATTATTATTTATTATTATTATTATAATATAGAACAATGATTTTTATTCGTTTCTAATCATTCATATCATAAAAATGTATGGTTCCAAGATATTTGAACTCAAATAAAACCAAGCCCAGTGGTCCCTCAACTTTGACGCGATAATAGAAAATGCTAGCTAGGACAAGTTCGGACGGAATATCGTATTTATTTTCTTTGCCCGGCACTTTCAATTTTTGACTTAAATGGGTGATGTCCTTTCATTCAAAAATCCCAATAATTTATACATATTTGAAATGTGCTAATTAAGGCCTTTAATTTGATATCAAACACGGTATATTTACCTGAAGTTTATTTTTAACGCAGCACTTTATGACCGCTAGAGGGCGCCACATTAAATTCAGTGACACGTTATATAGCCTATAATAAGTGGACGATCAAGACACTTCTAACGATACATTACTTGTCCAGTTCTATTAAGTAGGTGAAGAGCTATGAAGGAATTAGTGAATATACATACATAGTTCATACATACATACATAGCCTGTCAAAATCATAATCCTCCTTTGGCTTTAACGTAGTCGGGTAAAAATAGCATAAATAAATAAGTATTTTGTTATAAAAACACTAATTATTTGAAATAAAGTAAATACTTTCTTAGTAACTGAAACCCCCACAACTTTTACCCTGCACGAAATACAGATTTATGTCCATACAAAAAAGTAATACACTCATTGAGACCTTTCGTTTGATATATGTAGAAAAGTGTTACACCATATGGGACGAAACGCCCATCCTCCTTTGTTCCACTGCGAATGCGATAGAGGTATTAGGTAGGTATGTCGAAAATTTTTAGAATTCAATACACAGTCAGCATCAGATCGATCTTGACGAACATAGTCACTTATTAACTATTAATTTAGTAAGTAAGTATGCTTTGGTTTCCCCCCCTTTCTGTTGACTGATTGTTCATTGTTTTGATATTTGGTACACACGTTTAGTTCAGACAATAATACAATTTAAATCAATAAAACACTTTTGAGACTATGAAGTTCGGTCTGTCGCTTGTATAACCCGCGACACGTATCTTGGACCTAAATGTGCTCAAAATGTGCCTTATACGCGCAGTACACATTTCTTGGGTGTCTTTTGAGGATAGCATGGGGTGCTACTGCGGTGGACGAACTCAAATTCACCAAGCATAGACTATTACAAAGCAATCCGCGGGCGCCAGAGTCTCGTATGTCTTACGATTTAGGTCCAAGATACGTGGCGCGGGCTATATCAATAAGAACAATAAAAAATATTGCAACGATATAATTATAACAATAAGTAGGTATCATCTCGCCAGGTCATCATGACCAATATTTTGCACTAAGTAAAACCAAGCTTATTAAGAGGGCTACAGTTCCCAGAGCAATTCTATTAGAGTGCTCGCATGCACTCAGCGACCGGATGACTAAGTATTCCGTTTAACTCGCACCGCATCCGTTAATCTAATGCACCAAGTGTATTCTCAGCTCAGTACTTACTCGTACGAAAACTCAAGGTACTTTTCTACTTACATTTAAATTGAAAATTAATACAGACACACATCTATAGGGTCGGCAGCACGAGTGTGACGCTCCTGGTGTTGCATACGTCCATAGGCTACGGTAACCGCTTCCCATCAGGTGGGCCGTGTGCTTGTCTGCCACCTAAGTGGTATACAAAAGTATTTATGCTTGCTTTTATTTATTGCCCGCGATTTCCCAGTACCTACCGAGTAAAACGGGGTGATTAGGAATTTATAGGTGAATGGAGAAAATGGTCGTTGGATTTTTATTTTATTTTTTATTTTTTATTTAATTATTTAATAGTAAAAATTAATGAATTTTACAACACACCTGCTTATAAAAGTGCTATTATTTCACCGCAAATAGGCACGTAATGACACCTATTATCAAAATTAATGAATAAAACGTCGTATGGCACACGTGAGTATGATGATTACCGTCCTCGGCTCTCTTAAGACCCTCGCCTAGCGGCTACGGGTCTCAATGGCGCCTCGGCGGTATGCTGTTTATTCAGCAGCTCGTGGAAGTATGAGCGCCATCTCTCCTTCACCGCGACTTTCTCGTACAACAGGTTGCCCCCAGGGTCATAATGCAGCGGCACTTGGATAGGCCCTACGCCGCTTTGGCCCTGGAACGCGCCAACTTGTATATGAGCTTTATGAATTTAATAGGCATTATAGGCAAATTCGAAGTTAATCTGATGATTTCATTTTTCACATTCAGATCACGGCCCTTCTTCCATACAGCCCTGTTAGAATGATAATAACATCCAGTTACGACTGCCCGTGGGAATACTGTTTTAAATGCATTAATTAGAGCTGGTTCAAAGTCACATTTAAATTTACTAATTGTGAAATCGAGTTTGTCTTTAATCAAAGAAAAGGAGTCTTCGGTATGTAGCTTCCGATTTGTTTGGCAGTAAGGCGTAAATGATGGGCACGATATTTGTGTACTTTGGAGAACTATTTAAATCCACGTGAATAGAATAAAGTTGATGAAATGGTTTTGGGGATCTTTTGAAGGTTCCATCACCAAATAAACATTTATTCCCCCAAAACATACACCTCCATAGGCTCCCGTTTTTATTATTTTTTGCAAAATTATAGCGATGGCCATCATAAACTTTAGATTATTAACCTTTTTCACTGTATTGTGTTATTAGAACAACAAAATGAAATATTATACATACTTCAACATGACAGTATGTATGACATATTAACAACCAGCCAGACAGATTTTCCTTATGTATTTTGTGTAAATAGTTTCGTATCTAACTGTACCTGTTTTGAAAAAGTCTTAGGCTTTTTGCTACTATGTCATTATGGGATTTAGTCATAATGCGAAGTAGAGATTATGATAATGTGGATTATTTACTACATAGGTTTTTTGCAATGTAGGTATTGACAACCGGACTCCCATAACGTACAGTCAGCGCCAAAAGTAGATTAACACTTTATAATTTAGAGATTTCCTGAACTTCAAAACGTTATATCTTAGTATAGAAATACTACATATACAATGTAATATATAGTATGTATAGAAATATAGATGTATATTATGGTTACTTCATGTAACGTTTAGGAGTTCAGCAAATATAAAGTGTTAATCTACTTTTGGCGCTGACTGTACATACCCTACGTTTATGGAGGGAATAAGCTGGAAGGGCAGGATTCCATAACGAATGAAAGGGTTAAAGAACAGGAATGAACAGGGCGCAGAAGCTTTATTTTGGAAAAGTTCGAGAACTGAAGTGGACAAATTATTGGTCACCTGATACGACGATACGCTCCTAAAAACATCGTTGAAAGAAAAGATAGAAGGAAAGAACGGAAGAGGTAGGCCAAGAAGAACGTTGATGGAACAAATTCAAGTCGCATCGGACCAAGAGGTGAAGGGATTGGCGGAAGGAAGTAAGGAACGGCGATTGTTCCACCGACAAGATAGCACTTAAATTTAGAGAGAGAAAGAGAGAACGTACCTGATTACCTAGGAAGTCTGCAGATTATCTATAGTTATTGTAAGAACTCAATTTTTCCACTTAGATAATAAGTACAAGCGATTTAGCTCCATTAAGGGGCAAACCTAGAAATAATTTCCTAGTAGCAATTTTCTTTCTGAATTCATTTGAGGGAGGTCCCTAGTAGTCTTAAACAAATTTTAAATAACCATTTTTAGTGTAAAATTAAAAATAGACGACTTATTCAGTAACTAAAATTTCACCCTTAAATTCAAAATGGTGAAGAATGCAATGACTCGAATACCACGCAAATCGAAATTTAGACTACCAGTGACCTGCTTCAACGAATTTCCAAAGAAAATAACTACTAAGAGTTTTTCCTTTGTCAAAAAATCGAATACAATTTCACCACCTTATTGGGGTATACATTGAAAAATATCGATCCTAGGAAAAAATTATGAACAGCAAAATTTTAGAAAATTTAATTCTAAACAACTTTGTACTAATATTTTTTCGTGTAAAATTAAAAATAAACGACTTATTTAGTAAACAAAATTGTACCCCTAAGTTCAAGATGGCGGAGGACACAACGAACCGAATAGATCGTGGTGCGAATAACTATAAAAACAGAAAACCTGTAAACCAACCCAGATTATGGAATGTGACGTCATAATATATTGATCTCTTCGATGTTTTAAATGTTACAGTGAATTGAAAATTGGACAGGCGAGCGAGGGGCACCAGGGGGACGGATGGGAAAATTCCCCTCGACATTTTAGCTGCCCACTGGTTGATTTCTTTCTTTATAGATAGAGTGTACGGCCCCTTCAATGCATGGCTCTTTTATTGTATCTTTTTTTCATTAAAAATCGTGCTTGTTTATTTGTAGGAAGAAGTAAGGGATCATTTTTTAGGGTAAGTGTAAATACCCTAATGTAATGGTACCTACGGATCTCTTCGTGTGCCAGTCTCTATTTCAATAAGATGCTTGCAAACAATATGGGGCCAGGGCATATTTTTAAAATATAAAAAATAATAGAAAAGAAAGAAAGAAAATATTTTTTACTAGCTGTTGCCCGCGGCTCCGCCCGCGTGGAATTCTGATCCCGTTCATCGCTGATATATAGCCTATATGTTAAACCAGGGTATAACCTATATACATACCAAATTTCAATCAAATCGGTCCAGCCGTTTATGCGTGAAAGAGTAACAAACATCCACACATCCACACATCCATTCTCACAAACTTTCACATTTATAATATTAGTAGGATATTAGTAGGATTCAACCTAGCAATACACAGTTCAACAAGACTAAAACTACAACATTGTGTTTATATGCATAAAAAATAGCCAGGTAGAATAATGGCCGCCTCTCAGCTTAATGCCAAATCTATTATGGATTCTCATAATAGATTATTTAAAAAGAAAAAGGAACATTTTCTTGCATAATTTCAGGTTATGTGAAAAATCCTTGAAACTTTCCGAGAGCAGTCGATGAAGCTGGACACGCAATCAAAAAGCCTATGTTAGGCTATTTCCGGACGCCTGGCAACCCTACACACAATTACATAATATTTAATTTGGAGTTTTGGCGCGAACGCGTAAACATAGCGGTTTAAGGTTTATTTTATTTTCCGAAATTAGTGTGAGTTCGAGTTTTTATGTGTAAAAATGGTGGATTTTTAGACATAACGTATTAGAAAACGCGCACCAGAGTAGGAAAGTGAAATATTACAGTGAGTTGTGACTTCACGTGTTGGTTTCAAATCTCCGTAAGAAGCCTATAATAAAGTTTCCACCACTTTACTAAGGTAGCAATAATCATCACCGTCATCATCATCATCAACTCATCATCATCAACTCATCATCATCCGCATCCTCATCATCATCCAACACTAAAATAAGATAATAAAATATCAAATGAAGACATGGCTCAAAGGTCTTTGTAACCAAGCCAAAATAATTAAAAAAAAACATATAATTTGTGGCCATGATAAGGTAGCTTGATAGTTCAGACTTTAGACTGTGGTTTAGATTCAATTAGAAATAGTATAATTTGTCCACTAGTTTGTCTCATCCTAAAGTCTTATCGAATGTATTGAAACCCAGTGAAAAATAAGTGATAAATAATTAGCTGACCCGGCTAAATTTGTTTCGCATACAATCATTGATTTTCGATTCGCCTTAGAATCACTTGTGTCCATTTCTTAATTATTTTGAGATACGTGTAGGAAGCATTACGACAGGTATTTCAATTAAGTGTTTGACATTTAGTGAAAATATAAATTACTAGCTTTTCCTCGCGGCTCCGCCCGCATGGATGCCAAACACCGCCACCAAACATACCTATGTCCTTTCTCACTCAAGGTCTACTCTACCCCTATACCAAATTTCATCAAAATCGGTTCAGTGGTTTAGGCGTGAAAGCGTAACAGACAGACAGACGACAAGAGTTACTTTCGCATTTATAATATTAGTATGAATTCTATGGGTTGCTATCGGGTCGATTTCTCTCATTGAAACACAGAGATGGAAACCACAACCATAGGTCACCGGGACCCATAAGTGAACAGGGGCCTTTTACATAAATAGTGCCCATATTACTATGGCGCGGCGCCCTATCCACAGGCCTCCAACATTCATTCGGCCCCATATGCCCCCGGAGCCCCGACCGCCGATAGGTCAACAGGGTTTAACCTATGGGGCCAAAATAAATATGGGACCCACGGGGCCCATGTGCCTATAGGGCACATTCGTCACTGGGGCCCATACACCTATGGGGCCCATACACGATTTACCCACGGGACCCATACACCTAAGGGGGTCTATATGTCAACGGGGCCCATATACCTACCCACGGGGCCCATATACCTACGGGGATAATACGATCCAGGAGTCTATATAATAATGGCGTTCATACTGCCGCGGGGCGCACCGCGCAATCAATTTGATGAACTGAATATTTTAAAAAATCAGCCATGGGGCCCCATACCACACCCATCATGTACCCATACGCCCATGGAGCCCCTAACATTCAACCATGAAGATTTTCATGGCTCAAGCAAGTCTGCAAGTCGGTACACATGCTCTACTTCTCCCTTCCACAGTTTGGTTCATATTGGCCAAAGATATTATATAAAATGTCATTGATATTGGCGAACAAATAAATATAAAGATGAAGGTGCCTCCTGTGGCCGCTTTGGATGAAATTTCGTATGTATAAATGTTGTTGTATAAAATGTGGATGATTAAAGTCCACTTAAATTATAAAACTCACATCAGCAGGCACATGCTGTAACAAACATCTCGAATGATCGAAGTGAGATCGATAGCTGAATCCGCGGTGAGATGTCAATTTGTATGCGAAATTGACATCTCACCGCGGATTCAGCTATCGAGCTCACTTCGATCATTCGGGATGCAAGTTACAGCATGTGCCTACTGCTGCGCATACCTACTCAATGGTGTATGTACTTGCGTAGCATTCAATGCTGAGAAGGGGCCCTATTGAGGTTCGCACAGTGTGAAAGTTTTGTACCTGTTACAAATGTCCAAAAAAATCGGTTCACCTAATACCTTAATTCAAAAGCCCAAAAGAACCGACATAAATATACCTATCGAATAATATTAACAGGTGAAAATATTAGGAAAGATCAAACAAAAAAGAAGGATCATTCATTATCCTCGTAACGATTTCCCAGTTGCACTTTTGAACCCAGGCTCCGGTTATTGTTTTTGATTGATAGTTCGGCTTTTCTGGGAGCGTCTTGTCTTGTCTTTGGCTAACTCAGGCTGCCTCGACATCATTCGTGTTCAGCGAGTACACCCCGCGCACTGACTAGCAGGTGAGTTTGAGTTGGTATGAGGGCGCACACCTACGCCTAATTTTTTTTTTTTACTTTGCTGTCAGTCAAAATCTGTGTATCCAATGATATATTATAAACTATAGATATGTTGTCCACACTCAAAAATGGCGACAAAAAAATGATGACTTTTGGTCATCATTTTTATGCACCAATCAGAATCACGGCAATGCGCCACCCAAAAAAACGTCTTTAATAATAAATTCGTAATAATCAAATATTATTGTTATAAATATTATTATAATTCATATAAATTAATAACATTGACGTATTTTTAGTAAGCAGTTATATTTTTATTATATTTAGTGTTTGCGCCATTTTTGAATGCCGCCATCTTCTTGTATGACGTATCTATAAATTTAATACATCATTGTGTGTATCTGTCTAACTTAACAGTCATAATTGAAACCGCATCATCGCATTACGGCGCGATTGTGCTATGTTCGCGCGATCAGCATCGCGTGGATACGTGGTCTATTATGACACCTGTTGGACCATCGCACGAACAATTTAGCCGTGGCCGATGAAACGTATCGTTTGCTCGTACGATCGTTACCCTTGCGTCAGATATGGTGGTAGTAGTCATGTCTAAGTGTAAAGTTATATTTATAGTGTTAATATTACACTATTGTCAACTTTTGAGATAACCATTTCCACCAGATATGCAACGGTTATAATAGTACATTATGGTACAAGCGTGTAAAGGTGGTGATTACCGTTAAGAGAGCCGAGGACGGTAATCACCATACACGCGAGTGCCATACGACTATTTTCAACACACTTGCTTATAAACAGTATAAGCAAGTGTGTTGAAAAATATTTTGCTCTCCATCACTCAATCGTGTGAACTTAGAACTTATAATAATAATTATAATAAACCGGCAGGGGCAGCTTGTGGCGAGCTGTTGGTGAGTGGCGACACCACGTACCCTGATTCTCCTGAGGCTCGGATTTATTCCCCCTCGCCTCATGTACTTGCCTTTATTGGCCGGTCATGAGTGGAGTCGCAAGAGCGGAACCTATGCTCCAGGTTGGAAGTGTAAAATGTCATAACGCCGGGGACGCGCCCCGCAGACTCACCTCTCGACAACCTTAGCCGCTCAACGGGTGTTGCTCCATGGCTGCACTATGTGTGGCTATTTTAATGAGGCCCATGCAATGAGTTGGCAAGTCACCGCCTGCCTTTTTACAATTTTGAGACTTAGTGTCACGGCAGGCGTCCATTAGTCTCCCCCCCCATAGCCCATTTACCAGTCCATCCAATACTCAACCCCATAGCCCATAACCTAGTTTCCATCGTACAGCAATAGTCTCTGCACCTGGCGGGGACCATCTCCGGGTGTATCATATTGTGCACTCGGGGATGGTATCCGTCATATGTGTATCCCTATCATATTAAACTCTCTTGAAAGGGCCTCTACGTCTTGGCTTCGGCCCGACGCACGCCTTCCAAAGACCCGGGACTCCATAGTCCCGAGAGCTAAGGACCAGAGAAATAATAATAATAATAATAATTTATTTATTGTCACAAATAATACACACAGAATAATACAAACAACAGTGACATACATAAATACACATACATAGGCAATGAGCACTAAATAGAATAGTAGGAAATGAATGATATTCTGCTGTAATTGTAATCGCTGCCACCCAAACTAGGTTATTACCTGTATTTTGGGTGTCAGTGTGCTCTTGGAGGTACATACAATAATATTAGGAACAGAGTAAATATTGACTTAACTAACTTAATTGACTTGGGTGGATACAGGTTTATAAACCAAAATAAAATACGTAATGGTAATAAGTTGACCATAAAAATGAACCGAGTCCATACCTATAATGCTGTGGACTGAGTTGCTTTTGCAATGAGAGTGTAGAGCCGAGGCTAAACAGACTGTGCGTCGAGTTACCCCTGGAATGTTATTTTGCTAAAATTGTGTGGTTCATTATGTAGATGAATATGGGCACGTGCGTGCATATTTACGGCATACTAGTAATAGCATTTCTGGCATTACTTACCGCTATTTTAGTAACAGCAGGTCTGTCTCACGCACTAGTGAGTGGTGGGTAGGTACAGAAATCAGTTCAACCGTAGAGAAACGTCACCCCCAACGATGTAGGGAATAACTTGTTTCAAGTAACTCACGTCGTATTTGAGGGTTTGCCAAAAAAGTGTACCCTCCATTTTTGAGCTGTCCCTTGTCACAGAATAAATATAATAAATAGAACCCTTGTGTTTGAATTTCAATAAGAAAAAAAAATACATATCTGTAAAAATAGATATCTATACATAATGATTTTAATATTTTACATACATACATAAACTCACGCCTATATCCCCGAAGGGGTAGGCAGAGGTGCTAGCACCCACATTTCGCCGTTTATGTTTAGGTCCCAATGTAATAGGTGGCGAGCCTATTGCCATTAACCGGGCACTTATAAACCTGCGATAAATACACACATAACTTCGAAAAGCATCGAAAAGTCATTGGTGTGTGCCATGGTAAAACCTGGGATCGAACCCGAGACCTCGTCTCAGCAGTCCATTACCCATACCACTAGGCTACCGCGGTTATTTTTAATATTTTAATAGTAGTTTATGAAACTTGCATAACAAGGATTCTTAAAATACGAGTGTGAGTTAAAATAACGAGCCTTATAGTATACACGAGTGTTTTAAGACCAAATTATGTGCAGTTTCATACACTACTTTGTCTAATCTTATGAAAAAGTTGAAATAATTTGCATAAAATTACAACGTCAAATCACGGTAATCATCATACTCACGCGTGCCATACGACGTTTTACAACACACTTGCGAATAAATTAATACTACAAATACTCAATAAACAATACTACAAATTAATTCGTTTTCCTATGTGCGCGCATCTAACAATGGCGGTCGGCCATATTTAAAATTGAGAATGAGAATGAATGAGAGGTTTGAAATTTTTTTACTGTTTTTTTTTCTGTAGGTACTTAGAGAAAAAAATGTTAAATTTGAGTGAAAATTTTGTTTATTAAACATCCATGCATTAATTTTACCTATTTGCCATAATATTTAATGATGAAAATTTTTAAGCACCGAGGCGTCAGTTTTTGGCGTACCCCACGCTCAAGTTATTGAATTATTAATACTGAATTATTTTGTACTAAGTAGGCTAGCATTGTTGTAGAAATAGTTGCCATAACACTATAGAATAACTATCTCACAGAAACGGTGATTCCGACTAGTCAAAAAATCTATGTTCATAGGTATATAAAAAGTTTATTTCAAGCAATTGCATGATCTTTGTCTTAGTCCTATATGAAAAAAGCACCAAGGAAAAACAATGGAATTTAGATTTTTGTGATAAAATGTGAACTCTGATATGTCGATATCAATACAACTAGGTCATCCGGGTCGCCTGATGTTATGGGTGTACTACGGTTCTACGAACGACACGGGATCGATATGATCTACGAGTACTAAGTAGTAGGTAGGTACTTGTTTATTCTATGAACAGAAATTGTGCGACATTCATCTTCTAAGAATTATAAGTTTTTTAATTAAAAAGCCGTGGCTTAAATTTTAGTTTATATTGGTTCTGGAAAATTAAGCAATGCAGAGTACATTTAATTAATACCACACATTGAATTGTAGGTACCTACAAATACATAAAAGAAAGTATATTACAAGTTTAAAAAATATAGATTCTAGCAATGATGAATTATTTTTATAGATACGTCATACACGAAGATGGCGGCTTTCAAAAATGGCGCAAACACAACATATTAGCTACTTCTAAAAATACGTCAATGTTATTAATTTATATGAATTATAATATTATTTATATTAATAATACTTTATTATTACGTATTTATTATTAAAAACTTTTTTTTTGGGTGGCGCACTGTCGCGATTCTGATTGGTGCATAAAATGATGACCAAAAGTCATCATTTTTTTGTCGCCATTTTAGAGTGTGGACAACATACCTATCTATAGTTTATAATATATCATTGGATTCTAGCCAACCTTTCCAATTGCCTTTAGGCGGAGCTCTTAAGTGTTTCTTAAGTGGCCGGACTCTGAGCAGGTCAGTTTTTAAAACGTCAAGCAAAAGTACAGTAAATGTTAAAAGCATAAATAAACCTATCTACAGTATCTACGTATTAATATCCACTTTTTAACCCCCGACAAAAAAGAGGGGTGTTATAAGTTTAACGTGTGTACGTATGGGTGTGTGTGTGTGTGTGTCTGTGTGAGTCTGTGGCATCGTAGCTCCCAAACGGTTGAACCGATTTCGATTCTGTTCCTTTGTTTGAAAGATGGTTTAGCCGAGAGTGTTCTTAGCTATGTTTCATAAAAATCGGTTCAGCCATTTGAAAAATATGAGAAGTGAAAGTGGCAATGCAAAATCTAATATTTTCAAATATCATGTTGGGTAAGTATCACATGAAAGTTAATAATTTATGCATCACGATACAGCAAGTTTTATGGAAATCGGTTAAGCGGTTACCTACAAGAGCATGAAATAAAAAAATAATAATTAAAAATTTAAAAAACCTCCGACCCAAAAAGAACCTATAGAAAGTAAAATAATAACTATTACATTATGACCTACCCTAAGTATTGATCCTTTTGTCATTTGTCTCGTCGGGGGACCGCTAAGTACCTTATGGTACCTTGGTATGCTCTATACCCCTCTGACGGTCAGACGGCGGTCCCCCGACAAGTACGTGAATGAAGTACTCAAAGGAATATCTGGCCCAATTTTGATAAAAACCGTCCAAGTGCGAGTCGGACTCACCCATGAAGGGTTCCGTAGCAGCAAAGGCGCAAATTATTATTTAAAAAAAACTACTTACTGGATCTCGTCCGAACCAATTTTTAGTGGAAGTTTGCATAGCAATGTACATCATATATTTTTTTTTATCAATCTCTTATTTTAGAAGTTAGAGGGGAGACACACACACACACACACACACACACACACACACATTTTTCCACTTTGGAATTGGAATGGGAATTGCTGAAACTGGTAAAAGAAATTAAACTTGCAAAATTAAAATATAAAAAATATCTTGATCGATTTATTTTTTCCTTAACCAATTATTCTCTTGTCTATGGACAGTATGAAGAAATCGTTATGGACAGCACTGGGCGGAATGGGCGGTACCCTTCAATGAAAAATGTCATTACGTTTGAAAAAATGTCATTGTTTTACGTTCTTAAAATCCTTTAGTCGCATTATGTCCAATTCGCAAAATGTCCAGCGGGCTCAAATTGTCCAATTCTCACAACGTCCAATTCGCAAATTGTCCAATTCTCACAACGTCCAATTCGCAAATTGTCCAATTCTCACAACGTCCAATTCGCAAATTGTCCAATTCTCTCAACGTCCAATTCTCACAATGTCCTATTCGCAATTGGTCCAGTTTGTAAAATCATTTGATTTCGCATTTGACTAAATTTAATAAAGTTCTGCATGGTTATAAAAAAAAAACCTAACCTAATCTATCCAAGTCGGATTGCGCAGCTTTCTTAATAAATCTACTATTATTATTTTATCATTATATTATGTAAACGGTGTTTTTTCTAGAGGTATAGAACTTTAAATTGCAATAAAACAACGGTGGATTATTCGATTGACATGAATTTTATTTATCCGTAAGATAATCTTGTGGCATTAAGTTTTAAATATGATTTCTGGCATATGACCGCCACGGCTGGCTCGGATGTAGTCCAATCACAAAAAAGACACGTTTGGTAACCGCCTAATTTCACGTTTTGGACCTTTTTTTTTTTTTTTTTTTTTTTTTTATACCACTTAGGTGGCAGACAAGCACACGGCCCACCTGATGGAAAGTGGTTACCGTGGCCTATGGACGTATGCAACACCAGGGGCGTCACACTCGTGCTGCCGACCCTGAAGAAACCTTCTAATGCCCTTCTTGAAGAACCCCATATTGTAGTCGCTTGGGAAAACCATCGCGGGGAGTTCATTCCACAGCTTGAGTGTGCGAGGGATGAAGTTCCTTTCATAACGCACAGTGCGTACCGTTTCCGGTCGCAATGTGTGAGGATGAACTCCCCGCCTATGACGAGAAGTGCGATGATAGAATGTAGCTGTGGGCATCATGTCAAACAATTCATCCGAGCACAAACCATTGTATAGGCGGTAAAACACACACAGTGAAGCAAAGTCTCTCCTGAGACTGAGTGGTTCCACATCGCCTGTTAGTATGGGATTGCCGACGAGCCTCAACGCCCGTCTTTGTACCGAGTCGAAAGGGTCAAGCTGGCACGCAGGCGCTCCGGCAAAAAGGTGACAGCAGTACTCCATGTGAGGCCGAACCTGTGCCTTATAAAGGAGGAGTCGGACCTGTGAATTGGCCTCCAAGATCTTGTGATTTAACACCGCTAGACTACTTTCTGTGGGGCTATGTAAAGTCATTGGTCTATGCGGATAAGCCACAAAGACTTGACCATTTGGAAGACAACATTCGCCGTGTTATTGCCGATATACGGCCACAAATGTTGGAAAAAGTCATCGATAATTGGACGTCCAGATTGGACTACATCCGAGCCAGCCGTGGCGTTTGTGGCATCATATGCCAGAAATCATATTTAAAATGTAATGCCACAAGATTATCTTGCGGATAAATAAAATTCATGTCAATCGAATAATCCATCGTTGTTTTATTGCAATTTAAAGTTCTATACCTCTAGAAAAAACACCCATTATATTATGTAAAACTAAATTACATGCATTTTTACTTCGAGCTGAATCTAGCCTTCTATCTCAGCAGAAGGTTGTCAAAAACGCTTGTCGTAATCAAGGAGGATCCCTAATTACGAACTGGACCAATTGCGAATTGGACCAATTGCGAACTGGACCAATTGCGAACTGGTCCAATTGCGAACTGGACCAACTGCGAACTGGACCAATTGCGAACTGGACCAACTGCGAACTGGACCAATTACGAACTGGACCTATTGAGAATTGGACAGTTGGACATTTTGCGAATTGGACATAATGCGACTAAAGGCTTAAAATTGAGAACTTCATGGACTTGAACTGTCCAAGCGGGCTTCTTATTTTGCGATTACTATAGGTAGGTTCAACTTCAAGATTATTTCATTCTTGGGCGTCATGTGCATGGGCCGTCATGATTCATATCTCAACACTTCACTAGTGACTTTTGGACCGGGTCACTCCCTTCCCTATCATAATGTGATAAGGAGCACGTTAGATAAGTGCTACTTGCGGTGATTGGTAAAACTCAAATAACTTGATGTCATTCGTTCATGGTTGGTAAATAAAACTAAAAGCTGCATTATCTCAGGTTTTTTTCTAAAAATAACTTATCTCAGAAGAGCAGGGCCATGCAGACACACCAGTCATGCTAGTCCACGACAGCCACACCAGCCAGTCAGCCACCCAGCCACGCTAGCCACGATAGCCACAACAGTCAACGTGACCAAGCCAGCTGTTAGTGGGTCAGACGGCCGCACGGGCCGCACCTGTCCCCCCCCCCCCCCCCCCCCTTACACCACGCCAGACTCGGAGATCCAACCCGCCCCTCGTCTGCTCTGCAATGACCTTCTGCTAATCAGAGGGACACGTGGAAAGCTTCCGAGCAGCCCCCGGGGCTGCTCTCGCCTCGGCCAGAATTTGCCAGTTGCCACAGCCGGCAGCGTCTTCACTACGGGATAGGGGCGCTGCCGTCTTCATCTAACAGGGTGCACCGCGTGGAGGTTTCGAAGCAAGCATGCTCATTTATTGCCTTTGCCATTGCATTTTGTACACCACCAGTACGTGGCTAACTGGACGTTGTTAATTCAATGGCTTGGATTTGGTTAAACAATATCCTTACTATAAGGGCCCAGTTTCATGTTATTACTTTATTAGGTATCAATTACTTATTTAAGTCATAAGTTCGTAATAGGTAGGACAATATAAATATACAGATTTACCTATGGGTTACGAAATCAACATTGCACCTACTGATTTCAAGCCGCATGCTGCACCTAAGTGTCTTACGGACAGGTGGTTGACAATAAGGCGGAGCCTTGTCAGATCTCTCTCTCTCTCTCTCTCTCTCTCTCAGCACGCAGCATGCTGATTGACAGAAGCAGATTAAGGTTATGTGAGTGCAGAGTAAGTTATACAAAAAGTTAAGTAATACTTTACATAGTTTTTACGTTGTAATGTGGATAAATGAATTATTTCATTATTTCTGGCAATTATCCTTGCGTATACAGATTTTTCTCTAAAACCGGCTCAGTTGGCGGCTGTATGGCGGAGTGCTCCACGCTTGCGCGATTGTTTCGATCGCATGGGTGCCACGTGCCACGTGGGCGCTCCTCCGCCGCACCGAGAGGGTAACACCCGGTACACGTGCCTGGGCGCGTCCCCTGTACCACTCACACCACCAAGTTAAGTGAAATCCTTGGGCTCGAATCCTGTCACGTTGATATCGGTGTTTTCCCCAAGCTCAAGACGCCAATTACAGTCGACCGGAAAATCATTTGCTTACATTTTCACAGTTTCATAATTTTGGAACAAATTTTAATGATGTTACTGAATATAACCACGTATTAACTTCGGTCAAGTTCAATTGTCGAGGTCAGATTCGCTCTGAGCTGTATTTTGCCATTACACCTAGGGTATTATTTAGGTATACTAGTAGGTAATATTATAAAGCTGAAGAGTTTGTTTGTTTGTACGCGCTAATCTCAGGAACTACTAGTTGGAATTGAAGATTTTTTTTATGTTGCATAGTTCGTTAATCGAAAAAGGTTTACCATTGTGCTACAACATAAGGGAGCGGGGCAGTAATCATAAATGTCAACAAATCCGGCAGACTTCTATACTAATATTATAAACAGGAAAGATGGTAGAAGGAAAAAGGGTAGGACCACGACGGTATATCTGTCCCAATCGAGCAGTCCGACTGGGGACTTCCCCAGTCGGACTGCTCGATTGGGACGGATTTACCTCCGCCCTACAGAAGACCGCAGCTTATTAACCTCGTGTTGTGTTTCCAATGGTGAGTAAGGTAGCCAGAGGTCACTAGAGAGGTTTTGTGCTGTCAGTGGGAAAACCAAAGGCTTTGTCCTACTTATTTTTTTGAGCTGGCGGCACAGAATCTCTGTTCATACAGGGTTGGCAGCACGAGTGTGACTCCTCTGGTGTTGCACTCGCCCATAGGCCACGGTAACCACTTACCATCAGGAGGGCCGTGTGCTTGTCTGCGACCTAAGTTTTCCCTTATGGACCTTCTGATTCGGAGGGAACTCAGATTTACACGACTAATGTCCAAATTAAAACTATGTCTAGTCAGAATAAAGTCAGACCATAATAAGGTCCAGTCAGAATAAAGTCCAACCATAATAATATACAGTCAGAATAAAGTCCAACCATAATAAGATCCAGTCAGAATAAAGTCCAACCATAATAAGATCCAGTCAGAATAAAGTCCAACCATAATAAGATCCAGTCAGAATAAAGTCCAACCATAATAAGATCCAGTCAGAATAAAGTCCAACCATAATAAGATCCAGTCAGAATAAAGTCCAACTATATTAAGGTCCAGTCAGAATACGACCTCTTCACTCACAAATAGAACTGGCAAACTAATTCACTGTTAAGTGGTTCGATATGTATTATAAGCCGTTTGGTTGATCCATTAAAGAGGTGGGTCTACGCTAGACGAGCCGAGCACTAGCCGAGTCAAAATTCGTGTAGTGTGGTCCGAGTCCGACAACCAAACCCCCCCTGATGGCCAACGGGAGTGGTGTATCCGAGAGAATCCCGTACGGAAAAAAAGAAGCTGGAACGGAAGCCGTATTGGTATTAGACGCGGGCGGAGCCGCGGGCAGCAGCTAGTGTATTATAAATTAAAATTTAGTTAAAGACTTTACGTACCTACTTAGTTACGTTACGTACATTCAATTATTAGCCTATTGCCACAGAATAAATAAGTTAAAGTTATTAACTTTAACTTATTTATTCTGTGGCAATTGCAGTCAAATAAGTTTACAAATCGCTTGGATCAACAGTGTCTTGTGAATTCAGTACATAATAAAATTATATTCACGCCTGTAAATCTCTGAAGTGGTCAGCAGTGGTAAATAGCAGTAGTATGTAACATCTACATACAATTCACCAACTACGATTTTCCATTCCATATAACACAGGAGGAGAGCCTATTGCTGTTAATC
Source organism: Eilema depressum (assembly GCA_914767945.1). NCBI lineage: Eukaryota > Metazoa > Arthropoda > Insecta > Lepidoptera > Erebidae > Eilema > Eilema depressum. The sequence continues at coordinate 43,545,878 of OU612012.1, read as the reverse complement.
GGGCACATTGTCATGGACTATATTTTTACTGTCGGATAGAGAACAGCCTTGCCCTTTAGTCGCCTTCTTCGACCACCACGGTAAGAGATGGGGTGGCTCTATTTAACTCCACAGGGAACCAACAACAAGCAATCCAATTAAATTTTGCTCAATTCTGGTAACTTACCGCAATTATACCGCAACGTCATCATACATAACACACATTCTTTTATTTAATGGTACAGAGCCACTCAATGCGATCTTAGATCATGCAGATAAGAGCGACAATACTGCCTACCCCTATGCTAGTGCCGACACACAGTGGTGCGTTTCAAAATTTGCCGCTCTATCAGCAACGAAATAATATTGCTGTGCTAATTTATGGGTGAATTTCAACAGGTCCATTAAAATCTTCATTCCGTGGATTTTTTTTACCTTAAGTTTTGTAGTTAAAACAAATCGCGTTTATTATAGGTGTTGATACTATATGTATTCTTGCTTAATATCTAGCAGATAAATAAAAAAGCTAACGAGATATACAAGATCAAAAATTACGCGCCACGGCGATGACACATGCGTGCGCGGCAATGAAACAAGCATCCACGGGCATGAAATAAATATACCAAGGGAATGAAAAAATCAACCATGGAAATGAAAATACATAATATAAAACATAATATTTTATGTACCTACTTACATGAGAAATTATACTTACATACAATAAAAATACAAAGGGGATTAGGCAATTGTGTATGGACATTGGCGTCATTTATTTTTTCAGTGGCACTGTGTTAAACACGCGTATGAGTGTCGTTATTTTTATTGTAAGTAATATCGGAGCTGCGATATACAGGGTGGAACATTTCGACTTTACCTGGAGGGAAAGTACCCTCATACTAGAGATAGCGAATTTTACTTAAATTAAACATAACCTTATTTTTAAAGGGAAACAAACCTGCATTCAAAGATTTCTAAAAATAACACCCCTGATGATCAAACCGCCTAAAATCTTGCTATACCTTCTCTTTTATGGGTTTCCTTTTACTCATTTTACCAAGTTTGTTAGAGATATTTGATCCCTAAGATTGACCCTATCGATTGATGCAATTAAAATATAGCTTCATCCGGATTTTATTCGGTTCGATTACCGGGTGCGGCAAGCGATTTTTTTGGAAATCCTTAAACGCAGTGTATTTTTTAAGATTAAGAGAGTGTTTCCTTTGCTGCTGCCCAACCTAGGTGGATCCTGGCTAGTTTTTTCTAGGAGTTGTTTTTACCAAGCTGGATAACTTATCCCAGGCAGATTTTTTCTTGAACAACTTCGAGTGTAACCCCATCGATGGCTGTCTGTCTGTCCCTGTGTATGCTTAAATCTTCAAAATTACGCAACGGATTTAGAATCGGTTTTTTTAATAGATAGAGTAATTCAAGAGGAAGATTTATATGCATAATACATGCATAATATTGTAGAGAAATATTGATAAATTTAGAGATATGCAGCGGGAATGGGATCAGAAAATATGGCGGTACGAAGTTCGCTGGGTCAGCTAGTATTAGATAAACGATACCGCGTTTGCATTGGAGATGTGGAGGGAAAGTACTCTAAATACTGGAGATAGCTAATTTCATTCAGAAGAAACATTTCCTCATTTTTAAAAAGAAAAAAAAACTGCGTTTAACGAATGCTGAAAAATCGCTTGCCACATCCTGTAATTGAACCGACTAAAATCGGAAAAAATAACAGCCAGTATTTTTAATGCTTTAATCGATAGGATTAATTATAAGACTCGAATCTCTCTAAGAAACCTGGTAAACTGCAGGTACTTTCATATTATACCATTTTCATTCATGGCTGCTCAATTACAAAACGACGCCAATTCTTTTACACGAAAAAGAAATGGGAAATTAACAAATTAATATGATATACTTTTGTCAATATGCTATGGCGATGAGAACATAAGTTACGGAAATGAAACATCTGGTCATGGCAATGAGACTAAATTGTTTTACAAGGCATGGTAATGATTTTTTTTTCATTGCCGCTTTTTTTTCTTCATTACCATAGCAAATTTTGACCACGGAAACCATGGAAATGAAAGCACGGTGGTGAAAAACGAGCCAAAAATATAATATAAGAAAAAATCTATTAATTATTCGAAGTAATAAACACTTCACTAAAATAAACAAGATAAATTTCGTTCTATTGAATGTATAATCAAGAGGATAAACTTATTGGAATAGACAGTTATACCTATCCACAGTAATGAAAGAAAAAATGTCCAGTAACATAAAAATGATATACTTTTATTTATGGTGCCAAAACGCAGGTACGTGTGTACGTCCTTCCATGTCGAGCACTTAGGCGGCACCAATATGCAACGTTTAGTGGATATGAGGGAGGATACAAGTCGTTAGATAAAACGATATTCTAAAATATGTTTAGAACATGGCGATTAAAGGTAACTCTAGGACAAATGAACTCTTATTAACCATTCGTTGTATTGTCTAAATATTTGAATAAATGTATTTCGTAACAATACTTTAACTATTCACGTATCAAATAAAACTAGGTTTTAATTAAAAAAACCAATAGATTTTTATCAATGAGGTATCACAACACAATAGGTGATGTGTGGACAAACACGGCAATGAAAAATTTCGAGGTTTAAATTTTTTTTTTGGCGAATCCATAATCCTATTTAATAAAATATTTAGTGCTCCACATAGATCACTATATCGCCTAACCAGAAAAAAATGTTAGAGTATTGTAAAAATGATTTTTAGTACCGATTTCATCGATGCCACGCAATTTTTGGCCCCGGGAAATTCACCCTTATGTTTTATTTTTAATCACAAGGTTTGATCAAATTTACACTTCAGTTGCATTATTTACGTTCGCAATTGTCATCTAAATCAACGCCAGCCCAAACCCTTGCTCAGAATGGAACGAGATTGTCTTAAATAAGAGCAAGCTTTTTCCAGGTCACTACGGTAATTTTCGGCGTGATTTGATATGGCGACACCAAGAATCACTTGTTGAGATGATAGTTATATTATCATTATAATAAGTGATGGGATCCTTGTTGTTGAGATCGATAATTAGTATAATTACAATTAGTGAACAAACTACCACAGTCTAACGAACTTTTTCGTAATATGTACCCAGGTAATTATAGTTCAACGAAGTTTGTCGAACCCAAAGAATCAAACATTTAGTTCGCTTCTGCTTCTAGTTTACTCACAAGTACTCATAACTCAACACAAACTGAACGGCCCACGCTTTTTGTGTTGATTATCGAATAGGTACAGAATTAGGTTAAATTTGTAGGAGGTCTTGCTTTTCGTCTTTGCTTTTCGACCTCCTACAAATTTTTCAAAGTCAACATTTTTTTAGGTAGGTACTTACAGGTACTGACTTCACGTACCTACTTACATGATCACCATTAAATAAAAATGATAAAATGAGTAATACATATCAATAAAGTTAAAAATATAACGCCGTGTTGGTTACTGGTGGTGTCGTCGTCTCTTCTACTATAAGAAAATGTATCTGAGGAATGTGCTAAAGGGAACAAACAGGAACAAAATCATTTGTATTATGATTTTATTACGATTGGATTTCGACTATCCTATCAATCAAGAACTCGGTGTGGCGTAGCGATAAAGCGTATGGCTGCTAAGTCAAAGGCCGCGGGTTAGATTCCCCGCTCTGGTATTAAATACATAAATACTCTATTGTCGCCTGCAGAGGACATAGGTCGGAAATGGAATGAAGTTTTTAGGATACAAATAAATTCGTTAAAGAAATTACAAAGAGCTTAAGTAGTTAACTACCTACTATTAAAAGCAAAACTACCCTAAAAGATTAAGCAGAGATTTGATATACCTGCTACGTAGTGTAGCTTGTTATTTTATTTCATTACATTTTATCAAATCGGTTCACTATCCAAAGTTACAATTTTAGGCTTCAACTTATGATTGGGAAAATTTATCTAGAAATACTTTCGAAATACAGACACCCAGAACTAAGGTAATCTTTAAAAAGAAGTTGTGTGGGAATGTGTCTTCGCCTCATTCTATTTATAACTGTTATTACGCCCATACACTGCTTTCCGTCTTGTAGGGGAAATCGATCAGGCTAAAAATATTACACGACATTCGAGTACCTACGTCATAGGGACTAGTTGACTTGTTTTTAAGTAGGTGTAAATCTCTATCTGATTTTTTTATTAATGCCCGAGTTTATTATTATAGATTCGTCAAATTGACTGCACCCTGCCCTATTATGACCTGTGACATTTTTGGTGGACTTCACTTTGTTTATCAAAAATAATGTTAGCAAACGAGTAATTTAAAATAAAATTGTACGAGATTGTACCTAAATAATATATGAGAAGTAAATATTTTGCAGAGAAAGTATGAGATTTGTCGTCACCAACCAACAAACCGATTTTCCCGGCAGGGTGTGCCCAGTTTAATATATTAACAAACAGCCTCTAGCCGGTATGATTACATTAACAATGTTCAAATCGATTTGTTATTCAATTGTATCAACCACAACCATCAATTTTTTTTTTAAATAATGTTGGGAATGGCAAAAACTCGCTATGTTGGGTACGTCAAACAAAAAGAGATTGGCAACAATCGTTGCCAAAGTCCTTTGATGCTTAGTTAAAGAAAAACAATGGAAAAAGAATGAGAAATGCAAAAAAATAATGTTAAATAAACAAACCGTTGAAATACAATAGCAATCGGATACCGTAAGAAAATTCAATAGAAAAACCGAATTGAGCGACTATTTTTGCACCCTAAGGAAACGGTACAAAAAAATATATTTAAAATAAAAAATAAGTAAAATTACAATAGCCCACCGCCGGGATCGACGTTGATCTCATTGCGAACCAAAATTAAGTAGACTTAAGTATATTAGAACGTAGGTGTACTTACCGCCATCCTCCTGACAGTGAGTCATTATTACCCTCCTTGAGTTGAGTGGTACTTGCGCTTTGAAGACTGGGAACATTCACTCTGGAATAATTAATTATAACAATAAATTGAAGAATATACTAATAATAAGATAGTCATGGAAAGGAAAGAACAGTAAGTAAACAGTAGCAATAATACCACCCCCGCCGCCGGCCACTGGTGGTGGTTATGTCGGACTCGAACCGACTAAAACCGCACGCTGCCACCAATACTACCCATTTCCTTCGCACTCCGGCTGACCTTGGGCTATGTATGGTGCCGAGATGTCACCCTCGGGTGTGGGAAGCACTGTGTCCCCTTCTTAACCCGCCGCCCGCCGCAGCGCCGCCGGCCTTCTCTTGCCGGTATTGCATATTATTATCTGCGTATGTCAATATTAATAAATGAAATGCGTCCTTTTTCTATTTGATTTGTGTTCTATGTGTATAAGGCCTGTTGCCAAATTTGTTATACGTTATATGCACAAGTTAAGGTATCTAGTTAGAAAACGTATCTTAAGCAAGCGGTCAAGACAAACCTGTCTGTTATAAACAGATTATCAAATTTCGTTGCCGACCAATAGATACACTTTATGATTATAGGCTTTATGTGTTAAGTCCTTACTGATGTGACGGCGATGGAAAATGACCGATAATTTTAAGTTATCCCACTGTTAGAACCTCAAAGTCCTCTTAGGGTAATTTCACGATTTCTAAGGTTATGTTAGTTGGGTACCTACTAGCATATCAAACTTCTAATGAGAAACTTTGTAACAGACCTAACGACTGCTTCTGTGGCGTAGCGGTAGTGAACGCGGCTGCTACGCAGGAGGCGCGGGTTCGATCCCCGCTCAGTGCAAATATTTGTATGCATGAATATGAATATTTGCATTGGTCTGGGTGTATTCTAAGTATAATATGTATGTATTTACAAAAAAAAATATCTATATGTTTAACCGCATTCTAGAACCCATAACACAAGCTAGTTAAGCTATGCTTACTTTGGGTCTAGATAGCGTTGTGTAGATTGTCGTACAATATTTAAAAAAAAAATAACTCAGTTTGCACAAATTCCAACGGGTAGTGAATTTAATTTATCAAATCATACTTAAATTATACGATGACGATCGTGTCTACAAATATAAAGAAAGCGTTTATGAAACCCAAAATTTTAATTTAGATCTTATCATCTTATCACTTGCTATTGATATCATTTTTGAGGAAATGCGTGTTTTTAATAAGCCTCACAAGTTTGTGAAATACGTGTTTATGATCCCCGTCGGAACTTTATGTGAATATTTATCAATTAAATAATTCAATAGCTTGGTGGAACTCGCTACACATACTGAATTTAAGCACTTAAACTTAAAATAAATAAACATTGTAAACCTTTGAGAATGCCGTAAGGCGAAACCGGTTAGGTTCAGAATAATAAAATACTTGTGGAAAAGTACAAGTGCTTTATTCAATAATTCAAGCGTTTGTTATTTAGAATCTCCATTACATTGGATAGGGTCTCGATGGGTTTCCTGTACGCACAGGATATCGCACTGCGTTTTTTGAGAGAGGCTGATCAGTATCTTCGCCTTGTTCCAAGAAATCTTTGATAGTTTTGGAGATGAATTACAGGGCTGACATCAGAGGTGGACTGTCAGGGTGGCGGGAATTACATCGGTTTGTCATTGTGGTGTAGTAATTGGTTTCGCAGTGGTATCGCCTCTATTCACGGAGAGGGCAAGCATTGGTATCACCCTTCGAGAAGCTAAGTACGTGCCCATTACATGTGCAAGAATTACACAGATATTTCTTCTTACATATGTTTTTTGAATATTTCTCCAAATTATGTTTTACGATTATTCCTTTCGCAGAGACTTGGAAACTATTACCTTAAACTGTGCTATTACTTCAAAAAATCTAAAATAGTAGTGTTAGAACTTGCATGGTTACAATACAAGGCGTCACATATTAATACGTAAGAGCGTTAGCATGAAAAATAACGGGGATGGTCACAATCTCTATCCAGCGCATTTCATCAATAGGTTCATTGATTCATTCAGTCGTGCTGCTTCCGACCCATCCCAGTCCTTCAGTGAGCGTTCGATGATTAAATTGCGATCTAAATTTCAAGCTAGCGGAAGGAGTAGAGTAGGTACCTATCTAGGGAACGCAATCTCGGGGCGAGCGGAGCCTAAGCCTTATTAAACAGGGTAACTCAGGTCTTCCACAGAAAACTAGATCAATTTTCACAAAACATCTTATTTGCCTAGGCATAGTTCTTATCAGATAATAATTTACGATTTTTGAGCCTTTTTGAGCGTATTTTGAATTTCTTGGTAGCTTTACCAGTTCTATTTGTAATCGAAGTTACTGCCAAGAATACAGCCGCAGTTCCTTCAACTAAGTACGTATGTCGTATGTGAGGGCTTCGTGTCGGTGGCGCAGTGGCAGATGTTTGAATGTAAATCTATCGCCATCATCAATACTTTCGGTCTCACGCCGTGTGCGGAATTGCAGATATAATATTATGTCATTTCATGTTTAGTTTCCTTACAAACTCCAATAATGAGCATCATTATCGGTTCATCATCATCATTATTATTGCGTTAATACCGATCGCACGGTCTTAGGCATCCGTCGTAGTGAGATATCTACGACACCAAGCACTTCCACCACCACGGCACCACACCAAGTCATCGTCGCCGTCGCATCGTTATCGGTTCAGTAACCTACTTATTCATCCACATCTGATGAAACAGTTTTATGGTAATTTTATTTGCGTTAAGTATTAAAAACATCTTCTGTAAATAGTAAAGAAAAGACTTCTAAACTGCGTCAGGTCTAATTACCGGAGCGCCGAGCACTGAGTTAAAAGTTTCTACGTCTCCTTTTGCTTTTTAAAATCAGCCGTGGAAGTTCTAAATGAGTTATTTACTGTTTATTCACAGTTATTGAATTTTAATAATAAGAATGGTTAAAACTTGTTTACTTTCCTGGCATTTCTATCAGCAAATTCCCGGATAATGTAAATAACATAGAGTGTAATTCGGTTTTGAACGGTATAATCCAGTTAAAATAAAGATTTGAGCTTGCATAAATTCGCATAGAGCTGAAAATTGGTGGAGTTCTTAAATATACCATAATGAAAGAAATATCAAAAGTCCCCATTGCATCGGTTGCACTTCTGCTTTTTTTTATTCAATTTTAAAGGTCAAATATACTGGATTCTCGCTTTTTTCTCGTAAACAGCAAATGTTATCGCAAAAGTAAGTTACACAAAGTTGTAGATCATGAAATTACCTATAAAATTGGTAACTTATTTTTGTACGGATCACCATTTCGGAAATATCGCGATTTCAAAATTGGAAAGAGTCATATCTATTATATACAAAATTATTCGTTCTTATAGTATGTTTCATCAACGCAGAGCCGAAGCCGCTGGTCCTATAAACTTGAAATTTTGGCAGTAGATGCTTTTCATGTTGCTACTCATGAGAAACTGAGCTCCAAAATTCAAACAGTTTGTCCTTGTAGTATTGAGGCTTTAGGCTGGAATCACAGTACAATTCTTTTGGTTGTTCTTCTTCCTTTGTTGAGACTGTCGATGATGTGGGCGACGAAGAGTTTCTGACCCAGTCATATTGCTCCAGATTAATGGGAAATATAATTCAAAGTGTTTGCTTAATGATAGCAAGTGCTGGGTTTCAAAGTGTTTGCTTAAAGATAGCAAGTGCTGGGAAAACATTATTTTAATGAGCGATCGAGGATTTATATCAATTTTTCGTATCGTTTGGTATGGCGGGATGTATGACAGAATGAGCACGGCTGACGGCACTCATTCGGCTCGGACGCATCAAGACGCGACGCCCCCGGGACAGCAGAGCGACGCTCCAGGGCGTTGCGAGTTGCGACGCACAGTTTGGGAAGCCCTGATCTATTCTATAACTTTGTCTAATCTACTTTTGCGATAGCATTTGTTGTTTACGAGAAAAATGCGAGAATCCAAATATTTGACCTTTAACCTTGAATAAAAAAAAATTAAGTAGTCCAATCAATGGGGATTTTTGATATTTCTTTCATTATGGTGTAATTAAGACCCCCACCAATTTTCAGCTCTATGCGAATTTATGCAAGCTTATCATTTAATTTTGTCTATTTTACCTGGATTAGTAGTGATGTAAGCATAGGTACAAGTACAACCATGGTACGGATAACACCAATTGTATTCAATCAATTAGGTTTCATAAAATGTACATGAACCTACATATACTTTACAAGCGATTCTACTGGCGTTTTCGGGTACTTTATCTAGACGCCAGTACGGGTAGGAAGTTCGCTAATGGCACTACAACGCGTCATTCGCCTATCACGCACGACGACTGTTTCGGCTCAGCAGGATTTGATAACAAGGTCCTGATAGCGCCAATAGCGAGCTCCACAATGAGCCTGAAGCGATCTCAGCCTGGCAAACCCGTAACCCTGACCGGTAACGGACAGTAACGGTGGCTACTCGGGGCTGCGAGGCGGGGTGGACCGGTTCGCTTCTAATTCAGACAGATAACACTGACTCCATAATAGAAAATCGTTGACTGAATAAAAACGTATTTTTATTAGTAACCAGTTAGGCTCCGGTTGTGTTTTGAAATGTTGGTATATAATTGTAAATATTCTAACGTACATCGAGTCCAAAATACTAGTTCGTCTGTTTGATGAATTAGGTTCAGAATGACTACCTACTTTTTCAAATTTCTAATATTATTTGGTAAGATTTTCCTTTTAATGATTTAGTCAGTAGGTATGTCGTTTTCATTTTTTCTACCCCTTTATGTTCAGAACGGGCCAGTTCTGAACGACGGTTTGAGGCAATCTCTAAATTTTGTCAGATGCCTCTCCCATAAAATCTAAACATATGCAGACCTGGCTCTGAAGGGTTTGTGGGTGATTCTTTGTAAACCAGATTAGACATGTTTTTGACTGAAGAACACATCAATTTATTCTCCAATTATCACAAAAATTTCAGGTTACATAGTAGATAAAAATGTCTATCGACGCATATATTAATTAATTGGGATTATTTAATACAAGCAATAATTTTACTAACAGAAAACAGTAAAAACTAATTAATCTGGTGTGTCCCCATGCCGCTTTTTGTTGAATTATTAGATTTTTTGCGATCTTAAGAAGCAATTATATTAAAATAAGAATGTTGCATCGATATTTAAATATATGTTTTTTGATATGTTATAACTGAAATTCAAAATAATTGGATATCTTCGTAATTACATTACTTTAAAAAATGTCCCCGACGAAAATGATAATTCAACTGGCGCATCTTGTTCAAGCATAATTTCAATGTAAACACAAAATATTTGCTTAATGAATACCGACTCGTGATTGGTCGCGTCAATCAGTAGCGAGCTATCGAAGACTTGCACGTTCAAATGTTATATTTTGTTAAAAAATACGACTGAAAGTTGTTATTTGGCAGTTTGTCACGCATGTCGCATAATTAATCTGTATTCTTTCATGGATTGCGGGTTTTTAGTTATGTTTTGAAACTTAACCAAGGTCTGTCATAATGTTATCTATTCATGTTAATTACACCTTTAATTCTATCTGTTCATAAATAAAGGTGCAAGGTTCGATTAACTATAACTTTCTAATTTGTCTGGCTCCCATTAGTCTGGTTTTATCTGGCTCTAATGCCCAGATGAATTTGACCGGGCCAGATAAATTAGGATTAATTAAAAATAACCATAATCTCAACTTATGACCAGTTTTTTTACGTTTTTATGAGCTTTAATGAAAAAGAATTTTAAGGTGCAAGGTGGTCCACCAAGATCTTGGGCCCCAGGCCAACCTCACCTGCAAGTCGGTGCACCTGCTGAAGAACGGACGAGGCTCTGGCGCTGGCTTTCCCTTCGGGGTTGGAGGTTGGCAATTGCCCCCGGAAAGGCCAAAAAATGCCAAATCACAACATAAATGGCAATAAGAATAAGGGAATACGATGAGGGTAGGGCACCGCCGCAAAACGGTGCGCACGAGGGCCGCCCGCCTTGTGTCACAAGTCGGCTAGGGCCACCGTGCCTGAGCCGGGCACGGCTAAAGATGTTAGGCCAACATTGTAGTTCCCAAAAACTCTGCTTCGCAACGTGGAACATTGGCACGTTGACCGGTCGCACGAGGGAGTTGGCTGACGTACTCTGCAGGCAGAGAGTGGCCGTGGCATTCCTGCAGGAGACTCGTTGGGGTGGCAGTAGCTCCATGCACATTGGGGACGGCTACCAGCTGATGTACACAGGTGCACCTGATTTGTGGTGCTCTCTCGGACGTTGCGACTTATGGTCGTGAGGGTGCTTATCAATGGAATTGTAACCCACCTGATAAGTGCCTACGCGCCACAGGCTAGGCGTAGCGAAGCCGAATAGATCTCATTCTGGGACCAATTCGGGGAAGTGCATCGTGACATCCCACTGTCGCAGGGTGTCCTGGGTGGTGACCTGAACGGTCATGTGGGTGGTGGGTGTGAGGAGTTTCAGCGTGTTTACGGTGGCTTTAGATACGGTAGTCGCAAGTTGCAACCCAGAGGGTGAGCACATCTTCAGAACATGGGCGACTGCCGTTCATGCCATCGTGAACACGTACTTCAAAAAGAAATCCAAACATCTTAACACCTACAAGAGCGGGGGGCGCTCTACCCAGGTCGATTTCCTACTCACTAGGAGGCACAGCATCAGCTAGGTGGCTAACTGCAAGGTTATACCCGGGGCGAGTCTCACTAGCCAACACCGTCTCCTTGTCATGGACCTCCGCGTGAAACCCAAAGGCAAACGTGCTGAGCGTGCCCAACGCAGTATCAAGTGGTGGCTGCTTGATGAAGTCAAGTCCCAAAGTCTCGTCTCAGCCATCAGTGACAAGTGCGCTGATGCTGTAGACAGTGTAGACGAACCAGTACAGGTTTGCTGGGACAGGATTCAGGCAGCTATTCTTGAAGCGGGGAGGGCGGCACTCGGTATGTCTAAGGGTGGACGCAAGTGTGACAGGGACACTTGTTGGTGGAACGACACAGTCCAGAAAGAGATCAGGACGAAGAAAGCCCTCTATAAAAAGTAGCAAGCGTCCAAATCTTCCGAAGACCGCGATGCGTACAAAGATGCAAATTCGCCGCCTGGAGAGCCGTAGCTAGGGCCAAACGGCCCTGGCTACGGCTCTCCACTTGCAACGGCTATATACCAAAGTTTAAAGTTAAAGTTCAAAGTTCAAGTTCAAAGTTCAAAGTTCAATGTCCTTTATTTGTTGAATATGGAACAAAAATGATGTTTACAAGTGGAATCGTCTGAGGGGCAAAAGTTGGCGCGGTCCAGGGCCAAAGCGGCACAGGGTCTATCCAAGTGCCGCTGCATTCAAGACCCTGGGGGCAATCTGTTGTACGAGAAAGTCGCGGTGAAGGAGAGATGGCGCCCATCTACCACCAGCTGCTGAATAAGCAGCATAAAGAGGTGCAGCCACCAGACCTCCCTCCGAATCAAGGACTAGTGCCACCGATTACGCCTGCTGAAGTCGAGACTGCCATTCGCCGCATGAAGAACCAGAAAGCTGTAGGACCCGACGAAGTCCCTATCGAGGCTTGGAAGGCAATGGGTGCCTATGGTGTGAGCATTCTAGCAAATCTCTATAACCGCATACCCGGTGAGATCCCGAGCCAGTGGAGGCTAAGCATCATCACACCAATCTTCAAAGGCAAGGAATCGGTGCAGGAGAGTGGCAGTTACCGCGGATAACCGACTCCCAGATCCGACAGGAAAGTACACTCTCGGGTTGTCAGTACGGGTTTCGTCCCAGGCACGGAACTATGGACCCGGTGTTCGCCCTAAGGATTGTGGCGGGGAAACACAGGGCGAAGAACACGCCTCTGTACTGCCTATTCTTAGACATACAGAAGGCCTTCGACCGTGTTCCTCGCGCGGTGATCTGATGGGCATTGCGGGCCAAGGGAGTCCCAGAAACTTACATTGACACCATCCGAGACTTGTACTACGATTCCGGTTCTGTGGTTCGGACTGCTGTTGGTGACTCGAAAGCCTTCCCCATCACCGTTGGGGTACACCAAGGATCCGTCCTTAGTCCTTACCTGTTCAGCGTAGTATTAGACATTTTGTCGGACAGCATCAGAAACTCGCATGAGCAGCCCCCGTGGTTGCTCATGTATGCTGATGATATTGCGCTGATGGACGTGGACAGGAGCAGATTGGTGCGACGCGTGAAAGGGTGGAAGGAAGTGCTTGAGAACGGCGGCGGTCTGAAGCTAAATGTAGCGAAGACAGAATACTTAGCGTTAAACTCCACAGATCCCATACCCATTCGCATAGGCGATGACTTGGTCGAGCGCACGGACCAGGTTAAGTACCTGGGATCTGTACTTCATGTGACTGGTGAAATCAACTACGACGTCAGGGCATGGATTGCTACCACGTGGGCCAAGTGGCGAGAAATGACTGGCGTCACGCGTGATCCCAAAATGCCAGTTAGGTTGAAGAGGCAGGTCTATAAGACGATCATTAGACCTGTTCTCTTACATGGTTGCGAGGCGTGGCCGCTGCTGGAGCGACACAAGCAAGAACTACGTGTCACGGTGATGAAAATGCTGCGATGGATGTGTGGCGTCACGCGTAAAGATCGCGTGAGGAACTCTCGCATCCGCAACCTTCGCGTCCGTGACATCGCGAATAAAATGCAAGAGAGCCGCCTTCGCTGGTGCGGCCACGTCTTGCGGCAACCGCCAGGCTACGTGGGTGCCTCCACCGGGTCCAGGTAAAAGGGGTAGGCCCAAGAAGTCCTGGCTTGACGCCATGGAGGGTGATATGCGTGCAAATGGTCTCACTGCCATTGACGCCCAAGATCGTGCGAAGTGGAGGAGGAAGAGCCGGAAGGCGGACCCTGAGCTCCGAGGTCATCTTGGCCACGGATGCAATCAGGAAAATGCGTCTTTATGCAGATGGTGATGATGATTGCCAGATATTTTATAATAAAGTCGATTGAATATAATATGTTATTCTCATTTATCGGCATGCTTCTAATTAATATGGTGCAAAAGTCCATTCATCTGCCTTGGTCATCATTAATCTGGTTGACCAATTTATCAGCACTGTCTATTTCCTAAACTACTGGGTACAAATCAGTGCCTTCGAAATATGATATAACATATAATGTACTGGTCACGATTTTATGTGAGTTAAAGTCTAAAAGTTAAAAAAAAATTGAGCCATATCAATCAGGCAAATACACTCGGTTTCAAAGAAACACCCTTGTGGTATTAGTGAGGCCTTTTATGGTGTGAGCATAATTATATGAAAAGATTTTTGGAAATTTAAGCTCCCCTAGCTTAAAACATGGGATGAAACTTTGTATCGGAAGCGCGTCTTTTTTAAAGTAAGCAGCACGTATTTTCGTACATATGCGTCTGGATAGGAATGAAGGAACTCGTGTATCACCGTTTTTCAAGATTCCGCTTCTAAGGCACAGGCGATGAACGATTGTATGCGCGGCGCCGCGCCGGAGCGCGGCACGTAGCTGCGTCGAACAGGCAAACAGTGGTGCCGTGCCGTGTTTAGCGGATGCGCGGTGGAAGTATTGGGTGAACCTTATATTTCTACTATGATGAATCATGATAATGAAAATAAATCAAGAGGAGAATGAGAGGAGAGGAGAAATTTCATGATTATTTTAGAATCTCTGCAATTTCGAAGAACTATGAACTAACTATGTGAAATATCGAAGGCGGTAGGTACATAGAAAGGGTATTGCTAGGCTACTGTACCACGCATTGTTGGAGAAGCGCGCGCCGCGTTCCGTTGCCGCGCTGTGGCATCATTACGACATCGGGCCGTGGACATGTCGCCAGGCACTGAGTCACCTGTGTGACTTTCAAGTGAATGCAACCTGCTTGAGCTCGTGGCATCCCTCGAGAAATAGCGCGTCGTCGTTATGTTTCATACACGTTCTATAATACCTTTAAGTATTTAGTAACCAGATTTAATCCACATTAAAATGATTTGTGGTAAAAAATTTCAAAGTTTTGAAACCGCATCAACACGTGCCGAAGGGTGAAAACGACAATAAGAATTTCTTATTTTTTATCGAATAGATGCACCGATTTTAGAGGTAGAACGGTCATGTGGCAGGGGCGCCAAAATGCCCAAATACAAAAATAAATTACTGTAAAAAAATAATAGCGATTTTTTGAACGAAGCGGGGAGTGGAAACGTCAATCAAAGGGTGCTGAAAGACAATCGTGAATCGTGGCCAAGGGCCAATTCAATTCGCGATGCTGCGAATTGAATTAGGGGCGTTGAGTGACCTCGAGCTTCAAAAGCAATCGTAACGTCCTCCAGGTTCATAAGGTCTAAAGTATTAACATTTTCATTGTATCAAAGGACGAGTGAGGCGTTTCAATTGGTTAACATAGAAGAGACCTACAAGCTTGACCAACTTCATTGACTTTTACGAACGCGCTTAGTTACGAAACGGTTGTTATACTCAGATTAAGCGACCTGGACATATAAATATTCCATTAGATGTCGATTCAATAATAAGATAACCTCAACCCTCAGCAACGCTCAACGACGTCATTATTATAATTAATCAATAATAGCCCGCAATAAATGGCGGCGCGGGTACCCGCAATAAATGGCGGCGCGGACACCTGAACTGAAATGTGATCGATGTTTCAAATACCGTAATATTACAAAAACAAACGTGAACATTGTTAATAGTATTTATAACTAGCCTTCCGCCCGCGGCTCCACCCGCGTGCATCTCGGTTAACGCGACCTTTGCTCATATCTTCGGTTCTACTCAACCGATTGCAATCAAACACACGTAAGATTTTAAGTCTAAGCAAGCCCATTCTAACAAAAAAAACCGCATCAAAATCCGTCCAGTAGTTTTTGCGTCCATCGCGGACAAACAGACCAAAAAGACAAAAAGACAAAAAGACAAACAGACAAACAGACATTTAAATATCTCCAATGTACCTACACGACCACTTTACAATTATATAATAGTATAGATAGATATATAGATATAGATAATGTTGTTAACGATTTAAGCGCTGAATAAATTTGTAAACAAGAATAGTGCCCCGGATTCCGGGAATATATTCATAAAAATCCTATAATCCGATTGCAGTGCCATCTGCCGTTGTTAAAAAAAAAGGTAAGAACTAGCTTTGAGCGGGTGTAATCGGGGTTGTAATGGGTGATTTTTTAAGCGTAGGTTTTTTAAATATCGAATCATCATCATCATCATCATTTCAGCCATAGGAAGTCCACTGCTGGACATAGGCCTCCCCTATAGATCTCCTAAATATCGAATAAAACACTAAAATTTTTATGTGTTAATTTTTTTTATCGAAATAGATAAATAGGCCTTTGCCATTTTTATGTTATAAAGACAACTTCGTGTAAATGTTGTCCGCGGGTTTGTTTCAAATGGTCCATTCAGATGGTCCAATTTTCCGTCATTTTCTCGAGCGTTTCGGCCTGTATTCCACTAATTACACGTGTTATATTATATTATTATTCCTTAAGGCTTCAATCGTGTTCGGCTTGTCCACATAGACATAACCGCACAAGAAATAATTGAGAGGCGTTATTACGTATGATCTTAGCGGCCAACTCACAGGGCCATTTCGAGAGATAAGCTGCTTACCAAATTCATCCATCAACATTTCCGTTGTTTCACGAGCTGCGTGGCATGTGGCACTGTCTTGATGAAACCACATGTCAACCAAGATCAACTTAGCCAACTGGGGCAAAAAAAAGTCGCGTATCATAGTTCGATATCGTTCGCCGTCGACGGTAACGTTTCTTCCACGGTTGTCTTTGAAGAAAAATGGACCGATGATGCCGCCAGCCCATAAACCAGACCAAACTGTCGTTTTTTCGGGATGCATCGGTAATTCTTGTATGGCATGTAGCTGTTCTTCACTCCAAATGCGACAGAATTGCTTATTTACGTAGCCGTTGAGCCAGAAATGAGCCTCATCGCTGAACACAATTTTTCTCAAATTATGGTGGTAAAAAACGATGCACGTTTTTCACAGAACACGAATTTTGAAAATAAATTTCAATAATTTGTAATCGTTGCTCGTTTGTAAGTTTTTACAAGATGAAATGGCAGAGTATACTGAAAACTTTTCACTTTGACAGATACGTTTGGGCGCCATTACCAATCAGTACTGTCTACCTAACTCTTAAAAAATCACCCGTTATAATGGCTGTTTTCTCGTGGACCCACTAATTTGTTCCACTGGCTAGTGGGACCACGAGGGAGAGTTAGTTCTCGTGGACCCACTACTTATTAATCCACTAATTTGTCTCACTGGAAAGATAGTAGGACAAAGCCATTGGTTTTCCCACTGACAGCACAAAACCTCTCCTGTGTGCTCTGGCTACCCTACTCACCGTCGGAAACACAACACGAGGTTATTAAGCTGCGGTCTTCTGTAGCTTAGTACCTATCTATTGGTATAGTTAATAATTAAATAAATAAATAGAATAAGATACATTTTTCATACTGTTGACAATTAAATATATTCTAATTTCTAACCATTAATTAAATTATAGCGTTTCATGATGTAATACGCCTACAATCATGTTGACGGGGATCAACTCGATTAACTGTTAAATAATATTACGTAACAATTTCTACGTACTTAATACCTAAATAATATAAATTGGTAATTTAAAATGAAGATTTTTAATAGTTCGGGCGATGAATGCCAGAAAAGCTAAAACACAAAAAAAGAGTAGGTAGCCATTTTTTTGTCCAGTAGTGCACCATGCGCGAACTTGACGTTTTAGGTCTATCAGTTCCATCACTCGTGTACACAGTTATACATAAAAATAGTAGAAACCTTTGTTCCTACTCTAAATTTCTCTTGGTTTAAAAAGTTTTTTGTTTAAAGTAGAAATAGACCGTTTGGCCATAAAAGATAATTATGTACTTTTGTTTTTTTTTATATACAATAGGACTCGTTAATATGACTTCACACTTTAACTAGGAAATCTTTATGAGAATCATGATGTTAGAATAGAGCTAATAGGTATACCTAAAGTCAAAACCTGTCTCAGCCTCCTTTACACAACATTAGAAAATACCTATAGGTATATGTAATATACTTATATCACTTATTTCACTAATCCCACTGGTCACAAATCAATTTCTAAAAACATGGGGCAGGTAAAAAAAAAACCTCATTATTGTTGTTGTCCGAAGGGCTGGCGAACAATAAGCAGAATTTCCCCATCTCTTATCAGCATCATACGCACCCTAATGCCAGTCGGAACGTCATTATGCTAGCATAATATTGTACCCGTGTGTACGTATTCGTTTAAGCACTATAAGCGTATGCGAATTTCTCGATATTGTAAAGCGGCTAACGCAGTGGGCAATTGAAAATTCGGATATCACTTTTGTTTGGGTACTGCACATGAGGGGCTACAAAACAAGTGTTATTGAAATGGCAAGTATATCAAAATTATCCGTATCAAATAAAATTGTGTGAAACTAACAACAGCTTCAACACTGCTAGTACTGTTACGCTTTAATCTTAGATGAATCTGGAAATTTTCTAGAAAGTTCTATTTGGCGGGTATTCTTAACCATTGTTGTCGTGTAGACAATGGCTGGTAATTCGATGTCAGGTGTAAACATGTTCACAGTACATACAGTACTTCTTTGGAATAAAATTGTACTTGAAAATCATCGTTAAAGACATCTACTTTTAGTGGTTATTTGCCACCGTATCTGTTAACTGTGTGTAGGTATTTATAAAACAAATCTATAGGTAGTTAACTTGCTACTTAAATAGTGCATGGTACTTACATTTTCTTATTAGCAACTGACGGCTCTACAATGAGGGGTAGCCCACAATATGAATATCCTGGAAAAAGATTTATGTTATAGCAAACAATAACGGCATGACATTTCAAGGAGTGATTAAAACAAAAAGTATTGCTCATTATGGGACCGATGGGGACGTCACGATTTTATTGTAATGGTATGCCTAACGTCATGCATTAAATAAACTTTCCTTTAATTATTCCTCTATGCAATGTTATGTTACAATTACAAGACTAACAAACTTTCTAAGCGCTGTTACACATAGTTGCCCGGAATATATATTTTTTTATTATTATGATGATATACGGTTATAATTTTCTAGGGGCCTGAAACAAGTCTGAAAATAATATCAATTAATAGCCAACGTGAGCCAGTTATTTAACATCTACACAACATGCACTGTGGCATCACAAGGCGATAGTTATGGGGCCATTCCAGGTTCTTATAGTCTGTGCAAAGAAGTCCTTGGTTCTACGGGGCTGTAATGCATTTGGAGTTTGTAGGTACAGAAATCGGTAACTGTAAAAAATGGGACTGAAGATCAATGACGTGTTTATTAAAATGGATAGGTAACTGTAACAATGGAAGTTAGGAGCTGAAGTGAAGAGACAGGCAGTGGATCTCGAGTTCCAAACAAAATGGAAAATGCAATTTTCTTTGTAGCAGAACTAGAAATATGAGAAGATATATTATGTGAAGACCGCGTTGACGCATTCACGCATTAATATTGAATAAAAGTCCTAAGTATCTACAATACAGTTGACGACGACTTCATTTGTAGTGGCGGGCGGTAAGAATACAATCAATGACTTGATGTAACTGTACGGAACACACATTTTGGTTACCTTACAGACCACTACTGGACCGGAACCGTGACATATTTTGTTCTAAACACCTTTACTAGTAGATTTATATTAAAAAAGAAGTACAAACAGCACTGGCCCCAAAATAGCTCGTTCAAAACTAGATGTCGCCAATCTCAACACAACCTCGAGTGCAACAGGTCATAGTAAGTCGTACATTCATCAGTGAGTGCGAACGATATACCACGACCATATTACTATTATAAGTATCGGGATATTTATTAATATTGTTTGGAGTTTCCTATATCTCGGCCCTGTTGCAATCACCATGATCACGGAGGAACTGGAGAACAGAAAATCCAATATCGGCAACTCCCAAACAATACATGGTATGGTAAATATCCCGATATGTAGCTCTAATAATAATGAAGCATGACTTGTCATACGAAGCTGTACATTTTTCTTGATAGCACTAAGATCTATTTTTTATCTATTTCATTACACTGTTTCGTTTAAAATCCTTTGTGCTTGTGCTTGCTTTGAGATAAATAAAATAACCTAGGTTTGAGACAGTCTCATTATCTACCTACTCTTATGTATAAGACCATTGACCCACTAGGCATTTTATTTCTACAAACTACTGACACTTTTTATAGATTGGTCATCTTACCATGTAGTTTGTCAATCGCCCGATCTGCGGCTGACTGATCAGGAAAGTCAACAAATGCATATCCACCTCTCTTCACGGAGATATCAGCAACAGTCAGATTTTGTTCAGCAAATAGCTGTCTCACTGCTGCTTCATCAGCTTCAATAGGCAAATTGCCTATGTACAATTTGTTCATCGCAGAAACAGTTTTTAATTGCTCACTCATTTTTACCAGTCTCCTGGATCTTTTGAATCAAGGTGAATTAAAATAAATAATTCGACAACAGGCAAGTCTCAAACCCGCAATCACTCGGTATTCATTTGTCTTTAACTGAACTGTCAGTGGCGTCAAAAATGAAATTGGAATTAAATTTTTTTTTATCGAGATGGCCATGGTTATTGCATAAAGTAGGTGTAGGAACTTTTTTTTAGTTCTTGGGGAAAGCACAGACCTATTTATAATTGTTCAAACCTATTATAAACCTATTATAAACTCAAAGCGTAATTAGTATTGATAAAAATTATGATTGGTAAAGCTCGGTCCATACACATACCTACCTACCGACTTAAATCGTTGGCAGCTCGATGTCAAAATTAGTATGTGGAGGGAGGTGAATATTAGTAGCGATTTATTGTCGCAGAGCGTCGTAAATACCCAGAAATCATTAGTTTGGACCAATATAAATTTTTATTGACTACTACAAAGTACCTATAGGTACTGAAATACATGAAAACTTTTTCGTTTAAATTATTTGATTCAAATTCTGTGGAAGTCAGGTAGAATGTAATAACAAAGTTTGTAGATATTTCATTTCATCAGCACTGCACAGCACAGTGTATAGTCAACTATGCAGTTGATGAGATACAGACTTTATTGCGAGTCTGGCCGTTAGGGAACAAAAGCATGAGAGCGTTGAGAATTTCATCATTTGGAACTATTTTAGGTACCTATATTCTACTCCTGAAATAGTTGCTTAGTTTATAACAAAAAAACAGTATTTTATGACGAACTCTCTATTTATACATACTAATAATAGTCTATTCTTCACTACATATTATAAAATAAAGTCGCTGTCGCTGTCTGTCCGTCCCTATGTATGCTTAAATCTTCAAAACTACGCAACGGATTTTGAAGCGGTTTTTTTAGTAGATAGAGTGATTCAAGAGGAAGGTTTATTATGTATATTACATGCATAATATTGTAGAGAAACACTGATAAATTAACGGGATCAGTAAATATGGCGGTACGAAGTTCGCGGGGTCAGCTAGTAATCAGTATTTTTGGATGACACGAAACTACTGGACTAATTTCTAAAATTCGTTACGGATTAATTACGGAATGTTACCTATTAGATCCTTAATTGGAATGGATTAATATCATATTTTATAATCATTTCTTATTATTTGCAGAGTAAACAAAGAGGGTAAGGAGGAATTAACCGTACTTGGCCGCTGGCTATCTTATTTTATCACCATGGTTACAGTAAACATATTATTTTGCTCATTATTGTAGGGTGTTGAAACATTATGTTAAGGTATGTATTTCATATTATTAATAATATGAAGACCTATAGAAAAATCAGTCATTTTGGGAAAAGTTCTTTTTGAAGTACGTACTTTATATAGGTAATAAGGTAATATAAAGGAACAGTGTTACCGGCGGCTATCGATTGGCATCATGTTAAATTCGTCGTTTGTCAAAAAAAATCATACCATGTGTCATGTGTTTTTCACCCCCGACAAAAAAGAGGGGTGTTATAAGTTTGACGTGTGTATGGGTGTGTGTGTGTGTGTGTGTGTGTGTGTGGTGTGTGTGTGTCAATCTGTCTGTGGCATCTTAGCTCCCAAACGGCTGAACCGATTTCGATTCTGTTTCTTTTGTTTGAAAGACAGTTTAGTCGAGAGTGTTCTTATCTATGTTTCATGAAAATCGGTTCAGCCATTTTATAGATATGAGGAGTGAAAGTGGCAATGCAAAATCTAATATTTTCAGATATACCCGTGTTGGGCATCAAATGAAAGGTCATAATTTATACATCACGATACAGCAAATTTTATGGAAATCGGTTAAGCGGTTATCTATAAAAAGCATGAAATAAAAAAAATAAAAAATAAAATAAAAAAAAACCCCCGACCCAAAAAGAATCTATAAAAAGTAAAATAATAACTATTAAATTATGACCTACCCTAGGTATTGACTCTTTTGTCATTTGTCTCGTCGGGGGACCGCCGTCTGACGGTCGTCGCTCGGAGGGAATAGGGGCATACCGAGGTACTTAGCGGTCCCCCGACGAGACAAATGACAAAAGAGTCCAATACCTAGGGTAGGTCATAATGTCATTTAGGGATTCATTTTTATATAATAGAATAGATAGAAGATAGGCCTGGGTTTGACCAATATCTCAACTGCAGCCTTGGCATGGCAGCGTAGACATATCTCTTCGCTTATCATCGACCAATGAAGTCGATGAGATTTATGTCTACATCTTGACGTATCGGTAACGTGACACCTTTTCAGCGATTTCATTGGTCGAAGAGATACCTCGATTTTGAGTGCCGCCAAGCTGAGACTGAGGCTGTTGTGTTCGTTGGTGCAGCAAGGGGGTTACAATCATCTCGTCTTAAACGCAACTGGTAGAAGTAGCCTCTGGTCTAAAACGCAGCTGGTCACTGGGTTTAAATCGCATCTTGTCTAAAACGCTTCCGGTCTAAAACGCAGCTGGTAATTTATTTACTTTAAGATTTGAAGACTACAAGTTTATAGCTTACCGAAAACAGGCTCAAGCAGGGCATTCTACTCCATGGCAGTACAAAATGGAAGTATGCGAAAAGATTTTCCTTCAGATATATTAAATAACTCTTACTCGGTAAGAAGGCTTATGCCGTGAAGCGTTTATTGAAAGTAACGTGAAACCGGTGTAAGTACAGGTATCAAGTTACTCGCAATAAATGCTTCACGGGCTTACGCCTTTTTATTATCATCTATATTATAATAACTAAAAGTTGTGCGAAAATGATTCGTGCATTTCAAAACATTTTATATCGAATAACGTGACCCATTTTCAGCAGCAGTGAGCTTGCACACGGACAATTCATCCAATTTGTATGTATGTAGGAATTGTAGGAGTGTGATTGGCTGGGAGTAGTACGAGTGTAGCAATTTGTATTTACTTCAAAGAGGAAATAGTTACCTACATAAGTATTATAAGAATCCGATACAGAAATCGATATTTACCTGACGCGAGTACTACGTACATTCGGGGTAGTATCTAACTTCCACAATCCATGGCGAGCTCGAGGTATTTCTAGGACTCCTAAAGAATGCCACAGGTGTTCGTATGGCAACCGGGACCGAGACGGCGGCGCAAGAATTGGTTAAAAGCAATGCTGTAAGCGAATAAATATAATGATACACTTGCTGCATTTTTGATGTTTAATTTTAATGAAAGTAGACACACGTTTCTTTGCAATTATTCTAGGTCTGTTTAATAGGTAGGTACTTGAAAATAAACTTTCAACATTCTTTCAACAGTTTCAACTCCTGTAAATAGGTGATACGTAATACGTAACTATAAGGGGTAGAATTAAAATGAAACTGACGAAAGTTTGTTTGATAAATCAATAAAATTGATAATTAATTATTTAGCTATGGAATTGTTTGTATGCATGTATTTGCATTGATCTAGTCGTGCCTCGGAGAGCACGTTAAGCCGTCGGTCCCGGTTGCCATACGAATATCTATGGCAGTCGTTACGGGTAGTTGGAACCCTAAAAAGTCCAAAAAAGTGCCTGGAAGAAATCGCTTGTAGCGATAAGGCCGCCATTTGTACATTTTCTTTTGTTAAAAAAAGAAAAGTAACATTACATTACATTGAGAAACCCTAATGCTTTTCATATGTACTATTTTATTAGTGTACAATAAAGTTTAAATAAATAAATAAAATAAATAAATAAACAACAACGGTCTAGTGCTCCGATATCGCCTGATGTCACCATTGGGTTGTGGAGGTAATATGGCAGTTGCTTTATGGAAAATATCGAGGTCCAGCCAAATCCGCAGTTAAGACTGGTAAAGCGGACCCCAGACTCCGAGGTGAAATCTTCTGACGCTAGGGTGAAGAAGAAGGTACCTACCTATGTAATTGCCGTATTTGCCGCCTAAAGTGGCCGCTAGACGACAATAGGCTCGCCCCCTATTACAAGGGACCGAAAATCATATTTCGCGAGAAGTGTGTGTTAATACACCTGCCTACCGCTTTGGGTATTTGCAGGCGTGAGTATATATAGGTATGTATGTAGGTATGTCAAGTTCTCGGGCCACCTGAAAACGCTCCATAAAGGTCCAACCCACCAAACGGACGGCATCGGCCCGGATTTTACAATCTTTAAACAAAATTAAATCTTATTATCACAGTGTTTGAAGTTCATATTACCAAGTCACGCACAACAGCTTGACAGCGACGTGAGGCGGCATGACGCACGTCAAGCTGTCATGCGTGACTTGGTAATATAAACTTAAACTATTGTAAAATCCGTTCCGATGCCGTCCGTTTGGTGGGGTTGGACCTTAAAAAGGTATATTATATAAGGATTTCACTTTCGTAGTTCATTATTACAGTGGTCATTTTTCGAGAGAAAAAAAAATTAGTCAAATAGGTCATTTATTTTCACTTTTCACTAACTGTTGCCCGCGGCTCCGCCCGCTTGGATGTCGGTTATCGCGACCAAACATAGCCTATGTGTTATTCTGATGTATATATAAGCTAGATCTACATCTACACTAATATTATAAAGAGGAAAGATTTGTACCTATTTTTGTATGTTTGTAATGAATAGGCTCCGGAACTACTGTACCGATTTCAATAATTCTTTCACCTATAGAAAGCTACACTATCTGGGAGTAACATAGGCTATATAACATCACGCTACTACTAAAGGGAGCGGAGCAGTGAGCATAAATGTCAATAAATCGGGCAGATTTCCATACATTAAAGTTGGACCGGAATCCGAATTCCACGCGGGCGGAGCCGCGGGCAACAGCTAGTAAGGTATATTATTGTAAAGTTTCATTAAAATCCATTTAGTAGCTTTAACGTGAAAGAGTAACTAACGTCCATCCATACATACAAACTTTAGCGTATAAAATAGATATTTGGAGGTGTAGGTACTAGAAAGCCGCAAAATCAATTTTCTAATGTTGGCACGTAGCTTGGCACTCCAGGCCCTCGATTCTGCTAAAGCACAACCACTGTCGTGCCACAGTCTCTGCAAAAATTGGCATTTAATTTTAGACTTTATTGCTATAGAATTATAGTCCAAAATTAAATGACAATATTTTCATTACACGCTTTCGTTCATTTTACAAAAAGCCACTTAATTTTAAACTTTAACGGCATTACTTTAAAGGCTAAAATCAAATGTAATTTTCTCGCAGTCTCTGTGGTGTGACAGTGGTTGTGCTTTAGCAGAATTGAAACCCAGGTCTGAGGAACAAGTTAGTAATTCAGTTAGTTTCGACGTCAATGTTGGCATCCGTTTCATAGTTTGTTGATGCAAGAAATATCTACTTAAAGGTATCTACCTACCTGCTAGCCTGCTACAATACAGTACAATGATTTTTTTTTGGTTTATAAGGTTTATATGGTTTATAAGGGTAAAAATGATACGTAGTATCAAAGTACTTAGGTACCTACTAAAGATTATTTTGTTGGTCTAGTAAGTACCTACATATTATTATATTATCTACAAGAAACAGCACTAAGTAAAGAAATTAACCTGTAAACTATACCTAATACCACAGATAATACTTACTTATACAAAAGTAAGTATTGATACAGTTCTACACTTCCTACAGTCACAGAATAAATAAACATAACATAACATAAACTCACGCCTATATCCCCTAAGGGGTAGGCAGAGGTGCTAGCACCCACATTTCGCCGTTTATGTTTAGGTCCCAATGTAATAGGTGGCGAGCCTATTGCCATTAACCGGGCACTTATAAACCTGCGATAAATACACACATAACTTCGAAAAGCATCGAAAAGTCATTGGTGTGTGCCATGGTAATACCTGGGATCGAACCCGAGACCTCGTCTCAGCAGTCCATTACCCATACCACTAGGCTACTAGTATTAAAAATATAAATAGTAGTAATAATTAGTAATAGTAGGTACTTTACAGTTTCGAGTAAGTGACTACCTACTGTCCTTAGTCACCTAATGATTGTCATCTTAATGAACGATGAGTTATTCCGTAATTCCGTACATACAGTGCACATGCACTTTTCGTATTTTGTTCTAAATGTTTGCCGATAGGTAGGTACATCTGGTACATAGCATGTTTCTGAATTTTTTGGAGAGTTGGGAAGTTAACAAACGGACTGAAAACCAAGAGCCTCGCCTCCACTAGCTTCGACCAATATCTAAATAGGCTCACGTTGGGCAGTTGGATATAAAAAGTGGTAGGTACCTTACCTACCTACTCCTTGACAATAATGACCATGTATTGTGATGTTATTTGTGTCTTTGGAGTCCTGGCCACAGGTAGTTTGGTCGTCGTACCTGCAGCCGGTGGGACAATGTTTTTTTTAAATTTAAAAAGAATTTAACCCCGCGTTTACATACTGCCACTCGCATCGCTCATCGTGTTGCCGGAAATATTCGCGCGATTAATGCCCTAGCGGTCACACACGCGCATCATCGTGTTGGTCCCCATTACAGTATTCGCCCTGCAATGGAGACGGACGTAAACGTATGGAGGACAACTCTGTAGCAGTGTACGCATTATGCTTTTACAGCATAATAAATAGATTATTAATAAAAACTATAACTTTCATCTACTATACACTTTCCGTAGATCAATATAAATATTTTTAAAAGTAAATATTCGAGGAGCAATAACGAAAGCTGTGTTTACTGGTTAGCGCCATCTAGCGGTCTCGGGAACACCCAAATTCCGAAATACTTAATTCCGAATTTCAATATTCCGATTTTCAAAATTCCGAATATTATAATTCCTAAGAAACAAAACTCCGAGTATTCAAAAACACGATAGTTATTCATCCGAAAGTTATAAATACGAATTTTCATTCTTCCGAATTTCATTTTTACGAATAATTAAAAATCCGTAGTATTATTGGCCCGAAAAACGTTATTCCGAATTTCAAATTTCCGAAAAATCATTGCTCAAATTGAAAATTTGTATTAAAAATAGGTAAAAGTTAAAATTGATTTGACATGTTGCGCATTTTAGAGTTGATTTTTTATAATAATAAATTAATTTTCTCGCCAATTATTACGTATACTCGTAAAAATTAAGCCAAACCCGACTTGCCATGGTCTTACAGCCTTGGTACTTGTTTGCCCTACACTAGAGTGTTATTTAAAAACCGGAGGCGCGGAGGGAGGGCAGTCCTCGCCCGCAGTAACGAAGCTCTGGCGCCCGGGCGAGCTGGAGCGGCTGAGGCTGGTCGCCGGAGGCGACCAGCAAGCCGAAGCTGCGGAAGCGAGCATGGGTGCCCGAACTTTGTTACGCAAGGGCGGAAGGACTGCACATTCCGTAGCGCCGGAGAAGAGCGAAACTAATGCATGCCTGCATGCTTGCCTGCATACATGCTTGCCTGCATGCTTGCTTGCATGCATGTTTGCCTGCATGCTTGCCTGCATGCTTGCCTGTATGCTTGCCTGTATGCTTGCCTGCATGCATGCTTGTTACTGAAAGTTGTATGGCAACGTGTATTTTGTACACATTAGCATAAATAAATTAAAATAATAGTTCAATAATTCTATTTCCTGTTTATCTCGTGTACCCCGAAAATAGCAACTATCCTACTTACCTAATGCAGGTTTACAAGGCACTTGATTGTCGGGATTGTGTTGTTTCGGAGTTTTTATAATCGGAATTCGTATTTATGATATTTCGGATTATTAATAATTCGGAATTGTAATGGTTCGGTATCTTCAAATTCGGAATTTTAATATTCGCAGTTATAATCGTTAGGAGTTTTGAAATTCGGGTTTTCAATAAATAGGATTTATGATAAATCGGATATCTGACTTTCGGAATTTTGAATGATTCGGAATTATGAAATTCGGAATTTTGAAATTCGTGATTGTAACTTTCGGAATAAGGCTTTTCGTATTTATGTAGTGTACCCAGCGGTCTCGTATAGTTCATCGCGCTAGTATTGCCGCTCCTTTGACTCGCGCCGCCAAGCTGACATTCACAGCAACATACGCGGCAGTACTCGCGGCATGACGAATATACCATTCACACCACGTCTCTGCCCACTTCTCTCGCCACTTCCCTCGCTCTGCCGCGAGTATGTAAACGCAGCTTTAAAAATCTATTGCGATCGATATAGGTAACTACACTATCGAATAGTAACCGAAATTAGCACTATTCCTGTAAATCCCTCCTGCTAAACTAAATTGCTTGTGTCAGGACTCAGGAGTAGGAATGGATTCATGTCAGTATTCTAATGGCCAGGATTCGGGCACAGGACCCATTATTGAATACTAGGCACGTAACTTTCATCCTTTTCAAGTATACTTCAACGCAATTTCCTTCTATTTCGCATGTTGCCATAGTTTTCTTGCCGAAGCACGTGGTTCGTTTTGGTCTAAGAGCCCTCGCTGGAACGAACTACCGTTTTTCCGTAGTAGGTACCGTTTTATTGATTAGAGCGAAACTAGGGTGCGAATTTTCAACTTAACTTTCAATATAATTTAAAGTTACAAACAATATCAATGGTACATACCTACACGTACATGACCTATGTACCTACCTACATTGTAATTACGACGCTCGTGCATTGTAAAGCAGGCCGCACACAAAAGCAGCAAATTAACGCTGCTGTTTGCTATACTTCTCAACATTTAATACTGGATGGATTAGCGCAGCCGAATTTGCGGCATAAATACATATACATAAATATATGGGCATACTAAGTAATTGCTTGCATAAGCATTTACTGTGTACTTCTTGCTTGCTTGCTGCTTTGGTGTGCGGTCCGCTACAACCAAAGTAAAAAAAGGTGTGCTGGTCAAGCATGGATAAAATTAGGGATGCGTGTTTTATTAATCTATAAAACAAAATGTTTTTAACTATTTTGTAAGATGTAATTCAAGCGATACGCATATATATGTACGAATATAAAAATAAAAATCTGGGTAGGTATATTTTCTTCAACTAAAATTATTTTATTTTACGCAAGATTGGTTAAAATGAAAAAGTAGTTAAGATAAAGACAAGACAACAAATTAGGATAATTAATGTGAGATAAGATAAGTAGGTATTTAAATTCTAACATTTGTAACTATGCTTGAAATACATCTACTATAGTATGGGTACTTATATTATAGCAGGTTACTTTAGCTTACTTTACAGATTGCCTATGCATTCCAGTTAAGCGATAATAGTTATTTGTTACACAAGAGTGCAAAGTTGCTTTTTAACCGCGTGCTCAGTTTTGATGACCGAGCAAGCAAAGAATCACGAACGCAGCGAGTGATTAACAAATTAGAATCTTGAGCTTTAGCGAGGGAATCAAAAGAGCACAAGGTAAAAAATCTTTGCACTCGAGTGCAACACGTAACTTTTCATCCCACCTCAGCGAGGAAATAATGAAATGCTTCTTCTTCATCCTAGCGTTAATTCCCATTCGCATACGAGCTTTCACCTCGGAGTCTGGGGTCCGCTTTAGGTACCAGTCTTAACTGCGGATTTGACTGGATCTCTATATTTTCCGTAAAGCGACTGCCATCTGACCTCCATAACCCAATGGTGACATTAGGCGATATTGAAGCATTGCAGCTAGAACGTTGTTGTTGAACTTTTTAGGGCTCCTACTGCCCGTAACGACTGCTATAGATGTTCGTATGGCAACCGGGACCGACGGTTTAACGTGCTCTCCGAGGCACGAACAGACCACCAAATACCCATATTCATGCAAACAAATATTTGCACTGAGCGGGGATCAAACCCGCGCCTCCTGCGTAGCGGTCGCGATGAGTACCGCTATAACGTGAAAGAAAATGATGCGCGCAAAGCAAATTAAAAGGCACACCAAGGAGGTTCCGAGTCTGGGGTTTTCATAAATTAAAAAAAAGTTGTATGATAAATTCGGCACCATAGAGGTAGAAGTAAGTAGGTTTAATGATGTTTTGAATTCACAAACCTATTAGTGCACACAATGTTCTAAATTCAAATTTACTTTATCCTCTAGCTAGAGGATAAAAACGACTTTTACACTCAGATATCGAAGAGCAAAAATATGCTTTCCGAGGTGGTGGGATGAAAAGTAGTTTACTTATGTAAAAGCTTTTATACCTACTAATGAACGGTTCATGGTTGAATTCTGATCAACTCTAATTTCATTCTACACAATACCAACAGGTGCATTCTACTTGACAATTAGTTTCAAACGCACGCAACTCAGTAACGTGAGAACACAGTGTAAAAGTAAAACAACTGAAGCTGGATTGTGACCGATCGAACATAGAGCAAGAGCTTGAACAAGAGCATTCTTTCATAATAATTTTAATAATACGATGTATATGAATGTAAAGTCCGACCAATAAAATAAAAAACCTGTACTGGGGGCGCCAAAAACACTATGATTATGACAACACCAAGTATAGTGATACACATGTTAAATGCCAAGTATACAAATATTTTTTCAACACACTTGCTTATGAACAGGCTTTTATTTCCCCGCAATTAAGCACGGAATGACACCTAATATAAAACTGTGACTTTTTCATTGCTTCTTCTTCCTCCTAGCGTTATTCCCAGTCGCATCCGAAGCTTTCAGCTTGGAGTCTGGGGTCCGCTTTTACCAGTCATAGCTACAGATTTGGCTAGACCTCGATATTTTCCGTGAAGCGATTGCCACCTGACCTCCACGACCCAATGTTAACAATAGGTGATATCGAAGCTTTGCAGCTAGACCGGCGCTAGTGAACGCGGCCGCTACGCAGGAGGCGCGGGTTCGATCCCCGCTCAGTGCAAATATTTGTGTGCATGAAATGTGAATATTTGCATTGGTCTGGGTGTTTCTATGTATAATATGTATGTATTTACAAAAAAAAAAATGTATCTAAGTATGTTTATCCGCATTCTAGAACCCATAACACAAGCTAGTTAAGCTATGCTTACTTTGGGTCTAGATAGCGTTGTGTAGAATGTCCTACAATATTAATTTATTTATTTATTTATTATTTATTTAGGGCACCAACTACCCGTAACGACTGCCATAGATGTTCTTATGGCAACCGGGACCGACGGCTTAACGTGCTCTCCGAGGCACGACCAGACCAATGCGAATACCCATATTTAATGCACACAAATATTTGCACTGAGCGGGGATCGAACCCGCGCCTAGTGCGTAGCGGCCGCGTTCACTACCGCTACGCCACGGAGGCTGTCATGTTTTTCATTGCTATTATTCACAAAAGTGAGTTATAGACTTACAAGGACTGGGCACAAATCACAACACAGTAGTATCCGTATAATAGTTTACTGCTTGGAATGGTAAATACAAGTTAGACATACAGTTACATTACACTATGTATAGAACAGGGACCACGCGATATTGTTTTTCGGACTGCATAAAATTCTTGTATTTTATGCCTAACAGCACAGAGATCAAAATAATCGAGCATGATTTTCTTTTTTGCGTTAGGCTTATTTTTCTCAGGCGTAGAAAATACATTTGACGTTTGACCTTCTCTTCGTATTTTTATTACAGAAGATCGGGATATACCTAAAAATGTGAATAATAATTAGTCACAGTAAAATCAGTAGTTTAGGCCAATTTCATTGCACATTACTCTATGATGTACGTACCCGTCATGTTGACAACAAGGTCCGTGATGTTATTTAGAGGAACAGAGTCCAATCCTTCCTACTTTTTATCCGACAAATACTTTGTTATATTATAAATTACTTTTCTTAACTGGCTTTTAATAGTTTTCGGCATATTACTATAGTTTTGTAGTTTTGTAGCGCTCTCAAACTCAACAACACGCACAATTGACACCACACTGACAGGTGACCATAATGACATTGTATAGATTGTTACCATATGAAGAAATTAGTTCCAATAGTTTACCGCAATATGGCGAGGTATTTTATTTTACTGGTCGGGCTTTATATATTACGAATGTATATGAAACCTTATTTTCAGAGTTTACAGAAAGAACAACGAACGAATGTTCTGTCACTGTTTACACGGTTTACACTAATAGAATCTAACGTAGAGAGGATAGAATGAGCATTCGCTCGTCTCATGTAAATCACCCTAGGTATAACCGAACGTCCGTAGTTACGCTATGGACGGTCAAACCAAATCAGGGTCCAGGTAACTCTCAAACCGTTCTCAAACTCTCAACTCAATAACGGTTTAGTTGATGATGCGTTAACCACCCGAACACTAAACTGTAACTTGCTAGGTAGTGCTAAGGTAATGCTTTAAGTAAATCACAAAGCAGAATCCTTAGAGTATACATTGCTATAGAGCGCGCCTTACAAGTATGAACTGCTATCAAGGGTGTGAACAGTACCGAGGCTCCTGGCTCAACCTCAATCAGTAGCAAAACAATACCCGTCAAAATGACTTCGCAAATAATATTTAATTCGATATGTTAAATCAAAAGTTTATACAACATCGTAAATAATGTAATAATGATGCAAAGATAACGCAAAATGACGCCTTTTTTTGTATTTTGGCTTTAATTTTATCCATGCATGTCAAATCGAACAAAACGCTTCATAACAACAAACTACATTAATAAGTGCATCTATTGATATTTTCCGTAATGCATGAAACGTCACTATAGGTGCGCTATGCCGTCACAAAGTATCTGCTAACACTCGGCGCCAAAGACCTGAGTGATCGGCGCGCTCTATATTTTATAATGTATACTCTAAGGCAGAATCGGTATAGGTAAGGCTTCTCAGATGACGCGGACCTGCGTTGTGAGTGTGAAGTTGCTCCACAGACCATGGTCCACCTGCTGGCGTGTGCTGCGTGCTCATCTACCTGTACACTGGAAGGCCTCATGAGTGCTTCCGAGAACGCGATCCAGGTTGCAGCATATTTGGAAAATAGAGTCTGAGAGTAGAAGTGCCATCGATCCGACAGAAGAAGAAGAAGATATAAATCATTTCCTGTATACTGGCATTCAGTTTTTGATGCAATATACGACAACTGCCGACGCACGCGATACGCGTTATTCATTGCGGCTTCTTAATAGTCCCCTTTATCCGTATCGGAGCTTATCAAAGTCAAAGTCAAAGTCTTTATTTCTCAAAATAGTGCAACACTGTTACAGCTTTTTGACGTCAAAAACTCCTTAAAACTAAGTTTACCACCGCTTTCTAAGCGCTAATGGAGAAGAAACGGCGCAACAAACTCCACTGCGGCATTTTAAGGACGTCAATTTACAAAAATAAAAGGGTTTCTTATGACTAAATATAAACGTATGTACATTTGTCTCGCGTCAAGTAGGTATATAAAAAATAAAAAAAACCTTATATAAAATAAAAATAAGACAACTTCAAGAGGGGCCTGCACCATGCTCAAGCCATACATTTTTGTCTTAAATATAATCGTCTGTCCTATAGTATGCTTTTTTGCATAGGGTGGTCTTTACATGATTTTTAAATTGGTTTTCAGGCATACCAAGGACAATTTTTTCAAGGAAATTGGTTCAGTCGTTTAGACGTGAAAGCGTAACAGACAGACAGACAGACAGAGTTACTTTCGCATTTATAATATTAGATACTAGCTTTCCGCCTGCGGCCACAGATTAATAAATAGTTCATCTCAGTTAACGCGACCTTTGCTCATATCTTCGGTTCTACTCAACCGATTGCGATCAATCAAACGTAAGATTTTAAGTCTGAATAAGCCCTTTCTAACAAAAAAACCGCATCAAAATCCGTTCCGTAGTTTTTGTGTCCATCGCGGACAAACAGACAAACCAACAGGAAATTCAAAAATATTTTCGTGTTCAGTATCGTTAACATAACCCAAGTATTTTATTTTAAACTAGCTGTTGCCCGCGGCTCCGCCCGCGTGGATGTAGTTTATCGCGTGGTGTTATTTAGTGCAGAGAGTTGCGCGTTGAACGCTGATTAGAGGAGCTTTATTTTTTAGAGGAGGTAGGAAACGACGGTATATCCGTCCCAATCGAGCAGTCCGACTGGCCCTACAGAAGATCGCGACTTACCTAATAACCTCGTGTAGTGTTTCTGACGGTGAGTAGGGTAGCCAGAGATTTTGTGCTGTCAGTGGGAAAACCAAAGGCTTTGCCCTACTTATCTTTTGCGCTGACGGCACAGAATCCCTCTGTTCTTACAGCATAGCACGGGTGTGACGCCCCTGGTGTTGCACTCGCCCATAGGCCACGGTAACCTCTTAACATCAGGAGGGCCGTGTGCTTGTCTGCAACCTAAGTATGTAGTATATATAAAAAAAAGATTAGACACTGTACTCGCCTCTCTATTCGGCTCCTACTTGACTCTGTACTCCATGTAGTAGGTACGAGTACTCCACTCTGTAAGTATTAGCGTCTCTACTCGATGCCACTATACTCGACTTCACTATTATAGTACGACTCACGACAATAGTATTGGGATGGGGTACTTCAAGAAGGGCGAGTGTGACACCTCTGGAGTTGCATACGTCCATAGGCCACAGTAACCACTTTCCATCAGGTGGGCCGGGTGCTTGTTTGCCACTTAAGTGGTATATAAGAATGTTCCTACCTGCATATCTACTCGACTCTCTATTGTAGTCCCCATTCCTTTGCCGTTCTCGCACTACCTGTACCTACCCTGTCTAGTGTCTACTCCACTATAATAGGTACTTCGCCTTCGCCAAGCTCTAATCTGTCTTTGCGTGAAAAACGATTTGTAACGAATCTTAAGACTGTACCAAATCTATATCACAAATTGACAAATTAGAAATTAAAAAAAGTAACACTAAATACCGGTTCGGGTATATCAGTAGTTTGAAACCAAACGATAGCTTGAATTTAAACGCGAGAACGCCATCTAGTTATGATTCTGTAACTAAATCTTAAAAATTCAAATTTTAATTTCATAATTAAAAACGTATTAGTTTACACAATTGTGTTTGTAAAAATAAAGTCTATAAATTGACATTCTTGCTCGGATGTAGCAAGCTATAAAAAATTACCAATAATAATAAAAAGCGCCATCTGTCTATCGGGCCATTTTCCGTTTATTATCATAATTGTTCACAACTTCGGTTCTACTCAACCGATTCTGATCAAACAAACGTAAGATTTTAAGTCTGGGCAAGCCCTTTCTAACAAAAAAAACCGCATCAAAATCCGTCCAATAGTTTTTGCGTCCATCGCGGACAAACAGACAAACAGACAAACAGACAAACAGACAGGAAATTCAAAAAAAATATTTTCGTGTTCAGTATCGTTAACATAACATAACCCAAGTATTTTTTTTTAAATATCTCCAATGTACAGACACGACCACTTTACAATTATATAATAGTATAGATATCTCCAATGTACATACAGACACGACCACTTTACAATTATATAATAGTAAAGATAAAGATAAAGAAGTAAGTATGGAGTATGTCTTCCTGTTCTGCAGTTAGAAAAAACCTTTATTTATGGTATGTAGGTACTATTTTTTATAAAGATAAAAGATAAAGATAAAGATAATTTATTATATTTATTTACTTACATCGTAACATAACTTCCATTTCACGACAAACGCGCTACTACAATACTACATCGAATATGTTGAATCACACACAAATGTGTGCTTCGTACGTAGTATGAAAGCTCCACGAAGCTTATTGTTCCCGGCATATAACTTGAACCAAAGCAGTTAAGAGAATTGAGGTCTTGGCGCGCGCGCGTATGGATTTCATGATTTCCTCCTAGCGTTAATTCCCAGTCGCATCCGAAGCTTTCTGCTCGGAGTCTGGGGTACGCTTTTACCAGTCTTAACCACGGATTTGGCTAGACCTCGATATTTTCCGTGAAGCGATTGTCATCTGACCTCCACAACCCAATGTTAACATTAGGCGATATCGAAGCTTTGCAGTTAGACCGTTGTTTTTGGATTTTTGAGAGCTCCAACTACCCGTAACGACTGCCATAGAAGTTCTCATAGCAACCGGGACCGACGGCTTAACGTGCTCTCCGAGGCACGACCAGACCAATGCAAATACTTATATTTCATTCACACAAATATTTGCACTGAGCGGGGATCGAACCCGCGCCACCTGCGTAGCGGCCGCGTTCACTACCGCTACGCCACGGAGGCTGTCAGCGCGTATGGATTTCATATAATCTACTAACTGTTGCCCGCGGTTCCGCCGGATGGATGTCGGTTATCACGACTGGACATAACTTATTTCCTTTCCCAAGATCTAATCTACCTCTGTACCTTGCATCAAAATCGGTTCAGTGGCTTGAGCGAGAAAGCGTAACCGACGACGGACAGATAGAGTTACTTTCGCATTTATAATATTAGTATTGATGATTGGTGGGTTAGAGCTCCTCCACCGCCGTAGAACCACGTACAATAACAAAATAAAAATACACAAAAAACGCATAAAGAGTATATTTTGTGACGTATTTGGGGTTCAAGGTATATGCCGGTGACTATACTTCGTAACACGATACTTCCAAGTAGTATTTTAATAATGAATGTTTCGTTCTATTATTGCAAATATGAGTTTGTAGCGACAGAAGGAATTTAATTAACGTGTACCTTAGTAGAATGAGAGCCGATAACATTAACTCAAGTCTGATCAGATTTCCGGATGATACGAAATGGCTATACTGCGAGGCTTTAGCAGGGTATCACTACCAGGTTTTAAACCTGGTGGAAATACTAAAATACAATTTTGAAAAACCTTAAGAAATCAGTACCTTATATGTATAATAAAATTACCAATTTTCGTTTGTTCCTGGAAATAGAGGAGAGTTAGGACTAAATATAATAGTGCAGTGCAGCAAGCCTCCATGACTTGCCTTGTCAGAGGCAGCAGCTTGCAAAGTGCCGCCTGAAACTAGGTATGTATCTAGTACGATAGAAATACCAAGAAAAAACCAGGCTCATTTGAAAGATCATCAGTGGTAAATGCGGTTACTGTAGCGATTGAAGTTCGCTAGTCGAGCGACTCGATTTGGTATTGCCGGTTAAATATGATAATATGATGTACATATATCAGACTTGAGTTATTGTTATCAATTCTCATACTATTTAATACGTACAAAAACTGTACTATACCTACTTTTATGTATAAAATATTTTCAGTGAACATTTCAGTGAACAGCGAGCTTAGCGATGCCTGTGTATGTGTACCAAGAAGGTAATCAGCTTTGGACGCTTTTCTACTTCTTGTACGGCAACAGAACGTCAGAAAATTCACGGTATTACCGTATTCATTACTCACCGGGGAAAATGTATAAACGTGTAGTTTTTATTACTTAGGTACAATGCGCATTTGATGCGTATAATGTACCCACAGACTGATCATTATTTATTTATAGGAACTGAACTTATCTTGCCCCTACCCTGACCCCTAACTAAAAACCTATAAGTAGGTGGTATACCTTGAGCTCGGAACAGGTAGGTATCTTAGACCTAATTCACGGGACCAACGAGGCCCTGGCGCGTGCGAATATGTACATATTACGTTATATACCTACTGTGGTTATGCTGCCCGTGTAACACCAGTCAGTAGATTACAGCATTCACAGCCTGAGTGTGTGCATGATTTCCCCTTCGCAAAAAATGATAAAATAAAATTGCCCGATACTTTTTATTATGGCGTTTTTAGGAGGGTGGTCTTATCATTGTATGTGTTCTTTTGTTTCGCCGGTACCCTATCTAAATTAAAAAATGTTCTGCATCGATTGAGCTCCTATCTATTGGCGACTGTATTAATTGCCTGCAGCGGGAACACCCACAAATTCCGAAATATTTAATTCTGAATTTTTTATATTATGATTTAAAAAACTCCAAACCTAATCAAAACTCCGCATTCAAAAACACGATAGTTATTTACAGGCGCGGACGCAGCTTCAAGTTTGGGGGGGGGGAGGGGGATGTCACTTACCTAAATGCGAAAATGCCTCCCCCCCCCTCCCGTACTCGATCTATGTCGGACTCGCTAAGTGCAAATATTTGTATACATGAATCCGTCTATTTGTCTATTAGTCTGGTGTTTCTGTGCCTAGGAGAGCATAATATATTATAAACTCGACAGTTCCGGTTGCAATTCGAACATCTATGGCATTAAGCACAAGCCGATGCGGTGGTTATGTCGGACTCAAACCAATTGCAAAATTGCACACCGTCTCGGGTTGGATCATTATTTGCCGAGGGTGAGATTGCCACTGGCATATCTTTCACACCCCGTGTCCCATCTTGTCTCGGGCTCATGAAAAAGCCGTATAAGTCGTCGTTAAACGACCTCTGACGCCCGAGTCGCCTTTGCGCATTGCGGACTATGCGGGACGGAAGGGACCTGAGTCTTCTATCTCCTCGCTCCCCCATCTCCTTCTCGAGCATTACTTCCTCGCAGAAGGAAGCAGTGCCAGCCTGCAAGCCGCCAGAAGGATCCGACGTAGGTGACTCCGTGTCCGGTGATCACCGGGTGTCAGCCGGTACGAGAGGCATTTGTGTAACAAAATACAAAAAGTGTTTAACATCAGAAAGATACATACAGCCCAGACTCAGCCTCAGATGCATGGCACGAGTCCGAGTCAACAATAGTGCCCGAAATACGGGCATACAGCAATAGGTTCATCCCCTATTACGTGGGACCTAATACAATGATTGGTGAAGTGTGCCCGGGCCGGGACGTGACGGGGCCCTTCAATAAAAATAGACCTTCAGGCCCTTCAATAGAATAGAAATACGGGACAGTTCAATAAAAATAGAATGTAATGGACGTCTAAAAGAAGGTAACCAGTAACCTAAGTATGTTATAAGAATAACATCGCCCTCGACAAGACCTACTAACCTATTTCTCGAGCACGGAATTATAAAATCGTTCTCCATTTATTAAAAGTTTGTTGGGAAATTTGTTTGTCTTGAATAACATAAATAACAGGTAGGTTATTTATATAACTTGTCCCTGAGCTACGTTTTAATTTGGTCAATGACTTTCTCCCGGGCTACACTTCGTACAACGTAACAGGAAGTTGAATAATGAATTTTTCTGGTAGTCAGCTGTGATTTTGTTGGTGGGTTAAGCAGTGGTGACCGCTCAATCATGTAAAAAAATAAGAAAAATTTAGTAACATATCTACTTCTTTTCATATAATACTAGCTTTTGCCCGCGGCTCCGCCCGCGTGGATGTCGGTTATCGCGACCAAACATAGCCTATGTCCTTTCTCGAGGTCTAATCTACCCCTATACCAAATTTCATCAAAATCGGTTCAGTGGTTTGGGCGTGAAAGCGAGACAGACAGACAGACAGACAGACAGACAGACAGACAGACAGACAGACAGACAGACAGAGTTACTTTCACATTTATAATATTAGTAGGGATCTTTGGTGGGACCTAATACAATGATTGGTGAAATGTGCCCGGGCCGGGACGTGACGGGGCCCTAGCTACATTTCTAGGTATACCTAGGTACAGACGGTTCAATAAAAATAGAATGTAATGGACGTCTATAAGAAGGTAACCAGTAACCTAAGTATGTTATAAGAATAACATCGCCCTCGACAAGACCTACTAACCTATTTCTCGAGCACGGAATTATAAAATCGTTCTCCATTTATTAAAAGTTTGTTGGGAAATTTGTTTGTCTTGAATAACATAAAATTATTAATAGGTAGGTTATATAACTTGTCCCTGAGCTACGTTTTAATTTGGTCAATGACTTTCTCCCGGGCGATACTTCGTACAACGTAACAGGAAGTTGAATAATGAATTTTTGTGGTAGTCAGCTGTGATTTTGTTGGTGGGTTAAACAGTGGTGACCGCTCCATCATGTAAAAAAATAAGAAATATTTAGTAATTTCCTCTCGGTTGAAAATTGGCTAAATTACAGTTAAACAAATGTCTTGAAGGGAAAATATTGTCAGCTTCCCATACCGCGGGGGAAAATGCGTCAGTTGGTGACCTAAAGTTGAAAAAATTAAAACCGTCAGCCATTTCCTCCCGGCTCAAAATTGGCTAAAATACAGCTAAGCCCATACCTAGAAGGAAATAACTTGTGAGCTGCTGACAACGCGTTGGAAAATACGTCAGCTCAGCTGGTGTCCTGAAATCTGAAACTCTTCCTTCATGACTTTAAAGTCATCAGCTGACGCGTCTTCCACCGCGGTATGGGCACCTGACAATGCGATGTTTCCATTATCCGATGCGTTTTATGGGGGTAGTCTTATTATTGTCTTCTGTGTCCTTTCGGTTCGGTAGCCGTGTGTCCTATCTAAATTAAAAATGTTCTACATTGATTGAACTCAAATTTAGAGATGACAATGATGACAATGATGATACAGTGGCGGAAAAACATTCTATTGATTCCAGGGGTTGCCAAGTAACCCACAAGATTAGGCACGGGGCCTTTATTGCATTTCTAGGTAGACGATATGATATAAAGTTCAATAAAAATAGAATGTAATGGACGTCTAAAAGAAGGTAACCAGTAACCTAAGTATGTTATAAGAATAACATCGCCCTCGACAAGACCTACTAACCTATTTCTCGAGCACGGAATTATAAAATCGTTCTCCATTTATTAAAAGTTTGTTGGGAAATTTGTTTGTCTTGAATAACATAATTATAATAGGTAGGTTAAATATAACTTGTCCCTGAGCTACGTTTTAATTTGGTCAATGACTTTCTCCCGGGCGATACTTCGTATTGTAACAGGAAGTTGAATAATTAATTTTTGTGGTAGTCAGCTGTGATTTTGTTGGTGGGTTAAGCAGTGGTGACCGCTCAATCATGTAAAAAAATAAGAAAAATTTAGTAATTTCCTCCCGGCTGAAAATTGGCTAAATTACAGTTAAACAAATGTCTTGAAGGGAAAATATTGTCAGCTTCCCATACCGCGGGGGAAAATGCGTCAGCTGGTGACCTGAAGTTGAAAAAATTAAAACCGTCAGCCATTTCCTCCCGGCTCAAAATTGACTAAAATACAGCTAAGCCCATACCTAGAAGGAAAAAACTTGTGAGCTGCTGATAATGCGGTGGAAAATACGTCAGCTGGTGTCCTGAAATGTGAAACTCTTCCTTCACGACTTTAAAGTCATCAGCTGACGCGTCTTCCACCGCGGTATGGGCACCAGACAATGCGATGTTTCCATTATCCGATGCGTTTTATGGGGGTAGTCTTATTATTGTCTTCTGTGTCCTTTCGGTTCGCCGGTAGCCGTGTGTCCTATCTAAATTAAAAATGTTCTACATCGATTGAACTAAAATTTAGAGATGACAATGATGACAATGATGATACAGTGGCGGGTTAACATTCTATTGATTCCAGGGGTTGCCAAGTTACCCACAAGATTAGGCACAGGGCATTTATTGCATTTCTAGGTAGACGATATGATATAAAGTTCAATAAAAATAGAATGTTATTGACGACTATAAGAAGGTAAGTATGTAATAAGAATAACATGGCCCTCAACAAGACCTACCTACTAACCTATTTCTCACGCTCGCTCGGAATTATAAAATCGTCCTCCCCTTTTAAAAGTTTGTTGGGACATTTGTTTGTCTTAAATAACATAATGACCTACATCGAAGTTGCCAGTTTGTTTTTCATAATGGTAATAAATTAACAAATTTTTCCGTAACCGAATTTTATTACAATTTTCCCTTTCGATGTGACGTGATAGGGTACATACCTACGAATAAACCATTGTTTTTCCTTGGTGCAGTTGGGTAGTACAGTTGACCGTACCACGGTTTAACAAAATTAACAGTCGTACCTACAGTTAGTCGGACTAGGCTTTGTAAACAGTAATATTACTCTTTAATGGGATCTATTATCTCACCTTCTTGAAAAGTAATTTCACTTCCTTGTGACTATGACACTTATTTGATTGAATTGAATATTAATTAAATTGTGTTTTGTAATAAAATAAAGACTATGGCTGAGGAAGCCGTTACGAATGTTTTAAAGGACATCATTCACGCTCCTTACAAAAAGTACCCAAAAAAAATGGTTTTATCGGTTAGAGAATGAAATTCTAAGATTTTTTTCTTTAGACGGCTAAGAGCTAAGACCGATTACTTATGAGTTAAATGACTTAGAAATAATAAAAAAATGCATTTATACGAGTTCGTCTGAACAATTTTTACTTCATTACTATAGCAAAAATCAAAATATAATGATGATAAAGAATAACTTAATCTTAATAATAATATAATATGACAAAAAGCCTCATCATCATCCGCATATAGACGTATTCTCCTGATTGCATCCGTGGCCAAGATGACCTCGGAGCTCAGGGTCCGCCTTCCGGCTCTTCCTCCTCCACTT
The DNA here is from genome assembly GCA_914767945.1 of Eilema depressum. Taxonomy (NCBI): domain Eukaryota; kingdom Metazoa; phylum Arthropoda; class Insecta; order Lepidoptera; family Erebidae; genus Eilema; species Eilema depressum. The sequence continues at coordinate 43,503,059 of OU612012.1, read as the reverse complement.
CGCACGATCTTAGGCGTCCATGGTAGTGAGTCCATTTGCATGCATGTCGCCGGCGGGGGCGCCTTTGCCAAGCATTTGTTCCCCACGTAGCCTGGCGGTTGCCCCAAGACGTGGCCGCACCAGCGAAGGCGGCTCTCTTGCATTTTATCCCTTATATTATTTTTATTGTTTTTATCTTTATATTATTTTTCCCTGCCACAATCCTTAGGGCGAACACCGGGTCCATGGTCCCGTGCCCGGGACGAGACCCGTACTGACAATCCGAGAGTGTACTTCCCTGTCGGATCCGGGAGTCAATTATCCGCTCATAGAGCTTCATGGTGTGGGAAATTATCTTTATACCGCGGTAACTGCCACACTCCTGCACCGATCCCTTGCCTTTTAAGACTGGCGTGATGATGCTCAGCCTCCACTGCCTGAATCTCACTGGTGAGGATTACGCGGTTCTAAAGATTTGCTAGAATGCTCACAGCACGGGCACCCATTGCCTTCCAAGCCTCGATGGGGACTTTGTCGGGTCCGACAGCTTTCCGGTTCTTCATGCGGCGAATGGCAGTCTGGACTTCTGCAGGCGTCATCGGTAGCACTAGTCCTTGGTTCGGAGAGAGGTCAGGTGGCTGCACCTCTTTATGCTGCTTATTTAGCAGCTCGTGGACGTATGAGCGCCATCTCTCCTTCACTGCGACTTTCTCGTACAGCAGATTACCCCCAGGGTCTTTAATGCAGCGGCACTTGGATAGACCCTGCGCCGCTTTGGCCCTGGAACGCACCAACTTATATATGAGCTTTTGCCCCTCAGACGATTCCAACTTTGTATGTATATATAGCGGTTGCAAGTGGTCTCGTTTGGCCCTGGCTATGGCTCTCCTGGTGGTGCGTTTTGCATCTTTGTGCACATCGTGGTCTGCGGAAGATTTGGACGCTTGCCACTTTTTAAAGAGGGCTTTCTTCGCCCTGATCTCTCTCTGGACTGTGTCGTTCCACCACCAAGTGTCCTTGTCACACTTGCGTCCACCCTTAAATATGCCGAGCACCGCCCTCCCCGCCTCAAGAATAGCTGCCGGAATCCTGTCCCAGCAAACCTGTACTGGTTCGTCTAAAGCCTCGGCGCACTTGTCACCGATGGCTGAGACCAGACTTTGGTTCTTGGCTTCATCAAGCAGCCACCACCTGATTCTGCGTTGGGCACGCTCGGCACGTTTGCCTTTGGGTCTCACGCGGAGGTCCATGACAAGGAGACGGTGTTGACTAGTGAGACTCTCCCCGGGTATAACCTTGCAGTTGGCTACTTTGCTGATGCTGTGCCTCCTAGTGAGTAGGAAATCTACCTGGGTAGAGTTCCCTCCGCTCCTGTAGGTGACAAGGTGTTCGGATTTATTTTTGAAGTACGTGTTCACGATGGCAAGGTCGGCAGTCGCACACGTTCTAAGGATGTGCTCACCCTCTGGGTTGCGACTACCGTATCCAAAACCGCCGTGGATACGCCCAAACTCCTCAGACCCGTCACCCACATGACCACCCAGGACAATTCCCTGCGACAGCGGGATGTCACGAAGCACTCCCCCGAGTTCGTCCCATTGTCCCAGAACGAGATCTTTTCGGCTTCGCTACGCCCAGCCTGCGAAGCGTAGGCACTTATCAGGTGGGTTACAATTCCATCGATAAGCACCCTCACAACCATAAGCCGGGCGCTATAGCCCTTCACCTCCAAGATGTCATCCTAGCCCGAGAGGTCATATTTCAATTGATTGCATCATGACACAACAAACAAAGTTGGCTGGCACCGACTTCTAATAAATCAGTAAGTCTGTAAATTACGTTATTTTTCACGTTTCAGTGCCTCTTTTTCGTTTCTTGAAGTTGGTTAAACTTTTTGTTAAAATTAATTTATTTTCCTCTTTTTAGTGAGTTATAATCGATCCATCTTCCAACCTCTGCTTAGGTTCCTATCATCAGCAGCTTAAAATCACGTGAAGATTATTTTAAAACGCAAAAGGCTCACCCCCTATTACGTGGGATCTAATACAACGATTGGTGAAATGTAGGTGCTAATTCACCTCTGCCTAACCTCTGTCTGGTTTTTTTTATTTTTTGTAATTTCGTGGATTGAAAGTTTTTTTCTTTTTGAGCAAGTACAAAATACAAAATTCGAAAATCCTTTATTTATAAAAACATCATAGGTACAATGGATGTGTTGATTGGAGTCTCCTTATAAGGCTCGAGAGCCGTGGTCCAGTTAACTGTACCTACCACGGTTAATAGAAAACAAAGCCTGGTCCGGCTAACTGTAGGCTGTTATTTTGTTTAACCGTGGTCCGGTCAACTGTACTACCCAACTGCACCAAGTAAAAACAGAGGAGTAAACTATAAGATTATAAAGTAGGTACTTGCTTATGCTAGCGAGTCCACCCGCGTGGATGTCGTAATCACGACCAAACATAGCCGATGTCCTTTCTCAAAGTCTAATCTATCTCTGAACCAAATTTCATCAAAATCGGTTCAGTGGTTTAGGCGTGAAAGCGTAAGAGACAGACAGAGTTACTTTCGCATTTATAATATTAGTATGGATATGGATTATAATTTATAACACCTAAATAAGTAGGTACCTTAATCCTAACTTAGGATTAGGATTCCTAAGTTACGGCGTGACCTTAGGAAACAGGGATTAATTTGTACTTTTTATAGATTTGCCATGTATTTTTTCAAATCTTTAATTCTGCACAAATTATTGGCAGGTAGCTGTCATGTGTATAATTATAATTTGGTAGGAAGGACTGCTTCTCCAAACGCCATCTAGCGGTACTAGATAGTAGTAAAGTGATCTTTACAAGAACACTGTAAAACAGACCAATGGCTAATAATTCTCGTAATAAAAATAAAATAAAAAATTCGATCTCAGTCTCAATAAAAAGTGTCAATTTAATCTCAATCTCCCAAATGCCAAATACGATCACGATGCGTCACGATGTCATCGAGCCTGAATGCACGGCCCACCATCATCCTGCCGTACAATAGCGCCCAACGTGGGGTTCCATTCCGATTGTCCGGTTACATTAAATATCATGACTGTTCATAGATGTCACTTTTCTTAAGAAATAATCTCAAATGCTTTACATTATTATTTCATTTGAATTAAATCTTATGCTTGCACTTCATTCTCGTCGAGGTTAGGCGATGTAGCGCGAGCACGAGAGTGTGGTGGGAGCCCTCGCGTCACATCGCCGCGACTCGCGGTGCCTCGCGCGAGGGTAGACGAGGCGAGGCGCATCCACATTCTCGCGTTCGTTCAATCAGTATGCCATAGTCTTGTGCTTAATCTCAACTTAACTCTAATTATTTTTAATCTTAATTATTATTTATCTTAATCTTAACTTCGTCAAACCTCGACGAGAGTGAAGTGCTAGCAAACCTTGTGTCGCCTCGCCTTGCATATCTTCGTCAAACCTCGCCTCGCCTAACCTCGACGAGAATTAAGTGCAAGCATTATAGTTCATAATAGCAACATTATGGTTCTTAGAGCTCTGCCTCATTAGGATGCCATGGCTCGTCGCCGGCTAAGTATGGAAGCCGTTTGAAATAAAACGTTGCCAAACCGTCGTCAGGTGAGTTGAAAGCCATAAATCCATTTCAATAAGTCATTCTAACCGACTTCAATATAGAGGAAGGTGTACGAGAGCGGAGCCCAGGCTTCAAAGTACAAACCTTATATGCAACCATGTCTGAATAAGTTTTGGCACAGAGGTACTCACTAGAATAACACTACTTTTCATCTCGGGGAAAAAATCTTCTATACAAACCAATACAAACCTTGTACTAACAATAAATAACGATCACAAAAAGAGAATTACGCTATTTGGTGCAGTCGTTCAGCAGTAATAGGCGTAGGTACATATAATAGTTATTTATCATACAGCAGACGGGTTTTCCCCAGCCAGGTGGATTGACGACCTGAATGTTAGCTGAGATAGACTAGAAGACGAACGACCAGGTGCTATGGCGCATATTGGGAGAAACAGGGTCAGGCACTAGGCAGACATGAATAAGTAAATACAACAATGCAGGTTAGAAACTTTTTATTTGTTGTCACTTATTAAATTTCAACTATGATGTTCCAACAATCCATTTATAGAAAAACATTAAACAATTAAATTTTAAAATAAATAGGCATACATAATATATCAATATTAAAATTCAACAGCCACATTCAAGACATTTTGATCACACTAATTTTATAAATAAATGAATATGGAACTTATATACCTAATAACGGCAAGTATAATTTTTTCATAAATTTCTGTCCTTCATTTAACTACAATTTCAACAAAAACAATATATTTATAAATAATATTCACAACAACAAAAATACACAACCAAAATTAAATGCCACTTATATTAATTTTCATAAAAAGTGGACACTTTTATTTAGTAACTGAACAATATACCTAATATCTAACTATCTGTCTGAAATTGCCTAATAATATTAAAGGTAAAATTTGAACTGAAACAGCATCATGAGCAATTTATTTATAATTGTCTTTGCGTGTTCGAACAAAATATTGCTAGGCGGTTGGCACAATGCCCCGGAACACACAGCGTAACGCAGGAGTGCATGTTCTCACATTGCTTCTAAGTGTATCTCTTTGTAAAACACGCGTAGTGCAACACAGGAGATGCATTCACTTAAAAGTAACCGCGCTGTGTGTCAACCGCCATAGAATTCGAATCGTGCCAGGATTAGCAAAGTTATTTGGAATGCTAAGCCCCGAGACCATTCTGAGTACGTATCTATATCTTCGTCTTTATCATTTCAGATTGGGGCATCCATCACATTACAAAAACCAAGTTAATTAATTATACACTTAGGATAAGTCAACGCAGAGCGTACTTTGTCTTTTCGAGACATACAGGATATATCAACTTAAGATAGTAGAGAAGTACGTTGTTAACTACCGTCTTTATTTCTAAGTCTTAAAATACTGTTATGCGAAACATTCGAGCACTCCAGGCTATTCGATTCATATTGAGAAAAAGATTGAACGCAAAATTAGGACAAAATAATCTAATGAGGAGAGCGTAAACAATGCTTGTACAAATTGATTAATTGTACATTGTTGCATGAAATATTAAACTAATAAAATTATACTGTATTACAATGCCACCAATGTTATATATTTTATCCTATAGATACGGCCTTAGGAGCGGTGGCCGTTCAACACCGGACCACTCGGTACCCTACCGTATAATATTTTGTACAAAAACGTTTGTCAAGTACCTAGTAGTAAACAAATAAAATTATATTACTTCCTTATGCTATTATAGTGCGTAAACAATGAAGATAAGAAATTAAAATGCTTGTATTACAGTATATTTGAAAATTGAATAACTATTTTTATATTAACAACCAAAAATCGTAGCATCTTATAACAAAGTAAATATTTTTTACCCTTTTCTCCGATTAATCTATCCTAAATATATCGGTATTGTTTAAAAAAATAATTTTCCTATTCTCGTTTGCCTATGGACAATTTCAGTCGATTTAATTATTTTTTTTGTCATAATTGAAATGCGACAAAATACAAAATTAATTTTCTTTTACTCTCTCATATCAGCTATATTCACACTTACAATAATTACGGTAACTAAAATATTTTATTTGTATAGTATATAATGTAAATATATATTTTTAGTATGTAGTCTACTTAAATAAAAATTTGAACTTCAGTTCCCTTCTTCACAAGATTCTATCGCAGTCGTATCAATTTTTTAATTGCGGACAACGTGTCAGGTAAATTAAGAAACAAGTAACCTGAGATTTTTATTTCATTTGCATTTTCTACATCTATAACGATAGAAACATATAGACATTAATAGTATTTATCTATAGTAGACGAATATAGGTGTGTAATATTATAAAGAATAAGAAGCTACAAGCTACAATATAAAATTCGGAAAATAGCACAAAAAATTGACAAATTTTAAACACTTTATGACTAATTCCGTACACCACGTAAAGCGGAGCTGCAGACAACAGCTAATACCGTGTAAAATTAGGTAGGTGACATTATAATTAAATATAAGTAACGCATAATAATTATTTTATCGTTATATAAAAACAAGTATATTAAATGATATTAGGTCTCAATATAGTTGATATTTTTAAAAGTTACACACCTATTACTATGATAATATTGATGGTTACCTTTTTGTTCGAGATATGTAGAAGTAAATAGTTTAAATCGTATATGATAATAATACAATTTTCTTCAGACTAGACTATTACTTTTTTCTACTATCATTATGAGTTATATTGATTGGTAACATGCAACTATAAACGTGAAATCTATAATATGTTTTTATTCAAACACACTATCGTTATTTAAGTGGAGTTCTTGATTATATGAGATTTATTTCCTACATCGAATATAGACGTTTCTTAAGTAAAATTGACACCAAAGAGCTAAACACATACTTTGCGTTACACAAAGTTGGGTTACGAGATCTCATTCACGTGTGGTTCTCCTAGAAAGAATAACTACCGGTAAAAAGCAACATTTAGGCCATACACCAATAGTTAAAAGACATTTAAGTAATCTACGACAGCGTTTCCCAAAAGGGGGGTCGCGACTTGGCATCGGACCACGAAGGAAAATAGACTCCGCTTTGCACTATTTTCTCATTGTATACATTCAAATTAATCTTGCAGAAGTATCTTAAGTAAAGATCGAAATAATTACATGTTCTTGATCAAACAACGCGAACGTTCGCTGCTGTTACATTGAGAAGTCACTTTATTTTACTTTATATTGCGCTTGATTTTTTCATTTTCTTCACTGCATTCATCATTATCTTTGCTTTAGTCCCGGTCGCATACAAACTGCGTTCTTTTTGCACTATGAGAGTTAAAAAAGCTATGGTAGGCGACAATGGGGAAGCAAAAATTCTGAGCTAAATAAAGTTTGGGAAACGCTGAACCACGACATATATATATATCAAATTGTAAAACACCAAGTAAATAACCTTGCTGACTTTAGCATGGTCTTAATTTAAGCATACGTAGCGTTGGCGCTGTACTTGACAATCTGTATTTTGGAGTGAAGACGGAAATGCAGTCTTGATTCCAAAGAATAGCCAGAATACTTCTTTCTGTAAAACAAAATACGTATAAGAATATTTCCTTTTTATACTACTTTATTACTAAAGGTAAGACTCCGATGCCGACCGCCGACCGCAGACCGCAGCAGCAGTCGCAGAACGTACCGTGAAATACACTCGAGTATAATCATTACTTGTTAAACTTTGGTACAGATAAAGGGGACCATTGAGAAACCACAATGGATTAAAATATAAACAAAATTATCATATTCATGTTTATTTTACGGTACGACTTCCTTTCTGAAAACTATATTTTTGAAACTAATAAATAAATAAAAATAAAATTCGTTTATTTCCATAACATATTATTATTTTCACAATAATTTGTGTTCAGTACACACACAGTACAGGCTTGCCTTACAGTGTGTTGTGTGTGTTACTGTGTGTGCCTAACCCGATTTACATTGTCAACAATTTAAAACACTGTCCTATGGCTGATAATAAGAATCCAAAACAATATTAACTTCAAGTAAAGTGAAAATAAATAAAATAAACGTAATTAACACAAGTATGTGAGATGAATAATTAATTCAGTTTACAATAATTAAATCAATAAAAATATCAGTACATACCTGGCATCCAGCAGCATGCTCAACGCCCGGTCCCTCTCCCCGAGGTGATAGTGACACATCGCCATTTCCGCGAGCGTGTACGGGAGCAAGAACGTGTCCTCTTTGATTTCGTGCTTCAATCTGTACATTAATTACATCATTTTAAGCACTATCTAGACACAAAGTTATAGTTTCACATAGAACTCGCCTTATCGCACTGTATTTAGGAGAAATTAGACCCTTAACAAAAAAAAAATTAAGTACTTTGGTATGCCGTCGTCGGTCGCGCCGTGGATATAGGTTTTAGAAAGTGAAAAAACGGATTACACGCTGTATGACACAAACGCGATTTGTCGTATACGCAGTTCGACACCAACGTTTTATTTTACTCAGCATACTAAAGGTCCAACCCCACCAAACGGACGGCTCGATTCGTGCGAGCTCGGAGTTGGGGGTGTTACCATTTTTCTTTACGGAATTTCTGGATTCGGTCTCCACGCTCAAGGCCCGCGATAGAAGCTATGCAATAGCTTAATAAATAAAATTGAGCATGATCATCTTACTTGAAGACTGAGTCCAGTGTGTCGATGGCAAGCCGCGGCAGGTTCAGCGCCGCGAGGAGGCTGCCGTGCAGGAAGCGTACGAGCGCGCGGTTGTCTCCCTCGTACGGGCCCATCCAGCGGCACGAGCGGCTCTCGATCGTCTCCCTCGTGGTCTCGATGACCTGCAGCATAGGTATATGCCGGATTTAGTGCACGACCGACGGTGAGCGCTGACGTCGGTCGAACGGTGGCCACCTTTAGAGTCGCGCTGACTGCACGCTGACAGCCGGAACATAATGAACTTTTTTTTTTTTTTTACACCACTTAGGTGGCAGACACGCACACGGCCCACCTGATGGAAAGTGGTTACTGTGGCCTATGGACGTATGCAACACCAGGGGCGTCACACTCGTGCTGCCGACCCTGAAGAAACCTTCTAATGCCCTTCTTGAAGAACCCCATATTGTAGTCGCTTGGGAAAACCATCGCGGGGAAGCGTTTTAGAATAACGCGTAGCTATCAGCGCGTGCGTTGTTCTGACAAGCTACGCGCTGAGCGTGACTCTAAAACCAGCCATAAAATGGTAAATGTGCTGCACAAAACTATTGTACCTGACACCTGTATAACCACATTTAAGCAAATAAATGAATTATTATTATTGTCTAGTATGGTAGTGTTTAGTAGTGTTATGTTGTGATATCTCACCCTGAGTATATTCTGCGCCTGCCGTGAGTTCATGGCTAGAATGTGGAACATGTTCCACAGGCAGAGCAGTTCGATTCCTGGCAGCACCAGGTGGCCGCCCTGCGCCGCGTAACGCGCGCATCGCTTGATCGCGAACTTTTCCATCGGCAACGACTTCCCTGCTATTCTTTGTTTAAAATAGGAGGCGTTTCTGTACATAAGAAAGAAAAGTATTTATTTAAAACGTTACACGTTAACAAAAACAAAACGGCTTTCTGTGCAACTTTTTTTTTTTTTATATAGGACACGTCAATTTGACTTTGCCTCGCCTGATGGTAAGCTGAAGGCAAAGACTCTGAAAAGAGGGTCACCATTACAGACATGTACCATGTTACAATGGTGGCACTCAGCTTGACGGCCTCATCAGATGCTTTTTCACGCCCCGCTTAAAGGACCCGGGACTGTAGGAGGAGGGAAACACGTGAACTGGTAAGGAATTCCAAGACTTAATAGTGCGGCAGAAGAAGGAGTCACCAAATCGCTTGGTTCTTGATGGATTTATTTGCCGCTCATCATGCTATAAATAATGTTCAATTAACATACTGCTCCTTATAGTTCTGCTGTTTTGTTTGTATTATAAACCGATCGTCACTGCTGTACCGCGTCCTGGGTACTCGTAGCAAACTCTCTCTCATCCTAGCGTTAATTCCCAGTCGCATCCGAAGCTTATCAGCTCGGAGTCTGGGGTCCGCTTTACCGTCTTAACTACAGATTTAGCTAGACCTCGATATTTTTTCGTGAAGCGATTGCCATCTGACCTCCACAGCCCAATGATAACATTAGGCGATATCGAAGCTTTGCAGCTAGACCGTTGCTTTTGGATTTTTAGGGCTCCAACTACCCGTAACGACTGCCATAGATGTTCTTATGGCAACCGGGACCGACGGCTTTACGTGCTCTCCGAGGCACGACCAGACCAATGCAAATACCCATATTTTATGAACACAAATATTTGCACTGAGCGGGGATCGAACCCGCACCTCCTGCGTAGCGGCCGCGTTCACTACCGCTACGCCACGGAGGCTGTCCTCGTGTCGCGGTACTCGTAGAAAACTAGAGAGTCAAATATCGATACTCCCCCGTCTTGCTGCGAACTACCCAAGACGCGGTACAGTGGTTAAGTAAAAACTATAGGCAAAAGCATACAATTGAGATAATTTTAAAGCAATTAGTTTACTAAACTAAACTAATTATAATAAATTGGAAAAAGCGAAATCAATTCTCGGGCGGGACTCGAACCCGCGATCTTTCCCTTACAGGGGGAACGCTCTGACCACTGAGCCACCGAGCTTCGCCCGAGAGTGATCCAATTTTTCCAATACATCCATCTTACGGCGATGGTGGGAGTAATCTACCGATATTCGTACGAAAATTGGATCACTCTCGGGCGGAGCTCGGTGGCTCAGTGGTCAGAGCGTTCCCCCTGTAAGGGAAAGATCGCGGGTTCGAGTCCCACCCGAGAATTGATTTCGCTTTTTCCAATTTATTATAAAAAAGCATACAAATTTAAGAATGCATACCGCAATAGATCGTTGCATTGCAGCTTTTCTATAGCTGTAATATCGTCATTTAGCTCCAACAGAAGCGCCGCTTTAGAGTACGAGTAAATGGTCTTGGACCATGAGCTCTGTTCAATCAGCATGTTGGCGTAGAGGGCCGCCTCGCGATAGTTCATCTGCAGGCTGGAAACAGGTTAAATTATTCAGTTTAGAAACAAAAACTTAGGATAAAAAACACTGACATAGAAACAAGAATATTAGAGTGAATCAGAACTTGTTTTTTTATAAACACGTTTGTGCAAAAAGTTGCACAGTCTCTGCAAACGTGACTATGTCAATTATTATTTTATATTACCTGTATTAAATAATAATTGACCTATTTTACTATCTGTATAAAATAATAATTGAGATAGTCACGTTATTTTCTTGTGCGGAACCCTAATATTTCTTCAAAAATCAAAGTTATCCGTGTTAACTATGGCAACTTGTAACTTATGCTATACAGTAAAAATCCCAACAAAATCGGTCAGCCGTTTCGGAGATTTCAAATTGAAAATAGTCGAAAGACAGATAGATATATTTTTTTAAATTACATTTTTTTTACATGTACCTAGTCAATAAAAATATCTTATTTTAACGTTATAAATAGACACTTCAAGTTCATTTATTTGTATAGATTCAATTGTATTATATGTAAGTAGTGTCGTTCATTACCTGTTCACCCACATAATCTCCCAGTAGCAGAGGTGGCGGAACTGCTGCCATTGATTTTGGCTGTCTATCGCTCGTTGGTACGTCATAATCGCCGAGTCAAATTTGCCGTGCATTAACTCTAGACGGCCCTTGAACATGAGGAACCAAACGCTTTCGGGGAACACCTAGAACAGATTCGTATAAACGCTTTGTTAATAATAAGGCGACATTACGACGGATAGTGTTTCTCGCCTGCAATATTCGATCATCGAAAGGACAGAAATAAAAAAATAATAAAACCCGACTGCTGTCTAAAAGATCGAAACAAGCTTGATAGCAGGCGGTACCCATTCGCCAATCATAAACCGAAAGAAATTTAATGGGTACCGCCTGCTATCAAGCTTGTTTCGATCTTTTAGACAGCAGTCGGGCTTTTTTATTTTTTAATAATTAATTTTATTTTAACCTTTTTAGTTAAGATATGACATCTATATATTTTTTAATCTCCTTTTAATTCTCTTCATTTTGATACCCTACTCGATAAACTTGAATGAAAAAAAATTTTTGGCAACATATTTTAGCATCAAAAATCTACCGTATAGGTTTTGTCGGAGTTTTATGTACCCTATGACACTCGGGAGATGAATACCTTTCATTTGAGACCCCATTCATCGAAATCCGTCTAGGGGTTAGGCCTGTAGAGGGGAACAAAGAAAACTACATACATACATACATACGCGCGAAACACATTACCCTCGCTGGCGCAGTCGGGTAAAAAGTTGCTTCGTCTAAACATTCAACATTCCCAGAAACAATTGCCGCTCTTTCGTCCACGCCTGGTGAGAATTGCTTCGCAATTTCAAGCAATTTTGACATCTATAGACGATAATGTCGTATGATATAATCGTAGGCGAGAATTTAATGTTTGCCTGTGTGTAAACACTTTGATACGATAATGGTATGGCGAGTATTGATAGTGTTATGAGGTCGCGTACGATTTTTCGGACTGAAAATCTACCCGTCTAAATGAGCCTTAACAAGCTGTTATAGTATGCTAGAACAGCGACTGCACCCGCGTGGGATTGTGAACCCCTGGTGGTGCCCGCAACCCATGGTTATTCCAACTCAAATTCTAGGGAGAAAAAGTAGGCAAAGTTAAAACAGTCAATAGAATCCAAGCCGCTAGTAGATATATTTTTCGTTTATTTCAAACACACAAACACGTTTATTGGCTGAAGTAAGCATCTATTTCCTTTACAATCAATAAGTCTATATTTAATGGCGACTGGCGACTCACGACTTTTGCTAAATAAATACCTACTTTTTTTTAAATTTTGGTACAATTAAAAAACGTAGAAGACAGCAGCGGTGGTTACCAGGATCATGGTAAATGGGAACACGTCGTATCTGCTTACCACATTGGAAAAGATGCGTGACTGTTATTGAACCTATTTGTGACTTCGAAAAAAAATCGTTTTTGATTTCTTCTCTGTCAATCAAACAATTGTTTATTCTATTGGATACATATAACATTTAATTTTCTCTACTAAATGTAAAGTCATTATTAATCAGACATGTTTTAATTGCCCGGGCATTGGGTTATTATGATCACATACACACATACAATCGCGCCTCTATCCCCGGAGGGCTAGGCAGAGGTGAATTAATACCCACATTTCACCAGTCACTATATTAAGTCCCAAGAAATAGGTGATGAGCCTATTGCCGTATTCCAGGCAAAATTTGTCGACGAGCCATGCATCTGAGGCTGAGCCAGCTGTATAAATTATACCAATTACACAGACTGAAAGCTTCTATTATAGGGTTTAGAATGTAGAAAACTATAAAAATTAAATAATTAATAAGAGTTAGCATTGGGACGAACGACGAACTAATTAGGCAATATATCATAGTGTTATTCTCGGCTGCATCCGAGGCTTTCACCTCAAAGCCCGGTTCCTCCTTTAGGTTTGAATTTTACGGGCTTATATGGTAGCGGTTGCCGTCTGACCTCCCAACCCCTGCATGAAAGCAAACGCCTGGAGACTGAGCACTAAGTGAAACGCAATCACGCATCAACAATTATAATTTATCACAGCTAACAGAAGATCCGAGCATTTATATATTAGGTATATGAGAAAGTGGAACAGCCAAAACGCTGATGAGTCTTCGGCCAATAACCACACATCGTCGTGTAAGTAAGAGAAAGTACAGTCGCCAGCGGTAGGTATTAGCTTAACACATTCCAAGTTACCAATTACCTCAAAACTCGATCTAAAACTTTACCTAAAATAATCACAAAAATGGAAAAAATTAAAATTTGTCTTCTAACGGTTACAAAAAATAATAGTTGTAATTATAATGATGTAGGATTGAAATAAATCATATTACAAATGAAACGATTGCAGGTGATTAATAAAACATTTACTACGGGAAAACACAACAGTGATGTTAACAATGAACGACAACGAATATATCTACTACATACAGACTTAAGGTCCAACCCCACCAAACGGACGGCATCGGCCCGGATTTTACAATCTTTAAACAAAATTAAATCTTATTATCACAGTGTTTGAAGTTTATATTACCAGCAACAACAGCTTAACGTACGTCATGCCGCCGCACGTCGCTGTCAAGCTGTTGTGCATGACTTGTTAATATAAACTTCAAACACTGTGATAATAAGATTTAATTTTGTTTAAAGATTGTAAAATCCGGACCGATGCCGTCCGTTTGCTGGGGTTGGACCTTAAGGAATATGGCTGTTTAACATCAGAACAGTTATATATATTGCCCAGACTCAGCCTCAGATGCATGACTCGTGTCAACAATAGTGCAACGGCAATAGGCTCACCCCCTATTACGTGGGACCGGTGGGACCTAATACAATGATTGGTAAATGTGGGTGTTAATTCACCTCTGACTAACCCTCCAAGGATAAAGGCGTGATTGTATGTATGTAGAGATCCTTCATATTTTTTTTATTAGTGCTCGCAGTAACTTCTATGGGCGATTGTAGCAACGTAAACACGTACTGAATGTTTATCCGAATAAAATAATTGATTCCCACGTGTAACCCGATCCAATTCCCGCAACCCATAGCATCTATTCAAGGGTTAAGAAGCTTATGTGTTATTTTTAAGACTTATCCACTCCAGTACTCAATTTCAGCCCGATCCGAATCCAAGCCCAAATGAAAACTTGCCTTCCTATTCATATTTTCGTAACTTTTCATCCCGGTTCCTATGAGTTTCCACGGAAACAGGTTCAGTAGATCCATAACGCGGCGAGGAGACCGCGTGCAGTACCAGGTTGTATCAAATTATGATTCAGACCATTAACTTAAATTTCTTTCCACTTAAATTACTAATAGGTATGAATACTTCAAAGGTGAATCCGACCACAAACGACAATTACTAAGTAGATAACGATATATGAATTTATTTAATGGTTCTTAATGCAGCTGTGTTCTGTAATAAACCCGATTGCTCACTTAAAATTCACATACAATCAATAAGGTGATTAGCTAATCGTGGGACTCACAATTGGCGCGACGGCTGTATCTATTTTAAAACTACGGCACGTCAAAATCGATATGGGTTTAATAAATTTGTCTGCAATATTTTCATTTAGCCTAATTAGTTCCGTCTCAATCCTAAAGGTGTGATTCCAAAGCCGACCGCAAACGACAACGACAGACGCACGCAGCAGATACAGCGTACCCATTACTTGTTAAACTCCGATACGAATAAAGGGGACCATTGAGAAGCCGCAATGAATGAGCAGTTTTCTAGTAGGTATTTTTAGGGTTCCTACAGACGAGCTAGATGGCGCAGCCGGCACTTTTGGTAAGAAGAGTGTGGTGTCACACCTAGTGTTCCCTAATTTATGGGAAAAATGTTCTTCGGTTTTGTAATGATTTACTTTACATAAATATTCAGTCATTTTTTTGATACAATTATTTTAAATATAATATTATTATTTTAAATTACAGACAGTGACGCGAAAAGAATTAAGCGTTTTATTATATTTTATCTATTTTAATATGGGTAAATGAAATTAAACTTTGGCAACATCGCAAATGTCATGAAAAAATACTACAAACAAACCACAGAGTACATTAAAATTACCAAAAGCTATGCTAGCGCCATCTCCTGATGATATAAAAACCAACTGATTATTATACCTACTGGAAAACTGCTCATTACGCGCAACTGCTGTGTGCGTCGGCAGTTGTCGTATGCGATCTGCTACGGAATTATACCTTACCTCTTATTAAGTTAATTTAACCTTATATTTATCTAAATTCTAGAC
Source organism: Eilema depressum (assembly GCA_914767945.1). Classification (NCBI taxonomy): domain Eukaryota; kingdom Metazoa; phylum Arthropoda; class Insecta; order Lepidoptera; family Erebidae; genus Eilema; species Eilema depressum. Next base: position 43,487,561 of record OU612012.1, on the reverse strand, counting down.
CCTATAACCGAAGCTATCCATCTATAGAAATAAGCACATCTAATAAAGAAAGGAATTAAAAATGCACACGGCCCACCTGATGGAAAGTGGTTACCGTTGTCTATGGACGAGTGCGATATAGAATACAGAATTAAGTTATACAAAAACGGTACATACCCTCAACTGATTCTGCAGGATCTGCTCGCAGGCCTGCAGATCGTTGGGCGCGCCGATGAAGTGGCAGATGACTAAATGGTAGCCCAGTAGGGTGAGGTCGCACAGGACACGCCTCATGCCTGGGGCCCTGGAGCCTGCCTCCAAGTCTAACAGACCTTGAGTCTGCAACACAAAAATTAGAATAAAAGTCCAACCCCACCAAACGGACGGCATCGGAACGGATTTTACAATCTTTAAACAAAATAAATCTTATACAACAGCATTTAAAGTTTATATTACCAAGTCACGGATGACAGCTTGACGTGCGTCATGCCGCCGCACGTCGCTGTCAAGCTGTCGTGCGTGACTTGGTAATATAAAGTTTAAACACTGTGATAATAAGATTTAATTTTGTTTAAAGATTGTAAAATCCGTTCCGATGCCGTCCGTTTGGTGGGGTTGGACCTTAAAGGTATGATTACGAAGGTGACCGCATACGACAACAGCAGAAGCACGCAGCACATGCGCGTAATTCATTGCGGCTTCTCAATGGTCCTGTTTATCCGTATCGGAGTTTAAGGCCCCGAATCAGATCAGCATCGAATAATCGGTATTTTCGAAACCGTTTTACTTATTAACTATAAAACCTACAGATCTGAAATTTACATGCCTGCATACTTCAGGATATACAAAATAACTTCTCCTTTTCATAAATTAAATAAAAAAGGAGTAAATAGTTGTAAAAAGGCTCTGAACATCACTCTACTCTTTCTTATGAAACCAAATATTTTCTACAATATGTATCCAAATAATCTAAAATTTCGCATGTATGTTAAATAAGTGTATTAGCATGACGTGACTTTCTTAGTTAGTAATCGTCTCCTATAAAATTATCTATTAAAATTGGTTTTACTGATTTTTACGGTTCAAATATGAGCGAATGACCTTGAACATTTGTATGGTCAAAGTCATTCGCGTATGTAATCACCTTAACACATTCACTGCTGCCCTACTAGTACATATAAAATACAGATATACTGAAAAAACACAGCATTGGTGTTATTACGCACATACGTATCGAGCCATAAAGATTTTGTTACGAGGGTGCGTCCTAACACGCTAGGCGCGTATTTTAACAGACGTTACGAGCAGACTGGAAAACACATAGGCTGTGTGTTAAGAAGTCGTCACGCGTTTTTTATGTTTCTGAAGGTAAATGGGGTGTATAGGGGTACAAAAAAAACATTATTTTTACGCTCAGATGCACCGTTTCCGAAATATAGTATAAGATCATTCAAATTCAAATTTATAATATTTGTATGGAAAGTCTATTTTAAAAATATACTAATGCCATCTACCCAATTTCTTACAAACTTTTCAACGGATTTTGATTTCTTACGTAACTATTGATGGCGCTGCTCTAGCAATCAGGCGCATTTATTTTGTTAGTGGTAATCAAAATACTTTCATTTACTCTATGTCTATCAGATAATTCGCTTATAAAATATTCAAAGAAAAACATAAAAACATTTTTTTTAACTTCGGTCAAATGTGAATTCAGTCAATCAGGTCCCGATTCGAATCGATTTATGAAACCCCAAATAGATGATTTTCAGTCCGGTTTAGGGTGGCCGCACATGTACGGTTTCCGGAGACGGTTTCCGTCCACGGTTTCCTGATTTGGAATTCCGTGTGCCGAGCGCACACGTCAGGTTTTTTGCATTAGGTTTTTTTATTATTAGTTCGAAGCGAGCAGTGTTGCCAGTGCTAAATTATCAAATGTAACACAAGCTGGCTTAAAAGTTGCATTTTCGGGGGAAAAGTTACGTATTCTTGTTTTTTTATATAGTGTTGCTTGTTTTTTACAAATCCTCTCGGTTTATCTCGGGTATCCGCCCAATTTAGGAGCCGGCCTTCCGAGATGCTCCTTGAAATCCCACTGGCCATTGAGTACGAGCCCCAGCTATTTCATCTGGGACTTAATGCAGCTGAAAGCGTCTACCACTATGGGGCTGGGTCGTAAGAGAGTCAAAAGTTACGCAAAATATAACAAAAGTTACAATACAATCTGGCAACCCCGGAAGCGAGACACAATCAGTGTTGCCAATTACTGATGATCTGAATTCCCCACAAACCCAACAGAAAGGCCCCAATATTAGACATTGACAACTACATTACTTCTCTTGAAGTTTCCCGCTATATTCACCACTTGCGATGTTTATTGCGGCTCGTGTACATATATTACCAATAAAGAGTTAAATAGTACCTTAATATCGGATATTTTGCTTTAATAATTTATCAATATGTATAATACTTGCCACTTATTACTTCTGAGTTTAGGTCTAGTGTGAATGTCTAAATGCCCCACATAAGCACAATCCCCACAAATTCCCTAATCGGCTTGAAAGTCTCCACTCTCTTGGGAATTGGCAACGCTGGACACAATTTAAGCGCGATTCCGGATGGAAATTTCCTGACGTGTGCGGCGATTAGTACAAAATGTATGCGAGTGCTGCGTTCGGTATGACGTCATTAGGTTTTTTCCATTCTGAACCTAACGTCAGGTTTTTTCCGTTCTGCAAAAAGTAAGGACGTGTGCGGCTAGTAGAACATTTTGTATGAAAATGGAGCATTCGGTTTTTTGAATCTGACTTTTTGATCAGGAAACCGTGGACGGAAACCGTACGTTTGCGCGGAGCCTTATGGGGACTGATCGTGATCATTGACAACACTGTTGGTTACTTTACTGATTACTCTATAATCTCTTTGGTAATGATAACAATAACAAATCGTAATATAAAAAATTGGCGCCCTCTAACCGTTAGGGAGAATGGGGCATACCAAGGTACTTAGCGGTCCCCCGAAAAGACAAATAACAAAAGGGTCAATACTTAGGGTAGGTCATCATATAATAGTTATTATTTTACTTTTTATAGGTTCTTTTTGGGTCTAGGATTTTTTAAATTTTAATTTTTTTAAATGTTGGGTTGTGAGCAATAAGTGAAAATATTGCGAAAAACATGAGCTCTGGACGCACCTTTTCGTCTTTGAAGAATAATCGTGTCAATCTGTATATCATTCTATCATAATTATATATAATTATAAATATAATATATAATTATATACTTTTGGGTTACGAAGGAAAATATTTATTTTACAATACATGAAAATGTACATTGCAGTTCAGATCTCAAAACACGGCAACTTAAATTTTCAAGATGGCAACCTTGAAATCAAGTTCTCATTTCAGATTTGACAAGTATAAGTTTCAAAGTTTCAAACTTGTATCAATCGTTTAAAACTTTTGTTACAGTACATACCGTAAGTATTTTTGTATTTTGATAAATAATTTAGTTGTGGCTGTGAACATATTTCATAATGTTCTATTGTTGTTTCAGTGAAAATGTCATGCGTAGTGCTGCCTGTGTTACGGTAAGGATATCATGTTATCGTAGAAACTTTCGAATATTGCCAATGCCGGCAATAATAAAATTTTGTCTACATATTACTACTCTACACTACATCATGCAGAAAAGTATCGAACACGATAGGTACGCAGACACTGGCGTTTTTCCAATGAGATGATGGTAGGTAGGTAGGCAGGTACTGAATGGTTAAAAAATATTTTAATGTTTACATAATAATTATTGTCATAAGTGAATGAGGGACTTGCTATTATTCTGGTAAATGGTGTATCTGGGTCTAATATACGATATTGCTGCTGCATGCTTGGAAATATTATTAACAAAAGTTTATTATTTGATTAGTGGTTACCTACTTATTAAAAAATGCTAGTATTGTGTGTTACTGTTTTAATTTAAAATGTTGAAACTGGCTATGGGAAGAGTGCTGTATATAAACACTGCATACTGCATGCACATTTAGTAATTCTTTGCATTGTGTTACTGTTTTAGTTGTGCAGAGTGGCTGAGGGCATGCTTGTAAGTGTTTCTAAATTTCATTTGATTGCCTTACCTTCAAAATAAACAATACTATAGTTGCGGCACACTATAATGGCCATTTTTACATATTACAAATAGTGATATCAACATGAAAATTGATCATTATCTTAGAAATCGAACCTATAAATTATTGTAGGTGATGATAGCAGTGACAACAGTGAAAATAGCAGTATAAACGAATCTGATTAAATATGGCCTTTTGTGCCATCACCAACAGCCATCATAGCGTACCGTAACTTATGTGTACCCCTTTCCATCCTCACCGATAAGTTATATTGAATGGGATTCAAACTTTCAAAAAGTAATTTATAAATTATACATAGGTACAATATTCCCAAGACCTAATGAATTAAATTGTAGGTACTTACAATCTGTATTTCAATTGTTGTTGTGTGAATAAACAAAACAAAACAGAACAAAATAAAGTAATGCTGACTTGGAGCGTACATTTGATGGATGTGGATGAATCCATCTCATAAAATTTGTTATTTGTGAATAAAAATAGTTAGGTTTCAGCATCATTTCCAGTTATAGCCAAGGCTTTCACCGCAGAGCTCGGGCTCCACTTACTACTTCTGCCTTTTACTTGACTTGTGGGACTGTTATACCAGCATGCTGATCTTGGTGGGGTCCTAAAAACACTCACTGAATAATAGAATGATGCACTGTCTGTTTGTCCAGAAGCTCTTAGTATGCCATTAGTCATCCTATCTTTATGCAGCATGAACAGCTGGGAAGATTTATTTGCCCCTCACTAATATTTGTCCTTTCTACATGCATAATGATTGTAAAACTTAGAATACAGCTATGCTTCTTTCCCATAGGGGTAGGTAAAGACAAGATCTTGCTATGATTTCTTCTACTTTCATAGTTGTTAATAATAATTTCATATTGTTGTAATTTTATGTGTACAGCCTGCCCGGGGGGGAGGCGGAGTCGGTGCAGCCGGCTGCTGCACAGCCAGTGGAGCCGGTGGAGGAGCCGGTGGAGGAGCCGGTGGAGGAGCCGGTGGAGGAGCCGGTGGAGGAGCCGGCGGAGGAGCCGGCGCCACCGGTCACGCAGCAGCCGCCCCGCCGCATCAGCCGCCACCAACTGGCGCTGTATAGGCGGCTGCTCCTCCCTGAGCTGCGGGCGCCGGAGCGACAGCCCCTCGTCGAGCCCGAGCTGCGCGCCATGCAGGAGCGTTGGCGCGCGGCTGTAGCGACAACCCGGGGCGTCGCTGAGGCGGTCGCAGCCGTAGCTGCGGCAGGGAGCCGCCCCAAAGCCGCCGAGAAATAACGGGCCCTATACACATGGAATTAATATTCCATATGTATAGGGCCCTATCAACAATGAACTTTATTATATGAAATTTTAATATGACCGTCTTTTTTTTACTGCCCATAATTATATTTAACGAATATGATTGAAATTCGCAACAAAGATTACTAGAAATTCTAATATCACTCTCACATAAATAAAAAACGGGTTTAATTTTGGGGTTTTATTTTAAACCGGCGGCGATTCCGGCCTTATGGTCGCCCGTCTGGCCGGCACATTTTCCAATATGAGATAGCCCCCGCCAGCCGGGACTATCTCATACGTCGGTGGTTGTGCTGGCGGTTCTGGTTGTGCTGGCGGTTCTGGTTGTGCTGGCGGTTCTGGTTGTGCTGGCGGTTCTGGTTGTGCTGGTGGCACTGCCTCCGAGACGACCGGACAGGTGCGGTTGGCGGCCAAATACCGTCGCTCTTTTACTCTTCGAGCGATTAAATGCCGCTGAAAACGGAAAATCGCATCGGCTCTAAAACAAAAGTTAAATGTAAGTAAGCAAGAAATAGTATCTATTCATTATTTTTATAACTAAAACACTAACAAGATACAGAGAAAGAGTCTCGATTTTAATATGGAAACAACTAGAACCTTGTACGCAATTCAAGGATTGAGCCTGAGGTAGGTACATTACGCTACTGGGAACAGATTTTGTTCCACCATCTTGCCGAAACTTTTTGGGATGAGAGCTTCGCGAAATGGGTCGCGGAAACTTTGCGACTCCGGTTTCACAGTGTTCAGTGTGATCGCCATTCAAACGTATGTATTCGAGAGGCTCTTTGGCGATATAACGCAACAACGCTAGGTACTTAGCGACTCTCGCGAGCGAGTTTTATAATACAAGTATTTCTAACCGATAAGAACATAAAATAAACAATACTTACAAGTTTATCTTTTTGAGTCCATTTTCTTTCTTTCTCCTCCTATGCTTTTTCTTATTTTTTTTCTCTTGGTTCTGGTCCATGTCCATTACTTACCCTTATATCGGAGGGAGGTCGAACAGACGAAATTTAGGTACCTATAGAAACTGCCTATACTAATGACTTGTTGACTTGTAGTCAAAAAAAGTACCTACTTTGCAAAACAGATTATTGATTAACAGCTAATTTAACACAAAAAGAAAATGTAACTAAAATTGAATCTATTTTAGTTACATTATCTTTTTGTGTTAAATTAGCTGTTAATCAATAATCTGTTTTGCAAAGTACTTTTTATGATATATCTACTTTGAAAAACTAAAAGTTTTGACATTTGATTATTTTTGATACATAAAAATTGCATACATAAGTCATGATCGTAATTATAATGGTTATAGGAGCTTTAGCTGTATGGTACAGGTAAGTTTATTGTTGTGCTGTTATTGGAAAAATCTACAAAAGGTAGATAATGCGTAATTATTAGGAAAAATATTTGATCTTATCAAATACCTACCTAGCTGTTGTTGATTTTGTAGTTTCTTAAATAGGTACCTACTCACCTCAATTTGGTATTTTTTATGTATTTTATACATAGATATCTACCTACTATTCCCATACTTATTATGATTTGAGAATAATAAAATGTTATATATGATGAATAATGTGAGGATTCAATTTTAGGAAAAAAGAAGAAAACAAGAAAAGGATGGTGTTGTGGCGGAAGGCACGCGTGGAGCGGAGGCTCTGGGAGCACGCGTGCTACAAGTACGTGCAGCCTCCGCTTCAAACGGTCTTCGCCACCATACGGCCGCCGGCGCCGATTCAAATTCCAGTGCGCCCTAGGCTGGGTTGGGAATAGTTACTTTTTTCACCAGTCTCAACCCAGCCTAACCATAATAAGTAAATGAACTTTTTATAAAATAATAAGTAAGTTTTATTGCTACCTTCTACCGCTACAACTCGTCTATTGCAGTGCCTCGTAATTAGTTTAAAAGGTCCAAACTAAATTTGGGAAATATTGATTTGTCTTGTCACTCAGAAGATGGCGTTGGCTTTAAAATTTCAATCATAACATAATTTACAAGGTCCAAACTAAATTTGGGAAATATTGATTTGTCTTGTCACTCAGAAGATGGCGTTGGCTTTAAAATTTCAATCATAAAAGTTTTCGCATGAAAATATCTAGTAGGGTTACAAGGTCTGAAAAATCCAGTAAAATTACAATAATAAATGGCCTGTTATTGCAGAATTCAATCAAAATTTATTGGATGCTTTTATTTGATCGAGTAGGTACCTACCATGTAGACTGGTTTTTATACCGGATTTTTTTACGTAATAAAGAAATAATAAAAAACTTTTTTCATTATTCCTTTATTGTTTCATTGAATCATCTTTCATTGGTCAAACTATATAATATTATGTAACGGTTGTACGGGCGCTATGCGTACGCACACTTTACACTAACTAGGTAGCGTAAACGCACGACTCGGTAGCTAGATTGTGAGTTGTGAGCACATGAGGGAATTTTCCCGCCGGCCGGGGGCGGTGGCGCGGCGGTACTGGGCTTGCGTTCAATATTTAAAAAAAATGTTTTTATGTTTTTCTTTGAATATTTTATAAGCGAATTATCTGATAGACATAGAGTAAATGAAAGTATTTTGATTACCACTAACAAAATAAATGCGCCTGATTGCTAGAGCAGCTCCATCAATAGTTACGTAAGAAATCAAAATCCGTTGAAAAGTTTGTAAGAAATTGGGTAGATGGCATTAGTATATTTTTAATTTAATAGGTATGAGTAGGTACACCTAGGTATCGAAACCGACGGTGTACCTACACAAATCCGAGCGACGTCGTAGGTACGAAAGACGCCGTGTTTGTATCACCGTTGACATAAAAACATAGATCTCTTTTTTGTCACCTTTGTCATAAATTCTTTAGTCGATTGTAATACAATTATGTAAAAAAAACCACATAATATGATGTGGGTTTCAAACTGAGGGTGAGAAGTTTAAATCACAGGGTATGTGTGAATGACGCACAGCTGTAGCATTTATAAGATTACACGCTTGGCGCGTGTTAACGCACTCGAGGAACGTCAATTGATACACACACGTGTGTGTGGAAGACGCACTCGACCAAATATTAGAAAAAAACACGTCAGGCGCGTAAACACGCACAGAAGTAAAGCTTTCAAAAACACAAACGTGTGTGAGAATCAGCAGTGAATGTGTTAACAAGTAATGGGTACGCTGTATCTGCCGCATGAGTTGGCCGTTGTCGTATGCTTCGGATTCATACCTTTAACAACTAGTTGATGGATCTTCTTATACGTGTTTTTTGTAATATTCTGAAATATTTTGTTTTTTGTCGACGATTCTATTTTTATATTTCTTTTTATATTTAATGAGATTTTTTTGTATTCAGTACGTCATTTGACTGCACACCGCCAGATGATAAAAAGCTATTCAGGTGGTAAAAGTGACCGTGAAATCCGGTAGGTGAGACAGAGAATTAGCATATCGCAGTCGACTGCTGGAAAACCAGTAGGTAATGGCTGTCAATCTAGAGAGGGTTCCTGATTTCCCTTCTGTCCCACTAGTACGTCCACCAAACTGTACCACCGGTGGTACTAGCGGGAAATATTAGTGGTACTAATGAGACTTTCGGGGTCACTACAGTGCCGACCTCGTCAATAGCTCTTTACGCCGCGCTTAATAAGAACCAGATATTGCAGGAATCCGTGACTGCCCCGTGGCACTACCAATCTGTTAAATAATGTCGATTTGGGACATTTAATATTTTTTTTAATGCATTCAGTTTGTTAAATATTTCTGTTCTCAATAATCTCTTGATTCGTAAAACCTCATGATCATATATTTAAGACGTCACTGGCATTACACAAGTCGGAAAAATCGTTACAAACCATCAAAGGGAAGCAAAATACTTTCTTTCCTTTAGCCTATTTCCATTTGAGATTTATGAACAGAATTCTAGCGGAGATCAAAGCATTTATTAGTTAAGCCTTATTAAAAAAAAATATATTTTATGCTTTGCTCATCCATACTAATAATATAAATGCGAAAGTAACTCTCTCTGTCTGTTACGCTTACATGCCTAAACCACTGAACCGATTTTGATGAAATTTGGTATAGAGGTAGATTAGACCTTGACAAAGGACATAGGCTATGTTTAGTCGCGATAACCGACATCCACGCAGACGGGGCCGCGGGCAAAAGCTAGAATAGCTTATAAGGCATTTATGTCCTTTTGAAATATAAATTGTACAAGAAAGATCTTATAATATCAGCCTATTAGTCGATATCTTTAAGACCATCCTTGTACATTTGATCATTTGATCTTTATGTTTGTTCATGAACTTATAAAATAATATTAAAATACATTGATAAATGCTATCTATATCATATAATAATGTAACAAACCAACAAGTTTACTAATTGATCTTGTCCGTTACGGCAACTCATAATGATATTATAATGACGGTGATTTAAAAAATCTATGACATTCAGAAGTACGTATTTACCTACTATCGTAGTCTTACAAATAGGTGCTAAAGACGGCATTGTATCAGTTTAAAATTCAAACCCAAACGCTCATTTAGCCAAAATGACCATAATTATTTGCTTTACTGAACAATGCAATTCAATTCAATCCTTTATTTTCAAAATAGTGCAACACTGTTACAGCTTTTTGACGTCAAATTATACTTAGAACTAAGTTTACCACCGCTTCCTACGCTCTAATGGAGAAGAAACGGCGCAAATAGCAATCTACTTGTTTCAGTAACCTCATAGCGATTCCTAGTTGCGTCAAAGTTTGCAGGTCGGCTTATTGATTTTAATTGGTACATCGTCCGTTCGTGGAGCGACGGCGGCGGTCTGTCTCTCAACCCCGAGTGGTAAACCTGGACCTGCGACTTGTTTATTGTTCAGTAAGGACTTGGGGGAGGTTGGCTTGGGTCCCAAGGATAGTGGAAGAGCTCTGTACACCCAACAATCTACCAGTGGCGAGAGGTTCCTGCCGGTTTGCAAAGGGAAGCCGTGCTAGATAATTACGGTAAAATTACTTTCCACAGGCTTCCCTTTGAAAATTTTCACCTTTCGCCACCATATATTTGTTTAACATAATATAAATAGGGTAAAGAAGTATTCAAATGGTACAAAATTACGTAAATAACATGCGCATTAACGTGACGCACATCACTCTAATTGGTGTTCAAGCTATCGTCGCTGTTTATACTACTGTTCGTCTGTTCCTATCAAAATATTCAGTATGTAGATAATATTCTTATAATGATCAATTTCACGGTTCGTGACTATTGTCATCAAGTCATCATACATGTTTAAAGTACAGAGCCAAATAAAAACACAAATGTTGCATTGTCATTAATTAGACCCTATCCTAACAGATGACGTCATTAATTAGCCTTATCATAAATTAATACAGCAATATTTTCCTGTTGGGTATTGGTTCATAATGGTGTTTATTCGAACAAGAAGATACGTGATCGGGAAGCGATAATAGGGATCATAATTTGTCTTTGAGTTAATGCCCGTCGCCTCGGAGACCTTCACGCCGGGGTCCGCGCTCTGCTTCCGATAATTGGGATCAAACTATAATGCTCGCACGTTTACTTTGAATATACATAAATTGAAAAGTAGGGCTCAGTCGCAGAATGTCCACTTCTCAAAATGTCCACTGGTCGCAAAAGGTCTCTTTCGCAGAAAGTTACTAGAATCGTTCATCTATATATTTAAAACTCGTTTAGTAGCTGTATTTGTTTATTTACGTTATTTCACTTCTTCTTCCTCCTACCGTTAATTCCCAGTCGCATCCGAAGCTTTTTTCAGCTCGGAGTCTGGGGTCCGCTTTACCAGTGTTAACTACAGATTTGGCTAGACCTCGATATTTTCCGTGAAGCGATTGCCATATGACCTCAACCCAATGGTAACATTAGGTATATCAAAGTTTTGCAGCTAGACAGTTGTTTTTGGAATTTTTGGGGCTCCAACTACCCGTAACGACTGCCATAGATGTTTTTATGGCAACCGGGACCGACGGCTTTACGTGCTCTCCGAGGCACGACCAGACCAATGCAAATACCCATATTTCATGCACACAAATATTTGCACTGAGCGGGGACCTGCGCCTCCTGCGTAGCGGCCGCGTTCACTACCGCTACGCCACGGAGGCTGGTTATTTCACTATATCTACATTTATCAGAATGACGTTCAATGTCTTATATTATTACGACACACATCTTCATATTAAACTATATTAGGTACTTTCGGTTAACGGTCATTTACAGTTGACATATTTAACGCAACAGTTTTTACGGTGAAAACGTGACTTACAACGTAGTGAGTGATTCACGTTTAACCATCAATCATGTTCCTCATAACTACCTAAAAATAAAATCAGCCAAGTGCGAGTCGGACTCGCCCATGAAGGGTTCCGTAGTAGCAAAGGCGAAAATTGCGGTTTATGACGTATTAAAAAAAAAACTACTGACTGGATTTCATTCGAAACAATTTTTGGTGGTAGTTTGCATGGCAATTTACATCATATATTTTTTTTAGATTTATCATTCTCTTATTTTAGAAGTTAGACACACATTTTTCCACTTTGGAAGTGTCTCTCGCGTAAACTATTCAGTTTAGAAAAAAAATATGTTAGAAACCTCAATAGCATTTTTAAAGACCTACCTATAGATGCCCCACACATATTATGGGTTTGATGAAAAAAAAATTGAGTTTCAGTTCTAAGTATGGGGATCCCCAAAATTTATTGCTTTTTTTTATTTTTGTGTGAAATTCTTAATGCGGTTCATAGAATACATCTTCTTATCAAGTTTCAACAGCATAGGCCTTATAGTTTCGGAGAAAAGTGGCTGTGACATACGGACGGACAGACAGACAGATGGACGGACAGACATGACGAATCTATAAGGGTTCCGTTTTTTGCCTTTTGGCTACAGAACCCTAAAAAGACAGTATTGTTTTTAGCGTTTTGCGAAAAATTCTTCCGTGAAGTGGCTGCCAACAGTGCCAAAAGACTTTTACAACCCACTGGTGATTTCGAAGTTCTGTACTTAGATCGGGATGTCGAACTTTTTAGGGCTGTTCCAACGAATGCCACAGATAATCGTATGGCAACGGTCTCACTGCGCCACTTATGGTTACTCATCCTAGGACTGATCTGGTTAGTATAGCTTAATCTTGTCACTATAGATGACGTATCAAGTATAGTAGCAAGAATAAACTATACCTACTAGCCAGGTCAAAGGAGCAAAAAAAAACTGTGCTTATGTTACCTTATTCCCCGAGAAGCCTACGAACTCCAACAGGCTGATGATTCTTGGAGGAAGCAGCGAGATCATTACGTTGAATGTGGCGATGCCCAGTCTGACTCCACTTTGAAACTGCACTTTCGACTGTTCATTTTGCCATTCCTTTTTCTCAATGATTTTGGCACATTCCCTGTTTGAATATTTGGGAGGTTAAAAAACATTACTTGGAAGTTCAAGAGTCTTGTTTCACACATCATCATAATGATGATGTGTGAAACAAGACATCTTAATGTTAAGCCCGGTCGCATCCGAGGCTCTCACATAATTCGGGGCCCGCTTTCCGGCTTTTGCTTATCCACTCCGCACAGCATTCATACTGTGAATTTCACGGTACTGAGACCCCTTCATCAACTTGTAGGACAAAAAGCCAGCACTTCTTGGGTTTGTCCCTTCTACTTAGCTCAGCGGAGGCGACTTAGCTAACCATTTGTTAGCCACGTAACCACTTTCCAACAATTTACAAATATATTCTATCTATAGTCAAGGGGCTGTTGCAACGAAATAGTTTAAATAAATTGAATATTCTCAATAACAATATTATTAGATTAAAATTGTACATCATTATATTTTTATTATTCTGTGGTCACACTTTGAGAATGGAGGAACAATTTGGTGCAATAGAAAGTGTAATTTTAGTAGAGACGGTATAATATGTTATACCAGTTGCATAAACTTACCGGTATTAAAATGTAACTGTGCTGTACTTACTTGTAGCTGTTGTAGCAATTCTTGACTTTAATAGTGCCTTTGATGAGCCCCGCGAGATCTTCACCCTCCATAATAGTCATGGTTGCTTGGAGTAGAAGTGCTTCTGCGTAGCACAGCTCGGCGTGCGCTTCTATGTCAGTGTAGGTAGCGTAGTTGGGCTACCGATTAATATTATAATTAGGTATACAGATAATAGGCTGCGAATTCAAGGATGGACTAATATTTCACATTTACTTTTCTTTTGAGAAGACCTAATAATAGCCATTCAAAAAGTACCAAACATTGTTTTTGCCATTGCCATCTTTTGATATTAATATACATTTTTTTACTTTCAATCTGACAATTGAATGCACCCACCGGACGGTAAGAAGCTAGAGTGAAGCACATAAGATACGAACTAATATCCTAAAAAGGTCTGTTGACAGCCTCGACAAATGCGGCGTATTCCCACCCCGCTTAATGAAGCTGGGCTTGTAAGAAGAGGGAAACACGTGAGCTTTTCAGTTCTCTATCGTACGATAAAAACGGAAAGGAAGTACAGAACCTCTTGGTTGGGCACGGAATGGTTTCTACTTATCGTGTCTGGCTGACTCTGCAGACCAGCATGTATTGTTCTGGATAGGAACGGAGACGGTGGGATTAGTTGTAAGCCAGTTCGCTTCTATAGAAAATGGTTCTGCGCTCAAAAGAACAAGCTGACAATAAAAAAAATGGTTTCAGAATCTTTTTTACTACAACTCATTTTATTTCATTAATTACAACCCAAGTCTTTGTTTTTGATATTTACAATGTATGTATGTAACTAATTTAAGTTCTTTTTAATAGTACAATAGATAGATGGGAATATAAAAACAATAGGCGATATGCTTATTCACCATGAAATAAAATCGTAGAAAAATTATCATGGAAGATGATTCTAAATTATAATCAATTCAATCATTGTTATTCTGATGGTAATTTTTGCCCTACGTGAAAACTGGGGTTCAGCGAGGTGGTTCTAATGCTAGAATCCCACACACGCGGCCAAGGCTTAAGGCTGCTCTTTCCCACTGCCTTAAGATTCATAGCATTTGGCTATCCGCATTCCTAATACTCATCCGCGTCAATAAATAAAGTTTCGTGCGGATGCGGATATGCCTCAAGCTGCACAAGTTGCTACAAAAACGTGAAAGGTGCCTTCTACACTTATGAACACGTGTGGAAGGAAGGCCTGTGGAAGGAACTCTTGTAAAAAGTAAACATCCGCATCCATCCACACATTCGCGGATGTGGATGCTATGGACCATGTGTCCATCGCATTATGGGCTCTATTAGTACTGACTGCACTAATGCTCACTTTGTTGCGTGTTACGTCACACCCCGTAACACCGGTTACCCACGCCTACTTTAAGACCGTAAAACCGTAATAGGGTCACAAGAAAGACTTTCAACAATTACTATGATAATAATATTTGAAGCAGTAACTAATTCATATTCATACTCATTGCATGTAATAACAGTTTCCGTTACGTCATCACAACGACTCCGGGCTACCTTCAAAATGTATTCTTTGAATGCACGTAAAGCAACTTTATTTGAACGCTGAACACTTAGCTCTTTTTTCTTTGCAAACAGTTTAGTCACATCGCTGCAATATAAGTAGGTAAATGTTTTAAGCAGACGTTAGATCGGCGAGATTTTTAATATTTTATAATTATGTAATAGTGTATACTAGACCACCACCAATTTTCAAATCAATTCAAACTGAAGACTATTTTAACTGGGCTAATAGATCATGATAATTCCTCTGCCTAGTTTTATCTTTGACATTCTAAAAATCACTATCACCAATACTGTCTTATCTGCAATAAATATACAATATCGACATACATGTTTCTAAAGCGAATAAGACCGTACAGAGTCTCTTTTATGCTGTAAACCAAATAAGCATTATGTAGCAATTAAATTGTAATCAGTTGACCCAGTCATTGTTTGATTGATGATTATAATCATATTACAATAACGCAGTGTGAGGAAAATAAATTAAATGTACCTACCTTCTTGATGATGGTGCCGATGCTCTCCACGAAGGTGTAGTTCCTCCTGGATCGGTTACATATGGAAAGTGCAACTTTGAGCGCCGCCAGTGTACGGCTGATTTGCAGCTGGTCGAACGTTAATACTGCTGGTATGAACTGGAATATGGCAGCGCCGAGGCTATGGTACATAGATGTTGTTTCCCTATACAAAAAAATGAAAGGATAATAATAAAGTGTCAATTTGAGATGTAGCCGTATCGTACGAATATTAATTTATTGGAAACTAGCTAATACCCGCGGCGCTACCCATCGGAACTTATTCTCGGGATAAAAAGTAGCTTATGTATTATTCAAGATCTCTCTCTGCACCAAATGTCAGCCAGATCCGTTCAGACATTAGAGCGTGATTGAATAAGAAGCATCCAAACATCTTCACAAACTTTCACATTTATAATATAAGTAGGATAAGATTCGGATGTATAATATTTAAACTCCCAAGTTCATGACTATAGAGATATTACGAGAACTAAGATTATAATACAGAATTTCGAAGTTCCCTGTATGAAAATCATCGTCGGGACCTGGTGGAAGCGGACTAGCTAGACACCTAAAAGGTTATGCTCGTGTGAGGGTAGACGGACCGCCAGCAAAAAGTACCCCGCACCTACCAGAAGCTAATGAACAGTCGTTTCGAACACCATGCCAGAAATTGTCCCGCGATGTTGATTTTTGAAACAGGGATTGAACAAATAATGCCGTACTGCTCATGACACAGAGACAACAACACGCTATTCGTTTCAGATATTATGTGTATAATCTACTATTATTAAACCTGTCATGCATCACGTAATCCTGTCAGTTTTCTGCAAGGTCGACCCAGACCGACCTGCCCACTTTACATGCGTTGTCAGTTGCTCAGTAGGTACAACCTATACTTACTCATGATCTTGTATCAGATATTACAAAATGAGTAAATTGTACTCGGTTCAGGTATTCTCATCTCAAACTCTTTCATGGAACAGCATTGCTTCTTTAAATTTATAGAAGCTTGAAATGTAAGGTTTAATCGTTTTTCATAAAATAAAATAGGGCATTTCATTAACGCAAGGATGAAGAAGAAGGGTATTTCTATAGATTACATCATTCTAAAGGAATGGTAAAAATTGTGTGTGTACATATTTTCTGTTCTTTCCCACCGACCACCTTCCCAGACCACCTGTTGGTGGTCTGGGAAGGTGGTCACGGTGTTTGTTAATTTATATTCCTTTTCAATCATCCACACAACCACTACTAGGGTAATTATTAGCCTGCAACCTCTGCTGCAACTGTAACCAACGTCCTTTCATACACTTTGGATACCGTTCTGAAGTTTTATAAAAAGAAACTAATCTGATCTACGAGTCAACTACTATACTATGCGAGTCGCAAGTACATGTACCTACTCAATTTTAGAAATCTGACGAGCAGTTAAGTTATGTAAGTACAGGTACACATATAATGAGTATTCTTACCATAGCCTCATCAAGCTCATTGCACCGGTTAAATCGTTGTTGAAGAATTTTTTGATGGCCACCTCACAATCTTCGAACGCTGAGTGGAGGTCCGTAGGAGACCTATAAAACATACTCCTTATAAGAATGGGTTCAAGAGGGTGGCGTGCATGGAAAAATAGGGAAATATCATCATATTTGAACACAAGCGTGACGAACTATGTTTTATGCAGTAATTAAGACATGTTAGTGAGCCTATTGAAGAAATTACTTGCTACCAATGAAATTATAAAGTAAGGTGTTTTTTCGAGGTTCAAGCTGATTGACGGACGAAGTTCGGTTCAAAGGTCAGGCGTTAGTAAAAGCCGCATAAGCCACACCAAGAGGAGGAAAACGAGTAAGTGTACTCCGGGTTCCGAAAGGTAAGCCTCGGATGCAAATGATGATGAATGCAAATAAAATGTCGTTTTGTTGCCTGTTAACTAAACCGTGAGGCAATTTGGTGTGACTACGGATCGGTCGGCATATTTATATTTCTTACAGATATTTTATATTATGCTTTCCCTTTCCTTTTCCATATTTTATACCACATAGGCCGCAGACAGCAGGAAAAAGGTTACCGTGGCCTATGGACGACACATAGGCCGGAAATCGGAATTAAGCTGGCCAAAAGTCAAAATTCTTAAGGTGCGATACTTTAAGAGATGCGTTCCATGAAGCAGAGGACAGGTCTAGGAACATTAATCCACCCCCCACTACACCACCTACAACCACACTGTTAGTGTGCTGGGCTGGGACTGTCGAAACTTAACCATTAGCATTTATGCACCTTTTTTTGCAACGCTCTTTATGAATGCAACTTTTAAAATTTACTAGATAGATAGATAGATAGATATTTCTTTATTGTACACCAATAAATTTACAGTAATACAAGTAGGTAGCATGTTACGGTTCAATGTACAATGGGCGGCCTTATCGCTAGAAGCGATTTCTTTTTGGGGTCCCAATTTGGGGGTCCAAACATAAGTCCATTCTACACAGAAAAATAACTATATTTTGGTTTAAATCGCCATTTAGTTGTAAGTACTGAGTATTCTAACGAATTCCGCTATGTTTCTTATTTTTAATAAATAATAACGCTTTTGACTAGCAATTAATAATAAAGTGCCATTTTTGCGGCAGACCTAAATATGATAACTTTCAGCTGCTGTAGTAAATTCACAAAGAAATAAAGTTAAAAGTCGGTTTCCGTTCATTGCAGATCTATCATCTACCTGGTACATCAAATGTAATCCTTAGTATCTTGAAGATGAACTAATGCAACAAGAAATTATGTAAATGTTTTGTATAAAATTGAATTAAGCTACAGAGGCCAGAAGCACTTCCTTAAATTGTTAAAAAAATGTATTTTGATTTATGTAATATTTTGATAAGAATTATGTATTATTATTTTAAATGGAGCCTAAAACAATAAAACACAAGAAAATAATTTTGACCGGCTAAATTCACAATTTCGGCCTATGTGCGCCGGAAACACAACACGAGTTTATTATACCCGTGGAATTCTGTAGGGCGGAGGTACTTCCCCAGTCGGACTGCTTGATTTTGACGGAAATACCGTCGGTTCCTGCCTCCTCCAATTCTCTATTCAACATAGCTATAAACATAATTCATTTACTTAATGAAAAGAAAATCTATGAATCTAGAATACTCACCCTGTTGGTTCATCTTTGGCATCTTCAAACTCGTCCTGTAACAAGTAATTACGTTACAGATTTACTTTACATAAAAACTCTAAACTTATTATTGAAATGGTTGTAAAACATGTGAGAACATTTTTTTATAGTGTATCTTCCTATAACCGCATTTATCTAGTTACAATATCATGATCTTTAAACTGCCGCGGCATGTTAATATATATATCAATGGCCGCGGCGGTATAAAGATTACAGTAGATAAATGCGTCCGACTTCAAATCGCTAGTTACGTGTAGGTATAAGCATTACAGCGTGTTCCGTTAATAAAGGAACAAATCTTTACACCAAGAGCCTGTGAAACGAAACGAGCGAGTCCGTTTACGGGTAGCATCTTATTTATTCACTTGCTAATCGTACACCTACTAAACAACAGACGAGGGTATATGCATCATAGCGTTTCCTTTTGATTCTAGGAACTAGGACGGCAGTCGCTGCTGGAAAACCCGACATACTTCTTAATCCCAGTCGCATCTGAAGCTGTCACCTCGGAGTCTAGAGTCTGCTTTACTAGTCTAACAGCGGATTTGACTGGACCTCCAAAACCCAATGGCGACATTGCGCGATATCGAAGCATTGCAACTAGACCAGTTGTTGGTCTTTTTAGGGCTCCAACTACCCGTAATGACTGCCATAGATGTTAGTATGGCAATCGGGAATAATGGCTGAACGTGCTCTCCGAAGCACGACTAGACCAATGCAATTACTCATATTCATGCATACAAATATTTGCACTGAACGGGTATCGAACCCGCGCCTACTGCGCAGTGGCCGCGTTCACTCATGGCACAGAGGCTTAAACCCGACGACATACTAATCAAAAGCAATAAGCGGACACCAGGCATCAAAATGCAAACTTTGGACGGAACTCGAAAATAGCGATGAGGATGATGATGATGATGCACTCTTACGTCATAGTACCTATAAAGATTTACTTTTTTGTAGTAGATGGTAGATCATATTATGTGTCTTGTATTAACGTAACGAATCATGCTTACTTTGGTCTTTGGTAGTCGACCATGTGTAGCAATTTTAGAACCTCCTAAATTGTTTGGCGGTGTAGGAATCCTGCAAAATTCATGTCTTCTTCGCTAGACCAGATTATGAAGAAGATTCCTTAATTTTAAGATAAAAACTAAATTGACATACTCCGTCTTCAAAATGGTCTTCTGCAGGAGGATTTCCCTGCACACGGTAGGCGGCACCACGTAGCAGAGGCGGTGTCAGCGGAGCTGCCTCTTGCCTCAACGCCATCGTCAATATCTGTTAAAAAGAAATAAAAATTATCAGAGCATGTCTCACCATTTGCTAACAAGATATTCAACATTTCTAATTATCCGCCTATATTAGTAAACATAAGTGTCTGCATCACAATTTGAACATAATGCAATGACGACGGAAGCGTCAAATCCATAATAAATAATAGTAAGTGCCATTAAATGTCTATTAAGACGAGACAAATATCTCATTCGAGTCTAATGGCGCTCTTGTATAAAAAGAATACTAATACGATGTAACAGGATGTACTTAACCTATAATACTAGACGAAGCTGTTTCAAACTTCAAATAAGTTATACATTTTCAAACACATAGGTATCACTCGCTTTGCACAAAATTATACATAGGCTCCCATTCGCCCCTTGACAGGTGACAGTGAACTTGAGGAGGATTAACATACATAATTTAGTGACTAAAATATGCTCCCGATGCCCGCAGTGTTTCGACAACAATAAGTATTCTATCGTTCAGTACTTCAGTTTACTAGAAAAAGCACCAAAACTTTCACGCTACAGAATGAATCACAGACAGCCAGCACAAAAGATATCTACTTAATAGAGAATCATAAAACAACTCGATTTCACTTTGCTCGAAAATATTTAAATATTTGTTTAAACGTCGACGGACTTTATCGACTATTAGACAAGAATTAACAATACGCTCAGCAACAGCTTAAAATTAGCCTTATAAAACTTTACTGCAAGAGTCGTTATGAATTGGTTCTGAAGTTAACAAGCAGTTAAAGTTTTGACAACTCATTCAATATGGGTAGAGACGCAGAGACATTCCACTCCTTGAAGGGGTAGAATGTCTACCTGCCTGAGTCTGTTTCCGGAAAGCTTTAATAAACATATTTCAACGTAGATCACATCACTTATCAGCAGGTGAGAAGAGATCTAAATGTGTGTTCCTATCAATGCTAAGGCACAGAATAAATAATAGTACTACCAACAAAAGTTGCACTCCTTTGTTCTTAAAGTAAGCCACCGTTTTAATAGAAATTTTGTAGGTAGGTATCACCCTTTGTTCCGAACATACAACGTAGCCAACTTGAGTGTTAGGTTTGTCACTTTGTCGGAAACGAAAATAAAACAATCCAATAATAAAATAAATAGTAATTATAAAAATTACTACTTATTTTAACCCCTCACGCAGCAAGCAGTGCAATCAAATAACATGAACACGTAAACTTAGCGAAACTTAGGAAGTTCACCGACTGCTGTAAAATATTGTAAGTGGCCAACAAAAGACTGAACAAATGATCCTATATGGTGTAATGTAACCTTACACCATATCCCCGAATTGAGATCCGAGATGGTGTGCGGTTTTATACAGTTCGAGTCCGAGTAGTTGCCAGGGTGGTAGCTGTGGCGCCATCACTGTTATGCGAGCAAGAACTGAGGGCGGCACTCGTTGACCCAGGGTCCATCATGGAAGACGGCGGCCCTAGGAGTGGGAGATCTCTCGTACGCCACTTTGCTCACGGCGATGATACGTTGCGCGAACGCGTATAGCATAAATAGAACTACCTCTGTGGCGTAGCGGTAGTGAACGTGGCCGATACGGAGGAGGCGCGGGTTCGATCCCAGTTCAGTGCAAATATTTGATCGAATCGAATCGAAGCTGCGGTGATGGGAGTTACAACCATCTGCGACGATAAGCTCGTGTGGGGCCGCCGGAGCCCCGCACCGCCGGAGCTGTGACAGAAACGATGCTTGCTGCATGTTTACTGCCTGATGCTTGCTGCATGATGCTTGCTGCATGATGCTTACTGCATGATACTTGCTGCATGCCTGATGCTTGCTGCATGCCTGATGCTTGCTGCATGGTAAATGCCTGATGCTTGCTGCATGCTGAATGCCTGATGCTTGTTGCATGCTGCATGCCTGATACTTGCTGCATGCTGCATGCCTGATGCTTGCTGCATGCTGTATGCCTGAAGCATGCTGCATGTCTGATACTTGCTGCATGCTGCATGCCTGATGCTTGCTGCATGCTGCATGCCTGAAGCATGCTGCATGTCTGATGCTTGCTGCATGCACGGTTCTACTTTTTGATTATTATGCTTTAAAAGTTAAGCCTCCGTGGCGTAGCGGTAGTGAACGCGGCCGCTACGCAGGAGGCGTGAGTTCGATCCCCGCTCAGTGCAAATATTTGTGTGAATGAAATATGAGTATTTGCATTGGTCTGGTCGTGCCTCGGAGAGCACGTTAAGCCGTCGGTCCCGGTTGCCATGAGAACATCTATGGCAGTCGTTACGGGTAGTTGGAGCCCTCAAAAATCCAAAAAAAAAAACAACGTTCTAACTGCAAAAACTTCGATATCGCCTAATGTTAACATTGGGTTGTGGAGGTCAGATGACAATCGCTTCACGGAAAATATCGAGGTCTAGTCAAATCCGTGGTTAAGACTAGTAAAAGCGAACCCCAGACTTCGAGCTGAAAAAGCTTCGGATGCGACTGGGAAATAACGCTAAGAAGAAGAAGAAGATGCTTTAAAAGTTATGCCAAAAGATGATTCTGACTTACAAAATTATGCGTTATGAAAGTATGACGAATGAGTGTATGCTAAACCTTTTTCTGCGGAATGAAGTTTATGCTATGCGTTGTTATGCGAAACAAAATTATGACATAAAAATTTCGGTGAAACGGGGGGTACCAAAAAAAAGTTATGACTATTACTCCATTTTCATAAATCAGGGGTATTTATGAAAATGGAGGAAAAAATATTTTTTCATACCTTTGGCCTTTGGCCTGTGGGTGTATTCGCATGAAAAAAGGACAAGATGTATGTAATTTTATGGTTCAATATATTTTGATGTATCTTTGAGTTGAGTTAAAGTAGGTACTTTTATTTTGAATTGAATTTATAAGTTTAGCTTTCAGGGTTTTCCTTTAATTTAATTTACCATGTTTGTTAGAGATATTTGATCCTTATGATTTGCATTATGGATTAATGTCATAAAAATACAGTACTAGCTTTTGCCCGCGGCTCCGCCCGCGTGGATGTCGGTTATAGCGACCAAACATAGCCTATGTCCTTTCTCGAGGTCTAATCTACCCCTATACCAAATTTCATCAAAATCGGTTCAGTGGTTTGGGCGTGAAAGCGAGACAGACAGACAGACAGATAGATAGACAGACAGAGTTACTTTCACATTTATAATATTAGTAGGGATGTTATTTTTCAGTCGGTTTGATTACCGGGCGTCGACAGCCAATATACGAGAATCTTTGAATGCAGTTTTATTTTATTTTTATTTAATTCTTTATTGTACACTGAAATTAACAAAATAACAAACATAAACACAATAAGATGTACAAAGGCGAGCTTAACTCAGTATTGAGTTTTCTCCCAGCAAACCTTTGGGGGATAGAGGAAAAAGCGAAACAAAAGGGTAAGAAACAAGTGCACAATATTGTAGAGAACATAATAACATAGAATACCGAAGTACTGAGAAGATTGATACCATAGTTTTTGTTTGTTTTTCACAATATACATTACGTAAATAGTTATTGAAGTTATATTCTTGTGCATGATATAGTAATTTTGTTAATATTCTGTTAACTAGGCATGAAAAGTTATTTTTTTTCTCCATTTTCATAGTTAAAAAATCCCATTTTTGTAACTGTCATTGTAATCAGTTGATTACAATGACAGTTACAAAAATGGGATTTTTTTTCTTATTTTGATAACCAGTTACAAAAACATAAAAGAAAATCTTCTTTAGTAACTGGTTATGACAGTTGGTTATAAAAACGACAATTTAAGTCTATTTTCGTAACTGGTTATGAAAGCAAGAAAAAAATTCCACGTTCGTAGCTGGTTATGACAATGACAGTTACGAAAATGGACGAAACCTAAAATACCAGTCACAGTTTGGAAATTCATAAATTTTCTGAATTAAAGCTCGTGGTGTCTGAAAAAAAAATGTACACTGCTTGCTGACCTGTCCCGTCCTCGTATTAGTAAAATGCCTGCCGGAACCAAACTGTGTCTACAACCATTGCGTAAGCATGCTATCTACAGGTTGACAAAGTTTTATGGCAACTAGATGAACGGTAGCGCATGGTAACGGCATCGGCAGTGCATAAAATACAAACAAGCATGGATTTTTATAATATGATGATAATAAAAATTTTGCTATTAACCACGACCCTGGACTGGACACGATAGACCGCACAGCGCACAATTACAATCACATTTTTTATTTTATTTCTTTGTTTATTATTCAAGTTTGCATGTCAGAAGGATATAATTACACGGTATGTGGGTTATAAACACTTAACTCTATATAAATATACGGGCGAGTTCGAGTTCCTAGCGGACCAATAGCAGCCAGATGCATCGCTGCGACGTGTTGTCGACACTATTGGTTTCTATGCATTTCTATGAAATATTTTCACTCATCTTCTTGGCCGGCATTTCATAGATATACCTACATAGAATCAGTTCTTTTCAGTCGTAGGGCTGAGCTCCACAATGATTGCATACTTGGACACAGCACTAACGTTTAAAAACGTGCACTCGCAACGAAGCTCTTAAACTTTTGGAACACGAACCCCTGTTTAAGTTTCTTTGTCAATTGTTTGTCGTTCGTGAAAACTCTCTCATATAAGTACCTGCGTTGTAGCAAATGGAAAAAGAGAATTCCCCACTTTGCGTGACAGTTGGAGGTTGGAGCTTCCTGTCTAGCTACCCAAAAATCTATCACAGACATCTTTTATAAATCAACTTGAATTATCAAGTGAGGATGTCTTTGATATTAGTAGTATGTATTTCATTTGAAGAGCCTGTAAGAGCGTGCTACGAATACAATAGCGCGCGCACCACGACGCGCCACCGTGTGTGCCGCACGTGTCTTCCACCAGCCATCGAGCTACCTTTGCGTGAATCTTGTCGCGTACCACCTACCGACGAATGGCGAACCGTACCCCACTTTGAGAAAAGCCCTGTATTATAGTAGATACTAGGCTTTAGTTTAGTTTACTACTAGAATAATGAGATAAGGACAATACGGTTCACAAAGAGCTTTAGCAAGCGCTGAAGAAGCGTGCACGCGCTTCTTGGCGATTCCTACTCATTTTTCACGATATGCACGGGATGAGTGTACCCGTGTACATCTACAGGAGCAGTACGTTGCGGGCGACCATAAATTTGCGGTGGACGGAAGTTAGCAGGTACCTTGAGCATGAAGTGCAGCAGCAAATGGGGTTTGAGATCCCGATATTATTGCCTACCTAGTATAAAAGATACTTGCCACAAAAGTAGTGTGACACACACGCACAGTAGGTAGGCATTAAATGGATTTAGTGAAAATATGGCAGGTCACAAGTATAACTGGTTTAGTACCGGCAGAGGATGCTTTTGCGAGGACATAAACTTTATAGCGGGTTGTCTCTACCTACCCCGCAAGTAAAAAGGTGAGAGTCGTATACTTTCATACATAGGTATGATAAAACAATAAAATTTAGACCAATCTACTATAGAAACAAAATGAACAATCTCATCTTGAGTTTTATATCGTGTGGTCAGATGGCCACAATAAGTAACGACAATTAAACAACAGATAGAAATATGCACAAACATATAATATAAATGAAACTGTATATTATTATAGCACACATATGCATGGTCATTGCTATAAACTTCGAGTGAAAGTTGTCAGAAACTAGTGCCTACCATAGCACTTTCACTTTATACTGTCTTTAGTAACATACGCCTGTTACGTACTATGAGAAGGGGATCCACGGTCACCGCAAAGATTCGCTTTTATTTGTCGTAATTGGCCGTTAGAATACTATGCAGGTACTTTTACTTAGTTTTAAATAGAATATGTGAAGCTAGGTATTTAGTCTTCAAAAATATGTGAGTCAAATATCATCGACTAGTGATACTCGAAATTTTTTTAACATTCGACTTTGGGGTGATGTAAAGATCATTGACTTATGAGCATAAAGTTTCCACAGTTATATTTCGTTAGAATAATATGCGCAACGGGTATTTATTTATTTCAAAACATTTTTGTAACTATATTCACATTTGCAGAATGGACATCATTCGTTCTTACGTGTACATCACATCCTAATCACGAGTATAATTATACCATTATAAGTTTAATAGCTTTTTTATTATGATGGTTTCCTTCAAGTGCAACCTCGTCGAGTGTACGACAATGCGATGATTGATTGACGTCAAACTGATTAAATCCACATCATAAGATTGATATTTTGACCTACTATTGGGCGACATGGTGTACCCGCGGTGCGCTGTGCCCCTCAGGCACTGGAGAAGGTCTTGGCCAAAGTCAACATAATTTATTTTTGCGAAGATCAGGCCCCATTCACACCTTGAGAAATACGTGTGAGGTACTTCTCTGGCCTGCTAAATGCTATCGTTATAATTATTTCATTAGTGACATTTTCCTCGCAGCTCTGAAGTTACTAAGCCTTAAGTTAAGCTATTGTTACTATCCGTCGTAATGCTGCCGCCGTGCGAGTCTAGCGGCGTGAGGTTACTTGTATCATTTAGCGGCCCTAAAATATCTGTTGGTTGAAAGCACACGTCTATAAAGCAGGAGCTGCGTGTCACGGAGATGAAAAGACTGCGGAGGATGTGTGAATTGCATGAGGAACTCTCTCATCCGCGGCAAATAAAGACGCACAAGCGCACGGGTTCTTGGCATTGCAGAAGAAATGCAGGAGAGTTGCCTTCGTTTTGCCAAGACTGCCATATAACGTGGTTAATAATGGTCACGCCACCTCCGCCAGGTCTCAGGAGGTGGCAAGCGGTGTTGCCGGAAAGCTGACCCCAGGCTCCAAAATGAAAGCATTGAATGTAATAGGGACACTACTATTTGATTTATGATGATTGTAAAAAGATTGTGAATACCTAATGGAGATATAAATAAATTCGGCCAAGTGCGAGTCGGACTCGCCCATGAAGGGTTCCGTGGGCGAAAATTGCGGTTTATGACGTATTAAAAAAAACCTACGTACTGGATCTCGTTCAAACCAATTTTTGATGGCAGTTTGCATGGCAATGTACATCATATTTTTTTTTTAGATTTATCATTCTCTTATTTTAGAAGTTAGAGGGGGAGGGGGAGACACATTTTTCCACTTTGGAAGTGTCTCTCGCGCAAACTATTCAGCTTAGAATAAAATGATGTTAGAAACCTCAATAGCATTTTTAAAAACCTATCTATACCACACGCATGCGTTTGATGAGAAATTTTTTTTTGAATTTCAGTTCTAAGTATGGAGACCCCCAAAATCTAATGCTTTTTTTCTATTTTTGTGTGAAATTCTTAATGTGGTTCACAGAATACATCTACTTACCAAGTTTCAACAGTATAGGCCTTATAGTTTCGGAGAAAAGTGGCTGTGACATACGGACGGACAGACAGACAGACGGACGGACAGACATGACGAATCTATAAGGGTTCCGTTTTTTACCAAATTTTGTTTGGCTACGGAACCCTAAAAAAGAAACTTGGGCTATGTTAAATTAACTATTCTGAACCCAAAAATATTTCCTTGGGAGTTCTTGTTTGTTCCCGATGGACGCGATAACTACTGAACGGACTTTTGTGCGGTTCTTGTTTTATTCCATAGGCCTCAGACACACATTATATCTGTCGTATTTTTGATCATAATTGTTTGAGTAAAACCGAAGATGTGACCAAAAGTCGCGATAACTAATATTGTCGTGATAGCCACCGGCATCTGGTAATATTATAAATTATCTGATCCACGCAGGCGGAACCGCGGGCTGCTAGATATTACAAACTAGCTGAGGCCCGCAGCTCAAAACTCTTTTTTTTTGTCATCGTTATTGTCATGAAAAAATGATACGTCATATTACTCAAGATTATTATGTACTTGTACCCGTCTCATCTCATAATGTCCTTTTTTCGAATTAATGACCTTTCTCAAAATGTCTTTTTCCCAAAATGGCCTTTTCTCGAAATGTCCTTTTTATCCGACTACGGCGAAGCCAAAGGAGGGTTATGATTTTGACAGGCTATGTATGTATGTATGTTCGTTTGTTCCCTCATAGCTGCTCAACTACTTATTAGAACTGGACATATAGCATATCGTTAGAATCGTCTTGATCGTCCGATGGTTATAGGCTATATGACGTGTCACTAAATCTAATGTGGCGCCCTCTAGCGGCCATAAAGTACTGTGTTGAAAAAATAAAATCCCTTCGGGGATATAGGCGTGAGTTTATGTTATGTTATGTTATGTTCTTCACTTTTGGAAACAAAAAACACCAAAGTGTAGAGGTTTAGAGTTTCTCAGTAAACAATAGTGTTATTTTATTTTGTGGGAGCACAAAACAAATTGTTATTGAGAAGCTCCTACCTGCGATAGACCAAAAATTCATTTGGCCATGAGTATTATAAAGCTTTCTTTTCATAGGTCAATCTCAGATTTCAAACATGCTTACATGCAAATTACGCAGGGGATGGGCAGCATATTCATTTCATTTCTTCTCATTGACTTGCAGTCAATTCAATTTCATTAGTTTTTATGGGTTAACCTGCTGCATGCATCGGCAGTTGTCGTATGCCGTCGGCTTTGGAATCACCTTGACAAATTAACAGAAAATATTAAACTGTACAATGTACATAGCCTTCTTTTTACCCGACTGCGCCAGCGAGAGGGTAATGTGTTTCGCGCGTATGTATGTGTCTATGTATGTAGTTTTCTTTGTTCCCCTCTACAGGCCTAACACCTAGACGGATTTCGATGAATGGGGTCTCAAATGAAAGGTATTCATCTCCCGAGTGTCATATCCTGCCTGCTATCAAGCTTGTTTCAATCTTTTAGACAGCAGTCGGGTTTTTTTATTTTTTAATAATTAATTTCTTCTTGATGAAAACTGTATAGAGGCACAAGAAGCATCTTTTTTTAAATTATGCAAAGATTTTGAATAACTGCACAAATTTTGATAAACGGAGTATGGTCGCCCAGTCACTGGAGCATTTTTTGTGTAAAAGCTGTAAGTTGAGTCACAATGGAGCTCTATATAACTTCACTGGTTAGATTGCATTTAATTTAAATCATTGTACTCATGGTTGTATGTACCTCTATCTGCACCTACTAGACGGGCAATAATTTATTAATCTACTATATAAAAGTAAGTCGGGTTTTCCTTCCTGACGCTATAACTCAAGAATGGCTGAACCGATTTGGCTCATTTTAGTTTTGAAATATTCGTGGGTGTCCAGGGAAGGTTTATAGGTGCAGCGGGAACGGAAAAATATGGCGGTACGAAGTTCGCCGGGACAGCTAGTCTACCATATAAAAATAAGTCGAGTTTTCCTTCCTGACGATATAACTCCGAACGCACGAACCGATTTGGCTAATTTTAGTCTTGAAATATTCGTGGGTGTCCAGGGAAGGTTTATAGGTGCAGCGGGAACGGGAAAAATATGGCGGTACGAAGTTCGCCGGGACAGCTAGTAATGTTATAAAAGTCAGTCAAAGTACATAATGCAAATATTTTCATTGCAATAGTTCCATTTAAATATAATATCAGTGTAATAGTTTGTAGTCACATTACAAGTTGGGCAGTGTGACCAATTGCAACTTCCATTCATGGGTGTATCCAGCAGAAGCAAGTGCGGTGCTTGCCCCACCCTGTTTTGCCCTGACCAGTTTTAAGATTATGTAAGAACTTTAAAATATGTACAGGACGACACACCCCCCGCCCCCCCCCATCCGTTTTGACTTTTGCACCATCCCTTAAAGAAAGCCGGGCACACCCAACTTTTTCAAAAAATAAAATAAAACACTTCCATTATGTTGAACTTCCTGCATTATGAATTCCTGTGTACCTGGCTAGTTAATATACATAATGTAAGGGCATTATGTATATTAACTATAATATATTGCGGTATGAGTTCCAAGTACCAAGTGACATGTTAGAACTGTGCAACAGGTATGTTATGCTTGTTATTATTTATCTTTGAAACATTGTTGAAGTCACCACATACTGCTATTCTTTTCTTACATTTTAAACATATTTCATTTTAGTATTCGAAAAACACGTTTGTAATGGCTACCTATCCCTATTTGGGTATCTGTACATATATAAAAATTATAGGAAGATTTATCAATTCAACCGCTCAGCATCCTATGTTTTAGCTTGCACCATCTGTTTAAATAACTCAAATAAAAAATTTAAGTTGAATAATAAAAAATAATATAAAATCAATATTTTCTTGTGCGTGTACCGCAATGAGTGGGTAGGAAGCTACCCACTCATTGCGGTATAGGGAGTGCTCAGCCATCACTATTTCTTAGGAGGTAATACAAGCTTTCTTGACTCGAGCATTATTCAAAACTAAAGACAAGAAATAAATATGCAAAGCAGAATACCATATAACTCAATATATTGCGCGCAAATCACATTCGCCAATGTAATTAAAAATCGATACTCAAACTATGTAAACCATACGCAACTGCAAACAGAATACGCTGTAATATATTGAGTTGGGTATATATGTATCTGAAAGTATAAATAAATCAAAAATTGTTATTGAAGGGTTTACTTGCCTTCACACGCCAATCACCGTATGTTTGAAATATAGCTGTATCGTACACAAAATCTCTTCCGCACACAACACAAATTGATGATACGTCAGATCACCACTATTTATTTTCCTCGACTGAAAAACTATCATAGACTAAATAAGTAGTTTCTGTTTCTTTTTTTTTTTAATTTATCTAGCGACCATGGATATGGGTCATTAAAGCCTTGAATAAATAGTATACAATCATAGTTGAGTTTATGGGTTTTCCTCAAAAATTTAATATTATTTAGTGTGGTTTTCTTTAAATTTTATATAATATGTATATATTTTGCTTATTTTGAGCTGGATGCGAGCCGCTTCCAACAGGTCCTATTGGAGATCTATAGGGGAGGCCTATGTCCAGCAGTGGACTTCCTATGGCTGAAATGATGATGATGATGATATATTATTTTGCTAATATAAACTAAAATAAACACTGGATTAGTAAGGCTCCGCGCAAACGTACGGTTTCCGTCCACGGTTTCCTGATCAAAAAGTCAGATTCAAAAAACCGAATGCTCCATTTTCATACAAAATGTTCTACTAGCCGCACACGTCCTTACTTTTTGCAGAACGGAAAAAACCTGACGTTCGGTTCAGAATGGAAAAAACCTAATGACGTCATACCGAACGCAGCACTCGCATACATTTTGTACTAATCGCCGCACACGTCAGGAAATTTCCATCCGGAATCGCGCTTAAATTGTGTCCAGCGTTGTCAATTCCCAAGAAAATGGGGACTTTCAAGCTGATTAGGGAATTTGTGGGGATTGTGCTTATGTGGGGCATTTAGACATTCACACTGGACCTAAACTCAGAAGTAATAAGTGGCAAGTATTATACATATTGATAAATTATTAAAGCAAAATATCCGACATTAAGGTACTATTAACTCTTTATTGGCAATATATGTACACGAGCCGCAATAAACATCGCAAGTGGTGAATATAGCGGGAAACTTCAAGAGAAGTAATGTAGTTATCAATGTCTAATATTGGGGCCTTTCTGTTGGGTTTGTGGGGAATTCAGATCATCAGTAATTGGCAACACTGCTTGTGTCTCGCTTCCGGGGTTGCCAGATTGTATTGTAACTTTTGTTACATTTTGCGTAACTTTTGACTCTCTTACGACCCAGCCCCATAGTGGTAGACGCTCTCAGCTGCATTAAGTCCCAGATGAAATAGCTGGGGCTCGTACTCAATGGCCAGTGGGATTTTAAGGAGCATCTCGGAAGACCGGCTCCTAAATTGGGCGGATACCCGAGATAAACCGAGAGGATTTGTAAAAAACAAGAAACACTATATAAAAAAACAAGAATACGTAACTTTTCCCCCGAAAATGCAACTTTTAAGCCAGCTTGTGTTACATTTGACAATTTGGCACTGGCAACACTGCTCGCTTCGAAGTAATAATAAAAAAACCTAATGCAAAAAACCGGACGTGTGCGCTCGGCACACGGAATTCCAAATCAGGAAACCGTTGACGGAAACCGTCTCCGGAAACCGTACATGTGCGGCCACCCTAAAAGTCGTAAGTACTTTATTATGCGTTTATTACGTATAAAATGCCGACGGCCATAGACGGACAGGCCTTTAACTGTCTTTGCTGACCGAAATCGTCAAGCGGCCACACACATTATTAGCCGTCAGTCCAAAATCATATATGTGGGGGTAATATAACTTATATTCTGAAGTTCTTTACTTTCCTCCCAAAAATCCCATTACAGTACATTATTTTCCCCCTTAAGGGTGGCCGCCCATGTACGGTTTCCGGAGACGGTTTCCGTCCACGGTTTCCTGATTTGGAATTCCGTGTGCCGAGCGCACACGTCCGGTTTTTTGCATTAGGTTTTTTTATGATTACTTCGAAGCGAGCAGTGTTGCCAGTGCCAAATTGTCAAATGTAACACAAGCTGGCTTGCATTTTCGGGGGAAAAGTTACGTATTCTTGTTTTTTTATATAGTGTTTCTTGTTTTTTACAAATCCTCTCGGTTTATCTCGGGTATCCGCCCAATTTAGGAGCCGGCCTTCCGAGATGCTCCTTAAAATCCCACTGGCCATTGAGTACGAGCCCCAGCTATTTCATCTGGGACTTAATGCAGCTGAGAGCGTCTACCACTATGGGGCTGGGTCGTAAGAGAGTCAAAAGTTACGCAAAATGTAACAAAAGTTACAATACAATCTGGCAACCCCGGAAGCGAGACACAATCAGTGTTGCCAATTACTGATGATCTGAATTCCCCACAAACCCAACAGAAAGGCCCCAATATTAGACATTGATAACTACATTACTTCTCTTGAAGTTTCCCGCTATATTCACCACTTGCGGTGTTTATTGCGGCTCGTGTACATATATTGCCAATAAAGAGTTAAATAGTACCTTAATGTCGGATATTTTGCTTTAATAATTTATCAATATGTATAATACTTGCCACTTATTACTTCTGAGTTTAGGTCTAGTGTGAATGTCTAAATGCCCCACATAAGCACAATCCCCACAAATTCCCTAATCGGCTTGAAAGTCCCCACTTTCTTGGGAATTAACAACGCTGGACACAATTTAAGCGCGATTCCGGATGGAAATTTCCTGACGTGTGCGGCGATTAGTACAAAATGTATGCGAGTGCTGCGTTCGGTATGACGTCATTAGGTTTTTTCCATTCTGAACCGAACGTCAGGTTTTTTCCGTTCTGCAAAAAGTAAGGACGTGTGCGGCTAGTAGAACATTTTGTATGAAAATGGAGCATTCGGTTTTTTGAATCTGACTTTTTGATCAGGAAACCGTGGACGGAAACCGTACGTTTGTGCGGAGCCTAAATCAAGAAAAAGCTCACAATCTAGCAATCTACGTGTGTTTTTGTTTATGGTATTTCCATAATGTCAAAACCTGTAAATTAGACCGCCGCTCGGTGATTGGCGGTTGGCTTAGTTTGTTATTCTATACCCTATCACGAAAGGCCTAGCCTCAGCCAGCTGCTCAGTATTGGACATTAATGTTCTTGTTTTGTTGTGGCGGCTGACTAAAATTTTACCCGTGCTATAAAAACTAAACTGCAAAAACAGTGTTTCAAAAAGAGAACTTATTCAGTCTTTATCACATTATCACTATTTACAGTGATTCTCGAAATAGTATTGTAGGTATTCTCTGCTCGAAATCTCGAACTTAGCAAGAAGTGTTCTTGTTATAGTCTTGTTGTAGAAATACTTTATTGCTACGTGTGGAATTGTGGATCAGAAATTCAGAATCAATTGATAATGGCTTCAGTGAAGAAGAAAACACAGATTAAGAGTGAACAATTGTGTAGAACATGTTTATCTAAAGAGAATGAGTTGCATTCCATCTTCGATATATTTATTGGAACAATCACAATAGATTACATAGTGACTTCCATAACTGGACTTACGGTAAATGATGGCTATATATATAATTATCAGTACAACAATATTATGTATCGTTGTACATAATATAGTTGTATTGATTTCCTGCTTGTGACATGTATGTGGAAACTGTTTACGTCCTAAAAAAATATTGAAAAAATGGCTTGGCAAGACATACTTCTTCAATATTTTACTTTGTTCAAAGCTATTTATTTAAAGCTTCACCATTTGCAATCAGGTAAAATTAGGTTCAGAACGACATGTCGTCGTCACACATAGGATATTCCCTCCGTGGTAAGCAGAGACCACTTTTCAACTATTTTTGTCTTTACACACTTCAGAAGCCACATTTACTGTCATTGAACTTTACACCTGCACCCAGCAGAGCTTGATTTCGTCCTCCCAACCATTGATTTAAATTGTTACTTAATAAGTCAGCTGGTCCAAGGCCACCCTCTGGTATCAGAATTTAGATACCACTAATTTTACCTTTAAATAAATGTTCTGAGATGCAAATGTTGAGATGGATGTGTGGTGTGACAAGGATGGATAAGATTAGGAATGAGTACATTAGAGGAAGTTTTAAAATAGTGCCAATTATAGAAAAGATGCAAGGAAATTGTTTGACCTGATTCAGACATGCAGGTTGTAACAATGGAAGTATGGCAACAAGGGGAGAAGAACACTTAAGAGAAGATGCATTCATCTCCTGAGTCCATCGACTGTGTGAGGCTAGATGATATGGCTAGGGTGTAAATGTTGAGATGACTGCAACTAGAGTGATTGATGATGATGATAAATCTGCATGTTGTGGTATAAGTCTATTCCAGAGGACACTCATAAAACACTGGTAGATGCACCTGTTGTGATGCTCTTTCAAGGCTCTTTTTTACAACCAGTGCAGTTTGACTCAGGGCCCGTTCTTATTCACCTATGACAGTGTGCCTATGTTTCAGCCATTGTCTATTAGCTTTTGTCTATACCACTGTTTCTCAAACTTTTGGCTCCACAAACACCTGTTAAATTTTCTAGATGACAGTGAAGCTCTTAATGGATAACACCTGCTCCCCGTCCCCCTCGGTATCGAGTCGATTTCTGTAGGTACTTCGTTTTTATCAAGTTCAGGTGTGATTGTGATAACACTTGCATTGCAGTCACTATAAGGGTGCAATGTCTGCCAAAATGCATTTCTACAATGCAGCAATGGTACGAACAACATACAAAATTGAACGAGAGACATTGCTAGATACTGACAATCTACCAGGATAAGGTTCCATTTTAGTGACTAACTCAACAGTAAGTGGCTGTAAACATCACAGACCATGCTGTTTTGAACTATACCAAAAATAAACCACATTCTTATTATCCATCACTCTATACTGTTGCCCCCTGTACATAATGCAGATGGTTTGCCCTTAGATAGTAATTAAAATACAAATATATAATTATTTCAATCACAAGAAGTAATACAAATACTGGTCAACACTGAGGCAAATAATAATATAACCTTAAATTTTAGATACTGAAAAATGATGGTTTACCTTCAAAGATTTGTTATGAGTGCAAGGAGAAAGCAGCAATGGCTTATGATTTTAAGAAAAAGTCGGAAGAAGCTTACATTTGCCTCCAAGAAACAACTGAAAATGAGAAAATGGATTGGTCAACTACAATAAAAATAGTAAGTTTAAAGGTCTCTGCATATGTAACAGGTTTTTTCACGGACGGGACGGGACGTGAAGTTTTGGAAATATTGTTTCATACAAAATGTATGCGGCAATGCATATGTCACGGGGCCACGGATCGGGCGGGAACGTGGCACGCACAGGGCCGGAAATAATTTTGTCGTCGACGATGTTTAGCACGTCCCGCCACGTACGTGCCACGTCCCGTCCGTGTTCCCGCGACGTATGCACAGTCACGGCAGTCACCCCGTTCGATCCGGAGAGAGAAATAGTGTTGTCGAAAAATGGATGACGAAAAACTTATCGATGTGTACGGTAACATCCAGCAATATACAATTTATCTAACTCAAATTTAGATACTAAATACAAGAGTTAGGTAGCTGTGGCGAGTTATGTATGTCTTTTTAATTAAATGTAGCAAAACATTCTTTTCATATATGAAGATACTGATAAAATTGTGTCTCATCATCCAGAAGTGGTTTGTAGAGAGTGTGGTATTCAGAAAATCTCCTTCTTTTTCACAGCCGTAGCTTCTCCATCGTCTAGCTAGAGCAATAGCCTCTCCTTTCCTATATAGGAGAACACGTGCAGGACTTAGATGCCACCCGCATACGGTGCAGAATATTCCATCAAGAACCAAGCGATTCGGCGACTCCTTCTTCTGCCGCACTATTAAGACTTGGAATTCCTTGCCAGCTCACGTGTTTCCTTCCTCCTATAGTCCCGGGTCCTTTAAGCGGGGCGTGAAAAAGCATCTGATGAGGCCGTCAAGCTGAGTGCCACCATTGTAACATGGTACGTGTTGTAATGGTGGCCCTCTTTTCAGAGACTTTGCCTTCAGCTTACCATCAGGCGAGGCGAAGTCAAATTGACGTGTCCTATATAAAAAAAAAAAAAAAAAAATAGTAATTAAAGTCAATTATTATTCTTGAAATGAACATTTCATTGGGTACAACACTAGCACGTTAGAGCACCGTCACTGCCCCGGTTTGTATGCATTAACACCACGTCCCCGTTGTCAATGGGGCAGCCACGTGCCTATCACGTCCACGTCCCGTCTGGGGTTTTATCCCGTTACGTATGCAGAGACCTTAAAGAGGTTAAAAAATATACATATTTTTAATTATGAACTAATCAGATCAATAGTCTTATTGGAATATTTTTAATTGGAATAATTTAATTGATTCTACCATGATTTATTTTATTATTTACACTGAACCTCAAGTCGAAGGTTTTCGACCAGTGTGTGTTACCAGTGATGACTTATGGCACTGAAACGTGGTCCCTCACTATGGGCCTTATGAGTAAGCTCAAAGTAGCCCAACAAGCTATGGAGAGGGCTATGCTCGGAGTCTCTCTGCGAGATCGAATCAGAAATGAGGAGATCCGTAGAAGAACCAAGGTTACCGACATAGCCCAGCGGATTAGCAAGTTGAAATGGCAGTGGGCAGGGCACATAGCACGGAGGACTGATGACCGATGGGGTCGAAAAGTCCTCGAGTGGAGGCCACGTATCAGCAAGCGCAGCGTGGGACATCCACCCACAAGGTGGACAGACGACCTCATAAAGGCCGCGGGAACGCGCTGGATGCGAGACGCTTCCAACCGGTCCTATTGGAGATCTATAGGGGAGGCCTATGTCCAGCAGTGGACTTCCTATGGCTGAAATGATGATGATGATGATGATACACTGAACCCGAACTTTTGGTTTTTTTTCCGCCGCCATGGTCATGTGGACAGATGTATATACCATCATTTTAAAGAGGAAAGATTAGTAGTTTTGTATGTAATAACAAATAAACTCAAAAACTAGTGAATCAATTCAAAAAAATTCTTTCACCATTAGAAAGCTATATTATCAGGTTATAACCCGCGCCACATATTTTGGACCTGAATCGTAAGACATACCAAGGCTCTGGCGGATTGCTTTGTAATAGTCTATGCTTAGTGAATTTGAGTTTGTCTACCGCAGTAGCACCCCATGCTATCCTCAAAAGACATCCAAGAAATGTGTACTGCGCGGTTAGGGCACATTTTGAGCACATTTTAGGTCCAAGATACGTGGCGCTTAAAAAGAAAAGGTTAAAGTAAATAAAGAAAAAGAAAACTTTTTTTAAAATTTACACTTGAAGGTTGAATTCTGGGAATTCAACCTTCAAGTGCAAATTTAAAAAAAAGTTTTTGCAAAATGGGACTTATTCTAATTTATTTTTGTAGGTAACACTTTCTTTAATACGGAAAAAACTAAAAAAGTCAATTATTTTGAAAACTTTTGATTTTCGGCCATACATATGTGGGCTCCAAATTGTAGCATTGTGGGCCCTCTGCCCTCTAACACCCCCTCACAGGAATACGTCGAATTACCAGTAACCATGTATATCATCTTCATCACTATACTATCAGCCTATACAGGATCTGAATTCCACACGGGCGGAGCTGCGAGCAACAGCTACTTGTATATTTTTTTTTATGTTTAGATAACTCCAATGAGAGGAGTGAAGACAGAAAATATGTTGTCACATGAGCAAGACGACTATACTGACAGTGATTACAACCTCTCACTGGCTAGCGGACCAGATTTGAATGAATTAGGTATGGTGTTGACTATCTTATTGTTCTCATCATAATACTATTTTTAAAATTTTTATTCATGAAGTGTTATGAAAATAAATAGCTTTTATGTTCGGAGAGGTGACTGGACAGTTGTTGGAGTTATATCAAGTCTCAGTGTGCCTTCTCCCAAATTCCTCTATCGCTTCATAAGCCCAAAATGGAGGCTTATTCCGAACCTACCCCGAAAACTTGACCCGGTCACGGATTAGGTTAGAAACTTGAAGAATTTCTTCCGAACGTAACCCTCTTCCTAAGCTGACCCGACGTGTCGTTCCTATCATAACCCGAATTGCGTTTTTGGTAATTCTCTCGCGCAATTAGACTTGGATAGATTAGGTTAGAAGGCTAATGCGGGAGCGGAGCGCAGCGGAGCTTTTTTTAATAATGATTACCAAATACGCAATTCGGGTTATGATAGGAACGACACGTCGGGTCAGGGTTAGGAAGAGGGTTACGTTTGGAACAAAAAATATTTTTTTTTCAAGTTCTTAACCTAACCCGCGACCGGGTCAGGGTTCTCGGGTCAGGTTCGGCATAAACGAAAATGGACTGGCTGAGCTTTATGTCACATCACAAAGTTTCTTCAGTTCATCTACATGTATGTATGTGGCCAAACAAATCTGATGGGGCTATCAAACCATTGTTTTGGTTACTCATTGTTAATCCTTGGCGAGCCGTCGAGAATTTCAATCGATGGTTTAAAAAGTTTTAATTCAAAATATGTACCAATATGTTGTAACACCTTAAATTTTTTTAGATGCTGTGAAAAGTGAAAGTGAGCTGCCTGACAACACGTTCAATGAGTGTAAAAAATGTTTACTGGTATTTGACACACAAACTGAATATGAAGATCACCTGAAGAAGAAATGTATTAAAAGTAAGTTCGGTATTCTATTTTTTTTCTTCATCCACCTATCCACCTAGGATCTAAAGCATAGGATCTCAGGGTTCTCCCTTCTGAAGCTTTATTTTGGCTTTTGCAGAGTTGCTACTTCATTGCTAGCGAAAAAAAATGTATTTGAGATTGTCCCAGGTGTAATTTACATCATTTATGTCTTTTAAGGCCCCGAATCAGATCAGCATCGAAAAATCGGTATTTTCGAAACCGTTTTTCTTTTTAACTATAAAACCTAAAGATCTGGAATTTACATCCCTGCATACTACAGGACATACAGAGTAACTTCACCTTTTCATAAATTCAATAAAAAGGGAGGAAATAGTTGAAAAGAGGCTTTGAACATCACTCTACTCTTTCTTATGAAACCAAATATTGTCTACAATATGTATCCAAATAATCTAAAATTTCAGATATATGTTAAATGAGTGTATTAGCATGACGTGACCTTCTTAGTTTGTAATCGTCTCCTATAAAATTATCTATTAAAATTAGTTTTACTGATTTTTACGGCTGAAAAACGAGCGAATGACCTTGAGCATTTGTATGGTCAAAGTCATTCGCGTATGTAATCACCTTAACAGGTTTCCCAAAGAATGTTTCTATAAAACTTTTGTGAGCTCTGTTCAGGGTGCAATATTGCCAGGAAGAAATGCTTTGCCAACGGTCTCTTTAATAATACATCTGATAGTTCCTTATATCTGTACTATTAATTTTGGCGTGGAATAAATAATTCTCTATCCATTTATCTATTTGTTTTAGTTGAATGCGACGACTCGGGCGGCACCTTTTGTCCATTGTGTGGCACAAGTTATGATGGAACAGATAATTTAACAAAACACATGTGGAAGTACCATTCTGATGTTATGGGCCCAAAGAAAAGAGGTAGACCGAAAAAGTTATTGACAAGTGTAAGTATTAAACATATTTAACGTGTAACTATTTAACCTTAAGGCTCCTACACG
This sequence comes from Eilema depressum, assembly GCA_914767945.1. Lineage (NCBI taxonomy): Eukaryota > Metazoa > Arthropoda > Insecta > Lepidoptera > Erebidae > Eilema > Eilema depressum. The sequence goes on along the minus strand of OU612012.1, from coordinate 43,447,503 downwards.
TAGACAAATTCATTCGCGGATGTTAGCAGCAGACGCGTCCGCCGACGTGTGGACGGGGTGATTTGCTCCTCTGTGCGTATTTAAAGTTAAATAACTACCACAGATGAGCAAGTCGCCTCGTCTGCACATCGGCGTACGTCTGCATCGATGACATCTGCGGATGAATCTGACTATGTGTAGAGAAGCCATTAGACTACCTTATACCTTATGCAATTTATACAAATTCTTATTCAACATGCACATGAACGTCACATCACAGTAAAGAGATCCCTGCAGGTCTTACGATGATAAATATTATGTTTTTTCTTCATTAAAAGGCAGGTTTGTCCAATATATATTATATTTCAATGTACAATGTGATATTGTGTAGTGAAACACAGTTAAGACTAGCTGGGTCCACATTTGTAGCACCTTGACGTATCACGATCAGTCATCGTTTCGAGTATTTGTATCATAAATATGGACGCTCATTTTGTCCATATCGTATCATTAAGGCGTATTTCTTAAAAAAATGCGTCCTTAATACGAGGTGTATCAAGATACGCGTTTAGTGCGGATTGGGCTGTATCAGTTACGTAGGATTCCTACTGCACTTTTGAATTCGACTGTACATACATACCTTTGATTTGCCTGACGTTTCGACCAGGTGTGGTCACAACTGTGACCACGGCCGGTGTAACCTGGTCGAAACATCAGGCAAATCAAAGGTATGTATGTACCTAGTGATGTACAAGTCTCGAGGCGTCCGAGTCCCTTTGCCTAGAGCTCGGTGTCATTTACAAGGCTCGCCTCGTTTGTATGGCGCCCGACGACTCGGGAGTCTTTTTCAGAGCTCGAGCTTTTTTGAAGTCACGAGTCCTTTTTGAAGGCTCGAGCTCTTTTTGAAGGCTCGAGCTCTTTTGAAGGTTCGAGTTCTTTTGAAGACTCGAGCCTTTTTTAAAGGCACGAGCTCTTTTGAGCGCTCGGTCGATCTCGAAGCATTTCTCTTAAGCGCACTAGTCCTTTTCTGCCCAGATGTTCACTGTTGTGAATCCTGTCTCCTAAACCAGGCGGGAAGGCCTGTCTCAGGAAACAGTGAGTAGATAAAAATTATAATATTAGGTTATTGTTACGAAATGAACTAATGTATTATGTATATTATATTATGTAAGGCCCCGGCTACATCTCTACGGCACGGCACCGTCCGCCGTCGCCGTCAACGGCGACGGCGCCGCGCCGTAGAAATTCACGGCGCCGTCCTACGGCGCCGTGGAAAGTGTGACATAAGGGAGGGCAATTCCCCAATTAGAGTAGTCGACTTCATAGTTCGACGTCAAAAAAACTGTAACCTGAAAACGAAACTTTACGAACCTTTACGAAGCTTTACGAACGTAAAAATTCTGAAGTAAACATTTATATTTTATCCCTTTCACACTAGTCGCGAGCTTGACGGATGACGTCTCGGTTTGATTTATATGGCGATATTAATTCAGAGAAAAATTCAGTGTGGCGTAGCATATGAAAATTTTCCCTAAATAATTATTGTTAAATTACATCTGAAATGTCTTTCACGATTAATTCTTTTTCGGATAAAATAACGCAAATGTGAGAAGAAAGTGAAGGTATACCAAAAAATAAGGATAAGAATAAAAACCAAATTGCAATTTGAACTTAAATTAGAATAAAAAACGAATTGTAACGGATTCTATTATTGTTTCTATTTTATGTAAATATTATAACAAGACGTTGACCATGGCTCCGCTTGCATGAAATAAAAGAGATCCTATTTCCGCAATCCCCAAGAATCTAATTTCGGGATACCTAAATTGTATTATTTCAAATTAAGAGGGTGTTACATACCTCCAAAGGCCACGGTAACCACTTCCCATCAGGTGGACCGTGAGCTAGTCTGCCACCTAAATCGTATAGAAAAAAGATCTATCTCCCTGCCTAGCGATTATGTCCTTTTTTATGGGTATCTGAGAGGATTTTCGCTCAACAAAAAGGACAGATTTATAGTTTGGATGACAATATAGGCTACATTTTATCCCTGTATAGGTTCCTCTAGATAGTTTTTATAATGACTATCGCATTGAGATTAAAAAACCCGACCGCAAGCTACTTTCGACTTTAATGACATTTCTTAAAAAATACGTTTTTTGACATGAATAGATGACGTTGATCACGAATATGAAAAAAAAACTGGGTATTAGTTGCCGTCGATAAGGTCGAAAATCGCCAGTGACGACTTTTTTTAGGTAATCAGAAGTTTAAAACGTAACAATATGTGTAATTCCGCCGCTGCGCTGCCTGAGATAATGTGCTCCTGACGAAAATATCGCTTATTATAACTTAGTAATTCAACCAAATGGGCATAAAAATTTCGTTGAAAATAAATGCAAGAGTAGGTTTTATTTAGGAATTTGACTAGGAGAATATCTTATAAAAATATACTACTGACATATGAACAAATTTAATCTGACCCTGATTCGCTCAAGGAAGTGCTGTCTATTGTAGTTAAATCGTAGTATGAAGTCTGATATCTCGGTCAAAGCGTTTTAGAACATTCCGTCATTTAACAACCACCTCTGCGCAGTTATCTGTATGATATATGCTCGCAAGCTTCTATTAATGCCAGGTCAACTATACTCCACTTGATTAGGTACTTAATTAAAAGTAAACAATTATGTAACGACTTTTTTATGAAAACACATACATATTATAAAGTAGGCTAACTTACTGACTCACTAGTGGTTCGATTTCTAATCTTTAAAATGAGTTTATAAACAGATAAGTATTATTATACTGAGTTTTTAAATAAAACATTAATTTTACGTTTAGTTAGGTACCTAACCAAATGTAGTATAGTTTATTATTATACTTCTTAAATGAAATTATTATGGCATAGGTAAAATTTACGCTTTATGATTAGCTATTCAATAATGTCAGTATTTTTTATAATTTCAGACAATTATTGACAAGTTATCAGAAAATGGATTTCAAATTACACCTATGAATAAAATAGAATGCTCATTTTGCAAACAGCATTTCCAAACCAAAGAAGATTTGGGAATTCATATGTTAAGCCATAGAGGTAAGTGCGTGACCTTCATCACGGCGTTAGGGGTTATGTACGGGGTTCTTCTGTACTTTCTCTTTTTCATTGGCTTTTAATAGAGCGTCTGCCGTCTGACCTATCTCCGAGAGAACAGCCTGCGTCACAGCCTCGTCCATTAATCAGCAGGTGTACCTGCTAGTAGGTGAGATGGCATCCCCGAAGATCTTGTTTAAGGGCCCACGTATAACATGTTTACGCGAATACTAAAAGCTTATTTTCAACCGACTTCTAAAAAGGAAGAGGTTCTCAATTCGGATGTTTATATTTTTTTATGATTGTACGCGCTTAACTTTAAAATAAATAAGTATGTGTATTTTTTCAGATATGAAGATATTGAGCTGCGAAATATGTAAAAAAATGTATCTGGAACGAAAATTTATAGACGAACACACTTGCAGTGAAGGAAAAGTTAATATCCGTTGTTGAAAGTTTATTTTCTATTTTTCTTAATAACTTACTAACATATATTTTTTTTAAGTTACAGGATCCATCTACTACAGAATCGAATGAAAAAATACATATTGGTTTCTTTTCCGAAAGAACATTACAGGAACTTATAGAAACAAATACTGACACGGTATGTATTTGATCAACAAGTATGTTACTACCTTAGACTATATACAAACTCTATACCTAGACGCAACAAGTGTCATTTCAACGCGGCATAAAAATGGCCACTACTTCGGTATAAGATAACATATACAATACATACATGCATCCCATGATATACACACATTGACAGTTTAAAGAACAGTATTAGCATTAGAGTACGTTTTTTATCGTCCGAAAAATCCCCACGGATACTTCACACTAAACGCGTTTTTCACGCCAGTTTCTGCGATATATTTTGTTTGCAAAGCTGTGTCTATACCGTATACGGTCTAAGGTAGCTCTAGCTATAAGTCCTTAGAGTATACATTGCTATAGAGCGCGCCTTACAAGTATGAACTGCTATCATGGGTATGAACATTACCGAGGCTCCTGGCTCAACCTCAATCAGTAGCAAAACAGTACCCGTCAAAATGACTTCGCAAATAATATTTAATTCGATATGTAAATCAAAATTTTATACAACATCGTATATTTGTAGTAATAATGACGCAAAAATAAGACAAAATGACGTCATTTTTTTGTATTTTGGCTTTAATTTTATCCATGCATATCAAATCGAACAAAAAACTTCATAACAACAAACTACATTAATAAGTGCATCTATTGATATTTTCGGTAATGCATGAAACGTCACTATAGGTGCGCTATAATACCATCGCCAAGTATCTGCTAACACTCGGCGCCAAAGACCTGAGTGATAGGCGCGCTCTATATATAATGTATACTCTAAGTATAAGTCAATGTATTCTATTTTCTCCATTCTATTCAAATTATGAATGTAGAGGCCTTTAGGAGCAGACATTGACCCAAGAATTGACGAGTGTATTGCTGGGACATAGACATAGAAAGGACTATGACAACTATAAGATGTAAATTATGACAACCAGTGTTTATTGTAAACAAAATATTAAGGGTAGGGTAGCCAGAGCTCACTGAAGAGTTTTTGTGCTGTCAGTGGGAAGACAAAAGGCTTTTTTTTATGGGACACGTCAATTTGACTTCGCCTCGCCTGATGGTAAGCTGAAGGCAAAGTCTCTGAAAAGAGGGTCACCATTATAGACACGTATCATGTTACAATGGTGGCACTCAGCTTGACGGCCTCATCAGATGCTTTTTCACGCCCCGCTTAAAGGACCCGGGACTGTATGAGGAGGGAAACACGTGAACTGGTAAGGAATTCCAAGACTTAATGGTGCGGCAGAAGAAGGAGTCGCCGAACCGCTTGGTTCTCGATGGAATATTCTGCACCGTATGCGGGTGGCATCTAAGCCCTGCACGTGTTGTCCTATATAGGAAAGGAGAGGGTGGGATTAATTGGAAGAGCTCATCAGAACATTTACCATGGTAGAGACGGTAAAATACCGCCAAAGATGCCACATCTCTACGCAATTTCTGTTTTGTCTTCTGCGCTGACGGTACAGAAACATTTTTCTTACAGTGTTGGCAGCACGAGTGTGACTCTCCAGTTGTTGCACAATTCCATAGGCCACCGTAACCACTTTCCATCAGGTGGGCCGTGTTCTTGTCTGCCACCTAAGTGGTATCAAAAACATAATTTAACTTTTTTTTTTCAGGAAAAGATTACAGTACTAAAAATGTGTAGTACTTGTAGATGTGTATTTTTATTTGAGAAAGATTACACCAACCATAACGATACTGAACATCCAGAACTCTCCCAGCGGTGTAATCTTTGTGCAAAGGTAATTTTGATAACCCTTACCTGCCTATATTTTTAAGGTATGTTTCCGTAGCCGACCGCATGCGACAACTGCCGACGCACGCAGCATATGCGCGTAATTCATTGCAACTTCTCAATGGTCCCCTTTATCCAAACAAACTTACAAATCTGTGTAATATTAGTACATTATGGTACAAGCGTGTAAAGTTGGTGATTACTCACCATACACGCGAGTGGCATACGGCTATTTTCAACACACTTGCGAATAAAATTATACTAAAAATACTACATAACACAATCAAAACACAATAGTAAAAATCTATTTGTTTACATATGCGCGCGCAACTAACATTTTTTTTTATTTGTTTCTTTCGGAACAGGCTAAGGTGCTATCACCATTCTGCCTTGTCATCTACTTACTTATTTGAATTATGATTTTTTTTTCTCTGTAAATACTCACAGAAAAAAAAAATCATTTTAGTGAAAGTTTTGTTTATTACCTAAACACGTATTAAAAGTAGAAATTATCTTTTAAAATACGAAGTTGCATGAAATGAGTAAGCAATAGGTATATTAATTCGTTTGTAATATTGGACACGATATTTTTGTATTGAAACTTTTTTAAGAACAAAGCAACTTAATCAATGAAATTAAAAAAAAGAAGTCTATAACTCACTTTTGTGAATAATAGCAATGAAAAAGTCACAGTTTTATAATAGGTGTCATTCCGTGCTTAATTGCGGTGAAATAAAAGCCTGTTTATAAGCAAGTGTGTTGAAAAATATCTTACTGTACCTGTATTCGCAAATAAACTATGATTATGATTATTATCCGTGTCGGAGTTTAACAAGTAGTAGGTACGCTGTATGTGCTACAGGCGTCTGGCGTTGTCGTATGCGGTCGGCTTCGGAATCATACCTTTAAGGTCCAACCCCACCAAACGGACGGCATCGGCCCGGATTTTACAATCTTCAAACAAAATTAAATCTTACTATCACAGTGTTTGAAGTTTATATTACCAAGTCACGCACAACAGCTTGACAGCGACGTGCGGCGGCATGACGCACGTCAAGCTGTCATGCGTGACTTGGTAATATAAACTTTAAATGCTGTGATATAAGACTTATTTTGTTTAAAGATTGTAAAATCCGTTCCGATGCCGTCCGTTTGGTGGGGTTGGACCTTTAGTATATTTTATCATTTGTTTTTAAGAGGTCTTTTTAGTACCTACCCTAGAGAGAGACTCATACTGTCTTGTGCGTAATGTTATTTTCATTTTAAACCGGTGCGATTTAAGCCGTCGCTGAAATAATGATTGTCAGCAAAATAGTAGATCTGCTGCCAACTAACCTATATCCAGCGCTGTCTAGAATGATCAATACTCGATGTATTTGGCGATAGACCTACCATATTTTTGGCAGTAGATGGATGGAGAAAAAGAGTGAATAAAATGTATACGGACGCCAAAATTCGTGACAAGCCTCCTAACATTTAATCGATGTTTCAGGTATTTGCCTCTGTAAGGTCTGCTGCTCGTCACAGAGCCATATGTAAAGGAATAGAAAGGAAATATAAATGCAGTACTTGTGGTCTCATGTTTGCCTATGAAATATCTCTGAATAAACACATATTGAGGTATCACAAAGGCCAGAGTGTGTCGGTCAAGTTTATCGATACGAAGACCAAACGTGAAGACAGACAGTACCAATGTGACACTTGCAACAGGTGTTTCTACAAGTAAGTTGATTTGAAGGCTACCGTCGAAGTTTTCCAGCTGTATTCGAAGTTGTACTTTCGTCATCTACTCTTTCTCACGATTTAGCATCTCTTGCCTTTTGCGGGAGCGACTAGCGTCTGACTCTCTAACCGACAATTTTACAGCAGGGTACCGACTAGCAGACAAGCACACGGCCCATCTGATGGAAAGTAGTTACCGTAGCCTATGGACGAGTGCAACACCAGGAGAGTCGCACTCGTGCTGCCAGCCCTGTAAGAACAGAGAGATTATGTGCCGTCAGCGTACAAGATAAGTAGGACAAGCCTTTATTCTTCCCACTGACAGCACAAAACCTCTCCAGTGAGCTCTGGCTACCCTATTAACCGGGAACACAACACGGGGTTATTTAGCCGCGGTATTCACGGCTACGCTATACGAGGCCCCATACACAAACTGCCTTAGAGAATTGACTCATGTTTTTTATCCAAAACCTTGTGTATTAATTTGTATATTAATGAATAGCCTCAGAAGAATCATCGCTAGGATGATGATGATGATGATTATTTTACCTTCCCCTCATTGAACATGGACGAACAGCCCCTCTAGACAAGTGGCAATTCGTTGCTCGGCGTATGATGGAATAGAATGCCAAATGTATGGGATTTGACGTATATGACAGGCGTCAACGAATGTCAAAAACGTCAAATCCTATACATTTGTCATTCTATTCCATCATACGCCGAGCAACGAATTGTCACTTGTCTAGGGCCTCTGTACCCTTAGCACGAAAAACGTTAATTTTGTACTTACAGGAGAGACTCGCTGGTCAAACATACCAAACTGCACATGCCCAGTGAAAAATGTTTTGAATGTGATGTGTGTGAAAAAAGGTTTCATAGAAGAGACAACTTACGGTCAGTACATTCTATTTATGTACACATATTATTATAACCACTGCACTGATTAAGAATATACTTTACTCCTTTCGGTTAGGTACTTAACTAAACGTAAACAATCTTGATGTGTCTATTTAATCTTCCTCCTAGCGTTAATTCCCAGTCGCATCCGAAGCTTTCAGCTCGGAGTCTGGGGTCCGCTTTACCAGTCATAGCTACAGATTTGGCTAGACCTCGATATTTTCCGTGAAGCGATTGCCATCTGACCTCCACGACCCAATGTTAACTTTAGGCGATATCAAAGCTTTGCAGCTAGACTGTTGTTTTTGGACTTTTTAGGGCACCAACTACCCGTAACGACTGCCATAGATGTTCTTATGGCAACCGGGACCGACGGCTTAACGTGCTCTCCGAGGCACGACCAGACCAATGCAAATACTCATATTTAATGCACACAAATATTTGCACTGAGCGGGGATCGAACCCGCGCCACCTGCGTAGCGGCCGCGTTCACTACCGCTACGCCACGGAGGCTGTCGATGTGTCTATTTAATATGTTTTATTTAAAAACTCAGTTTATAAATATTTTTCGGTTTGGACTTATTTTGAGGACTAAAAACCGAAATCGAATCACTAGTCAGTCGGTTTTAATAAAGAGTCGTTAAAAGATTGTTTACCTTTGGTTAAGTACCTAACCGAATGAACTATAGATTGCCACTAGAGATGTGCTATGCATACATTGCTTTGTATGCCTTTGATATCTATCAAAGGCATACAAAGATATATATATCCAACAACCATTATTCGTTGGTCCACATAGCATAGCATTTTTTTATATACAAAGATGCGTGCTATGGACGGAGAATAGATTCGGATTTTGAATATTTGTAGGAGGTTTCATAGAACATAGAAAATAGGTTTTAGTCAATGGTTACATACAGAGAAGAAAAAGTATATTTTCATAACTGGTTATGAAAATTACGAAAAAAGAAAATATAAGTGTTTATTAGTAACTAGTTACAAAACAGTGAAACAAATTACTTTTTCGTAGCTGGTTATGAACCATATAGTTACCAAAGTAGCTGAAGGGGTGTTTTTTAGTAACTGGTTACAAAACAGTGAAAAAAATTACCGTTTCGTAGCTGGTTATGAACCACATAGTTACCAAAGTGGCTGAAGGGATCTTAAGCCCCGTATTCATGGTAAATATTTGTTTAGCAACAAAGTTAAATCAACGTGTTGCGTTGTCGTCAACATGTTGTTCGCAACATTGCGTGTTGCAGAGTTGATAACGGCGTAGGTTAAGATAATTATGATAAGTTTCCAGCAACATTCTCTCCGCTCATCAACAATGTTTCATCAGACCTAGCGAAGACCTGCCGGCTGGTCATCATCTCCAGTGGCCAACTTGGAAGTCTTCAAAGCGCCTGCGGACTCAGGTTGGCCGCTGCAGGGAAAATATGGCAAAATGGGGCTTTATCGACCGGTCGCAAGAGTCCTGCGATTGCGGGGTCCAATCGCAGTCCATGTCGCATTTGCTTTCTTGCTCGCTGTGCCCCGTCACTTGTACTACCGATGAACTCTACAGAGCAACTGAGGACGCTATTGCTGTGGCCAAGTTTTGGGCCGACAAAATTTAAAAGTCCAGATCTAGTCATTGACTCGAAGAAGAAGAAGATCAACAATGTTGATCAAATGTTGCTGAACAAATGTTTACTATGAATACGGGGCTGTGGTAGCACATGTCTGGGGGAAAGGCAGCCGTTACTGGTTATATTTTCTTCAGTTCCCACAAGCGAGTGCACGAGGTGAAGCGCGACAAGGGCTCCTCAAGCACGTCCTTGTGCCTCTACTGCGGCCGCAGCTTCTCCAACTCATCCAACTTGATAGTGCATATGCGTCGCCACACTGGCGAGAAGCCGTACAAATGTGACTTTTGCGGCAAAGGTTAGTAGAATAATCTCAATAAAAAAGACGTGTGGCACTCGGGGACTGCCGCGGTAAAGCTATTGCATAGCATTTTTTATGAACTTATGCAATTATAATAAATTATAATTTGAATTTGAATTTGAGTTTTGTTTTTTGAGTTTTGAGTTTTGTTTTGTTTTTTGAGTTTTTAGTTTTTTTTTGAGTTTTTTTGAGTTTTTTGAGTTTTTTGAGTTTTTTGAGTTTTTTGAGTTATTTGAATTTGAATTTGAAAACTAACAACTTATGCAATTATAATTACTTACGTTAAGCGGAGCTACTTCGGAGCAGCTCGGCTCGATTCGTGCGAGCTCGGGGGGTGTTACCATTTTTCGTTACGGAATTTCTGGATTCGGTCTCCACGCTCAAGGTCCGCGATAGAAGCTATGCAATAGCTTAATAAAATTCTAAATGTTGTATGATTAATCTTGCATTGCACAGATCATTATAGCTCTTATATTAGAATGACATAGATTTGCTACATACGTTTTGAAGAAAGCTTTTTTCGTTATTCTTCACTTGATGATGGAATCAGTCCAGAAAGAGTGTGGACTGAGCTATTCACCCATCAAGTGTCTTTGACACCTTGCGGCCATCCTTAGATATGACATGCATTGTTGAATGCAAAACCAAGTACCCCAGAATAGTTATCTAAATCTTCTCCCAGCAGTCCTGAAGCAGCGCTTGGTGGCGAAGGTTGGGCTTATGTTTTAGAATGTGACATCAACAAGTAGCAAAAATCGTGTCATTGCTCAATACGGTTGTCGCTGGACTTCACACAGAGGATTATGAAAGGTCAGCCAGGGTACGAGGGATCTGCAGACCTAAGACGGCGTGCGGTTTTAGTCGGTTCGAGTCCGTCATAACCGCATCCGGCGGCCGGCGAGGGGAAAATGGACATCTGTCCATGACAAGGAAAATTGTTGTTTTGTTTATTAATACTCGTTATTATGAAGCTACTGCTTTTTTTTTCTATCATTTCACTTATGTCCTTCAGGGTTCCCAAGATCGTCAGATCTACAATGTCACAGAAGGTCTCACACTGGAGAGAAACCTTGCATATGTCGTATTTGTGGCAAAGGTAAACCTTTCAATCAGATATATTTTGAACTGTTATTGGTTGCTCTGTTTTGATATCTTTACTAATAAAAATTACGTGTTGGCAGGTTTTTCGCGGAGCAACAAGTTGTCCCGTCACATGCGCGTCCACACAGGTCAGCGGCCATACAAGTGTACCTATTGCGAAAAGGCGTTTTCACAGAGTAATGACCTGACTCTGCACATACGCAGACACACTGGGGACAGGCCGTACATATGTGAAGTGTGCGGCGACAGATTCATTCAGGTGATTAGTTTGCTCATACATTTTCCATACAGTCACGCGTCTACTCAAAACATTACTCAGCAGATGGAAAACAGAGAAGTAGGTGGGTTCTAACCGCTCTTCACCATCACGGTGTTTTTTCGTGAGGAAATATAATTATGATATCTCCTCTCCCGTATATCGCACGTGTTATTGCGCACCCTAATTTGCGAAGCACGTGTACACCGGAAGATCTCATGAGTGCGTCTGAAAACGCTATCGGAGTGGCTGCACACTGGGCAAACCTTAGAGTATACATTGCTATAGAGCGCGCCTTACAAGTATGAACTGCTATCACAGTGGTATGACAGTACCGAGGCTCCTGGCTCAACCTCAATCAGTAGCAAAACAATATCCATCAAAATGACTTCGCAAATAATATTTAATTCGATATGTTAAATCCAAATGTTATACAACATCGTATATTTGTAGTAATAATGACGCAAAATACCGCAAAATGACACCATTTTTTTGTATTTTGGCTTTAATTTTATCCATGCACATCAAATCGAACAAAAAACTTCATAACAACAAACTACATTAATAAGTGCATCTATTGATATTTTCGGTAATGCATGAAACGTCACTATAGGTGCGCTATACCATCGCAAAGTATCTGCTAACACTCGGTACCAAAGACCTGAGTGATAGGCGCGCTCTATATTTTTATAATGTATACTCTAAGCGGCAAACACAATACGACACGATATGCCGTCGACTCAACAGAAGGACAAGATTCCTATTCCTTGAAACAATTGCGTGCGCCGTTATTAGCGCAGTTGTAGCCGCATCCTAACACATATTGTACTAAAACAGACAGACAGCATCCGTGGCGTAGCGGTAGTGAACGCGGCCGCTACGCAGGAGGCGCGGGTTCGATCCCCGCTCAGTGCAAATATTTGTGTGAATGAAATATGAGTATTTGCATTGGTCTGGTCGTGCCTCGGAGAGCACGTTAAGCCGTCGGTCCCGGTTGCCATGAGAACATCTATGGATGTCGTTACGGGTAGTTGGAGCCCTCAAAAATCCAAAAACAACGGTCTAACTGCAAAACTTCGATATCGCCTAATGTTAACATTGGGTTGTGGAGGTCAGATGACAATCGGTTCACGGAAAATATCGAGGTCTAGCCAAATCCGTGGTTAAGACTGGTAAAAGCGGACCCCAGACTCCGAGCTGAAAGCTTCGGATGCGACTGGAAATTAACGCTAAGAGGAAGAAGATTGTACTAAAACAGATATCGCAATAACGCGTGCGGTATTATCTACGGATAATAACGTCTTTGTATTAACCCTTAGGCACTGGGCACACAGAAAAGTCGTAAGACGCAGATGGGGCGCGGACCTTTGTTTTACTGCGTCCCTTTCATACAAAATGTATAGAAGCGTCGCGGCCCACGTCTTACGTCTCTTCTGTCTGGCCTGCGCTTTATGGTCCAACCCCACCAAACGGACGGCATCGGCCCGGATTTTACAATCTTTAAACAAAATTAAATCTTATTATCACAGTGTTTGAAGTTTATATTACCAAGTCACGCACAACAGCTTGACAGCGACGTGCGGCGGCTTGACGCACGTCAAGCTGTCATGCGTGACTTGGTAATATAAACTTTAAATGCTGTGATATAAGATTTATTTTGTTTAAAGATTGTAAAATCCGTTCCGATGCCGTCCGTTTAGTGGGGTTGGACCCTTAGTCACCTTACACGTCACGCACTGGAGGAGATAAGTTGACCCTAGTAATGGGAGTATGGGAGGGTTTAGTCTCGCCAAAAACCGTTTCAAATTGATTATGACTATTTCAGGGAACAGCATTGCAGAACCATAGACGGGCTCACGGACATTTCCCGACCACGCCTGCGGAGATACCGACTGTAGTCGCACTCACTTACCCCGTTCAGAATATGAGTCATAATACTCATTAATTTAATATTTTAGGGATGAACTCTAATAAAATTATGTATGAACTGTAATTAAGTACCAACTAATTAAGTACGAACTGTAATTAAGTACCAACTAATTAAGTATGAACTGATATATTTAAATGCAAGGTAATTTAATAAGTTTTAGAATCAATAAAGTATATAGCCCACAAAATGTGTTATCAATAGACATTATAATTGACAAAAAAGGGATTTTCTGAAGGGATTTCCCTCCAAAATTTCAAACTGCGACGGCGCCTGATTTTAATTCACCTTTGTCTAATCCTCCGGGGATAAAGGCGTGATTATAATTATATATGTATGTATTGCTCAGGACATAATTATATCTTAGACCTAAAATGTGTTCAAAATGACACCCAGGAAACGTGTACTGCGACACGTTTCCTGGGTGTCTTGAGGATAGCACGAGTGCTACTGCGGTGGACGAACTCAAATTCATCAAGCATAGATTATTATAAAACAATCCGCGCGCGCCAGGGCAATGACACTTGATGCGTTTTGTGTAATATACCTACACCCGTATTCACAAACAATACTTCGCTATGCGTGCTACCAAAACTGTGCAAAGAACGACAAATTCTCAGTGCGTTCGTTTTGGTAAGCCTTTTTATTCATTGATAACACTTAAGTAATACTTCGTTGAGGGAACGCACTGCGTTAGATATTGCTCCGTGATGTTTGTGAATTAATTTTACCAGCCCTATGCGCTCGAGCACACTATGAGACCTCACAGTATTGTTTGTGAATACGGGTGCTAGTCTAAGCATCTAAATATTTTCACAAACACACATAATACCACGGTAGAATGGGAAACAAAAGCTACAATGTAGTTGTCTGTTTTATTGTTTAGTTTTGTGTCACATCGCCATGACGCCGGTGCGGCCGTTGCTGCTGTTCGTGCAATACCGGCCGGTACACTGCAAAAGTAAAGGTAAAATGGGGTGAATAGGGATCAAAGGGTGAATAGGGATAAAATGCTCGTTAGATTTTTGTAATAATTTCCTATTTTCTCCCGAAGTATTTAACCAGATATTATTGATAACTCTGCTCATTATTACATTGAACTAATCCATAATATCACTAAAATAACTACAGAATTCAGCTGACCATTTTGTCCCTATTCACCCATTGATCCCTATTCACCCCATAGTACCGTTAATAAACATCGGGATGAAACACTGATCCTGTATGTGGTATAAATAATACAGATCAGTGGGTTCAAATTACAACGTCCATCTAACGCCAAACTAAACGTAGCTTGTATGTAGTATGGGTACCATGGACTTCCCAGCTTTATTTAAAGGATGGGGCTAAACTCCAATCGGATCCGGGAGGTTGTCGTGTGGAGGGGAAGGGGGGGGGGGGCACGTTTATATTTAAAAACAATTAACTTCGGGAAGAGCAGAGCCGAGTGGTCACTTCCCCCCCCCCCCCCCCCCATACTTGTCCTTGCGCGGTTACAGGGAACGTGGCCCCTCAAAATCGTGAACATCTAATTCAAAAGTCTTCAAAAAAAGGGGTATTTTCTGAAAATTTCCGCGCTTAAAAAAAGTGACCCCCCACAGCGGCCGCACCTGCCCTGGACTGAGTATGCCCATGGCTTGTACTAGAATGTTTATAAACATATTTCTTGTATGCCTACATAGAAACATTCAGAGTTTCAGACTAATGAAAACAAAATATTCACGTATTACCTTACCTACTGATCATCTAATCATCGTCATCGTCATAGTCCTCATTGCGATTATCCAGTCGCCTCCAAAGTTTACACTTTTGGGTTCGCTTATCGTTTTTGATTGTTATGTGTTGGATTTCCTGGAAGCAACTGCCACCTGACCTCCCAATCCTAACATAATATAAAAATACGATATTTACCAGAGCTTCACAGCCAGAACCGGTGCACTGTAAATGAAAATAGATATTGCATCTTATACCTACTGCCGTTACTCAATATTATAGGGGATAAAAAAATCCACGCAGATTAAAATTTAACACTTACGTGTGATTGACATCTGCCGGCATTACACTGCAATGAATAGTAACAATATAAAAATGTTGCATCCAGTAACACCTGTGACTCGTGGGGCATTTCTTTACCAACCAGTAACACCAATATTTTGCGGTGTTACTCGTTGGGACTACAATTGTTGTGTGGCGATACCACGTGTACCCAGCGAGGAAGGGGCCGCGGCCGGCCAGGCGTGATCACCTTGCCTGGTCGGAGGATCCTCCCTTTGGTTGGAGGAACATTACCTCCACAGTGGTGACCCCGACGTGATCTGATCACGTAACCTTCACTGAGCATTTTCAGCAACATTCTCATCGTCACATCCCGTTCACTTCTTCCGCATGAGCGGTAATCAAGTCTTCGCCATCCAGCACTTTCGGCCATTACAAGGCTACAACCATAGCCTGCAGCACCCGCTGCAGCCTGGTTACCCTTCGGCCACGCCTGCATCTAATGCACGGTACACGTATCACACAAATATTTGCACTGAGCGGGGATCGAACCCGCGCGGCCTGCGTTACGGCCGCGTTCACTACCGCTACGCCACGGAGGCTGTCACTTACATAAAATAACTATAATCTTTACCTCGGCAATGCATCCTGTTCCTTGGCACTGTTTGAGGATTTTTTAAATACGAGTGTTAGATGTTAGAGCGGAAACACACGATGCGTTGCGGCGACGCACCGCAGAAATTTCGCCGCAGTAGCGGGCACACGAGCGGTGCGACGCCGCTGCGTTGTTATGACGCAGCGGCGCCGCGTGCGCCCCAGCTGCGTTGTAATGTCTGTTAATAATAGTGCAAGCGCTAGAGGTAGTTGAGTATGCAAAATCCGAGTGACGGCAACTATGACCGGATTCTTATACCTGATCCTCTGATAAATAATGACAAAGAAATCTTGCCGCCGGGTGTGATGGTCCCTTCCCGCTCCCTTCACATCCCCTCTGCGCCCTTAAAGTACCTAAGCCACAGAATAAGTAATAGTACCTAAGCATAGCGCACGTATGCGTTTAGTGTGTTTCTACATCTATTGACGTAAAGAAGTTGCTTTATTAAGTCGTGTTTTTGTATCCATTTTTATTTTATACTACTTAGGTGGCAAACAAGCACACGGCCCATCTGATGGGAAGTGGTCACCGTGGCCTATGGACGTATGCAACACCAGGGGCATCACACTCGTGCTGCCGACTGCCAACCCTGAATCCATATTTCCATACTAATATTATAAATGCGAAAGTAACTGTCTGTCTGTCAGTCACGCTTTCACGCCTTAACCACTGAACCGATTTTGATGAAATTTAGTATAGGGGTAGATTAGACCTTGAGAAAGGACATAGGCTATGTTTGGTCGCGATAACCGACATCCACGCGGGCGGAGCCGCGGGCAAAAGCTAATATAATATATATCGATGATAAATATAATAACATTTTGCTGACAATATTAGTATCATTAATGCTACAAAATATAGGTAGGTATTATATAAAAGTACACTTTTACGAAAAGCTCAACAGTGACTTACGTCCACGACAAAATGACTATACAATACAAGCCGTCTTTACCAGAGTTATTAATTCCCCCCATGTAAATGAACTGTAAATTGTCGCACAAGGTCTTGTAATTTTATTGCAATAAATCTGAATTGGTTTGTATTTCATTATGTAAATGCATCAATAACAAATGTCAAAATTAAAAATAAGTATTTTTTACCTACTTTAAGAAAATTTATGCTTGAATTCGCTGGTTGTTCGAATAACTTTTTTTTTTTTTAAATATTACTTTTATTTTCGTTTTTTTTTTATTAAGTACCTATTTAAGAATCCATCCTCACTTTTACCATTAGAACAAACTATAAATTATAACGGAAATATTCATTAAAATGATTTTATATCATGTACCTATTCAATACATTTCCTTTACGAATAAGATAACAGGGGGTAAAAAAATGGACCAGAAAATAGACCGGCAAGATCCACATTATCGTTCTTGGACCTTTTCTTCACTTAAATCCGTTGGCGAAATTCGGTACTCACATTTTGCATACTCATACCTCTAGCGCCCGGTCTATAAATCATAAACAACTACGCGGCGGCGGTGCGGCGCGCGCCGGAGCGGTGCCGCTCCGGCGTCACAACGCATTCACCCCTCCCCGCCTCGTCTCGGTGGTTGCAAGTCCGGCGCGGCGACGCAGCGCATCGTGTGACATGCTACAGATATTTCTATGTAAAACGACGCAGCGACACCGCTCCGGCGTCGCGCCGCCGCCGCAACGCATCGTGTGTTTCCGCTCTTAGAGCGGAAACACACGATGCGTTGCGGCGACGCACCGCAGAAATTTCGCCGCAGTAGCGGGCACACGAGCGGTGCGACGCCGCTGCGTTGTTATGACGCAGCGGCGCCGCGTGCGCCCCAGCTGCGTTGTAATGTCTGTTAATAATAGTGCAAGCGCTAGAGGTAGTTGAGTATGCAAAATCTGAGTGACGGCAACTATGACCGGATTCTTATACCTGATCCTCTAAATAATGACAAAGAAATCTTGCCGCCGGGTGTGATGGTCCCTTCCCGCTCCCTTCACATCCCCTCTGCGCCCTTAAAGTAAGCATAGCGCGCGTATGCGTTTAGTGTGTTTCTACATCTATTGACGTAAAGAAGTTGCTTTATTAAGTCGTGTTTTTGTATCCATTTTTATTTTATACTACTTAGGTGGCAAACAAGCACACGGCCCATCTGATGGGAAGTGGTCACCGTGGCCTATGGACGCATGCAACACCAGGGGCATCACACTCGTGCTGCTGACTGCCAACCCTGAATCCATATTTCCATACTAATAATATAAATGCGAAAGTAACTGTCTGTCTGTCAGTCACGCTTTCACGCCTTAACCACTGAACCGATTTTGATGAAATTTAGTATAGGGGTAGATTAGACCTTGAGAAAGGACATAGGCTATCTAAGGACATAGGTTTGGTCGCGATAACCGACATCCACGCGGGCGGAGCCGCGGGCAAAAGCTAATATAATATATATCGATGATTAAATATAATAACATTTTGCTGACAACATTAGTATCATTAATGCTACAAAATATAGGTAGGTACAACCTACCTAGGCATATATAAAAGTACACTTTTACGAAAAGCTCAACAGTGACTTACGTCCACGACAAAATGACTATACAAGCCGTCTTTACCAGAGTTATTAATTCCCCCATGTAAATGAACTGTAAATTGTCGCACAAGGTCTTGTAATTGCAATAAATCTGAATTGGTTTGTATTTCATTATGTAAATGCATCAATAACAAATGTCAAAATTAAAAATAAGTATTTTTTACCTACTTTAAGAAAATTTATGCTTGAATTCGCTGGTTGTTCGAATAACTTTTTTTTTTTTAAATATTACTTTTATTTTCCTTTTTTTTTATTAAGTACCTATTTAAGAATCCATCCTCACTTTTACCATTAGAACAAACTATAAATTATAACGGAAATATTCATTAAAATGATTTTATATCATGTACCTACTCAATACATTTCCTTTACGAATAAGACAAGAGGGGGTAAAAAAAATGGACCAGAAAATAGACCGGCAAGATCCACATTATCATTCTTGGACCTTTTCTTCACTTAAATCCGTTGGCGAAATTCGGTACTCACATTTTGCATACTCATACATACCTCTAGCGCCCGGTCTATAAATCATAAACAACTACGCGGCGGCGGTGCGGCGCGCGCCGGAGCGGTGCCGCTCCGGCGTCGCAACGCATTCACCCCTCCCCGCCTCGTCTCGGTGGTTGCAAGTCCGGTGCGGCGACGCAGCGCATCGTGTGACATGCTACAGATATTTCTATGTAAAACGACGCAGCGACACCGCTCCGGCGTCGCGCCGCCGCCGCAACGCATCGTGTGTTTCCGCTCTAAGTCTCAACTTGCAGTACCATACTCCATTCGGTTAGGTATCTAGGTATCTTGATGTGTTTATTCAATATGTTTTATATTTAAAAACTCGGTGCAGAAATAATATTCATCTGTTTACTTATTTTATAAGAATAAAAACCGAAATCAAGCCACTTGTTAGTCATATAATGAGCAGTTTTCCAGTAGGTATTTATAGGGTTCCTAAAGACGCGCTAGATGGCGCAGCCGGCACTTTTGGTAAGAAGAGTGTGGTGTCACATCTAGAGTTCCCTAATTTATGGAAAAAATGTTCTGCGGTTTTGTAATGATTAACTTTACTTAAATATTCTGTCATTTTTTCTGATACAATTATTTTAAATATAATATTATTATTTTAAATCACAGACAGTGACGCGAAAAGAATTAAGCGTTTTATTATATTTTATCTATTATAATATGGGTAAATGAAATTAAACTTTCGCAACATTGCAAATTCATGAAAAAATAATACTACAAACAAACCACAGAGTACATTAAAATTACCAAAAACTATGCTAGCGCCATCTCCTGATGACTTAAAAACCTGATTGATTATTCCTACTGGAAAACTGCTCATTGACAATACTATTTTGTGTGTATGTGTGTGTGTGTGTGTATGTATGTATCTGTGCGTACGTGCGTGCGTGCGCGTGATGTGTGTGTGTTTGTGTGTGTGGAATGGGATTATTTTATGACGACAAGCAGAGATTCCGTAGAATCATAGTCCCTAAGTAGGAGCCATTCAAAATAGGCCAAAGTAATACCTATAATGATAGTTTGAACAGGTATAATTTTGGTATCCGCATCGTGTTTTCTGTCGTTAACCATTTCTTTAAAGTATTTAAGTAGTAAGTACAACTATACATTTACCAATGAAATACAAAATTCTCCCGTGCACTGAAAGCAAAGTTAATAATATTTTGTTGTGTCGTAGAACTCGTAGATATCGTAAGTACCTAAGGCATAATGTAGGTAAATAGGCAATGGCCGGTTACAAAGGGAGTGACTTTTTTCTCGTGCGGGAATCCCCACGGATACCCCTACGCCAGCCAGCGGCTGCCCTGCCCTTCTAGACAAGTGGCAATTCGTTGCTCGGCCGCTCGGCGTATGATGGAATAGAATGCCAAATGCATGGGATTTGACGTATATGACAGGCGTCAACGAATGTCAAAAACGTCAAATCCTATACATTTGTCATTCTATTCCATCATACGCCGAGCAACGAATTGTCACTTGTCTAGGGGGGCTGATATGTTGGACTCGAACAGACTAAAACCGCACGCCGTCTAGGGTCCCAAATACCAAGGATAGTGTTCTGTGGATATAATGCGGTTCAATGAAGCATTTTCCTTACACCTCTGCTGACCATGGGCCATCTCCAGCTTCGAGAAGGCCCCATAGGGGAGACTACCTAAGAGAAAATGGCACTTCATAACGTCACGCGTAGGCATAGGTTACCTGAAGGCTTAGGCACAGGTGGATTGATGCAATGCAAACTTTTCACTAATAATGTTAGTAGGTATGTGCACCTGGTGGTGCATGTACCCACTCGTACCTATGGGCATAATATTATTCTAGGATCTAAGGACTTGTTACACATGTACACAGCGCCGTCTGGGCCTAAACTGAGCGTAACTTATCATATGGGTTCTGGAATGTGAACTTATTCGTATGTTATTTAATCAAAAAATTGTATTGTATCGTATTGTATTGTATTGTAGGACATTCTACACAACGCTATTGGAATGTGAACTTATTCGTATGTTATTTAATCAAAAAATTGTATTGTATCGTATTGTATTGTATTGTAGGACATTCTACACAACGCTATCTAGACTCAAAGTAAGTAGGTATAGCTTAACTAGCTTGTGTTATGGGTTCTAGATGCGGATAAACATACTTATATATTTATTTAATAAATACCTACATACATATTCTACATAGAAACACCAAGACCAATGCAAATATTCATATTCTTGCATACAAATATTTGCACAGAGCGGCCGCGTTCACTACCGCTACCTTTTTGTTCTTCTCAACTCAACTTTAAAATAACAAGTAAGAAATCGCTTACACAGTTTTAACACTTACATTTGAATGGCATTTATGACCCATACACTGCAAAAGAATCCTCTGTTGTTATGATGTAACTACTAAAAACCGGCCAAGTACGAGTCGGACGGTTCCGTACGGGCGGTTCCGTAGCAGCAAAGGCGAAAATTGCGGTTTATGACGTATTAAAAAAAAACTACGTACTGGATCTCGTTCAAACCAATTTTCGGTGGAAGTTTGCATATATTTTTTTTAGATTTATCATTCTCTTATTTTAGAAGTTAAGGGGGGGGGGGGGGGGGGCACACATTTTTCCACTTTGATAGTATCTCTCGCACAAACTATTCAGTTTAAAAAAAGATGTTAAAAACCTGAATAGCATTTTTAAAGACCTATCTATGGATACCCCACACGTATTTGGGTTTGATGAAATAAAAATTTTTGAGTTTCAGTTCTAAGTATGGGGACCCCCAAAATGTAATGCTTTTTTTATTTTTGTGTAAAATTCTTAATGCGGTTCACAAAATACATCTACTTCCCAAGTTTCAACAGCATAGGTCTTATAATTTCGGGGAAAAGTGGCTGTGACATACGGACGACGCGACGGACAGACAGACGGGCAGACATGACGAATCTATAAGGGGTTCCGTTTTTTGCCATTTGGCTACGGAACCCTAAAAAGGAATGTCAAATATATGTACTTACTTACCTTTCGTCACAGCCACTTTTATCCGAAACTATAAGGCCTATCCTGTTTTTTCTGTCAAATTTTTTTTTTCATCAAACCCATACGTGTGGGGTTATCTATAGATAGGTCTTTAAAAATGTTATTGAGGTTTCTAACATCATTTTTTTCTAAACTGAATAGTTTGCGCGAGAGACACTTCCAAAGTGGAAAAATGTGCCCCCCCCCCCCTCTAACCTCTAAAATAAGAGAATGATAAATCTAAAAAATATATATGTTGTACATTCCCATGCAATCTTGCACCGAAAATTGGTTTGAACGAGATCCAGTAAGTAGTTTTTTTTAATATGTCATAAACCGTAATTTTCACCTTTGCTGCTACGGAACCCACCATGGGTGCGTCCGACTCGCACTTGGCCGTTTTTTATCTTATTGATAACAGAACATTTCTATGTTGCTGACTGTACCTAAAAATCTTATGGACTCGTTGAGAATCACAGTATAACACTCTTTTTGGAAACAATAGAATCGTAGACCTCTGGGAATAACCCGTTCTATGATGGCATACTTTAACCATTTTTAACTTCAATAGGTAGGTAGGTACTACATCATCTTAGCCCTGTTCTCGGTTCCAACTAGAGTTTACTAGAGCTTCCACCTCGGAGCCCGGGGTCAGCTTACTCTACATAATTATATCCTACTTTCCTAAAGAACGCACCTTTTTTCGTGCGGATATTCCAACGGACACCTTCCCTGTCGGCTATCGGGGGTGGTATGCATGCCGGACTCGGACTGTATGATACCTATACTGTATGATGTTTCAATTACCGAGGTTTCAAGTTACCCAATAAGTATAAAGGCACAACGGTTTACATCAACAGTGAGATGATGTAACCTATATACCTAAATCTATAAATCTGCTTGTTTAATTTTATTGTAATACGTACATTTGAAGAAGACTTTTGGCCATCGCTCTAAAATCCACAAAAGCATTAATAGTGACGCTGGTAGGATCAAGAAAGCGTATAAATAAACATAGTGTTATTTTTTATACATAACTAGCTTTTGCCCGCGGCTCCGCCCGTGTAGATGTCGGTTATCGCGACCAAACATAGTCTATGTCCTTTCTTTCTCAAGGTCTAAACTACCCCTATACCGGTTCGGGTTCGGCGGTTTAGGCGTGAAAGCGTAACAGACAGACAGATAGACAGACAGACAGAGTTACTTTCGCATTTACCTACAACGTTAGTATGAATATGAATATGGATTATAAAACTAGATACCTATTTAATATAATAGATAGAAACATCCAGAATAATCGATTAAGAAAGAGAAAAGTAATCCCTGCTAATATTATAAATGCGAAAGTAACTCTGTCTGTCTGTCTGTCTGCCTGTCTGTCTGTCTATCTGTCTGTCTGTCTCGCTTTTACGACTAAACCGCTGAACTTTGATGAAATTTGGTATAGGGGTAGATTAGACCTTGAGAAAGGACATAGGCTATGTTTGGTCGCGATAACCGACATCCACGCGGGCGGAGCCGCATGCAAAAGCTAGTATAGAATAGTCGCCATAAGACGAGGATGTATAGAGGAATTTGGATCGACTTCGTGCAGGCTTCGGTGGCTTAGTGGTTAGAGCATTCCCCCTATAAGGGAAAAAGGTCGCGGGTTGGAGTCCCGCCCGAGGTCGATTCTCTTTCCTCTTTCTAAATCGATCTGAATAGTCAGCATAATAAAGGCTTCAACATTTCATTCAATCCAGAATAATATATATTTGGACACAGAAAAAGAACAAGACGGTGAGTATTTCAATTGTGACTTTTGAAGAGTCTGCAAAGTACCTACTTATTAGACGCTCTTTCTATTGGAATGACGTGCGATCCCAAGTATTGGGACGCCTGAGGTCGTTGTTTCGAATCAAGGGGTTCTCAGGAATATGGAGGCATTAGGGGAGAATACCTACTAGTAATTTTGGTTAACAACTTAAAAGGTAGGTACTGTAATGTATAGAGTAAATAGATTCACTTACGAAAGAAAGACATGTCACTGCACGACACTGTAAACCACAATTTAATTGTATTTTTTAATGCTCTATGCATAATCTATATTATACTAGCTGTTGCCCGCGGCTCCACCCGCGTGGAATTCTGATCCCGTTCATCGCTGATATATAGCCTATATGTTAATCCAGGGTATAATCTATATACATACCAAATTTCAACCAAATCGGTCCAGCCGTTTATGCGTGAAAGAGTAACAAACATCCACACATCCATTCTCACAAACTTTCACATTTATAATATTCCTACTTCAGTGTGTATCTGTACTTCTGCCTTTATGCTAATCTGTCCTTCTGCTAATCTGGGATTTTGCTATTCCGGGATTTTGCGTATCTGTCCTTCTGCTACAGAGGGATTAGTCCCTAGGATATAAAATTCAATGCCACTTTTCGTTGTTAGTTTATAACTCAAGAACGGCTAAACCGATTTGGCTCATTTTAGTCTTTAAATATTCGTGGGTGTCCAGGGAAGGTTTAAAGGATGAGAAAATAGGTGCAGCGGGAACGGGAAAAATATGGCGGTACGAAGTTCGCCGGGACAGCTAGTTAAGATATAAATTATATTTCGGTGTTTTAGTTAATTAGGTAATTAAGTAGGTAAGTATTTATATAACTTACCAATGATTGACATGATCGTCCAATGCACTGTTGTCAAAAAAAGCAATAAGTATAGATAAGTAATAGTACATGATGGTACAAGTGAGTAAAGTTGGTCATCATACTCGCGCGTGGCATACGACGTTTTACGACACACTTGCGAATAAAATAATACTACAAATACTAAATAAACAATACTAAAAATTACTTCGTTTTAATATGTGCGCGCATCTAACAATGGCGATCGGCCATCTTTATAAGAATGAGGTTTGAATTTAACTTTTTTTACTTTGTTTTTTTCTATGTACCTACTTAGAGAAAAAAAAGTTAAATTTGAGTGAAAATTTTGTTCATTATACCTACAAGAATTACAAGTTGAAATTACCTATTTATTTAAATACGAAAATGCATCAAATGACCATACTATAGGCATATTAATTTATTCGTACTGTTAAACACTTTTTTTTTGTATCGAAACTTTTTTAAGAACATACAAACTTAACCTATAAAATTTAAAAAAGAATCTATAACTCACTTGTGAATAATAGCAATGGAAAAGTCACAGTTTGATAAAAGGTGTCATTACGTGCCTATTTGCGGTGAAATAATAGCACTTTTATGAACAGGTGTGTTGTAAATAGTACATTATGTATGATACAAGCGTGTAAAGGTGGTGATTACCGCTGAGGCGACAATGAGACCCGAGCCGTAATCACCATACACGCGAGTGGCATACGACTATTTTCAACACGCTTGCGAATCAAATAATACTAAAAATACTACATAACACAATCAAAACACAATAGTAAAATTCTATTTGTTTTCATATGCGCGCGCTACTAACATTTTTTTTAATTGTTCCTTTTGGAACAGGCTAAGGTGCTATCACCATTCTGCCTTTATTACTATATTACTTACTTATTTGAATTACTTATGATATTTTTTTTCTCTGTAAATACTCACAGAGAAAAAAAAATACATTTTAGTGAAAGTTTTGTATAATAAACACGTATTACAAATTGAAATTATCCTTTAAAATAGGAAGTTGCATGAAATGAGCAAGCACTAGGTATATTAATTCGTTTGTACTATTGGACACGATCTTTTTGTATCGAAACTTTTTTAAGAACAAAGCAACTTAATCAATGAAATTTAAAAAAAAGAAGTCTATAACTCACTTGTGAATAATAATAATGGAAAAGTCATAGTATAGTTTTATAATAGGTGTCATTCCGTGCTTAATTGTGGTGAAATAAAAGCCTGTTTATAAGCAAGTGTGTTGAAATTACATTATTATAATACCGGAAACTAAATAATTTTAAAATAGTACACGAGAGGTACAGTCAGGTGTTTTAATAATTAGATCTTAACACAACACATACCTACATAGGTACATATAATCATGCCTTCATTCTCGGAGGGATAGGCAGAGGTGAATTAACACCCATACTTCACCATTATATTAGGTCCCACGTTGTATTTCATCTTCACTATCACTATCACTACATATTATAAAACAAAGTCGCTGTCGCTGTCTGTCCGTCCCTATGTATGCTTAAATCTTCAAAACTACGCAACGGATTTCGAAGCGCTTTTTTTTAATAGATGGAGTGATTCAAGAGGAAGGTTTATATGTATAATACATGCATAATATTGTAGAAAAACATTGATAAATTTCGAGATAATACCACGCGGGCGGAGAATATGGCGGTACGAAGTTCGCTGGGTCAGCTAGTTAAACAATGAACGGACATATGCTTACTCACGCCTTTATTCCTCGGGGGTATGTAGAGACAAGAACCCACCATACCTACTCTTCAGCTCCACCCTTACTACTTTACAAGCTCCCTCTACTGTCGTTAAACCTTTCATGCAATTCCGTTGTTTCGAGTACCTACCTACTTTTGTCATAGAAAAAATAAACTTAGAAATTGAACATAGGTACTTACTTTGGCCATGCACACGTTTGAACGACCATCGCACTTAAAAAAAGTTGAACATGGTTAATATTATAGTAGATAGGTACTTATTGTCATATTCATTGTACATTGAACTGTAACATGCTACCTACTTGTAATACTTTAAATCTATTGGTGTACATTAAATAATTATCTATCTATTTTTCTATCTATCTTGACCTAATATTTCTTTGACTACTTCGTAGAATAAGAAGTCACAAAATGCACTCTTCTTCATCCTAGCGTTAATCCCAATTGCATCCGAAGTTTTCACCTCGGATTCCGGGATCCACTTTCGCAAAATGCAACATGCTGACAAATAGTGTTTCACAAGTGTAGCATTTCAATTACGGGCCGAGAAGCCTACGTTTTTTAAGCAATGTGATCTTGCAGTGTCGGCCTGCTGCACGCATGCTGGAAGCGTCGGTAGCTTAGTGGTTAAGGAGTCGGCCTTACGATCGAGAGGTCCCGGGTTCGAATCCTGGCCATTACACTACCGACGTGAACCTACTCCTAGCACAAGCAATTTAGCTTAGTTGGAGGGGTTAACGGGAATATTAGTAATTTCGGTTGCTAATATTCTTTTTGAAAAAAAAAAAAAAAAAAAAAAAATGTTTCACAAGTGTAGCATTTCAATTACGGGCCGAGAAGCCTACGTTTTTTAAGCAATGTGATCATGCAGTGTCGGCTGCTGGACGCATGCGGGCAGCCACACTGTGTAGGCACTGTTTCGTGCAAGGCATGTGTGCATATGCATGAGGTAGCGGACAGCCGGCAGCTTTATATTTCCGATGTCCTCGATATTCTTGTAAGGAATGTAAGGAGATAGTTCAACACTTTGTTTGAAACACTAAGTACATCGAAGTGCCCTTAAATACTTACGACTGAACTGCACAGGGGACCATAGCACTTGAAGAAAAAAAAGTATTATAGATATTGTATTATAAAACGTATTGTATGAAGTATATTTTATTAAGTATAAAAATAAAAAGTACCACTTCCTACTCCACTCCACTCCGGACAACCTAGAGCTGTAGGTACTAAGTAAACTTTCAATACTCACTTCAACTGTAGATAAGTCTCCATGTACCTTTAAAATTGCATGCAATGTAAATGAAGTTCAGGGGGAGAGAAAATAAGAAAACGACTAAATTAGAAAGAGATTGGGCAAATTAAAAAATGGAATAAAATAAGATGAGTGGAAAACACCTTAATCAACAAACTTTTAACATTTATCTAAACAGGGGCAGTTCAGTAAATAAAACAATGAGTAGGTAATTCCAAAAGTTCAATAACTTCACGATAACGTAGGGTTTGACAATACAAAAGTTTTAATTCAGATTCAGATTCAGATTAAGATTCAGATTCAGATTCAGATTCAGATCGAGATCCAGATCCAGATTCAGATTCAAATCGATAGATGGCAAAACTAAAAAGTATCACCGCTAACCTAACACTCCGATCGGCACGGTCGGAGTGTTAGGTTAGGTCAGCTTAGGTTTTTTCGTTACGGAATTTTTGAATTCGGTCTCCACGCTCAAGGCCCGCGATAGAAGCTATGCAATATCTTAAAACTAAATAAAAAATATAAATGGTCATGGCAGCAGTAACATGGGCGGTAAATCGGTAATATCGAAGTACCTAAGCTCAATGCTAATACATACGTACAATTGCCGTTGTGTTAAATCCGACAGCCTAAGAACAAAACGATAAATTCACACTATCAGTTTGGTAGTAGGTAAGGCGTAGGGAAAGTATCAGGGTCCTGCGCATAAAAATAAAACCCAGATCTAAGTTCATGTGGACCAAGATGCAAGATTGTTCTACATACGGATATACATATCAAACACTAGACTACGCCTGTGTGGATCTTTTATCTTAACCGATTGCAATTAAACAAACGTTAAGCTGCGTTTACATACTCGCGGCAGAGCGAGGGAAGTGGCGAGAGAAGTGGGCAGAGACGTGGTGTGAATGGTATATTCGTCATGCCGCGAGTACTGCCGCGTTATGTTGCTGCGAATGTCGGCTTGGCGGCGCGAGTCAAAGGAGCGGCAATACTAGCGCGATGAACTATACGAGACCGCTAGATGGCGCTAATCAGTAAACACGGCTTTCGTTATTGCTCCTCGAATATTTACTTTTAAAAATATTTATATCGATCTACGGAAAGTGTAGGTATAGTAGTTGAAAGTGATAGTTTTTATTAATAATCTATTTAATGCTACGTTTACATACTCGCGGCAGAGCGAGGGAAGTGGCGAGAGAAGTGGGCAGAGACGTGGTGTGAATGGTATATTCGTCATGCTGCGAGTACTGCCGCGTATGTTGCGCAAATACTAGCGCGATGAACTATACGAGACCGCTAGATGGCGCTAATCTCAGTAAACACGACTTTCGTTATTGCTCCTCGAATATTTACTTTTAAAAATATTTATATCGATCTACGGAAAGTGTATAGTAGTTGAAACTGATAGTTTTTATTAATAATCTATTTAATTAATTCGCTATGCTGTAAAAGCTTATTGCGTACACTGCTACAGCGTTGTCCTCCATACGTTTACGTCCGTCTCCGTTGCAGGGCGAATACTGTAATGCGGACCAACGCGATGATGGGAGTGTGTGAATGCTAGGGCATTAATCGCGCGAATATTTCTGGCAACGCGATGAGCAATGCGAGCGGCAGTATGTAAACGCGGGGTTAGGACCAACGCGATGATGCGCGTGTTTGAACGCTAGGGCATTAATCGCGCGAATATTGCCGGCAACACGATGAGCAATGCGAGCGGCAGTATGTAAACGTGGGGTAAGGTTTTAAGTCCTTTCTAACAAAAAATCGCATCAAATTCCGTTAAGTAGTTTTTGCGTCCATCATGAACAAATATTTCCAATTATAATTATAATAGTTTATATCTAGATATTATAGCCACACCTGGTTCACGAAAGGTTAGGCACAGTTGAAAAAACACCCACATTTCATCAACCTCTGCATTCGGTTTCAGGAGGTGATCCTACAGTTCTTTGGATTGATGGAAATAAAATGTATTATTATAAATATTCACCGCGGCAGATGACATTGGGCCCTTACACTGTGAAAGTATTAAATAAATTAAATTTAAAAGAATATAAAATTAGGTGGGACGAGATATGATAATCTATAAAATAATGTAATTGTCCTTACGCCAACGAAACAATCAGTTCCCTTGCACTGAAAAAAGAAATATATATTATAACTAGCTGCCCCGGCGAACTTCGTACCGCCATATTTTCGGCCCGCGTGGTATTCAAATCCCGTTCCCGCTGCACCCTTATTACTTAGGGGTTTGAAAAATAGATGTTGGCCAATTCTCAGACCTACTCAATATGCTCACAAAATTTCATGAGAATCGGTCAAGCCGTTTCGGAGGAGTACGGGAACGAACATTGTGACACGAGAATTTTATATATAAGATTATACACGTCCATAGGTCACGGTATCTAACTATTTTCTATCTGGTGGGCAGTGGTATAATAAAATTAATTATTAAAGAATAAAAAACCCGACTGCTGTCTAAAAGATCGAAACAAGCTTGATAGCAGGCGGTACTCATTTGCCAATCATAAACCGAAATTGAGACCCCATTCATCGAAATCCGTCGAGGCGTTAGGCCTGTAGAGGGGAACAAAGAAAACTACATCCATACCTACATACATAGATACATGCATACATACGCGCCAAACACATTACCCTCGCTGGCTCAGTCGAGTAAAAATACCCTCCTCCCTCTTATGTAAACATAGGTACAAAGACGGGCGCCAAATGTCGTCTACAATCCCACAGGCGGTGTGGAACCTCCTGAAGCTGAGAGCCCCAGAAGGGACTTTGCTTCGTTGTGTGTGTTTTACCGCCTTTACAATGCCTTGTGTTCAGAGGAATTGTTTGACATGATGTCCACAGCTACGTTCTATCATCACTGCTCGCCATACTCAAGGAGTCCATCCTCACACATTACGACCGCAAACAATGCGTACGAGTACTGTGCGACTACATTCAAGATGGGCATTACAATGTTCTAACAGGGCCGGCAGCACAAGTAGGTACGGCAACCAGTTTCCATGAGGCGGGCTGTGTGCTTGTCTGCCACCTAAGTGGTGTAAAAATAACTTTTTCTCATTGGTGTAGGCAGAGATATATTCCATTTGCTACGAGTCTGACATACGCCTTTTTTTTATTTTTTATACCACTTAGGTGGCAGACAAGCACACGGCCCACCTGATGGAAAGTGGTTACCGTGGCCTATGGATGTATGCAACACCAGGGGCGTCACACTCGTGCTGCCGACCCTGAAGAAACCTTCTAATGCCTTTCATATTTGTTTTCATACATTATCAGTTACAGATTAGAGACATGTGAGAAGATGTAGGTATTGTATCCTACCTTAGCAGAACAATTTCTCCTAGTTACCTGAAAAAATTAATCGTTCCACGTGTGCATTACAGAGTTTCCCTCATGGAGAATACACCATAGAGAGTCATGAATTTATTTTTGGATTGTACAGAGTCCAGCTGTTGTGTGAAATAAACAATAAACCTCCATCGAAACCTGTGCCATTAAAATAAGTAAATAAAAAAAATCATATAAATCTTCGATCAGAATTTCCTTCATACAAGTAAATTAAACGTCTCGGCACTGTTGTCTATTTTGGGATGGGGGATCAATCAGCAACTCTTCGAAAGTTTAAAGGGATACTTACTTCAGGTACTGGATGCTCAGCGATATCAGCACTCGAAATAGTACCATTTTGTTCAAACAACATAGGTATCTAAAATAATATTTTATGGAGTTAATTGCTTTACTTTAATATCAATTTTGATCGAGCGAATTAATAAATAAAGTATGTTGTAATTATCTTAATTCATTATGTTCTGAGTATCAATCCCGGTTGCATCCAAAGTTTCAGAGCCCGGAGTCCGCTCTCTTACTTCTTCATAATTGAATTTACTTGGATTTTACGGGAGCGACTGTCATCTAAGCCTTCAACCAACCCCGAAAGGAAAGCCTGTGCCACGCCTCCCAATCAGAAAGTGTAACGGATTGCAGGTGAGCTTGGCTTGGTAATACACCCAAATAAATTATTTACTTTACCGCATAGTATCCTATTATGAGTATAGAAATACACAAATGGGTAAACATCTAGCACAATCACTTTATAGTCTGTTATCTGTCTATGTGCATATGAAATAGCTGTCGATGAATGCAAGGCTAATTTGTGCCGATTCGTCATGTAGGTGTGGCGAAAGTTACCATCGCAATCATATCTCTCAATTGCTTACCGTTTCCACTGTGCTGCTATAACCCGCGCCACGTATCTTGGACCTAAATCGTAAGATATACCAGGCTCTGGCGCCCGCGGATTGCTTTGTAATAGTCTATGCTTGGTGAATTTGAGTTCGTCTACTTCAGAAGCATCGCGTGCTATCCTCAAAAGACACCCAAGAAATGTGTACTGCGCGTACAGGGCACATTTTGAGCACATTTTAGGTCCAAGATACGTGGCGCGGGTTATATGTAGCGTAGCGAGTAGAGCTAGTTCACACGAAGACGAAACGTGTTTTTTCACGAGTCGTTTTTTTTCACGATTCGTTATTTTTTTTGACGGGAGCAATGCTTTTTAAATACCCATGTTCACACGCTTCACGAATCGCGAAAAACGACGGATATGGATACGTCTTTTAAAAATCATGATTCGTTAAAAATCACGTATCGGCTTTTGAAAATCTCGAATCGTGAATGCTTTATGGCGGATCCGCTGTTGCGCTGAACTCTGAACTGCACTGCAATTCACTAAGCGAGCACAACGATGCGACAACGATGCGAGGCGCAACGTAGATTGTCATTGGTCAGATTGTATCACGTCATTGGAAATCGACCAATGACAGTGTCTATCGCGCACATCGTTGCGACTCGCATCGTTGTGCTTGTTAGTGAATTGCACAGCTGAACTCAATCACGAAACAAATGTGAACATCAATTCGGATATTTTGACGAATCGTGAAAAATCACGATTCCGTATTCAATGTGAACATCTATCCGTCAAGGCGTATCGTGTTTTATAACGAATCGTCAAAGACGTATCCCGTGTGAAATGTGTTATGAAACTTCCTACAAATATTCAAAATTCGAATCTATTCTCCATCTATAGCACGCATCTTTCTATATAAAAAAATATAGCTTAGCTGAACCCCTTTCCACCTGTGCAATGCTATGTGGACCAATGAGTATGATTGGTGGATATCAAATGCATTCATAGCAACGTAGCATAGCTCTGGTGGAAAGGCAGCCTTAAACTCTTCAAAATCCGAATCGTGGACTGAGTGACACATGAGTAGTTAAAGTCTATCTACTCATGACATACATACATACATGACATGTAACTAGTTTAATGAGGATTTTCAATATTCTAGCTAGAATAAATAACTGCATTATTCTAAAATAAACATGACCGAATGCCTAATATCTAACAAGCTATTATTGTAGGAATACCTACCTACGTACTTATTTTATTTAGCTAACGGCTACGATTTCACACCTGAGACCATAATAAAACTGATTTTCAACTTTGTACCTTTTGAAAACTCTTTCGCCTGAGTGTCGTTTGCACCTCTAAAATAGATACCTATAGGCGTTTGCCTTTTGCTCCTTACTAGACTCCTTAGCCTTTTGCTGATATTAATCGGAAAAAGGCTAAGGCTTCCCTCAAAATTAATAAGATTACTCCTTCAAATGGAGTTGAAGGGCACTACAAAAAGGAGATTGGAGAGCTCTTGATTCGAAAGATGGTTTAATTAAAGTATTCCATGAATAAAATTATTATCAGATAAAAGAGCTAAACTTGATGAGTCAAATGGCGCCATTGTAGTAAGAAGTAGAATATCGTCGTTGCGCTTGCCAAAACCACTATGTGTTTCTGGTCAAGTTTTCAGGAGAGACATTAAACTGTTTTTTAATAATTGATGAGCGTACCAAAAAACAAAAATGTACCTAGGTACGTACATACTCGTAGTATGATGCCAAAAAATATTTAGTATAAAAAAAAATTATCCATTTTGATACACATAATTATCAGAATATTGTCTTCCTAGCGCCATTTCTTACAAGTGAAAAATATACCTACACAATACATATCAGATTTGTTAAGGAACTAAATAGGATTTATTTATGTGATAAATACTGACAGGTGGCAAGGTACCTTTGATATAAATAACATATCTACAGTCACAGATCACAGGGAACATAACCCCCTCCCCTCCCCAAAACCATGCA
The DNA here is from genome assembly GCA_914767945.1 of Eilema depressum. Classification (NCBI taxonomy): domain Eukaryota; kingdom Metazoa; phylum Arthropoda; class Insecta; order Lepidoptera; family Erebidae; genus Eilema; species Eilema depressum. The sequence continues at coordinate 43,413,641 of OU612012.1, read as the reverse complement.
CGTCATATTGAAAAGTCCTAGTACGAGGGGAGGGGGGGTTAAATTTCTTAAGGAATTTCCGACGTGACCCCCCCCCTAAAACTTGCCGACTGTGCCTGCTCGGTCAGTCAAAAGAGCGCTCCGAACTAGTTCAGTTTAGGCAACGTACTAGTTCAGCTTAATATTTATATTAGTTCTATTCGTTCATGAAACCTGATTAGTTGTTCAAGTAGTTCAAGCTCTATTAGTTCAGTAGGTAGTTCTATTAGTTCGGCAGTTCTATTAGTAGCTCCATTAGTTTAGTAGGTATATTCAGTATCGATTCTGAAACTTCATTGGTTGTTCAAGTAGTTCAAGTTCTAATAGTTCGTTCAGACCGACTAAATTAAATTAATATTTCAACTTTGTTACTAAAGCGATAAGTTCTCTGTTGCCGTTCGACAAATAAAAATCCTTTACCATAATGTGGACGTTATCTTTTCAACGAATTCGTTTCATTCACGATTCAAAGATAAAATGGTTTCAATTTATTTGGGTTGGTTACAAAGACGTATTATAATGTGCGTCTGTGTGTCTGGACGCGTCTGTGTGCCGCGTCGGGGCACGTCTGTGCGTGTCTGTGTGCGTTGAGGCGCGTCTGTGTGCTTCGGGGTGCATCTGTGTGCATATGGACGCGCCTGCGTGCGGCGGGGCGCGTGTGCGCCTCGGGCTGCGTCCGTGTGAGTTGGGGCGCGCCTACGTGCTTCGGGACGCTTCTGTGTGCGTCGAGGCGCATCAGTGTACCCGGGACGCTTCTGTGTGCGTAGGGCGCCCCTCGGCGTGTCGGGGCGCCCCTATGTGCTTCGGGACGCTTCTGTGTGCATCGGGGCGCGTCTGTGCGCGTCAGGACACGTCCGTGTGCGTTGCGGCACGGACTTGTGCGTCGGGGCGCGTCTGTGTGCGTAGGGGCGCATCTGTGCGTTTCGGGGCGCGTTCGTGTGCGTCACGCCGCGTATATGGGGGTGGGTGTGCGTCTGTGTGCGTCGGGGCGCCTCATTGTTTTTCGGGACGCGTCTGTGTTCGTCTGGACCCGTCTGCGTGCTTTGGGGCGCTGCTGTTCGACGAGGCGCCTCGATGCACGTCGGGGCCTTCTGAGTGCGTCGGGACCTCGGGGCGCGTCTGTTTGCATCGTCGGAGCGCGTCTGCGTGCTCCTGTGTGCGTCCGTGCACAGTCGCACACACATACCTACAAATAGGGCTCTCTCTCTCTCTTTTTCTCTCTAAGGTCGCATACAATGCAAAAAGATCATGATTTCATTGTCCTTAAGGTACATATTGCAACTCGGTTGATTTGCATAGTTTAGAGCGGGTGGCGTCGACTGATGACTGAATAGGCCGATGAACAATTAGCGTTTTAACATTGAAACATGTCTATTCGGTTAGTTAACTGAACGGTTCCTAATAGTTCATCGTTCGCGAACTACCTACTTAGGACTAGTGCCGACATTTCTCTCGGAGTTGGGAACTAATCGATGATAGTTCCCAGAAAAGTCGATGATATGATAATTTTTGCAAATTCAACATTGCGGTCCGGAAGGAATATATGCTGCACTGATGTGCCCTCTGCCCACCGTTGCCAGTGCCGTTGCACACTCCTGTGTTGCCAAGAATCATGCACCTGCGTATGTTTAGTTTGATTTCTGTTGGGTAAGTTTTAGAAGGACTTTATCGCCCAAAAAGGGTGAATGAACCGAATTTCAATACGTAAATATATCTTCATTGTTCGGATGTAGTTTTTATAACTTATTGTACAGTAAGTATGGAAGTGGAGACTAGTGGAGACTGTGGAGTTATATGATGGGAAATCGATAAATTCACATTATTGTCATTGATCATTTTATTAGTAGAGTACATAGTGTGTCATACAATCAGGTGATAAAATAGCGCTGAATTATATTAAAAGTGACTTGTTTTATTAAATTAGTTAAATATACGTATTGTTGGATGAACAGTTAAGTAAACGTTAACTGGATGAGTTGGATGACCATACATAGTAATTCACAGTATAATTTAGTTTTTTAAATGACAACACTTACATTTAAAAATGGTAGGTATATTTAGTAGGTAGCTTTTATTAGCAAATTTATTATTTCCAAAGTGATAGGCATACAATAAATATATCAATTGAAATGAGTAAATTGCTAATAAAAATATATGATTTTACTCCACTGATGACATTTATACCATAGAATTCGGTCTCCTGCATCCAGTCTAATCTTCACAATAATTTTCTAATAATATACCTAATTAATTATCTTTATTATTTAACTAGGTGCGCCCTGTGATTTCATTCACAGTTTATATTTTCACAGTGATATAAATTAGCTTATCTCTTATGTTAATCCAGGGTACTTATGCCCTTATTCCAAATTTCATTCAAATACATCCAGTAGTTTTAGCCTGAAGGAGTACAAACAAACAAAACACACTCACACAAATTTTTGCATTTATAATGTCACTAGGATAATTACATTTTAAACAAAACCTTAAATTCAATTCATTATTTAATATTTTACCCTTACTGTTAATACCCAATAATTTACGTCAGTGAGTGTACAATTAATTGAAGTTCTCGTATGCGGGTAATTAATTGTGTAATTATTATTCACTAAATATGTTATACGTGCGTACGGTATGGGTTTTTACAGATATCGTGGGCAAACACTTTAGGATAAATAAAATACAATTTCTGTGTATACATTTTTTATTTTGCTATCTGTTTTGTTGGGTTCTATCGAAATTAATTATTTAAATCTACTGATAGATTAGTAATATATATTATAGCATTTACTTGCATTACAGAGTCTAAAATTCATGAACCTAAGTTGATATAACTTTCTTTGGTCATGTTACCCTAGAAGATGAGTCCTAAGTGATTGTTATTATATATTAAGTTACACACTGCTCCTATATAATGTATATAATATACCTACATACAATAAACGTTTTGTAGTCTTATTTACAATCAGAATGAAAACAAATTAAACTCTGATATATACAAACAGGGATGTGCTGGCTTACAAAGTTCCCTTACCTAGTAACTAATTGATCCCGCTTACAATACACAGCTCTTTCACCATCAGTCTACATCACTGTTCATAGGTGGCACTAATAGGTAGAGACGCTACGAGGTGAAGATAAGTTCCGTTTACAAGTGGCCTTTAATAGCTGGCACTAGAGGAGAAAACACTCATAAGATACCGAGTTAACGTTTAGTTCCACCTGTTTCTCACAACGGAGCCGAGTCGTCGTCCCCACATCAGGTGGTATCATACGATCGTCCCTTGCAAATGCTGCGGGTCCGGTGACGAGCTGGTGGGTGGCAAAGTTGGTCCTAAGGACGTAGATGGCAGAGCCGCTGCTGCATCTTGATATGCATTTATTGGCATAGGCTGACTACACACGCGATCAGAGGGATACTCTTCAGGAGGCGTCACTTGTAGACCTATATTGCCATATAACGCGATCTTGAATGCGTTTTGCTCTTGTTGTTGCTGTTGATGTTGTAGTAATGAATTAAAGTGCGATATGCCGATTTCCTCTAGACTGCTTTTTCGTCGCCGATGTGTACCCCCACCAAATCCCTGTCGTAAAGAGTTGGACCGCCGCAACAATATGTCATCGACCACTCTGAGAGAATTTGATCGTCCTCTGAAGTCGTCAATGACGGTAGGACTGTCAGGCAAGGATAGGGAATTTGCTTTGGTATTAGAGAGTGGAGGTGCATGGGGTTGTGCAAAACTGGCACCCAGAGTAGATCCTCTTCTGCTTGAAACTCCCTGTGCTTGAATTAAAGCTTGGGAACAGAAACTTATGTTTGATTTCCTACGGCTGTTGTGGCGTTCAAATGTTTTTTGCGCAGAGAATGGTGATGGACGGACCAAGTATCTGAAACAAGTATAAAGTAATAAAGTTAGGGACAAACTAACGTTTCACGACGTGTTCTGTAAGCAATATCTTTCGAATAAGACATTTTGCGAAGATGAATTCATATCATTTTCCAATGGAGTATGTTCTATGTTCGTCCATATGTTTTATATTGACGAATTTATTTGATTTTGTGTCAGATTTTGTAGACTTTTATATAAATTGTAGGTGGTACTTACATAATATCGCCTTCTTGCAAGTTCAGGTCGCAGCTCGGGTTTATGACAACGTAAGACAGGCTATTCCGTTTCTCACTAACGTCGTCATAATCTATCCCAGTAAGGTTTAGAGATTCCATTCGTGATCGCACTAGATTAGCTATTTCGGCTCTTTCAATTTGTTGCGCATGATTATCTCGGGCCTCATCAGCTAAACTTGTAGAATACTGCGAATAAAACATTATAATAAGTTTTGGACTCTACAGAATTTTAGAATATTACTTGATATTGTGTTATGGCTATCAACAATTTATGTGTAGTTCTAAATATTATTATCTAATAATATTTATTGCACTGTTTTTATGTACAGCAGTAGTTATCTAAAATTGCATTATGGTTAGTGCTTGTGCATAAGACAAACATGCATGACCCGCTTTATTAATTTTACACGCATTATGAGTGAAACTAAGTATTGCTACAGTAAATTTTATGCAATTTTTATTTATGACTAACAATATAATCAAAAATATGCTCCAATATTTTGGATTTAAGGGTACTAACGGTAACAATGTTCTAAATTAGCTACTTTTGTCTAAGAACGCACTACGGCGCGGGGGTGGCAAAAATTAGGAACCGCGTTTCGCAAACTGCGTTTTAATGGAGCCCGCATGGAGCGGCGTAGCTGATTCGTACAAATAGAACAACGCTGCGTAGCGACCGTAGCGGGTCGTAGCGGGTCGTAGCGGGTCACCCGGACAACGTAGCGGACGGTAGTACTCTTCAAATAACCACTCCCCATTATATTGTAGAATGCAGTTGGGTAGAAACATGGGTAGTGCGTTAGGTACATGACATAATTTATTATTGTAGGTATAAAGTCTCCAAGTTAATTTTATAAAGTTACATGCATAATGTACGTTATACTCGTATAACTCCAAGGAGACCGTTGTAAATCCTTTAAATAGAGCGGCATTCTTCTTAAACTTTTCACATATTTTAACATAACTCTACTGACAGTGTTCGTTAGTATCATCATCAGTAGGCATGCGGGTACGGTATAGGTATCACAAATATAGTTCAACAGATGGTTTTTTAAACTATTGAAGAATATAGCCACGCGCGGTACACCGTATCACCGTAGTGCGTAGGTTCTATAGGTACCTACACTAACAATATATTAAAAGGGTACCTAACGACTTTAGCTTTTCCTTTATTCGTCAAATTCGTATTTCTGCTTTTAGATTCTATTTTTTAAATTCCAGGATCTTATCTGTATTTAGAATAGTTATAATCTTTAGAATTATATCATCCTACTTAATCTCGCGATAGGTATAAGAAGATTCTTTAATATTTGCTGAAGACGTAAAACCTTATGCAGGTAGATAATTTACCAAAAAGTATATTTTTATTGGGACTATCTCATTCCCACAACTGTAACTTCTGTATGTCACGGTTTAACAGAAGTGACCAACTTGTCGGTAGCTTAGTGGTTAAGGAGTCGGCCTTACGATCGAGAGGTCCCGGGTTCGAATCCTGGCCATTACACTACCGGTGTGAACTCACTCCTAACACAAGCAATTTAGCTTAGCTGGAGGGGTTAGCGGGAATATTAGTAATTTCGGTTGCTAATATTCTTAAAAAAAAAAAAAAAACTAACACGCTGAGTAATGAGTATTGACACTCGGGAAGTATCGGGATAAACTGTCGTGGCACCCGTATTGTAATTAGTCAGAAGTAAATCGGAGAAGACTGACTATTGCGAAAAAACTTTTTCGATTAGAAAATTATCAAAACAATCGAAACAAACTTGATTAAAAACATATTTGACGAAATTAGTTACTTGGATAAAAGTAGTAGGTAGGTACCTCAAAACATAACAATAATGTTTTATGAGTGTGATATTGCAATCATAACTATGCAGCTACTTGATCCTAAAGATAAAAATGAATGTTTATAAGCGTTACCCATTCATTTTGAAATTAGGTAAATTGTCAGTTGAACGATCAATAGCATGAGTTATTTATTGTTAAGTAAATAATTTATTGGGATGGCAATATAGAAATCCCTTTGAGATGATATTCTCGATATAATAATTGATTATCCCCTTATATGCAAAAATAAATTCGTAAGTGGGGAAACTATATTATTTTACCCTATATCCAGGCACCAATTTAGTTTAACTGTTACTAACTACTTTATTAGTTAGACTTGTTAGTTAAGGTGATTACGGTATCACCGCGTGCTAAGAGGTCCATGTTCAGGGCCTTCTGGTTCTGGTGGTGACCTTACCGCCGGCGTGTGTTCTCCGTAGCAACCGCTGAGGCAGCTAGCCGCCTCCCGGCGCCCACAGTACGAATTTCCTCCGCCCTCGCCCTCCTCCTGCTGCAACTGTCGTGTCACAGTTTCCAATACTTTTACCTAATATAACTTAAAATAAATTCACCACAATTTCGATTTTCTGACATTAACAAACTTATTTTGTTTTCACCGTTGGATAAACTATTATAGATTCCCTTTTACAATAGATTTTCTTAGCTATATTTGTACTGTGCTCTTTGAATGGGTCTAATCTTGTGACCTATCAAGCATTTTTTGTGAGTGGTGATATTTTTTTTATGAAAGACTACGTTATTTAAATAGTAAGCATGCAATAAGCAAAAGCAGTTATACTATTTTCATGTATATTTATTGTATTAGTCAAATGCTAAGGAAACTTAGCTAAATTGGATCCCCATGTGACTCGATATTATCCATGCACTGGTCTGAATTTATAAAACATACATAGAAATCTATAACAATGACGATGTCTTTTAAGTGTAAATTCTATGCTATCATAATAATTATGTAGAATTCGTTATGATGTCTCAATACTGTTGTTAGTACCTACGTCAAAATGTTAAACGTTTCTAGGATTCTATAAAGTATCATGCAAAACACAAACTACATTATTCAACAGAAAGGCGGGATTGCGATCATCGAGTTCAATAGCGACAATTGTTCTGGTACTCAAGTGTAGGTTTGTAGCAACTGTCATGTTAAAGTCACTGCTTTTTTGCGCAAAAGCATCGTACATTTGTTTCATTGCTTTTCTGGCCGTAGCAGTTTGCATATAAATTATAAAATTAAAGCTTGTGTATTTTATAAGAGAAAATCAAGTTTCGCGTGAAATATAGAAAGTCATATAAAAATCCAAAAATACTACTAATTACAAAGACTCCACAAGTGTTAGGCTCAATAATATGTATATAATGTAGACAGGTACAATCATGAAAAAAGTGTAGCATTGCCGCGAGAAAAAGATAAAAATAAGTTAAAAAAATATACCCGAAATACAGTCCATAGACTCGGACTACTTAGATGCAAATTTGTAATGTAGTATCGTGATCTCAAATTTAGAAGACTTAAAATGGTGTGTGATGGTTCAATTACTTTCAGTCGTAAACTGTAGCAAAGGACTGTATTTAAGGAGATAAATATTGAGAGTAGGAGTGAATCCGACTCACCGATGCACGCGATGGTCGCATTCTCGCGAAGCGTGACCAGAACCATTTTGACGAGGTCCTTGGCAACATACTCACGTGGTGAGACGCATCGGCCAAAGTCGTATCCTGTGTGCGATAAATCCCAATTGGGATTTCGCACGACGTAGAACACAACTTTTGGTACAATCGACCGTAAGTACGAATCCACATGTCTTCTTTTGATATTTTCATCTGTTAGAAGTCCAAGTGAAATATAAAACAACCTATTAATGTTCAGTTGAAACATAAAATTACGAAATTTATCAATCGCTGTAGATCTCGCGTAAGTAGGTATTGATAATGCGCTTGTGGTATGGTCCAATCGTGACGACAATAAATTTAAAATTTACTCGCAAGCCCATTTTAACGTAAATATTCACTCAGCTTTATAAATCTATAGAAGAACTTACTGAAGTGAGAAATCCAGATCCTGGTGCTTGATCCACTCCCAGTAATAGTCGGACAAAAGTGATAACATAATCTTTTACAAATGCTTGATATAGTAATGTATCTAACATGGATGCTGAGAATACAGAACCTGCAGCGAATGGTAGCCGAAACATGTATGAAATGTGTGACCCACGTTCTTTTTCTCGCTAAAAGAATATACATTAGGTCATTATAATTTTTCCACAGATTACTGAAGTACCATTGATTTGAACATATAGTGCTAAACGTACCTTTTCCATTTTTGACAAATGCAAAGCATATTTATCATGTGCACGGAATTGCATGAAGCGCATGTTCGATGATTGTGATAGTTCAGTAATAGACTTAATAGATGGAAAGAATCTGAAAAGATTAATAATTTGCTTAGAAAATAACTCAGACATTACTCATATGTATAGTTTTCTTCGCAACGCTAGGTTATTTTACATATTTTTGCACTACAGACATGACAAAATACATATACTTTCGCTAGAGCGGATAAATCTATTGAAGTAAAATGAAAAGAAAATATTACTTGAACATCGTTTGTACGGCCACAATGGTATTACAATCGGCCAAACTGTCTTCTTCGGCTGAATTTGATAGCTCCTTGTTCACAACGACAACGTTTTCGGCTAAAGTGATTCCAGCTCGCAACAAGTCGTCCAGGCTGAAAATACATTAATCGCACAATTTGTTATAATGAATTGTACAGGGTACTGTTTTAATACATTTGTGATACTTACCAATCTATGCTACCTTTCATCCAGTATACTAATGGAAAATACGAAATAGCATCAAGAAATGCTATGTCAGGTCGTCTTTCCAAGAGCAAGATAATAGGGTTCAGAGATGTTTTAGATCTGAAGTGGGCTCGAAGCGGTATAATGAAGTTGTAGATTCCGTTAGAACCATAATCGGCAGCAAGTATTATGGTTTTATTTTGCCATTGATATTCTTTGGCATTGCGGTAAGCACAATGCTCACAGACTTGTGCTAGTTGTAAACAGCACAGCGGTTTCTTCTCTTTTAGCAGATAACAAAGTGTAGGGCTCACTCCGATGAATGGAGAGACCGGCGGGAACCCCTTGACAATCCTGAAAAGTAGAAATTTATTAAGCGTGTATTTATATTTCTCAACAAATTACACAATTTGACAATTTCATTCACATAATTTTGGTCTTTAAAAAAGGCGAAGCGAAGCTTTTAAATTTTATAATATTTTAGAGAATAATAAAAAGTGACTGAAAAATATTAATCAAAAAACCTGTAATACTTACAAAGTAATAGCTAAGAGACATCACGTTCATCTATTAAAATAAGATAACAAACAAATTCGGGTGTGAATAACTCTATATTTAGTATAGTGGTGGTGAACACAAAAAGTGTAATATTAAACATCAAATTCACGATTTCAATCATGCTCAAAGGGTCTTAGGGGATGGTGCAAGAGATATAAACTACCTAGTTTTATCTTAAGGAATCCATTACGGAGGATTTTTAATTATATTAAGACAAGTAAATGTCTATAAATAATTAATTGCTACATAATTCTACTAATTTACCCACCTTAAGACACGAACCGATAAGATGAATTGAGTCGAGACTAAAAATAATGTATTATAGTTTAGACAAGTATATAATTACATTTATCTTGGTTACTGTAATCCTGTAACACTGTAAAAACCTAATCATGCTTCAAATTTTACCCAAGCAGTACCTAACTCTTTAGCTATTAGACTTCAGAAATCTTGGGACTTTTGTTACAAAAGTTGCAGTACGAAAATTCTCTGTGCACATTAGTTGGAGAGCCGAGTATTCTTCGGAAGTAAATAAGGTCATCTTTTTGGCATATCAAGACAAGGCACCAAAAGCGCACCCACCGGAGAGAAGTGGACAGAATGGACAGTCCGAGATTAAAAGGTTAGGAGAAAGCCTGTATGGAGCGTGCGTGGGTTTCAACATCTCCTAATATGAAATAGAACCAATCATGTGATAACTGAGTGCCAATTCATATGCAGAACTGACGTGTCAGTGAATCAAGATAGTCCCTTATAATAACTATCTACTGTTTGAAAACGTCTCATCAATCGATCGATCCCTTCCAGGTTCTTATAAAGAACACCAAATAACAACCTCCAACAGTTCAATTTTTTTTCTTAGGATACTGGAAGCAGATGTTTTCTTTTGAATGTATTTAATTTTATAAACTGCCAGGCTACGTTGGTACCAATCCCTGGCAATGGCACTCCCGCCGGGTCCAGGTAGTAGGAATAAACCCAAGAAGTCCTGACTTAACGACGTGGAGGGTGACATGCGTGCAAATGGTCTCACTACTATGGACGCCCAAGATCGTGTGAAGTGGAGAAGGGAGAGCCGGCAGGCGGACCCGGCGCTCCGAGATCACCTTGGCCTCGGATGCAATCAGGAAAACACGTCTCCATGAAGATGATGATGATTACTGGAAGCAGATATATTTGGACTGGATGTGAGTCTGGTGCCTGGGTGTCTTACAGGTAGTCGGACAAAGTGAAACGTTAATGGGGCACTCGAGGAATGAGAGAAGGAGGTGCAAAGACCTCTCAGAACGATGCTGGGAATTGGGTCAGAGAGGCATATCCCCTCACTGATCAGACTGCAAACCGGGCAACAGAAGAAGAAAATATGCCGGAAAGGGGTGAGTAAACAATAATGCGATATGGCTGCGACGGATAAGTTGTTATCGACTGAAATACAAATGATAGGTATGTTCCAACAACAATAACAAATAACTTAAACATAACTTTATGAATACAGTGCTCATAATATTTACATTTCATTATTAGATCACAAAGGTTTAATTTTAAGTTAAGATTTTTTTCACATTTTTTATTTTTAAGGGACGTTATTTAAGATTGAATGAACATCACGAATTATAAATGAATATTTATTTCATTCTCAGTTATTGGATGCCGATATGGTATTGTTTTAGTGAATATAATCGCATTGTAGCCACTAATTTAAAAGATACCATCAGTTTACGAAGTGACGGACTGAGCACAAATGATGATGGAACAAACCTATTGGCGTTTCAAACAATACTAATAGCAAGGCTTACCTGCAAAAGTCATTTCGCCAGGCACTGTGCGCGACTTCGCTGCCTGCCAACGATGTGAAGCTGCTGGTGGTGACGTCATCACTGAAGACAGGGGTCAGGGCCGTGCGGTTGGGTTTTTATGCTCAAGGGATTATACAGACACACAATGCACACAATTGCAACACGAACATTTTATAAGGTCTTATATTATTAATTAAAGTAGCTGTCACTGTTTAAGATTTCATTTATGTTTAGCCAAATATGTATATTGTCGGCTCAAATGTTGAGCAAATGTAAGTGAGGTATTATACAAATGAAACAATTGAGACAATTATTGCACCAAGACTATAATTATAATACATACTCGTATTGTACCTTTGTATTATATTGTATTCCACCATGAAATATGATTGAACTGGACTATGATATTACAGGGACCGAAGTATATAACATTGATATATTATACATAGGTACAATAATTGCATGGTTTTATTGTGACACGTCATGAAAAATAATACTGAGCGAATTTTACATCTCATTTGTGTCATCCGAATCATACAAAACAAATAGCTGTAAAGCAACTCAAAGAGTTTCAGCTGGACACTTAAATGAGTACGTACCGTGCAATAGTCATGCAGCTTGTGATCTTGGACTGCTAACTACAGGAATGAATGTATACACTAAAACAGTGAAAAAAAAAAAACGTGCCGTTCAAGAACTTTGTCTGTTGAAAATAATTATGTAAATTAACAAAAACAATTTCTAAGAATCTCTTAATGATGTAAAGATTACAAAAGTTAAAAACACAAGACTTTTGACAGTGTTGTACAAATTATAAGGACATAACAATAACAGTACTAAGTAACATAATTATAACCATGTTGCCTATTAGAGTAACTATCATGACATATTATAGTATGAGTATTTATAGAAAATTGCGTGCGTATGGATGCATCGAGTAGCTCGCGAGTCGTAACAACTTACGCGATTTTTTCGGATGGCGATCTCCAGGGTACATCGTCTTCTAATTCATCCTCACTTTCATCAATTTCAGCTTCTTCGTCCTGATTATCAGAGGCAATGTTTATACTGCTGGTTACCATGTCAGGGACGGGCAGAATCGAGGGTCGTCGGCTCCCTAAATAATTATAATTTTAGATATAATTTTAAGTTGCTCTCTTATTGCTAAAATATTGAAGAACATGAAAATTACCTCTACGCAAATTCACATCTGGGCTTAGGAAATTTGTATCAGGTTTAGGTAGAAGTAAATGGCTATCTGTGGCACTGTCGGTACCAGGTGAATCTTTTAAGCAGGTTCTTGAATTTGATGCTGAAGTACCTTCGCCTAATTTTACTGTGAACAAAAAAAGAAGATCAATAATAATATTCATTTATGACGTAAATTGTGAGTTACATTGTGTGGGTTGATTTAATTTCGAGAAAAAGATATATTAATATCTGAACAAAGTGTAAAAGCTAAAAATAGAACAGCATATTGCAATTCATATATAAATATAATTAATATGTCATATACATAATTTTAATTGATATGTATATTATAATATGCGGGTATTTCTTTAATTCTTTTTAAACAATAAACACTACCCGTATTATAAAATTATAATAATATATGAATGTATACAGCATATATACAATGGCTCATCATAGGTAGTGAAAGCCAACCTTAAATGCTTATTGAGCTCATTTCTTTCAGTTTCATAATCATTTTTTCATTGGTTTGTCATAATCTTGGGAAGAATAAATGTTTATTATGAGTAAAATGAACAAGTCTTAAGCATTTAAAGTAGATAGTATTAAGCAAAAATAAGTGGAAATATTTTCAGAATTTTGATATTGCAATAAAAAGCTACTTTACATCAGTGTTCCAAGCACGAAAACCTATCGTTATTGTTGTGTAGTTGCAATAAGAAAAGTAAACAAGAGTCCAATTCACACAAATCACAAAACCATGCATCAAATCTTAGATAAAATAAGAACCAAACATTACTCTTTATTCACTCGATATGAATCACAGTGGAGCCATGAATCGGTTTATTCAACATGCTTTAGCTTAAATAAAAAAAAGAGTAGGAAGGTAGAATGCGCAATAATATTATGAAGAAAATAATTTACAGCCTAAAAATGTCTCCTAACTGGTTAGTAGCGTTATCCCAGTTACGTTTAAGCTACGTATTTTTTTCTACGTTACTAATCTAATCAAAATAGACGAAATAAAATGGTAACCATAATGAAAGAAAAAGTCCCCATCGATTGGACTTCTGCATTTTTTGAATTCAAGATCAAAGGTCAAATATATTGGATTCTCGCCTTTATCTCGTAAACAACAAATGTTATCGCAAAAGTAGATTAGACAAAGTTGTAGATCATGTAATTAGCTACAAAATTGATGTTATCCTTTTTTTGTGCGGATTGCCATTTCGGAGCTATCGCGATTTCAAAATTGGAAGAGATCATATCTATCTACTTTTGATATTTCTTTCATTATGGTGTTAAGACTATGCGAATTTATGTAAGCTCAAATCTTTATTTTGACTGGTACGCACTATTTAGAAGGATATTATAATTTTAAAAGTGATTTAATGTGCAACGGCTGTACATCATTATAACTTTTTAAATGAGCGTTGAATAGTGACTATGAAAAGGTTATTTTTTAAAATTTCAGATCATTATGTTCTAGTTAAAAAAATCTGATTAAATTTAAATAGTCAAGTTAAATTACTATATAAAAAAAAAGATTGAATACAACAATCGCATTTATTATGAAGACTTATTTTGACTAGGTAACATTTTCCTTCCTGGGTAAGGAAGGCAAATCTACTGCAACTTACTTCGAATTCCGAGAAATTGATCTATAAATACCTTCATTAGTAAATCTTAAACTTTATTTTATCTGTACATTTCCTTTTTTGCACGGAAATATTTAGGTAATAATAAGAAAGCAAGAGATCAAATGTCTTTCAAACTGATGTTAAAATTCGGGTGGAAGCGCAGCTGGGGGATAATACTACTAACCCCTCCTAAATGGGCTTTCTATTCATTATAATGTGTGCTTAGAGTAAACATTGTTTATAGAGCGCGCGTATCACTCAGGTGCGTGGTGCCGGGCGTAGGCCGATAGTTTGCGATGGTATACCTTGTGGTTTAGTCCACGTTCAACCTCCACAATCTCTACCCCGGCCATGTTCAACCCCTAAACGTTGTCCACGTTCTACCCCTGGGGGTTTAACGTGGACAACGTTTAGGGGTTGAACATGGCCGGGGGTAGAGATTGTAGGGGTTGAACGTGGGCTAAACCGGTATGTGCACCCATAGTGACGTTTCATGCAATACCGAAAATGTCAATAGTTGCACTTATGAATGTAGTGTAATCTTATGATTTTTTTTGTTCGCTTTGATATGGATGGATTAAATTAACGCCAAGATACAAAATAATGGTGTCATTTTATGTATTACAAAAACAATAAATACTATAATGTACAATGTAATATAAAATATTGATTGAACATATCGAATTAAATATTATTTGTGGAGTCACTTTGATGGGTATTGTTTTGCTAATGATTGTGGTTGAGTCAGAATCCTCGATACTGTTCATACCCGAGCCACTGTCCATAGTAAAGCGCACTCTATAGCAATGTATACTCTAAGAATGTGTGTATGTGAGTTGCTATTTGCCTCGAGTTTAAACATGATTTTGACAATTTAATAAACTTAACCAAGGCAATTAGCAATAAGCAAAAAACACAGAAAGTAGGCCGACTGCAAGTAAAATTTAAAAAAAGAAAGAATGCATTCGGTCTACTTTCGGCCATTACCAACTGTGACACTCACAGCTAGTTACGGTCAAACTAGCGGATGAAATATTTAAATTGGAATTGTGAAATGGCGAGGCGTTGGGTGTAGAACTCGCGGGAGCTTGGAGAATCACTTGTGGAAGTTCGTACTGAGCGACGCTACTACCGTCTGGTTTCTTCGGCTGGCAAGACCCCTCCTCTGCATCACCAGGTTTCTTTTCATTAGAAATCAGACTACATGTAGTTTGATCTTTTGGAATTATCGGTTTATGTTCAGTCTGTCTCTCAGCTACGACAAAAGCGGAATTTTCTTCTTTTGTTATGCTCATATAATAGCAAGTGTCACTGCTTTTCATTATATGTCTAGGGCCTGGATTTAATAGAATAGTTTCTTCGTAAAATTCTGGTAGTTCAGCTGGGCGTACTCCAACCAACGCTACACCATACCTGTATAAATTTCAAGGCAAATTGTATAAGTCGTTCGCAGTTATTGTACTTGAATAATTAAAAATTGCATACTTTCTGTGAGAATGAAAACTAGCGTAGGTGAAACTTTTTCCTTCATATTCTCCAAAAAAGCGGCTGTCGCTTAGAATGATGTGGTAGATCTCGTTACCGGAGCATTTGCCATAAAGTCTATGCCACTCTTCAGGAGACTGTTGACCCTCTCTGAAATGATTAAGATATACGTTTGTCAAAAACTAGATGTGTGTTGTTAGTAATTTTGTAAGAATTAATTTTATCCAAAATTATGGTTTATGTATGAATACGTTCACGTATTAGAATTTACATTATAAAAAATCGATAGAATCAAAGACAGTGTCAAAACTAATAAAAAAAAACTGTCGGAGATTTTTCTTCTCATTTGCGATACGGACAGCCCTCCAAAAGGTTGCGTTTTCAGAAAGTTACACGTTTGTGGAGAACATACGAAGTAAATTCTGAACCGCACAAAACACGAACAAAAGACATTTAGCACCATAAATAAATTGGGTTCATCGTAACCATTTACGATTTTCCATCCGCAACTTCGGCAGTAGGTACATTCCATGGTAGGCCTGCTGATACTGTTATGTTTAACAATGAGGAACAAAACCTGATTATGATAAATGAATTAAGAAATAATATGAGCACTAATCTAATTTGACTTACTGTCCTCGACTTGTGTGAAGAAGAAGTGTTACGAGCGTGGATGCTCCCGGACACGTACAGTTATTTGCTAAAAGAGCATACTTGAACTCATCTTCGCATACCACGAATTCCGCGAATTTCACGTGTAGCTTGTTTTCTGGTCTAAATATTTGGACATATTGCGGAACCGAAGGCGCGAAGTCTTTCACTGCCCAGGATCTGTACGATGATATTCGACAGGATTAGTACTTTGTACTAGGAGAACTAATTTGAAGCTAAATGCAGCGATAGTTATGTGTATCAACTGAATGTAACTTCAGTTCAGTTTTCATTAAGTCGTTATTAAATTGATAGGTATATAAAATTCAATTTTGAGCTGAGAACCAATCAAATTGAAAGTGCTTTATATATATCATCAATTTCATTAGTATTAGAGTCAACGGTCCATGTATTGTTCTTTCATGATCATGCTGAAATATGAGCCACTTAAAACAACACACATGGTAAATATTTAGTTGACTTTAATATCTACTAATCATTGTGAACATGATAAGTAGTTTTAAATATATCATCAAATATATACTCGTACATAAATATATTATATTTTTTTTTAAAGAATAATAAAATTAATGATAAGCGTAATACCTGAGAATGGTATGTTCATCTGCGGCAGTTTTGTCTGCGTAGTTTCTGGCAGCCAAGATGAAACACGCTTCGGCTTCGTTCATCCGTGCCCTTATCAAGTCTGTGTCTTTTAAACATGATCCTTGGATATATATCACTCTTTGAGCCCATATCGGTACCTGGAAGAAAATACAACATACTTGTAATTGAAGGATTACTGCTACACCGTATCGAATTATTTCCATTTTAGTTAGGATTCCTTTTTGATTCTAAGTACCTACTTTGTGAGCGAACAACGTGATGGTACGTCGCTTCGCTGAAGAAGTTTCATTTGCATCAGTCGTTCGTCATTATGCAAATAATTGCATAATGACGAACGACTGATGCATGTTATTTGCTTTTTACATTACATTAGACGTCGCTCGATTTTGTATGGGAAAATGGAGTGCTCTATCGCATATAGACGTATAAAATATATATATATATATATATATATATATATATATATATATATATATATATATATATATTATGTTGCTCGCGTGAACGTGTTAAATTGATAAATTATTACAATAAATCTGTAACTAGTATACCTACAGAATACCTTAATACGTATGACAACCCGGACAGATAGCTTAATGAGCTCTCCGAAGGACACAACATAAAAACAATTTATCGAATGTTAAAGAACACAATGAAAAATGCCTGTTCCGCGAACGTTGCCGCGTTGGTCGATGAACAGTGACGGTAGAGGACCGTACATTAACTATTCACTATAATGAGACTATTATAGTGCCTAATTAACATGCGGTAGTAAGTAATAATTGTCAGTAAGTTATTATATTTATATCACTTTGTATGGTAAAGCATAGCGATAAAGAATAATTACCCTCGTAGCACTAGTTAGAAACCTTGGTACGAATCGTTTAAAACATTTTACATACATTGTTAGTCCGGTCAACACGGACAGCCTCCGTGGCGTAGCAGTAGTGAACGCGGCCGCTACGCAGGAGGCGCGGGTACGATCCCCGCTCAGTGCAAATATTTGTATGCTTGAATATGGGTATTTGCATTGATCTGTTCGCGCCTCGGAGAGCATGTTAAGCCGTCGTCGGTCCGGTTGCCATACGAACATCTATGGCACTTGGAGTCCTAAAAAGTCCAACTACAACGGTCTAGCTGCAAAGTTTCGGTATCGCATAATGTCACAATATTGGGCTGTGGAGGTCAGACGGCAGTCGCTTCACGGGAAATATCGAGGTCCAGCGAAATCCGTATTTAAGATTGGTAAAGCGCACCCCAGACTCTGAGGTGAAAGCTTCGGATGCGACTGGGAATTAACCCTAGGATGAAGAATTCCGGTCAATTTACAAATCTGGGGTCAAGATCCAAGGTCTTTTGATCCCTAATAAAAAAAATCCAGGTATTGGATCGATGACGACTTTTTATATTTCTTTATGGTGTTTTGAAAAAATCTTTGAGCTGGGTGCGAATTATTGCACCCTCACTCCTCCTGTAATTGAGTTTAGATTGATCGGACTATGTGTGAATTGCCTGAAATCAGAGGCATTTCATGTTTTATCTGTCTCAGATTTGTTTCTAAAATGTAAGATGAATAATCAATATTAGAACTATTTTTGTCTTAGTTTCCCTTCAACAGTCTAACTTATAACTTCGAGCGTTAATTACGTTTGCTACCAAAGCTTGTACTTTGGCACCTGAGCATTTAAATAATCTGTGGTTTGAGGCCCGCTCTCGTACTGCTCCTTACCACGATTTGGTTTGGTTGGCATTTATCAGAGGCAACTATTTTCTGAACTCTTAACCACGAGAGTTTATCCGTCAATCAGCAGTTGTACCGATAAGCAAGCGAGGGCGAGCCGCGAACACACTCATGTTTCATTCCCGAATTATTTACAAGTCAATCTCACCTGTAATATCATTCTCATGGTCGTATCCAGTTCCATAGGCGACAGTAATACAACGTAATAATCTTGTAATAAAGGGTGTGCATAAAATTCATTTAGAAAATCCATGATAGTATCAGCATGTAGAGTCGTAGAACACACTACTACGTGCCTTTCTGACTGGGCGCGATGTGACGAATATGAACCGCCCAGTTTTTGCCTTTCCATCCAAGTGAACGCAAGTTGTTCGAACTGTAATCCAAATTTAATAGCCTTTATTTAAAGTATTGAATTGGCTTGCTCAATAGCTTGTACAGTCATTATCTACCGACTTACAGCCTCAATGTGAATTATCACGGCGGGTAATTTTGATTCAATTATCCCATTTGCTCGCCTGTACCTACCGCTAAAAGTGACGGTAGCTATATTGTCCGACATGGACATACCTAGTAGCAATCTTCTAAATGTTTAAGTTCAAGTATTTACTGTGTGTTTGTACAGATTGTACAGTTATTGACTACAGATTTACAGACCAGACCAAAATTACCCTGGACTCACAGGGTTATTTAATTCACAGGAACGTAAGGCTACTATTTTAATCTCGTTTACCAATGTATAAATAATTCTATAGATGCGTTATTGTTTTATGCAACTAAAAAGCAGGTTCGGCTCTTTGTAAATAGATTCCGAAAATATGTAACTACTCATATCATACTTAGGTAATTTAATTAAACCGTGCAATGATGCTAATTCTGTTCTTACAAAACTCTCTAAACTAGATTAAAATAGCTAAAATACTAAAGCATAGAAACCGACATTCAAACGTATCATAATAACATTATTATTTTTACCTGTGTGGGTAAGACGACCAGGGCCACGCCTATCATGATTACCATAAACAGTTGGGATGGCCAAATATCTGGTACAAAATCACCGTAACCCACAGTTGAAAAAGTCACCACTACGAAGTAAGTAGCTTGGAACAAATTGAGATGTCGATGTCCAGCTCTTTGGAAGTGCTGGATGCCACATACACTGAAAAAATAAACAAAAGCCTTCAAAAACGGACCCTTCGTCTTTCTGTCAAGAACTTTTTCTCAGGAACACGTGGCGGAACTAAGTTGAAATTAATATAAAATTAGCAAGTTACGTGTACTTGTACAAAATATGATAACTTACCTTGTGAACACAAGACACAGTAGAGTAACGCATAATATCATTAGTTGTTGCGATAGTGCTGACTGTGATTTTTGCATAGCTCTATGGAGATCATTCTGTAAAGTGAAAAATACTTCAGAGTTAAAATAATAATCTGCCTACTTGTTTAATGTATCTTTTATCAATCATGAATCTGTAATACTTGGTACAAAGTAAAAGTCCTATCCTAAAAAATAAGTATCTATTCCAATATCGTGTCGTGCGGCCGATATTCCTATATTAATTACTTTATAAAGTGAGACGTGTTTAGTGAATATCTTTGTGTGCCAAATAGTAAATGGCCCTAAACAATGCGATGCGGATGTCCTAAGCTAACGTCGTCGTCACGTGCTGAAATGTGTTAAGCTTATCTATACTCGTATAATGCGCATTATACATTCACCGCTGCGTGCATATTGCGCATCGCAGGGGGATTTTTACCCGTGAAAAGCCCAGTGGCGTAGCTAGATGATCAAGGGCCCTGGTGCAAAAAGAAACAGGGGCCCCCCTATTTTTTTTTTGTTTCCGAAAATTCCCTCGGGCGTGGTACGTCGCCTTACCGAAGTAAACGCTGTTGTGGGCATATCCACTACCGGTCGCTAACCTGCTGTGTTGGGGATGAAATCCCTCCTCTCTCCCTCTTTTTCGTGCGGAAATCACCTCAGATGTCACCCCCGTCGTCGGCCATCGGAGGTGGTTATGTCGGACTCGGGCCACACGCCGATTAAAACCACACGCCATCTCGGATCTTCAGATACAAAAACTGCCGGAGTGTAAGGTTACCGAGAGCAAATCACTGGCACGCCGGCTGATTCCGGGCCATCTACGGTTTTAAAATGGCCTTCTTGGGTGTGAGAAGCACGGTGTACCCATAGGACTCTGAAAACGAACATCGAACCGCGGCGCCAGTGGGGGTGAAAGGATGAAACCCCCACACCTGCACTCCGTAACCGGTCCGCTCCTCGCCTGCTCTCCATTGTGCCCTTTGCTTGTCAGAGGGACATGTGAATGTACAGCAACCCTCCTTCATGTAGATGTAAATTTCCATTTATTATCGTGTGCGTACAGAATACTTAGCGTTAAACTCCACAGATCCCACACCCGTTCACATAGGCGATGATTACCTAGGCTAAGTACCTGGAATCTGTAATTCATGTGACTGGTGAAATCGACTGCGACGTCAGGGCACGGATTGCTGCCACGTGGACCAAGTGGCGAGAAATGACTAGCGTCACGTGTGATTCTAAAATGCCAGTCAGGTTGAAGGGGCAGGTCATTAGGCCTATCCTCTAACATGGTTGTGAGGCGTGGCCGCTGCTAGAGCGACACAAGCAAGAGCTTCGTGTCACGGAGATGAAAATGCTGCGGTGGATATGCGGCGTCACGCGTAAAGATCGCGTGACGAACTCTCGCATCCGCTTCAGCCCTTATGTCCGTGACATGGTGGATAAAATGCAAGAGAGCCGTCTTCGCTGGTGCGGCCACGTCTTGCGGCAACCGCCAGGCTACGTGGGTAACAAATGCATGGTAATGGCGCTCCCGCCGGGTCCAGGTAAAAGGGGTAGGCCCAAGAAGTCCTAGCTTGACGTCGTGGAGGGTGACATGCGTGCCCATTGTCTCACTACCATGGACGCTCAAGATCGCGCGAAGTGGAGGAGGAAGAGCCGGAAGGCGGACCCTGAGCTACGAGGTCATCTTGGCCACGGATGCAATCAGGAAAATGCGACATAAACATCCGGTGAAGGTGTTTAGGCCGGAACCGAACCAACTTCAACTGCTTGCAGTCTCGGGTCTCCATCGCCGGGCTGTAAGCGGGACCATTAAGAAAATTCCATGACACCTCGACAGACCCTGGGACATATACGACTTTAAGATGGGCCCTCTCAAATATGGGAACCACGATATCTCCATCTTGCCCAGAACCATCCCACCCCCTTACTTGCTTTCCACTGCGACAGTTGCTAATCAGAGTTACACGTGGACGGTGAAAAGTTCATAGTGGGCCTTAGTGCCATCTTGAGACAGGCGCTGCTGTCTCCGTTACCCAGGGTGCATGCGTCTCAAATTTCGTCCAAGCACCTCACGCGCCACCTTACTAGGTCTGCTTTTGTTAGAAAGACGGTTAGTCGAAGGAGATCGTTCCGTGATCTCCACCGTCCTTCTGTGGTACGGGAGAGTTCACTATTTTAGTACCGGCAAAGTTCGATTCGATAGGTGGGGTGGCTGAAGCAAACCCATATCACAAATGGTCTTCAGTTAGAAGACCAGCGATTCTCTAACAAAAAAAAAGTAGGTACTGAAACTCGTATTACTATTATAATATTATTACAATCAATTGACTATAAGTAAAATATTGTATTATGACTGCTAGAATATTTCTCTAGACATTAAGCTTGGAGGGCTCAGGGGGCCCCCAAGATAGCTGCAAATGTGATGAAAATTGGCGAATCTTTCAACGAGACAATACTGTATAAAATTCCCAACTAATTAGTTGCACTGATTAGTGTTGTGTTACTACCCATTTTCGCATTACAAAAGTAAGACTTTTTGGTAGTTCAATATGAAATTTGCTAGTTCAGGCTCGAGGGGCACCTGAGCTTGGGGGCCCCCTGAGCCTGGGGGCCCTGGTGCACCGCACCACCTTGCCCACCCATAGCTACGCCAGTGGAAAAGCCCACGACTCAGTTTACGCAATTTAATTCCTCTGCAACAGACAGTACTGTTCATCTGCTCGAGGAGAACCAACGGCGCACTGTATAGTGGATACGTCTATTATTATTTATTCCCAAATATAAAAAGTACCATTTGGCGTAGGTAATTGCTGATAAATATGCATAAAAAGAAAGCTTCATAAACGAAATTACGCTACTTCTTTACTTTTTGAAATTATAATATCCGTATAGAGATATTGACTTAAAACAATTACTTACAAACATGTTTTCCAAGGACCTTTTTGCGAGCCAACAATTGAGAAATACTGGTATAAAAAGATTTCTTAACGGCGGGAAAGTCAGCTGAAAACAGAGAAAAATCATGTAAGTACGTGATTAAAAATGTACGTTACTTAAGTAACAATTTATATCGATGGCACGAGTAGTCAAATATTTTTGAATGTTCATAAATGACATTACTGATACCAGATGAACCCTAGTTCCCAATCAACCGAAGATTTTCGTACGCATCATTGGGAGTTCTGACTTCCGAGGCCACAAACATCCTCGAACCTTTTCATATGCGAAGGAACCTCGACTCATTGGCAGTACTTTGCCGCTTTTATCATAGTGATACGCCAATGAACCCTTTCAGTGTATCCCATCCATTCTCTTCCTGTTCAGAACAACACGCACAACACGTACCTAACTCCTTAATACAGTAATAATCTTGTAATAACGACAAAGAGCTGTTTTGCTTTACACACGTATACCCTTCTTCTTTATAACGTAAATGCTCCTATTACCGCCAGTTTTAGCTGTCTTTGGATTCACTTCAAAAAAATAGTTATAAGCTGTTATGTTAGGAAAGATGTTATAATTTATAATTAACCTCAACGAAGTATTCTTTGAAATTCAGTACTAAAATTCAATATAGAATAACACAATATTTATTAAATAATTGTTTAATCCGTAAGAGTAGTTGATTCTATTACCGACCCATAGAATGCGGCAAGATTCTATTACCGCTTTTTCTGCTTCTATTACCGACATCTAAGAAATTGTCACTTCTTCTAACGATTAAATAAAATAAAAAATAGTTTTTGAGGTATTCATTATGTAATAACAATAGTTTTAAGATCAATTTTATTATATTATAATTATAATTATTTATTGCAACACTTAACGCACTTTCTTTTTTATTTTAATTAATTAAAAAAATATAATCAGTCTCAGGAAACAGTCTTCAAATAATCATAATAAAAATCTTATTTCTTCGTCCTTCCTTAAAACAGTTTGTTTTCCACAGTGCTCATTTAAATATTTATTATTTAACTTGTTACACAGAGTTGTTCTTGGTATGCCATAGGTTTTTGAAGCTTCGTTTATGCTAGGCCCCTCATTTATATTATAGCAACAAGCGCAGCTTCTAGTTGAGCAGAGAAGAGCGAATGACTTTTTGCGCTTCTGCGGCTCTATGATTCTTTATTAAACACAAACTTTAAATAAATTATTTCTTTATTCAAGCAACACAGGCTTATGTCTAGGCTAGATTGTGGAATTTAATTCTTCGAAATAAGCATTAAAAAGTAACAATTTGCTACCATTCGTTTTATAACATGCCATTTATTATAAATATATACAAGAAAAAGTGGTATGCATCTAATATCTCCCTTTCCGTCCCACCATTTTTATTTGATTTGAAAATCAAACTGGATAGTAAATATAATTTTACAAATAATGTGTCAAAATCTCCTGAAGTGTCACGTATATATACAATTCATTATATAAAAAAATTTATATAAAAAATATATACAATTCATTTTTATGTACTGTAGTTATTATGTTGTACCAATAATATTGTCACAGCTGTGAGTCGGTGATAGAATTAAGTATGAAGATTACAATATTCTATTAGCAGCTTATAAAATTAATTACAAACCGCTAAAATATCTACTTTATGGCAAACTGTTCAATTCGATCTCATTGCTATACATTTTCTTTTAATATCAATAATTCATTAATTCGAATAATAAAGGTTATTTAAAGTATGATATCATGTAATAATAGGGATAATGGGTTAAGTTGAATCTAGTTTCACCCAAAAACTTTAAGAATATGCTTTGTCGTTAATTGATCAAACGAAGTAAAATAATGTTATGAATTTAACAAGAAAAAATTAAAATAAAATTAGGTAGTTTATAACGGATATTATTTAAAATACTAAATATTCTCAAATTTCTAACAACGCCATGGATCGTTATTAGAATCAAATTTTGAAATATGTATTCTATTACCGCCTTTAATTAAAACATTATTTCTATCTATCTATACTATTTTTTTTTTAATTATTATATAATAGTAGTAGTCGTGTCTGTACATTGGAGATATTTAAAAAAAATACTTGGGTTATGTTATGTTAACGATTCAGTATCGTTAACATAACATAACCCAAGTATTTTTTTTGAATTTTCTGTCTGTTTGTCTGTTTGTCCGCGATGGACGCAAAAACTACTAGACGGGTTTTGATGTGGTTTTTTTTGTTAGAAAGGGCTGACTCAGGCTTACTCAGATTACTAAAATCTTACGTTTGTTTGATCGCAATCGGTTGAGTAGAACCGAAGATATGAGCAAAGGTCGCGTTAACCGAGATGCACGCAGGCGGAGCCGCGAGCGGAAGGCTAGTTATGATTTGATTTGATATAAATAACAGTTGTAATGCGATAGCAATAACACAAATCAATTTTCAATATATTATTTTCCTTAAGTAAT
The DNA here is from genome assembly GCA_914767945.1 of Eilema depressum. Lineage (NCBI taxonomy): Eukaryota > Metazoa > Arthropoda > Insecta > Lepidoptera > Erebidae > Eilema > Eilema depressum. The sequence goes on along the minus strand of OU612012.1, from coordinate 43,388,412 downwards.
ATTGAGGTGTGCTTACGTGGCCGGAGGCGCGTCACTATGAAAAGAATATAAAAGTACCTAACAAATTTTTAAGATGCGAGTTTTCAGGAACCTATATTAACTCTGATATTTATGAAAGATTTAAAAATTAGATCGTTAATAGAATGCAAATTTTAGGGGGTCGTTAATAGGAACTTTTACGTTAATCCTGCCTTGTCTAAACGGGCGTGATAAAGCATTTATTATAACGAGGCCATTCAACTAAACATTTACTTTTACTTTACTTTTTTTTTACCTAGGCTTACGGTTTGGCAGAAATGGAACTTGATGTGTAGCCGCACCAATAAATATGTGAACTATTCAATGTTGCTAAATTGAGTCTGATATGCGTTAATATGCAATAATTATGATACTTGTTTCATTCTCAGTCTACAAACAAAATACAGTAGGCATACATTTGAATTTGGCAACCGTTCGTTGTCCCGATTTTAGCCATTTCATAGATTCCTTGGTATCGTTCGTTAGATACTCCATAAAAAATATGGAAATTAAATGCTAAATGACGGCGAAGTATATTTTTAAAATGTTCAGAAAAATAGTGCAGCAACAAATTGCAGCAGATACCCGAGTAGAAATAGAGTGACAGGTGACAGTACAATCGGTTGAAATGCTGATGCTCCGTTTGTTCGGTTTATTTAAAAAAGGCTTTCAGAAAAGATTTTCTACACAGGCTTACATTTTATGGACTCCTTCAACACAGCGGAAATTAGATTTATGAGTGCGATTTGGAAATATTTATTTACTACTTCTTATTTTCTATTACTTGATTATACATTTTTTCCTTGCAGGCCGCCCAACGGCGCGCGATTAGAGCCATCCCATTCCCGGAGGCTAGTTAGGGACTCCGTTATCACCACACCCTCAGAGAGCCAGTTCAAAGGAAATGGACCTGGGTCGGCCAGGGTGCGAGGAATGAGGGATATGTCTCAAACAATCTCACCTCTGGCAACCAACGACTCACAGACGGCGTCCGTTTTGGTCGGTTCAATTCCGACATAACCCTCATAACTCCCCTGACGGTTCCAGCATATACACACGATAAAAAAAACGATACTGCTGCCATAAGTAAGTTAGGTAGGTACTTGAATTACCTATCTATTATGTACCTTATTGCAACTGCTTAGGCCATTAGAGCAATCATTGTGTACCTTTTGCACAATGATATCATTGTGCGTCGTCAATTGCTACAAGACCAACGACTCACAGTGATATCCTTTACCTTAACGATAACATGCACCGAAGTGAAACAACACTGCGGTGCATATTATCCGATATCTACATTTGAGGTACATTCAGATAATCGGATTATACTCGGAATAAAACCTGCTGAAATACTGAAGCATGGAAACCAAATTTCCTAAAATCCGCTACTAATTAGATTGTTTATGCACAATATGTCTCATATAACTCACAGACAATGCTGTTATAGTTAGAGCTTAGAGCTAATTAAGGTAGCCACATTTACCAATTCTTTCCATTTATTTTATTGAGCGATTTTCAAGGACAGGGCTTACAGTGTGTGTCGCTTCATGAATTAAAATTCATGCTAATTTTAAGACCAAAGTACCTACAATACCGATACCTTGCAATATTAGACGTAACTTATCTGCTGGTATATTGTTTAGTACATGAATCTAATACCGAGTTAAACAATCCAACATAAATCTAGTATAGTAGATATAGCGTGAATTTATATTACGTTTAGAAATTGATACATCTCACATCACACATTATTTATTACGTCGTTATACGATATACCTAATAGGGATTACATTCACTTTGCTAAGATGGACTTGTTTCTTTTAAAATATCTACTTATTGAAAACATGGGAAAGGGGTGTATTAATTTTGATTCGATGACTGATTGATTCAATGGGATGTAAAAAAATCTAAAGCTACGATATACCTTTATATCTTTATGGTAATTAGTTCTTCCGAGCTTCTTAGGGGTATCAGACACAGCATCTGTTACCTTTTCAAATTTGTAAGAAAGACATACACTTCAGGTTTCTCTTACGCGGGGTCTACGCATACAAAATTATGTATACTTAAAGTTAGAACTAGATATGGTATTCTATTATTTATTCATTAGTTTTAAGGTCAAATCCGACTTGAACAGGTGGTAGGTACGCTACAGTTAATAACATTACTAATATAATTAGTTTTGACTTACCGTTAATGCAAAGGGTATTGTGTTCACCATTTCTAAGACAAAGTGAAATGATAAAACTTGCTGCCAAATGTTGCCCTGAAAAAAATTTGTAAGATATGTTTATATTGGTTACTAAACATTTGATACAAGGTTTCAGCATCTAAATATCACTATTTAAACTCGTTAACTTCTTCTTCATCTTTCATCCTAGCGTTAATTCCCAGTCGCATCCAAAGCTTTCACAGGGATCCTGCCGTTTGGCAAAATATGTTTCGTCAAATTTCACTTCCCAAAAAACTTATCGCAAATTTTCATTTCCCAAAAGAATCTTTAGCAAATTTACATTTCGCATTTTAATCACTTGGTCAAATATTAATTTGGCAAAAATTTACTTGCTCAATTTTCATTAGGTCAAATATACATTTAGCAAATGCTTTATTTTGTAACGTGCATAGGCTAGATTGGAACTCCTAGAAAACTGGTTTAGGTTAGGTTAGAACTGTGACCCCAACAGAGCGCGAACCGAGCGAGCGAAGCGAGCGTCCCGCGGCAGCGGCCGGCGAAGCGCCGAAAATGAATTGTATGATAACAATATAATTATTATAGAATTGGAACTGCTAGAAAAGTGGGTTAGGTTAGGTAGGTGCCGCGCCAGCGGCCGGCGAAGCGCCGGAAATGATTTGTATGATAACAATAGAATTATTATCGAAGTTCTTACCTGCAAATTATATTTTGTTCAAGGTGAAAAAAACATGCATGCAACAGTGTATTTTAAAAACGGGAACTTAATATTAAAAAAAATTAATGCAGTGAATTTAGACTCTAAGTATACTCTAAATATACCAAACCATATTTGACTACCGAATACTTGGTAAAATGAAACTTTGCCATGTAATTATTTGGTAAACAATAATTTGCCAAAAATAGTATTGCTAGCTGTAAAATTGCGAAAAGTTGTTTTGCCAAATGTTTTTTTGCCAAATGAACATTTGGGAAACATACTTTGGCATGTGACACTTTGGGAAACGTTTTTTGCCAAACATTAGTAAACCGCTTTCACCTCGGAGTCTGGGGTCCGCTTTACCAGTCTTAACTGTAGAGTTGGCTAAACTTCGATATTTTCCGTGAAGCGACTGCCATCTGACCTCCACAACCCAATGGTACATTAGGCGATATCGAAGCATTGCAGCTAGACCGTTCGGTTGTTGTTGAACTTTTTAGGACTCCAACTACCCATAACGACTGCTTTAGATGTTCATATGGCAACCGGAACCGACGGCTTAACGTGCTCTCCGAGGCACGACCAGACCAATGCAAATACTCATATTTATGCATACAAATGTTTGCACTGAGCGGGGATCGAATTGGCGCCTCCTGCGTAACTATGTTATTATAAAACTATGAAACTAAATCGAAGTATCTGTATAATCCTGCATTTTAGACACTATGTTATGAGGACTTAGGATTAGTTAAACATTTTCAAAGAGATTTAGTTTCATTTAAATATTTTGATTAAATTTTAAATTATTGATATTGATAATCTTCGTATTCTATCTGTTGAAAGTCTCGAAAACATAACTATATTTGAGCAGAATCATTGTCCGTGAATGATATATATGTACAATAAGCTACCTTATAGCCTAAATAGGCGAGGAGTATAGCTTCAGTGAACGATATCATAGCTAATATGACTTGCACAACCCACAAATACAGGGGTCTATTGACCCATATTATTCCGTCCCAATTAATTATCGGGTGCTCTTGAAATTCCTCTTCCGTTAAGTTGGCCGAATATTCGAACTCAGTCTTATTCCCAGGTTTGCAACCATAACTGAAAAGATAATGTAATGCATATTAACATTTGCTGTAATTTTGCAAATGAATGATTTGGCATTTGATTTATATATAAAGTATTCGACTTCGTGCATGTAGAGTCTGTAGAGTTTCACGTTTGACGAAATTTGTGACATATTATAGGCAGAATATATTGAACTTAACGTTTAACGAAATTGTGAATGAGACAGCCTTGGTAAGTTTTAACCAATGACATGTTATAAACTATAGATATGTTGTCCACACTCTAAAATGGCGACAAAAAAATGATGACTTTTGGTCATCATTTTATGCACTAATCAGAATCGCGACAGTGCGCCACCCAAAAAAATGTTTTAAATAATAAATTCGTAATAATAAAATATTATTAATATAAATAATAACATAATTCATATAAATTAATAACATTGACGTATTTTTAGAAGTAGCTAATATGTTGTGTGTGCGCCATTTTTGAAAGCCGCCATCTTCGTGTATGACGTATCTATAAAAATAATACATCATTGGTTTTAACAGGTATTTTTACTTTGTAAGTGGGTATAAAAGAAATAATATTTGACTTTAGCTGTGTAACTATAAGTTTACGAAGCACAAATGCGTTAACTGAGTACCATCAAATAATTACTGCCTGTGATGTGTATTTTGACAATAACTCACTTCTCGATTTTTATTACAGTCTCATGAGAACTTGCTAATTGACATATATCCTTGACCATTTGACTTTTCTTAAGCCATTAGTCAAAGCTTTTACCCATTTGTTTTATGTGCTGATTACGGGGTGATCCTAAACCGTTCTCATTTCCTACTCACATTCACTTTACGGGTATTTATGTACATTAGTCTTGACCCAAGTACAGTGTGTTAGACGTAAGTGGCTTTAAGTAAATCTATAAATTTTGGGATGGTAGAACCAAACGACATAAAATATAACCGGGCCACTCTGTAGCCCCGGCCTGAATTACTGCCGGTAGCTATGGTTAGACCCTTCTAAGTAAAGGTACAAGATGGTCCTTCCGATTCATTGAGGCCCACAATTCTTGCACTTCTAAAGCAAAAAACCAATATCGATTATCCTACATACCCTCCAGAAATGTATAGGACACTATAGTTTTGACCACTTCCAAAACTTGCGGAATTTTCGGCCGGAATATTGTGATACATTTTGTCAACATTGCATAGTTTTTTTTAAAGAAAATACGTTAGTTATGGATAGTATTTTATATGTAGACGCGACATCCTAAAACACAGTTATTGTAAAAGAGAATGGCGGCGAAAACCTTTCTTAACTACTTCAAATTCATCTATATACAAGTATAAGAGTTAGCTAAATTAGGAGCATGCTAAGCGAAGCGAAGGCCTATTTTTCGAACAATGTCATGTTCATTTATGAAGTGCATTTCGATGTAAATAGCTTCATAAACAAACAAAATTGTTGAATTTAGGCCTTAGGAAATCCCCATTCAATCTTGTGATAGATTTATTTACAACGAGTTTCGTGTGGATTTTGATAAGACAGTCTGTATGGGCCTTAATTTTCTTTAACGAACTCGGAATAGCATTACTTTAAAAGTCTGAACAGGCATTCTTTTCGGGAATATGATAATGGAATTCTTACTGGATAGTACGCACTGGTATTAGGATTCACCTGTCACATTGTGCAGGTAACAATGATTTCTTATTAAAACAATTTCCAAATCATCTTAAGAATTATTAGTGTTTGCTGAGTCATTCCTTTCTTTATTTCAACACTTTCAATCACGTTGCACATCAATAGATTTATAAACAACGTGAATTTACATATAATACTTGCTTAACATCCTTGAAGACATTATAGTAGTCTGCATACAGATGCCATTAATTCCAACAAAAATTCTAGAACCGTATCGATCAACGTTGTGGATACACTGCAAATACGAATAAACTACCCCACACAAATAATCCGTGTCTGTTCACTTCACTATTGCCTTTTCTAGGTCTATAAACCACACAACGGCGGTTTTACGTAGATATTTTTCGACAAATTACCAGTCCTTCGCCATCTCTAAATTCAAGGACGTCGTTCTACCATTATTTTTATTGAATCCAAATTCGTCAGCAGAAAATGATGACATTCCTATCACACCCTGGTTTTTACAAAGTATGGCCCTTTAGCACCTTTTTTGATCAGATTCTCCTTTGACTTCCAAAATTCATTTCTTTTTTGTTTTCAATTGTTGTACTCGTATTATATGGAACTTTATTTAATATACGGGATGCTTCGAAAGCTAATGCGTCAAGTCAAGTTTTCGTCAACCGTACCTGCTCCTGGTGCTGTTCTGTTTGTCACTTAGTCTCATGGCAGCCTTCGAGTTTTGGGCCGACAAAAATTAAAAAAAATCTAGTCACTATATGCAAGATCTACATTGACTCGAAGAAGAAGAAGACACCCTATACCTATATACTGCATGCATATTTACCAAATATGTACCTATTGTACGCGTTATTCAATTTTGTTCTAGTATCCAGAAAATACTTGACGAACTTGTATATTTTGGTTGAAAACACAATACGCCGTTTATTAGATAAAAATATCATGAAAGATGAATTTGTATTAGTTACAGACTGACTGTGCAAAGAGTAAGAGTTTCATATTTACTGATTTCCAAATCCTGAAAACAATAATCTAATATTCCAAAAATAATAGAATGCTACTTATTGATCGTAAAGCATTACATTCTACTTAATAAATGATCACAAACATACCAGGAAGCGGAAATGGGATCTCCATCGGCACAAACTCGGCAGATGTATAGCACGCACGTTAAAAGTTTGAAAACTAAGTTTGCTATTCTAATGCGTAAACCTGAAACAACCATTTACTGATTAGTAATGATCTAGAAAGAATATACCGGGCATCATTTATAGAATAAAAATTAGTACGTACTCTAGTAGCTACTAATTTTTATTCAACTCGTATTTAAGATATATAAATATTAATAGGTAATATGTCAATATTCCTGTAATATTATTTATTTATCATAATACTGCTATAAACTTAACTGCTATAACTTTCCACCCTTCTTCACTGTGACAGTGGCGAGGGGTGGAAATTTAAAAAAAGCAAGCTGGTGGAATGCTCTCTTAAGGTGCGTACAGATCATGTAACATGTTGTATAACTTGTGTTATATAACACGTCCACATTATCTAACATTGTTTTATAACTTTGCAACATTTAACAATACTGTATCCACTTCAGTGTCCACATTACTGAAACATGTTATATAACGTTGTTTTATAACATGTTATGTTATATGATTTGTACGCGCCTTTATAGAGTGACCATAGCAATTTTGTGTGGCATTCTGGGCATTCTGATTTCAGATACGGAAATTCATATTATCTATTATATAAAAATGAATCCCTAAATGTGTTGCTAAGCGCAAATCTCGAGATCGGCTGAACCGATTTCGCTAATTCTTTTTTTTAGAATATTCCCTGAAGTACGAGGATGGTTCTTACGGAGAGAAAAAAAAAAGATTTGACTGTTAGGCGGTATGAAGTTCGCGGGGTCAGCTAGTAAATAATAATAATAAATAAATATTTTGTAATAATATAGATTAATTGTAAATCTATTGAAATAATAAATAAATATTGTAGGACAATCTACACAACGCTATCCAGACCCAAAGTAAGCATAGCTTAACTAGCTTGTGTTCTGGCTTCTAGATTCTAGAATGCGGATGACATACTTAGTTACATTGTTTTTTTTAAATACATACATATTATACGTAGAAACACCCAGACTATTGCAAATATTCATATTCATCCATACAAATATTTGCACTCAGCGGGAATCGAACCCACGCCTCCTGCGTAACGGCCGCGTTCTCTACCGCCACGCCACAGAGACTCTCTACAGTCTACTGAATACTTAACTGAATAGGTACCGAATTGCACTAAGCAATTTCAGATACTGAATTTTAGATTCCATATATCATCTACCTATTTAAAGATCTCTACCATGGCTACACTTTGCAGAGCTAGAATTAGAATTAGAATTGGAATTGTTTATTTACCAAGAAAATAATTTTCATTTGCGTTCAGTAATGGTAAGGCCATTAGTAGTTGGTTACTGAGATAATGACCCCAATTCTGTCTTGTCACAAGCTAACTAAAATAAGCTAAAAATCTCTAAATGTCAGTTTAGTCCTGTCAAAATGTAATTTCGTATTCTGAGAACACACAACTAACTTAAAATTAGCTTGACACAACTAAAATTAGAGAAAGTACACAACTGTCATCTTTGGTTAAACGGTATTCTGTTGTAGGGATGTTAAAAAATAATCGATTTTTAAAAAAATCGATTATTTTTTTCTTATAATCGATTTTTTAAACGCGATTTTTTTAGTAATATTAATCGATTTTTAAAATATCGATTTTTTTAGCTTACACGTTTAAATCGATTTTCGTAAATGCGAAATTTTCGTAACATTTTATGAACACTTTGTATGATATATGACTTCTCGGTTCTCGAATCACTCAGACTATGGTTACGCTAGTACTATTATCTGTTCAGTTTATAGTTTTATTTAATTTATAATTTTCTAAAAGAGTTACAAAAAAGTTTGTTCATATTGTTGTGATAATGAAAATATGATACGGACAAAATTGACTTCGTTGACTTATCTTTGACGACAAACTAACAGTAAAGGTCCAACCCCACCAAACGGACTGTATCGGAACGGATTTTACAATCTTTAAACAAAATAAATCTTATATCACAGCATTTAAAGTTTATATTACCAAGTCCCGCATGACAGCTTGACGTGCGTCATGCCGCCGCACGTCGCTGTCAAGCTGTTGTGCGTGACTTGGTAATATAAACTTCAAACACTGTGATAATAAGATTTAATTTTGTTTAAAGATTGTAAAATCCGGGCCGATGCCATCCGTTTGGTGGGGTTGGACCTTTACACCGCTGCCTGTGTCATTATAACAATGACAGCGAATAGTGTGACGATTATAATTATCTTCCCTAACCGTCACACCAGTGCCAGTATGACACAGCGGCAGCGGTGTTACGGAGCGGTCGTCGTTTCTTTTAGTGTTGCCAGTAAAAAAAATAGTTTTGCGGAAATCAATTTCTACATTTTTATGAAATTGAAATAGTTACCTTGAAAGTTTAAAAGAACATTTTCTGTAAGATTTAATTATAACATACATACATACATACATAAAGTCACGCCTCTTTCCCAGTGGGGTAGGCAGAGACCACTGCTTTCCACTTGCTACGATCCTGGCATACATCTTTTGCTTCTTCTACTTTCATAATTGTTTTCATACATGCTCGCCGGTTTCGAGTACTCTTGACATTTCCTTTCTTTAATATGTCTTCAATCTGTCCGACATACATATGTCTAGGTCGACCCCTACCGGGTTGCCCATTCACCCTCGCTTCATAAATCTGTTTCGTCAGTCTTCTTTCGTCCATTCTCTCCACGTGTCCGAACCATCTAAGCATCCCTTTCTCTATCTTAGTCACTACATCTTCAACCATACCACAACGTTCCCTTATTACAGTGTTCCTCACTCGATCCGTCATCTTCACCCCAGCTATACTTCTCAGGCTTCTCATTTCCACAGCATTCAATTTACTTTCATACTTCTTCTTCAAAACCCAACATTCACTACCATACATAAGTGTAGGGACGAGCACTCCTCTATGTACAGCCAGGCGCGCCCCTCTCGATACATTCTGGCTGCTCATAAAGTTATGCATTGCCCCATTTACTTGATTTCCAGCCATAACTCTTCTTTCAATATCACTTTCATATTTTCCATCTCTCGTAAACTTCGACCCCAGATACACAAACTCTTTCACTTGTTCTAATCTCTCTCCTTCAATCACAACTGTGCAGTCTGTCATACTTTCTTCTCTTTCAAAAACCATCACTTTCGTTTTACTTACATTCACTTTCATTCCTTTGCTTTTTAGGGCACCATGCATAATACTGACCATCGCCTGCAGCTCCTCCTCCGATGATGCCAAAATAACTTGGTCATCAGCATATAGGAGACATTTGATGGTCAGATCATTCATTTTTAATCCATACGCACTTTCTTGCAAATCTTTCAGACAATTATCTATAAATAGGTTAAACAGCCCTGGTGAAGCCACACATCCCTGTCTAACACCTTTCTCAATGTTAAACCAGTCCGTGTATACTCCATCTATCCTGACACAAGCACTAGAACCCTCATAGAGTGATCTAAGTGCTCGTATCAAGCTGCCGCTCACCCCATACATAGACAATGTTGACCACAATTCATTCCTCACCACTCTGTCATAGGCCTTTTCCAAATCTACGAAAGCACAATAGACCTTTTGTCTTTGAGCCAAGAATTTTTCAGCTATGCTTCGTAGGGAAAAGACCTGATCCATACACCCCCTTCCTTTCATGAATCCTGCTTGTACATCCCACATTTTATCTTCCGTTTCATTCATTACTCTTCCAATCAAAATCTTTGCATACAGTTTACCGACGACGCTGAGCAGGCTAATGCCGCGGTAGTTCTTGCAATCTTGCTGTGACCCTTTTCCTTTATAAAGCGGTACGATAACGGCTTTGCACCAGTCTCCTGGTACCCGGCCGCTCCTCCAGCAAAGGTTATAAAGAGAGTACAGCTGATTAGCTACCACGCCTTGTCCAGCCCTCAACATCTCAACGGTAATCCGGTCATACCCTGCAGCCTTACCTAATTTCATACTGTTCATCGCATCCACAATTTCTTTCATACTAATATCACTTTCGTCACCACCTTCATTTATATCCAGATGGGGGATTTGTCCTTGCATATTATCCTCTTTTTCAAATAAGCTTTCAAAATATTCCTTCCATCTCTTTAGCACACATTGCTCTCCTTTCGCAAAGCTGCCATCCTGGTTTCTGATTTTGTCCAGTTGAGAGGTGGCGTTTTGTACCCTGGATGTTCTTATTGACTTCCAAAACAACTTAATATTCTTTTGAAAGTCATCAGATAACCTTCTATCAAAATCATCTGTATCTTTCTCTTTCTTTCTTCTTACAGCCTCTTTTACCACTAGTTTACTTCTCTTATACTCATCTTTTGCCACTTTTACTTCCTCATCCGTTGCTGTTTGCATTCTCTGATTCGCCCTTGCGGCCAACCAGTCCAACCACGCTTTCTTTACGTTTAATCACGTTTAATTATAATTGATTATTATTTTTATTAATCATATTATTTTATTTTATTTTTAATCTAATAATTTCGTAATGTCAGTAGGTTTATTATTAGAATACGAAAAGCATGCAGATTTTTAAAAATTAGGAAAAAAATCGATTTTTTCAAAAAAATCGATTATTTATTTTCATAAAATCGATTTTTGACAAATCGATTTATATTGAGTAAAGAAAAAATCGATTTTTATTTAATCGATTTTTTTCCTTCAATGTCACATCCCTATTCTGTTGTACGTATATGCACTAAAATAAGAAATGTCAAACTAAAATTAGACATCATCTAAAATAATGCCAATTGTCGTTCTATATACGCTTAAAGCCTTTAAAAAGCTCTATAAATCGTCGATTGATTTGGATTTTATAAATAACTAGCGGACCCCGCGAACTTGCCAGGTACGTGGACCGAGAAAAACTGTATTTGCTTGGTTAAGACTGAGAAATATCACAGTTTGTTTACTATTTGATCAATAATATGCACTAATTATCATTTGTCGGCATTCTAAAGACTTATTAAGATAAGTTTTTACAGATTTTATGAAAATCTTTATCGTTCATTCTTAATTTTTTAATAGTTGTAACACTCGTTTTAGCGACGTCATATTCAAATTTAGTGCTGTCTTGTGCTTAGCAAACACTAAATTTAGTTTGACATAACGACAGAATACGGTTAGAAATGTCAATCGCTTATCTAAAATAAGAAAATTTTAGAGAAATTTAGTTTAGAGATGGTAACGTCAGAATTGGGGTCAATACATAGTTAATTTACTGGAGAACTTTAGCTATCAACCCCACACTAGATCAAGACTGCCTCGTGGGGTTTTTATGGAGTAATTACATTTATTGTTATACAATTATTAATTATAAATTATTAAATTATTAAAATTAAATAATTAAAATAATAACATAAAGCAAGCTGCCAGTAAGGGGTTCCTCGCCACTTGTCTTAGGCGGTAGGCCTATATTCTAGAATTGTGCTCAATTCTGAATTTCGATCTATCTGAGGACAGATTGTATAGACAATTTGTCAAATCCGTCAATCTGCGTATACAATTCGTCCTCAAACAAATCGCGAATCAGGACTGAATGTCGTTCTACAATATAGACCTAAAAACTTCAAACGACCCTTTCGGTATTTAATGCTGCAGCTGTAGGGAATTTTTAGAGTTCTGTTTTATAAAGATGAATAAAATACGTAAAAATAATGTTATAGTGTGGAGATTTCTTTATTTTTTAGATCATCGTTTGCTATCAGTGATTAAATAAGATTTAAGGTGTATGGGTGTCACGAATGGCTTGCATAAAGCGCAATCAGGAAGTCCAATTTTCGACCTTTCTATCGAGCATCGGGGGCGCTATATCGGTAATGGCACGGCGAATGGTGAATTATTTATCTATTTCGCCGTAGCATAGACTACCTATCCAAAGAAAGCAGTAATGTTTTATAGCAAAGTTGTTTACAAAAAGAAAAGGCACAGCTGCAAGTAGTGCATGATTTTCACACAATTTTGATATAAGTCTATTGATTGCTCTAGATACCCAATCGTACTACCCGCCTATTCGCTTTCAACAACTAACAACCTTGCAACAAAGAAAACCAACTCTGTAAACATCTGATTTATATAACCTACCTCTACAAGTACTCAAATTATCGTATCAAGAAAATTTAAGATTGACATGAGTGGATGTCAATCTAGATTAAATTTTATATTTTTTTTTTTTTTTAAAAAGAATATTAGCAACCGAAATTACTAATATTCCCGTTAACCCCTCCAGCTAAGCTAAATTGCTTGTGTTAGGAGTGGGTTCACGTCGGTAGTGTAATGGCCAGGATTCGAACCCGGGACCTCTCGATCGTAAGGCCGACTCCTTAACCACTAAGCTACCGACGCTTCAATTATGTACGTTAGATACCTAGATAAGTTTTTGTATTTTAAGTTCACATATTATTTTATTATACAATACAAATATCTTCTCTGTAAAAGAAAAACCAGTAACTTCGAAAAAACATTGAATTCGTCCAACTGCATTACGTCGTAACTTAAACTACTCTAGGTAATACTAGGTATGACCAATGCAAGTAGCATTCAAAAATGAATTGGACGCCCGATTGAGTAGATACAGACATGAACTTCAAAGACGGGACTTGAATCCGCGACGAATCCTCTAGAAGAGGATTACTTTGACAACTGAGTTACGTGGATCACGTCTTGGACACTCGAAATTATTATTCTCCTATGCAATAGGCTATTTGACAACATTAAAAACGAATTATGGTCATCCTATTAGAAAATAACGTTAAAAGACCTACGAGACTACAATTTACTCTCAAATATGTGTGAGAATTTCAATTATAAAAATGTTATATTTTGTTGATTTATTGTCTATGACAAAAACGCTCGTGATTGGTCAGAGCTCTGGGTGACGTCATTCCTACAAAATATCTCCAGTTGTATGAGCTATTATTGTTTGTTTCGGTGTTATTATTTGCTTTTTCCTTGATTATCGCGAGTTTTATGGACATATTTTGTGATTAAGTTCGAAATGGATACAAATTTTGTGCGAGCTGATGATAACAGCAACTTACAGTGACGTCAATACTCACACGCATCGCCATTTTGATTAAATATAGCGTTTTTCGCGCACTTTTGAAAATTTAAACTTTATCATTGATTTTTTAACATAATGCATTGTTTTTTTACAGAAATACTAATGTGATATGTTTATACTGTAATAAGCAATCATTTAAAGTGGTTTTTGAACATTAGTCAAATAGCCTATTGTCTTCGGGGCGGCTGTGTGGTGGAGCCATTTCGTGCATTTCTTATGAACTATCAGATCTAATTCGATAGGAATAGTTAGCATACTAATGAAAAAAATCATTACATTATAGAGCTTGATGTATATATGTACTTAACTTAATATAAAGCAGAGGTCAACGTTAATTGATTCTATGAAACAATATTGTGTTTATATCAAGTATCGCTCATATGAAACTTGAGGCCAATTAATTAGGAACTATCCAAAACTGTTTATTTCCTTTTCGCGTCAAAAGTTGAACCCTGACCCAAATGTCAGTGTCATCACATCGTTAGTTCCGGTTGCATACAAAACTTGTTCTTTGAAGCCCAGGACCCGCTCTCGTGCTCTTCCTTTTGATTTGGCCTACGGGGGAGATAGATGGATTGCCGTCTGAACAGCCTCCCTAGACAAGTGGCACAATCGTTAGTAGCGGTAAGTAGAGTAGCCAGAGCTCACTGGAGAGGTTAAATACACCATAATGAAAGAAATAGGTATTAAAAGTCTCCATCGGTTACGCTTCTGCTTTTTTTTTATTCAATGTTAAAGGTCAAATATACTGGATTCTCGCATTTTTCTCGTAAACAGCAAATGTTATCGCAAAAGTAAGTTAGACAAAGTTATAGATCATGAAATTACCTACAAAATAGGTATCGTACTTATTTTTGTACGGATCACCATTTCGAAAATATCGCGATTTCAAAATTGGAAAGAGTCGTATCTATTATATACAAAATTGTTCGTTCTTATAGTATGATTCATTAACGCAGAGCCGAAGCCGCTGGTCCTATAAACTTGAAATTTTATCAGCTTAGATGCTTTTCATGTTGCTAGTATCCACCAAGAAAAGATTTTTAGAAATTTTGTTACTAAGGTGCTAAAATAAGCTAAAAATAAATAAAAGCGAAAATTAACTTCTAGACAAACTTTAATCCCATATTTTACCTCCTAATCAATGAAATTTCCCAAATTCCTTTCTTAGTAGAAACTACCTACTTATTAAGTAATATGAAAAGCATCTACTGCCAAAATTTCAAGTTCATAGGGCCAGCGGTTCAGGTTTTTTTTTTTATTTTTTTTTTTTTGTTGGTTCTGGTTATTGAATCCTACTATGGGGAATAACATCCATACTTCCATACTAATATTATAAAATGCGAAAGTAACTCTGTCTGTCTGTCTGTTACGCTTTCACGCCTAAACCACTGAACCGATTTTGATGAAAGGGGGTTGGGTAATGTTGGCGTCGTGTTGGAATTGAGCGGCCATCAATGAAATTGGTATAATATGAAAGTGCAGTATAAAGTGATCAAAAGTTACTATGGACAAACTTCTCTAAACTATATCGGGACTTAGCTATACAGGGTGGTATTTTTCAACTTTACTTAGATGGAAGTACTCTAAATACTGGAGATAGCGAATTCCACTGAAAGGAAACATTCCCTTATTTTTTAAAAGAAACAAAACTGCATTCTAAGTTATCTGAAAATGCCACACCCGGTAGTCGAACCGACTAAAATCTTCCTAAACCTTCTATTTTATAGATTTCCTTTTATTAAATTTACCAAGTTTGTTAGAGAGATTTGATCCTTATGATCGACCCTATCGATTGATGCAATAAAAATACAGGGTGTTATTTTTTCGAATTGTATTCGGTTCGATTATAAGGCGTGGCAAACGATTTTTCAGCATTCCTTAAATGCAGTTCTGTTTCTTTTTTATAAACATACTAAACTGTATTCAAAGTTTTCTGAAAATGCCACACCCGGTAGTCGAACCGACTGAAATCTTTCTAAATCTTCTATTTCATGAATTTCCTTTTATTTAATTTACCAAGTTTGTTAGACAGATTTGATCCTAATGATCGACCCTATCGATTGATGCAATAAAAATATAGGGTATTATTTTTTTCGAATTGTTCGATTATAGGGCGGGGCAAACGATTTTTCGACATTCCTTAAATGCAGTTCTGTTTCTTTTTTAAAAACGTACTAAACTGTATTCAAAGTTATCTGAAAATGCCACACCCGGTAGTCGAACCGACTAAAATCTTTCTAAATCTTCTATTTCATGGATTTCCTTTTATTTAATTTACAAAGTTTGTTAGAGAGATTTGATCCTAATGATTGACCATATCGATTGATGCAATAAAAATATAGGGTGTTATTTTTTCGAATTTTAGTCGGTTCGATTACAGGGTGTGGCAAGCGATTTTTCGGCATTCCTTAAATGCAGTTCTGTTCCTGCAGGCCTATGTCTAGCAGTAGTCTGCAATAGGCTATTTGATTACAGTAATTACTTCTTGGATGTTAATATGTGGGAAAAGTACCTACTCTTACTACCGGAAATAGCTAATTTCATTCAAGGGAAACACTCTCTTATTTAAAAAAATACAAAGCTGCATTTAAGGAATTTCGAAAAATCGCTTGCCACGCCCTGTAATCGAACCGACTAAAATTATAAAAATAACACCCTGTATTTTTATTGCATCAATCGATAGGATCGATCATAAGGATCAAATCTCTCTAACAAACTTTGTGAATTAAATAAAAGGAAATCCATGAAATAGAAGATTTAGAAAGATTTTAGTCTGTTCGACTACCGGGTGTGGTATTTTCAGAAAACTTTGAATACAGTTTAGTATGTTTTTAAAAAAGAAACAGAACTCCATTTAAGGAATGCTGAAAAATCGTTTGCCACGTCTCACAATCGAACAATTCGAAAAAATAACACCCTATATTTTTATTGCATCAATCGATAGAGTCGATCACAACGATCAAATGTCTTTAACAAACTTGGTAAATTAAATAAAAGGAAATCCATTTAATAGAAGATTTAGAAAGATTTTAGTCGGTTCGACTACCGGGTGTGGCATTTTCAGAAAACTTTGAATACAGTTTAGTGTGTTTTAAAAAAAGAAACAGCACTGCATTTAAGGAATGCTGAAAAATCGTTTGCCACGCCTTATAATCGAACCGACTACAATTCGAAAAAATAACACCCTGTATTTTTATTGCATCAATCGATAGGGTCGATCATAAGGATCAAATCTCTCTAAAAACATGGTAAATTAAATAAAAGGAAACCCATGAAAGAGAAGGTTTTGTAAGATATTAGTCGGTTCGACTACCGGGTGTGGCATTTTCAAAAGTCTTTGAATGCAGTTTTGTTTCTTTTTAAAAATAAGGTAATGTTTCCTTTAAGTAAAATTCGCTATCTTTAGTATGAGGGTACTTTCCTTCAAGGTAAGGTCGAAATGTTGCACCCTGTATATCGCAGCTCCGATATTACTTACAATGAAAATAATGACATTTGTACGTGTGTTTAACACAGTACAATGAAGTGGTATCAAAATTATTGATGGCCGCAGAAAAAATTAAGGACGCCACTGTCCATACTAGATTACCCAATCCCCTTTGGTATAGGGGTAGATTAGACCTTGAGAAAGGACATAGGCTATGTTTGGTCGCGATAACCGACATCGCCACGGGCAAAAGCTAGTTTCATATAAATAACATAATGATTTCTTCCAATTTTAAAATCACGATATCTCTGAAATGGTTATCCGCACAAAAAAATAATGAAACCAATTCTGTAGGTAATTACATGATCTATAACTTTGTCTAATCTACTTTTGCGATAACATTTGTTGTTTACGAGAAAAATGCGAGAATCCAATATATTTGACTTTTAACCTTGAATAAAAAAAAATGCAGAAGTCCAATCAATGGGGATTTTTGATACTTCTTTCATTATGGTGTAATTAAGACCCCCACCAATTTTCAGCTCTATGCGAATTTATGCAAGCTTACCACTTAATTTCGTCTATTTTTCCTGGATTATAAGGAGGCTGAAACCTGCGTAACGCTAAAGCCTCGTCCTCGTACATGTACCAGTTTGCACTTGGAGTTGGCGTGGATCTTGAAGATGCCGTTGAACTTCCAAAACACACAAATGTTTAACATATTCAACTGGCGTACTCCTTCTTCCTCTTAGCGTTAATTTCCAGTCGCATCCGAAGCTTTCAGCTCGGAGTCTGGGGTCCGCTTTATCAGTCTTAACTACGGATTTGGCTAGACCTCGATATTTTCCGTGAAGCGATTGTCATCTGACCTCCACAACCCATAACATTAGGCGATACCGAAGCTTTGCAGCTAGACCGTTGTTTTTGAATTTTTTAGGGCTCCAACTACCCGTAACGACTGCCATAGATGTTCTTATGGCAACCGTGACCGACGGCTTAACGTGCTCTTCGAGGCACGACCAGACCAATGCAAATACTCATATTTCATGCACATAAATATTTGCACTGAGCGGGGATCGAACCCGCGCCTCCTGCGTAGCGGCCGCGTTCACTACCGCTACACCACGGAGGCTGTCAAACTGTCGACTGGCGTACTATTCTTGTCTTATAAAAATCGTCGATATTACAAGCTTAGACACTGTGGACGACTAGTGTGTAATAATATAAGTATTATCGTATACGATCAGTCATTCAGCGTGAACGCGCACTTACCTAGTACTATACGTTTAATTGCATCCATGACATAGTTGCAGAAAATCAATTAGACGGTGAAACAAGAATAATATAGCATGTCGGCGGCTAACTATTCCCATTACTTAATGTTTGTCAATCAAACACGATATGAAACGATTATTAACACAAGGAATATTAAATGTGATGAATTGAAAATTATTAATAAATTACCGGTCATTTATTATTTCCTTTATTCGTTTTACATTTTAAAATATATCCTTATACATACTTATAATCACGCCTTTATCCCCGGAGGGTAAGGCAGAGTTGAATTAACACATTTCGATTCCACGTAATTAGGGTTGAGCCTATTGCCGTATTCTGGGCACTATTGTTGACTCGAGCCATGCATCTGTAGCTGACTCGGGGCTGCATAATTATATCTGTCTAATGCTAAACAGCCGTAAAAAATACAAGTATAAAAAGTAGAGCTCCACTGGTATCGGTCCCTGACCAAGCCATTATTATTAATAATTTTCAATTAACCACATTTACCTACAGTATAATGTTGCTGCGGTCTGTGGTCGGCAATGAATTCGTACCTTAGTTAAATAGTACAATTTGGTACAATTAAAATGTATGAATAAATGAATGACGTGACCGATATGAATAAATGGTAATTATACAAACGAATAAAATTTTAAGTATGTAATTAATTTTTTTTATCTCGTATGCCAATAAGGCTGATCAACTTTTTATATTAAATACCATCTATATACTGTACATTTGGCAAAGGTACGCCTTTTCTTATAAAGTTGAATAAATAGGTTGGTGTATCCTTCTTTCCATTGCCGACTCTGTTTCACAAATAACTTGAATTTGAATAAATCAATAACATTGTGAATGAAACCGCTTCCTAATAGTGCAATAATTATTATTAAATAGTTTCATTAGTTTCAAAGTTTATCGATTATGAAACAATAATTTTTTCTCTTTATAATATTAAAAAAAGTACTTACTCGATCGTTGATTCTTTATAAAATATAGTTGCAGTCTTTCTTTGAAAGTATTCTCGTTCACGTAATACTCCACACGGACCCTGAAACAAAATAAAGAAATCACATTAGGGTGTTTCTTTGAAACCGAGTGTATTTGCCTCATTGATATGGCTCAATTTTTTTTTTACTTTTAGACTTTAACTCACATAAAATCGTGACCAGATCATTATATGTTATATCATATTTCGAAGGCACTGATTTGTACCCAGTAGTTTAGGAAATAGACTGTGCTGATAAATTGGTCAACCAGATTAATGATGACCAAGGCAGATGAATGGACTTTTGCACCATATTAATTAGAAGCATGCAGATAAATGAGAATAACATATTAACTGCAATCAACTTTATTATAAAATATCTGGCAATCATCATCACCATCTGCATAAAGACGCATTTTCCTGATTGCATCCGTGGCCAAGATGACCTCGGAGCTCAGGGTCCGCCTTCCGGCTCTTCCTCCTCCACTTCGCACGATCTTGGGCGTCAATGGCAGTGAGACCATTTGCACGCATATCACCCTCCATGGCGTCAAGCCAGGACTTCTTGGGCCTACCCCTTTTACCTGGACCCGGTGGAGGCACCATCCGCGCTATTGCTAGGCATTTGTTACCCACGTAGCCTGGCGGTTGCCGCAAGACGTGGCCGCACCAGCGAAGGCGGCTCTCATGCATTTTATTCGCGATGTCACGGACGCGAAGGTTGCGGATGCGAGAGTTCCTCACGCGATCTTTACGCGTAACGCCACACATCCATCGCAGCATTTTCATCACCGTGACACGTAGTTCTTGCTTGTGTCGCTCCAGCAGCGGCCACGCCTCGCAACCATGTAAGAGAACAGGTCTAATGATCGTCTTATAGACCTGCCTCTTCAACCTAACTGGCATTTTGGGATCACGCGTGACGCCAGTCATTTCTCGCCACTTGGCCCACGCGGTAGCAATCCATGCCCTGATGTCTCGTCCTCGATGTCAATATCATCAGCATACATGAGCAACCACAGGGGCTGCTTATGCGAGTTTCTGATGCTGTCCGACAAAACGTCTAATACTACGCTGAACAGGTATGGACTAAGGACGGATCCTTGGTGTACCCCAAAGGTGATGGGGAAGGCTTTCGAGTCACCAACAGCAGTCCAAACCACAGAACCGGAATCGTAGTACAAGTCTCGGATGGTGTCAATGTAAGTTTCTGGGACTCCCTTGGCCCGCAATGCCCAGCAGATCACCGCGCGAGGAACACGGTCGAAGGCCTTCTGTATGTCTAAGAATAGTCAGTGCAGAGACGTGTTCTTCGCCCTGTGTTTCCCCGCCACAATCCTTAGGGCGAACACCGGGTCCATGGTTCCGTGCCTGGGATGAAACCCGTACTGACAACCCGAGGGTGTACTTTCCTGTCGGATCTGGGAGTCAGTTATCCGCGGTAACTGCCACTCTCCTGCACCGATTCCTTGCCTTTGAAGATTGGTGTGATGATGCTTAGCCTCCACGGGCTCAGGATCTAACCGGGTACGCGGTTTTAGAGATTTGCTAGAATGCTCACACCATGGGCACCCATTGCGTTCCAAGCCTCGATAGGGACTTCGTCGGGTCCTACAGCTTTCTGGTTCTTCATGCGGCGAATGGCAGTCTCGACTTTTGCAGGCTTAATCGGTGGCACTATTCCTTGATTCGGAGGGAGGTCTGGTGGCTGCACCTCTTTATGCTACTTATTCAGCAGCTGGTGGTAGATGGGCGCCATCTCTCCTTCACCGCGACTTTCTCGTACAACAGATTGCCCCCAGGGTCTTGAATGCAGCGGCACTTGGATAGACCCTGTGCCGCTTCGGCCCTGGACCGCGCCAACTTTTGCCCCCTCAGACGATTCCACTTGTAAACATCATTTTTGTACCATATTCAACAAATAAAGGACATTGAACTTTGAACTTTGAACTTTGAACTTTAAACTTTAAACTTTGAACTTTGAACTTTGAACTTTGAACTTTGAACTTTGAACTTTGAACTTTGAACTTTGAACTTTGAACTTTGAACTTGAACTTTAACTTTGAACTATAAACTTTGGTATATAGCTGTTGCAAGTGGTCTCGTTTGGCCCTGGCTAAGGCTCTCCAGGGGGCGAATTTGCATCTTTGTACGCATCGCGGTCTACGGAAGATTTGAACGCTTGCTCTGATATCTTTCTGGACTGTGTCGTTCCACCAACAAGTGTCCCTGTCACACTTGCGTCCACCCTTAGACATACCGAGTGCCGCCCTCCCCGCTTCAAGAATAGCTGCCTGAATCCTGTCCCAGCAAACCTGTACTGGTTCGTCTACACTGTCTACAGCATCAGCGCACTTGTCACTGATGGCTGAGACGAGACTTTGGGACTTGACTTCATCAAGCGGCCACCACTTGATTCTGCGTTGGGCACGCTTAGCACGTTTGCCTTTGGGTTTCACGCGGAGGTCCATGACAAGGAGACGGTGTTGGCTAGTGAGACTCGCCCCGGGTATAACCTTGCAGTTGGCCACCTAGCTGATGCTGTGCCTCCTAGTGAGTAGGAAATCGACCTGGGTAGAGCGCCCCCCGCTCTTGTAGGTGTTAAGATGTTTGGATTTCTTTTTGAAGTACGTGTTCACGATGGCATGAACGGCAGTCGCCCATGTTCTGAAGATGTGCTCACTCTCTGGGTTGCAACTTGCGACTACCGTATCCAAAGCCACCGTGAACACGCTCAAACTCCTCACACCCATCACTCACATGACCGTTCAGGTCACCACCCAGGACACCCTGCGACAGTGGCCTGTCACGACGCACTTCCCCGAGTTGGTCCCAGAATGAGATCTTTTCGGCTGCGCTACACCTAGCCTGTGGCGCGTAGGCACTTATCAGGTGGGTTACAATTCCATTGATAAGCACCCTCACGACCATAAGTCGCAACGTCCGGGAGAGCACCACGAATCAGGTGCACCTGTGTACATCAGCTGGTAGCCGTCCCCAATGTGCATGGAGCTACTGCCACCCCAACGAGTCTCCTGCAGGAATGCCACGGCCACTCTCTGCCTGCAGAGTACGTCAGCCAACTCCCTCGTGCAACCGGTCAACGTGCCAATGTTCCATGTTGCGAAGCAGAGTTTTTGGGAACTACAATGTTGGCCTAACATCTTTAGCCGTGCCCGGCTCAGGCACGGTAGCCCTAGCCAACTTGCGACACAAGGCGGGCGGCCCTCATGCGCACCGTTTTGCGGCGGTGCCCTACCCTCATCGTATTCCCTTATTCTTATAGCCATTTATGTTGTGATTTGGCATTTTTTGGCCTTTCCGGGGGCAATTGCCAACCTCCAACCCCGAAGGGAAAGCCAGCGCCAGAGCCTCGTCGGTTCTTCAGCAGGTGCACCGGCTTACACTTAAGGTTGACTTGGGGCCCAAGATCTTGCCCTTGCACCTAAAAATTCTTTAAATTAAAGCTCATAAAAACGTAAAAAAAACTGGTCATATGATGAAATTGTTGTTATTTTTAATTTATCCTAATTTATCTGGTCCGGTCAAATTCATCTGGGTATAAAAGCCAGATAAAACCAGACTAATGGGAGCCAGACAAATTAGAAATTTATAGTTAATCGAACCCTGCACCTTTATTTGTGAACAGATCGAATAAAAGGTGTAATTAACATGAATAGACAACATTATGACAGACCTTGGTTTAGTTTCAAAACATAACTAAAAACCCGCAATCCATGAAAGAATACAGATTAATTATGCGACATACGTGACAAACTCCCAAATAACAACTTTCAATCGTATTTTTTAACAAAATATAACCCTTGAACGTGCAAGTGTTCGATAGCTTGCTACTGACTGACGCAAACAATCACGAGTTGGTATTCATATAACAAATATTCTGTGTTTACATTGAAATTATGGTTGAACAAGATGCGCCAGTTGAATTATTATTTTCGTCGGGGACATTTTTTAAAGTAATGTAATTACGAATATATCCAATCATTTTGAATTTCAGTTATAACATATCAGGAAACATGTATTCAAATATCGATGCAACATTCTTATTTTAATATAATTGCTTCTTAAGATCGCAAAAAATCTAATAATTCAACAAAAAGCGGCATGGGGACACACCAGATTAATTAGTTTTTACTGTTTTCTGTTAGTTAAATTATTGCTTCTATTAAATAATCCCAATTAATTAATATATGCGTCGATAGACATTTTTATTTACTATGTAACCTGAAATTTTTGTGATAATTGGAGAATAAATTGATGTGTTCTTCAGTAAAAAACATGTCTAATCTGGTTTACAAAGAATCACCCATTAGTATTATTACTATAATGTCAAAATTTTCCGAGAGGTGGAGAAAGAATACAAGAATCACCACCCCATCTCATCCGAAGGGTGATTGTAAGAGGCGACTAACGTAAACCTACGCGGACGATATCACTGCGAGAGAAGGGCCAGCATCATAACAGCAAGCCAAAGCCTCACAGTGCATAGCAGTCAGCACAAAAGGCTCCCAGTTTCTGGTGGTTCCGCTCTTCCCGGCCATGGCAGCCGTCGTGGTAACGACGGGGCAGGAGATATGAAGAATATTCGGGCTACGGTGCCCAAACGTGGACACTGACAGTGGGATTATTACACAAATTAAATGTTGCACAGCGGGCTATATAGCAAGCCATGCCTGGAGTTTCTTTAAAGGATAAAATTCGCAATGAGGTCATCCCACTCTCATCCTAGCGTTAATTCCCAGTCGCATCCGAAGCTTTTCAGCTCGGAGTCTGGGGTCCGCTTTTACCAGTCTTAACTACAGATTTGGCTAGACGTCGATATTTTTTCGTGAAGCGATTGCCATCTGACCTCCACAGCCCAATGGTAACATTAGGCGATATCGAAGCTTTGCAGCTAGACCGTTGTTTTTTGGATTTTTTAGGGCTCCAACTACCCGTAACGACTACCATAGATGTTCTTATGGCAACCGGGACTGACGGCTTAACGTGCTCTACGAGGCACGATCAGACCAATGCAAATACCCATATTTCATGAACACAAATATTTGCACTGAGCGGGGATCGAACCCGCGCCTCCTGCGTAGCGGCCGCGCTCACTACCGCTACGCCACGGAGGCTGTCGAGGTCATCCCACAAAGAACCAAATTGCCGACATATCTCGCAGAATAAGTAAGCCGAAGTGGCAGTGTGGCCTGGCCATATCTGTTGTGACACCCCAGCCAGATGGACTGACGACCTGAAGAAGGTGGCTGTGACGGATTAGATGCGGAAGGTGGAGGATCGGGAGCAATGGCATACATTGGGAGAGGCCTTTAACGTGCAGTGGACTGCGATAGACTAATTATTGATTGATTTTTATTAACTTTAATGTCAGGGGTATAACCTATATTCTTTCCCTGTGGCATTGATGAGTCGTTATTAGTTAAAAAGTTTTCTTGGAAGTGGCAGCCTCGAAGGCCTAGACATGCACACCAAGAATACTTACTTGGAAAATATTAATACCCGTATCAATGGGTAGAAAGGTCTTCTTATTAATTAAAGAAGTCTTTTAAAAATACGATGAACTTTCTATAGTTAGTTCCATACTGCTACACCCTAGAACTTAAGACGTTTATGCACTAAATTGCTTTTCATATTATAAAATTTATACTTAGATAAGGCAGATCCAAGTGATTGCGCTGGCGTAATTTCTAAAGCACAAGTCACACTTAACACATACGTAGGTACTTATACCAAGTACTAACATAAAGTAATTTGGCTTAATTAGGAAGTTTTACCAGTAATAACAGTGTGTGCCTACTCCAAGTTAATACTAGTAATTTCTTTCAAAATGCAGCGAGTTTGTTGAAGTGATCCAATTTTGAAGGTGCATGTTTTTTTGCCGTATACATAACGGTTATACTGTTAACACGGGTACTGGCCTAGTAAATTACTAATAGTAATTTGGGCAATTACGTCACTCAGCCTTGGTCGTATTTGCTCATGTCGGAAGCAACTTCTTTAAAGCTCACAATTACGATGTAATATGCATAGGTTAGTTACTGTCTACATTTATCACTATTTAATTGTGTTACCTGAATATTAGGCTGATATAAAATGGTAGTTTAGAGAAATTAAACGCTAGAATAGGCTGCGTGAAAAGTCGAGGCTTAACAATATTCAGCACAAAGTTGTTAAATAACGGACGAGGCTCTGGCACGGTCTTTCTTTTCGGGATTGGGAGGTCAGACTTCCGTCGCTCCCAACCCTAATTGAAACCAATGAATGGACCCCGTGGTCTGTTCATTTGCAAGGACTATACTTATGTAGTGCAAACAAAATGCCTAGGAGGATGATGATAATAATTGTTAAACACTACGAAAATTGGTATAAAAGTAGTAGAAAAGTTATTAGTCATTTCGTTAAGATAGTACATGGGCTACTTTTCATCCTAGGAATAGGGTTGCGGGAACGGGGTCAGAATTCCACGCGGGCTGAGCCGCAGGAAACAGCTGTTGAATAAGACAGAAACGTTTTAAATGTTGGTTCGTGTACAGTTCAAAAACTCGCAAAGTTCTACGATTATGCGCAAATTTTGACACTGTATACATATACAACCCACTTCTAAGACGGTTTTTATGTAGGTAAGTATTTTTTTATCATAGTGCTGCAATCAGGGTTAGGTGGGTATATGATTTTCATATGAAATTATACCCGGGCAAACCCAGGACCCAGGCGACTAGTTATAAATAAATGTTATTAAGGTGCGTACAAATTATATAGCATAACATGTTATATAACAATGCTATATAACATGATTCAGTAATGTAGACACTGAAGTTAGTACAATGTTGCAAAGTTATAAAACAATGTTAGATAATGTGGACGTGTTATATAACACAAGTTATACAACATGTTACATGATCTGTACGCACCTTTAGATTTTAAATGAATGTTTCAAGTTTCTTTCCCGCCACGACTTGAACAAAACACTGAGAATATAACAAGATATTTGGTAATTCACAAAATTGTGTTCTCTAATGATGAAACTTACGACGTTATGGATTGAATCTGGTGTGTACTAAAACGTTACTTTATTTTATCTAAATTCGTACAAAATTATTCACAAAATGATTAGAACATATTTATTTACGGTTTTGTTAGCAGTTAAACTGCTAAATTACAGAAAGGGGGTTGGGTAATGTTGGCGTCGTGTTGGAATTGAGCGGCCATCAATGAAATTGGTATAATATGAAAGTACAGTATGAAGTGATCAAAAGTTACTATGGACAAACTTCTCTAAACTATATCGGGACTTAGCCATACAAGGTGGTATTTTTCAACATTACTTAGATGGAAGTACTCTAAATACTGGAGATAGCGAATTCCACTGAAAGGAAACATTCCCTTATTTTTTAAAAGAAACAAAACTGCATTCAAAGTTTTCTGAAAATGCCACACCCGGTAGTCGAACCGACTAAAATCTTCCTAAACCTTCTATTTCATGGATTTCCTTTTATTTAATTTACCAAGTTTGTTAGAGAGATTTGATCCTTATGATCGACCCTATCGATTGATGCAATAAAAATACAGGGTGTTATTTTTTCGAATTGTAGTCGGTTCGATTATAAGGCGTGGCAAACAATTTTTCAGCATTCCTTAAATGCAGTTCTGTTTCTTTTTTATAAACATACCTACTAAACTGTATTCAAAGTTTTCTGAAAATGCCACACCCGGTAGTCGAACCGACTGAAATCTTTCTAAATCTTCTATTTCATGAATTTCCTTTTATTTAATTTACCAAGTTTGTTAGTGAGATTTGATCCTAATGATCGACCCTATCGATTGATGCAATAAAAATATAGGGTGTTATTTTTTCGAATTGTTCGATTATAGGGCGGGGCAAACGATTTTTCGGCATTCCTTAAACGCAGTTCTGTTTCTTTTTTAAAAACGTACTAAACTGTATTCAAAGTTATCTGAAAATGCCACACCCGGTAGTCGAACCGACTAAAATCTTTCTAAATCTTCTATTTCATGGATTTCCTTTCATTTAATATACTTACCAAGTTTGTTAAAGAGATTTGATCCTTATGATTGACCCTATCGATTGATGCGATAAAAATATAGGGTGTTATTTTTTCGAATTTTAGTCGGTTCGATTACAGGGTGTGGCAAGCGATTTTTCGGCATTCCTTAAATGCAGTTCTGTTTCTTTTTTAAAAACGTACTAAACTGTATTCAAAGTTATCTGAAAATGCCACACCCGGTAGTCGAACCGACTAAAATCTTTCTAAATCTTCTATTTCATGGATTTCCTTTTATTTAATATACCAAGTTTGTTAAAGAGATTTGATCCCTATGATTGACCCTATCGATTGATGCAATAAAAATATAGGATGTTATTTTTTCGAATTTTAGTCGGTTCGATTACAGAGTGTGGCAAGCGATTTTTCGGTATTCCTTAAATGCAGTTCTGTTTCTTTTTTTAAACAAGGAAACATTTCCTTTGAATGAAATTCGCTATCTCCAGTATTTAGAGTACTATTCCTAGCGAGAAGGAAAACGGAAAGAGGCCCCCCCCCTAGCCAAATGGACTGAAATGGCGCACATTGGTAGAGGCCTATGTCTAGCCGTAGTCTGCAATAGGCTAATTGATTACAATAATTACTTCTTGGATGTTAATATATAGGAAAAGTACCTACTCTTACTACCGGAAATAGCTAATTTCATTCAAGGGAAACACTCTCTTATTTAAAAAAATACAAAGCTGCATTTAAGGAATTTCGAAAAATCGCTTGCCACGCCCTGTAATCGAACCGACTAAAATTATAAAAAATAACACCCTATATTTTTATTGCATCAATCGATAGGATCGATCATAAGGATCAAATCTCTCTAACAAACTTTGTAAATTAAGTAAAAGGAAATCCATGAAATAGAAGATTTAGAAAGATTTTAGTCGGTTCGACTACCGGGTGTGGCATTTTCAGAAAACTTTGAATACAGTTTAGTGTGTTTTAAAAAAAGAAACAGCACTGCATTTAAGGAATGCTGAAAAGTCGTTTGCCACGCCTTATAATCGAACCGACTACAATTCGAAAAAATAACACCCTGTATTTTTATTGCATCAATCGATAGGGTCGATCATAAGGATCAAATCTCTCTAAAAGCATGGTAAATTAAATAAAAGGAAATCCATGAAAGAGAAGGTTTTGTAAGATATTAGTCGGTTCGACTATCGGGTGTGACATTTTCAAAAGTCTTTGAATGCAGTTTTGTTTCTTTTTAAAAATAAGGTAATGTTTCCTTTAAGTAAAATTCGCTATCTTTAGTATGAGGGTACTTTCCTTCAAGGTAAAGTCGAAATGTTGCACCCTGTATATCGCAGCTCCGATATTACTTACAATGAAAATAATGACATTTGTACGTGTGTTTAACACAGTACAATGAAGTGGTATAAAAATTATTGATGGCTGCTGAAAAAATTAAGGACGCCACTGTCCATACTAGATTACCCAATCCCCTTTGAGGTTTGATCTAGTTAGCGTAGCGCTTTGTAACACCATCCCTACTAATATTATAAATGCGAAAGTAACTCAGTCTGTCTTTCTGTCTGTCTGTCTGTCTGTCTGTCTGTCTGTCTGTCTGTCTGTCTGTCACGCTTTCACGCCTAAACCACTGAACCGATTTTAATGAAATTTGGTATAGAGGTAGATTAGACCTTGAGAAAGGACATAGGCTATGTTTGGTCGCGATAACCGACATCCACGCGGGCGGAGCCGCGGGCGAAAGCTAGTTTCTTATATTAACCACGAACCATTATGTTACAGGAATCAATACTTATTTCACAAGTAAAGATAGTGTGTATAGTATTATAACCCAATTCATATCAGCGGCTTCGGCTACGTCCGCGTAGAGATCTGTCGTGGAATTCCCGAAACTCACAGGATTCAAGGGATAAAAATTAGCCGATGTGTTATTTCAGACTAAGTAGGTATAACCTATCTCTACTCTACTAAAAATCAGTCAGATACGTTCAGCCGCTTGTGTTCCATTGAGTAAAAAAGAAATAACAAGAAAGAAAAAAGTAACAAATATACAAAATATCTTCACAAATGTTTGAATTTAAGTGTACTTCTGTACTAAGTGTTTTTTTGTAATTTGTTTTAAATTTTTGTCTACTGGTGCGCGATGGACGCAAAACCTTATTAACCGGATTTTAATGTGGTTTGTTTATTAGAAAGTTCTTGATCAGACTTGAAATCTACCTTTTACAATTGGTTTGGTAGAACATTAGAGACATGACCAAAAATATCATATAAGTAGGTGCACGCGGGTGATGTCACGGGCATCGACTCGTTTATAATATTAGTTGGATATAATATTTGTGTATTCCAAAACGCTGTGTGTGTATGGCCTTCACGTGCGCATAGAACACTAAACAACGTGAGCCATCAAACAGCTCTGCGTCCTTCAGAGTCCTTCCATACGTCGCAGACAAACATCATTGTCTGGGTCGTATGCTTGGGCTCTGAAGGGCACAGAGCGCTTTTTTGCTAGTATGACAATATGTCTATATACCTATCTACATCTACACTAATAAAATATAGTATGTGGCGAGCTGTTGGTGAGTGGCGACACCACGTACCCTGATTCTCCCGAGGCTCGAATTTATTCCCCCTCACCTCATGTGCTTGCCTTTATTGGCCGGCCATGAGTGGAGTCGCAAGAGCGGAACCTATGCTCCAGGTTGGAAGTGTAAAATGTCATTACGCCGCCGGGGACGCACCCCGCAGACTCACCTCTCGACAAACTTAGCCGCTCAACGGGTGTTGCCCCATGGCCGCACTATGTGTGGCTATTTTAATGGGGCCCATGCAATGAGTTGGCAAGTCACGGCAGGCGTCTGTTAGTCTCCCCCCATAGCCCATTTACCAGTCCATCCAATACTCAACCCCATAGCCCATAACCTAGTTTCCATCGTACAGCAATAGTCTCTGCACGTGGCGGGGACCATCTCCGGGTGTATCATATTGTGCACTCGGGGATGGTATCCGTCATGTGTGTATCCCTAGCATAGTAAATTCTCTTAAATGGGCCTCTACGTCTTGGCTTCGGCCCGACGCACGCCTTCCAAAGGCCCGGGACTCCATAGTCACGAGAGTTAAGGATCGGAGAAAAAAAAAAAAATATTTATCTTAATTATTTATTTATTTATTTTATTTTATATTTATTTATTTATTTTATTTTATTTTATATTTATTTATTTATATTTTATTTTTATTTATTTATTTAATATTATAAAGAGGAAAGATTTGTTTTTTTGTTTGTTTGTTTGTAACGAATAGGCTCCGAAACTACTGGACCGATTTCAATATTTTTTTCACCTATAGAAAGCTACAATAGCTGTGAGTAACATAGGCTATATAACATCACGCTACTACAAAAGGGAGCGGAGCAGTGAGCATAAATGTTAATAAATCGGGCAGATTTCCATACATCTTTACTAATATTTTTATCAAGAGGAAAGATTTAAATTTTTGTATTCGAGTAAACTCAAGAACTACTGAACCGATTTCAAAAAAATAATTACCATTAGAAAGCTGCACTATCACTGACTAACATTACAATTTCAAAAAAAAATAGGGATCCTTAATAAAACTTCAATAATGTAATCTTACGTAGTAGGTAGTTAGTTATCGAACAGCATAGTTCTCCTAAAATCCAGTTTTTCTTGTCACTACACTGAACTATTTGCATACAGCTACGTCTCGCATTTGGTTTGTTTTTTCTGTTTTTTTCGTACCTTTACACTTTTGCTGATGCCCGCGGCTCCGCCCGCGTGGATTTCGGATTCCGTTCCAACTTTTTTTTCGTGCTAAAGTTTCCAATACGCTCATTGACCAGCCCTCCCCGTGCCTGCCCTCCACTGTGCCCTCTGGTAGTCAGAGGGGCATGTGGGAAGCCTCTGAGCAGCCTACAGAGCCGTTCCCGTTCCCGTTGCGGCAGGTATTTGCCGTTGGCGGCAGCGCCTCCCCTGGGTGAGAGGCGCTACCGCCTCCGTTGCCCATGGTGTATCATATGGAGGTTCTGACTCTGCATTCAGATCCCGTTCCTTGCATCCACTTCCGTTTCATCATCTGTTCAGCTGACCCGCCCCGTCTTCGCTCGTCGACATAACTTCGAACGCTCTTTTTTTTTAATCCTGCGAACAATCCCCACGGATACCTCCCCCGCCGGAGCCGGAGGAGGAGGTTATGTCGGACTCGAACTGACTAAAACGCACGCCGTCTGTGGACCGTCTCTCGATCTGGCCCTCATCCGGTGTGGGGACCACGGAGTCCCCAACTCGCCCCCGGGATGGGGAGGCACGCAATGCGCGCCGCCGGCGCGGACTTCGAACGCACGTTGCAACCTTTTTGGCAAATAGCTTTAGCCCATGCCCGTAATATTTAAATAGTTTTCAAATAATGTATGAGAATCTACCGGCTTTATTGACATTTATAATTTCGTAATATCTTTTGAATAGAACGTCTGATCTCAATAATTCAAAAAGTAATCAACAGGTATTGAAACAATCTTTAATACCAAACAATTTATTTATATAAGAATTAATACAAAGGTATAGATTCCGTGGTCTGACTTTGAGCGGCATTTCTGCTTCAATTTATTTCGCCTTAATATTTTTTCATATTGCGATAACTCCTAAAGCATTCATTGTAATTAAATAGTGTAAATGGCAATTTTGATCTACATTCAATTTACAACGTTTAAAACTGCACGTGTAAATGCCGTTATTGATCACATTCCCACGATCCTTAGGAACCTAAACCATGGATTAAAAGTAGTCTGAACGCTTTAACAGACTAAAACTATCCCAGATATTCCAAACAAAAATTAGCCAGATCCGTTGTACATGATTGAGTAACTAAAATTCAAATATAATGTTTAATACCTATTGAATGGAGAATAGCCTATCCCTAATTATAGTATTTAGTGGGATAAGAAGGATACAGAAACCAGTCAAGCCGTACCTATGTGAATTCTTGCTTAAGCATTTTAATTGACATTATTGATTTATCGCGCAAACTCATTACCAAATACATCATTATGTAATATGGTAATAGCCACAGTACAATGTCGCGTAAACTCGCACCGCCTTTGTTACTCCTGCATAGGTACTCACATATATTCTACAAGCACCCGGCCATTGAACGTTGTTGTTCATAGTATATGTGTATAATACCTACAGTCATACATGTTCGACCTCAACTTGTTTGAGTGGGTATTCATCACGTTTCATGTTTAATATTTCATCGGTCGGATTTTCGCCGAGTGAAACAATATTTCAAAATATTTTTATATCATCCCCCACGACGACAATCTGTAAAGCTTAGCTTAACAGCACATAGATGGTTAAATACAATCGTCATGATATACTTAATATTTAAAGAAATATTTGAAACTAGCTGTTGTCTGCGGCTCTGCCTCCGTGGCGTAGCGGTAGTGAACGCGGCCGCTACGCAGGAAGCGCGGGTGCGATCCCCGCTCAGTGCAAATATTTGTGTGCATTAAATATGGGTATTTGCATTGGTCTGGTCGTGCCTCGGAGAGCACGTTAAGCCGTCGGTCCCGGTTGCCATAAGAACATCTATGGCAGTCGTTACGGGTAGTTGGTGCCCTAAAAAGTCCAAAAAACAACGGTCTAGCTGCAAAGCTTCGATAACGCCTAATGTTAACATTGGGTCGTGGAGGTCAGATGGCAATCGCTTCACGGAAAATATCGAGGTCTAGCCAAATCTGTAGCTATGACTGGTAAAAGCGGACCCCAGACTCCGAGCTGAAAGCTTCGGATGCGACTGGGAATTAACGCTAGGAGGAAGAAGTTGTCTGTGGCTCTGCCCGCGTCTGTCAGTCTGTCAGTTGTCGCGACCAAATATAGTCTTACGTCCTTTCTCTACCCATTGAACTTAATAGGTAGTGGTTTAGGCGCGAAAGCGTAACAGACAAACAGAGTTACTCCTTTAGAATATGACTATAGATATAGGTAGTTACGCTAAAAGTCATTTGACCTTTATTCTGGTATACTCTGACTAACTGCGCCTGCGACATCATCCGCGTGGAATTACATCTGAGTTTTATTTTTGCGAGGAACACAAATAACTCCTGAAAATAAAAGTAGATTAAGTTACACCGTATAACATCAGTAAATCCCGTCCAAATCAGCCCAGTCACTTCGTATTAGCATATACCTAAGCCGGACGAAACTGGTAAAAATATTACAAATTGTGTTTTTGTTAAGGAAACGTGCAGATAGTCAAGTACATTTATTAAAAACATTACAAGCAGACCATTGAGAATGCTGTAAGGCGAAACCGGTAAGGTTCGAAATAATAAATAATTGTGGAAAAGTACAAGTGCTTTATCCATACTAATATTATTATAAATGCGAAAGTAACTCTGTCTATCTGTCTGTCTGTTACGCTTTCACGCCTAAACCACTGAACCGATTTTGATGCAATTTGGTATAGGGATAGCTTAGACCTTGAGAAAGGACAAAGGCTATGTTAGGTCGCGATAACCGACATCCACGCGGGCGGAGCCACGGGCAAAAGCTAGTTCAATATATTACGCAGACGTTAAAATTTGATTCGGTATTTGTTCACTTTTCTCACCAATATTAATCTGGTGCTGACTGTACAGACCATATTTTAAGTAGGTACTGTTCAACAAATTCAATTTGTAATATAGGTAAGTATGAAGATCAAAGTACATATATTAGATCGGCAATACCATTACCTACATGATTCTCTATAACAGATGCTATTTATCAAATACCAACAAAGAGAATCTAGAGGAGAATTAGTTACAACAATTACAAAACTGTCTGTTTCAGAACAAGGCCTTTGTTGTTTGTTTTCGTGATTAAATTGTAAAATACAAAGGTTATGTATGTTACAAACAGAATAAACATTTGTTAAAACACAGTATTTCAGGATGTACTCGTAGTTTAATTAGTAATGGTAGGTACAACATTACGTGGGTAACAGTGAGGGGAATGTAGCGATCATTGGACCAGCTCTTTCGTTGGACCATCAAGGTATTTCCAAAACTATCCAAGCTAGCAACATCCAAACTAGTCGAAAGGAGTCCGTGCTGGCTCAGTTGAATCCCTATCTTGCCTCAGCGACGCTGCGGCACGTGGAGAGGAGTGACGTGTGTGGTTGTGTTTGCGGCGGTCAAAATGTTATTTTTTGACTCGAAACAATCTGGATTTACGTATCATTGTTTCATATTTGTTTGCGTGTACTGTTATGAAATATTAGACAAAATAATTGTGATTCCATCTGTGTGTTCCATCATGTTTTTTTAGATATTATTTTCTCACAGAATACCTTATTGCCATCAATGGAAAGGGAGCTCCACCGTTGGACCGGTCCAATGATAGCAACTTTTTAATTGTATTTTTTGGTCATAATTATGAAAATAGGCTCCGACTATATAACTAAATAGGCTTCTGCCTGCGACTCCGCCTGCATGAATATAGGTTTTCGCGTTTATTAGCCTTATCTCCGGTTCTACTCAAACAATTGCGATCAAATAAACGTAAGATTTTAAATCTAGCCAAGATCCTTCAAAAAATACCGCATCAAAATCAGCCCAGTAGTTTTTGCGGCTATCACGAATAATCAGACACAGACAAACAAACAGACAAGAATTCCAAGAATAATATTTTCGTTTTCAGTATCGTTAATATAACATAAATTTTACAATTATAAATACCTTTAACTTTTGCAAAACTTTAATAATGATATAATAGTAGATAGAGATAATGAAAAAAAAAAACTCTTAAAAAAAATATATAATACTGTTTTTCACCCGCGGCTCCGCCCGCGTGAATGTCGGTTATCGCGACCAAACATAGCCTATGTCCCTTTTCAAGGTCTGATCTACCCCTGTTCCAGATTTTATCAAAATCGGTTCAGTGGTTTGGACGTTAAAGCGTACAGACCGACATACAGCAGATACAGACAGAGTTACTTTTGCATTTGTAATATTAGTATGGATATGGATAGTATGGATATGGATGGATACGGAGGAATATACGGAGTCCCGAAAGCAACACTTAAAACGAAGGTTAGATAGAGTAAACCAAAAAGCCAAAGAACACGCCCAAATACTGGGTTCCGAAAATTATCCCCTTCCAGAATTAAAAGATGAATAGAATCTATAACAAATTTCTCCCATGGTCCAAAGAAGGCAACAGATAAGTCAAAAAGTATAAGTGGTATAAACCCGAATTGTTTGTGCCTTTGATTATTATAAATAAAGATCTTAAGGATTAAAAATAAGAAACTGCTTTCATTTTATCACCCAAGTTTTTTTAAATATGTAGTCGCAAAGTTAAGTGGTCCATTGTTAGCAACCTTCCCCTATTATTTAAAATGTTTCGAGGTTTATCACTGTTATCAGTTATTTATAAATTAATCTGCTTTGAAAAAGTTCATACTCCAGTCCATATAGGTATATATCCCAATTCCCGCTAGCTTTTACTGAAAACTTGCTCCTTTTAGTATCACTTTCAGACAATTCAATATTCTAGAAATATTTTTGTTTTACTTGATCCTGTATCGATCTTTTACAACCGTATCTTCTTGGTCGACTGTACATTATCTCATGACTTTCACGTTAGTGTGATGTAGCAGTACACGATTCCAACATCGATAATGTTCATGTCTTGAACTTCAAGAAATA
Source organism: Eilema depressum (assembly GCA_914767945.1). NCBI lineage: Eukaryota > Metazoa > Arthropoda > Insecta > Lepidoptera > Erebidae > Eilema > Eilema depressum. Next base: position 43,352,082 of record OU612012.1, on the reverse strand, counting down.
CACAATTTAAACTTATTTACATGTTGAAAAAGCAAGATCAAAACGAATCAAATCTAATAAATATTCGCAAAGAAAAGGTTTTAAAATAGAAATTAATCATTTGGATGCTTTATAATTACTAGCCGCTTCAATGTCAATAGTTAATGAACCCAGAAATCTGCTAACGTTGCTACGCCGAATCCATATCGAATGTCTATGTTGTTTCCGAGCATGTACCTAATCAGCCTTTTGTTCTCGTGAATCGGGCTGTTTTGCCGAATCCCTCTAAGCTATACGAGCATCAGATACATTCAAGTATGAAATACCTCTATTGATATAAAACTAAACAGTTTAAAAAGTGTAACTTTACTTAAAATAAAATATTTTTATCATCGTCATACCATAACACCGTCGTGTGAATTGAGAACACGTATCCATATATTATATCCAACGTATTCAAAATAATCCCGCAAGTCAAGCTTTATGTTTTAACCTAATTTCAAGCAAATAAATCTACATAAATGCTGTCCATTAGTCTGTCCATTCAAGTCCATTGTAATAACTGTGTTGCGCAAAATTTGAAAGCATCATCTTCCTGATTATTTTATATCTTCATTTCGAATGCCTAGATTAATGATATATCTTACCTAGGGCAGCATTTTTGATGTAACTTAACACAGCCAAAATTGAATATAAAATTGAACGAAAGTTTTCTAGCCCTTTACAACCGGCGATTTTTTTTTGCGAATCCTAATTTTAAACTTAATTGTTCCGTTTCTATTTACAATAAGAAACCACAAAAAATCACTGAAAAAAATCCTGAGTTCATAGGTAACTGACAAATTAACTAGCACGATCGTGAGCTTCAGGTACAATTTGACTACTCACGATCGTGAGGGCCCATAGAAATTAGTATTTCGATCTAATAATAAAAGATTTATTTTTGCATAAATCAACAATTCCTTATTTAACAATACGTCAATATAGGGTTTCGTGCGTTTATCCCATTGTTTTACTATAAAAGACGATGAAGAACCAGTGCAGTTTAAAGCCATCAGAACAGATTTTATTATCTTTCCACTTTACTACAACCGTAGGTTTGCAAACATAGCTGTGGGTTTCGCCTCTGGCCATCTTGGCATTCGTTTCGAATTTAATCGAATTTAATCGATTAGGAATTCGGTTAATCATCATTGTACCCGTACTTTGCAATCGTCTCCTGTGCATTTATCGACTGTAGGAGCCTCGTCTGTATCCACTACGTGTAATGTATTTCGGATAGTCAAATTCTTCCTAAAATAAATTTAAAAAATGTTGTTATTTACTTTATTCACACAAAAATCACAATGTGAGGGTACCTCAATACTCAAATAACATTTAGGACGTACAACCGAAGGCACACGATCGTAACAGTTCACTTTTGCATCGAAATTGTGACCCAACTGTTATTGAAATTAGAGAAATAAAACAGTGTCGGTATTTGACAAGTCTTTAACTTTTAAACAAGCACTAAATCATATCAAATATTAAACAAATAATATTAAAATTAATTACGTATCTCTCGTCCTGCGCGGGTCAAACAACGCCGCCATGCCTTATCGAGTGTCACAGGTAATTGACCGCCCGCATACCACTTGAATATTTTTTTCTATAAGCATAGACATCCTCACGAGCGATCGACATCGGTTGCGTTCGCAAGAAGTAAAAATTTTGGCTCTTAATTTTTTTTAAGGTTAAGCTCACGATCGTATCATACCGAGTGTAAAGGGCTAGAGCTAAAATCATAATGTAGGTAATAGCGACACACAATAATTTTCAAGAAGACGCCACAATAAACAAACAAATTGACAAATTAAATTACTTAAGTCTCGCAAATTAAAAAAGTCATGCTACCAGAGAGTTCTATTTTCAAATTCTGTAAATATTTAATTATTTTTTGTTGTAAGTGGCCAGCTCCAGACATCAGGGATGTGTCCTATTTTTTTAATGTCAAACAATGTACATTTTACAATTATTATGTATGTAAGGTAACTGTACCAATGCTCGACACTGTACCAATGCTAGACACTTTCGAACAAAACCCAGTATTTTGAGAAAATTATCCATTTATTTTATAAGACTATTGACTTAAAAGATGCCTAATGGTATCTATAAGATATGTTCAAATATTCGCAACACCATCCGAAGTAAATTTAGAAAGACTGTTGACAGCAAATAATGTGACTCCGTGAACACGGTCGTGTTATTTCTTAAGATTTTTGCCAAGGGTACTGATTTTTATAGGTGTGATTTTTTTGTTTATAAGTTATGATTATTACTAATTTTAGTATAAACGTTATAAATATTGAAGTTATTGACATACTTGGACCATTGGGACAATGATGTCTAGCATTGGTGTTTTCGACCAAGTGCATAATAATTTAATTTAAAGTAAAAGTATGATAGATTTTAAAGATTTTATGGGCAAAAGTTAATGTCTAATTGTTGCTGTAACAGTTAAAAAAGAATGTAACGACCATGCTGTAATAAATTTGTTAAATTTTTTAGATTGAAATTTTATTTTTCCTTAAAGTGTCGAGCATTGGTACAGTTACCTTACTTACTTAATGGACTACTCAAGTGAAATATTCTTATGACCAATAAGTAGTTTTAAAGATATAATATTATAATTATGATTATGATAGTTCAATTTCTCGAATCGCTCTAAACTAAAACGCTCCATACAAAATGGTGACGCCAAGGCGTAGGCGCGGTGTGCTGGCGCGTACTGCAAATGTGGAATGCAACTACTGCAAGTGAATATAGCATTTATCTCAGATTACGTTGCGTTTACACTTGTATAATCAAATTAAGTAGTCAACAAGGAATCTAAAAGTTATAAACTGTAAATTATTTCGACTATTTACATTTTGACCTATTTTGGGAATCAAAAATAATGAAAAGTTAAGATTTCTGATTAGTTGGGGAACACCTTATTTTATAAAGCATTATTTTTGTAACAAAAAATCTAAGACATCGAGAAGACAGCCTCCGTGGCGTAGCGGTAGTAAACACGGCCGCTACGCAGGAGGCGCGGGTTCGATCCCCGCTCAGTGCAAATATTTGTGTTCAAGAAATATGAGTATTTGCATTGGTCTGGTCGTGCCTCGGAGAGCACGTTAAGCCGTCGGTCCCGGTTGCCATAAGAACATCTATGGCAGTCGTTACGGGTAGTTGGTGCCCTAAAAAGTCCAAAAACAACGGTCTAGCTGCAAAGCTACATATCGCCTAATGTTAACATTGGGTCGTGGAGGTCAGATGGCAATCGCTTCACGGAAAATTATCGAGGTCTAGCCAAAATCTGTAGCTATGACTGGTAAAAGCGGACCCCAGACTCCGAGCTGAAAGCTTCGGATGCGACTGGGAATTAACGCTAAGAGGAAAAAGATCGAGAAGTATTGGTAAGATTTCGACTACCAAGGTTACATCCCTATCATTGGAATTGGAGGAACGACGTGGCAAGAAGTTCAAATCAAATCTACAGAGATTATGAGACTAGTAACTATGTGGCTCTCGAATAATCTACTCACCTTAAATATATCAAAAACAGTGTACGTGACATTCGCGACAATCTCTAGCTCCTTACCTCCACCAGACTCGATCTGCATCATGGCCCACACTAACTTGCCTAACTCAAATGACTGTGCAGGAATGGAACTAGTACGCTGTCCCTTGATAAAATACTTAGGAGTACATATTGACGAAACGCTCTCCTTGAAAAAGCAGATTGAAACACTAAAAGCTCGCATTCGCAAGTTAATTTATGTTTTCAAACTGTTACGAAAGTCTGCGAATGCCGCAATCTTAAAAACTGTGTACTTCGCCCTTGCACAGTCAATACTGACGTATTGTATAGGTAGGTACTGGCGTGGGGAGGCGCGCACAAAACTTCTCTGCTGCCATTGGAAACAGCACAAAGGGCTGTAATTAAGGTCATAAATAGAAAACCCTTTAGATACCTAACCGAACAACTTTACCGCAATTACAAAGTCCTGACAGTTCGTAAATTTTTTATGCTTTAAGCAATTCACCATACTCATAAAACTCTCCATTACAATCCTATTGCACACAACTTAGGCCGCAGAAAGCATGCAATCTGTGAGCTGGTTGTGCATAGAACTTCGTTCGCGGCTCGCCAGTGCTACGTCCTGGGACCAAGACTGTACAATAGAGCTAGTAGAAGCATAAGCCTGTACTCAAAATCAAGATATGATTGCAAAAAAATGCTTACAAATTGGTTGCAGCATCTAAATTACGAAGATACAGAGAATTTACTCTAAGTTCCAAGCTGAAATTCAATTAAGTATAAGTAGATAATCCTTTGTGTAGTTTGAGTTTTGTTTTTGATTTTGTTTTTTTTTTATATAATTAGACGTGATATTGTAGTAACGTATTGTAATTTATTCGCACTGACCTGGATGCGTGGGTTTCCTGGTGTCCAATAAATACAGATACAAACTGTTGTATCTAGTTTAGGCACCAGTCTCACAATTACAGTTTTTGTATTTGCCATTAATATAAATAAGAAATAAGTTCTAATTGTTTGTATTTATATTTGTATTTGTAATTGTTCTGAGAAAATAAAAATATTTTTTTAAATTTTTTTTTAATGCTTATTTTAAAGTTCTTTTATACTCGTAGGAGCTCTCTTGGGTTAACAAGGAACTTAAAATTTTGGTAAATAAGTAAAAAATTAAATTCAGATTAATTTGATAAATAGCAAGGTAAACCGTTATTATGTTATAATAATATATAATAATAATATTTCTTTAGTGTGATTAATTAATTTAGGAACAAAAGTATTTTCGCCGAAAACAATCCCAAATCTCATGCTGTCTAACACATAACCGTGTACATCCTGCGAGCCAATAGAGACATCAATTTTAAGTTTGTCAGTACCTGTTGAGTCAACTCCAAAGATCTTATTCACCCGTTAAGTAACGTATGTATATTTTTTAACAAAGAAGTTAAACAGAAAAGTTGCTGAACACTTACAAATAAACAATCTTTACATTAAAATAAATCATTTAAATATAAAGATGTAGGAACATACAATAATTAGTTATATTTTTATTAGATTGTAAGTTTTAGAATTAGATTAAGTATGTAAATTATTTTTAAATTGAATAAATATTCATTTGATTTTAAATATTGTTTATTATTTTATATAATATCTTAGACCTAAAGTGACTTGGAATATATAAAGCTTGTAGTTTAATGATTGAAATCAGTCAAAAACAGGTTTTTTAGTCTAATGTACCTACCTGCTTCTACTGATTAAGAGTTTTGACTACTTATATCGAATTTAAGTGCAGTAGACGAATTGGTTAATTAGAAAAAAGCGGACATCCTGATTGCGTGAGGATAGTTTCGAATTGTAACCCATCGACTTTTAAGAGCAAGTTAGTAAACTAGTGCCACGGTATTATGAATTAATGGAAAACTGTGTCGATTTGTCAGACCTAGACCAGTTATGACATATCTATTTACAAACAGTCTAATTTTATATGCAACATTTAATTCGCACAGTGGAGGACTTTATAAATAAGACAACATTGTCATGTCAACCTGACTAATGGAAACTGGGTAAATAGAAAGCCTTTATAAGGTGATGCCAAATGTGTCTACCGAATTAATTTATTTTGATGATTATTATTTATTTATGGCGATGTCGAAATATTATTTTCTAAAAATCTTATATATACTGCTACTATTCTACATCTATGGGTACTTAATATTATAAAGAGGAAACATTTGTATTTTTATATGTAACGAATAAACTCTTTAACTACCTACTGGACTGATTTCAAAAATTCGCTAACACTATAATATTATCAGGGGCCTTAGACAAAGTTACATTCTATTGGCGAAAACGCCAGTGGAATCGCTAATTGTAGTATGAAATTGACATAAATCATTAATATCACTATATTTTTTTTATGAAATTTGATTCTTTGTAACTCGAAATACGTTATTTAACTTATCATTATTACTATAACCACCGCAATGTCCCGAAATCCATGGTTAAAACCTTCAAAATGGTTCGCTTCAGCGCGATTCCATCAATAGAATGTCACTTTGTCTAGGGTCCCAGGTATCAAAATAGGATATCAACACGCTGCTATCAGCGATTAACGGAATCTGAATTCCACGGGGGCGGAGCCGCAAGTAACAGCTGGTTAAAAATATTGGAGTAGATAGTTTTGGTTTGACTTACGGGAACATATTGGCAAGTTCAGAACTGGGTTAAGTATCTATCTGTAATATTTTTATTTTATTACTACCTGTCCCGGCGAACTTCGTACCTACATATTTTTCCCGTTCCCGATGCACCTATTTTCTCACCGTTTAAACCTTCTATGGACATCCACGAACATTTCAAGACCATGATAAGATAAATCCGTTCAGCCGTTCTCGAGTTTTAGCGAGACTAACGAACAGCAATCATTGATTTTTAGATTGGAGGACATTGCAGCACCATTTTGCGATGTTGAGCTTAGTTTAAAATTTCAATCCAAGTTTCATATCTTGTTTCAAGTAGCTTCTAGTTTGTGCATTCTAAACCTATGCATATTTTGATTACATTAAAGTTTGTTTCTTCAACTTCTAATATCTATCTCCTTCCTCCTAGCGTTAATCCCAGTCGCATCCGATGCTTTCGCTTCGGAGTCTGGAGTCCGCTTTACCAGTCTAACTGCGGATTTGGCTGAACTTCAATTATTTTCCGTAATGCGACTGCCATCTGACCTTTACAACCCAATGGCGATATCGAAGTATGGCAGCTAGACCAGTTGTTGAATTTTTTAACTAGCGTACTCGCATTAGCATTTGAATAAACAAAATTCTATGTTTAAGCATTAGCTTCTTAGAATTTATACTTTTATGCTCCGTTATTACACCTACTTGTTCAATGTAACGTTCATGGGGCTCTGCAGACTTATTGCTTCTTGGACCTAAAATAATGTGCTCTATGCGCGCAGTAGGTACACGTTTCTTGGGTGTCTTTTGCCTTTATTCCCACTAGTTCAATTATCTAGTTCAGTTGACTGAACTAATGGGATTATTTTTCTCACTTGTTCAGTTTATTGAACTAGTGATATTTTTTTTCTTACTTGTTCCGTCAACTGAACAAGTGAGAATAGATTTTCTCATTTGTTCAGTTGACTTTACTGGTGAGAAATGTTTTCTCACTAGTTCAGTTTACATCCCAAATAATAGATTTTGAAGATACCTCTAATTTAAATAGCTTCAAACAATATATGAAATATTGGATGAAACGCAAAGATTCTTGGAATGTCTTCGGTAGGCGCCACAGAACTACAAACTGTACTGAAGGCAAGGCCAGCTACAATCACCCAATTTTTGGAAAATTTGACAATAGATGCTGCTTACTTTTCTGTTCGTACTATGCAGGTTCAAAATAATACAATCATGTAGAAAGCTGAGAACAACACAAATCGAAAACGATTGCTTCATTCGAAAAGTTCAAATGCAAATTGTACAAGGCGAAATTAATGTCTATGTTCTTAGAAAAACTTAGATTCAATAAAAAATAAAGTTTAAACAAAATATAATTATTTTTATTTTAGTCAACTGAACAAATGAGAAAAAAAAATATCACTAGTCCAGTTGTCAAGGTCAGTGAATTGTATAAACGTGTGGCACCAGGTGCTAAAGCTTGTTTTATTTTCAACTGAACAAGTGAGAAAAAATATTCCATTAGTTCAGTCAACTGAACTAGACAACTGAACTAGTGGGAATAGAGGGGTCTTTTGAGGATAGCACGGGCTGCTACTACGGTGGACGAGCTCAAATTAATCAAGCATAGATTAATACAATACGATCCGCGCGCGCCGGGCCTCGTTTGTCTCGCGATTTTGGTTCAACATACGTGTCCCGAGGTATATGTAACGCATAGGTACTCAACACAGACAGACAGACAGACAGCCTCCGTGGCGTAGCGGTAGTGAACGCGGCCGCTACGCAGGAGGCGCGGGTTCGATCCCCGCTCAGTGCAAATATTTGTGTTCCTGAAATATGGGTATTTGCATTGGTCTGGTCGTGCCTCGGAGAGCACGTTAAGCCGTCGGTCCCGGTTGCCATAAGAACATTTATGGCAGTCGTTACGGGTAGTTGGAGCCCTAAAAAATCCAAAAAACAACGGTCTAGCTGCAAAGCTTCGATATCGCCTAATGTTATCATTGGGCTGTGGAGGTCAGATGGCAATCGCTTCACGAAAAAATATCGAGGTCTAGCCAAATCTGTAGTTAAGACGGTAAAGCGGACCCCAGACTCCGAGCTGAAAAAGCTTCGGATGCGACTGGGAATTAACGCTAGGATGAGAGTGAGAGGTACTCAACACGAGTTATTTTAGCAGCGAATTTCTATTATAGTGAACTGTTAAAGGACTTTGCAAGTGTAGCAGAACCGAGAGCCCGGTGTTTTTTGTGCGTGATTGTATTTTAACTTTTTCATATGAAGATGTACAAAATGAGGTCGAATGGAACTCGTTGTTTGACAGAGGGTCTAAATGGGCACTAAAGTAAAAATAAAATTCAAAATTGAGGGTCCAATTCTAACATGGAGGTCCAATGGATCATATTTATAGATAAGGTCGAATTTTGAGGGTCCAGTAGGTACGTAGCCCCTTAATATTATTTTAAGACAAAATCATACTACTTGAAGTCCGTTTTGAAACTATCGTCTCGTAGGTACCTAGAGAACCGGACACATTAAAATTCAAGTCCTTTTGACCTTTTTGGAAATAAACTTTTTGTTAAATAGCCACTAGGATAGAAAGAAAAGCTTAATAAGAAGCTGATGACAGAGAAAAAGAAGGAAAACTTTCAAGAATAGGTACATGTTATTGTCTTAGTAGCAGTAGAAACAAAGTGACATAATTACCTTGGTATCTTTTCATAGCTATCCCAGCTAGTTAAGCAATTGTATGAATTGTAACTGCTTATAGCTGCCATTTTAGTGAGTATGGGATGAAATCCTTTGCCGAACTTCGACTATCGATAGATGTCGATCAAAGGTTGATCTACCGGCTGTCCGCAAAGTAGGCTCCTTTGTAGATAACGTCGCTTATACTCTGTGACTAACTCTTATCGGTTTGCCTTTTGAAAATGTTCATCTTGTGACACTGGAACCGGGCATTTAGACGCTTTTTTTCATCAGGGAAAATCCGCTTAACAGAAGTGAGTCGTCATGTATCACTTAATGAGTCATTGTTAACCGGGCTTACAAAATTTAAACTGAATTGAACGAGTTTATATTCATCGCTGATAAATAGCTTAGATCGTTTTTTTTTCGGTTAACTGTGATGTAGTGTAACTATGAGGGTACAGTGGTGATCTACCTACATTTGATAGTGTTACTGTTGAAATGTTTTGTCCAAATTACCGCGATACCAATAGAATTGACAGAATCAGGTAATACTAAAATAAGTTGTTTACGTCTACTTTTTGAGTGTACTTATATGTGTGTCTGATATTATTTTAACTTTCTAAAATGATGAACAAAACCATATTGAGCAATAAATCTGTATGCATACATGATATGCTTAACTTCCATACGGTCGCATGTTTTACCACAGGGTAATTATATTATTTTCAATTAGATGTTAATTTACTTAAAAGCCTCAAAGTGAACGTATCAGTAACTACGTTCGTTGACGTAAATGAATGAAAATAGTTACAACAGACTATCCCAAATAAATAACTATAAATAGTCTTATAAAGTAACAAATGTTTAATTATTTGATTTGTAATGTGATTTCCATAATATTATGTGGACAACTTTTGAATTAAATATTATAAATTTGATCTCGAAATCAATCATCATAGTGATTTTATTATAAAATTTATGCATGTATTTAATTTATAAGCTTGCCAATTGAAATCAAATAGACTAGGTATATAGAAAATAAAAAGTATGGGCAGCTGTTGCTTCGTGGAAAGTTTCTTTGACTCCTAATTGATTAAAATATACGTTTCAATAACTTTATCAAAGCAGTATTCAACAAATTGAGACTCAACAAACAAACATCACTTCACAAAAAGTAAACAAGAAACGGCAAATTTTATTTAGTTCAAAACTGGATATTAAGTTGTGTAAATAGTTGTGTATTGCATGTGATCGGCCTTGATTAAGTTGATGTAACGTATGCGTCTGTAATTATCGTATGTATATGCGAGTGTACTTTTCCTGAGTGTACCGAATATGTGTGGATATGTGGAGAGCGGCGGGACGTGCGCCGCGACGCGCGACCGTGCTCGACTGAGTGGCGGAGGCTTGCGGGCTCGAGGCAACGGGTAGCGCGGAGCTGCGGTCGCCGCGCCCGCTGTATTCCACCGACCACCCTCACGTCATACCAATGCACGCACCACTCTCCATACTGTAGGCACATGGTGTAAGAACATTTCGAACGATCGAACGAACTCGAAATCGGAATCTGCAGTGATATTTCAATATCGCATGCCGTTTTGGTGATGTCACGTTGTCGAACACGTAAACATACATCACCCTCATGCTCAAGAACGTGACGACACAAAATTTACAGCAAGCAGAATGGAAATATCGCCGCGGATTGAGCTGTCGAGTTCGTTCGATCGTTCGAAATGTTCTTACAGCATGTGCCTACTGCTCTAGGTTCAGTCTCTGTGACTAATGAGCCTAATAGTTTGGATTTAACAAAACTAACATTTTATGTAGCTTCAATTTAAATGACGGCTTCTGTGGCGTAGCGGTAGAGCGTGCGACTGCTACGCAGGGCGCGTGGGTTCGATTCCTGCTCAGCAAATGTTTGTATGAATGAATATGTTTATTACATGGGTCTGGATATTTCTATGTATTATACCTATATGTATTGTGTGTATTTACAGAAAAAATGGAAGTATTTTTCGCATTCCAGTTGATGTTATGCTTAATTTGTATCTAGATAGCACTGTATTGAATGTTGTAGAATATTTAATTTGGTTTAAACTGCTTCAGCTCATTTTATTAAGTAGGTACATTTTTTTATATTGCAGTATATATAATCACTTTATTATTCAAATTATACAACTATGTAATTATAAATTATATACAACTACCTTGAGTAAAATCTGAAAATTTGAATTTTTACTGGAGAATGCCAACTTTATAGAATCCCAGCACAAAATCTCTTCAATGCACTTTACATAAGTGGATCCTCGGAAATGTGTTGTATGTAAATTTAAAAGTGGCAGGCGCGTATAGCTGACCTGAGGGCTGCTTATATTATAATATAGATATCTAGATAAGACTAGGTACTAACAACGCGGTTTACACTTCATTAGGTCTTGCATTAACCGCTATATTCGAGCTTATTTTGGGTGGTTCGTAAGTTTATGGAGTTAGTCGAGTAACTTTTCACTTAAGCAGTCATAACTAGTGCCTACATCAAGTTTACATGAAACATCTCGTATTATGGTCTCAACGCTGTTAGAGACTTGCTTAGCAGAGATTGGAGTTGTATCAAAATCCTATAAATATAATCAACTATTACTATCCTAATAAATAGGGTGTGAGGAATTCTATCAAGGTCTTCGGTTCCACGTTACCTGCACGATACACCTGCCGATTGAACGACGAAGCTAAGACGCAAGTTTCGTAAAAGTCATGAAATTAAATTAGGAAAGGACGAATAAGAGGGCGGGCCCTGCTCTTCAAGGCACAATCTTTGGATGTAACCGAGATTGGGGCTCGGATGACGATGACACAGTAGCAATTAACTTAACTATGAGTAAACACGGACAGTCCGGAGGCGCGGCGTAACAGTGGTCTACGACGAACGACTTCGATTACAGGGTTGGGTAAAATATCCAAATTGAAGACTTAAATAGCTTTATTTTGTGAAGACAATTAAATTAGCATTTGGAAAACTAAAATGGAATTGTCAAGTAATTCACCGCAGAAACTTAAGTTTGAAAGCGAAATACTTAGGTATAAAATGTTTCATAAATGTCTATTATGAAAATATAAATGTTTTACCTACGCTTTTCTATATACATTTTCAAAGCTTTGACGCTTAAACTTCTTTGTACTTCACAATGATAAAGGTTTCATAGCAATACTTTGCTGGTATTTTTAAAACACCTTAGGCGACGCCTCTCTTACGGCGCTACAACAATATTGAACTATTTTGAGAAGTATTAAGAAAATATAAATCCCACTGTGTAGTATGACAATGAACAAACATCGTGTACAAACAACATCTTCCCTTTGAGAAAGTATGAGATCAAGCTGTACATTCTGTAGGTAGAGAGATAATCGCATTAAACCGATAGAAAGGACGAACATAGAATTCAAGTTTTACATAACATTGCGAATGTTGAGTTGAATGTTGGGTCACGTTTTCTGAATATTGACAACGATATTTCAATTATTTTTCATTGACAGGCCATTTTTCATATTTTACGAAATAAAAAACCAAACTCAAACAATCAACCTATGCGGCATCCGCGTAGCCAACGCGTAGCATAGCAGTAGAGCTCCCGGCTGCTACGCCAGCGATTTGAGTCCCGCGCATTGATAATAATATGCAAATACATGTACCATACATACCATTACTAGTCAAAATATCATCAAATATCGCACTTAAACTTTGGGTTTGTGTATTTTGTCCATTTAGAAGTGCAAAAAATAAATAGAAATGTGAATGCGAGTAACAAATAAGAAAGCATGTCGAAGGCAAAAATTACCCTAGATAAAAATTACAACAATGTTTCAAGTAGGTTTATCAACCAATTTTATAATTCACGAGAATAATTAACAACAGACAAAATAAAAGTACCTATTCAAAACTCAGTACAAGCAAGTCAGCAAGCTCTCGTTAAATTATTCAATATGACCTAATTCAAACATTAATTAACTTGGCTTTACTACTTTAAACTCCTTTATCCTATAAGTAACTGCCAGCGGAAATACATCTTGCTAAGTTGAAATTGAAATTCAAATATCTTTAATAATTATTTAAGTCACAAAGTAAACCTTACGAAAATTGAGATCAATGCATTTAAGTTTTACAGCCTGTATTGAAAGATTGTAAAGCCTATAAAAAAGAATCTTGCAATAAAAACTCGCGGTCATCCAGCGGACGGCAGTCCAGCCAAATGCGTTAATATAACGTTCATTTAACCTAATGTTCTTCTGACCTAATTGGTCGACGGAGCCCCGCTGCGCGGGGCTCCTACTTCTGGTTGGTTTATAAAAAAAATAACCACACGACCCCCCCGCCATCCCCTTCTAACCTAACCTATCCGAGTCGGGGTGCCCTAAAGTCCAGATTGCATCCAGATCCTCCTGGTAACAATAGTTGGGTGTGGCTGATGTATAAGGTATAAAGCGAAGATGTTTATGCTATGCACTTTTGCTAGCACCATGTTAGCAGGTGTTTAAAATCGTATCAGATATTCTAAATTATATTAAAAGTTACTTAGAGATTATGAATATTATAGTAAATGATTATTATACTAAATGAATATTATGTCAAATGTGCATTATAAGAAATGTTCATTATATCAAAAGAAATTAGGTAAAATGAAATTATAACTACAATTCATTATGACAACTGATCGTTATATTAAACAAAATTATATTAAGTGAAGTTATGTCAAGTGAACGTTAGATTTTTTGTTATTATATCAACCGTTACACACCCGCTTGGCATACTAATGTAGTAGTAATGCGCTGTGCTTAGCATAGAGATAAAAAAAAATCCATTACAAGGACTTACTCGTATTTTGAAATAACAAGTGGGCACGTAAATACGATTACTGGCAAATGTAAGAAAAAAAGAAGAAAGAAAAATGCGTTTATGATGAGTACTGCAGCACAGAATGAACTGCCTGCAAATATTATTCAGTAATATCAACCAAGCTTCAAATGTACTCAGAAATGATGAAATCTTTTCGGTGACATTCTCTGTTACTTGGTAAGTTAAAGAGAACGACATTGAAAATTACTTTAGGATTAAGTGGTTAGTGGGTACTTTAGTTACATAATTATAAACAGTTTAAGTAATACCAAGCAAGTAAGGCGCCGAGGTAAGGAAAACGAAAAAAACATAAACCAAAATGAAAAAATTGCGTAATAATCTTCTTGCAAATCTCGTCTGAAGTTAATTTAAAACTCATCGAGCGCTGTTAAGCCACCTCCGTGAAATTATATATATTATCCATTTGCGAATCCACCTCATAAGATGAAGATAATAATGTAATATCTTAGTTTTGTCATCATTATGATTTTTACATTCATCATTATCAGCATACCAGCGTTTTGTCCCAAATGCATCTGGGGCCTTCAACTCAGAGATCGGATTCTGTCTGATACTAATATCTATTACAATGTCCTTTATTGATTCTTTAAGTTAGGTATACTAGTTATCTACTATTACTAGTACTAGTTTTGTCCATTCACAAAATATTTTCAAGTACATATTATAACTATATATATATATACTGGCTCTTGTGGACACGAGTTTATTTTGACTACTACAAAAATATTAGTTCAGTTCGCAGAATTCATGAAAATTTAAATAAGTACTTACGTACACGCATATTTTAGTGGCGGGTACACACTACACACTACAAACGATTTACGTTGCGTGACCGTAACTCTCAATAGGCTGTTTAGTCTCAATCAGGTGGTTTTATGACAGTTAATGTAATATATTTGGCTGTGTCGTTTTAATGTCGTTACGATAACCTGAACAGGGGAAAGCCTCACGATAATTTGTGAATGAAATTGGCGATAATGGTGTCACCGACGTAATGGGTATATTAATTAATTATATTATCCTCATAAAAGAATCTGAATAAAATGATTATAGAGCGACCTACTGCATGAATAAATTTCATGCTTTATTGAAGAGGTAGTACCTACCTATTAGGTATAACTTATATTTACATCTTAGATATTTTTTATGAAGGGGCTAAATGGTAGTATGTCATTAATATTCTGGCGATTTATGTTCACAGTAATTAGTGTTATCGATATAAGTAGGTAATTACACTTTGGTGCATGGGGCCTCATCAAGATTTCACAACTGCAAGCCGGTACACCTGCTGACTAAATAACGAGGCTCTGGCGCAGGCTTTACATGACGACAGCATCGTTCCAGCGGTCATACTTATAAAAATGCCATTATTTTTTGTTTTACTATTATTTCATTAAATATTATTGATACTTTACAACAATACCCAGTTCAAATGAACAAAGTTTGTATGAACTGTTAGCGTTTCACAGCTTTGCTGCTTAGGTACAACTTTTCATCCATAACTTTGTTAAGTGTGTCACGGCAACAAACTAATTTAACGCGAATGACTCCGTACGTACCCATATAAACCACCCCAAGTCAAAAGGTTGATTGAGGCATACCGCGTCATCTTAGTAGATAAGTGAAATACGACCTATATTTATGGCATTTTTGCTGTGTGGTGTGATGTGAATGAACAGAACAAAGAATAAGTAGATTAAAGGAAGTTTGAAAGTTGCACGAGTGAATCAAAAGTTGAGAAGCAAGCGGCTGAACATATTACGAACAGAGATGAGAGTAATGTTATTAGAAAGGTTCAGAGCAGGAATATAGAGGGCTTAACCGTAAAAATTAATTATGTAAGTATGACCCTGTATGAGAATTTAAGATGTCTTCACTTTAAGCTCGACCGTATCGTAGAATTTGTAGTAGCGATAGAAGCAGTAACTCAGTCTTAAACTGAAAAGTGGTTACAAATGACGTCGGGAACGCCTTCGTCCCAACGGATTTGAGAAAACCGCAATACTTGTATCAACAATTTAGTAAACTAAATGTCCAGAACTACTAGGTCTCGCATCAAAAAGGAGAGCAAAAATATTTACACCCACAAATTTATTCTTTCGTGTGTTACAAATATGAACGTATTTGAAACCATATGCGTGGATAAACTGATTAAAACTCCATATGTAGCAGTGAAATACGAATTAAAAATGCTTATAGTTACTTGCTGATTTTACGAGGTTGAAACGTGCTGACATTGCAAGTGTGACCAATCGAACCATGTGGATGTATAAATAAATCCCTATAGTCTGATTGGTCGCACAATGAGGACTTTTAAATGCTCGTCGTCGTGCAAGTAATCGAACTATGCGATCGAACTACGAGTATGTTGCCAAAAGGCAATAATAATATCGTTTTCGACAGATTTCGACTATGAATTTACTTGACGTCATTTATGAATTTATCTTCATTAGCACCCTCAGTAGAAAGTATGAAAACCTCCATCTTTCTACCTTTTGTAAAGCCGTAAATCATGGCCTTGACAAATGAAACGTGTGTAACGTGTGAATTTAACTTGAACCGTTCAAGTAGCTAAAAAGTTTCTAATCCATAGTAATATTATAAATTCGAAAGTGACTATGCCTGTCTGTTACCCTTTTCACACTTAAACTACTAAACCAATTTTTGATAATATTTGGTACAGAGATAAACTGAGCTTGGTAATGAAGGAAGTGGTTATATAACCAATTAACCATAGTAGGTTTACATAACATTCTCTCGATGACATATAAATACATCGTCCTTATAAAGTATGGATTTATGGATCCAATCTGACTATGTTCTTACCGCTAATGTACAAACATTTACACAACACTAAAAACATTTTTGTCAGTTACGACGCCGTAGAGTTACCCTTTCAACTTCAGCGAATATAGTTACATACGTGTAGGTGTTCAATACGTTTAGTGCTCGTACGAGAGGAGTAGGTATACTGCAAGAAGTTTTCTATTCGATCTTTCGCCGAGTTTTATACCAACTCAGTTGATTTCATTTTCTATTCCATAGTAAAACATATCGTAGTTTGTACAAAGTATGTAGTTTTTTTAGAAGACCAGAATGAAAATAAACTGGGGGTTTGATAACCGCTGACAGCAGCAGCAGACGATGTGTCGCCTCATCATGTCGCAGCGACACGTCATCGCGTCATGTTGCTGTAGTAATTATTTTAAAATTGAGACATGAAGTACTTAATTCAGTTGGCTCTGAGTGTTCTGTGAGACAAGGTGTCTGACGGTTTGGCGGTTGGAGGACACGTCGCGACGACACAGACGACTACGTGTCACTAGCTACGGAAGATAGGTATTGCATAGAAAATACGTAGAAATCAGTAGTGTCACGGCGCGCGGCGATACATTGTCTACGGTTGCTGTTTGCGGTCGGCTACGTAGCTTACCGGTGCGGTGTGAACTGCCAGTTTATAGGTTACAAATTTGAATGCAGAGGATGAAAAGTTTAAATTGTATTATAAAACTCAACTAGAGTTGATTAGAAATGCATAATTTAAAGTTAAGTTGAATGTTCACACCGAGCTACTTTTCAACTCAATCAAATGGCAATTTTGAAACAAACTAAGTTGGTAGTGGCAGTAGCTCAGATAAAAGAGCTTGTTCTAGCAAGGTTTAAGGAATGATTTTTACGTACTTAGATCAAAAATTGTAATGATGATGATTTGAAACAGAAATTACACAACAACAGAGGCTGCACTGTATTCGAAAGCTTCAAAAAGTTTGTTCTCAGATTGTGGTCTTAAATCGATAATGAATGTTCCAGCCTGTCTAGGACTGTCTAAAGAAGTCATTGCTTTGAGTAGATATAATTTAAGAAATGTCTAAGGTTTTAAATGATTGGCAACTAATCTGAGCGTCGATAATTTTCAATTTAATAAATAAACAAGACCAACCGATGGGCTTATTCAACGGCCGAACGAACTCGTAATAGCTTTCATATAATCTTTTGATACATCGATTCTTGGAATAAGTTATAGTGAATAGCTATTGAGGTGTTAAAATGGCCAAGTTCTTTGAAAAGGTTTAAGGTATGACCTTTAAAGTTCTTTATTCATTGGGCTAGTACTATATTATAGTGAATACTAACAGTCAAGCTTACTCTATCTATAGCATCATTGGACCCAAAGGAATGGAAAGTGAATAAAAAACTTCTAATTGCTTTTCCCTTCTGGACTACAATTTGGAATTTGCAGAATGTTGAATTTGCAGAATGTTGAATTTGCAGAATGTTGAATTTGCAGAATGTTGAATTTGCAGAATGTTGAATTCCCAAAATGTTGATTTGGTGAAATATTAAATCCCTTTCGCTATGGCGGTTGTCAATTTGTTTACAATGCAACTATTCTCAGGCTGTGTCTCAGGTAAGTTTATTTACTTGTTCAACATACTTACAAAAGCAAACATGATGTGGACTGTTTGTTTTTAGGGTTCCGTAGCCAAATCGCAAAAAACGGAACCCTTATAGATTCGTCATTGTATGTCCGTCTTTCTGTCGGACGGACAGAAAGACGGACATACATGACGAATCTATAAGGGTTCCGTATGTCACAGCCACTTTTATAACGAAACTATAAGACCTATGCTGTTGAAACTTAGTAAGTAGATGTATTCTGTGAACTGCATTAAGAATTTCACACAAAAATAGAAAACAAGCATTAAATTTTGGGGGTCCATACTCAGAACTGAAACTCAAAAAACTTTTTTTCATCAAGCCCATACGTGTGGGGGTATCTATAGATAGGTCTCTAAAAATGCTATTGAGGTTTCTAACATCATTTTTTCCTAAACTGAATAGTTTGCGCGAGAGACACTTCCAAAGTGGAAAAATGTGTCCCCCCCCCTTCTAACTTCTAAAATAAGAGAATGATAAATAAAAAAATATATATGTAGGTACATTGCCATGCAAACTGTTTTTTTTAATACGTCATAAACCGCAATTGTTTCGCCTTTATTTACGTGTATTAATAGTTAATTCCACAGTTAAAGAGTAATCCACATCCAAGCATTTAAAGCACGGCTTGTAGTTTGGCAGGGTAAACGGTGAAGGCCGCATAATACCGGTGTTCGTTTTCATTTATTTAACTGAAAATTCTTTTTAATCTATTTTTAACATAATTATTTTTGATATCGAATACTCGTAGCTTTTTGTAAATAAATTGTACTGTACAATGTATTCCAATTACGGAGTAACTACTGTTATCAATTTTGTGTTTGCGTTTTATTTTATAGTGCCAAAGTTCTGTATATTTGATTTTTAATTTTTAAGCTTGATTCTCCTCCGCACATATACAGTACATACAGTTCACCTAATAAAAACGGAAAAGTAACAATTATTAAGCATCTAACTTTCATACTGTCCATTATTTCACATAACATTTTTATAATATATATTATGGTTACATAAAGGAAGATCTTTTATGACAATGGTATACCCATTGCAATTTCAAATTAAGGTCGCGGCATATGTAACGGGATAAAACCCTGACGGGACGTGAACGGAACGGGCACGTGACTGCCCCGGCCCCGTTGACAACGGGAATGTGGTGTTAATGCATTATGAAACGTGACAGCGATTCGGATCGAATGTACTAGTGTTGTGAACAAGGAAAGATGAATTTTTCATTTCAAGAATTGACTTTAATTGTTAAACAAAGGACTAAACATTGTCGGATCCCGTCCCGCACGTGGCACGTTCCTCTCCCGTCCGTGTCTCCGTGACATATGCACTTCTGCATACATTTTGTGTGAAACGATATATCAAAAACTTCCCGTCCCGTCCGCGCAAATACCCGTCACGTACCTACCTATGCAACGACATTTAACAGGTATTTTTTGGGATATTATCAGCTGTAAATTTGGGCATAGATAAGGATTGGTTGGGTGTGTGTGTCTGTGTATGTGTATGTGTGTTTGTATATCATCTCTTCTGATCAAGGTCATGAAGACGAGGGTGGTCTGTGTTAGACAGAATCCAATGTTTTTTATCGTCATTCGTAGATGAACCGAAAAACCGAAATTGTGCACAGCCTGAGGTTATTTTGTTGTAGAGGTTTACTGCCTCAAAATCGTAATCCTTAGGAATTCTTAAGACTCACGGTGTAATTTGAATGATAGAAAATCAACTGAATATTTTTTTTTTTTAGTTTCTGTGCTACATAAGTAGGTACTTTCATATTTTATGGAAATTAGCCTCCAATTCTTCTTCCTCCTAGCGTTAATTCCCAGTCGCATCCGAAGCTTTCAGCTCGGAGTCTGGGGTCCGTTTTACCAGTCCTAGCTACAGATTTGGCTAGACCTCGATATTTTCCGTGAAGCGATTGCCATCTGACCTCCACGACCCAATGTTAACATTAGGCGATATCAAAGCTTTGCAGCTAGACTGTTGTTTTTTTTTTTGGACTTTTTAGGGCACCAACTACCCGTAACGACTGCCATAGAAGTTCTTATGGCAACCGGGACCGACGGCTTAACGTGCTCTCAGAGGCACGACCAGACCAATGCAAATACCCATATTTAATGCACACAAATATTTGCACTGAGCGGGGATCGAACCCGCACCTCCTGCGTAGCGGCCGCGTTCACTACCGCTACGCCACGGAGGCTGTCAAGGAAATAATTAGCCTCCAATGTAACACAACAATGCAATCCCAATTGTCAAATACTTCTAAGTTCTAAACAAAAATTTAAAAGATTGTCAATTATAATACAGTCCTATCATTATACAGTCACCAGTACACATATACAGATACAGTCATATAATTATATAGTTATAATAACATTAACATTAATTCTAAATAAATAAATACCATCACGGGTGCCATACGCTCTCGAAGATAATAAACAATCAATAAACTTTATTTTTTTAAAATGCTGACATAATGACTGCGTAGACAATTGCTACATCGGATGCGGCGATATTTGAATTATTGGATGTGAAGAACAAATTGAATAACTGAATGCTTAAATAATTTTGCATTGCCTGCTGAGTTACTTTTTTGGCGCTTTAGCTGCTCCAATAAAAATGACACATTGTTTGCTGAAATAAATTTGAATTCTTATTGTTGAGACATTTTTGCGGATTTTAACATCTGCAATCGTTATGATGCTGAAGGACTACCTATCGTTGGTGTATGAACATAAATGTCACAAAAGGACAAATTTCTATTCCTTGTAATCAAGATGAGTATCAAACTGAATTTCGACTACGACAAGGCGGTGAACAACAATCTCAAAGAAAAGGCTCCATGCGCTGACATTATGCGAGCCACGTCATCGAACCGAGCTTTCACAAGTTCAATCGGTCGGAAAGCCTCGTCTTGTTCCGTGTCAAGGTCTTTACACTAGTCGGGAAGAAGTATACTTATTTGACATGTTTGGAGAATATGAATTACCTACTTATCCTTTAGCTCCATTTTATGCCTGTAAACCGAATTGGTATAGCTGAAAGTCAAACCGTTAACCATTGTGTTCGTATAGTGTTGCCGAACGGACTACGGCTAATAGAAATAGAAAAAATAATTGTTATTATAGCTTCAGATCATAATCTATTAATCGATGCGAATCAAACAATAGTAGGCATGCGATAGCGACAATCTCAGTTGGCTTACTGATATTTACTGAAGAGGTTCAGTCTGTCTGCGAAATTCAACATCGGATTTTTACGAAATTTAAATGGGCCCATTTCGGATTAAACCTTTTTTTGAAGTCGAGCGATCGAAGGCATAAGTGGTACTTCTGCCTGACGCTTGAGGACACAATATTTGAAACAGTACCTACGTATCTGACGGTTTTTGACTACAAGTCCTTGCATTATGTAAAATCATTTGTTCCAAACCTATTATATAAAAATGAATCCCTAAATGTGTTGCTAAGCGCAAATCTCGAGAACGGCTGAACCGATTTCGCTAATTCTTTTTTTAGAATATTCCTTAAAGTATAAGGATGGTTTTTACGGTGAGAATTTTTTTAAAAAAAGATTCGACTATTAGGCGGTACGAAGTTCGCGGGGTCAACTAGTTATTAATACATAAATATGCGATTACCCCTGTAATCGTATTAATACGTTATTTTATATAGCTACGAAAAACCTTTCAACAATATGTTTAAACCAATAATTTTTTTCGGTCATACAATAAAATGTAGCATCTACTTCTATTATTTTTAATCATTAATGGAAGTAGAAACATTAGGCTTTTAATGCATCGCTTTTTAATGCTGCAGTCAGTCTTTGTGAACGAAAATAGGATCTCTGAATCATTAAAACCATCAACTCGATGGAATCGTCGTGGAGTTAAATATTTAAATGCGTTTTATTTATTTATTTACTCGATTGGATCTGTCATCGCACTTCATAAATTATTTTCAGGTCTAATGTACGTGACACCAGTTGAAAAGTTTATTACAGAATCATTTCCTACTCTTTCATTGATATTGTTGTATTTAAATTTTGAAACAATAATAATAAAGAGTAGTATTTTGCTAAACTTGTCTGTTCATTCCATAGATGGATGGCCATCCACTATCCAGTTTCCTCCAAATAGTTAGTTACAGGGCCCATACCATGAACTCTTAAAACAGGTCAATAATTGAACTGCTGTCATTCTACCTACTGCAAATTTCACTTTGTAATCCCTTTGTAGTCCTATATATTTAAATGACATTACAAAGTGACATTTGCGGATGGCAAAATGACAGCAGTTCAATTATTGACCTGTTTTAAGGTTTATGGTAAGGCCGCAAATGTGCGTGCGCGTTTTTCAAAAGATTCCGCGAGAAATCTAAAGAATCAAAATTATCAAAAGACCGTCTCTGAAAACCAGGGCTGTCTACCTGGACTACTAGGCCTAGACAGCGTTCCTTCACCAAGAGGCGGCCTTTATTCTACATAATTATGCACGGTATTACCCATTACGTACCTATGTATATTTTTCACTTTGGCTATTTTCTATGTATAGGTACAAGTTAAATAAAATATTTTTTCTTTCTTCTTTCTAAGGTGTCGGGAGACGATTACAAGAGAATATCCTTGAGAAAAGCAAACATTTATGGAACGAAAATCCTTGGACCCTGCATCACTACAATGCGATACCTTCATAAAATATCAAAGTATACGGTCGAACAAGCAATTTATTCCCCAGATTTAACCCCCCGTGACTCGTTCTGATTTCTAAACTGACACCCTTGAAACAGATATTTTCAGTCAAAATTTTGACAATATGTTTACATATAGTACAATATATTGTCAAAATTTTGACTCGTACCTAGTACCTAGGATAGAAGTAGGCTGTTACTTCTAAGCTTTCTTTTAAGCTCATTTTGATAAAATCATACCTGTTTTCTCAGAAGGTTTAGGCAAAGGTCTGTATATTAACAAACACCCTTACTTCGCCAATCTCTGTATAATGTCGCAAGTCAATCAAGATATTACGGTACGGGCCTACCAAAACCTAAAGGGCCAAGTCAGCCTCATCTGCATGTCGGGTACACATACTGATTGATGGAGGAGGCTCTGTTGTATGCATCGGGGTTGAGATGTCTGACAGCAATAGCTCCCAAATAGCTGTAGAAGCCAAATAACAAGGAGAAGTACTTTTTTTATCGTGCGAAAAATCCCCACGGATACCTCACCCGCCAGAGGCAAGTGGGTAGGGAGGGGGGGGGGGGGAGTCGTACTCGAACCGACTAAAATGTACGCCGTCTGTAAGCCGTCGGTTGCCGGAGGTGAGAAGTGGGAAGTACCTAAGTAGACCTCGAGCTTCAAATGTGACCGCGACTACACTACAAAAACATTTTTTATTATTCCGGCATTTTCGGGGAAATTACTGATACATCACCCGTATTCACATTCAACAATACTTCGCTATGCGTACTACCAAAACTGTGCAAAGAACAACAAATTCTCAGTGCGTTCGTTTCGGCAAGCCTTTTTACTCATTGATAACACATAAGTAATACTTCGTTGAGGGAACGCACTGCGTTAGATACTGCTCCGTGATGTTTGTGAATTAATTTTACCAGCCGTATGCGCTCGAGCACACTATGAGACCTCACAGTATTGTTTGTGAATACGGGTGTAAATCACAAATTTTTGTGAATGTAGCCTGTAGCATGCGTAAAAGTGTGTATTACGTTAGTTTACGTAGAAATGTGGTCGTAAGATAAACGTATAGTAAGTCTGGTAGCATGGTGAGGCTATTAGATCTAATTTATGTCGTGTGTCCATTGTTATTACGTTCACACTAGATATATTGGCATTCTATAGTAATTTAATTGGACCATATTTTCCAATATACCTTTCGGTAGTTATGTTTACTAAAACATAAAATGAACATCGCTATTTAACTACTCACCTCTTTGTAACTGGGTAGCCTAAATAGGTAAAATATTCCCATGAGGATTTTTCGTCATGAAATGATGTTGATGTCAACTTTTAAGTAGGTAGGTACATACCTAAGGTAGATATTTGTATACGTTAGTAAAGTTGATGGTATAAATCAAAGTAAATTTAGTAGTAAGTAGAAGGTTGAAAGGGTATAGCACCATTAATTTCGTTTTTTAATATATAAAGTTTAATTTATTATAAAAAACATATAAAACATAATTTATAAAGCTGAAGAGTTTGTTTGATTGTTTGTTTGCTTGAACGCGCTAATCTCAGGAACTACTTGTTCGAATTGAAAAAATATTTTTGTGTTGAATAGTCCGTTCATCGAGGAAGGTTACAGGGTAAAAATCATCACGCTACTACTCAAGGGAGTGAAGTAGTAACCATAAATGTCAAAAAATCCGGCATATTCTTATACATTATTTAAAAATAAATAAATTGCGAGCATATATTTTGCTTGACAGCCCCTGTGGCGTAGCGGTAGTGAACGCGGCCGTTACATAGGAGGCGCGGCTTCGATCCCCGCTCAGTGCAAATATTTGTATGCAAGAATATGGATATTTGCATTGGCCTGGTCGTGCCTCTGAGAGAACGTTAAGGCGTCGGTCCCGGTTGCCTTGTGAACATCTATTGTAATCGTTACGGGTAGTTGGAGCCGATAAAAGTCCAACAAAAACGGTCTAGCTGCAATGCTTCGATATCGCCTAATGTACCATAGGGTTATGGAGGTCAGATGGCAGTCACTTCACGGAAAATACCAAGGTTTAGCCAAATCCGCAGTTTAGACTGGTAAAGCGAACCCCATACTCCGAGGTGAAAGCTTCGGATGCGACTGGGATTAACGCTAGGGTGAAAAAGAGAGGCCCCGAATCAGATTAGCATCGAAAAATCGGTATTTTCGCAACCGTTTTTCTTTTTAACTATAAAACCTACAGATCTGGAATTTACATGCCTGCATACTACAGGATATACAGAGTAACTTCTCCTTTTGATATATTAAATAAAAAAGGAGGAAATAGTTGAAAAGAGGCTCTGAACATCACTCTACTCTTTCTTATGAAACCAAATATTTTCTACAATATGTATCCAATGAATCTAAACTTTCACATGTATGTTAAGTAAATGTATTAGCATGACGTGACCTTCTTAGTTTGTAATCTTCCCCTATAAAATTATCTATTAAAATTAGTTTTACTGATTTTTACGACTGAAAAACGAGCGAATGACCTTGAGCATTTGTAATCACCTTAAAGGGCTGAAGCGGCTTTTTCTAAATAGGGCGGATCAGCTAGTATTACATACTCCTTTAAACAAAATATAGGTATAATACCATTTTTTGTATAAAATTGAGGCATGATAATACCGGAAATCTGCAGAACACGAAATGATGTAAAAACACAAATTAATATTTAACACTGCCAAATACTTCCCGTCGATCATAACTTCCGCCAGAGGCTTTAAAGCTCCCAAAATTTGACTTTACTTGACTGCTAGCTAAACTTTGAATTTCATTCATATATATCCAACTTCAACTGTTCTAACCATGAATTAGTAAATGAGCTTGCTAATAGGTGTTTTAATAAATTACACTTAATCTATTATTATAATTAGTCTAGTAACTAGTTAAATATATATTTATTTATTATGATAGCCGAAAAAATTACAATTAAGCCGCGTGGTTACCGGTACAGTAGAATTTGGGCCACCCCATCTCCTCCCATGCGATGTCGTACAAGGCGACTAATGGACAGATAAAATACAGCCCAGACTCGGCCTCAGATGCATGGCTCGAGTCAACAATAGTGCCCGGGATACGTCAATAGGGTCTCCCCCTATTACGTGGGACCGAATACAATGATTGGTGAAATGTGGGTGTTAATTCACCTCTGCCTGACCCTCCTGAGATAAAGGCGTGATTATAAATAAGGTAAAATTATTTATCCTACACAAACCCTATCTGGGTTTACAGGATAAATTTATTGAATTTGTGTAAATATTGTAATAATAATTATTATATAAATAAATAAATAAAATAACAATTTTTCACAGCCTACTAAAAAAAAATACACCACAACAATTATTATAAGTACACTATCTAATTACGAGTAAACAGATAAAATTAAAATACAAAACAGGATTTTTAATTTTATCTGTTTACTCGTAATTAGATAGTGTGCTGCTACGATAATATTTGTCATTGCAGTACCTACATTATTACGTGAATTACACTACTTACTATATAATATATATGGAATACAATATATACGAGGATTAAATAAAAATGTAATAATCATAATGTAATAAGAGGATTGAATAGAATTTATAAGAATTCATTGTCATGAGCATGTAAGTATGTATCATCATTCATAATTAGGTACTGATGGGTGTAGGTTAAGGAAAGGAATAAATGCATTCATTTTTTACCTTTATGATAAAAGGATCCTTATTTATTTATCCTTGTCCTGAGGTGTGGATAATATTTTATTATATATAACTAATTTGAGGTTTAAACCTCGAAAAAGACTCAAAGATGGCTTAAAATAAAAATAAGAACAATGTGTTAAACATTGTATTATGAATATTGAAATAGTTCTAAAATTAAACATTCTTGATGTGGTTGTATTGTACAGAGTAGGTACATATTATACTATACAATACATGTGGGCACTCGCTCCATCCGACATCCGAATTCAGTTACCTCACCCCACTCAGAAAACCAGAGGACACCTTTATCGACTCTAAGGCGAGGTGAGAACTGTACTACGTATGGAAAAAAGTAGATAGGTACCTAGTATTATTGCCCTCGATTCTGTTGATATAAAAACTAAATTAAGTACTTTGAAATGACTGAAATGTATTACTATTTCTTTTTGTACAGAATTCAGGACTGAGGTAGAGATACATTTTAGTTCTGTCAAAAAGGGCAAGTCGGAAGCACCGGATACGCGTATGGCGCACAACAAATCTCTTTGGGGTACGCGCACGTGTTTTTTGGTGTCTTTCAATGATAACATGATGTGCTACGGCGGTCGAGGAGCTCAAATCCATCAACTATATTAAAAAGTGTATTTTTTTTTAAATGAATGGCTCTGTGCTTTTAGCATAAATTCCGCCAATGTGTTTCACAGCACGGTTCAAGACTGTCTCTTCATTTTCACTTTGGCTGAAGTTTTCACTCCTTTTTCACAAAAATGTAGCGGTTTTGGTCAACACATCCCGCTTAAAACTTATCCCGCGGGATAAGTTGTCCACATTAATATTTTATTATTTTTCTTTGGTCAACTCATCCCGCTTTAAAGAAAAGGTAAACTGTATTGTATTATTTGAAATATTTTTACATTCGTGAACAATGTAGTTTGTGACGCCTTGACAAGATTTATTGTTGATTTTTTAATTATCTGGGCTAAACTTCTAACGTTGGAAACGCGTGTTTCTGCGGTTCCAAGATCTGGTAAAATATAAAGACGAAACTAACAACATTACCTACCTACATGTAGCGACCGCTGCGCCGCGTCGAAGGGACTTATTTCATGGGTCAAACCGTGCTAATTTGTCTTTGATTGGCAATAAAAAAGTCTAAATTTGGCAGTGACAACCGTAAAGGTGACACTGCACATGACTATTTGTGTTCGCTATTGGGCGTTTGTTAAATTGGCAAAGTTCACGCAAATAAGCAAATACAAGCAAATACGGCCATCCACGCATGGCAACTAAATAACAAACCGACAAGCGCACGGTTAGCGTAACTATGTGGTATTGGGCATATTTGTCATAGGCAATAAGGCCAATCAAGCCTACTGCAGTCCACTGCTGGACACAGGCCTCTCCCAATGTGCGCCATGTTTGCCGATCCTCCGCCTTCCGCATCCAATCCGTCCCAGCCACCTTTCGCAGGTTGTCGGTCCACCTGGCTAGGGGATGTCCCACCTTCCGTTTTCCTTCGCACGGTCTCCACTCTAGGACTCGTTTGCTCCAAGGGCCATGAGTCCTTCGCCAGATGTGGCCAGCCCAATAAGGCAATAAGGTCAATAGTTTGTCAAATATACTGTCGGTAATTATTTCCCAAATATGTGAAAGCAACTACGGTTTGAATTTGGTTTGGTTGGCTTTACTGTCAGTTAGTTTGCATTCGGTGTCACCTGTTAGAATACAACCCTAAATCCTAACAAACCACTACCTACGTAATTAGGGTACTTAAGATAAACCTATTCTTGAAAGAGCGGTTTATTTACAGATTTAGAACTAAGTCTGTTTGTTTATATACCTATTTTATATGTTCATGTGCAAAAGGCTGTATAGTATGTATGATAATGGGCATTCTATTAAAATGCCGTGAAATTTAGGTACTTCGCTCAAAAGGGGTTTATTATACCTTTCTCCTAAAATAAAAATTTATAAAAACATATAATCTATAAGTGCATTCCAATATTCTATGGTCATCCCATCAAAAGAATTACAGTTTCATTTAATTCATTTTAAGGCATTCTAATGCTTTGTAGAAGGTTCTTTATAGGGTTAACTAATGGCTATCCACGAGTGAAATGATTTTACGGATACATTTGAATTATTTTTGTGTAAACTTATGCAAATGGAAAAATGTAGGTACTTAGGTACATTTATGAAGGCAAAATGTTAAAGATGCCTACTGTAATGTTAAAAATAGTAACACAATTTATTGTACTTAAATTCTTCTTTCATATCAAGCTTGTACATTTATACCTTCATAAGTTAGAAAGAGGGTAAGGTGAGGGTCTAGAATTTGTGCATTTTCTATAACAAACACGGCTACATTCTAAAGGTATGATTCCGTAGCCGACCACATACGCCGACGCACGCAACACATGGGCGTAATTCATTGCGGCTTCCCAATGGACCCCTTTATCCGTAACGGAGTATAACAAGAATGTACGGTGTGTGTGTTGTGTTACTTATTAAGTAATAATTGAAATCAGGGATGTTGCGGTTGCAATTTTTTTTGCATCGGCTTCGGAATCATATCTTTACTTACATGCTTATAATAATACGTTCACTGCCACTTTACATGCCTCGCGCCTGTGTAGTATTCAGGTAACTGCGTACCTACGTATAGCCTATCGTGTCTACGTCTTTATTTAGGGGAAAGACATCCTAGTGAACTTTAAGAACATTGGGACACTTTTGTATCTGACAAAAGGCCATTACACGCCAACGGCAGCCTCCGTGGCGTAGCGGTAGTGAACGCGGCCGCTACGCAGGAGTCGCGGGTTCGATCCCCGCTCAGTGCAAATATTTGTGTTCATGAAATATGGGTATTTGCATTGGTCTGGTCGTGCCTCGGAGAGCACGTTAAGCCGTCGGTCCCGGTTGCCATAAGAACATCTATGGCAGTCGTTACGGGTAGTTAGAGCCCTAAAAAATAAAAAAATAAAAAAAACAACGGTCTGGCTGCAAAGCTTCGATATCGCCTAATGTTATCATTGGGCTGTGGAGGTCAGATGGCAATCGCTTCACGAAAAAATATCGAGGTCTAGCCAAATCTGTAGTTAAGACGGTAAAGTGAACCCCAGACTCCGAGCTGAAAAGCTTCGGATGCGACTGGGAATTAACGCTAGGATGAGGACGCCAACGACGGCAGCAAGAAGTATGCGTTCTTGATATGTACGTATTGTTTATGTTAACCTCACTAGTGTTTAATCTCTACACAATATTGAATACTAATCCACACAGAAAAACAACACAGAAATCATACTAGTATACCTCAGGACACGTATCTTGGACCTAAATCACGAGACAGGCCCTAGCGTGCGCAGATAGTCTTGCAGTAATACATACTTGGAGAATTTCAGCTCGTTCACCGCCGTAGCATTCCGTGCTGTCCTCAAAAGACACCAACGAAACGCGTATTGCGCGTATAGAGCACATTTTTAACACATTTTATGTACAAGATATATGTCACGAGCAATATTTAAGAAAGTTTTGAGGTCTCTGCATACGTAACGGGTTTTTTCACGGACGGGACGGGGACGTGAAGTTTGGGAAATATCGTTTCATACAAAATGTATGCGGCAATGCATATGTCACGGGGCCACGGACGGGACGGGACGGGATGGGCCGCATACATTTTGCTTCACGTCCCGTCCCGTCCGTGAAAAAACCCGTTACGTATGCAGAGACCTTTAATTACTGAAACATTGCGATATCATAGGTTAACGAATAATCTTCGGAATCCAATTGTCACTAAGATCTAATAATGTTATTCAACAGGAAACTTATACCTATCGATTTACTTAAAAGTAAAAAGACGTGTGGCACTCGGGGACTGCCGCGGTAAAGTTATTGCGTAGCATTTTTTATCAACTTATGCAATTATAATTACTTACGTTAAGCGGAGCTACTTCGGAGCAGCTCGGCTCGATTCGTGCGAGCTTCGGGGTGTTAGGTTTTTTTCAAAAAAATAGCTTAAAAATTAAACGATTGGATTCTGAATTCATAGTGATATCACGCTGAAAAACTACAATAGCCCTTAGCACGACAAGAAACCGTTTTATATAACGTGTGTGACCGGAGACGATTGTCCAAATAACTATATGATATGTGAGAGTATACCTACATACCTACATGTGGTTTGTATCCATTGTTCGTCTGCATTTAGAACTTTATAACTTCGAGATAAGGTTCATAATTCAAGTAGATATGATATCTGAATGCTCGAATAAAAATGTTACCAATTTGTAGTGTCATGTTACGATGTCTCTAGGTTTAAGGTGGAATGATATCGAAAACAATCTTGTTATTTTGTTGTTACATTGAACAATTTTTAGACCAACTGACAGAATAGTAAGCGATCAAGAGATGTTGCTTAGGTTTTATTATTATGACTAAAAATAAATTCATTTTAACAAAAAAGTTTAACCGACTTCAAGAAACGGCAAAGAGGCACTGAAAAGTGAAAAATAACGTAATTTACAGACTTACTGATTTATTAGAAGTCGGTGCCAAGCCCGAGAGGCAATATTTCAATTGATTGCATCATAGTACGAGTAGTTTAGACACAACAAACAAAGTTGGCTGGCACCGACTTCTAATAAATCAGTAAGTCTGTAAATTACGTTATTTTTCACTTTTCAGTGCCTCTTTGCCGTTTCTTGAAGTCGGTTAAACTTTTTTGTTAAAATGAATTTATTTTCCTCTTTTTAGTGAGTTATAATCGATCCATCTTCCACCCTCTGCTTAGGTTCCTATCATCAGCAGCTTAAAAATCACGTGAAGATAATTTTAAAAGGCAATTATTGAAATTAAATATGTTAAAGCAGCAGAAACAGTGTTTTGCCATCATTTTGAGGATTTCCCTAGATCCCATAATCCAATCCTGACTTCCTGAATTCTGTCATACGATTCTGGCTCCCTGAACCACCTTTCTCTCTCCAACAAAACAAAGATCATAAAATCCGTTTCACAAAATACGGATTTTACATACAACGGTTCGTCACCTATTTTACCCCCATAGTATCAAAATTTTGGAAAATGCTGGTACACTTAAGTATTCATCTATGGCTCTACTATACTCGTACTACTATAATATATTATATTATAGATACTCGATAGCCATGTAGAACGCGTACTTATGACTATTAAGTCACTGTATTTCATAAATATTGATTATTACGTACGTACTGTAAAGTATCATTATTGAAGTTGTATTTTTAATATTATTTTCGCTATACTGTAATTTTAAGAGCAACGTTCTTTGAAAATAAAACAACATTCATTCATCTGATTGCTAATATAAAAGAGTAGGCGCTTGAAGGCGCATCAGTCTGGTTTCGGAGGATTTCCCTTGATTTCTCCAGGATCATAGCATTAGATCCGGACATCTTGAATATGGGACCACTCTGAAAGTATCCTCTATGAAACAAAAAAAGAATTTTCAAAATCCGTCCAGGATTGGCTTCACAATCGCGTAACAAACATACAAAAAAAAAATAAAAAAAAAAAAAATTGCGTACGAATTGAGAACCTCCTTTTTTGAAGTCGGTTAAAAACAGAATCGTCTATGGTTCTTTTGGTCGTGATTACCGACATCCGTTGATCGGCAGATGTACCAGTTAGCTGGTGAGGTTGACTTGGGTTTCAAGAATTTTGATTTATCCCCACAAAAAAGGAGACGAGCCTATTGCCGTCTATTGGGCATATTTTTCTAACTCTTAGTGACTACTGATATCCGTACGAAAAATTCAAATTTATTCGATCAGGGTTTCTAATCACGCTTGGGTTGAACGTTGAACCTCACGTAAAAAATAATTTAATAACTGGGCGTGGTACACCATGTTGATTAACGGATGGAGGGGTCCGGTGGCAATCGCTCCTGCAAAATTCATAATAAACTATATCGAGAGAAAGAGTCGGAAATCGGGCTTCGATGTTCGAAGAACAAGCTTGGATGCAGTCAGGACTAGCGTGGTCACTATACCTACATCTCTATGTGAAACGTGGGTGTTATTTACCTACTATCAGTTCAAAATATTAATAGTGCCACAGAATATCGTATACTTTTACCATCATTCATATTGGTACTCTCAATATTTAAGTAACTATACTAAAGCAACATCATCGGGAGCAATTTAACTTTTAACTAATCAGGTATGTAGAAAGCCAAGCACACAGTGCCAATTGTTTGCAAAACTATAGCAAAATGAAAGTTAATAAACCTTGGTATTTGTAGGGCGATCTCATCGAGGCTGTCGATCGGTTCGCTGAGCGGTCGCTCGAGCAGTCGTGATGGGCCTGTGTACATGTCCGAGTTCATATTGCGTCTAGTTTTCTTGACTCCGTTAAGCTTCTTTCGTTTCTCCTCAGCGCGTTGTAGATTGTGGAACCGGAAGAAGAACATCGACATTATACCACGATAATGTGCACTTGAATATGGACATTCGTGGCTCTCAACACGAAAAGGTGCGGTGTAATTCACTGATGTCTTTTTACATGAAAGTTCACTTACTCACGCATTATTTGTTTAACATGGATACTATATTATATGTTTGTATAGAGTAAACTTACAGATTTATCGGAAATAGTAGGTACGTCGGTATTTTATTGTAAATTAGTATCGGTACGACAAACGCTGCGCACTAAATTCGGTTATCCACTCTAAGATAGCTGTTACTGTCTTGGGAAACGAGATATGTAAACACTTTATTACTTAAGCATAGCAAATAAAACTGAGGCGAATATAAAGACGCGTACTCGAGTGTAATAAGATGGTTGTTATTGTGGTGAGTATGTGATATTGAGCCTTTTCACGCGTTTCATGACCTACATTTCATTTGGGAGCGGCAGTTCGAAGTACATAATTTATGATCCTGCCTGATCTATTCTGAGACGCCAACCTGTCCGCTGTTATTACTCGTCTCCTATTTTGGCTACAGTACAGCAGTCATCAGACATCACTGATGTGATTTGGTGTGTGATGTAAATTGACTCAAGCTTTTTAAAATAAGTATAAAAAGTGAAATATAAGTTTATATTTAAACAGGGTAGGTTTGCTCTCTCAATACCTACTGTCGCAATGTCAGAACTTTATACTTGTTCGCACATAGTATAGTAGATAATACTGTTACACACGTGTTTATGCACTCGATTTTTAGTTTGAAATATTGACTAAAACACATTAACTTTAAGTAGGTATAAAGATAAAGTCATCTATAACATTTTTGAGGTCCAACAAGCTAATAATTTCACATACATTATCTATATATAACCACAGTATAGATATAACCTTGTAAAGGTTAAATAAGAACACGACAATTGCTACGAGTACCTACTAATATTTGCGGAACTCTCGCCATCCTCTAATCACGTCTCGTTAACAGATCTATGAGAGATAGTGGTAAGATAACTATACATAGACATGTGTCCCTATTGATTTCGATAACGACGGTGCTGTCGGAGCACCTATCATGAATTCCAATACCAATAGATACCTACGGCTGCTCTTACTTTGATTAACCCGATTACATAATGTCCAACTCGGTTAACACGAACAAATGTCCCTAGGTAAGGTACGTGCTAATACAGCTTCCTATATAGTTTTATTTAACTACTGTTGCTGAATGATTTGACAGTTTGTGTTGTTGTTTTCGAGTTAAGATGTTGTCAAGATTACGTGCTACGTAACGATGCTGTAAAGATATTAGACATATAATGCGATTGGCTAGTAAAAATTGTATTGTGTGTATGTAAAATATGATGGTGATTTTTGACAATCTGAGTTCCGAAGAGTCTACTAAAAATTGCTCTGCCTTCTCTTATCTTTTCTGCTGACACTCTTCAATTTCAGATTATAGAGGTTATACAAGGCTCTTATAATTTTTTGACTCATTGTTACCTTTTTTCAGTGTATGAATTTATAGATTTTAAAAATTTTAGTTGTGAAATGTTAACATTCACCTGCAAACAAAAAATAACCCTTAGAAAAATCGTAAAATCCGTCTATTTCTAACGCTCTACAACCTCTGACTGCCTCTCATTATTTCCTTAAGTATATCCCTTCTCTTCTTGATCTCGTCTTGTTTCTACATAATAATCATGTCACTGTGCAAATGCATTAGTTTATTAGGTGCGGTAATGTTGCGGGGGTATATTGAACCCGATTAGACTAAAAGCGCACGGTGTTTCGTCACATCAGCGTGTACTGTTCTAAAACTAGGCACGTCATAATTGGATTGGTTGGACCCTAGAATGAAAGATTCGGCGAAGATGAAAACCTCCGTTCCTCTTCATAAAAGCGCACGAGGAAACCCTGTGACAACTTCTGCTACGGTGACGGCTAGTTCTAATCTAGATAATATCTACTCTTACAACGACTGTTTACTTTATCATTTGGTCCACTCAAGGTAAAACTGAAAATTATTTTT
Organism: Eilema depressum; assembly: GCA_914767945.1. NCBI lineage: Eukaryota > Metazoa > Arthropoda > Insecta > Lepidoptera > Erebidae > Eilema > Eilema depressum. The sequence goes on along the minus strand of OU612012.1, from coordinate 43,316,940 downwards.
CTATGCAATTTAATGGGCATCCCTAACAACGCGATGTTTTGGTTGGATAGCTTACGAACTTTGTTTGTCATTCAAATTCATATCTTACTAATATAAATGCGTAGATTTGGATAATAGATAGATGGACCGATGTTTTTACTCAATCATGCTAGAACTAATTTGGATGGAATTTGGCGGAGAGATAATATAGTTTGGATTAGTAGCCGCGAGTCTACCAACACACAGGGAACTAATAAATAATATTCTGTCTTCTAAAATACTGCATCTCTATAATGTACCTACATGCTCCTATCTGTCTCATCAACTAACGATTTTGCCGAGGGGCTTGGCTTATCGAGGATATCAACGCGTTTATCGATAAAATCCTTCCTTTTCTATGCCATGTCCTAAACTATTCGCTAACCCGATTCCTTTCTTGATAAAAAATTCCTTTTGAACGCTTTCGACTCAAGTTTCTCTTCCCGACTTAGTACCTACAACCATAACGTTGATTAATATTGTAAAAAAACTGAAATTTAGTACCTGTTATGTTAAATTATTTGCCACAATCACTGAGTGAAACTGCAGCTGGTGTACGAGAATGCGGTGTTTTATCTCATATATTTTTAGCGAATTCTGTCTCTGAAATGGTTCATCCTGCCACCTTTATGCGGATGATCCGTAAATTTATACACAAGCTCCCGTAATACAGTTGTCAAGAGCTTTTTCTACGATTATCATGAATTTGGAGCCTATTTCTAAATGGAATAACAATTATGAATTCACGGTGAATCCAACTGAAACACGAATTTTTGTTGTTGATACTACAAAGCCGAGTTAGACCATACTGCCCAACTTTTAATTGTTGGAGCCGTTGCATAAGCATGTCAAAATATTAAGAACTTGGTCACCTATAACTTCTCCTAACGTTTCTAGCTGCATTAATCTTGTCACAAAACTTTGAAGAAATTAATATATCGATGTATTTTGACGTCTTACAGTCGAGAGTATAATTAGAATTATATTAAGTATAGTCTGTTACTTATTTTACCGTTAGGCAATGTAAACATAAACGGGGGAAAAGACTCGTATGCTGGTAAAGAATTCCAAGATTATACGGCAGAGGAACAAAAATAAATGCTCTTTTTGTTTATATGTGTAAAACGAGAAGAGGTTATTATTTTTGAAGGATACTTTGTATTGTGATAAGTTCAGGTGAAGTCAAGGGCCATACGAAAGATTTCTTTTTACAAAGTTAATAAACCTTTCGAATGATTACAACTTACAATGCAGACTTCTAAAGTGAATACATAACTTAAGTAGTTCTGTGTTTAATATGTAGGTATGTATTCAGTGCTTGGTACAGAGGCCACCTCTGGATACCTTTTGGATGTACATGAGAGAAATTTGCCAAGTAACCTAGTAGACCTAATTAAGATTTAGGTTTTGTTATGTTCGTAATTATTGCAAGGTTATTGTAATGGCGGAACAATATTCGCTATTTTGGCTTGTTTGGCGCATTAGCACGACAAATAATAAATGATCGATCACATGACAAATGACCGCATAACAAATAATATGTAACACATAATGAAGTGTGTGGTTCTATGTGATAATAAATTACATTAATTTATATTTGTCAAAAAACTAATGGCGGTGGACAAGTAGACGCATACGCGGATTTTATATTCGTGCTTATGCGTGCGTATAAAGCAAATATAGACGAATTAACCCTCCACACTTCATTGTATGCGGTCGAATAAGACAAATTGCAAATAATACATAGTGAAGTGTGGTTGCATCAGAAGAAAATGAAAAAACTGCGCGAAAAGCATGCATTTGGGTGATGTAAGGCACGAACAACTAACAGTATATCAGTAGGTCACCATATATTTCAGGAGGAAAATAGAACACTCAACGACATTGTTAATTTATTAAGTTATTGGTATAGCAACACTAATAAGGTTAAGTGGGCGGATTCATTCATGGCCATAGTTGGAGTGTGGGGTATTATGGAGGCATATGTTCACTTTGACTCCTGACTGACAGCGGGGGCACACGATGCGTTGCGTCGCCGCACCGCAGAAATGTCGGCCAATTGGCAGCCACATAAGCGGTGCGGGGCCGCTCGTATGGCCGCCGATTGGCCGAAATTTCTGCAGTGCGGCGACGCAACGCACCGTGTGCCCCCGCACTTATGCCGTAATGAACTAAAAGCTGAGCTCAGGTATGCAGATTACCCACATCACTGTGTCCTAGACTATCAACATGCTAACTGTTTGAGTCCAGGTGGCAGGCCCAGGGTCAACTGGGATGCGACGGAAATGCCCTAAGCTCAGTGTAATTCAGGCGTAAAAATGCTCTATGCTGCTACAATGGTACCTAGACATAATCTGTTTTATTTTAAAGGCGTCGGCTGCAGCAATTATGTAGACAACAACACCTTAAAAAATATGTTGTCTCTTTGTTAAAACTATTTTCTTAAGACCGTGTGATGGTATCTGCAACCTCTTACAGCTGTGAAAAGATCAAACTTCTAGCCAGGGCAACGCCATAAAAAGATATTGCCGTTTATATAGCATAAGTTCGTCCCTCAATTCAGTATTGTATGGAACCCTCAGTGTGCGACCCCGACCCGCACTTGACCGGTTTTTATATTTTATATGACACTAAACGAATCCTTTTTGATGTTTTGTGCGTATCTATAGGCAAAAACAGGGTTTAAATTCATATGAAAGAGGAAGGATGGTCTTCCAGATCTGCGAGTGCCTACTCGCCGAGCGCTACGAATGTACGAGTATGTTGTAGCCCTTCACCACCTTTAGAGAAACTTTACCACCTACTTAAGATAGCTAAGTACAATATTTTCTAAACGAAATTAAATAATATTATTTACGATAATACTCGATTAAAGAGGTATACTTCAACTAAGTATAAAGTGCATTTAGAAAAGCAAAGTTTTAATAAAAAATGTAAAGGTAGGCGAACTGACGTCCGCTGAGTTACCGACAATCTTCAAGTTGGACCTGCAAGTTGTCAAAACTCGTTTACAACTTGTTCTCGGTACTCTTTTCCTGAATAAAATTTCATTTTAACTGGTCAATTGCATAGGACTCTTGTTTTTATGAGTTGAGAAAAACTGAAGGTCTTCTACGCTGAGAAAAACTGAATGTCTTCTCTACGAGAAATGAATTCATCAGGAAAATTAGTTTGAACTTTTCTATGTAGATTGTGCTGGAGAAATAGAATATTCTCAAGATAATATTATTTTGACCGTAACGGTATTTCTGTTTCATTTTTTTTTAAATCTACTGCCCAATGATGTCTGTAGCTGATACGAGCCATTGGTATTCTTTGGCGATAATATGTTTCAGACTCGATAATTACGTGATCATTTAGTTGAAGACTTTTCATCTAATGTTAGATTATACTCGTATTGTCAAAGCGTTCCAGCATTACATTTACATTAGTGAAAATAAGTAGAATATTAACATTATTACGCTTTTACCCTTACGCACGGTGAATTCAAATCTGGCGCAAAAGCGTTCTTTAGGTACCATTTTGACATTTAAGCTTGGCTTCCCTTGCGTGACGATTGCTGACCGACTCACTAACACGCTGAGTAGTCTCCGGGGTTCGTGCTGACTTTAAGCGAACTTTATTAATTATTCTTACTGCAGACCCAGTTGTTGCAAACATTTTTATTTATTTATGAGTTGAGTCTCACTGATAAATGCATTGTTTTACAACAGTAAACCAATGTTTGCAAGACATATTTGCTTTGTACTTAATCGTGACTTGATTAATATTGCCTAAAGGATGTAGGTATGGCAGATATTGGAGGTATGGTTCAATGGAAAAATGATGAAATAGCAATACTAAGTGGCATATTGGGAGAGGCCTGTGTTCATGGGGTATTCCTTCCGAATCTAGAGATGTTGAACTGAGAAAATACTTCTACAAAAAAACTATGGTCCAATAAACACCAAATTTAGAAGAGGTATGGCACAATGAGGCGGATGTCATGTCCCTCTGGGCACGTGGCCGCCACCCTACAATACGCTGCGGTTGGAAAACACTCTTTAAAAGAGTTGGAGTATGTTAACAGTTTGTTTTAAGCCGTAGGTATATCAATCGAAAATCATTTTTATATCCGTTCAAAATTGAGAATACCTAATGTAAGTTTTTAAGCTATTGCATAGCTTCTATCGCGGGCCTTGAGCGTGGAGACCGAATCCGGAAATTCCGTAACGAAAAAAAGCTAACACGGGGGTGTTAGGTTTTTTAACGTAAGTAATTATAATTGCATAAGTTGATAAAAAATGCTATGCAATAGCTTTACCGCGGCAGTCCCCGAGTGCCACACGCCTTTTTTTTTATACAGGTGTTCCTACTAGTAATCGATATTACTAGGATTCCCGTTAATCTCTACAGCTGAGCTAAATTGCTTGTCTTAGGGGTGGGTTCACGACGGTAGTGTAATCTGTCAATCCCTTAATTGAACTATGTCGTCATTCAATTGCTTTAAAATCATTGTATAGTGTTTTAAAAATATTTAAACGAATTTTTCACTATATGATAATATGAAAAGTCTCGCCTTTCCAGAGCTCTACACACCTCACGAATTTCTAACACAGGTTGTAGGTGACAGCACTTAACTTTATCTCTCATTAGCGTCAAGCCCCGTTATGCTTTGAACTCATTTTTTTTATTTCAGTTACTTTTATCCTATCATGACTTGTGTATCTTTAAGAAGCTTTTAAATATGACTTTACACAATTTAACGATTAGCCGCTTAATATTGTTTACGTTTATAATACTGTTTGCTTCCTATTCAAGCAATTTTCCTACGTAAAATTGGTATAACAGCTAATCCAACTGACCTTTTATATTTTTCGAGATTTTATAAAGGGAACTGCGTTTCTGCTTATTACGTAAAAAAAAACAAAGAATTTTTGTAGGTAATGTTTTCAAATTCATAGGACAGAAAATCTTAATTTAGAACTTTGCTGCTTCTACTTGAAAGTAGATATTATGTAAAACAAAAACGCACCTTCTCAATTTCAAGAAAAATGTGAGCAGGATCACTTGATTTCCACACTATCTTATATATAAAATTCTCTTGTCACAATGTTCGTTCCCGTACCTACTCCTCCGAAACGGCTTGACCGATTCTCATGAAATTTTGTGAGCATATTGAGTAGGTCTGAGAATCGGCCAACATCTATTTTTCATACCCCTAAGTGATAAGGGTGCAGCGGGAACGGGATTTGAATGATATGAATACCACGCGGGCCGAAAATATGGCGGTACGAAGTTCGCCGGGGCAGCTAGTTCAAATATAAACAAATAACGCACATTAAGGCAACAAAGTTTACACCTCGTGTTATTACTCAACACAAAAGGTGATAAGCTACATACAACACAATACACCCTCGAGCAACGTACCGTACACACAGACATCCCTCCCTGGAAACGAAATCTTGTAACGTACAGGAATAGGTCGGGGTCGAGTGCCTCAGATACGTGATACGAGATATTTTTCGTACATAGAGCCAGGAAAAATGTTACTTAGTAAAATTTTATTGTTGATTACGATGTCCTATTCTTAGCACCAGCCCATCTCTGTGCCAAATTCCATTTAAATCGATTCAGTGGCTTAGGTTAAGGTTAGGTACTTCTGAATATAGGTACCTATAAAGATTCGTCTTATGTTCCCGAAAATAGCAAATCACATGAAAAAGGACTAAGGAGTCTGTCAAACAACTTTAATTTGTTTGTTATTTTAACTTTTGAACCCTAAGTGGAATCATAAGCCTGTAATTACTTTAGATCTCGTCGAGACAACAATAAACTTGATAAGAAATCAGTTTGTGGCAGCCGTTGACAGGGAAAATGAAAAAGCAGATTTGAAATGTCACTAAATCTAACAAACACTGCCTAAAATAACTTGATTTTAAATTAGGGATGTTATCTGATATTTATACTTTTTATGGCAATGTATAATATCATACGAATGTGACTGGAACGGAACGAATGTTTCAATAACGGAAATTACCGGCAATGGAAATCTTGTTTGGCATAATTTTGATGATCTGTTACTCGTATTTGGATATTGACATTTTCCAGAAATTAGGAAATATTTTCATGAGGATTTATCTGGAGTTAGCCATTTTTTGGACATTATATTAACATTATTGAACATTTTCCCTATATCGCATTAGTATTTAATTTAGAATACTACTAAGATTCATTTGCATAGTAATTTTATATTCTTGAAAGTAAATTTTTGTATTACCTACTTTTAATTTTCATTTCGACTTTGAATGGAGCTATCTATTATCTGGAGCCACAATACTTCAAATGTCTTTTTTCGTCTTCTTCTCTAATGGATATGCTTCAATGATGTATTATTTTTATAGATACGTCATACACGAAGATGGCGGCTTTCAAAAATGGCGCAAACACTACATATTAGCTACTTCTAAAAATACGTCAATGGTATTAATTTATATGAATTATATTATTATTTATATTAATAATATTTTATTATTACGTATTTATTATTAAAAACGTTCTTTTTTGGGTGGCGCACCGTCGCGATTCTGATTGGTGCATAAAATGATGACCAAAAGTCATCATTTTTTTGTCGCCATTTTAGAGTGTGGACAACATATCTATAGTTTATAATACATCATTGGTATGCTTACTGAAATTGCACCACAGATAGATACGTGCGTGGTTATATCGATATCTCGTAGCGTGTGTACTCATCCTTAAGTCGAACGAACAAAGTAACATATCGTCTGAAACAGACTTTCACGTTTCTGAATCCATTGAAACGAATGCCATCTTCGCACTTAACGCCACAAAAGGTGGTAGATCTGAGTCAACGATAATCAGGCCTGTAGTTATATCTCTTCATGGTAATCATTCGTTTATAATATGCATGCTATTGAGTACATTAAAAGCCTTTTAAATTATGTGTAAACACTCGTTTTATCACGAGTTCATTACAGTTAACCCAAACAACAGAAAAACCTTCAATCGATATTTCGAAAAAAAAAAAAACAAAAAACTTTCAACGATATGTGCTACGTACATACGTAGCACGGCTACATAGCCGTACCTCGTATGTACAGACAGCATCAGATCTGGACTAGCAAAGCACTCAAAATGATCTTAATTATACCAATATTCCAATTTTATATTAGTTATCAACTTATCACAGAGCTCAAATAAACATGAATTCTTGCGTGAAAGGGATGGCTATACAAGAAAAGGACACAAAATGTGATGCAATAGTACATTATGGTACAAGTGAGCAAGAACGGTAATCAACACACTCACGCGTGCCATACGACGTTTTACAACACACTTGCGAATTCTTTACATAATGTCATCATTGAGTTAGGATAACCATTGAGCAAGCTCATAACAATGTTCTGCTAGATTACATAATATGGAGACAGTTTTCCTTTTTCATTCCTTCATTGCTAAGATGTTTCGACTGGTCTGGATATTTACAACTATTTCAACACTGTGATAGCTATACCTAATATAAAATTGAGGTTTTGGTATTACGATAATTTCGAGTAGCTACTTTGCTAGTAAATTTCAATGTGATGCTGACTGTACTAGAATGTACCAACTAACGAATTGTTCGAGCATCGTATCATTGAATCACCCGCTACCCTCACCCTCATACGAATCCTTGAAAGAAACTTGCTTCTTTTAGTTATGGTTTTCTCAAGGGATGTACTACGAAAATGACATAAAAAGATTATTTTAAAAAGAACTAGCTGTCCCGGCGAACTTCGAACCGCCATATTTTTTTCAGCCCGCGTGAATTTTTGATCCAGTTCCCGTTGCACCTATTTTCTCACCCTTTAAACCTTCCCTGGACATCCCCGAATATTCAAGACTAAAATTAGCCAAATCGGTTTAGCCGTTCGTGAGTTATAAAATAACAACGAAAAGTAGCATTGATTTTTATATAATATATAGATAAGATAGTGTAGTCGTCCATAGACTATGGGTCCACTCGCCTGTAGTACTTGTTTACTTCTCTATAATATGAATTATAACTACTCTGTGGCAAAGTTTAGTATTCTGTACTGTAAAGTTATGTCCTGAAAACAGGAAGTAAAAAATGACCTCGTTGACGGTAAGTATGCGGACAATGCCATTTTTAACAAGCGAAAAGTTAAAGTATGTCTTTGAATTTCGTAAGGTTGTGGTGTGGGGAAGAGTAAGATACTTGACGAATTAGTGAACCTTAAATCATGCTCCGAATCTTTTTCCAACTTATTCGGGGTTTCAAACTCACTAGAAAAACACCAAACCTCCATATTTTCCGTGAAACGACTGCCATCTGGTAATTAATAACTTAGTTGTGTAGTTAGATTAGCTTGTCAGACATTCTAGCTTATCGAATGCCATGGCAATCAGTACAGATTTATTATATCAACCTATAGGATTCATATTTATATAATAGATTTGGAACATTTTGACAGCCTCCGTGGCGTAGCGGTAGTGAACGCGGCCGCTACGCAGGAGGCGTGGGTTCGATCCCCGCTCAGTGCAAATATTTGTGTTCATGAAATATGGGTATTTGCATTGGTCTGGTCGTGCCTCGGAGAGCACGTTAAGCCGTCGGTCCCGGTTGCCATAAGAACATCTATGGCAGGCGTTACGGGTAGTTGGAGCCCTCAAAAATCCAAAAACAACAGTCTAGCTGCAAAGCTTCGATATCGCCTAATGTTACCATTGGGATGTGGAGGTCAGATGGCAATCGCTTCACAGAAAATATCGAGGTCTAGCCAAATCCGTAGTTAAGACTGACAAAAAGCGGACCCCAGACTCCAAGCTAAAAAAAAAAAGCTTCGGATGCGACTGGGAATTAACGCTAAGAGATTTGGAACAAATGATTTTACATAATGCAAGGACTTGTAGTCAAAAACCGTCAGATACGTAGGTACTGTTTCAAATATTCGGTGGTATAGATTGTGTCCTCAAGCGTCAGGCAGAAGTACCACTTATGCGTTCGATCGCTCGACTTCAAAAAAAGGCGGACGGTGCCGTGCCGTAGAGATGTAGCCGGGGCCTAAATTATTTGAGTATGTTAGCATACACAACGTTACTTTGTGTGCAGGTCATTCAATATCAATCTGTAATAATTGATATTAATGCTGAATAATCTAAACAACATCATTTTTTTTCAAAGGTGTACATTTACAATGGACCAATTTGACTTTTAAGGTATCAAGTAACTTTGTTTCTTTTCATGAGGTGCATTAATTTTCACTTTCATTGATTTTTCCTTTCGGATTTCAGATTTTCAGAAGACATTAGCCATCTATTCCAAGTGGTTTATTTTACACGAGTAATATAAGCCGTTCAATCCAAGGGCATTAAGTGTTTCTCGTTTATGGGCCCTTTCCGTCCCTTATTAAGCCCTTATTCTGTTTTTGCTGTGTCTGTCATTAAGACGTTCATGTGGTACCGTACAAAAGAGCACCCCGTTCCTATATCAATACAAATCGACAGAAGAGACATCTAATTCAAGACAAACTACTATTGCACTATTAGGTACTCATAGAAATTTAATGTTTACATTAAATTTTCGTTCTCTTTCCGCCTAGATCCCCCTGTCAGTAGCTTCTATTTAGTATCTACTCTCATATTCTACCGAAATTTGGGTCAATTTGTCGTATAGTAGAAAAGGTTTATTACGATTTATAGTACAGCAGACGGACCTGCATGTCCGCGGCTTTGTGGTTATTAACCCACATGCTAATGCTAACCATAGTTTATACAAGGGGTTCGAGTTTTTCTCTGCTTAACCATACTCGTAGAGTTTTGTCATATGGTTTTATGCTGTGTTTGTAACAATGTAGCCATTCTACTCCCTTTGTCCACGTCATGTCGTTTTTGCACAACCCTCTTGGCTTCCGACAAGAGGTCTCAAAAACCTTATAACTACAAAAACGACGCAATAGGAGTAATACACTTTCAAAGGAATGAATGGCACGGTGCTACTCACAGGCTTTTGTACCGTTTTTATACCGTTCAGTTAGGTACAGGCTTTTTGGAATTGACAAAACGTGATTTTTCAAAGGTACACGTGAAGCCATAAACACCGGTAAAGTTCAAGTTTCACATGTAAAACTAATCCAATACTGCATTAATTGCGTTTTTCATTTGTTAGTTTGTTTATCGATTTTGAAACAAAATTGTTACGGTACTTAGTTCCATTACAAATAATCTAGAAAATGCACTCAATATTCGGATTTACTTATCTTAAAGCTAGGTAGCTTACGCTAAATGTAAGTATAACGTGAATAATAATGAATCAATAAGACCTTAACAATTGTTAAACCACGGTTAAGTGTAAATAGTATCGGTATTGGACTCTGACTTCCCGACAACAACCAGCTCATAGTTATATTTATAACTTACCTGACCTGCATCAGCTATTCACTTATAGCCAAATCTGTCAGAGCGTTCGAAAATACAACACATTAGTCATTATTCATTAGTCTATCAGACCAACAATATATAATATATAAATGCTATTGCCTTGTTTCTTTATTGGAAAACGCTAGTGATTTGTAGCTGTAAGTTTGCGGCTAAATTCAACGCCATTTGAGCGATTAAATTTTTATTTAATAACTTGTCTAAGAATAGTAACCAAAATGGCTAAATGTTGTATTTAAACTAAGATTGTGTTGAGTGTAGGTTTACGTCGATGGCACTGGTTCACATGGTTAGCCCTCTCCATCATCTGTATTTTTCGGTCTGACTGACAAATACGCAGGTAGGTATAATAAACGTTAATATACTTCCTAATTGAATCATCTTTTAATCTCAAAGAGACTCGCCTCCTGTTATGTAGGAATAAAAATATGATTGATCAAATGTGGGCGTTTAATACGCTTCTACCCACTCTTTATGTACCTAATTGAATATTATCAGTAGGTATATAGATAGATGTTGAAGTTACGTTTTCTTTTATGTTTTAGATTGAAGAATCCTGTTTCAATTTCTTAGATGTTCAATTAAATTGAGAAATACGTACAGAGCAATGATGTGGAATAAAAATCCAGCGAAGTCTAGTGCTTCATTATCTATTGCGAAAAAATGTACCTTAAAGTAAAATAAGTACATATTTTTATTATCTACTACTAAAACTGTGCTATTTATGCTAGTTTTGTTAGCAATAGGTATAACATACCTTTTTTTTTTTATCGTGCGAAAAATCCCCACGGATAAGTACCTCCCCCGCCGGGGTCGGAGGAGGAGGTTATGTCGGACTCGAACCGACTAAAACGCACGCCTTCTGTGGGCCGTCAGTTGCCGGAGGTGAGATTGTCATAGCCATATCCCTCGCACCCCGGCCGACCCAGGGCCATATCTCTCGATCTGGCCCTCTTCCGGTGTGGGGACCACGGAGTCCCCAACTCGCCCCCGGGTATGGGGGGGCACGCAATGCGTGCCACCACCGTGGTCTGCTTCTGCTAGGGTGACAGGCGACCCCACCCGTCACCCCCAGGCCAGGTATAACATACCTAACGTACATAACTTGACTTGAAGAACATTAAACATTTGTCTAAATAAAGTACAAGGAGAGAATATGAGAATTCCGTTGAACACGAATTGAGAGCTACTTGAGCAAGTTGGGGTATTCTAATATATGATCATGTGATCATATTTGCGTAAACCAAATATGAATCTAATACATAAGTTATGGACGCGTTCACGATTATCCTTTTGCTCCTCAGTGACATCAAAGAAGAAGGGTCCATGTGTAATTTTGGTGGAAGTTGAAAGAAAATTACGTAGACTACACAATGACCTTGCGGATGTGAACAATTTGAGACTGAAATATAGTAATTGGAGACACCAGGAAAAGTAAAGTTACTAAAAAGTTACTTTTATGTGCGTTTCATGAAAATGTATTGCATTTTACCGGTTTTTTTTGTGACAGATTTTTTTTCTGTTTTCAGCTTAAGTATATAAATAGCGCTTAGTAATAGACTAGGTCCTCGATTCTGCTAAAACACAACCACTGTCATACCACAGATACTGTAAAAAATGGCAATTTTTAAACCTTATTTCTATAGACGTACCTACAGTCAAAAATTAAATGAAAAGAGTTTCATTACACTCTTTCATTCACTCTACAAAAAGCCATTTAATTTTAAACTTTCAACGCTTTACTTTAAGGCCCCGAATCAGATCAGCATCGAAAAACCGGTATTTTCGAAACCGTTCGTTTTTCTTTTTAACTATAAAACCTACATCTCTGGATTTTACATGCCAGGAGTCTTTTCGCGCTCGAGAATATGAGTTTCATTTTCATCACTAGATGAAGTCATTTTATGATTATGAGACAAACAGAAACTTTTACAAGGAAAATTACACAGAAAATGGCGGCATTTTTTTTTCTTAATTTAAACTGAGCCACATTCCATCTAGCCAGTTATTACATTTAGGTGACTTTTAGTACGTTTTTATAGTGAGAGTGTGCAATCTCTTTGCATGTTTCACTAGAATCCGTACATTCGCGCATGTTCCAAATTCAAATTTTTTTATTCACTCCGTGAAACAAAGAGCGTTTTATTCACTGTTTTTGATGAATCACGGGCCCTTTTTCGAGTGTCAATGGTGAAATAGTAGATTACCCAACAAGTGAAAAAAAGATGAATTCTTTTCGAGGCACTAAGTTGTATCCCGAGAGGAGACGCTCGGGATTCTAGGTAGAAAGCTGAGCGGATCGAGGGATACAAGAGCCGAGATGAATTCTTTTTTCACGTGTTAGGTTCGCTACTTTTCATCATTGACTGCGAGAAAACCATTACTCTGTGATAATGAATTAAATTTTGTTATGGATAGTACATAAACGAAACAGCAAATTATCATTAATATCTACCGCTTTAGCGCGAAAAGACTTCGGAGTCTTTTCGCGTTCGAGAATACGAGAGTTTCATTTTCATCACTGGATGCAGTCATTTTAAGATTAAGAGACAAACAGAAACTTTTGCAAGGAAAATTGCACAGAAAATTAGCGGCATTTTTTTTTCTTAATTTAAACTGAGCCACATTCCATCCAGCCAGTGATTACATTTAGGTGGCTTTTAGTACGTTTTTATAGTGAGAGTATGCAATCTCTTTGCATATTTTACTACAATTCGTACATTCGCGCATGTTCTAAATTCAAATTTTTTTTCATCCCACCATCTCGGAAAGACTATTTTTGCTCTTCGATAACTGAGCGTAAAAGTCGTTTTTATCCTCTAGAGAGGTAAAGTAAATTTGAATTTAGAACATCGTGTTTACTAGGTTTGTGAACTCAAAACATCATTAAACCTATTTACTTCTACCTCTATGGTGCCGAATTTATCATACAACTTTTTTTTAATTCATGAAAAACTCAGACTCGTAACCTCCTTGGTGTACTTTTTTTTTAATTTGCTTTGCGCGCATCAATTTTTTTCACGTCATATTGTTGACATTAATGCTAGGAAGGAGAAGCATTTCATTATTTCCTCGCTGAGGTGGGATGAAAAGTTACGTGTTGCACTCGAGTGCAAAGATTTTTCACCTTGTGCTCTTTTGATTCCCTCGCTAACGCTCAAGATTCTAATTTGTGAATCACTCGCTACGCTCGTGATTCAAATTTAGAATCTTTCGCTTGCTCGGTCATCAAAAATGAGCACGCGGTTAAAAAGCAACTTTGCACTCTTGTATAACAAATAACTATTATTCACTCAGTGAAATAATGAGCGTTTTATTCACTGTTTTTGATGAATCACGGGTCCTTTTTCGAGTGTGAATGGTGAAAAATACATATACAATAATATTGGCAAAGAGTTCCATTTTCAAAATTTCAACTTATTTTTTCGTTTACAAGTGGCCAGTTCTAAAAACTTTCAGTGTCGCCCTCGTATACTATACTAGCTTTTGCCCGCGGCTCCGCCCGCGTGGATGTCGGTTATCGCGACCAAACATAGCCTATGTCATTTCTCAAGGTCTAGCCTACCCCTATACGAAATTTCATCAAAATACAGACAGACAGACAGAGTTACTTTCGCATTTATAATATTAGTATGGATTATGGATTCTACGACATTCTACGCAGCGTTATCTAGAGCCAAAGTAAGCAAAGCTTATCTAACTTGTGTTAAGGCTTTTAGTTTGTGGAGTACATACATAGAACATTTTTTTGTATATTACACAGAAACACTCAGACCGATGGAATCCATTAAGAAAGTAGCGAAAACGAACGACATGTGCCAAGGTCGCAAGTCGAAAGATGTTCTTGTCTCCGCCTAATGGGAAAGTGTCGTGACCGCGTGACTATAATATATGCATGGATCAATTTATATATTATATTTCCTATTATGTATTTATATATCCTCTAAAATTGATTGGTGGTCATCATGAAAACTTCGAATAATAACTTGTACCTTTATTATAAAATAATCACATCCTGCATTGCCCTATATGTAATTGTACATAGTTCATTTCTAACTGCACTTCCAGAATTATTATCCGTCACGTGACGTCATCCGCTGCCGCTCCCTCAAATGAAAGGTAGATAATATATGCTCTTACTAGTTCCAGTGTTACCTCAAATAATAAGTGAGATTATTTTTTTGTTTCATTTATTTTGAAAACGAAACAAAAACGAAACTAAACTATAATTAACTATTACTTATATTAACATGCGTCTCCCTAGTTCCTCCGTGTTCATTCAATGGATGAGATTGATCTCAACGTAGTAAAAGTACTTAATTTTCTGTTTCAGTGTGTGTTCTATCAGTAATTGTTTTGCAATAAATACCGATGTAATGTTACCAACGTTGGCGGCATGCGTTTAATTTGCCATTGTTTTTTGTAATTATTGATATGTGTCTTTTATCACAATTCTCATCTAGGTAATAGACTGTATAAACTACTCTGTTCACACTACTATTAATTTTCATAACTGAATGTTTCAAGGACGCTGACGTTTAACACAACTAGCATCATCTAGTTGTCAACATGTAATGTAGTTATTTTTAATTTCATTTCGGTTCGTGTACCTACCTACAATAGTTTCTATTTTTTATTGACTAAATACCAAAAAATCTTCGAATGAGTAAAAGTACCATGGTAACCAATGCGAAATATAAATACCTACCTATTCGTACTGGACACTAACGTTTCCTGTGTCTACATGTAGGTCATCTATGTAAAGTGCTTTTAGTCTAAAGAAAATGATTGTGTTATCGTGATCTTAGAACTGAGTGCATGCAGTCTACGCATCTATTCATTTACAAGTAGGTACTAAGTAAATATCCTAATCATATTATAGTGTTTATTACCTGAGGTAGGTATTAGGTACTCAGTACTATATTACCAGAGCGAAGAGAAGGGTAAGGAAAGAGAGATGAGTGCGAATGTCTAGAGTGTTGTGGAGCTTTACAATAGCCTATTTTCGCCGAGTACAAGCTTTTCTTCAGTAGTTGACCTCAAATTGAGTTTCTAGATACCTCAACACCGTAACAGTCAAGCTAGAGAACATATATTTTGAAGTTTTGTTCTATGTTGTAGTGGCGTTTGCCTTATTTAGATTTCTATAACAGTTAAGTGCGGGGACTACGTTTTTCCTCTAAAATGACATATTTACAAAGGCACCGCTAAATAATACAAACCCGCTTCCTCCGTATATGTAAAATATTTCGTCCCCTAAATCCATAACCACTAGATACTTTTAATTTATACGAACAATTGAAAGAGAGTTTGGCAAAGTCGAGTCAGAAGAGTCATAAATTAATTATCGTATGTATAAGGAATGATTTCTTTAAACGTATTACATAGTAGAAGTAAATAACGTCATTGGAGGTTTAGAACAGCTCAAAACCAACGTTTTAAACACTTGTAAAGAGCACTTATGATGGTTAAACGCAGTTTAGTTTTGTTTGTCGTAGTACGCTTACACGCGGTTGTGACTGACGTCTCGGCAGTGAGCCGTGCGTTTCACTCTACCAGTAAGACTAAATGTGATTTGAGGCAGCGTCGTTCACGAGATACTGCCCGCCGCCCTCGGCACTGCCTCCCACTCTCTCAGCGCGCACCCCCGCTCCAATGGCTATACTAAGTTATACAAGGTTTGATTCCTTATATAGTCCCTTCCTTTACGATCATTTTAATCTCTTCAGCCAAGATGTTGCTAAGATTGTACTTATCCTATAATCCGTTTTGAATATCTCTTCAATCTGAATGATGTCTCAATTACTTACTATTATTCAAAATATTGTTCTTTAATATAATTAGGCCGCACTTGACGATAAGAATTTATTGGCCATACAGCTCAAGCAGCTGCTCTTTACCCGACAGTAAAATATGCGAAATGAGGATGTTAATATGTCTTTCTAGTATGTCTACCCCTGAGGGTATAGAAAGACAAGTGAGTATACAAGCCAATATTCAACGCTCAACGTTAATTTTGGTTATTTGACGAGTATTGTTCCACCGCAGACAAACATTGCGTCAAACTCATCGACCCGATAGCAATCTTTTACAGTAAGAGGAAGATTGGATACGGGAACGAAAAAGTAATTGAGCTTTTGAAATTCGAGTAACATTCGACATGAAGGTAACATGGTAACTCGCAATGAACAGATCGGTTTGAACACGGGCACGGTGTATCAACACGCTTTTGTGACCTGAACAAATACACCTTTAAATGTATTATTATACATCAGAAACATTCTTTATTGACACAGTAAAGAATTCACACATACACATTCACATGTATACATGTATGGCAATGGTACCCCCGCCGGGTCCAGGTAAAAGGGGTAGGCAAAAGAAGTCCTGGCTTGACGTCGTGGAGGGTGATATGCGTGCTAATGGTCTCACTACCATGGACGCCCAAGATCGTGCGAAGTGGAGAAGGAAGAGCCGGAAGGCGGACCCTGAGCTTCGAGGTCATCTTGGCCACGGATGCAATCAGGAGAATACGTCTATATGCAGATGATGATGAATATGTATACATATACCTATTTACAAAAGAAAATGTATCTAATTACCTAAGTATGTTTACCCGCATCGTAAAACCCATGTAACTATTTAAGTTACGTTTATTTTGCGCCGTAGTGTATGGTATTCCGCGGAGATAAGACCCTGGTCTCCAAAACAGGCACAGGTACACATAAATAGGTATTAGCAGCAATACATAATTTCCTATTTACTTCAAACTATAATTGATATGGAAAGACCAATGGATCTGCTGAAAGACGTAAGTACTTTTGGTGTTTTTTTTATTTTTATTTTGTATATTTTAGTAACTATCATATACTTACCTAATTCTTCTGTACGTGTGTTCGTCACCTAAATCCTCCCATATATTATAATGGTGACCTTCTGTCATAGATATTTAGGGGAGGAAAGAGATAATGCGCGTTGTACACAACAATACCACAATGGTAGTCAACCTAATAATGAGTTGGGTTCAAAGTTCCCCACGCTAACCAAATGCGGGCTAATTAGCTTCACATAACCTTAAATTGTGAGCAGAACTGTCAGCATCCGAGACAACTGGACCGTTCTGAGTAGAATTTAAGCTTGTCTCATTTATGTTGTATGATGTAATATTACGAGAACCTACCTACGTATATTATAGGTAGCCGTAGATGGTCCAGGGATAGCCGGGGTACAAGGGCAATTCATTATTGGATCACCTTACACCCTGGCAAATGAGCGGCGAGTGGTTTTAGTAGGTTCGACTATAACGTAACCACTCCCACTAGCGACTATGTCCGTTCTCGTTAAGCTCAGAATAGGTCAAGGTACTTTTCCTGCAGTCTCGACCCCAATACAACTCACATTAAGTTATTTAAATTTTATCGTTATATTTTCCAGTGGGTACCATAAAATGGGGTGAATACAATTAAAATTGTTATTAGAAATTTTTAAATCTGGATATGGGATTTCCTTTCACAAAACTTCAATAAATTGATGATTCTGTAGGTATAATTATCTACAGTAAAGTAAATAATCCATAGTTTCGCTTAGTTTTATCGTTTGATAAATAGTTAATTGTAGCTGCTACTACTACTGGGTAATTTCACGATGCCTAATTTTTTGCTAATTTCGGTGGTATTTTTCAATCATAGGTTTTCCGATGAAAAAATTTAATGGAGTTCTTTTAAACACATCAGTATTCTAGATATTCTAAAGAAAACTCCATTAAATTTTTTCATCGGAAAACCTATGATTGAAAAATACCACCGAAATTAGCAAAAAATTTGGCATCGTGAAATTACCCTACTGCTGCTATAAACTATTTAAAAAACGATACATACTCGTATGAGCAACATTTATTTATTTATATACTTACAACCATAATAAAATTATAGGAGTATACCTATCCTAATGCAATGGTAGAAGGAACTAATATGTAATTAATAATTATACAGTTTACAGTAAAATAATGGCCCATGGAGAAGGAATCATATTCTGTCCTCCGTGATATGATATGATATACCTCTGTGAATTCACTCCGCAAACATGAAAATTTGGGATACGTACTGCATTGAGCACACGCAACGTTCGCGTCAGCGGCGGCGACAGCTGAAGGAGGTTGGTACGCGCGCACGGGCACGCATAGTGGCGGGCGTCTCCTTCGTCCAACGTACTCGTCCGGGACATACAGACTGGCCGTCTGCAGTACTGCCTGGTTATCTATTAGTCCCCTAAAACTTTAATCACTTATGTGGCTAAAGTCACTTCGCGTCGCACCTCTAGACTATTGTAACCCACCATACCCAGAACAAACAATGTAGGATACAGTAATGGCTATCCTGGGTATACCCCATATATCTTTAGGTACAGGAACCTACTAAAGTTCTAGATACGTTCCAGCATGTATTTATACTTATCTTCATAGGGCGATCCAGTGACAGCCTCCGTGGCATAGCGGTAGTGAACGCGGCCGCTACGCAGGAGGCGCGGTTTCGATCCCCACTCAGTGCAAATATTTGTGTGAATTAAATATGAGTATTTGCATTGGTCTGGTCGTGCCTCGGAGAGCACATTAAGCCGTCGGTCCCGGTTGCCATCGAACATCTATGGCAGTCGTTACGGGGTAGTTGGAGCCCTCAAAAATCCAAAAACAACGGTCTAACTGCAAAGCTTCGATATCGCCTAATGTTAACATTGGGTTGTGGAGGTCAGATGACAATCGCTTCACGAAAAATATCGAGGTCTAGCCAAATCCGTGGTTAAGATTGATAAAAGCGGACCCCAGACTCCGAGCTGAAAGCTTCGGATGCGACTGGGAATTAACGCTAAGAGGAAGAAGAAGATAGGGCGATCCAGTGATGCAAAACATACAACCTCACTTTTATGCGCAGTCGGATTAGCACTGGGCAGTTTGCTTGCAGAATAGGGATACTATTAGTGCGGTATGTGACGGTATATGGCGAAAAGAAAATATTAAAAATATCGAGAATGTGCGGGTAGATGAAGAACCTACTACCTCACAGACTTGAAGACGGCGGGCGTGCACCGCTGACCCTGTGCCTGTGACCACGGTCGGTGTAACCTGGTTGAAACCGTCAGGAAAATCAGAGGTATGTATATACCTATACCATGATCGCGTTAATTCCCGTTAACAAATTATTGTTTATAACGATAAAAAGTTTATAGTAGTTTCTTTCATAAATGTTTTAGTTTCGCTTAGTAAATAGTTTATGGATTAAGTATGATATGACTGGTGGCCTTCATTCCTGAAACTTCAACTTTAGCCCACTATCAGGCGAGGTGAAGTCATATCGACGTTTAATGTATGCTCTACAGTAAAACCAACAATTTGTTACTGACAAATGCATGCTATTCTATTGTATTGTAAATCAAAGACAATTTTGACATTATTGAAAGGAAAATGGCGGCATCTTTCATTTTATGGGAATGTTGATTTGGCAACGGATTTCTTTGGTGGTAATCTCGCGGGGTGGACAGAAATAAATTTACTGTAGTGGCTAACGTGACTCTGGTAGAATTTCTCTAATAATTGGCGTCTCGTCATTAATAATTTTATATTTTTTTATACCACTTATGTTGCAGACAAGCATACCGTCCACCTAATGGAAAGTGGTTACCGTGGCCTATGGACAAATGCAATACCAGGGGAGTCACACTGAGACCTTGTAAGAACAGAGATTCTGTGCCGTCATCGTCAGTCGTCAGTGCAAATAGGACAAGCCTTTGATCTCCCCACTGACAGCACAAAACCTCTCCAGTGAGTTCTAGTGAGTTTACGTGACATTGGCGAAACGCGGCATTGGTGACATTGCGGAGAAAAAGAAGCTTGAAGCCACTAATAGTAAATTGGTTGATAAGTTTTTTATTGGTGCGTAAAGTGCACAGAAAGTTCGCGTTGGCGTTTGTACTTTCCGGTAGTTGAAACATTATATACGAAATTGCTATGTAATCAATTATGTAATACAATGTGCCCCCTTTAATCACATAGTCATTTCATTATTTCATTAGTTACAATTACTATAATATTTTAGCGCACAGAATTCCACTTCCTTTCTACTAATAGGTGTTCTAGAGTAGCTGTAGCTCGCGGCTATGCCCGCATGAATACACATACAAGCACATGATAGCAAGAGGTTGTCACAGCCTACAGATTATAACTCACGTATTGCCAACTAAGGCCAAAGAATAACAACGTACAACGTTATCAATATGAGTCTGATCGTAACTTTTTTATAGCAAGTCTCGCTCGGTCCCATTGTTCTTAAAGAGCGCTATAATGATGTTTGTCGTTTCGTTTATAAATGGCCACACCAACAGTACGGCGTCGGCAGTAATGTAAACCACGAAAGAGACGAACTGTCAGCGCAATGACAACTCCACTCATTATGTACTCCGGTCAATCTACAAATCCGAGGTCACAATAATTCGCACCCAGCTGAAAGTTGGTAAGATTGTTCAAAATACTTACATGAAATCGATCCGATACCTGGATTTTTTTATTTGAGGTCATTTATTTAAGGTCGCAAAACGGATTATTCGCAATTTTCAGCAAAACGGTAAGATTTATCATCAAAATAACTGAAACAAAGTTAAAGATCTTGCAATTATCTATAGAAACCCGCGGGCTTATTAGCTAACTTTTCGCGACCAGCGAGCGATGAGCAGTAAGAACGAGATTACTGCGCGATGGATTGTGATACGTCAAAAAAATTGGTATTACGTAAGGCTTTGCGATCAGATTGCCAAGAATGTACTTTTTGCTACGATACTAGCGCCAAACGCGAAAAGGTAGCGATAAGAGGAACTATGTTGCCTCAATGGAAAACAATGTTCCTAAGGGGTCCATTACACGGTAGGTTTTGCTGTCAGTTTAACCATCAATCACGCCGTGATTGACCAATAACTTAACATAACGTCTAATAACCGATTGACCAATATTTGCTCCATAGCACAGACTAGTTAAGGATGCTAGGGATAAAAAACCTTAAAAAACGTAGTGCAAGCAATTTTCGACCTTAATGACATGATATAGAATCTAGTTTTTTTTTATATTCGTAACCAGTGTCATCTATAAGCGCAAAAAGACACGTAATTAGGAAAATGTTATTAAGGTCGAAAATCGCTTGCAGTCGCTGTTTTAGTATCTGTGTGAAAGTTGTAGTCAAACCAAGTTCAATAGCGAAAAAAATGTTAATTTTCTTTCTAATTTAAGCTTATAATACAAGAAATCTAGTGAAAAAGTCGCTAAAGGGGTAACACTGCCCCCTCCGTCGGCCGATAAGCGTCTACACGGTCGGGATCCGACACAACGTCCTTCGTTTGTCCTTGGTCGGGCCGACTGCGCTCCCAACCAAGGTAAAAAAAAAGTGCCTCTTTCGCTGATCGCTTGCTATCAAATGTGATACGTAATACCAAATTTGTAACTCACCAAGGAAATTTCGCGATAACTTTGCGATAAAATCCACTTTTTAGTTCTCCTATTGTAAGGTAGAGGCAGCACGGTCGATTGTTTTGCTTTCGTTTGGGCTTTGAGTTACGTAATACCAATTCGCCGATTTTGCGCGATTACCGCGCAAATTTTGCTATCGTTTTGCTATCGCGAATTAGCTAATAACCCTGCCGGTCATGTTCGAGTCGGGATCGCGCATTAAGGGTTCTGTACGAAACAGAATTGTGGCGCGAACTAGTGCTACGTGAACGGCAATATACTTTGATTACGTTGAATTAGAAGTTTAATGTTATGGCACTTCCCGTCATGATGTTAGGGAAGAAGCAAGGTCTTGTAGCACAAATAAAGGAATGAGTTCCAAAACCGCAAATAATGTAGCTGTACGGTACTGTACTGCTACCGTAGATACACGTACACCTATCGTATACGTAAATGTGTAGGTCATCACCATAATCCATCGATTACGGTTTTCGAACTTTTTCCTTCATTTGTGCTATAAGACCTTGCTTCGTCCCAAATTTCATAATTCTAGTTCATCGGGATGCACCATAAAATCAAACTTCTAATTCGACGCAATCAAATGTATATTATCGTCTATGCAGAACAAGTTCGCGCCTCGATTCAGTTTCGTAAGGAACCATTAGTGCGCGAGCCCGACTCGCACTTGACCGTGTTTTTGTATATAAGTGCACGATCTTCAGCCTTGTCTCAGACATTTTTACGATAAAACTTACAGTTTTGCTGAAAATTGCGAAAAACTTATTTTGTGACCTTTGACCTCGATTAAAAAGAAATTCAGGCATCGGATCAGTCAGGACTTCTTAGATTTCATTTATGATGGTGTTTTGAACAATCTTACTAACTTTTAGCTGGGTGTGAGTTATTGTACCCTCACTCCTACATTTTGGTTTACATTAACCGGAGTAATGTATTTGAGTTATTACTAGCGATTCGTCTCAACTTAGAAAGAAAGAAAGAAAGAAAAATAGTTTTATTGCGGATCACGCAGTACACATAAAAAAAATAAACATCATAAACAACACAGAGATAAACAAAAATTTAACAATATCTGAAATCAGGCAACCACAGAGTAACTGACACAGAGTTGTCTGTGATCGATCGCCGACGTGACATCGTGTGATATCTGTCATTCATATTTTTTTATGTTGACAACTTAGCACCAGAAACCCCGATAAACTATTTAATAAAATAAAATTAGCTAAGTTCCGCCTTTCAAAGTACCCACCTGCTAGTTTAAGCTCGTAAAAATCTGTTCAACCGTTTTAAACCATGTCAAATGGACAGTTGGATATTTTTTAGTAATTCGACGACCTGGGCGTCGCGTCGTCGATTCTACTAAAGCAAAATCATTATCAAACCACTGAGACTGTAAAAAATGGCAATAAATTTTAGACTTTATTGCTACGGATTCAAAGTCCAAAATTAAATGAAAAACGTTTCATTACACTCTCTCGTTCGCTCTTCAAAAAGCCATTTAATTTTAACCTTTAACAGCATTGCTTTAAAGGCTAAAATTAAATGGAAATTTCGTGGCATGACAGTAGTTTTGATTTAGCAGAATCGAGGGCCTGTGGCGTCGCGTAGAGCTGGGTAGAGCGTTCGACTGCTATCGAACTATACCACTACGCCACTCTGAGGTCATTGGATTACTAAAAAGTTGTTATTTTAATATTATTAATACATATACATACATATACTCATGCCTGTAAATCCCCGAAGTGGTAGGCAGAAGTGTATTATCTTATCACCCACATTTCGCCGCCTATGATTTTCCACTTTCTTCTTCCTCTTAGCGTTAATTCCCAGTCGCATCCGAAGCTTTCAGCTCGGAGTCTGGGGTCCGCTTTTACCAGTCTTAACCACGGATTTGGCTAGACCTCGATATTTTCCGTGAAGCGATTGTCATCTGACCTCCACAACCCAATGTTAACATTAGGCGATATCGAAGTTTTGCAGTTAGACCGTTGTTTTTGGATTTTTGAGGGCTCCAACTACCCGTAACGACTGCCATAGATGTTCTCATGGCAACCGGGACCGACGGCTTAACGTGCTCTCCGAGGCACGACCAGACCAATGCAAATACTCATATTTCATTCACACAAATATTTGTACTGAGCGGGGATCGAACCCGCGCCTCCTGCGTAGCGGCCGCGTTCACTACCGCTACGCCACGGAGGCTGTCAATTGTGTGACTGTCTATGATTTTCCACTTTAGGTACTAGTTTCAAATTTGCCAAGATAATAGACAGTTTCATACCATTTATTCGTATAACTAGATGTTAGATAAACACATGCGCACGCACTTCAATTTGCATTTTACTTCAACAAAGAAAGATCAATATTTATATTGTAGGTCAACCAGCTAGTTCAAAGTTTTTGCATTGTTGGCATTTGCTTTGTTATTATTGTCATAATATATTAAAAAGGTACTTACCTAATGCTTTTTTACTTTGATCTTACTGATAAATAAAAGAATTAATTTTTTTTTCATCAGTAAGATCTTTTTACAGATCTTACTAATGTGATGACAAAAAATTGTTCGATTATATTGAAATTAGAATGATTAGATTTTTTTATTTGGATTTAATTTACCCTCTATTTGAAAGGTGAAGTTTGAATGAATGAAGAACGTTTCAGCGTGAAAACTATTGTAAGTATGTGTAAATAAGGCTTCCGGCGACTGGGACCGCAATTAAATTTATTTTAAATTTAATATTTTTCTTCCGGCGACTGGGACCACCCATAAAAAAGAACAAAAAAATTATAGTTAAAACCAAAAACAGTACAGTCAAACAAAAAGACGAAGAGACGTAATAATTAAAGCAAAATCTGATCAATTCAAAAATATCATTGGCTTTAGTAATTTATTTAATGTACACCAATAAAACAAATTAAAACTACAGTAAAATGTCACCTTAAATACTAAATTCGAACATCATGTCAAAATTAATCAACTAACCCGCCGCGCCGCG
The DNA here is from genome assembly GCA_914767945.1 of Eilema depressum. Lineage (NCBI taxonomy): Eukaryota > Metazoa > Arthropoda > Insecta > Lepidoptera > Erebidae > Eilema > Eilema depressum. Next base: position 43,291,983 of record OU612012.1, on the reverse strand, counting down.
CGCCGCCCGTCACTGTAACAGAGGCAAAGTATGACGCTAGCGGCATTGCCCCGCTGTATAGCAACGGCCAACCTCTGCCCCGGTACGAGGCGAAGCGAATGTCACCGGTTTTCTTGTAGCGGTTACTGGAGACAGGACGGTACGGCACACGTGGTTGGGGTATCAGTCGATACAAAGGCTCTCCGGAGTATGTCGTTGAGAGCATGGTGACGCGGAAACCTACCCACGCTTCTTCGACAACTCAGTGCGTGCTGACCGTCGCCGCCCACCATGGAGCCGCAGGTGCATTTATGGGGTTCACGCACCTTGCAGCCCAGGTGGAGGGCCACTTCCACCCGCAAAGAATTGTCGTCCAATAAAGTGCCCAGGTGAGGTGAAGGCAGCGCGTGCAGCCATGCTCCCGATTCCGGCTGCGACACCGCCCGAAGCCTCGCCAGATCGGATTCGGCCCCCGTGGCAACACCAGCCCCTCCTAAGCCTTCCAGCAGTGCCATCGTCCCAAGCGCGCTGGACATGAGCGTGACAGGGCCTGACGCCGCCGAACTGCGGGCAAGCCACACTTTCTCGGCGTCCGCTGCAAAGGGCACGGTTACTCTGCCACCATTATTATGGAGGATGGCAGTAACAAGGTCCGCAGCCCCATATGCCGATGCCAGCATAGCCGGCAAACCCACATCCCGCGCGCGTTTCACCTAATACCCCCGTGACGGTTGGGGAGAGTCGCCTGTACCCATTTGATTTCGTTGAGCCATACATTGAGGATCGACTCAACTGTGGACTTGAGGATGTCATCGAAAGCCGCGACGTCTGCCGGACAAACCCAGGTTAGCGCGGTCCACAGCAGGTACGTCAGCTTAGGGAGGGCAAAGCACATGCGCAAAAGTACCAATGTCACATGCGCAGAAAGATTTTTGAGACATTCTCGAGCGGTCAGGAGAAGCTTATTATGAGAAAAGCCGTGCACCCCTTCAGGGAAAAAATCTAAGTAATATGTATAAATATCTAGGTATACTTTCTTATTCTAGGCATGAGTTTATTGCCTGCAATTCCAAAAAGATAGATTTTCCTAGCAGTCACTTTTCCATAGATTTTCTTACCCGTGTTTTCTTCCTGAAAAATGCCTCTATTACTACCAGACAAATTTGAAAAAGGGTTTTCACAAAAAATTACAGATAGGTACCGGGATACGCTATTTCTTAATAAAACGGTGTCAAAAATATTTCAATCAGCTCAGTTTTACGAAACCTCGATTTTAGCAAAAAAATTGTGTTGAAGTGACTGCTACCTGACCTCCTATTTGAAGCTACGGCGCTAATTTTAAACTAATAGTGAATGTTGACTATCACTATGATATTTTAAGTAACAGAGGTGATAACTTAGAATACCATCCAGGGTGCCACCAAATTGCATACAAAAAAATTCATTCAAATCGATCCAGCCGTTTAGGAGGAGTTGATGAGTGACATATACGATAGATGACATTTTTCAATCAAAGAGTTTTTTCTTTCAATTAAAACTAACCTTTTTTTGTTTGACTGTACTGTTTTGGCTAAAACAATAAATTTTTTGAAACATTTATAGGTGGTCCCAGTCGATGGAAGAAAAATATTCAATTTAAATAAATCCGGCAACTGGGACCGCGGTCCGAGTTAATTGTGGTCCCAGTCGCCGGAAGCCTCGTGTAAATGAATTGTATTATTAGGTATAATACAATGTGAATGAATTTCTATTCAAATATCGCAAAATTAAAACTATCACGCAACAAAAATTTGAGGTCTACTTGCGTTGCAATCGGGTCATATTATTATTATTTTATTTATACAATTATTATTATTTTTTATGCCCACGCAAAATAAAATTATATACAAACGTGTTGATCTGATAATCTCCTTTCTTTTAATTCGAATAAACTAATTTAAATAGAGATATTCTCCAAAACTTCATTACAGATGGATTAGATTTACTTGTCTCGCTTCAGTAACAGCATGGCTTCGCAACTTACATAAAAGGAGGAAATTTTCACGAGCACACAAAACGCGCCCTTTACTGAAGGACGTTTTTTGGGTCTTACTGGGATAATAACGTTATGTTTTTATTCAGATGTTATTCATTATGAAAGGGTATAAAGTGTCCGAGCCAACAACTTTTCTGCCAAGGACTCAGATGCTGCGAGGTGACCAAATATGTAGCCTGGTTTTATCGCTTTTTGTTTTAAATCCGGTTAATGCGCTACGTATATATGCGTACAGGGGCGTATTTAAAGATTTGGCGCCCCGGGCCACATAGGTTTGCCTCCCCATAAGTGAGGTTCGCGTTCACCGTTAGCCTGCGCCCAAGGGGCGGACCCAAAATAGGGGCCCGTCAGAAGTTGCTAGAGACTTTCAAGCCTGATTCGTGAGATCTCTATCTTATGGTGCGAGAGAAGTGACTCTCATCGATTTCCCCACTAACCCAGGCTCCCAATCAGAATCCCTTCAAGGGGACATATTTGCATTCCATTCCATTAAAGCGCCCTACGTAGAAGATGATATGGCAACCAAAAATCACTTGAGTACAGCAATAGCTTGTGAAGGAGATGTTTTATGATGTTTTATGCATCTTGCCTTCGGCAACAGCAAAAACACCGCTTTTGGACCTGGCAGCACTCTAGGCTCTAAAGGCACTCAGATCCCGTTTTGAAGGGCTCTTTAGCGTATGCCTCAAGTAGAGACGGATTCAGAAAATTTGAAAGACAGGAAAACTGGTCCTCTTCTGCAAAGTTACCATCCGCCTACCGGCTCATTGTATTGATCGACAAGGTGTGCAGTGTGCAGGTGTTTTAAATGAATTATTCCTCGTGAAGTGCCACATCGAGCGCCTTACAGGAGTGAGACCGAATTTGGTAGACAATCAATTTGGATATAGTCGGGAGCAACGTGGATGCCAACACGCGCTTGAGGGCCCTGGTGAAAGAAGCAGTGGCACGGCGAGTTGATGCTGGCAGTGTCTATTGTTGCCTACGTCGTTAACGCCTTGTCATGGAGCTGCATCAGAGCTGCACTCTTTCAGCACGGGCTGCCTCTCTATCCTCGCGTCATTGTCGGGGCTTACTTATCGGTGAAAGCCAGTATCTACCCAAGTAGGGCATGGTTTGGTAAGTGAGATATGTGGCGCGGTGTTCCGTTTGGCGCGGATCTGGGGCCGCTTCTGTAGAACATCGGCTAGGACTGAATGGTGACGGCCCGAAATCAAAAGCAACCAAATAAGCCACAGCCGGAGTTACCCAAGTCCTTGGACGTATTTGTGACTGGATCTGAAGTGGGCATACCTGGTTCTTTTACTTACGAACCCTTTCTGGCCAGTTGACGTGTGGGGAGCACAGGGGCTGCTCATACACCACCTTGCAGCCCTTAAATAGACTTCGGATACAGGTCAGCCGAAGTAACGAAAACCGAATTAGATGGAGTTTCTTAAAAGAAATGGACCCACGGTGTGAATGCGGAACTACCTCACTGCTAACTCAGGAACGCAGGAACTCATGGGTGCCTCTGAGAACGCCATCAGGGTGGTTGCACACTGGGCAAACAAAATATGACACAATACGCCGTCGACTCGTCTGCCGTCTATCTCTGGGCGCCTCAATCTTCACTCCAAAAGGTGCCCAGAGATAGACGCTCGGGGCGGCAGGTTGCAAGGGGCGGCGGAGCCGCCCCGAGCCTCTATCTCTGGGTGCCTCAATCTTGACTCTAAAAGGTGCGCATAGATAGACGCTCGGGGCGGCAGGTTGCGCTGGGCGCCTCAATCTTGACTCTAAAAGGTGCCCATAGATAGACGCTCGGGGCGGCAGGTTGCGAGGGGTGGCGGAGCCACCCCGAGCGTCTATCTCTGGGCGTCTCAATCTTGACTCTAAAAGGTGCCCAGAGATAGACGTTTGGGGCGGCAGGTTGCGAGGGGCGGCGGAACCGCCCTGAGCGTCTTTGTCTGGGCGCCCTAATCTTGACTCAAAAAGGTGCCCAGAGATAGATGCTCGGGGCGGCAGGTTGCAAGGGGCGGTGGAGCCGCCCTGAGCGTCTATCTTTGGGCGCCTCAATCTTGACTCTAAAAGGTGCCCAGAGATAGACGCTCGGGGCGGCAGGTTGCGAGGAGCGGCGGAGCCGCCCTGAGCGTCTTTGTCTGGTCGCCTTAATATTGACTCTAAAAGACGCCCAGAGACAGACGCTCGGGGCGGCTCCGCCGCCCCTCGCAACCTGCCGCCCCGGGCCATGGCCCCCTTGGCCCTAGGGTAAATACGCCCCTGTATGCGTACGTAATAATCTTCAAGATTTTTAGTATGGTACGTATTTTGTTTGTATCCTGCCTCTGTGGCGTAGTGGTAGTGAACGCAGGAGGCGCGGGTTCGATCACCGCTCAGTGCAAATATTTGTAAGCATGAATATAGGTTTCAGGTACGACCAGACCCTTTAAGCCGTCGGTCCCAGCTGCCATACGAACATCTATGACAGTCGTCGTTACGGGTAGTTGGCGTCTAAAAAGCCTAACAATTGGAACAACTGGTGTAGAGTGCAATGCTTCGACATCGCCCACTATCGTTATTGGGTTGTGGAGTCGCTTCACGAAGATATAGAAGTCCAGCCAAATCCGCAGTTGGACTGGTAAAGCGGACCCCAGATTCCGAGGTGAAAGGGGAACGCAGAACGCAGTTTGAACGCCGTGTTCAGTGAAAGTTATTATGGTGCAGTCATATTGAGCTGACTTTACTGGTAATAACAACCGACCCGCCATGTCCAACGCATGTCGTAGACGTCAAATGCCATACATTCGTCCTTCTATTCTACAATACGCCGACCAACGAATTTCCACTTGTCTAGGAAAGTCATAAAATGATAGGGCCTTAAAGTGTCGTTGTTGTAGGACATTCTACACAACGCTATCTAGACCCAAAGTAAGCATCGCTTTACTAGCTTGTATTATGGGTTCTAGATTACGGATAAACATACTTAGTTCTTTTTTGTAAGTACATACATATTATACATAGAAACACCCAGACCAATGCAAATATTCATATTCATGCATACAAATATTTGCACTGAGCGGCGATCGAACCTGCGCCTCCTGCGTAGCGGCCGCGTTCACTACCGCTACGCCACAAAGGCAGTCAGTCAGTTCTGATTCTGATCCCTATTGTTATAATTATTGGTTAGTTCATCCATCAGAGAGTTGTATCATGATTGTGATAGACAACGTGTACTTGATTGATGGAACAAGGATCGTCCCCGGCCACGCCCTCTCTTGTCAATAACCACCACAAGAATATTGTATTATACCTACTTAATTCTTGACGGGATTTCTTTTAACTGTATGTGTCCCTACTTACAAATTTATCAAAAAACCAAGAAAATTTATACATTTTAAATGACCATTGTGAGTAATCGAATATCGCCATATACATAGGTACTTAATGCCTAGACTAAGGTGCTCAAAAACTCAATCATTCCACTAATTATTTAGTTACCTACTCAGTAACACAACGCGCGCACAATGTGACTCCTGCCCCCCTAGACAAGTGACAATTCGTTGCTCGGCGTATGATGGAATAGAATGACGAATGTATAGGATTTGACGTTTTTGATATTCGTGGACGCCTGTCATATACGTCAAAGTCATTTGGCATTCTATTCCATCATACGCCGAGCAACGAATTCCCACTTGTCTAGAGGGGCAGTCACATGCTGTAAGAACATTTCGAACGATCGAACGAACTCGACAGCTCAATCCGCGGCGATATTTCCATTCTGCTTGCTGTAAATTTTGTGTCGTCACGTTCTTGAGCATGAGGGTGATGTATGTTTACGTGTTCGACAACGTGACATCACCAAAACAGCATGCGATATTGAAATATCACTGCAGATTCAGGGGCCTTACTCCGAAAATCGAAAACTATCGTATTCGTTGACGTTTCGGCCATTTAGCTACCTACCCCGAAACGAAAGTGTTTCGTGTCGTATTTCGTATCCGTCTTCGATCGTTTGACATTGAGGTGGTCGATCATTGTCGGTGCACCTACTCCCAAAATACATTTGACGTTTTCGTTGTCGTTGTTTGACAAGTAATTTTGCGGATTATTACTTGAAATTCAACGAAAGCTATATACCTTTCGTAAGGCTTTCGAAGCTGAATTTTTATATAAGAAAATGGCGATATTTTTATTGTTGGACGAAATGATGAGGGAAGAAGCGGCTGAGCGAAGCCAAAATCGTCACCGGCTTCGTGAAAAAAAATTTTTGAGGCAAATTCCGGACATGGAATTTGTCTCTAATTATAGATTGACTAGGGTACTTTTTGAGGAGCTATGCGAGGAAATCATTCCTCTACTTCCTAATAAAAAACAACCTTTTTGGCAAAGGGGCATTGAACCAAACCAACAACCATTATCCATTACGGAAGTATTTGATGACCCCAGTAGATGGCGCTACACACATACGGGCACCATGACAGGCACTCATCTCTATTATCTTAATAGAGATAGTGCATACGGGTATCAAAGTTTCAAATTTGAAATTGTCAAACTGTCAAAGTACGTATTAAAAACATAGAACAATATTATGGCACGAGGGTTTTTAGGATCGTTCACATTAAATATACGTAAATTCTTGAAAAATTACATTTTAGTGATCTAACAGTACCTTTGTAATAGAAATCTCATAATATTTTTTAATTTGACGCTCTTTTCATGAGAATACAACTATATTTGTTGATTTTTCATTTGTTAACGGTTTTTAGATGTTTATAATATATTGGTCCACACTATTCATCTAGACTCGATCGTTAGTCTATGATTCCGAAGACGGCGGCATCCGTCAGTCGTCACCGAAAGGTTTTCAGAGTAACTTTAATGGTCCGTGTTCGGTGACCGTTCGTTCCGATCCGAAACGTTCATGTTCGTTTTTGGGAGTAAGGCCCCCAGCTTTCGAGTTCGTTCGATCGTTCGAAATGTTCTTACAGCATGTGCCTACTGTTCTCGTTTGTGTAAGTAGTCCTATCGAGATACAAAACACAGAATCTCACCCAAGCATTCTCCCTCATACACGCACTCAGTAATAAAATAATCAGGAATTCTCATTTCAGTTTTAGGCATCCATAACCAAAACTTTTTATTGATAAGTTGAAAATAAACCTATCCTGAAATTGCGTCCTGAATTATTCATTATTTGCTGACCGTATCTACACAATTAATAAATGAAGTGAAGCTCTCGCTACCAAAGGTCAAAGTTCAAGTTACACGTCAGTACATCCATTATCCATGAATGAATGGCACGTTAAGATAAACGCAACACTCCAGTTTGGAGTCTGTAATTTCGATCTTTTTATATCACTTAGGTCACAGGCAAGCAAGGCCCACCTCATAGTTAGTAGGTAAACTTACCTATTGCACCGATATACCTAATCTATATTGCATAATATAAGTGGCCGTTTCCGTTCATTTTGTTTGTGTCCTGCCTCCGTGACGTAGCGGTAGTGAACGCGGCCGCTACGCAGGAGGCGCGGGTTCGATCCCCGCTTAGTGCAAATATTTGTGTTCATGAAATATGGGTATTTGCATTGGTCTGGTCGTGCCTCGGAGAGCACGTTAAGCCGTCGGTCCCGGTTGCCATAAAAACATCTATGGCAGTCGTTACGGGTAGTTGAAGCCCTAAAAAGTCCAAAAACATCGGTCTAACTGCAAAAACTTCGATATCGCCTAATGTTAACATTGGGTTGTGGAGGTCAGATGGCAATCGCTTCACGGAAAATATCGAGGTCTGGCCAAATCTGTAGTTAAGACTGGTAAAGCGGAGCCCAGACTTCGAGCTGAAAGCTTCGGATGCGACTGGGAATAACGCTAGGAGGAAGAAGATAAGTGACCGTTTCCACTGCGCTATGCTATGTAGCGAAGCGATACAAAGACGCGCAGCTCCAATTACAGTGCCATACAGAATGAAAACTGCCTACAGGGTGTTTCTTTGAAACCGAGTGTATTTGCCTCATTGATATGGCTCAATTTTTTTTTTACTTTTAGACTTTAACTCACATAAAATCGTGACCAGATCATTATATGTTATATCATATTTCGAAGGCACTGATTTGTACCCAGTAGTTTAGGAAATAGACTGTGCTGATAAATTGGTCAACCAGATTAATGATGACCAAGGCAGATGAATGGACTTTTGCACCATATTAATTAGAAGCATGCAGATAAATGAGAATAACATATCAACTGCAATCAACTTTATTATAAAATATCTGGCAATCATCATCACCATCTGCATAAAGACGCATTTTCCTGATTGCATCCGTGGCCAAGATGACCTCGGAGCTCAGGGTCCGCCTTCCGGCTCTTCCTCCTCCACTTCGCACGATCTTGGGCGTCAATGGCAGTGAGACCATTTGCACGCATATCACCCTCCATGGCGTCAAGCCAGGACTTCTTGGGCCTACCCCTTTTACCTGGACCCGGTGGAGGCACCATCCGCGTCATTGCTAGGCATTTGTTACCCACGTAGCCTGGCGGTTGCCGCAAGACGTGGCCGCACCAGCGAAGGCGGCTCTCATGCATTTTATTCGCGATGTCACGGACGCGAAGGTTGCGGATGCGAGAGTTCCTCACGCGATCTTTACGCGTGGCGCCACACATCCATCGCAGCATTTTCATCACCGTGACACGTAGTTCTTGCTTGTGTCGCTCCAGCAGCGGCAACGCCTCGCAACCATGTAAGAGAACAGGTCTAATGATCGTCTTATAGACCTGCCTCTTCAACCTAACTGGCATTTTGGGATCACGCGTGACGCCAGTCATTTCTCGCCACTTGGCCCACGCGGTAGCAATCCATGCCACATGAAGTACAGATCCCAGGTACTTAACCTGGTCCGTGCGCTCGACCAAGTCATCGCCTATGCGAATGGGTGGGATCTGTGGAGTTTAACGCTAAGTATTCTGTCTTCGCTACATTTAGCTTCAGACCGCCGCCGTTCTCAAGCACTTCCTTCCACCCTTTCACGCGTCGCACCAATCTGCTCCTGTCCACGTCCATCAGCGCAATATCATCAGCATACATGAGCAACCACGGGGGCTGCTTATGCGAGTTTCTGATGCTGTCCGACAAAACGTCTAATACTACGCTGAACAAGTATGGACTAAGGACGGATCCTTGGTGTACCCCCAAGGTGATGGGGAAGGCTTTCGAGTCACCAACAGCAGTCCAAACCACAGAACCGGAATCGTAGTACAAGTCTCGGATGGTGTCAATGTAAGTTTCTGGGACTCCCTTGGCCCGCAAAGCCCAGCAGATCACCGCGCGAGGAACACGGTCGAAGGCCTTCTGTATGTCTAAGAATAGGCAGTGCAGAGGCGTGTTCTTCGCCCTGTGTTTCCCCGCCACAATCCTTAGGGCGAACACCGGGTCCATGGTTCCGTGCCTGGGATGAAACCCGTACTGACAACCCGAGGGTGTACTTTCCTGTCGGATCTGGGAGTCGGTTATCCGCGGTAACTGCCACTCTCCTGCACCGATTCCTTGCCTTTGAAGATTGGTGTGATGATGCTTAGCCTCCACTGGCTCAGGATCTAACCGGGTACGCGGTTTTAGAGATTTGCTAGAATGCTCACACCATGGGCACCCACCTTGAATGCAGCGGCACTTGGATAGACCCTGTGCCGCTTTGGCCCTGGACCGCGCCAACTTTTGCCCCTCAGACGATTCCACTTGTAAACATCATTTTTGTACCATATTCAACAAATAAAGGACATTGAACTTTGAACTTTGAACTTTGAACTTTAAACTTTGAACTTTGAACTTGAACTTTAACTTTGAACTATAAACTTTGGTATATAGCCGTTGCAAGTGGTCTCGTTTGGCCCTGGCTACGGCTCTCCAGGGGGCGAATTTGCATCTTTGTACGCATCGCGGTCTACGGAAGATTTGAACGCTTGCTCTGATATCTTTCTGGACTGTGTCGTTCCACCAACAAGTGTCCCTGTCACACTTGCGTCCACCCTTAGACATACCGAGTGCCACCCTCCCCGCTTCAAGAATAGCTGCCTGAATCCTGTCCCAGCAAACCGGTACTGGTTCGTCTACACTGTCTACAGCATCAGCGCACTTGTCACTGATGGCTGAGACGAGACTTTGGGACTTGACTTCATCAAGCGGCCACCACTTGATTCTGCGTTGGGCACGCTTAGCACGTTTGCCTTTGGGTTTCACGCGGAGGTCCATGACAAGGAGACGGTGTTGGCTAGTGAGACTCGCCCCGGGTATAACCTTGCAGTTGGCCACCTAGCTGATGCTGTGCCTCCTAGTGAGTAGGAAATCGACCTGGGTAGAGCGCCCCCCGCTCTTGTAGGTGTTAAGATGTTTGGATTTCTTTTTGAAGTACGTGTTGACGATGGCATGAACGGCAGTCGCCCATGTTCTGAAGATGTGCTCACTCTCTGGGTTGCAACTTGCGACTACCGTATCCAAAGCCACCGTGAACACGCTCAAACTCCTCACACCCATCACCCACATGACCGTTCAGGTCACCACCCAGGACACCCTGCGACAGTGGGCTGTCACGACGCACTTCCCCGAGTTGGTCCCAGAATGAGATCTTTTTGGCTGCGCTACACCTAGCCAGTGGCGCGTAGGCACTTATCAGGTGGGTTACAATTCCATTGATAAGCACCCTCACGACCATAAGTCGCAACGTCCGGGAGAGCACCACGAATCAGGTGCACCTGTGTACATCAGCTGGTAGCCGTCCCCAATGTTCATGGAGCTACTGCCACCCCAACGAGTCTCCTGCAGGAATGCCACGGCCACTCTCTGCCTGCAGAGTACGTCAGCCAACTCCCTCGTGCGACCGGTCAACGTGCCAATGTTCCATGTTGCGAAGCAGAGTTTTTGGGAACTACAATGTTGGCCTAACCTCTTTAGCCGTGCCCGGCTCAGGCACGGTAGCCCTAGCCGACTTGCGACACAAGGCGGGCGGCCGTCATGCGCACCGTTTTGCGGCGGTGCCCTACCCTCATCGTATTCCCTTATTCTTATAGCCATTTATGTTGTGATTTGGCATTTTTTGGCCTTTCCGGGGGCAATTGCCAACCTCCAACCGCGAAGGGAAAGCCAGCGCCAGAGCCTCGTCGGTTCTTCAGCAGGTGCACCGGCTTACACTTAAGGTTGGCTTGGGGCCCAAGATCTTGGTGGACCCCCTTGCACCTAAAAATTCTTTAAATTAAAGCTCATAAAAACGTAAAAGAAAACTGGTCATATGATGAAATTGTTGTTATTTTTAATTAATCCTAATTTATCTGGTCCGGTCAAATTCATCTGGGTATAAAAGCCAGATAAAACCAGACTAATGGGAGCCAGACAAATTAGAAATTTATAGTTAATCGAACCCTGCACCTTTATTTGTGAACAGATCGAATAAAAGGTGTAATTAACATGAATAGACAACATTATGACAGACCTTGGTTTAGTTTCAAAACATAACTAAAAACCCGCAATCCATGAAAGAATACAGATTAATTATGCGACATACGTGACAAACTCCCAAATAACAACTTTCAATCGTATTTTTTAACAAAATAATATATAACCCTTGAACGTGCAAGTGTTCGATAGCTTGCTACTCACTGACGCAAACAATCACGAGTTGGTATTCATATAACAAATATTCTGTGTTTACATTGAAATTATGCTTGAACAAGATGCGCCAGTTGAATTATTATTTTCGTCGGGGACATTTTTTAAAGTAATGTAATTACGAATATATCCAATCATTTTGAATTTCAGTTATAACATATCAAGAAACATGTATTCAAATATCGATGCAACATTCTTATTTTAATATAATTGCTTCTTAAGATCGCAAAAAATCTAATAATTCAACAAAAAGCGGCATGGGGACACACCAGATTAATTAGTTTTTACTGTTTTCTGTTAGTTAAATTATTGCTTCTATTAAATAATCCCAATTAATTAATATATGCGTCGATAGACATTTTTATTTACTATGTAACCTGAAATTTTTGTGATAATTGGAGAATAAATTGATGTGTTCTTCAGTAAAAAACATGTCTAATCTGGTTTACAAAGAATCACCCTACAAACGTTCGAAATTCGAATCTACCTATTTGCATCCACAGTACGTACGCATCCACACCTCACATCCATAGCACGCATCTTTCTATATAAAAAAACATAGCTCAGCTGAACCCCTTTCTGATAGTACTATGCTATGTGGGCTAATGAACATGATTGGTGGATATCAAACGCATCTATAGCAATGTAGCATAGCACATCTCTGGTGAAAGGGCTGCCTCTCATCACAAGGTTGATAGTTCCAATTACCTACAAATTTCGATGCTTTTGTGATTCATTTATTAAATTTGTTAACGAGTGACGACTGATTGTCTGTATCCTATATAGGCAGGTAGGCATTTAGTTGTGTTTGTACATTGGAGACAAAAAATAAATACTGTGATGTATGTTAGATTAACGATTCTGTACCAAAAATGTATTTTTTTTATTTGTGTGTTTGTTTGCGATGGACACAAACATTACTGAATAGATTTCCTTGCAATTATTGATTGAATGTAACTGAAGATATGCCCAAAAGTCGCGATAATCGACACAACGCGGGTGGAGCCGTGGACATCGACTAGTTGCTACTCGAAACTTGAGTCCATAAGGATCCTACAAAAATCCGAAATGTTTAGGAATGTAAGTGACTACAAACTAGGACAAAACAACGTTATCTAGGACAGGAGAGATCACCAAAAACTTATCCTGAAAGTAGGTAAGTAATCTCTGAATAAGAAGCAGGCATATGGTGGCGGAGCGGCGTGTCTCTACGCGCGACTGTCAGTGGGGTGGGGGCACTGACGTAGCTATGGGTGGGCAAGGTGGTGCCGTGCACCGGGGCCCCCAAGTGCAGGGGGCTCCATGGGCCTTTCGGGCCCAAACTAGGATTTGATAATTTGATCCCCAACAGCACGTTGGCAACCAAGGCCGGTCGGGCTCTAGACACCCTATCGTGTACTCCATTAAGGCGATGTACAACACCCGGGGAAGCTTCCGCAACCAAAAAAATGGAATGAAAACATGGGGGCCCTGTTTCTTTTTGCACCGGGGCAAAAAGAATTGGTCATCTAGCTACGCCACTGGTGGGGGGTCACCGAAGTTGGCGGCCAAGGCAGGTCTGAGGGTCTCAGAAATATCCTTTTGAGAGTTTCCCCAGTAACACAGGAATCGGACCGGCAGTCACTCTTCTTACCTGACCCACCTCATCGTTAGCTTCGGTGAAATGAAACCTGAAGGGAGTTCCAGACGCGAAAAGGAAATTAATAAAATAATCTCAGACTGAGGTCAAACGCGGTAAATAAGTACCTTAATTGCCTTTGCTTTAACCTTTGACTGTACTTATATCGAGTCCAGTGATACGTTATAGTCAACGTGAAGCACTAGTTAAAAAGAACAACTATTTTATACTAGTCACACTATATTATGGATTTCTGCAAGTAGGAATACAGAAAACAAGTCAAAAATGATTACCACCAATAAACTAATCAACTCAAATGCCTACAACGTCAGCCTTTAATCGAATGCACTTCTAATATACCACGGCACAGCAGAACCTCATTCTACCAATCCCCCTCCCATCAACGAACACCCAGCACCATAAATACGTATTTTATTTTATCAGTAAACATACAGATATTCCGCACGTACGTGTAAAACACTTTGCTTTCAGCGTTCTGTGATATACTATATACCCATCTACCATCTACTGGAATGACTTACCGGAGTCTGTGTTTACCGATAAACTACAAACTAAGTGTTCGAGTCACGAGTGATATGTGCCTTCTAAGTAAGCATATGCCATTCTCTTGTGGATCGATAGCACCTTACTCTTTACTTTCAAGTAATCAAGTTATTAATACAAATATAAAACCTGTAGCTAACCTATACCTTCTTTATTATACGAAGATGGCGGAAGAAGCCCATAATGTGCCTGCCTGGCGCTTAATAAAAGAGAAAGGTAAGTTAATAAGGCCATTTAATTAGGTAATTTGAAACCTTAAAATAGAGCTAGGAGAGAAATAGAGCGCGGTTACACTGATTTAAATACTGCAACCATGGTGGTGTTTGGATCTATAAGAAAATTTATTAAATTATGTAGGTACCTATTATACTTTTAAGATCTCAATAACAATATACAGCATTTAAATAAATAAATAATAAATAAATAAATATTCCACAACATTCTACACAACGCTTCCTAGACCCATGGTAAGCTTAATTAGCTTGTGTTATGGAATCTAGAATGCGGATATACATACTTAGATACTTTTTTTTTTTGTAAATACATACTTATTATACATAGAAACACCCAGACCAATGCAAATATTTATATTCATGCATATAAATATTGGCACTGAGCGGGGATCGAACCCGCGCCTCCTGCGTAGCAGCCTCGTTCACTACCGCTTCGGTATGTCGGTTTTGTTACGTGAACAGTTGTAGGAAGGTGGATTTAGTATACTAGACAACATTTCATTCACATATTTCATGCTTTATCATTGCCATTATCATTGGAAAAATAAGTATATAGGCTACTTGATCACCGGAGCCGTGGACGCCTACAACACGTAAAGCCTTTTACTTCATGCCTTTTGAATTACCAATGTTTTCCATAATTTGAGTCCTCTAATGACCAATACATTCTGGCTGACTGATAAAAATTGATCGAAAAATATGTAAGTACATACCTCCATTCGTTTAGGTACTTAACTAAACTAGTGAGTCAGTTAGTTAGCCTAGTTTTGTTTAATATTATGTGTTTTTGCAAAAAAAAAGTCATTACAGGATTGTTTACCTTTAGTTAAGTACTTAATTAACCGAATAGAGTATAATTACGTATACCTACTCGCGAATAATTTCGAAATCATCCTAAAATATTTTTTATAAACTGAGAGCGAAAATAGTTTCGCCTTTATATTACTGTAGTTACTTATTATCAATTAAGTGCCGAGTTTCTACCCATAAGCCAATCAAGTTTCTGAACTTCGTGTTACGTTAATCCCATCTCATACCAAACGGTACGATATGCACTTTCCAAGTAAATTTTTGGTCTGCACATTACTAAAGAAGGAACTCTCTGTACTGAACTAAAACTTTCAGTATTTCTATAGATTTAGATTGAAATTTCATTAAATTTCAGTATTTCTCTTAACACACTAAACTTGAAAATCATTAAATTCAGTGTTTGCGAATGTTCCAAGAGGATGTTTCATTACGATATATCTCAAACAAAACTAATATAATAAATAAGTTTATTGTTGACGAGTGACCAGATGATACTCGCCGCAAATACTAAGTTTTGATGGATATTGAGAACTTAATGAATAGTGATTGTTATACTACATTTGTGTGTTTATAGTCCGTATTCCAGAACAACGCTCGGTTGTGAATCGACTCTCACAATGATATTAGAATTGTCATCTAGAAAACAATCTGTCCTAAGGTCTAGTTATAAATCGAGACTTAACTGAGTTCTGCCCCTCTAGACAAGTGGCAATTCGTCAGTCGGGCGGCGCGGCGTTTTGTAGAATAGTATGCCAAATGTATGGGGTTTGACGTATATGACAGGCGTCAACGAATGTCAAAAACGTCAAATCCTATACATTAGTCATTCTATTCCATGATATGCCGAGCAAGGAATTGCCACTACGGACCTACCAACCGATCCTGCAATGTAGTGCACCGACGGAGAAGACTTTGACGAAAGTGCCCTTTCAGGGTTGCGAGGAAAGACAGTACTTGCTCTCACTCATCATACATCATTGACCTAATTAGTCAAATCTAAAGCATGTGGGCGTATCCCTGATTTCAGAGTGAAATACTCGTTTGCCATATTGAAAAGTACCTACTTGCCATTATTTTTAGAAAAATTAAATTGTGTATTGTTTAGCCTCAAACACACAGGTACGTCTAGTCTATAATGTTTTGTTGCGATTTATTGTGAATCGCTTGTTTAAGAAAATATATTTTCTGTACCTACTAATATTTTATCCTCTGCACCACCTATTAGGTTGACTGGTAGAGAATGCCTATGGCATTAAGTCCGTCTGTGTACATGTGTGCATGAAGTTTAAATTTAAAAAAAAACTTATAAAGAGGATTGTATTTTTGTTTGTAACGAATAAATTCAAAAACTACCGGACCAATTTCAAAAATTCTTTCACCAATAGAAAGCTACATTATCAGGTACCAACATAGGCTATACCATAACGTACTATCAACGATGAACGGGATCAGAATTTCAAGCGTGCGGAGCCGCAAGCAACAACCTACTATATAATTTAGTTTATCAATTAACATCTTGAGGCACAAGTATGCCTTCATATTGGTGGCATTATTATTAAAAAAGAAATATTTCAATGAAATGAAGTAGACAAAGAACAATAAATGACAGTTATTTCTATATATATGTATATCTACTCCAATCATATGACTCCAACGTATCCATTTTCAAAGGTAAACATTGGATACGAGCTTCCAGGTCGTACATGCCATTAAATATTTATTAGCGAGCTCACCACCGACATAAGACATTCGGGTGGGCAGGATAATATTGTCGTGGACATGTTAACGCGCGTCACTACAATAGATTGAACCGTGGTGATTGATTGGGATGCGGGGGACTTGCTCGAGAACGGCTGCGCGATATCACTATCTCACAGATATTAAATTAGACACATTGGTGACAGAATTGGCATATTTTGTGGTCAATGGAGTGATTCGCTATGGTGACATTATAATTGTTACAATCTATATATTATATAAAAATCAATGCCACTTTTCGTCGTTAGTTTATAACTTTACTTATAACAAGTTTATAACTCAAGAACGGCTGAACCGATTTGGCTAATTTTAGTCTTGAAATATTCGTGGATGTCCAGGGAAGGTTTATAGGGTGAGAAAACAGGTGCAGCGGGGCCGGGATCAAAAATTCACGCGGGCTGAAAAAAAATATGGCGGTACGAAGTTCGCCGGGACAGCTAGTTATTTATAAATTACTATTGCCGAAGAATAGATAATAATACGGCTATCAGTAGGTGTAAATATTAGTATTTTTATTTGAATAATAAAATTCACGGAGTACGGCAAAATCGAGAACAAATAATTGTGTAACCTATATGTGTTAATATATAATATCGTTGCCTATATGTAAATGTTGAATTTGAATTTTAAAGGTATATCAGTTCGCCTCTCGAACTACTGGTAGGACTAGATGGAATAAAGGATTATGTTCACCGATTTTGCTATAGTTAGCTTAGTTTAGGATCGTAGGAAGTGGAAAACTATGGTATCTGCCTACCCCACTGGGAAAAAGGCGTGACTGTATATAGGTATGTATGTATGTTTTAGTTTAGCTTGTAAGTTTCGGATTTCTCAATTGTTCTTTTTTGTTTAGTTTTAAGTTCCTTTTTACCCGACTACGGCAAAGCCAAAGGAGGGTTATGATTTTGACAGGCTATGTATGTATGTATGTATGTTCGTTTGTTCCCTCATTGCTCTTTAACCACTTATTAGAACTGGACAAATGAGGTATCGATAGAAGCGTCTTAATCGTCCGCTGGTTATAGGCTATATGACATGTCACTGAATCCAATGTGGCGCCCTCTAGCGGCCATAAAGTACTGCGTTAAAAAATAAACTTGAGGTAAATATACCGTGTTTGGTATCAAATTCAAGGGCTCAATTAGCTCATTTCAAATATGTAAAAAATTTGGATATTGGTTGCCCCAAAATAATACTTATAAATAAAAAATTAAGTTTAAAACTAAAACCCGACTACTGCAAAAGCACGCTCCAAAAAGTATTAAACAAGAAAATATCAAGAATAGCCGTGGTCATATGCCACTTACTCTAACAAAACAATATAGGTATTCTAGGGAAAAGTGGCATACGACCACGGCTATTCTTGATATTTTCTTGTTTAATACTTTTTGGAGCGTGCTTTTGCAGTAGTCGGGTTTTAGTTTTAAACTTAATTTTTTAGTCATTGATAATGTAAATTTTTGTTAGTGTTACATAACATAACATAACATAAACTCACGCCTATATCCCCTAAGGGGTAGGCAGAGGTGCTAGTGTTACACAAACAAAAATTATAACGGGGTGAATCCTATGTAGCTAAAGATAAAATATATAAAATTCTGTGTAAAGCTACAAATAGTCCAAAAATGACTGTTTATTAAGTAGAAATAAAATATATTTCTGTAATACTGAAAAAGAAAAAATGTCTTTGAAAAAGACACGTACCTCTCTACTAAACAAAGACGATTCTAAATTTGGGCAGACTCATGTCAACCACAGGAACCCTGCCGACAGCACGAGAAGGGTTTAGATCTTGGTTTAGATTTAGAGATACAACACATACCTACCAACTTATCTGTGAAATTGCGCAAGCAGGAACTACGGTCTGTGAATCGTTATTCGATTATAAATGAGTGGTCAGTGTTTTGTTATAATTATAATATTTCTGAATTTTCCTTTTATATAATACTAGCTGACCCGGCGAACTTCGTACCGCCATATTTTCCGCCCGAGTGGTATGATTTCTAAACTTATCAGTGTTTCTCTACAATATTATGCATGTATTATACATATAAACCTTCCTCTTGAATCACTCTATCTATTAAAAAAACCGCTTCAAAATCCGTTGCGTAGTTTTGAAGATTTAAGCATACATAGGGACGGACAGACAGCGACAGCGACTTTGTTTTATAATATGTAGTGATGTTACCCCGCGTTTACATACTGCCGCTCGCATTGCTCATCGTGTTGCCGGAAATATTCGCGCGATTAATGCCCTAGCATTCACACACTTCCATCATCGCGTTGGTCCGCATTACAGTATTCGCCCTGCAATGGAGACGGACGTAAACGTATGGAGGACAACGCTGTAGCAGCGTACGCATTATGCTTTTACAGCATAGCGAAATAATTAAATAGATTATTAATAAAAACTATCACTTTCAACTACTATACACTTTCCGTAGATCGATATAAATATTTTTAAAAGTAAATATTCGAGGAGCAATAACGAAAGCCGTGTTTACTGATTAGCGCCATCTAGCGGTCTCGTATAGTTCATCGCGCTAGTATTGCCGCTCCTTTGACTCGCGCCGCCAAGCCGACATTCGCAGCAACATACGCGGCAGTACTCGCGGCATGACGAATATACCATTCACACCACGTCTCTGCCCACTTCTCTCGCCACTTTAAGCTGCGTTTACATACTCGTGGCAGAACGAGTATGTAAACGCAGCTTTGAAAGTTATAAAAAAATACGCCCGAAATAATATTCTGAGTGTGCTATTTTTTTAAGAGGCAGTTGAGTACAAGGCTCCTGTAATTCCATTTAATCAATCTGCAGATGGATTTCGGTCATTAGGTACAAGTTAGTGTTGTCAGATTTCATTATGTATAAATTGCCGAATATAATTAACCGAGCGAATGAACTTCATTACATCAGACCAATTTGGCTACGATCCGGTACTGCATGTACTTTTTTTATCGTGCGAAAAGTCCCCACGGATACCCCCCCGAACCGGTGGGGGAAGTTATGTCGGACTCGAACCGACTAAAGCACACTATGGGCCATTGGTTGCGGTTGCGGTGAGGTTGTCTTACATATCCCTCGCACGGCTCGCACCCCGGCCATGTAGGAACATGGCCGGGGTGCGAGTGATTAATGCAGAGGACTGCATGTACCTACTTGTCAACATTTATAAGAACCCTATCCTGACTATAAGCGGCACAAAAAGAAACAATTTGGTGTTGCTATTCAGAACTTTTCAGAAGTTATGTTCGTACTATACATTTCAATGTTTTCATTTATTTACTAGTAATTACCCGAGGGATGTCGTTATCGCGACTAAGTCTTCCCCATTATCCTTCTTCAAGGTAGCGTAACAGACACGCACAGATACGAATAAATAAAATTTAAAGATAAGAAGCTGGTAGTTACCAGGATCCAGCCAAATCTGTAGCTATGACTGGTAAAAGCGGACCCCAGACTCCGAGCTGAAAGCTTCGGATGCGACTGGGAATTAACGCTAGGAGGAAGAAGAAGTTACCAGGATCTACTCTATAGCAACACTGGAAGGTCGATGACGACACTTTTCAGTTCACAGATAAGTTGGTAGGGCCTTGCCTACCTCAGTAGAGCTACACGTTGATCTAATATAGACCACCGACATCTAGACTCTGGATGTTTGCTCGTTAGAGACTGCGAAAACAGTACCTTCGGGTCGTAGTATACGTAGTCAGCGTCAAAACTTGATGTCTATTTTCAAATTAACACGTATGATGGTTGAGCAAATTAAGAATATATTTTCCAATGAAAATTATATTTAACTAATTAGCGTGCTCTATTAAAAAAATGTGGTTTATTTTAATTGTTTTTATGTGAGCGTCTGACATGACATCTAACTTCTAACCAAAAAAGGAAAACCGTGTAAAAAAGACATCAACTCGTCGGAAATTGTGTCGGGTAAAAGTCACACAATGAACCGTGATAAAATCTGTTAATGTTAGTTTTAAATTGAAGGTGAGAAGAAACCAAATAAGTATCACGCTCCATTTATATTGACAGATATTCCGACCCAGATCGGAGTTATTACTCATGCACCAATAGTTTGCCGTATTGCATTTTTCTACCACACAATAGGAGCTTGTATTTCTTGAGAATTGAACAACTTTTGAGTTTCAATATGTTTAGTAAAATTAAAATGATACACTGAAAATTTTTTCACGAGTCGGAACTCAAAACCGAATGCTCGTGTAAATTCTCACATAAAAATTAGATTGTCACTATACCGTATCCTGCGAAAATAAGATTCGGCATGTCACGTACCGTTAAGTAATACACTTTTGACTTCCTATAGTTAATAGGTATTTCAAGTGACACAAAAAGTCTGAAGGAAAATTCGAGCAACGATATGTTTTCAAAGTCGTGTCAACATGACCAGTTAACGGCAACGAATCAATAGCAATTTGTCAGTAATATAACAGCTTGAGCTTCGACAGCTATTTCATTCTTTTATCGATCACAAATCAAACTCGTCCGCTTACAATTAAACTAAAGGTGCGTACAGATCATGTAACATGTTGTATAACTTGTGTTATATAACACGTCCACATTATCTAACATTGTTTTATAACTTTGCAACATTGTACTAACTAAATTATATAGCATAACATGTTATATAACATTGTTATATAACATGTTATGCTATATAATTTGTACGCACCTTAAGAATATTGATTGACGTCTAAAAGGAGATGATTTTATTGTTAGAGGCTTTGGGCCCACTACAAATTTTGGCAAACATTATTGAAACAAGTATTGATTTATTCGTCATTTTATCAGGATTACAATGGCACATTGCTTCTTAGTTAGTCTAACCGGAACATTGATGTAAACGAAACCAAAACTAATACTAAAATCCATGTGAAACTGTCATGGCGCCGATTTCAGTAAAATTATAGTTTTATATTTAGTAAATTAGATGTCATTAATCATATCATAAACAATGTATTGAATAAATAGAAGATAGATAAAGCAATAAACATTTTCTTTAACGTGTGGGAATCCGCTCGAATCTGCCGGAGCCATCGAGGGTGGCTATGTTGAACTCGAACCGACTAAACCCGCACGGTGGTTTCAAGTACGGGCATGAGCGATTTTTCATACTCTATAATGTTTTTCGGATGTATAATATTTTTGTGTTCAGTATCGTTAATTCAACTTAATCCAAGTTTTTTTTTAAATATCTCCAATATACACATTACAATTTGTATAATGTAATAGTACTTATGAAATAGTAGGTACCTAAGTATAAATAATAGTCTGGATAATAAGTATGTAAAATACTAATTTGATTTACTGAATCAAATTAGTATTTTATTAATTAAGTAATAAAAACATATTTGACAGAAAATATAGTAGGTACTTAATACAAAACCTGCGAAGTGCGTGTCAAGCCACGCGCAATGTAGTTACGTTACGCCCGCGCCCTAGTAATGTAGGTACCTACTCATTTGTGGCACGATGGGCAATTTTTACTTCTCCAAATACATTTTGAGTTGAAACTTAAATGAAGGCTTCTTATTAGGTACTTTATGAGCTATCGGGATATTTACCATGTATTGTTTGGAAGTTTAGATATTTCGGCGCTGTTGTAAGCACCATGATAACGGAGGAACTGGAAGTATTATTGGTAAACGTGAAAAAGTTTTACGAGTAAATATATCGATGTACTCTTTTTCGAGTCCTCTTGCTACGCGTATGAGCACTACCACTGGTTTCACTCTCACTACAAACTCAAACTCGATCTTGACCAAGTTCACAACACACTATGTGTACTGTCCCAATAGCTCTAATACATAGTAATGTGAACGACTATATTATTTAATATACCTATGAAGGCTTCTTAGTTTTTTTTGTACCACTTAAGTGGCAGCATACGGCCGACCAGATGGAAAGCGTACCTACGGATGGACTCATGCTACACCAGGGGCGTCACACACGCGCTGCCGACCCCGTTAAAACCTTCTAATGTCCTTCTTGAAGAACCCTATACTAGTCGCTTGGAAAAACGCACGGTAGGGAGTTCAATTGTGAGAATTTGCCTTTTATGTTCATTAAAAATATTACTACCTAGTGTGATTTTTTCACATTTCTAAAACCGTCCATTTGGCTGATATGGTAGGACGGGCACTTGCTTCTAACATCTCTTACAAGTCCAATGTTTCACAAATGTAATCACAAACCTGCAGTGTTTTTAAGAGACCTATCCAACGACACCCCTCATCATGACGTAGACGAGATATAAAATAAAACCGTCCTCACTTTACGAGTGGGGGAGATACGTAATAAAAGAAATAAGATTTTATTCTACTACTTTGTTGTTATGAATAATATGTATATCCAAAGTAGCTGCAGACAAACACATGGACGGACAAATGGACGGACATACAAAAATCACAAGGATTCCGTGTTGAGTACAGAACCCTAATGAGCGTCTAACCAGGCTGGCGTGTTATTTTTCGTGACCACAACTATAATGTTAAATGTCGAGTCCCCAGGGTATAAGCAGTCTGTGTATCACTTTCACGACACGTGAAATTATTTCGATACTCAATTGACGTTAATAGTAAGTACCCCCCAGACGATTAGCTTTTTTAAGTACCGTTAAAATTAACATTTGACACGGCATAATGCTTTGGACATTGTAGTGCCCTAGAAATGAAGGAGTAGGTACGCAATATTTGTGTTTTTGTGTTAGAAATTACTTTACTTAATCTAAGTCATTACTAATAATTGACCGTTGTAACTAACATATTTAATTAATTCATTTAATTCTTTGCACATCATAATAAGGTAGAGTGTATGAAACAAACCACATCTATTATCGCCTAATCTATAGATACTTATTTTGACTATTTCTTAATTTCATATTTGGATTTAAACCTACGTATGTACCTACCAACAAATTCGTTTTCTTAAAGTGAACTTCTAAGTTCAATCAACTAATATCAGAAAAAAGTGGAATGAACAATGTCCTACAAAATGTAATCAAATATCGCCATTATCAACAATTCGAAAATCGGAAATCCATTGAGGTGGACTAAAGACCTTTTCAATGTGTAACCTCAATCGCCGCGGTCCGAATTGCGCATGACGAAAGGAGCCCGAGATGTTAGAATGCGTCAAGCGTTACTCATGGTCGAGAAATACGCTTATTTCGTTATAATTATAATTACCAATGGTGAGTGGATGTAGAGAACCTCTAACGATACCCCCTGTATGCCATTCTGTAAGAGCATGAGTTCTTTCGCCCCGAAAATAGCACATGAAAATCCGCACACTTCCTGTATAGCATGTCTTCCTGGTCGCTATCAATTTATATACACCCTAATGTATGTCCTGCCACGGTAACGAAGAAACATTACACAAATTGGAACTATCGCAAATTGTAAAACTGTATTTGGTACTTCTTCTGTAGTCTGACCCTTTATGTAAGTAAAGATAATGAAGTATATTTTCTTATAGCGACATAGTCAATCAGTTTTCTGATTCACTTAGTCGGAATGTCTAGCGTTAGTTTGTTGGCTATTTTAAACTGTATTTGAATCAATCTGATTGAAGTATTAATGTATTACGTTTATTAATAAAAGTAAATAAGATAAACTAGAATGACCTAAATTTAAATCGTAGAAAAGGCTAGAAAATTTCACAACTAAGTACTAACCTTTCTTCAAAACGTATGCTGGATCGGCTGATGTCGCTCCAGGCGCTCATAGACCGACCCCGGCCCCGATGGTAGGCGGCGCTGGCAACTACAGGCACTGTAGGTCGCCTTTCTAACTCCACTTCCGGAGGGAAGTTGACCTTGGTGGAACCTCTAGACGAAGGGCCTTCCGCAGACTCGCCACCGCCCGAGAGTTCCATTTCAAAGGCAGCGTACTCGGGCGCCTCGTCGAGTTCTCCTTCACTGCCGTCGCTGGCCGCGGAGAGCGCCTCATATCCGTAGCCAGGGCGGACGCCACCGGCGGCGCCGCCGGCCACGCCGCCCTCGTTGAGGTCGCTCTCCGCTTCTCCGGCCAGCCTCGGCGAAGCTTCGATGCGACTCAATGATGATGCTTTAACTGATTGTCTGATATTTAATGGCGAACCTCTTGATGGAAAGTGGTTTGAGTAACGGAGCTTGCTGTGACGAAACGTGGTGAAGCTTTCAAAAGTCAACAAATAAAAAAACCACACGTACGATGTTAAAGCACTGAACAACACGTGCGATGTCTTCCACTTGTGTATAGCATACCACTTCGTGACACTAAACTAGCGCAAAATACAAGTTGTTTGAAAACAGATATGTCAAATCAAATTCGTATACATTACTGAAATGTATTTAGATATGCCGCAATTTCAACCAACAAACGTCCACGGAGTTGTAGTTCTGTCCTCACTTTTCTTGTGACGAGCCGTTGCGCATTTCGTGACTTTCGTTACACAAAACACTCAATTTTTGGAATCCAAAATCAGAAAACAGAGAAACGATAACCGATGTAAGGCAAAAAATTATATGTTCCCTACATCCCCTTCGCTTTTCGACTAGTGACCTTTGCGCCGCCAAGCGTTAGTATATCAAGTTTTGTTAATGAGGGGGCTAAACAATAAAAACGTATAGATACTACGTTTCATACATAAGGTGGTAGTCGTGAAGTGAGCAAGGCAAGGAACTAGTGGAGTGAAGTGCGCCCTAGAGCCGAGCGGGTGGGGCGGATCGATGCGGCCAGCACGCCGCCGCCGCCTATACTAGCCGCGTTCGCGTAGTACATATTCATACCACCGTAGCAGGGTAGCGCTATTGTGTGACTCCCCAATAAATACACATATATTACTGTATACTGTGTATACAACATAATCATTACAGTACCAGCTAACACTATTATTTGTTTTTATTAAAAAAAATCACTGCATTTCATAAATATGTGTCTGTACAATATTATTTAACTTAGTAAGTTGTAACTAAAAGTTTCATGTTGACGGTTGTAACTAAAATTAGGCAAAGTGATAGGCATGATTCATTAACCTTGAACCAGTAAATTCAAATGCGTGATATGGATTAATTATGACTTAAAAAAAGATTTCTCAATTATAGGTATTATGCTACGGACATGAATGAAAACCATGCTGAAAAATTTGGAAAACCATGCCGAGCTTACAATACCATAAGCAACGTGAGTCACGTCCGCAACACACAACGTTAGGCCCTGTGTCGAATATTAATCATTCAAAATTTAACGAGAAATATTCACGAATGATAACTAGACACACGCTTGTCATAATAATAGTGCCCTGTTCAAAATTGCCGCTGCTACTCGTATGTATGACATTGGGCCAGAGAGAACTAATTGTAAGCCTAGAGCCGTTACAAAATTTCAGTAACTACCTATAAACTTTGAATCGAATGATTGGGAGGTCAAGCCTTAAATAAATTCTATGTGATGAAAGGTCACAAACGAACAAAACTATGCTATTGACTTTGAGTGCTTTTTTATATAGGACACGTCAATTTGACTTCACCTCGCCTGATGGTAAGCTGAAGACAAAGTCTTGAAAAAGAGGGTCCCTATTACAGACACGTACTATGTTACAATGGTGGCCCTCAGCTTGACGGCCTCATCAGAAACTTTTTCACGCCCCGCTTAAAGGACCCCGGACTGTAGGAAGAGGGAAACACGTGAACTGGTAAGGAATTCTAGGTCTTAATGGTGCAGCAGATGAAGGAGTCACCGAACAGCTTGGTTCTTGATGGAATATTCTGCACCTTATGCGGGTGACATCTAAGTCCTATATAGGAAAGGAGAGGGTGGGGCTAATTGAAAGAGCTCATCAGAATATTCACCATGGTAAAGACGGTAAAATACCGCCAAGGACGCAACAACTCTACGCATCTGCAAATGCTCGAGGGTGTTGGTGACCTCAGAATTCCTAATAATGCAGTTTGCACGCGTCGCTGCAACCTTTCGAGAGCATCTATTAAGTACTTTGCGGAGCCATCCCAGAGATATGGCAGTATTTCACGCAGAAGCGAATTTGTGTCTTTTATAGAAGACACCGCTGCTCCGGCGTGAAAAAATGTCTTATCGTGCAAAATCTGATACAAAAAAAAGTATAAGTACGAGTAATTCAATACCATCACAAAATCGAGTAGAGCCTGACAATGACTCAGATCAGAGTTTAAGGTCAAGAGTTGTAGAACTGATCTTGTCCTTTATCGAGGAGAGAAAAAGTTTCGCTTAATCTCTAAGAGACTTTTAAATCATATTTTCAAACTGTTCAGCGTGAAGTGGTTGCTTTACAAGATCCAATAGCTCTCTCTCTTAACAGCCGTTGTAGTCAAGTCTTATGCTGTAGTCTCTGATGCTGGCCATTGTCAGCCGCGAGGGTGACTGGAATGCCACTGCCTTGTTTAATAAGGCGATGATGAAAATGAGAGAAGCGGAGAAAAAGGAATGGGTGACGTCAATCACTCTTGTGCCGCAGAAGCTGCACATGGCGCCGGCGATCCGAGAAAGGTCTCCGGCCTCCATAGAAGCGGCAATTGACTGACTGCGACTGGCCGTCGGCCTGGCAGTCCGGGCGCCGAAGTATTTGCCAACAACACGCCGGGGTGGTCTCTCTCATCCTAGCGTTAATTCCCAGTCGCATCCGAAGCTTTTCAGCTCGGAGTCTGGGGTCCGCTTTACCGTCTTAACTACAGATTTGCTAGACCTCGATATTTTTTCGTGAAGCGATTGCCATCTGACCTCCAAAGCCCAATGATAACATTAGGCGATATCGAAGCTTTGCAGCTAGATCGTTGTTTTTGGATTTTTTTTAGGGCTCCAACTACCCGTAACGACTGTCATAGATGTTCTTATGGCAACCGGGTTCTTATGGCAGCCGGGGTGGTCTAACTGGCAGCAATGCTGATCCCAACCGGTAGGAATATCTTGCCTAAGGCATTTTAATATGAATTTACTCGTCTCACTAGCTGCTAGCTACCCCAGAGGAATAGAACCTGTTCTACATGGGGCCTTATAAATTACAGATAATATTATGTTAAAACACATTTTTCTTATGACTTATAACTTATAACTAATATATTCATCTTTCGAATAAATTCGCCGATAGCGTGCAGTTTTAACGAGATAACTACTTTCTCGTTAAAACCAGTGCGCACTATTCGTTCATTTGGAGTAGGTATTTTGAAGTAGGTATTTTAATAAAAGTATCATCGTATAACAACTCCTTTGCAATCCAATTGGGTTGCTTTTTAACCAGACTAATGTTTTTTAATCACTACATATTATAAAACAAAGTCGCTGTCGCTGTCTGTCCGTCCCTTCTTCTTCTTCTTCTTAATGGCTTCTGCAACAAATCGTCGCAATTTATGAAGGGAAACCAGAGTTAAGTTAAGTCCGTCCCTATGTATGCTTAAATCTTCAAAACTACGCAACGGATTTCGAAGCGGGTTTTTTTAATAGATAGAGTGATTCAAGAGGAAGGTTTATATGTATAATACATGCATGATATTGTAGAGAAACACTGATAAATTTAGAGATATGGAGCGGGAACGGGATCAGAAAATAGGGCGGTACGAAGTTCGCCGGGTCAGCTAGTAAATAATAATAAAACGAGGCTGATAAGAAAACTACCTATTTGAAACGTTGGTGAGCGTTGGTGTTATTGTTTGTATGTACCTATTTTGATACGATCTTTTCAACTAGAGTTGCCATTAATTTGCCTGGGGTTTAATTAATGGATATCGAAAGTACCTTTTTTTATCGTGCGAAAAATCCCCACGGATACCTCCCCCGCCGGAGCCGGAGGAGGAGGTTATGGCGGACTCGAACCGACTAAAACGCACGCCGTCTGTAGGCGGTCGGTTGCCGGAAGTAAGATTGTAAGATTGTCGTGCCACCCCGGCCGACCCAGGGCCATATCTCTCAATCTGGCCCTCTTCCGATGTGGGGACCAAAGAGTCCCCAACTCGCCCCCGGGTATGGGGAGGCACGCAATGCGCGCCGCCGCCCCGGCCTGCTTCTGCTAGGGTGACAGGCTTCTCCACCCGTCACCCCCAGGCCCTCGTTCATGGGGGACGGAGGTCATTCTGCGACCTCCGACGCCCGAGTTGCCGCCGCTCGTCACGGGCCGCGCGGTTTGCGATTCTCCTGCGCTCCTCGCGGGTCGCAAGGTCTGCGATTCTCCTTCGCTCCCGCTCCGCCGCCTCCTTCACGAACATTACTTGCTCGCAGGAGGAGGCGCCGGCGGCCCACGCATCCGCGCAGCGAACCATCGTTGCGAGCAAAGTGGCGAGCGTGAGAACTCTCACTCCCTGCGAAAGTACCTAACGAAATGAGTACCTTTTCTGTATAAATAGAATAGATTAGTTAGTGAATAGACCTACGCAAAGGACCTGTTGTTTGGGTCAGTTCTACAGGCAACAGAATACAAGGAAATGGGAATTAATTCAGCTATATTTAGATAATTCTAGCCGAATCCGTAGTTAAGACTGGCAAAAGCGGACCCCAGACTCCGAGCTGAAAGCTTCGGATGCGACCGGGAATTAACGCTAAGAGGAAGAAGATTTAGAGCCCCAGTCCTACCAAGTTCTTCGGCGCAAATCAACCTCACTTAAAAGCTAGTACACCTGCTGATTGACGTATGAGACTCTGGCGTAGACTCTCCTCTTGGGGCTGGGAGTTCAGACGGACTGGCTCCCATTGAAGCGGACTAAGAAAACCCAAAAGGAGGACAGAAGTAGTAAAGAATAAATAGAGTTCAGGCTCCGAGGTGAAAGCCTTATGATATAACAATAATTTTGTTGTTAGAATAATTTATTTAAGTTGAAAATAAGTAATTGGTGAAAACTAATGTGAGAAGTGAGACGCTTGTAAACCAAAACAGATAACATCCACAGCAATATGTGTATGTTAGACTTCTGTCAAATGGAATTTATTATTGTGAAAACACACGCGCACAGGTAGTTTTGTAACTCGATCCACTACAGTTTTGTGAGAAATAGAGTTCGGTGAACACCGATAGTGCTTTACTTAATATTAAAATGAAGAACAAAATGATCATGTTTACATACTGTTGGATAGTACTTATACCAATGGCGAAGGTAAGATTTTATTGAAATACGTTATTTTGTATTACATATGTAGCAATCATAATACTATACTTCAAAGGCGGCAAAAGAAATTTGTCCAAAATTTATTATGACCGTTTTTGTATTCTCTCCTTGATTTCTTTCACTCTCTTTTCAATTTAGTTCAGCATCAATTGCGCCAATATTCTGTTTACCCTGGTAAACGAAAGTACCTGTGCTTTCGCTGTTAATATACACATTAGCATCAATAACTTAACACACTTATTTCAATAATATTGGAACACCGGAAGACACTGGAAAACTTCTGTCCAGCGGCATTTTCATGCTATCCAAATTTTCATTAGAGTTACGTACGACCTTTTGTATGAAAACGATCAAGTAGCAATTTTGGATTCTCTTACATAGATTTTCGTATACTTATATGAGATCTCTATGTCGATCTATGGCGATGCACCAGCTCGAATACCCTTGTGGCTCCCCCAGCGGGACGGGAATTCTATTCCCGTCTTTAAGAGACACCTGAACATGAAACTATTTCACCGACCTAAACCAGAGGAATCAGAATAGATAGAAGAAAAGAGACCCACCTATTCCAATGATTACAGTAACCTATTATTAATTTTATTTTCACATTATTAATATTAATAAGGTTTTCCAGCTATTCGCCTTCTGGCTATTCGCTACAGTGAATGTTACAGAATTATTGTCCTATTTTTCGAACTCCAAACTCCAAAGTAGCTCAAAAACATTATAGTTACCAGTATGCGAGATCATCTAGAAAATATTATACATAAACACATATTCTGCTTTAGAGCAAAAAGATTGTCTGATCGACATTATCTACAGAGCATTCGAAAATAAACAGTACTGTTCAGACATCAGCCAGGCATTTGGCAAGGTTTGGCACAACAGGCTTCAATCTTCAAAATAAAACAAACATTGCCACACTCATTCTTCCAGATCACTGCCTTGAGAAAAGATGCTATGAGGTAAATACAACGAAGAGGTCTACAAAATGCTTGAAATTCAATCAGTAGTACGACAAGGTAGCTGGGTCCAGTCTTCTATCTAATATTATACGGCCGATCTACCAACTCCGGATGAAACGATGAAACTGCTTTCGGGTCTTGCTTTATAACGAAGATATTCCATAAGCAGATAATGATGAATACCTTGGTATGCACTTGGATCGGCGTCTGACCTGGAAAATGCCTAGACCAAGCGGAAGGAACTGGATCTTAAAATTTGCAGCATGCACTGGCTGATTGGAAGCAAATCCCAAAGCAAAACGGTTGTCTATAAAATAATTATCAATCCGATGTGGACCTACGGAATTCAGTTAGGTATGGGGTTTTACCAGCCACAGTAACATTGAAATACTATAGAGAGATTCCAAATCAAAACCATCTGCAATATGCTAAATGTATCTCCTCATGCAAGGAATAAGTTTGGCGGTAGCTTAAGGTTTTTTTGATTATCCAGATGAATTCAGTAAAGCAGGAACTTGAATCCTATAGCAGTAGATATCAGATAAGCTGCACGGCACTGGTAGCCTCAGTTTCTCTAGCTTAAAGAGACATAGCATCCCACACCTTGCGATGAGATTCACCGATCTTAACAATTCAGAGACGGATCACTGGACACATCTCTCCAATCAACTCCTACACCAGATTGTATCAGACATCAGATAGGATTATTGTTTTCAAACAGTTTACCAAGAAGCGGGCTTGAAAAAGAAAATAAAAGTCATATTTCATGCCTCGTAGTTCTTCAACAAAGTTTCTTAAAGGGGCAGAACTATTTAGATTCCGATGATGAATCGCCTGTGGCATCGGGTTCTCAAGTGCCTTACTTGACATCATCTACATGAGAGCACCTTTCAAACCGTCACCTTCAGCTTTCCAGTCAAATTCCATCCCAAGATATCCGTTAGATCCAGCTGCCAAATTCGGTGGCAAATCAAAGCCACAAAACAACGGCCTCGTTGCTACGCCCACGGCCGTTTCCTTATTAGGTTAATATAATGTAAAATTATTAATGTATCATACACAATACCAGAGAACAAAACCGATAGCTTATCATGGTTACCACATGATTGGGTGCTTCGCCAAGCGGACACCAATAACTGGGCAGATGCGTGTCGACGGTATTATTTCGTCAAGCTGTATACATAACGTTTGAATAAAATTACTTTTATATTGCCGCACACATTTTACCCGAATCTACCAAAGATAGTCAAGAGAGAAGACAAAGTAACAGTCACTGATTATTGTTGCTTATCGGCCACTAAAGGTTCTAGAAATAAAAGGACTCGAGGTTTCTAATCACTCGTAACATCGCTTATTTATGTTTCAGGGAGCAGTTCCGGGTACCTTCTTTTGGAAGCCCCGCTTGGGTATCGATTTGTCTCTTCCTACAACTGGTAAGATATACAATACTTTCGTTGTTTTCAAAGCTAAGTATAACCTAGGAGCCTACAAGCGTAGAGTGAATTTGTTTGCTTCTTAGCGATCATATTCCCTCCTCGACTACATGGTGAAACAGGTGAAAAATACGTCAGTAACATTGTAGCAGAATGTAAAAGAAAGGAGAAAAACGATATGGTTTTTCTTACCTTTTTAATTATAAAAATAATCAATAAATACAAATAGTTATTCCGGTTACACATATATCAAAACCTTTAGGGCCAAGTCAAACTGAACTGCTAGCGGTGCACCTGAGCTCCTACCATGAACTTTTAGGTCAATAACTGAACGGCTGTCTGTGTGTAAATTATGTAAATAACTTTGTAATCCCTATACTATAAATATATAGGATTACAAAGTTACATTTACACTTGGTTCGGACCGCTGTTGGCAGTGGCGGATCCAGGGGGGGTCATGGGGGTCATGACCCCCCCCCCCCCTTGGGCGGGTCACCTACTTAAAAATATCCCAATGTCACTGTTAAATTTTAAAAAATAACACGCATAAGAAGACTGTCTCTTTGTACCTACCTACTAGTATTATAATTTTATGAGGCACCAAACATCAGTATGAATATTATTCACACGATTGAAAATTTCTATTTATCGTGCAGCGCAGCCGATCAACCGATGGACTCGAATAGTTTTCGGACCTGACACCCTGTCCGCTATGTTAAAGAAATAAGCGCGAATGACTAACCAGGCCGGCAGTCGAAGGTCTGGAGCTGACAGCCATGAGGTCCTTTTTCGATTCGGGCAACAACTTGACTTGGGCTCAGCTTCAAAGGCCCCGTATTTATGTTACTGTTTGCTTACAAAAACTTTTTGTGAACTTGGAAGAAGCCTTCCTTTCTGGATCCGACGTAGGTAGTCACCAAAGCACCCGTGCCTGGTAATAACCTGCGTCAGCCGGTACGAGAGGCAGCCGTGTGGCCTCTCTAGCCACTCCCCCATATGATGGGATGGGCCTTACTACCGCTATAACCGCGGGCCCAGCGGTTGTGGCCAGTGGCCATCTTCTGCTGCGGATGACGCAGCTGGCTCATATGCCTGGTCTTTTTTTTATCGTGCGAAAAATCCCCGCGGATACCTCCCCCGCCGGAGCCGAAGGAGGAGGTTATGTCGGACTCGAACCGACTAAAACGTACGCCGTCTGTGGGCCGTCAGTTGCCGGAGGTGAGATTGTCGTAGCCATATCCCTCGCACCCCGGCCGACCCAGGGCCATATCTCTCGATCTGGTCCTCTCCCGGTGTGGTGACCATAGAGTCCCCAGCTCGCCCCCTGGTACGGGGAGGCACGCAATGCGCGCCGCCGCGGCCTGCTTCTGCTAGGGTGACAGGCGGCTCCACCCGTCACCTCCAGGCCCGCGCTCATGGGGGACGGAGGTCATTCTGCGACCTCCGACGCCCGAGTTGCCGCCGCTCCTCGCGGGCCTCGCGGTTTGCGATTCTCCTTCGCTCCTCGCGGGCCGCAAGGTCTGCGATTCTCCTTCGCTCCCGCTCCGCCGCCTCCTTCACGAGCATTAGAAGGATGCGCCGGCGGCCCACGTTATGGCAGTCGTTACGGGCAATTGGAGCCCTAAAGAGTTAAAAAACTGGGAATTAACGCTAGGATGAACAAGAAGCATTTCATTATTTCCTCGGTAAGGTGGGATGAAAAGTTACGTGTTGCACTCGAGTGCAAACATTTTACACCTTGTGCTCTTTTGATTCCCTCGCTAACGCTCAAGATTCTAATTAGTGAATCACTCGCTGCGCTCGTGATTCAAATTTAGAATCTTTCGCTTGCTCGGTCATCAAAACTGAGCACGCTGTTAAAAAGCAACTTTGCACTCTTGTATACAAATAACTATTATTTTTAGTGTATGATGATAATTACCTGTAAAAAGTCACTTTCATTGTTTATTTCAAACGATTAATATTTATTTCAGAATTGGGCCAAAAGGTAATGGTGCCTACTCTTGACAACATTGAAACTGGTCAGGTAGTGATAATAGAGGGATACCAGGCTGGCATGACTTTCGTAGGTCTTGCCTCTGGTTTGACTAGTGGCGAATATTATCCACATCTGAATCCTTTAAAATCATTTTATTACACTAATGCATACCGATGGGCTCTAAGATACATCAGCCTGTAAGTTAACTAAACCTTTACAAAAAAAAAAAGAAATTGACCTTCAGCAGCTTATTGAACCCCTTATATTTTTCTTTAGACTGCCGTTCTGGATAGGAGGCAGCGGTGGACACTACTGTGATACACATAAAGTATGGAAAAGGCGTTTCTATTACATGGACGAATTTTTACCGGAATGGTTAAGAAAATCTTTGTTCTTCTTTGTTGGGAAAGAAAGTTGGGATCAAGAAATCAGCGATTTCAAGAGATTCAAAAAATATGCAGAACCCGCCTTCGGCAAGCATTTCCGTTATCCATCCAAATTGTTCAGAAATTTTGCGTCCGAGTATACTCAAGAATCTACTGAAGATATGACTATTTCACTGAGTTCTCTAAGTAAAACGTTATCATCAGAATCAGAAACAGATGAAAAAAAAGGCAAATAAAAGGATTAAAGACAAAACATAGACGATGGTGTATCTTGTTCGCCAACTTTACGCCAAAAATTAATTATAGAGTCCTAATCATTTACACTGTTGCTATCATCCCATATTTTGGAATCCTTAGCGAGACTATTGGCACGCATGACATCCAATATGACGTCCAACCAGCATATTATTACCCGAAAGGTGATGGCTAGACATAGTGACCCACTCCCACATAGCCTCAGTTAGTTGTATAGTACTTAGATAGAAGTTAATATTTGGCTCCTATTTTATAAACAGAATGAGGATTACCGTGGAGCCCTATCCTAAAGAGTCCCATTAGCTAACACCGATCGACCGATTTGATTTTATTTCCAGATGTATCACTCATGAATAGTTAGAAACTGTTTTAGTAAAACTGGTAAGTAACGTAGCCAGACGGTGATATCCCATCTGGCTACGTAAGTAACAAATATTAAGCATGCCACTACAGCCAGGCCCCAGCAGGCGAGACACAAGAAATGCTGGTTTGAGGTGTGACGTGAGTGGCACTGGTCTCATTGTGATCTCAAGACCGTGTGACTAAAAATAGTCGAGACATGGAACCGGGCTCCGAGTTGAAGGTGCAATCGGCATAATGTGTAAAATGATAATGGTAAGAATTAGAATTAAAGTCAGAAATGTTACTCGATGGCAGAGCTCAGCAAATTTTAAATATAAGAGGCTGTACTTAGTAGGTAGGTTAGTGAATTGCATGCTACTTCTTTACGTTAGGTGTAGCACGTTTTTTGTCAAATGATAGGACACCTTTCTAAACTAATGTATCCACGACATCGACAGTGGGGAGCAGTGTCCGCGAGTTCACTTCTTTCACTCCCGCAATGAGTTATATTGTCTCTACTTCGATTTCTTGAGGTATAAAAAAACACCAACTCTATTACGCTTTTTCTGTCTAAACTGCCATCTGACCCCCAACTTTAAAAGGAAAGTTTGTGCAAGAGTCTCGTGTCGGCTTGCTTGTAAGGTTGATTTCGAACCAGGAGATCTTGGTGAGGCATCAGACGCTCTAGATTATTTCAGCTTCACAGTATAGATACAAATGTAAGTAACTAAATAAGAGAGTCTAGCATACCTACAGTGTGTATTTTTAACTGGTACATCCGAAACCACAGTCGATACGAGGAAATTGTCTATATTAAAATAATTTTTGAAGTATGAGCTCTCCATAATACACACTTGACTGAAAAATTAAGTACATAATATATGTATTTAAAAAAATGTTGTCTTTTTTAAATTATTACCTGAAATGGTTCTTATGACATTTTCCCTGTATACAGAGTGGAAGGTTTTAACCTTACCTGGAGGGAAAGTACTTTGAATACTGAAGATAGCTAATTTCACGCAAAGGAAACATTCCATTATTTTTCAAAAGACACAAATCTGCATTCATAGATTTTTGGAAATTCGCTTGCCATGCCCGGTAATCGAACCGACTAAAATCCGAAAAAATAACACCCTGGACTTTTATAGCATCAATTGATAATGTCAATCACGAGGATCAAATCTCTCTAACTAACATGGTAAATTGAATGAAACGAAGTCCATAAAATCTTAACTTATAAATTCCATTCAAACAGACACAGTACTTATGCTCATGGAGCCATCACATACCTTATCAACAATACAGTTATCTTTGACGCCATTTATTTATTAAAATAAGTAGAACGTTGATTCCGATTTAAAATGTTACATTAAGGTATGATTCTGTAGCCGACCGCATACGACAACTGCGCATAATTCATTGCGGCTTCTCAATGGTCCTCTTTACCCGTATCGGAGTTTAACTAGTAATGGGTACGATGTACCTATGTGCTGCATGCCTCGGCAGTTTTCGTATGCGGTCGGCCTCGGAATCATACCTTTATTGGGTAACTGCATGAGGTACTCAGGTCTCCAGATTTAGGCCCAAGATACGTGTCTAAAGGTATACCTACTTGGTTGGGCTTGTGAATCTCTGCGTGGTACACCGCAGCGCACCCGGGGGAACGGAGATGGCGATAGAATTTCCTTATTAGCTTGCCTTTTATTTTACGTTAATTGAGACTTTTAAATAAGGTCGGTAGGTGGCTGAGACGGCGTGCGGTTTTAGTCGGTTCGAGTCCGACATAAATACCCCTGCTGGCCAGTTGGGGTATCCCTATGAAAAACAGGGACAAGTAATTTAAATATGGAATTTTATTGTTAATATGATAATATCTGATGGATCCTTGAGTTAAATTCACCTTCTTCTTCCTCTTAGCGTTAATTCCTAGTCGCATCCGAAGCTTTTTCACTGAAGCAATATTTTCCGTGAAGCGATTGTCATCCGACCTCCACAACCCAATGTAAACATTAGGCGATATCGAAGCTTTGCAGCTAGACCGTTGTTTTTGGATTTTTTAGGGCTCCAACTACCCGTAACGACTGCCATAGATGTTCTTATGGCAACCGGGACCGACGGCTTAACGTGCTCTACGAGGCACGACCAGACCAATGCAAATACTCATATTTCATGCACACAAATATTTGCACTGAGCGGAGATCGAACCCACGCCTCCTGCGTAGCGGCCGCGTTCACTACCGCTACGCCACGGAGGAAATTCTCCTATTTTGTTAAATCTAATTTTAAAATTTAGTTTTCAGGGATTTCCTTTCATTTAAATAACTATGTTTGTTGGACAGATTTGACCCTTATGATTTACACTATTGATTGGTGTCATCAAAATACAGGATGTTTTTTTTTTTCGGATTTTAGTTGGTTCGATTACCGGGTGTGGCAAACGAATTTTTAAAACTCTTTGAATACAGTTTATTTCTTTAAAAAAATAAAGGAATGTTTCTTTTGAGTGAAATTCGCTATCTCCAGTATTTAAAACTTTCCCTCCAGGTAAGGTTAAAATCTTCCACCCTGTATATTATGCTTTTGAATCTTCCCATACTATCTCATTAAAAAGACACGCTATAATACTCACTATTTATTTTCTATTCAGCTCTTAAACGACGACGTAGGTCTTGCGCCTCTTCCATCTTACTGCACTACTTTAAGCCAGATAATAATGTTGGTATTTCCTGCTATAAAATGACAGCCGTCAGTTGGAATTTTTCATCATAACACAGCACAAAAGGTCATTTCTGAATGCAATGCATTTCACAATAGTGGGTTATTTCATTTAGCGTGGATCGTTCGTTCTGGTTCAAGATGGGAATAGAAATAACTTTGTTCATATATTTTATTTTTGTGCATATATCTTTCACTATGGTAAGTAATTTAAACCTATTTGCTTTAGGTACCTATTTAGTGAACCGGTGGTTGGCTATGATTATTTCCTCAGACTATGTAACTTCTCTTTTGCTAGTGGGACCGTCATCACACAAATTAATTGTATATTCACATAATTTTAACCTACGTTAGAATACAATTCATGAAATAATCATTATTAATTTAAGTCGCATTAAAAGAGAAAGAGACTAGATAGACAGCAGTGTAGGTAATTTTCACTTTAGTACAATCTGTAAAGAAGTAAATTCCTTTTGTTCCAAAATAGGGCCATCTTTAATTTTGGCCAAACATAGGTAGGTTAGGTATAATCAGTTGTAACCGATACAAAACGGTAATATTGACGATTTTTTTTTTACTCTTCCTTGGCAGTTGGGTTAAAAAATGGAATAAAACTAACAGAATATGGGTTCTCGATTTCACCCGGTTTAAATAGGTACTTGTTTTATAATATAAAGCGCTATTTTATCAAGCATAGGGATGCATGACCAATGCGTGAGACATATGAGAAATTCTACGATTTATAGTTATAGGCAGGATTGT
Organism: Eilema depressum; assembly: GCA_914767945.1. Taxonomy (NCBI): domain Eukaryota; kingdom Metazoa; phylum Arthropoda; class Insecta; order Lepidoptera; family Erebidae; genus Eilema; species Eilema depressum. The sequence continues at coordinate 43,253,386 of OU612012.1, read as the reverse complement.
GGGTTATCTTTGCGATTCTAAAAACGCGTATGATGAAACATAAGAATTAAATCATTTCGCAATAAATATGCTATAACAGTTATTAATTTAATAAGCCAAGTCCACGAACCAATCATCAGCATTGTTCTTGCATTCGAGACTTCGACGACTGGACCAAGATCTTGGTTGGACCCAATACCCACATGAACCAGTAATGAGCTATTTTACAGCAATTAGAGTAACGCCTTAAAATTTTAAAATGGTTTGTAAATTATAAGGCGAAACTACTACTAATCTCAAAAGCCTCGCTTAGGCATATGGAGTGATGAATCTGTAACACGATCAGTTCCTACCTATATCAGTACAATAGGTAGGTACCTATGTTGAGATAAATGGACGCATCAGATAGGTATCCTTGAATGGACACTGCACTTACGAGATGAATATCTCTGAGGTTGGTAGACAGAAGCATAGTTCAATAGCTATATTCAATACACCTATAGATTTTGATGTAGATGGTCGGATAGCCTCTGTTGAGTAGCCGTCTTCAACATATAGAATTTACAGTATGGTTTGGACGTACATATATGGATTACCTACGTATTAGTTATCTCCTGTTTATAGACGATCCTATTATATCATTGCTGAATGCTGGTATTGCAAGAGATGTATAACGTAGGTACCTAATATGTAATGAGGTTTACTAATGTTTGGCAAAAAACGTTTCCCAAAGTGTCACATGCCAAAGTACCTATGTTTCCCAAATTTTCATTTGGCAAAAAAACATTTGGCAAAACAACTTTTCGCAATTTTACAGTCAGCAATATTATTTTTGGCAAATTATTGTTTACCAAATAATTACATGGCAAAGTTTAATTTTATCAAGTATTAGCTAGTCAAATATGGTTTGGCATATGATTTACTTTGAGTCTAAATTCACTGTATTAACTTTTTTAATTTTAAGATCAAATTTTTAAAATACACTGTTGTTTGGATGTTTTTTTCTCACCTTTGACAAATAATTTACAGGTAAGAATTTCGATAACAATTATATTGTTATCACACAAATCATTTCCAGCGCTTCGCCGGCCGCTGCCGCGGCACGCTCGCTTCGCTCGCTCGGCTTGAGCTCTGTTGGGGTTACAGTTCTAACCTAACCTAACCCACTTTTCTAGCAGTTCCAATTCTATAATAATTATATTGCTATCATACAATTCATTTCCGGCGCTTCGCCGGCCGCTGCCGCGGCACGCTCGCTTCACTCGCTCGGCTCGCGCTCTGTTGGGGTCCCAGTTCTAACCTAACCTAACCCAGTTTTCTAGCAATGCCAATCAAGCCTACGTTACAAACTACGCCTTTACAAAATAAAGCATTTTTTGCTAAATGTATATTTTGACTTAATGAAAATTGAGCAAGTAAGTAAATATTTGCCAAATGAATATTTGACCAAGTGATTAAAGTGCGAAATGTAAATTTGCTAAACATTCTTTTGGGAAATGAAAATTTGCGATAAGTTTTTTGGGAAGTGAAATTTCAAACGGCAGGATCCCATGTAATGAATGAGGTCTTTCAAGTTATCACTAACTTTCTTTTAGGTTCATTTTTATTTATAACCATGCATAAACAAGTCATTTGCATGACTGCTTGATTAAGTAAATGGCTAGGCAAATAATAATTAAACGTCATCAATCCAAGCCATTTGCCAAGCCGTTTGATCATAATAGTATGGCTGAATGTCAGACCGTTAAGAAAGAGTATAGTATAGAATATCTTTATTGTGCACACCATGGAGAAAACATGTGTCATTAGGCGTACATTTTGAGTATAAACAATACGCGGCCATAACACCTAGTGGTAATATCTTACAGGTACCCATTGGATGGAGAAAAGAGTTCGAGTCTATGTATATCTATGTTCCGGGTAGTAAGTCCGTTTTTGTTACCTCAAAGGTACCTTTGAGTGTGTGTGTGAAAGTGTACACTTTAGAGCATAGGCGGCTAAATTGAACGGCTGATTAAGCTAGTTGGCAGCGACAGCCCCTCCGGCCACCATGGCAACTGAGTTTGGCAACCAGTTGCTAAAAAGTATTGGATATTCTTGTTACTCAACTGACAGCCTCCGTGGCGTAGCGGTAGTGAACGCGGCCGCTACGCAGGAGGCGTGGGTTCGATCCCCGCTCACTGAAAATATTTGTGTTCATGAAATATGGGTATTTGCATTGGTCTGGTCGTGCCTCGGAGAGCACGTTAAGCCGTCGGTCCCGGTTGCCATAAGAACATCTATGGCAGTCGTTACGGGTAGTAGGAGCCCTCAAAAATCCAAAAACAGTCTAGCTGCAAAGCTTCGATATCGTCTAATGTTAACATTGGGATGTGGAGGTCAGATGGCAATCGCTTCACGAAAAACGGTCACGGTAGAAACCTGAGTGGATCGAGGGATACAAGAGCCGAGATGAATTCTTTTTTCACGTGTTAGGTACTCAACTTTTCACCATTGACTACGAGAAAACGATTACTCTGTGATTATGAATTACAAAAGAAGCAGCAAATTATCAGTAATAGCTACCGCGCGAAAAGACTCAGGGGTCTTTTCGCGTTCGAGAATATGAGTTTCATTTTCATCACTAGATGAAGTCATTTTATGATTATGAGACAAACATAAACTTTTACAAAGAAAATTACACAGAAAATGGCGGCATTTTTTTTTCATAATTTAAACTGAGCCACATTCCATCCAGCCAGTGATTACATTTAGGTGGCTTTTAGTACGTTTTTATAGTGAGAGTGTGCAACCTCTTTGCATGTTTTACTAGAATCCGTACATTCGCGCATGTTCCAAATTCAAATTTTTTTATTCACTCGGTGAAACAAAGAGCGTTTTATTCACTGTTTTTGATGAATCACGGGCCCTTTTTCGAGTGTCAATGGTGAAATAGTAGATTACCCAACAAGTGAAAAAAAGATGAATTCTTTTCGAGGCACTGAGTTGTATCCCGAGAGGAGCGAAGCTTTCTGCGGTAGAATCCCGAGCGTAGCGAGGGATTCTAGATAGAAAGCTGAGCGTTTCGAGGGATACAAGAGCCGAGATGAATTCTTTTTTCACGTGTTAGGTACTCAACTTTTCACCATTGACTACGAGAAAACGATTACTCTGTGATTATGAATTACATTTTGTTATGGATAGTACACAAAAGAAGCAGCAAATTATCAGTAATAGCTACCGCTTTAGCGCGAAAAGACTCAGGAGTCTTTTCGCGTTCGAGAATATGAGTTTCATTTTCATCACTAGATGAAGTCATTTTATGATTATGAGACAAACATAAACTTTTAGAAGGAAAATTACACAGAAAATGGCGGCATTTTTTTTTTCTTAATTTAAACTGAGCCGCATTCCATCCAGCCAGTGATTACATTTAGGTGGCTTTTAGTACGTTTTTATAGTGAGAGTGTGCAATCTCTTTGCATGTTTTACTAGAATCCGTACATTCGCGCATGTTCCAAATTCAAATTTTTTTATTCACTCGGTGAAACAAAGAGCGTTTTATTCACTGTTTTTGATGAATCACAGGCCCTTTTTCGAGTGTCAATGGTGAAAAAATATTAGAAGGACTTTGAGATAAGCACACATAAGTATTAGTGAAACTCCTACATGATTATTATGATAATAGGTCAGCCTCCGTGGCGTAGCGGTAGTGAACGCGGCCGCTACGCAGGCAGCGCAGGTTCGATCCCTGCTCAGTGCAAATATTCGTATGCATGAATAAATATTTATAATTTGCATCTGGTCGTGCCTCGGAGAGCACGCTAAGCCGTCGGTCCCGGTTGCTATACGAACATCTATGGTAGTCGTTACGGGTAGTTGAAGCCCTAAAAAGTTCAAAAAACAACTGTTCTATCTATTGAGATAATTTTAAAGCATTTAGTATGCTAAAATAATTAAAATAACAACGGTCTAGCTGAAATGCTTCGATATCGCATAATATCACCATTGGGTTGTGGAGGTCAGATGGCAGTCGCTTCACGCAAAATATCGAGGTCCAGCCAAATCCGCAGTTAAGACTGGTAAAGTGGACACCAGACTCCAAGATCCCCCAGTCTCCACTGGACATGAGAATGAAAAAAGTGAATACTTATTAGGTATATTATTTAGGTTGGTAGATACCCGTTTCCGGCGTAATTGACTCCCACACAGCCAAGGATTCAGCCTTCAAGTCGCTCTTCGATCTTGATGGACTTTTACGGAGAACTTTTTTCATTTTCCACCTTATAGATAATAGTTCTAAAGATGCCATTCAAATCCTTATCTTTAATTAAGTGATTTGTTATTTTTTTAACCTTTCCGGTATGCAAGTGAAAAGCTTTTTTAGCTACAATATTGTGGCTATTTCAAATTACCATAATTTATATTATTATAGCATCAGTTGTGAAAATAAATTTTTACGTTAGATGAAGTGGTATGTTAATTTTAAGTCTATTAGTTTAACCCTTTACCGCATGGATTTTTTAAAACTTATAAAAAAAAAATATATTGTATATTAGTCATTTAGGCACTTAGGAAAAATATGAAAAAAATAAATAAATGAGGATTCATTAAAATATTAATAAAAAACAGTTGGTTCCGAAATTGGAACAACATGCATTCAGGACAATAAATATACCGTTACCATATTTGTCACACTATGCAATAAAGGTTATAAATAAAATGGAAGTATGTATATATAATTCAGTTTACTAATCATAATTACTAGGTACATATTTTTATGACGTTTTGGTAGTAAGACAGCTGACTTACTACCAAAACCGTCCGTTCTGGAGGGGGGGCCTTCGAAGTAGAAGGTTGGTAAATTAAAAAGTCATCATCCTTCCCATCGTTTGCAATATCTACATCATCAGAAGAATCGTCGCTACAAATGTCATCCTCTAAAATAACTGTTTCAATAGGGTTAGAACACCATATTCTTCATCATCCGACATATTTTCATCCTCGCTACTTTCCGGTATAACGACAGCACTACGAGAAGTGCATACTGTTTTGCCTGCAATAAAATAAATTAATAATTATGATGTAGTTATTAGTGCATGATGTGACAAATTTGATCACAATATTTTTAGAACTTGAATGCATACTGTTCCAAATTTGTACAGTAAATTATATCTGTTATTGCATACAGTTCCAAATATGGAACAAATTAAAAACTGGTCATATAAACGAGCTGATGGAATAATACTTACGTTTTATTCCATAGAAATACTGTGGATCCATTGTTTTTATAGAAATAATAATGGTTATGGCCAAAATTTCACATAAATCACGTAAAATATGGGGTACAACTATCACAAACTCAAGCGCACGGTAAATTGTCAACTCGACTACTTCACTGACCGATTTTAACCAGTAACAATATTTTATTTTCAGTCTACCCACATTTTACAAAATTGTTATAAGTTAAACAAATGAATTAAAGGCAAAACAAGTCCAAAGATGGCATTAGTAGTCTTTTAAAAGGAATATATGTTAATGTTCCAACTATGACACGACATGCGGTAAAGGGTTAAGTCTATTAGCTATAAATTTCTAGCAATCTTAGGTACCTATGTTGTTTTTTTTTACAATAAAGCATCGGTTGCGAAAGGAAATTAATTACTTTCTTTAAATTCCCAAATATATGAATAATCCGTGAGGGGCCCGTGGTCCCACTGCTTTGGCCAGCAGTGCTATTCTCTAAATGAATCAGCTTATTTTGAAAATAGTTTTTTTGATTATTTTGAAACCTTAACGCGAGTGATTAATATTAAAAAGAAGTAAGTCAGGTTATTAAAAAATATATAGAATCAATACTATTGGAACTCAGTTTTTGATCAGCTACTATTGACGCTGACTGTACCTACATAGGAACACCCAGATTGGCTATGCATGCGTATCTGATGTAGGTACCAGGAAGCACCGATCGATCGGCACCAAATATTTTTTTTGGACTAGAATTTTTCTTGCTGACTACGATTTTGCCAAAATCTGTGAATCTTAAAAAGTTGGGGTAGGTAAGCCTCTTGATAACGTTTTGCTGTAGTTGACTACATATTATAACGGTTGCGGTACCTGCCCTAACGGCCCCGTCTCAAGGTGATTTTGTAGACGTTTCGGAGCGAATGACTTTGGGCAGTTTCGATTGCAAAAGCGAAGTATTGGCGAAATATAGGTATTTTTTTAACAATGTAAGTATGGGAATAATGTACAGGTGAAAGGCATATTGTATGAGAGTGGACACACGATGCGTTGCGGCGGCGGCGCGACGCCGGAGCGGTGTCGCTGCGTCGTTTTACATAGAAATATCTGTAGCATGTCACACGATGCGCTGCGTCGCCGCACCGGACTTGCAACCACCGAGACGAGGCGGGGAGGGGTGAATGCGTTGCGACGCCGGAGCGGCACCGCTCCGGCGCGCGCCGCACCGCCGCCGCGTAGTTGTTTATGATTTATAGACCGGGCGCTAGAGGTGTGAGTATGCAAAATGTGAGTACCGAATTTCGCCAACGGATTTAAGTGAAGAAAAGGTCCAAGAATGATAATGTGGATCTTGCCGGTCTTTTCTGGTCCATTTTTTTTACCCCCTCTTGTCTTATTCGTAAAGGAAATGTATTGAGTAGGTACATGATATAAAATCATTTTAATGAATATTTCCGTTATAATTTATAGTTTGTTCTAATGGTAAAAGTGAGGATGGCTTCTTAAATAGGTACTTAATAAAAAAAACGAAAATAAAAGTAATATTTAAAAAAAAAAAGTTATTCGAACAACCAGCGAATTCAAGCATAAATTTTCTTAAAGTAGGTAAAAAATACTTATTTTTAATTTTGACATTTGTTATTGATGCATTTACATAATGAATACAAACCAATTCAGATTTATTGCAATTACAAGACCTTGTGCGACAATTGAGGCTTCCGTCGACTGGGACCACAATTAAATTTATTTTAAATTTAATATTTTTCTTCCGGCGACTGGGACCACCCATAAAAAAGAACAAAAAAAATACAGTTAAAACCAACAACAGTACAGTCAAACAAAAAGACGAAGAGACGTATTAATTAAAGCAAAATCGGATCAATTCAAAAATATCATTGGCCTTAGTAATTTCTTTAATGTACACCAATAAAACAAATTAAAACTACAGTAATATGTCACCTTAAATACTAAATTCGAACATCATGTCAAAATTAATCAACTAACCCGCCCCGCCGCCCGTCACCGTAACAGGGGCAAAGCCTGACGCTAGCGGCATTGCCCCGCTGTATAGCAACGGCCAACCTCTGCCCCGGTATGAGGCGAAGCGAATGTCACCGGTTTTCTTGTAGCGGTTACTGGAGACAGGACGGTACGGCACACGTGGTTGGAGTATCAGTCGATACAAATGCTCTCCGGAGTATGTCGTTGAGAGCATGGTGACGCGGAAACCTACCCGCGCTTCTTCGACAAATCAGTGCGTTCTGACCGTCGCCGCCCACCATGGAGCCGCAGGTGCATTTATGGGGTTCACACACCTTGCAGCCCAGGTGGAGGGCCACTGCCACCCGCAAAGAATTGTCGTCCAATAAAGTGCCCAGGTGAGGTGAAGGCAGCGCGTGCAGCCATGCTCCCGATTCCGGCTGCGGTGGCATCTCCACCAGCCCCTCCTAAGCCTTCGAGCTGTGCCATCGTCCCGAGCGCGCTGGACATGAGGCGTGACAGGGCCTGACGCCGCCGAACTGCGGGCAAGCCACACTGTCTCGGCGTCCGCTGCAAAGGGCATGGTTACTCTGCCACCATTATTATGGAGGATGGCAGTAACAAGGTCCGCAGCCCCATGTGCCGATGCCAGCATAGCCGGCAAACCCACATCCCGCACGTACCTTCACGTACCTTCATGACTATTACATACACATATTCACGCCTGAATGCCCATATTTCAATATGTTTTCGGTCCCGTGTAACCAGTCTCAGGGGGCGAGCCTATTGCCGTCAAGTGGGCACTGTGTCTTAGGCTGTAGGTAGGTATATTTACTGACGGATGAAGAACAGCCCAGACATGACAGATGGAGTTCCCGTAGTCGAAGGTGACTACGGAATAAGGCTGTTCTCCATCCGTTGGCCCTATCCACCGCAAACCAACACTGTCTAGGAACAAATTGATACTCTAGTGCTAGTGTTAATGTAGGGTCCGCGTTTTTTGCATAACTTTTAAGTTATTTTAGGGGAAGCCCGAATATGTTTCTAATACCTACCATTGATCCATTCCCTGAGCCTTTATCCAACTCAGGATCGAACTTTAATACTTACCGTGAAGCGACTGCTCCCTGACCTCCTATTTGAAGCTACGGCGCTAATTTTAAACTAATAGTGAATGTTGACTATCACTATGATATTTTAAGTAACAGAGTTGATAACTTAGAATAGGTACCATCCAGGGTGCTACCAAATTGCATACAAAAAAATTCATTCAAATCGATCCAGCCGTTTAGGAGGAGTTGATGAGTGACATATACGATATATAGATGACATTTTTCAATCAAAGAGTTTTTTCTTTAAATTAAAACCAACCTTTTTTTGTTTGACTGTACTGTTTTGGCTAAAACAATAGATTTTATGATACATTTATAGGTGGTCCCAGTCGATGGAAGAAAAATATTAAATTTAAATGAATCCGGCAACTGGGACCGCGGTCCGAGTTAATTGTGGTCCCAGTCGCCGGAAGCCTCGACAATTTACAGTTCATTTAGGTACATGGGGGGAATTAATAACTCTGGTAAAGACGGCTTGTATAGTCATTTTGTCGTGGACGTAAGTCACTGTTGAGCTTTTCGTAAAAGTGTACTTTTATACATATATGCCTAGGTAGGTACCTACCTATATTTTGTAGCATTAATGATACTAATGTTGTCAGCAAAATGTTATTATATTTAATCATCGATATATGTTATATTAGCTTTTGCCCGCGGCTCCGCCCGCGTGGATGTCGGTTATCGCGACCAAACATAGCCTATGTCCTTTCTCAAGGTCTAATCTACCCCTATACTAAATTTCATCAAAATCGGTTCAGTGGTTAAGGCGTGAAAGCGTGACTGACAGACAGACAGTTACTTTCGCATTTATAATATTAGTATGGAAATATGGATTCAGGGTTGGCAGTCGGCAGCACGAGTGTGATGCCCCTGGTGTTGCATATGTCCATAGGCCACGGTGACCACTTCCCATCAGATGGGCCGTGTGCTTGTTTGCCACCTAAGTAGTATAAAATAAAAATGGATACAAAAACACGACTTAATAAAGCAACTTCTTTACGTCAATAGATGTAGAAACACACTAAACGCATACGCGCGCTATGCTTACTTTAAGGGCGCAGAGGGGATATGAAGGGAGCGGGAAGGGACCATCACACCCGGCGGCAAGATTTCTTTGTCATTATTTAGAGGATCAGGTATAAGAATCCGGTCATAGTTGCCGTCACTCGGATTTTGCATACTCAACTACCTCTAGCGCTTGCACTATTATTAACAGACATTACAACGCAGCTGGGGCGCACGCGGCGCCGCTGCGTCATAACAACGCAGCGGCGTCGCACCGCTCGTGTGCCCGCTACTGCGGCGAAATTTCTGCGGTGCGTCGCCGCAACGCATCGTGTGTTTCCGCTCTAAGGATTGTAAAAAAAGAAAGACGTGTGGCACTCGGGGACTGCCGCGGTAAAGCTATTGCATAGCATTTTTTATCAACTTATGCAATTATCCCCCCACTCCGACTCTATTTATACTATGACTTCGAGCTCGCACGAATCGAGCCGAGCTGCTCCGAAATCGGCTTGATTCGTGCGAGCTCGGAGTGTCAGCTTAGGTTTGGACCTGACCTGACTTGACCTTGACCTTGACCTTGACTATGACTTTGACTTGTGGCACTCGGGGACTGCCGCGGTAAAGCTATTGCATAGCATTCGGAGCAGCTCGGCTCGATTCATGCGAGCTCGGAGTTGGGGGTGTTACCATTTTTCGTTACGGAATTTCTGGATTCGGTCTCCACGCTCAAGGCCCGCGATAGAAGCTATGCAATAGCTTAAAAGGGTTTTTTCGCCAAATTAATACTTCCAGACGATTTTGCTATCGAAACTGTGTCCAAAATCTTTCACTCCAAAACGACTATAACATCACCTAGTATAATACACAAGATGGCGTGCGGCGTTTAGTCGGTTCGAGTCTAACGAGGCAAGGCGAGGGCGGGAAGGAGGTATCCGAGAGGAGGAAAATAGAAGGTAGATAGGTATAGGTACAGCACGCAAGTAGGTATATACTCGTACCAGTTCAAAAGGATATAAATTAATCAGTGAACGTGAACGGAAAAAGTGCAGCAATTTAAATAGTGAACATTTCTATCGAGAAGTATAGGTACTTGGTTGTACTTGTACAGTCAGCGTCATTAGTAACCGATCAAGAACTGAATTCCAAAAGGATTGACTCTATAATTTTTTTTCAGTAACCTGACTTAGGTATTCCTGAAAACGAAAATTTTATTTTCCCATACAAATTGTTCTTATCTGTCAAACATCTGATATTCCAATGACACCAGATTGGATAATTCTTTTCGTTTTGTGTTCGTTATTGTGTGGCCAAGGTTTGAATAAGAAAATTAAATGGAAGGTGCAGCGAGAACGGGATCAGAATCTAACATGGAAATTTGAATAATAGGTACAGTGGCATCGGGATCTGAATACCACAAGGGCGGAAAATCAGTACGAAGTTCGCCGGGTCAGCTAGTCTATCTTCTGTATAATATAAAAATGAATCGCTGAATGTGTTGCTAAGCGCAAATCTCGAGAACGGCTGAACCGATTTCGCTAATTCTATTTTTAGAATATTCATTGAAGTAGGTACATACCCACGAGGATGGTTCTTACGGAGATATTTTTTTTTTAAATTGTCTGAAAAGGTCTAAAAACAACACTTTTTTGTATAGACTACACTGGCCCGTGTAAAAAAATGATGGGTCATTTGAACCACCAGGTGACCTATATAGAACGATATAAGAACATAAAATAATAAGATTCAGCACTATGCCGTCACTTGTAAGCTGTCCAACTGAGTGCAGGTGAGTACAGGTACAAAGTACAGGTAGAGTGAGTGCATTTTGGTCATATATTTTTGTACGGCATTCTTACCATCGATAGATCCATGAAAAATAACAAGCAAACGCGTAGTGCTGTACAAAAAATGGTGAGCCACAAAGACGGAATTTTTATTTTATTTTCCGACATTACCAGGGTAAATTTGGTCATTTGATTTTGTACGGCATCAGTTTCATAATATTTCAATACTGCTTCTAATCCATTATTCCGCAACGCCGTACAAAAATCATGCGACATGGTGAAGTAATCGTGGGTTACAACCCCCTCTTCTTCACCTGCACTCAGTTGGACAGCTTACAAGTGATAGACTACTGGCCCGTGTAGAAAAATGATGGGTCATTTGAACCACCAGGTGACCTATATAGAACGATATAAGAACATAAAATAATAAGATTCAGCACTATGCCGTCACTTGTAAGCTGTCCAACTGAGTGCAGGTGAGTACAGGTACAAAGTACAGGTAGAGTGAGTACATTTTGGTCATATATTTTTGTACGGCATTCTTACCATCGATAGATCCATGAAAAATAACAAGCAAACGCGTAGTGCTGTACAAAAAATGGTGAGCCACAAAGTCGGAATTTTTATTTTATTTTCCGACATTACCAGGGTAAATTTGGTCATTTGATTTTGTACGGCATCAGTTTCATAATATTTCAATACTGCTTCTAATCCATTATTCCGCAACGCCGTACAAAAATCATGATCCAGGGGGAAATAATCGAGGGTTACAAACCCCTCTTCTTCACCTGCACTCAGTTGGACAGCTTACAAGTGACGGCATAGTGCTGAATCTTATTATTTTATGCTCTTATATCGTTCTATAAAGGTCACCTGGTGGTTCAAATGACCCATCATTTTTGTACACGGGCCAGTAGTCTATGACGGCATAGTGCTGAATCTTATTATTTTATGCTCTTATATCGTTCTATAAAGGTCACCTGGTGGTTCAAATGACCCATCATTTTTGTACACGGGCCAGTAGTCTAGTACTTCCATACAAACGATTCGTAGTAATACATACTTAAAAGTCAATTTGAACTTTAATACCATTACCTTAAAGTTCAAGTGTTCGTTAAGAGGTTCCGGGAAGGCAAAAAAATTGAGTGGCGTAAGTATTGTAAGAATTTCGACATCTATTGACATGGCGGTACGAAGTTCGCGGGGTCAGCCTAGTTATAAATATAACTCTAGGAACTCTAACTTTCACTCGTCGACGAGCACATTGCTGCTGGCTCCCGTAGAGCAATAGATCAATCCCATCATAGAATCGTCGCGTCGGCGAGCACAACCTTGTTCTATGATGTGATTGGTCGCTTGCTGCGGGCTCGTCGACTACTAAAAGTTAGGAGAATAGCGCTTTTTTTATACCACTTAGGTGGCAGTCAAGCACACGGCCCACCTGATGGGAAGTGCCGAAGTGGTTACCGTGGCCTATAGACATGTGCAACACCAGGGGCGTCACACGCGAGCTGCCGACCATGCTGCACGCACTGTTGCTAATAATTGAATAAGGACCACTTCCCTTTTTGTCTATTTTGATATAATTAAATATCAGTCACTTTAAAAACACAATATACCTAGTTATGAGTATTAATTTCACTTAGTTATTTATTAAATTATTTTTTGTTTCAGGGGGCCATTCCAGGCACATTCTTCTGGAAGCCTCGCTTGGGTCTGGACTTGACTGTACCGAGTGCAAGTAAGTACCTAGTCAAACAGGATTTTTGTAACTTTCTACTTATAAGTTTGGAGGTAAGTGCAAATGTTTGTAATGCAATAACGGTCATACAGCTGAACAGTTCTGACTGGAAGTTGGTAGGTAACAGGGATATTATATCAGTCTGAAATTGCACATAGGTTACTTATTACCTACCCCTGAAGTAGGATGTGGGCCTGTTAGCGTGAAATTCTCATCACAAATTCAACACGGGCGGTATCTACTGAGGGTAACAGCTAGTAATTAAATTGCCGTCACATACAGATGAGCATATTTATGAAATATAGATATCTTCCTACACGCGCTAGCATGGCATGCTGGAGTTGCCATACATGCACAGCAGCTCAAAGATTACAAGACTGGGACATCACACCTCGTACCTCCACAGTGGGTACTGGACGCCTGGCGGGCCGCGGCCCAACGATTGTCGTTGGGATGTTGTATATAGCTTGTACCAGCGCTGGAACTTCACTTTCGCGATTCAGGATTCGTAGTGACGTAGTAGTTCGGCTTGCTGTCGCTAGATGGCGCTGTGTACATGTGGTATCGCCACACAAGAATACCTAAAATAATGAAATATAACTTTTGTGTTAATGATTTAGTAGTAGGTATACCTACTACTAAGTAAATCACCAATGATGATTAACTTTTGCGGGTAGGTATTAGGGTTCCCACCTAAAATCTTACATAAGTACAAATATTCAGTTTTCCAATTTCTTTTTGCAGCAGAGAAAGTCTTGCCACCAAAGCCAACGGTAGATAACATGAGAGATGGTAAAGTAGTGGTCATCGAAGGATACCAGACGGGCTTGACCGTGCTGGCGCTGTCTGCTGCATACTCAGCGGGCACCAATGAATACCATCTGAACCCGATGTCACCTCATTTTTATACTGATTCATACAGATGGGCTTTAAGGCACTTCAATCTGTAAGTTACCCAAATTGGTATGACAATTTTTTTTAAAGAATATGGTAGGTAACCGAAATATAGTTTAATATACTGGCATATCTTCTATACTATTATATAATTGTAAAGTGGTCGTGTCTGTACCTACATTGGAGATATTTAAAAAAAAATACTTGGGTTATGTTATATTAACGATACTGAACACGAAAAAAATTTTTTTGAATTTCCTGTCTGTTTGTCTGTTTGTCCGCGATGGACGCAAAAACTACTGGACGGATTTTGATGCGGTTTTTTTTGTTAGAAAGGGCTTACTCAGACTTAAAATCTTACGTTTGTTTGATCGCAATCGGATGAGTAGAACCGAAGATATGAGCAAAGGTCGCGTTAACCGAGATGCACGCGGGCGGAGCCGCGGGCGGAAGGCTAGTATTGAAATAAAACCACTTTAAAGGATTCTACGCGACCATTGCTGCTGGAAAGTAGCCGGAACTTCGGGATTGTAAGTAATAAATAACGAATAAATCGCGATAGATTCCGGTAAAGAGTGGTTTTATTCCAATGAGTCATATTCGCGTAAACTTCAGAAAGCATCATACCGGCATATATTTTGACCCCAGTCACGTCACAAAATGTAAATGTAACCTATACGCGCAGTACCTACGCGTTTTTATGTGTCTTTTGAGGGGTGTTTCGGCGGCGGAGGTGCACAAGTCTAGCAAATCATATACCTATTATGCCAAACCAGTCCGTGCGTGCTGTATTGTGTTTATGGGACGCCATCAAGTCAATTTCATCTACAAACACGATTGACGGACGACTGACGAGGCTCTGGCGAGATTTCCCCTTTAGTATTAGGTTAGCTGATGACAGTCGCTCTTAACATAGCCGTACAAGTCAAACCAAACGGACGTAGGCGAAAGCTTTAACCCCGCGTTTACATACTGCCGCTCGCATTGCTCATCGTGTTGCCAGAAATATTCACGCGATTAATGCCCAAGCGTTCACACACGCGAATCATCGTGTTGGTCCCCATTACAGTATTCGCCCTTCAGTGGAGACGGACGTAAACGTATGGAGGACAACACTGTAGCAGTGTACGCATTATGCTTTTACAGCACAGCGAATTAATTAAATAGATTTATTAATAAAAACGATCACTTTCAACTACTATACACTTTCCGTAGATCGATATAAATATTTTTAAAAGTAAATATTCGAGGAGCAATAACGAAAGCCGTGTTTACTGATTAGCGCCATCTAGCGGTCTCGTATAGTTCATCGCGCTAGTATTGCCGCTCCTTTGACTCGCGCCGCCAAGCCGACATTCGCAGCAACATACGCGGCAGTACTCGCGGCATGACGAATATACCATTCACACCACGTCTCTGCCCACTTCTCTCGCCACTTCCCTCGCTCTGCCGCGAGTATGTAAACGCAGCTTAATACAACAGCAACACTAAGATGATTATGATGATGGGCGAGTAAGACTAGGTATGGACGCCTGGCCCCAAGGTGCAGTCAATGCTGTCAATGGACATCACATCACACTGGCCAGTGCCTAAATGACTTGTAAAAATGGTACAGGGCGCCTGGACTAAGAATCGATGACATTATATTAGATTTTTTTTTGTAGGACATTCTACACAACGCTATCTAGACCCAAAGTAAGCATAGCTTAACTAGCTTGTGTTATGGGTTCTAGATTGCAGATAAACTTAATTAATGTTGGAAAAGTTTTATTGTGAAAAAATAATTACAAGTTCAAAATAATACTAAATTAAATCAACACTACACACTATAATTAATAAAATAAACTAAATTAAATACATAAAATATTTACATGCATAATGCGTCGTGAAATTCCTCCACATCGTCCCCGACCGGTAACGTTCCCAGAAGGCTGGCAGCATTGCCACGTTGAATGGCAATGCTTATTCTCTGTGCAAGATAATAACCAGCCTTCTGGTCACGCGTAGCGTCGATCAGCCGCTTTGTTAAATCTTTGTATACAAAGCGGGCACTTGGGCCCCATGTCCCCAGCGTTTCAACCCCAAACGGCTCAAAAATATAATCACCTGTTAAATTACAGTATTTGCGCCGTTTGAGGTTTTCCGCAGATGCAGCAGCAGCGCCGGCACAGCCTGCTGTGCCTGAAAGATGTGAAGGCGCAAGGGTGTCGACGCATGTTGCATCCCACACCAAAGGCCTACCCATCTTCCAAGGCAGCAACGACATACCATCCGGTCTCTTGCCATCCTCACGCGCCAGCCCATTAGGTTCACGAATGGCTGGCACGCCAGCAGTGGCAAGAGCACGGCGGATAATGTCGTTGATGCAGGCGTGTCGTGATATGCGCCCAGCGCTTCTGCTGCATGAAAGGCCATGGTGCCCAAGGCTGTCGACAGCTTCACCGCAGTGGCAACGATGGGGAGAAACACACGGCGCTCCCAGGCGAAGGCAAGTGGCAAGGCGGAAAGTAGTATCGTCCAACATAGTACCTATGTTGGGCGATGGAAGTGCCTGAATCCAGAGACCTGACTCCCATTCCCCCACAGCCAACAGGCGCGCACGCTCTGAAACATGGGAAGACGAGCGTATCAAACTGTCTCTTACCAGCTTGCATAGCGGCGCATCCCATTGTCTCTGGGAGAAAAGGTTGCCAGGCAATTCAGTGTTGGGACAAGCAACCTTCCAAGCATGAATGGCATCGGACTTGCACGACACCTCAGAGTTAACCTGTGTATTTATAAGAATTTTCCTGGTTAACTCCTCAGTGCCGTGGACCGATGACAAAAATGCTGGAAGGCTAACATCAGTAATTTTGCGAACGCCGAGCCCACCCAAGCGAACTGGTAAGGACGCTTGGAGCCAGGCTCGGTCGTTCAAGGCCACATTTAGAATTTCGCTGAGAGTGTTTTGAAGAATGTTGTCAATTTTTGCCAAAAGTGTCAAATGTTGCCAAAATTGGGATGAACGAAGTGCATGAGTAAATTTAGGGACAAAAAGGCAAAACCGAAGTATAGTAAAGGCTGAATGAACACTTATTTTTTGTAAACGATCTGCAATATTTTCAAAATTTTGAATTTTTTCCTCAATAAATGAATGAAATCCATCTTCCAGAACTGGGGACCCCAGGAGGCGCAGAGAAGCTTTTTCCAGAATTTTGATATTGGGAGCTAAATGGTTAAATTTTTGTACAGTCGAGGGTCTGTCTGTAGTGTCACTAATAAATATTTCACATTTGTCTGAGTTGAGTTGTAAGCCAATGGATTGAAATTTATTTATCATAAGTTCTAAGTCTTGTAACACTGTTTGTACATCACCCCCTAAAGTCCCGTCATCTAGGTACCAGATGTTGAATTTTGAATTTAACTGTTGTATGATGGGATGTATTGCTAGACTGAAGATGACTGGTCCCAAAGGGTCACCTTGCTGGCAACCAACTTAATTAATTAATAGTAGAATTAATTTGCAAGATTAAGATTTAGGTATATTAAATTATATTATCTTGAATTCTCGGGACTACGATAGTTTTCTATTTTCGGAGTAAGGCCCCTCCGAAATCCTCCGAAAATCGAAAACTATCGTATTCGTTGACGTTTCGGCCACCTAGCTACCCCGAAAGTGTTTCGTGTTGTAGGTATTTCGTATCCGTCTTCGATCGTTTGACATTGAGGTTGTCGATCGTTGTCGGTGCACCTACTCCCAAAATACATTTGACGTTTTAAATGTCGGGCATTCCAGAACCCTACTGACACACTCAGTTACAATTATTTTATTTTCCTCAGATTACCACTTTGGATTTCTGGCACTGGTGGTAACTACTGCGAAACTCATAAACTATGGCGAAGACGATTCCTAAGGATGGACGCGTTTGTACCGGATTGGATTAAAAAGACGCTTTTCTTCGTAAAGAAAGAAGATTGGGAAAAAGAAGAAAAGGAGTTCAAACTATACCAAAGATTCGCAGAACCGGCATTCGGGAGATATTACCGTTATCCTAGTAAAGTGTTCAATGACTATGCGTCCTGGAAAAAAACAAGTTCAGCTGACCATTACTGGTCGTCAGGACCGTAAATGAACAAGGCAAGACGAGGTCATCACAAAGCAATTATTTCAATAATTGTAAGAGTGAAATATCAATAGTATGAGAAGCACTGTTCGGTTTATAACAAGGTTCATAAGGCGTGAATTGTGCTTGCAGAAAAGGCAAGAGGCAGAAGGCCGTAAGGTAATATCAAAGCAAAATGTTAAGTATCAACCTAATAATGCTCTGCAATAACGTCGATTCGTACGATTTACTTTGACCGGATAGGTATGCCTATCTGTAGGTAATAATTCACGCTCTTTTATTATAACAACATAAATAGAGAAAAACTCATAGATCTATTCCTTTCATATAGGTAGGTAATAGTTAACTATAATATTATTTTGATAATGTAGTATTTTGTTAAACATTGTTTTTTTTACATTAAGTAGGTATAGAATATTGTCAGTTACCTAAATTCTGCAAATGTGAAATATCTCAACAGCCTTATTTCGGCCATTATTATAAATAGGCGAAATATATTTTTTGTCAGCAAAGTTTATATTTTTTGGGATATAACTTTAGCCTTCGTGGTTATTTTTACCCGACTACGGCGAAGCCAAAGGAGGGTTATGATTTTGACAGGCTATGTATGTATGTATGTTCGTTTAATATGCCGTGTATGGTATCAAATTAAATAGCTCAAATAACACATTTCAAATATGCATAAATTATAGTTGTTGGGTGCCCCAAAATAAAATAAATAAAAAAATAAGTTTAAAACTAAAACCCGACTACTTAAAAATCTCATTATCTTATTTTAGAAGTTAGAGGGGGGGGGGGAGGGGGAGAGGCACACATTTTTCCACTTTGGAAGTGTCTCTCGCGCAAACTATTCAGTTTAGAAAAAAATGATGTTAGAAACCTCAACAGCATTTTTTAAAGACCTATCTATAGATACCCACACGTATGGGTTTGATGAAAAAAAAAATTTTTGAGTTTCAGTTCTAAGTATGGGGACCCCCAAAATTTAATGCTTTTTTTAAATTTTTGTGTGAAATTCTTAATGCGGTTCACAGAATACATCTTCTTACCAAGTTTCAACAGCATAGGCCTCATAGTTTCGGAGAAAAGTGGCTGTGACATACGGACGGACAGGACATGACGAATCTATAAGGGTTCCGTTTTTTGCCATTTGGCTACGGAACCCTAAAAATAACCACAAAGTCTAAAGCGGGAGCTCCGCTCCCGCGTTAGCCTTAGCCTCCAAGATGGGGCGCGCACTTGGCCGATTTTATTTATATGAAAGAGCGTGCCTGCTGTACCCCGGTCATTCGTCGAAATAAAACGAGGCTCGTATTTACTTGTCATAGTATATTTCAATTTGCATTAACGGAGCAAGTCTTTGGTTTACAATACAATTGTTAATATTAGAATCCGTAAAGATTTACATTCTAGTCCTATGAAATTTGTTATTATAAATTCATTCATTACTGAGAAAGAAGCCTGTTCCAGATTACGACTAAAAGGTAAAAACGTATGTACTTAGACCCAGCGGTTTGTGTACGGTTCAGAAACTCAAGTTTTGAACAGATTGAGGTCTCGCTTACATTATTTTATATTTATTTTTTGCGTTGGATATTTTTTACCATTTTTTTACGAATTTATTAGATACGACACGATATGTACAACCCACCGCTGTCAATGCCATCGTGTATTGCCATATCTGTTTCCTCATTGAACTGGTTTCATTTACCTACACTCATTAGACACAGGCTTCGTTACATGACATCAGTATTCACTGGTTACAAGGAACTTCCAAAATTATTATTGTAATAAAAAAAAATCTATATAATCAGACCTCAACTAATGAGATTCCTATATCTTATTATTTCCAAGCAAGACTCTCACTGACTCAGGAATCCAACGTTACTGTCAGCATTAGATATAAATATTAATAATTTTAATATATAAATGCAGTAAAGAAGTATAAAGCGGTATTTTGTCCTTGTTCTTAACATTAGATACTTATCTTACACTAATAGTAACATGTAAAATATGCTAATATTCTATATATATTGGTTGTCACAGGGGATACGCGTTACATTCACGGGTCGACGAAGGAAACCATGATGTAGCGCGTGCCTTTTGTGACAACCAACCCTTCGTGAAAGTGGGTCAATCGTCCCGGGTGCATGAGCAACCAACCCCGCTTGGTGTCGCGTACGGAGCAGTTGTAGCGAATGAAGCGGCAACCACCACCCTCGTAGTCTACGTCTGAAACATTGAAATAGAGTTACTAGGTACTATTATAAGACTGCCTTTCATCTGAGATGTGCTATGCTACGTTCTTATGGATGCATTTGATATCCACCAATCATATTCATTGGTCTACATAGCAATCACACATTGCGACCGGAATCGGTGAGCACTGTGCGGTATGAAAGGAACTTCATCCCTCGCACACTCAAGCTGTCGAATGAACTCCCCGCGATGGTTTTCCCAAGCGACTACAATATGGGGTTCTTCAAGAAGGGCATTAGAAGGTTTCTTGAGGGTTGGCAGCGTTTCTTGAGGGTTGGCAGCACGAGTGTGACGCCCTTGGTGTTGCATACGTCCATAGACCACGGTAACCACTTTCCATCAGGTGGGCCGTGTGCTTGTCTGCCACCTAAGTGGTATAAAAAAGCATAGCACTGGTGGAAAGGGATTCAGCTATTATAATCTATGTTTTTTAAATAGAAAGATGCGTGCGATGGATGGAGAATATATTCGAATAGGCTATTTGACAACATTAAAAATATACTACAAATTATGGTCATCCTATTAGAAAATAACGTTAAAAGACCTACGAGACTACAATTTACTCTCAAATATGTGTATTTTATGAGAATTTCAAATATAAAAATGTTATATTTTGTTGATTTATTGTCTATGACAAAAACGCTCGTGATTGGTCAGAGCTCTGGGTGACGTCATTGCTACAAAATATCTCCAGTTGTATGAGCTATTATTGTTTGTTTCGGTGTTATTATTTGCTTTTTCCTTGATTATCGCGAGTTTTATGGACATATTTTGTGACTAAGTTCGAAATGGATACAAATTTTGTGCGAGCCGATGATAACAGCAACTTACCTACAATAGAGTGACGTCACAACTCACACGCATCGCCATGTTTAAATATCCTAGCGCTTTTCGCGCACTTTTCAACTTTAGCATTGATTTTTTAACATAATGCATTGTTTTTTTACAGAAATATTAATGTGGTATGTTTATACTGTAATAATCAATCATTTAAAATGGTTTTTGAAAATTATTCAAATAGCCTATTTTGAATATTTGTAGAAAGTTTCATAAGACATTTTACTTGCTACGCTACATAGGATGGTATAGTGGAAACGGTCACATTGTTTCATAGCTTAGCTTTTAAAACCTCGTAGCATAGCTGCATAGCACATCTCTGGTGGAAAAGCAGCCTTAATGCGTAAATTTGGATGGATTGAAATAGCACATAAGACTTATTTTAACCCGGGAATAGCTTTTAACCCTGCACGAACGGGGTCTGTGTAAGATCCTCGTCCGTCAGTCAGTAGGTGCACCTACTTGCAGGATGCCTCAGGCCCCTATATCTTGGTGGAGCCTAGTATATCTTGGACAGTTGCTATGGTTAAGGTGGTAAAACTGCGTTAGGATAAACGTCAAAATTACCAGCAAATTATGTGCAGAAGAAAACAGTTTATGTTTCGTTCAAATTGTGCAAAGTTACGTTCTAATGTCTAACCCATCAGTCAAAACGCTAGGTTTATATTGACAAATGGGCAAATTATTTTGACTATAGTTCTTAGCGTACTGCGGTGAACTAGATAGCGTTAGATTTTGTAGAATAAACATACATAGTACTAGATGTTATAGCGTGATTTGTCAGTGAGTGGTATTTCGCTTTCGTATTATCGGTATCGCTAATTATATATGAAACCCTATTTCCATTGTCACACATTTAATTCACCTTTTCCAAGCATTAAACACTTTTTAATAGGAAGAAAAATGAGTAGGAAAGTGTTTCATGTGGGTAGAGTCGTCAGCTAAAAACTAGTTAGTATAATAGTACCTTATATAAAAAGTCAAGAGTGATATACTAGACTATTCATACTGTTGATTGATGGCACTTGGTGTAAGTTATTATTATACATTATTGATAACACACTTGTACTTTTCCACAATATTTATTGTTCTCCTAACCGGTTTCACCTCACGGCATTCTCAAAGGATTACATTATTATTTTTTAATTTAATTATTAGTATATCGTAATCTTTAACAAGCCAAATGTTCTTAATCATCAATGTAATCCTTTGAGAATGCCATGAGGTGAAACCGGTTAGGAGAACAATAAATATTGTGGAAAAGTACAAGTGTGTTATCAATAATGTATAGTGATATACTTACTTGGTGTGTTCAAAGCCAAATTGATAGTGTATGTTGAGGAGTCATGATGTGGACGCAGGGACGGCTGCTCGTCAGGTCTGTATCGAACCACGAAGTTCATGATCGACACAGGAGGCTGTGGAGAACACCGAGTTAATTACTGTTGTACCTGCTAGAACGTTGTAGTGTACTAGCTAGCTATCGTTTATTCACTAGAAAGTTGTGGGAATAGATAGATTACCTATCGTTTACTCGCTAGAAAGTTGTGGGGAAGATAGTGTACCAACTAGCTATCGTTCACTCACTAGAAGGTTGTGGGCGTAGATAGATTACCTATCGTTTACTCGCTAGAAAGTCGTGGGGAAGATAGTGTACCAACTAGCTATCGTTCACTCGCTAGAAGGTTGTGGGCGTAGATAGATTACCTATCGTTTACTCGCTAGAAAGTTGTGAGGAAGATAGTGTACCAACTAGCTATCGTTCACTCGCTAGAAGGTTGTGGGCGTAGATAGATTACCTATCGTTTACTCGCTAGAAAGTTGTGGGGTAGATAGTGTACCAACTAGCTATCGTTCACTCGCTAGAAGGTTGTGGGCGTAGATAGATTACCTATCGTTTACTCACGAGAAAGTTGTGGGGAACATAGTGTACCAACTAGCTATCGTTCACTCGCTAGAAGGTTGTGGGCGTAGATAGATTACCTATCGTTTACTCGCTAGAAAGTTGTGGGGAAGATAGTGTACCAACTAGCTATCGTTCACTCGCTAGAAGGTTGTGGGCGTAGATAGATTACCTATCGTTTACTCGCTAGAAAGTTGTGGGGAAGATAGTGTACCAACTAGCTATCGTTCACTCGCTAGAAGGTTGTGGGCGTAGATAGATTACCTATCGTTTACTCGCTAGAAAGTTGTGGGGTAGATAGTGTACCAACTAGCTATCGTTCACTCGCTAGAAGGTTGTGGGCGTAGATAGATTACCTATCGTTTACTCACGAGAAAGTTGTGGGGAACATAGTGTACCAACTAGCTATCGTTCACTCGCTAGAAGGTTGTGGGCGTAGATAGATTACCTATCGTTTACTCGCTAGAAAGTTGTGGGGAAGATAGTGTACCAACTAGCTATCGTTCACTCGCTAGAAGGTTGTGGGCGTAGATAGATTACCTATCGTTTACTCGCTAGAAAGTTGTGGGGAAGATAGTGTACCAACTAGCTATCGTTCACTCGCTAGAAGGTTGTGGGCGTAGATAGATTACCTATCGTTTACTCGCTAGAAAGTTGTGGGGAAGATAGTGTACCAACTAGCTATCGTTCACTCGCTAGAAGGTTGTGGGCGTAGATAGATTACCTATCGTTTACTCGCGAGAAAGTTGTGGGGAAGATGGTGTACCAACTAGCTATCGTTCACTCGCTAGAAGGTTGTGGGCGTAGATAGATTACCTATTGTTTACTCGCTAGAAAGTTGTGGGGCAGATAGTGTACCAACTAGCTATCGTTCACTCGCTAGAAGGTTGTGGGCGTAGATAGATTACCTATCGTTTACTCGCTAGAAAGTTGTGGGGACGATAGTGTACCAGCTAGCTCTGGTTTATTATCGATGACACAGGGCTAGTTTATGAGCTGCTAGTCGGTGGTTTAAAAGTTAGCGAGTGAGCGAGTAAGCGTATTGACAACTGACAAAAAAAAACGAGCGAGTTTAAACTGCTAAAACGCAACTAGTTCACTAACAGCGACGTTGACATACAGCTGGTTATCTAGCTTACATGAAAAAACGCCAGCGATGGCAAGTAAATTAGCCCAATTCAAAAGCATATTGTGAAAAAGCTCAATGACACGGAGCGAGTTTAAAAGCTGCTCGTATTCTCGGTGGCCCTTAACTACCCCAGTGTCATCGAGAGACTGAAGATGTAAGTTGATTGTGATGATTGTTTTGACTCACATTGTGGTAATATCCAGTGAACACCATCTCTTGTAACGGGCGAACGAACTCCTTAAGTATATGCAGCCAGTGTCGGTCCAGCCCGACCTGACTCATGTGGATATCACGAGTCGGAACCGCTTCATACCCGCTCTCTAGACGTTTGTCCTGAAATTATAACTCACTTGCAATGGTTGAAACCTACTATGGTTTAAAACACTAGCCACCGGCGTTCCGTCTGTATGGAATATTGATCCCGTGTTTGCCATTTTTGCCTTTCTTATTTTCTTTGTTCGTATGGCAACCGGGACCGACGGCTTAATGGCGAATCGTATGCGCAGAGGCTCGTACAGACGATTTAATAGACACACACAGACGACTATGCTGTAATTAGAAAGCGTTCGGCACTGCATTGGCACCACTCCGCTGCAGCTCCAACAGTCTCCTGGGCGTGTTTAAGGACCGGTTGGACTCCCCCTTGTTGCGGCACTGGATGACGCTCCACACGTGTCACAGGTAGTGGAATGTTATTGTTATATAGAAATTACTACTAACATTAGTTCTAAAGTTAAATTGTTACTAACACTATGGACCGCTGGTCTGAGAATAAATAAATTTTAATTTAATTTAACGTGCTCTCCGAGGCACGACCAGACCAATGCAAAACCCATATTCATGCATATAAATATTTGCACTGAGCGTCGATCGACCCCCGCCTCCTGCGTACCGGTTGCGTTCACAAGTAATAAGTAAATAAATACGAAAATTATAGGTACACAAAATGAACATTACCAGGATGGACCTCACTCATCTGTGCCCCGAGCGTATATTCAAATTCGTGACGAAAACGTAACGAGCGAATAGAGCAATGCAATCAAATGCTGCGTTCTCTCGATACGTTGACGTTACGAATTCAATTTTTTTTTGTGCTCGGAGCAATAAAAGTACAGAATATTTTTTTTAGATCTCAGCCGGTTCGATTAACGTAATTAATTAAAAAAAAAAAAAAAAACATCCGAATTGAGAACCTCCTCCTTTTTTGAAGTCGGTTAAAAAACTCGCTTACTACACAAGCGAATTTTTGAAAATGTTTATACGCAAACTTGTTTTTTTTTTATTATAGGAATGTTTGCTAAAAATTGCTATCCAGTATTTTTCCACTAGGTAGGATTGATGTTATCCTGTACCTTGTAGATTGTGATGTTTCCATCAGGTGGGGTTGAAAAATTCTACCCTGTACCCTGTACATCGTGATGTACCGTTAATATTTTGTCAGTGCAATCCTGATTGAAATAAACAAAATCATATAAAAAAGTATCTTCTACGTACACTATTACTGCCATCGCTCCATTGACCAAATGCTTCCATTATGTCGATCCATTGTACGCAAAACTGTTTGGACATGAGAGGAAACCAATACACGTCTGGACATGGCTGAAACAGAACATAGTAGAGTATAATAATTTTATGACACAAATTTCTTTTTACACAAATACTAGGGCTAGCCTGATTGTCGGTGTGTAAAAAAGAATAAGATGAGTTGCGAATAGGTCGAGTTGCGAAACGGGACAAGTTGCGAACGGGAGAAGTTGCGAACGGGACGAATTGAGAATGGGACAAGCTGCGATTGGGACGAGTTGAGAATGTATGACGAGTTGCAAATGGGACGGTCTGCTTCAGACCCCTTTCTAATAGTAGAAAATCGCATCAAAATCCGTTCAGCAGTTTTTACCTCCATCGCGACATGACAGCTTCTGCGGTGTACGCAGTTTTTTTGCACAGGACGACGTTCGCACGTAATTTATATACATTCTCAATATTCCTTTACATAAATCATTCGTACAGTAAAGCCGAATCCTAAAGTTACATATGACAGCTTAACCACAGGTCGCTATAGCGCTATATAACCTTGTTGTGTCGTCATTTTTTCAAATCAAAATTCAATAATACCATATCTCCCTAATTAATTACAAACAAAAGATATACATTATCATTACATAACTCTAAACTAAAAAAATTGTTTCCTAATATTAATATCATTTCAAATGCTAGAAAACATTTTATTACTCATTCTGTCATACGCTTCTGCATGGTTATATCGTTCGGATACATTATATTCTTAATTGCTAGTGTATGTCACCTCAAATAACAGTATAAAAACAAATAGTGGTAATAGCATACTGTCAATGTTGAAAATAATAGTATAATTTGTTTTTACATTTGATTTGCCTTTTTATTGAAAACTGGCTTTTGACCGCGACTTCGTCCGCGTAAAGTTCGGAATAGACTAAGATATTTGTATGAAATTCAAAGCAATGAGCAGTTTTCCAGTAGGTATTTATAGCGTTCCCAAAGACAAGCTAGATGGCGCAGCCGGCACTTTTGGTAAGAAGAGTGTGGCGTCACATCTAGTGTTCCCTAATTTATGGAAAAAATGTTCTTCGGTTTTGTAATGATTTACTTTACATAAATAATTTGTAATTTTTCTGATACAATTATTTTAAATATAATATTATTATTTTAAATTACAGACAGTGACGCGAAAAGAATTAAGCGTTTTATTATATTTTATCTACTATTATAATATGGGTAAATGAAATTAAACTTTGGCAACATCGCAAATATCATGCAAAAATACTACAAACAAACCACAGAGTACATTAAAATTACCAAAAGCTATGCTAGCGCCATCTCCTGATGATATAAAAACCAACTGATTATTATACCTACTGGAAAACTGCTCATTAGTATGCTAACTATTCAAATTAATTATGATAGGAAAAATAGAAACAACTTAGGCACGACTCGTACCCGCGACCAGTCCCTAACAGGGGGAATGCTCTGACTACTTCAGTCAATTGTTTGGGCGGAGTAATCACTAAACATTATCATTAACATTAAAATTTAATTATAATCAGACGTCCGAATCGATAACATTATTGAAAATGAAATAATAATTATTTCATTTTCAATAATGTTATCGATTTATCGTAATGTAATCGACGAATTTGTCACTGATGAACAGTGATAGCGATAGTTCAGACGATGAATCCGAATAATAAAAGGATTTACATTATTTTAACTTGTTTTATTTTATGTACAAAAACCTGTAAAACAAAATATAATAAAATTAAGCCAAATAAATTAAAATAAACTGTTAATTACGTACTTAGTAACAAATAGTCACAGCGATACAAGTATAGAGTATGTTTAGGTACATCACTAGTAATACCAAATTGACATAGGTACGTCATACGTAACTTTAGGATTCGGCTCCACTGTAATCTTCTAATATATATAAAAAAATGCCACTTTTCGTTGTTAGTTTATAACTCAAGAACGGCTGAACCGATTTGGCTAATTTTAGTCTTGAAATATTTGTGGATGTCCAGGCAAGGTTTAAACGGTGAGAAAATAGGTGCAGCGAGAACGGGCAAAATATGGCGGTACGAAGTTCGTCGGGACAGCTAGTCTAATATATAAAAATCAATGCCACTTTTCGTTGTTAGTTTATAACTCAAGAATGGCTGAACCGATTTGGCTAATTTTAGTCTTGAAATGTTCGTGGATGTCCAGGGAAGGTTTAAACGGTAAGAAAATAGGTGCAGCGGGAACGAAAAAAATATGGCGGTACGAAGTTCGCCGGGACAGCTAGTTGAATAATATAACTTCATATTGCCTGAGCTTATCTGGCGGTGTGAAATTATATTAACACTAGCTGCCCCGGCGAACTTCGTACCGCCATATTTTCGGCCCGCGTGGTATTCAAATCCCGTTCCCGCTGCACCCTTATCACTTAGGGGGATGAAAAATAGATGTTGGCCGATTCTCATAGATACCGGATAAGCAAAAAAAATTTCATCAAAATCGGTCAAGCCGTTTCGGAGGAGTATGGCAACGAAAACTGTGACACGAGAATTTTATATATTAGATGTATTTATAATGTAAAGGATTTTATGGAAAAAGAAATGTTAGGGAGTTCCTGAAGTATTAAGGAATAGAGAGCATCACTACATAGATGTCATTCATCCTACAATGGTGGCTTTCATTTCGACAGCCTCGAAGATACTTTTACACGTGAGACACATTGTAGGTACCCTTGATCGTAGAATTGTAGGAACCCGTGAATGTACGATTGTAGGAACCCGTAATGCAAGAATATTAGTTTTTAACACTTACCATTAGAGGTTTCTTCTTCTCATCAAAGTTTGCAAGATAGTCTTCATGCAGATAACGAGTGGTCCATTCCATTTTGTTATCAAACAACTGGTACATATCAGGGTGAGTGCGACTAATGTCATATGACTCTGGATTGACTAAGTGACCGAATTCCATTTCATTGCTGACATGCATGAATACGCCCTGGAACACAAAATTAATAATTATGTATTAAAAAATAAAAAAACCCGACTGCTGTCTAAAAGATTGAAACAAGCTTGATAGCAGGCGGTACCCATTTGCCAATCATAAACCGAAAGAAATTTAATGGGTACCGCCTGCTACCAAGCTTGTTTCAATCTTTTAGACAGCAGTCGGGTTTTTTTTTTAATAATTAATTTTATTTTAACCTTTTTAGTTAGGATATGACATCTATATATTTTTGTAATCTCCTTTTAATTCTCTTCATTTTGATACCCTACTCGATAAATTTGAATGACAAAAAAAATTTTGCCAACATATTTTAGCATCAAAAATCTACCGTATAGTTTTTGTTGGAATTTTATGTACCCTATGACACTCGGGAGATGAATACCTTTCATTTGAGACCCTATTCATCAAAATCCGTCCAGGCGTTAGGCCTGTAGAGGGGAACAAAGAAAACTACATACATACATACATACATACATACATACATACGCGCGAAACACATTACCCTCTCGCTGGCGCAGTCGAGTAAAAATAGTCATATAGAGAAATCAGAATGTCTGAGAATATGTCATTTAGCGCATCTGTCATATATGACATATTCCCGTTAACCTATCTCACTAAGCTAAATGGCTTGTTTTAGGAGCGAGTTCACGTCGATATTGAAATAACTAGGATTCGAACTCGGACTCTCTCGATCATAAGTTCGGTCTACAGCTACCGAAGCTACAGGCATGGAAATATAAAGCTAACTTACCAAATCTCTTAAGCTGGCGCAAAAAGCCATATCTGGATCCAGACCTTCTTTAGTGTAAGTCACAGCTTTCGCGACTGGAGTCCTGAGCACCGACATCTTTACCAAGTAACAATTGGTGATGAAAGGCACGTTCCATATTCCTCTGTAATCATAATTAGATTTTCATAAATAGTAGTACTTTTCAATCTCAATGTACAGGGACATCATCATTATTATCTTATACCCTGGCCACATCTGCCGAAGGACTGATGGCCGTTGGAGCAAACGAGTCCTAGAGTGGAGACCGCGCGTAGGAAAACGGAGGGTAGGACATCCCCTAGCCAGATGGACCTACGACCTGCGAAAGGTGGCTAGGACGGACTGGATGCGGAAGGCGGAGGATCGGCAAACGTGGCGCACATTGGGGAAGGCCTATGTCCAGCAGTGTACTGCAGAAGGCTAATTGATTGATTGATTGACCCTGGCCACGTATCTTGGACCTAAATCACGAGACAAACAAGAGCCTGGCTCGCGCGGCTTGATGTGTATTAATCTGTGCTTGCTGCAGTTGAGCTCGTACACCGCAGTAGCACCCCGTGCTATCCTCTAAAGAGACTTGAGAAACATGTACTGTGCGTATGGGGCTGCCCATTAATCACGTGAGGCTCAACAGGGGAGGGGGGGTGTTCGGAAAAATCACGAAATATCACCAGGGGGGAGGTAGGGGTATATTGAGATATCACGTGTATTTATTTTTTCTTATAACTCGTGATTTTTGTCACGATTCTTAGTTTTCTAGTATTAAATAATAAATAAAAAAATACACGTGATTTTAGCTAGGGGGGGGGGGGGTTGTCTAAAACCTCACCACGTATCACCATGGGGGAGGGGAGGTTAGAAAATTGCTAAAAAAACATCACGTGATTAATGCACAGCCCCTATAGAGCACATAGGTCCAAGATTTACTGGGTGATTTTTTATTCGTTTCGGATAAAAATATTTTGGGCATAGTTTCGTTAGCAAAATCGTGTGGAAGTACCTATTATTTTGGCGAAAAAAAAAAACCTTTTTTTTACAACCCATTATCAGTATGCCCGTACATTATTCCCATACATATTTTTAAAAAAAAAAGACGTGTGGCACTCGGGGACTGCCGCGGTAAAGCTATTGCATAGCATTTTTTATCAACTTATGCAATTATAATTACTTACGTTAAGCGGAGCTACTTCGGAGCAGCTCGGCTCGATTCGTGCGAGCTTCGGGGTGTTAGGTTTTTTTCGGTACGGAATTTCTGGATTCGGTCTCCACGCTCAAGGCCCGCGATAGAAGCTATGCAATAGCTTAAAAAAATTTTTGCCAACTTAATACTTTCAGAAGATTTTGCTATCGAAACTGTGTCCAAAATCTGTGTAACCGAAAAGACTATAAAATCACTCAGTATGTCCGGAAAAATATCTTAGTTATATTGCCAGTTGCATCCTAGACCCTGCCTCGCTTTAGAGCCTGAGGTCTCCTAACTCCTTCTCCTCATTGTGGTTTAACTTATATACGGTTTCTTTGGAAATGGCTGCCATTTAGGTTCTTAACTCCGAAAATAAAGAATGCGACACAGCTTGTCCGTAGGTGTACTGACATGCAAGTGAGGTTGACGTGCCTCTCGCAGCTTTTGGTGAGGCCCCAAAAGCACCCACACCATTACACATACCTACCTATACTTATTCAATAAAAACGAAAAGTTTCATTGGTAACCAAGAATAACAACGAACAGACCCTAAAGTTTCTAGAAATTAGGCTTACTAACACTATTACAAGTTTTTGCGTAAGTAGACAAAAGAAGTATCTGGAAGCCAGCAGGGCCAGGCAGGAGGTCACGCGATATGGTGATCCATTGACCTATGTTCAAATATATAAATATCCTCCATTTATAGTATCGTCGCGTCGTACGAAATGCGAAAGGAAATGACGAATGTCGTACATCACATAGGGGAGACAAGGGCCCTCCTGCTAGCACCTCGTCATTAGCCAATTGAAAGATTGGCGCAACAGGAATCGCCGATACCTCCAGTTGCACTCAGAACTCGTACAAGAACATACCAGAACATAGCATCGCACAATTTTGTATGGGATTACACTCAACGTTCATCACCCAATCTTTCATAAGTTGATAATACAAATGTTACTCATGAAACCTAAAGTTTTATTAATTTTGCTAATAATTTACTCTATTTTTGTCGCTACGGAAGCACGACGCGGGCGGCCGAGGAGTAGGACAAAGTCAAAGGTATGAACTATTATAATATACTATTTCTCTCATAACCAAGTACTACATAATGGATAAGATACTATATAAACCCTTACAGTTTTCCTATTCGTGATTTGTTTAAGTATAATTATATTCTACGATGAATTTTATCCGCACAATCTAGATCCAAAGCAAGCGTAGCTTAAATAACTTGTGTTCTAGAGTGATGATAAACATACTTAGATATATTTTCTTTTATTAATACATATCTACATATTATATATAGAAATACCCAGAGTGATGGAAATAGACGGTCAAAGTTTACAAATAGGCATGCATTTGCAATAGGGAAAGGAACCCGGGACCAGTGACGGCGAACGCTTTGCCGCCACGCCACGAATGTCGTTATTTATGTTTTCACACTCAAATAAAATCTTTCAAATTAATGGCAATCAGTCAATCATTTAATTCATTTATAATTATTACAAATTATATTGTTTCTTCCTCAGGTACAAATCGGATTACCCATAACGGGAAAGTACAGGGATCCGGAATCAGATCAATATTACAACAACAATGATGTACGCCTTCTGTCAATTTCAATTTTTTATTAAATACATATAACGTTTCAACTGCTATAACATAATAAAATATTTTTACAGGGAGCTAAAATTCTACTCGCGTCTCACTTTGATCTTGAATACGTGTTGGGTCATAAAATCGCGTTCCTGTGTATTGCCAAAGGCTCGCCCCGACCTCACATTACATGGTTCAAGGACGGAGTGGAAATTTATGCCCATCACTATCTACACGTAAGTTTATTAGAATCTGCATAGCGATCTAATCATTTGCCTGAAATTATTTTGAGTGTGTATACATTATTGGGCATTAATTTATCTACCTACGACTGAAGGTTTCCTATGATTCTATCCTTTTTTAACAATCAGAACCATCATTTACTAAAGCGAGAAATACAGCGGGCGCCGATCGCCACGTCGATTCCGCCGCGTGCGGTCAGACTCCCGCTCTCACTCAGTTCTGATTGATAGAAATGGCAAAAACAGGAAAATGCTATTTAGTGCTGTCAGTTGTAGTTCAACCCTACGGGCACCGACCATAGTGCTGACACACACTGAAGTGTTGAAGCTTGCGTTTTCTATCAGGACCGATGTCGCCGCTTTCTTGCTATTAACACAGAATTCATACAGAACTTAAACTTCATACACGTTCGTCAATGGATGCTCGAATTACACTTTAAAAAGTAACTTATTGTATTACTGCAAGATTAAAATGTAATATGTAATAACACGTAATACTATCGCGCCTCTTTGTCGCATAATATGTACCTATATATATACTTCTTAATTTATTAGTTCAGTAGTTCTTTTCCCATGCTTTTAGAATTCCTGGGGGATTCATGACTTAGCGATTCTTATCTTTTTCTCGTCATCTTGTTCCCGGTAGCATCCGGGTCTTAATTTTTGTACAGTTTCCTTACCAACTCTGAGAGAAAACCCCTACCTTACAACGATAACTTAGCGTTTCACGTGTGGTACAAATATCTAGGTCTATGGAATCAATATATTATCTACTTAACTGACGGTAAATCGAGACCTATATTGTTAGCAGTTCAAGAATATTCGTTATTATCTACGTTTGTGCTACGCAACAATTATCGCATTACTATCAATGTACTGACAAAAATATGAAATAAACAAAAAAGTGCCTTTTAAGATAAAACTTTATCAGTTGGTTATTTTTGCGTTTGTTACCGATGGAATATATCAATGAATAAACAAACGATGAATTAATAGTGACGTGTAAAGAAACATAATTATGAATAATAACTTATAAATCGGTGCCACTTTGATTAAAAGTACCACCCGTTTAAAATACCAACGTCGCACGAGGCAAAATATGTCAATTGACGCGTGTGTTAAACATTTTAAACTATGATACACACGCTTCAGATCTTATAAACGACTACGTCTCCTATGATTCGTCACTAGGCGCGATTGTCAACATGAAACATCTATAAATGATGATTTCTACTAACTTTGCTTAATAAAAAAATCGATCACGCAACCTCTCGATTGCAAATTTTTTTGGTTTTCTGAAATTTTTTGTGTAAGTTAACACTTAACGATTGCAATTTTGTTTGAATCCTAGCGATTATTAATTTTTGACTGCCTCTGTGGCGTAGCGGTAGTGAACGCGGCTGCTACGCAGGAGGCGCGGGTTCGATCCCCGCTCAGTGCCAATATTTGTATGCTTGAATATAAATATTTGCATTGGTCTGGGTGTTTCTATGTATAATATGTATGTATTTACAAAAAAAAAAAAAGTATCTAAGTATTTATATCCGCATTCTAGATTCCATAACACAAGCTTATTAAGCTTACCATGGATCTAGATAAGCGTTGTGTAGAATGTTGTAGAATATTTATTTATTAATATTTTTTTGTTATGACAACGCGACGGAAGCACTGAAATTGAAAATAACACTATAATAACAATAACACTGGTATAAAATTATAGGTAGGTATCTCGGCCAGTCGGAAATCACGTATTCGAGATTGTTATTCCAAATGGTAACGAAACTTCGATAAATCTATATTGTAATGTAATACGATTTAAAATCTTCCAGCACATTACAAATCAATCTATGTAGATACAAAATCGGTAAACAATAGCTGTACTTAGGTATGCTATATCACAACACAAATCTAAACAAATTGGCATGACATTGTAAGGCATTCTGAGCTAGCTAGCACATTATAGTCGTGAACATGCAAATTGAGCTAGTCTGTAAATGACATAGAACCAGAACAACACATAGGTACATACCCCATATAAGATGTTATTAGGAATATTTGATTACGATAATAATGTCGATGTGGTAGATAAATATCTCTTCCGTTCAGTCTAGCTTCCCGTCAGTTATGCGTTTTGTGACCCCAAAACATAGGTAGTGCAAGATTCTAAGCCAAGAGAGTTTTATAACCTTTTAACGACTCATTCTGGGATTTCCATATGGTTTGCATAATTACATAAACCAGATTTGGACGAATTTATAAATATTAGTTATCATGCGAAATAATTTAATACATTTGAAATACTACGAGATTCTACCTAACTGATGTCAAATGAAATTTAAAAATGCGCGACCGATAGCATTTTGAAATTTGCAAAACGTGTTGATCGTCTTCCCAGCTTATGTTTTAAAACTAATGTATTTTTGTCTAGATCCATGAATGGCCGATAGGCAACGACCGCGTGAAATCTAAGATAGAAATCGATCCGGCCACGCAGATGGACGCCGGCGTGTACGAGTGCACGGCAGACAATATGTACTCCATCGACCGCCGGTCATTTAAAACGGATTTCTCCATCGCCTTCGACTGAGCACGTACATACACCATGTACTCATATTCAATTCATCAAGGCCCCTATTTTCCAGTTGCAAATTAAACAGACAGTGGAAAAACACAGCTTCCAGCGGACGACAAAATTACACCAATATCTATTTAAGACAAGTGACGCACAATAGATGTTATGAAATTTGTCAGCACGATGAACTGCTCTGATTTACATTTAATCGACACCATACACTATACAGAAGCCAGTCATTGTCCTCATTGATAGACAAAACGCATACACGCATATACGAGATTCTAACCTCATTTGTTTAATGAAGCAAAGACACACGTCCCTCTAACGTATTGATATTGTGAATATTGAAATTTATAATAGTTATTTAAGTAATTAAAGGTCTTTAATATTAATTGTTTTTGAAATTTGGTACTGGCAATGGCAGGTGCAATAATGGGTAACCCTTCAAGTGCAAAAATGGATCCTGTAGTGATGTACAAGCCTAGAGGCGTCGAGTCCTATTTCTGAAGCCTCGAGGCGGAATGGCAAGACTCAATGAGCTCGGTAAGCTCGGAGTCCCGAACCTAGCCAAGCCGCGAGTTTTATGAGCCATGGCTCGAGGCTTCAAAAGAGTTCGGACCTTCAAAAGAGCTTGAACCTATCAAAAGAGCTCGACACTTCAAAAGAGCTCGAGCCTTTCAAAAGAGCTCGAGCCTTCAAAGAACTCGAGTCTTCAAAAGACTCGTAAAACAAGCTCGAGTCTTAAAATATCAATCAGAATTCTATCTATATTTATCTTATCTTGCTCTTGAAACTTATTTATATATTCTTCTTATTCTTATTCTTCTTATTTTAAAAGTTTACATAATATAATATACATAAGACATTAGTTCATTTCGTAACAATAACCTGAAATATTATAATTTTTATCGACTCACTGTTTCCTGAGACAGGCCTTCCCGCCTGGTTTAGGAGACAGGATTCACAACAGTGAACATCTGGGCAGAAAAGGACTAGTGCGCTTAAGAGAAATGCTTCGAGATCGACCGAGCGCTCAAAAGAGCTCGTGCCTTCAAAAAAGGTTTGAGTTTTCAAAAGAACTCGACCCTTCAAAAGAGCTCGAGCCTTCAAAAAAGCTCGAGCTCTGAAAAAGACTCCCGAGTCGTCGGGCGCCATACAAACGAGGCGAGCCTTGTTAATGACACCGAGCTCTAGGAAAAGGGACTCGGACGCCTCGAGACTTGTACATACATACATACATACATACTTGTACACTAATCCTGATGCCACAAACACCTGAGTGAATAGGGTAGCCAGAGCTCACAGAGAGGTTTTGTGCTGCCAATGGAAAGTCCAAAGGCTTGTCCTACTTATCTTCTGCGCTGCCGGCATAGAATCTCTCTGTTCTTACAGGGCAGCAGGAGTGTGACTCCCCTGGTGTTACACGCGTCCATAGGCCACAGTAACCACTTTCCATCAGGTGGGCCGTGAGCTTGTCTGCGCCCTAAGTAGTATGACAAAAAGATGATGATGTATCTGAGAACTCGAGATCAGCTCACTTTTTTTCTATCACACAACGCATGAATTAGCACTAACAGAGAGTCAGTTGGCAATCGTTCTGGCATAAGTCATAATAAACCAAATAATGGAAAGGAGTAGGAGAGTGAACCCCGGGCTCTAAATTGCAACCGGGATTGACATAGATGATGATGAATAAAATAAAAAAAGATGTCATGGGAACTTACACCCGTATTCACAAACAATACTTCGCTATGCGTACTGCCAAAACTGTGCAAAGAACGACAAATTCTCAGTGCGTTCGTTTTGGCAAGCCTTTTTATTCATTGATAACACTTAAGTAATACTTCGTTGAGGGAACGCACTGCGTTAGATATTGCTCCGTGATGTTTGTGAATTAATTTTACCAGCCCTATGCGCTCGAGCACACTATAAGACCTCACAGTATCGTTTGTGAATACGGGTGTTAGTCAATAAAATGCCAATATCACTTACTTTACACCTCTGTAGACAATGTCCATGTAATCAGATGACCTGGCGTAGAAACCGGCAGAGTTAATAGCGCCCCAGAAGTTGGACCATGCGTGTCCTGGCCGCACAAGCATAGGAGCTATGACGTCATAGCCCGAAGACAGCAAGTAGCGCAAAGTATTCGCCTCAAGTCGTGACAGACTGTCAATTGCGAAGAGATAGTCGCACGCACTGTTCACGCAGCGGTCCCTAAAATAACAATACAAATAAGCATCCTAGGTAAAATGCAAGTAAAAATAAATTCCTTGTGCTTTGAGGCGTGGTGGTATGGCGCCTCACCTGCCACAGTACATATATAAAATTATGTTTTTTGTTTTTATTTTTACTTTTTTCTTTTTGCGTTCTGGGTCTTTTTATTTTGTACTGTAAATAACATAACATTTCCACACATGTCACATAATATGTAGTTACAAATTAGTACTCTCGCCCACATATAGATTAATTTATGCCCGAAATATCTGTATATATTCCCATAGATTATTGAATTTTTATCAGTATATAAAAT
This sequence comes from Eilema depressum, assembly GCA_914767945.1. Classification (NCBI taxonomy): domain Eukaryota; kingdom Metazoa; phylum Arthropoda; class Insecta; order Lepidoptera; family Erebidae; genus Eilema; species Eilema depressum. The sequence goes on along the minus strand of OU612012.1, from coordinate 43,216,003 downwards.
CAATTACACCGTATCCGTATCTATAATGCAATCGTCTATCTATGAACGTGTTCTTATAATAGGTAGGTACTTGAAAAGGTAGCTGAATAATGAAGACATGTTGACATGATTCGAAAATCAAAACAAATCTCCAAATATGTTATTAGTAGCCGTAAAACAACAATCGACAGTTTTTATGTGCCGGTAAATATCTCGATGAAAAATTCGCGTACATTGGCCAATCGATCCATTGGAAAGGGCTAATCAATTGGAAAGGGCTATCTTTGAGCTAGTGACTGATTTAACGAGATCTCTGATTGACTAATTGGTGTGCCTAGGCCGTCACACCCCATTGAACCAACTAAGAGAATTAAAAAAAGGCTTTCAACGCAGCTGGAGTACATTGGTTCAAAGGGCTTGCATCATTAGTTCATCAGTAGACCTTAGCACCTTTTACTCTTAATAGTAAGTGCTTATTTGCCTCTACTACACTGACTCCTATGTTCAGGATATTTGCCGGTATCTATAACTATATTGTGGAATGAAAGTCAGTCTCCATAACACTAATTTTAAAGAAAAGAGAAGATCTTACTTGGCAATATTCCTGGCTTCAGATTCAGCAATAAAGTCGTCGGGTTTAATTCTCTTGGCTGAGGTATAATACTTAGAATGGGCTTGGAAGAACTCATCCACTTCTGTCTCGTGATATTCAACATTATTTCTTAGCAATAGATGAATCTTTTCTTTTGGATAGTCTGTAGTCAAAACTTGATCTAAAAACTCTTTTAAGAATGGTGTGGCTTGCTCTATAAATACTGCTATCATAATAGTTGGTAAATCATCCTAGAACAAATTAGACAGTCTTAAAAAAAACCGTATACCGGACCGATACTCAGTCGTGAATTACGAGTTGATAGGTACTAGTTCTCAGTACAGATTCTATCCTAGAGTTGAATTTGAGTGGAGATTTCATGAACACTGAGGTGATTTAGAATCGGCCGCTGTCGTTACATTTTGGGAGTAAGACTCTACTGCAGGCCAATATACTTGCTTATTAACGGACGAAGCTCTGGGGCAGGCTTCTATCCAGAATTTTCCGGGGTTGGGATGTCAGACGGCGTTTGCTCTGTCTAAAGTCAAGATAAGCCAAAAAAGTATAAGTGTAGCAGTCAGTGAAGACCTAGGTCCACAAAGTACGAGCTTTGGGTACAGCCTGGAATCTGGACTACAAATTACAATTACAAATGGACAAAAAGATTACAAGTTAGGGATGTACGAACAAAGAAATGACTGTGCACTTTTACACGTTTATTTGTATATAAAGCAATATAGAAAAACTGCAAGTAGAAAATGTTACCATATTGTAATCAGAAATTTGCTTACCTTTAATATGACCCTCTTCTCGTTGCACAAAACACAACCTTCAGTGCTAGACCATGCTTTGGCTAAATAATTACCAAAGTTATTTAGAACTAACTTGGAAGGTCCATTTCCATGTAAAATAAGAGGTCGTTGTTTAGTAACTACATTCTCAATGTATGGATGAGATTCTGTTGTGTTCGTTTTTAGTTGGACATCAGCTGTGAAAACGTATGAGCATGTATACAGGGTGTATCATTGATAACTTTTTAAGACATTCTCAAATGAGATTTGAACTTAGATTGAGATTAAAAATGTTCGTATGCAATATAATTAGCGTAAAAAAATAGAATTTTTATGCAATATTTTAACTGGCTGCATGGAACAAACAATTTGGTTTTTATTTGAGACCACCTACATGACCGGTACAGACTAAAATTTTAATAAAAAAAGTTGCTATGTCTCCTTGTATACTTATACAGATTGGTGTGAAAATCCATCACCTCATTTATCCAGATTTTTGTTCAAAAAACTTGTCTTATATAATTGTAATTATGTATATAACATAGAATCAGAAATCAGAACTGTACAAACCTATGATCCACAAAAATAAATAAATTTGAATTTGAATATAATAAAATATTTATACTCACACAAAGCACCATTAAGATTTTGGAAAATTGCAGAATTATGATCCAGTGATATTTTCAGTGATTCCCTCAATTGATTGTCCAAATATATCTTAGTGTAATACAACTGATCATCTTCTTTATTACTTACTACTTTATAATTAACTATAGCGTGAAGCTGTGTCAAGTAGCCTAAACAAAATGTACGTAATTAAGCACAGTATTTAAAAACAGGAAAGCAGTCCCAGGGCTCCGAGCCGAAACTATGCTAGGATGGTGATTGTGAAAGTCATCATCACCATGATCACTTGGATGCACCTGGGTCAAGTGGTAAAGTTGGAGCCCGGGATCACCCTGACCATCCCTGGAATGATTTATCTACTAATGTTTTGAATTTTAATCTATACATAGTTATTTAGTTTAGTAGTTCTAATGTAAATATGTATTGTGACTTGATACCAATGTTTGATACTCATTGTTTAGGACCTATTATTATGAGATAATTGCAGGACAATGATGTAACAATTGATGTTGCTGGACAGAATGTTTACAGCAAATGCTGAACCAAACAGTGGCAGATAATAATAAAGTTTTTTAAACTTCTCATAATTTAAGACTGACACTTCTCATAATTATTGTCTCTAAAGCTGCGTTTACATACTTGCGGCAAAGAGAGGGAAATGGCGAGAGAAGTGGGCAGAGACGTGGTGTGAATGGTATATTCGTCATGCCGCGAGTACTGCCGCGTATGTTGCTGTGAATGTCGACTTGGCGGCGCGAGTCAAAGGAGCGGCAATACTAGCGCGATGAACTATACGAGACCGCTAGATGGCGCTAATCAGTAAACACGGCTTTCTTTATTGCTCCTCGAATATTTACTTTTAAAAATATTTATATCGATCTAAAAATTCGCTATGCTGTAAAAGCATAATGCGTACACTGCTACAGCGTTGTCCTCCATACGTTTACGTCCGTCTCCATTGGAGGGCGAATACTGTTATGCGGACAAACACGATGATGCGCGTGTGTGAACGCTAGGGCATTAATCGCGCGAATATTTCCGGCAACACGATGAACAATGCGAGCGGCAGTATGTAAACGCGGGGTAAGATATGGGTGGGAGGAAGATTTTTTGGGTACAAGCTCATTTCTAGCTACTAACAGGTACACCTGCTGATGAACAATAATGAGTCAGACTTTACTGTCTGGGTTTGGACTTCCGAGGTCATATGAAGATAGAGTCCCTAACAAAAGAGCTCACACAAGCCACATAAAAAGGGGAGAAAGCATAGCAGACCCCGGTCCGGCAGAGTCCGGACTTCGAGCCCCAGATACAACCAGGAACAACATTACAATGATGATGACTTTAGTTCAGAAGTAACATAAAGCATTTAGGGAGAGATTTCTAATGTTAGGTTTACTTACCTATAAATCCTCCAGAATTCAGGTACGGACTAGAAACTTCTATCTTCGGATATGATGCGGCAAGTTTAGCATCAGGCCAACAAAACTGTTCCGCAGCAAATAACACCCTTGTGTTTGGGTACGCCTGGAATTTTTTTACTATTTCTTCGATGCTTGCCAAGAACAACACATCGTAACTGTAAGAAGAACATTATTAATGAGTTATGCAAAGGTTAATAAATTAATTTAGATCCCATATTCTAGAATGGTACTTAGTCATGAATCTTGACTTGAGACTAGCTAAATACAGTGTATTCTAGAGTTACACTTGAGTGGAGATTTCATGAATGTTCAAGTAATTGACATAGGTCTAGCATACAATCTTTACTTAAAACTATTTACAAGTAGACTCATTACTGAGTTAACTGAGTATACTAATTACTAAATAAATAAAATTACAAAAAAATACCCATCAAATTGAGAACCGCCTCCTTTTTGAAGTCGGTTAAAAAATGATTGACTTTGGCACAAACCTGTCAGTAAATAAGACAATAGTTTCCGGGCTACTGTTCTCCATCATCTCATTCAGTTTATCTTTGAGGAGGTTGATCTTTTGCCCTCCACCTGGGAAATTCATGTCGCCGCCAGACCATATTATTGATTTGCCAAGAACTTCTACATCAATTCCATAAATCTTGGCAGATCTCATAAATCTCTCATAGCCATGATTCTCTTCAGTTGCAACTGTTAGCACTTTCACTCCTGCAACAAGTTTAATTTACCAATATGAATATAGGTATTAGAGGATAGAATGTGTTTGAATTTGCAATATAACTTCGCTGAGACATAGCACTATTTTAGTTACAATTATCACACATGCATATTGCCTTTGTAATTTAAATTTTGAGTAAACTGTTAAATCAAGGATAATTCTCTTCTTATTGAATCACAGTATGTAGCCAAAAAGAAAGAGTTTAGCAATGCAGGTGAAATATTAGAAAACTTTGAACTAATAAATGAAGGTATATAATAAACCATGCAACAAAAATAATATATGGACGACTGATAATGAGTTACTTTAAATACTGAGTGGGCGACTAAAATACTGAGTGACCCGTGATACAGACAGTGTGTTGCTAAATTGTGAAGTTATGAGGATTCGAGTATAGAGCGCCCCAACTTGGATAGGTTAGGTTAGAAGGCGGGAGCGGAGCGGAGTGGAGCTCCCGCTTTAGCCTTCGTGGTTATTTTTTTATAACCATCCATAAATAGTGGCTCACTTAGTATTTTTGTATGCCACATTCAGTAATTTTGACACCCATAAATTGAATAAAATGATTCTTCACTATAGCTGCCAACCTATTATTTTTACTACCTTTTTGGATTGATTTGTGGCCGCGTTAAATACAGCTCATAAATAAATATCTAAAAAACATCATAAGCAGATTACAAAAACAATAATCGCACAGATTAGCAAACTGTACCTAATAAACTTTTTTGTTTTATTCATTATCCCAATGGATATGGGCCTTCTCTCAGTAGAAGAGATGTCAGGCCCAGAGAGTTCTTCATGACATTCTCTTGACAGACTACACATAGCTGATGAGTTTGTATAAAAAATTAGACTCGAGACATTCAATTCGTTCAGTGCGTTAGTCTGGTCAAATCAGAGGCCACCTCGGGGTCTGGCTGGGGTCCACTTCAATTCATGTAGTGTAATACTATCCCACTTGAGAGCGTAGTAAAAGTAAAAGCTTTTTGCTTTTCCAGTAAGAGAGTGTAATATTGGAATTCTGACTGTTTTCAGTAAGTATACTTCAGGCATTTGGCAGTACTTATTGAGTCAATTGCTTGCTTGTGTGATATGTTACTAGACTATCAAAGCTTTGACCTCAATAAGACTGATAATGAAAATTTGAGCTGCTGTTTCTTGTGAACGGCAATTTCATACATAATTTTTGTTCTAATATTCAGACTTTTGATGTCAAGTATGAATAATACTGTTATACAATCAAACAAACAATATTTTCTTTTCTGTAGACAACTAGGGTCCACAAAATAAGATGGTGAAATGATTGCTATGAGAACTGTGGTCTCAAAGGGAAAGGTTATTTTTAAAAAGTAAATTATATTTATCTGATAACAGCTTTGGTTTCACAAAAGAATATCAGAGCATTTTATTAGATTATTAAGTGATGTGAGCTTCTAAGTGGTTCCCCATTACAAATAATTGTGTATCTGACATAATAGATTACAATTCTGTATGAATGGATAAATGCCTAATTATTTTCATTATATATAAAGTTTTACTATGCCCAAATTTTTTCTTTCAACTTAAATAATGAACTAAAATATAGGTACTAACTTAAAGCTTTTTTGGTTACCTAGCTGCCCATGACAAGCAGTTTTGTAGCCAAATTCTCTTAATAGGTATTACAGCATAGCCTTAAAGTATACTGCCTAAATTTTGATGTTGGACTTATTGACACATAAATTGTTTATTATAAAATTAAAAACATCTTAAGCCTCACATATAAACTGAATATCTTATCTTTATGCAAACAAAAATTAAATAACTTAAATTCAACTACAGAATTATTCAACATAAGACTTATCAAAGCCAAGCACATCTTTATGTAAGTACAATAAAGGGTATCTAACTAATAGCACAATAACAACTTAAACATGTGTTAAAGAATTTGCATGAGATCATTTAATTGTGTGACATGCTCAGCAATAAACTACGCCAGCTATATTCTAATTATAAGAACATACCTGCTCCTTCTGCTAACTGAGTGATAACTAGTAATTGTATAAGTTGTATTAATATTATTTTCACAGATCGGTGCATGGTGAGAACTGAGTTCAGTGGACTTCCTGACAGTACAAAACGCACATAAACTGGAACTCGTTAAACGAAGCGCGGCTAAAGGAACATTCGTTTACGTTTCTCTTGTTCCAGATATGTGTCCCCGTCCCCGCTTCCGAGTCGATAAGCTTCCAGCGAGTCAGTTATAAATACATAACGATAAAATTTATTACACAAACGGTTGTAAACGTCCCCCGTTCACGCCGCCTTGGCTGCATATGAGATCATTGGCGTCGTGGGAATGGTTTTATATTTCGTTGACGCTGACATTATTATCAAAATATAAACGTATAATCAATCACATACACATAAGTATACAAGCATTCAGTCCTTCACTAGTAAGTAAATACAAAACATAACGATAGAAATACATCACACTACAGTGATGAGTATTATATTTTGGACACAAGTATCATGTATGTCAAACAAAGTTCAAGATTAGAGATCTCAAAGAACCTATAAACATTGAAACTGGATAAAAAACTAAATAACCAACTTTATCCAATAAATAACCAGAAGAGAACACTGTCAAATCTTCTGTCAAGTCAAGTGTCAGTTTTCATCGCACAGACAAAAAAACAAAGAGACATAATAATACACGTACATAATATTATAGCTACCTCCGCGCCCGCCCCCGGCTAACGATGATGTGCCAGGGCCGGGTCATGAATCTCATGAATAACATTTCAATTTTCATCTACGGTTGAAAGATACATGCGAAGTCAATTTTAAATACCATTTTCACTGTTAAAAAATAATTAAACAAACATAATGGCATAATTTTATAATTATTGCCAATTATTGCAAATTATTATATACAATAGAAAATATTTGTTCAATAGCAAGAATTGAGCGTAATTAATATCAATGTGTCACCTTTTTTCGATTTTCAATTCTGAAACCTACAAAATACCGCAGCCATAATAAAAATAGCCCTGTAACAAAGCACACTCACCGGCGCGGCGAGGCGAGTGGATTTGGCATAAAACCGTGAACTGTCTCATCAATATATTGTGGCAGTCGAGGAGAAATCGTGCATTCGAATAAGATTCAGATTGTTCAGATTGTGTGTGTACGATAGCTGCAGTAGCTGATTTTGGAGTGGAGGTGATCGTTTCACAGACATGTTGGTGCTTACTTGCTGAGAACAACGCAGCGTATCCTAGAGCAACGCGGGGGCGTCGCGTCGGTCCTCGCGTTGCTAAGATGCGAAGGCGCAAGCGTCAAAAGTGTCAAATCTTGTTTATACGTAATATTTATTTTATTTGTAGTGTCTTTATTAAAAAATAGTGTAAGTGAATCCTATGTCTGTAAACTTTAACGGCAGTGACAATGTGGATGTGTGTTCAGGTCAACCCGCTTCTTTTTTAAGTAACCTCGTGCGCTGCCCATACTGTTCCCAGGCCCGGTTCTTCAAAGGTGAGCGGGGCTTGAAAGTGCATATTGGCAAAATCCACAAATGTCAAAATGTACTTCCAAGTCCCACGATTCCTGTAGATAGTGAAGTTCCACCTAACTCCACCCAAATTCCTTTTTGGCAATCCTTAAGTGAAATGAAAAATTCCATCCCGGTTTTAAAGAGAATTCCCAGAGGCGCAAGGCCCTCTGTGGCTCAAAATCTAACAACCTGCATCAAAAATGTCGTTAATATCAACTCCATATCGGCCTGGGAGCAATTGCTAACCTTCCCTTATAGAATATTACACATAAAAAACAATAGTACACAAAGATCTTTGACAACCCAAATTAAAGAAAATTGTTCTAACACTACGTATCATTTTGAATCAAAATTAACTCATTTTTATAATTCTCAATCCAGTAAATTTAAATTTATAGAAAATAAAATAAGGGAAGGTGATATCAGGGGAGCATCGAGGTTACTTTTTAGCAGCGATGTGGTGGCACCTTACTCTCCAGACACGCTCGCGGGTCTGCAGAGTAAGCATCCGCCGGCATCAACTGACCTCTCTTTCCCTGATCCACCAAATGCTGACACTGAATGTCTCCATATTACTGCCAAGGACGTTTTCGCAGCCGTTTGCTCTTTCAGGAGTGGATCAGCTGGAGGTCTCGACGGCCTAACCCCTCAGCACCTTAAAGATTTAATGTGCCCGAGCGCTGGGGAGGCTGGCGATGCCCTTCTGAAGGAGCTAACGGCGTTAGTGAACCTGATGCTCTCCGGCAATGTGGACGAAGGTATCACCAATATTTTATATGGGGCCAACCTATGTGCGTTGCGTAAGAAGGATGGTGGCATTCGTCCCATTGCCGTAGGAAGCACCTTACGGCGGTTGGCAGCCAAAATTTGTTGCAAGTACTATAGTACCGAGCTTGCAGCAAAATTCCAGCCCCTTCAACTCGGCTTTGGTTCGAAAGGGGGCTGTGAGGCTGCCATACACGCACTTTCGACGTACCTTGGCAGCGGTGAAAGTGAGGTCATTTTGAAGGTTGACCTGAGGAATGCCTTCAATTCAGTGAATAGGGATACTTTGCTGACCCAAGCAAAATTAGAAACCCCGCATATCTTTAAATTCCTTTGGCAATGTTATAGACACCCGACAAAATTAGTTTATAAGAATCATCTTTTGGAATCAGCAGTTGGTTGTCAGCAAGGTGACCCTTTGGGACCAGTCATCTTTAGCCTAGCAATACATCCCATCATACAACAGATAAATTCAAAATTCAACATCTGGTACCTAGACGATGGGACTCTAGGGGGTGATGTACAAACAGTTCTACAAGATCTAGAATTCATTAAAAATAACTTTCAATCCGTTGGCTTACAACTCAACTCAGACAAATGTGAAATATTTATTAGTGACACTACAGACAGACCCTCGACTATAGAAAAATTTAACCAATTAGCTCCCAATATAAAAATTCTGGAAAAAGCTTCTCTGCGCCTCCTGGGGTCCCCAGTCCTGGTAGATGGATTTCATTCATTTATTGAGGAGAAAATTCAAAATTTTGGAAACATCACAGATCATTTACAAAAAATAAGTGTTCATTCGGCCTTTACTATACTTCGGTTTTGCCTCTTTGTACCTAAATTTACTCATGCACTTCGTTCATCCCAGTTTTGGCAACATTTGACACTTTTGGCAAAAATTGACAAAATTCTGCAAAACACTCTCAGCGAAATTTTAAATGTGGCCTTGAACGACCGAGCCTGGCTCCAAGCGTCCTTACCAGTTCGCTTGGGTGGTCTCGGTGTTCGCAAAATTTCAGACGTTAGTCTACCAGCATTTCTGTCATCGGTTCACGGCACTGAAGAGTTAACCAGGAAAATTCTTATAAATACACAGGTTGACTCTGAGGTGTCGTGCAAGTCCGATGCCATTAATGCTTGGAAGGTTGCTTGTCCCAACACTGAATTGCCTGGTAACCTTTTCTCCCAGAGACAATGGGATGCGCCGCTCTGCAAGCTGGTAAGAGACAGTTTGTTAAGCACAACTTCCCATGTTTCAGAGCGCGCGCGCCTGTTGGCGGTGGGGGAGTGGGAGTCAGGCCTTTGGATTCAGGCACTTCCATCGCCCAACATAGGTACTATGTTGGACGACACCACTTTCCGCCTTGCCACTTGCCTTCGCCTAGGAGCATCGTGTGTTTCTCCCCATCGTTGCCACTGCGGTGAAGCTGTCGACAGCCTTGGGCACCATGGCCTTTCATGCAGCAGAAGCGCTGGTCGTATATCGCGACACGCCTGCATCAACGACATTATCCGCCGTGCTCTTGCCACTGCTGGCGTGCCAGCCATTCGTGAACCTAATGGACTGGCGCGTGACGATGGCAAGAGACCGGACGGTATGTCGTTGTTGCCTTGGAAGATGGGTAGGCCCTTGGTGTGGGACGCAACATGTGTTGACACCCTGGCGCCTTCACATCTTCCAGGCACAGCAGGCTGTGCCGGCGCTGCTGCTGCATCTGCGGAAAACCTCAAACGGCGCAAATACTGTAACCTAACAGGTGATTATATTTTTGAGCCGTTTGGGGTTGAAACGTTGGGGACATGGGGTCCAAGTGCCCGATTTGTATTTAAAGATTTGGCAAAGCGGCTGATCGACGCTACGCGTGACCAGAAGGCTGGTTATTATCTTGCACAAAGAATAAGCATTGCCATTCAACGTGGCAATGCTGCCAGTCTTCTGGGAACGTTGCCGGTCGGTGACGATGTGGAGGAATTTCACGATGCATTATGTATGTAAATATTTTATTAAGTTATTTTAATTTAATTAGTTTTAATTAATTTAGTTCCTTTTTTTTAGTTTTAATAGATTTTAGTTTAATAATTAATGATGTCAAAATAATAATTCAATTAATAATATCCAATACTTCAAAAAAAAAAAAAAAAAAAAAAAAAAAAAAAAAAAAAAAAAAAAAAAAATTTCTTTTGACATAGTTCAATTCATGCAAACATGATCTATTATACATAAACACAAATCGATTCAATTTTATTGATTTATGATGGATGTTACAACGAGAGGGAGATACTTAAAGCTCATAAAAAAATAATAGGAAACTAATAAAATTTAGCAGAATCAAGAACAAAATTGGAGACTTGGGCATTCAAAATGCCCATATTATTATGTAATTATGCCCAAGTAGGTAGGTACCTAAATTATTAGTAGATAATAATTACATACACATAGCTAATATGACTTGGGTATGGGTAATATTCGACCGTCTTCTATCAATCATAATAGGTAGGTAATATTGGCATTCCCTATTTAAGCTTTATTTCTTCATGCGGTCCCTAGGTTTTCTTTTATTCGTGCATTAATCAATAAAAATAAAAAATAGGCACGCGGTCAGCCGCATGCATGGGCCTTGTGACTCTTATTATTTATGAATAAATATTTATGATGAGGTAAGTATAATAATGATTGTACATATCCACAATAGTTCACCTAATTCAGATTACCTAGCTAGCTAGCTACCTGAATTACCAAAAAAGGGACGAGCTCGTACGTAGGTGCACTCGCGCAAATAAATTCATTAAGACAGCTATTACTCATAATTTGGTTGGGTTATTGTAAATTCGCCTCAGTGAATATTCGTCTCAGTCAAAAATAGTAGTAAACTCGCCTCAGTCCATTTAAAATCATATTTCATGTGCGAAAATTCGTCTCACCTTACTCACATTTTAAAAGGGCTGCGACGAGTTTACTACTCTTTTTGACTGAGACGAATATTCACTGAGGCGAATTTTGGTTCATCAATGAACTTAGGTAGGTCAGGGGAAATGGGTGAAGTGGCCCGCACCAAAGGGCGGACCACCCGTCCGGCCAACGGCGTCCCCAGCTGGAAGTAAGCAAGTAAGTAAACTTAGGTAGGTATTTTTTTTATAGGTACCTAATTTGTCAGGTTGTAACTTTGTATTACCAGAACTTAGGTACCTACTTACCCCTATAGAATAGATAATAACTACCTATATAAATCTGTAAGATATGGAGGTACGTAGTACCTACCATAACTTATACAGCACATCATCATCATTAAAATCGCAAGACAGTTATGTAGGTACATAGGTAAACGATCAAATTAGCGATATAATTAATAAATAATAACGATACCAATAAAAATATGGGTAGTTAGTTACCTTTTGAATACAGGAACTGTTCCTTACAGTTTTCGTCTTGACTGTCCTTCTCGCAAAATTCTTGAGACTTGCCTTGTCTGAGAGCTATCAGCATAGCCAAAACCCAGCAACATTTGAGTGCAAAACATCGGCGATTGAAAACCATGTTTTCACCAAAGCTCCCGCTACTCGACTGCAACCGCTGTCGAATAAAACGTCTCAAATTGATTACATCGCGATCGGAAAGGTGAGAGCTATTCTATACAACTTACTTTTATTGCTTTCAGAAAAAGTTATTAAACCGTGAAATGAAAGCGTTAAGAAAACTCGACTAACTGTAACATTAAAATGTAGTCCGCTGTCTGTTATAATAAAAGTAAGTTTATCGACTATAGTTAATGGAACGATTGGATAAACAGAAATAATACCTATGGGTACGATGACTTACGCTAGCCTCTAGATAATTCTGTTTACGTCTGCATAGATGCGCGCAATAATGTTTATGTAGGTAGCAATGTGCGTAAGCGAATGTGTCAGCCCTCAGCCACCTCCGCCGCCGTCGGGTTCCGGTAATATGGGGAGATGAAAAGAAGGGCTGACTTGGCGTCGTAGAAGATGACATGCATGTCTATAACCTCATTGCCATGAATGCCCAAGAGGCCAAGACCGTCCAGAGTGAAGAAGAGGAACCAGCAGATCCGGTGAGAGGTGAGCGGGACGGATAGGTACCTACGCATGCAACTAGGATTCTTGCGAAGATGATGATGACGATGTGCGTAAGATGTGTAACACTACACTTTGATTAAAAGTCGAAGCGACAAATAAAACTAATCGCAATATTTTGTACGTGTTATTTTTTTTTATAGAAGAAATTCGACTGTGTTTTCTTGTTCAAATTTTTCATCCTCAACTCTTAAGTATTTCGTAAAATAATGCTGGTTGCCTACCTTCCATATTTTCCCCTATCTTCGACACTACCACCCTCGTCACCTCACTGAGTAGGTACGTAATGTATCATAGTATGTGTAGGTACTCCTAGTGTCAGTGAGTCAGTGTTGTCACACCTTTATGATATTTTTAGTGTTGCAAGCGTTTTTAAGCCACGGTAATCCCTTGCTTGTTTGCTTTCTTAGTATTAAGTAACTAAAATTAACAGCATTAAGGTAACTGTACCAATGCTCAACACTGTACCAATGCTAGACACTTTCGAACAAAACCCAGTATTTTGAGAAAATTATCCATTTGTTTTATAAGACTATTGACTTAAAAGATGCCTAATGGTATCTATAAGATATGTTCAAATATTCGCAACACCATCCGAAGTAAATTTAGAAAGACTGTTGACAGCAAATAATGTGACTCCGTGAACACGGTCGTGTTATTTCTTAAGATTTTTGCCAAGGGTACTGATTTTTATAGGTGTGATTTTTTTGTTTATAAGTTATGATTATTACTAATTTTAGTATAAACGTTATAAATATTGAAGTTATTGACATACTTGGACCATTGGGACAATGATGTCTAGCATTGGTGTTTTCGACCAAGTGCATAATAATTTAATTTAAAGTAAAAGTATGATAGATTTTAAAGATTTTATGGGCAAAAGTTAATGTCTAATTGTTGCTGTAACAGTTAAAAAAGAATGTAACGACCATGCTGTAATTAATTTGTTAAATTTTTTAGATTGAAATTTTATTTTTCCTTAAAGTGTCTACCATTGGTACAGTTACCTTAATGTAATACTGTTGGTGCGTGAAGCACTCGTAGTTAAATTATTTTCAGCATCTATCTCTTTCAGATATCACATACTGATTTCACAATAGGTAAATGGTCGTTCGATCTCAAACCCATTAATATAATTGATGAATGATTAAAAATATCTATAAAACTGTTTTCTAACTAAATATTCAATCTCTACAGCTTTACGAACAAAATAGATAATCAATTCTTTTGGTCGACAGATTTCTTAAATATTTCGTAATAAATTAATTCATTATTCAATTTGATTTGATTTGATTACCTACGTAAAGAGTAATAAAAGAAAGGAAATTCATTCTGGATCGCATTTATAACACTTACTTTTCAGTTATTCTGTATAGATCATTATAACGGCACTTACAATACGTCAAATTAATAAGAATAAACTAAACTTGTTTCAATTTCTATTTCTTTATTCCTCAAAATTTTATTATTCTCTGAGTCTTTGCCTAACTCTGTTGGCGTTGGCTTTTCAGTCTAACTGTGATGCGGCTGATCTTCGATATTTTCGGTGAAGCGACTGCCATAGGACTTCCACAACTAATTCTTGATATTGAAGTTCTGCAGTTAGACTAGTCGGACTTTTGTGGGCTCCACTGTATCGGCTGCCAAAGAAGTTCGTATGACAACCGACTACAGGGACCGACGGCTTAACGTGCTCTCCGAGGCACCATCAGATCAATCCAAATCGAAACCGCGCCAACTGCATAGCAGTCTCGTTCACTAGTTCACTACCGCCACGCCACACAGAGGCAATCTTTATTTCACAAAATAGTGCCACGCAATTACATCTTTTTGACGTGTCAAATGGACTACTATAATTAGCAAATGTACGCACACCGGTTCAAAACGCGCCCATACCTGAGAATGTATTTGATAGGCTCAGGGCCGGATCTAGGGGGGGGCAAGCCGGGGCACGCGCCCCGGGCGGCAGCATCAGGGGGCGGCAAAATCAAACTTTGTAGATGAAAGGCCGCCCCCTTGGAGGCGGCCTTGCCTTATGGTAAGCGGCAAGCTGCGCCCCTGGACCCTGACGTTGACTCGGTGTCTCCACCAGTGCTATTTAGAGGAGTTGATAGCTCCCTGTTCCCAGCGCAGCCGACGAAACACGTTCCACCGCAGACTACTGAGCCTCGGTCGCCCATGGCGCCCAGTTTGAATGACGACGACGACTCGAAGTTACTTGGGTAGAACTAGAGCTCGCGGTGCAATGCTCAGAGCCAAGAAGTAACAAAACCGCCCCGGGACCCGACGGCACTCCAGGAGTCGAAGATCTCCAAGTCCCCAACTGACAGAGCTTCTTAAGGCATGTTTGTAGCGGAGCCAATTTCCGCAATCGTGGAAGACGAGGTAAATGGTCCCCGTCCGAAAGGGCGCCCGGTGGACTCACCATTCGCCTACCGACCCATAGTGGTACTTGACGAGGTGCGCAAACTCTTCGAAAGAGTTATAGGGAACTGCCTCACCGGACACCTCTCCAGGTTGTGGCCGGAGATGGCGAATGGCCAATATCGCTTCAGCCAGAAGCGCTCTACCGTAGATGCCATCATGCGCATGAGGGCTCTGGTGAAGGATGCGGTTGCCCGGGGCGAGGTAATGTTAGCGGTGTGACATCGCCAATGCATTCAACACCTTGCCCTAGACTTACCTCATTGAGACACTCGTGTATCACGAAGTGCATCTCTATCTTCGCCGCCTAGTCGGGGGCGTATCTGACGGAGAGAGCCATCATCTACTTAACAGTGACCGGCCTTGGTCGTCATCAAATGTCATGCGGTACTCCGCAGAGATCGGTCTTGGGGTCGCTCCTGTCAACTCCTGTGGAACATCGAATACGACCGGGTGCTTCGCAATAAGTTCGGTTCGCAATAAGGTGTAAGGCTTCAGGGTGCATCTCCGAAGTCTGGTCTCCGAATTGCTATATTAGTAGCGAAAGTTGACGTGGGAGCAGGGACGGGAACCCGAGCCTCGAGAAATCCAGCTCCACCAGGACATCATAGACGAGTAGACGGAACGACTTGGGCGACCGAGGGAAAGATGGGTTATACTTATGATTCAAAATAAAATTCTATCGGATATGATATACCCCCCCCCCCCCCCCCCCCCCGCTGGTATACAAGGTAATTTATCCACGGCAAAAAAGTGGGCGGGGGCGGCATTTTGAGTTTTTGCCCCGCCTAAAAAAAATTGAAGATCCGGGGCTGGATAGGCTATAATTTTAAACAGCAATGAAATTCTGTAAGCGCCGTCACTGGAGATCGACATCACAATAAGCGATAACTACCTAGCACTTGTTTTTGACTGATGATTAAAAAGGTCGTTGGGATGGACTGCTTGCGGTCCTTGCTGATAGTGCCGGATCAGGGGATCAGGGGAATAGCTGCCTGTCTGGCAGTGGCCTGCAATAGGCTCATTGATGGTACTACTTCGGGAGTATCATGAACCGTTAATATTAAATTGAAAATTGAATTAAAACTAGGCATTTATTGGTAGTTTGAGCATGGGCAAATATATTTTGATTATTTTCAATAGGTATATTTTGATAATTGTAACATGATTATAACTGTTTTTGGCTGTTTTACAAAATGTGAATTTAATTGATAAGTAAAACAGGACTCTACTATAATACCGATAAAATTCATAATAATATGATTGTATCTAGCAACTGAAAAGTACCAACCTACTTTTGAGTCTTTTGAGGAGCGCTTCTGAGTCCGTAGAATCCGTTAGGAACCTGACGGACCCACCATACCACAGGAAGGTATCTTCAATCATATTTTTGTCACGTTGACATCAGTTACATTACAAATCGGAAATCGGTAACAATAGCACAGAAAAGATAATAGTACTAGACAATAGCCAAAAAGAAGTGAAACTTTTACAATAAAAAGTGATTGCGTTGTAGGTATTTGGAGCGATTGCTGTTTTGGTTCACTTCATTTTAGCTTGAATAATTGTTGTAGGTACTAATACAGTTACTTATGTATAGATTACAGTTTGCCGTCATTCCGCCGCCGGTCCCGGTTGCCATACGAACAGGTAGGTAGTTGGATCCCTAAAAATTCCAACAACTGGTCTATATAATTCGAAATCACCGATTGGTTGTGGATGTTAGATGGCAGTTGCCTCACGGAAAACATAAAACTTTAGCCAAACCCGCAGTTATACTGGAAAAAGCGGACCCAGACTCCGAGGTGAAAGCTTCGGGTGAACTGGGATTAACGCTAAGATGAAGAATAAGGTTCTTGAGTAGGATACGAGATTTATTTAAATATCACTACAGTACGGCGTCAACTTCCAACACAATCGTTTCGCTCAGGCGCATTTCGCTAGACCAGCTAATTCATTAATAGCGTCTGTATCTCCGTGGTTATGGAGTTGGTCTTTTGATTAAGAGGTCCAGTTTAGAATCCTGCCTATTGCATTGCCAACGTATTCCCAACCCACTCCTAACACAAGCGATTTAGCTTAGTTGGAGAGATTCACGGGAATACTAGTAATGTCGGATACTAGTACCTACTTAGGTACCTACTAAAAAATATATAATGAAGTACCTAGTATCAGTAGGTAGGTAATCAGGAACTTCACCGAAGATAAAAAGTTCATCAATAAGTCAAGGTTCTAGCTATACAAACCAGTCTAGTAAAAAAAAATGTTAAGGAAAAAGATTGGTTAAAAGTAGGCACTGCGCGACAGTCAACATGGTGGACTCTTCGCCATTGAAAAGTATAAAATACAAGCTGGCCCGGTCCGGCTTTACACGTGGCATATTATATTGAAACCCCATATCTTTTTTTTTTTTATCGTGCGAAAAATCTCCACGGATACCTCCCCCGCCGGAACCGGAGGAGGAGGTTATGTCGGACTCGAACCGACAAAAACGCACGCCGACTGTGGGCCGTCGGTTGCCGGAGGTGAGATTGTCGTAGCCATATCTCTCGCACCCCGGCCGACCCACGGCCATATCTCTCGAACTGGCCCTCATCCGGTGTGGGGACCATGGAGTCCCAACTCGCCCCCGGGTATGGGGAGGCACGCTATGCGCGCCACCGCCGCGGCCTGCTTCTGCTAGGGTGACAGGCGGCTCCACCCGTCACCCCCAGGCCCGCGCTCATGGGGGACGGAGGTCGTCGAAACCCCATATCATCACTAAACCACACGCAATTTATTAATTTTTATATTATAATGCATGGGAATCTGCTGAGTTTGTTGACATTTTATGCTTACTGCACCGCTCCCTTGAATACGTAGTAAGTAGCATGATGATAAAATAGCCTAGGTTTCTGAACAAACGGGCTATTCAATAGTATTTTAGGGCGAAGGTGCTACTTTGAATCATGAGCGAAGCGAATAATTCTAACGGTAGAATCCTGATCGCAGCGAGTAGAGGGATTTAAAGTACCTACATCGCCCGAGAGAAAAAATAATTTGCTCTACTTTTCATTCCCTTTTATGAGGAAAATATGTAGGTAGCGATTACAAGAACGGCGAAGGAATACGCGTGTTTTTGTTTTTTTTTTAAGTTAGCAAGGAGCACCGCGCGCGCCGTGCAGCCAACACGTACCAGCCAGTAATTCAAACAATTTGTGTTCGATTTCTATGAATGAATTGAAATCACCTTTAAGCCCGAACTTTAAAGTTCTTACACACACAAAGAGCTATCCTTTTTTCTGTTATGAGTGACACTTTTCGAATAGCTCCCACTTATAGAGTTACATTACAAAGTGACACTTTTCGAATAGAAGGGATGAAAAATAATTAAGGTGACTCCGGGCACCAATATAGGATCAGTATGGGGATGATGATAATGAAGAAAAGAGCTATTTTATCAAAGAGCATTTTCGGTCTATGAATGTAACACAATACAATATCTGTACCTACCTTACATTACTATACCGTTCGGAGAGCACATTGAGCTGTCAGTCCCGATTGCTATACGAATATGTATGGCAGCAGTCGTTACGCATATTTAAAGTTCTAAGAAAGATTACTTCGATATCACCAATGGGCTATGAAGGCGCTACTAGGAAAATATCGAAATTCAGCTGCTTCGAAGTTTGACTGGAACGCTGACCCTGGACTCCGAGGTGAAGAGCTAAGGCTAGCTAATGAGGATGACTCAAATCAGTGCAAATAAGGATAATCATGGATGAGAATAATTCCTCATGAGCAGGTGTAAAAAAGCTAGATATAATCGTAAACATTGATTAATTACCAGTTAGAAGTCATCATGATCGTTAATTAAGTTAAATTAAGATGTATCTTGTCCATGATTTGTGACGCTAAAGGTACTACATACATTCATATGTATTCATTATATTCATTATATACATCTGGTTGCTAAGCTGTGTATATTTTTGTTTATGTAAGCTGGGTTGAATAAAAAATATTTTCTTTCTTTCTTTCTTTCATTAAAATTTTAACATCAAATACCTACAAATAGATAAATAGAAGGGATTATTCTCAGTTGTATGGTCCTATGGTCGACGCCACCACTGATGACAAATGAAGAGACAGAAAGATTAATTTTCTGAACAGTGGTAATTTTAATTATAATAAAAAAATTCAACGCACACTAGTAACATAAAAAACTGGGGTGAGTAAAATACTAGTTGACACATATAAAGCTTCAGTTGAACAGTAGGTAACTCGAAATCCAATTTACGCAAATGAGATTAGAGACCATGTCTCTGTTGTACTAAGCTCATAACTGTCCGCGAAGTGCACAGTGCAACTGTAACTCCAGCTGTTCGACTACAGGAACCATGCCTAAAGAGGACCCAGAACAGACTGCCCTCCAAAAGGAACTCACCGAACTTATCGCTAAAGCGAAGGTAAGTCGATACATCCAAGGGGGGCCGTATACCAAGCAGGTACACCAAGTAAATTGGCAAGAAAATGCTAGTTGACGAGAGATGTCAAGAAGTATTCGATGCCAAAATGTAGGGCAATTTGCTAACTTGCTGTGTGTTTGCCAGTTTGCTGCTTGTGTGTGGCTCCCTTTAATTTTTGTCGCAGAATCATACCAATCATACTGCGTTAAAATTTTAATTTTGCCATAGGCCGCATACGACGAAGACAGAGCTTATTTTATACATACCTAGGTACCAAAATCTACCTAAGTATTTGCTTTAATCACACGCAAAACGAATAACACCTGCACAATTATTGACAATATACAAATTCAAATAACAGCTGTACCTATAATAAATCTAGATACGAGAGAGCGTATCCAGGTCCTTCAAGCAAATAAGTAATAAGAATAACATATAACGAAGTGTAGATCCTTTATTGGTCATAGATGCATTAGCTTAGATGTGTATAGATAATAACACTATGGCATGTGCTATTAGCTATAATACTCATGATTCTTAATTGTTTATACCTAAACAGGCTGAACAGGAAAAAGTAGCCGACGCGAAGCTAGTGGAAAAATGTGGAGATTTAAGCGATATGACGAAAATACGATTCGTAACAAAGAAGACATTAAAAGGCCATATTAATAAAGTGAACTCGGTGCATTACAGCGGGGACTCCAGGTGAGATATATTAGTAGCTGTGCCTGCGACTTCGTCTGCGTGATCTATGATTTCGGACTTTTTTTGCGCTGAATCCTAATATTTTTCTAAAAGTAGCCTAAGTTACGCCTTGTAAGATCAACGGTCTACAGTAAAAAATCCATCAAAATCGACAGAACTACTTCGGAATAGGTACGTAGTACCCGGTACTAACAGACTGTTTATCTTTTGAAGAGCGCTGATTTTTCTATACCTTGGCGCGTTGGCATTTTTGACCTCAATATGACCAAACCATTGAACTCGCGACACTGTTACCCTTACCGACATCTCCGATATATGTATCTAAAATTTAACATATCCATAAGAGCTGTTATTTCAAAACAACAAATAGAGACTTTAATTTTATTTAAATCTATACAATATGGTTGAGTGCTTTCCTCCCTTAGTTTACAACGAAATATGTTGTGCTTATATCTAAATTATTTATTAGATTGTATTAGCTTCATCGCCAAGGTCTCTGCAGGTTATCGCGTCGTCACGTCAGTTCGATGATAGGTACGTCACAACAGTGGTTGTAGAATAAATGACTTGTAATTTATCTACTACCAGGAAATGTAGTTCAACTGCAGCGATATCAGCCTCTCCATGCATCATTAAATGTTCAATTCCCATATACTTAGTCATCAAATTCATATCATATAGTAGATAGGGATGTGTTAACACATGAAATATGTCCCGAACTAGGTTATGTTATTATGACCGGTACGATCGTTGTATTCAATGTGGAAGTGAACTTAAAATTAGAATATTATTTATCTCAGCAAATCTGCATATTGGCTCTATTTGGTAATAATAATCGACTTACCTGACTACAGTAGTGTCCCTGTTGGGTGCTGAGTTATTCATCTGCTGGTAACAGTTCTGAAGAGATAGTTTGTTATTTAAATAACGATCGGCACGTCACACGAATAATCTTTATGACCTACTCATAGCAAGTGTAGTCTGGAACTATACGTGACGTTCACTGAGCGGAAGCCAAAGCCGACCGGACAAACAGACGGTTTATTAGTTGGGCTGAAGTTTGTATTGATAAAATCTTCTAATATGTTTTAACTAGTAGGTATTTGCTGTTGTATCAATGTAATGATGTCATGAAACTAAGCAATGAGCTATGGTTTTTTAATTACGTTTTGTATTATTTTAATTTTGTCTCAAATGTAAAGCTTTCGTCCCGGGACGGTAGGTATGTCTTGAAGTTCTATATTTTTTTTAAATTTAATAATTTAATAACCGGTCTACTATACTTACCTCTGGGACTTTCCAGTTATAGTCGACTAATCATAACAAGCTTTATAAAGTTTTCACACCCTGGCATTTAGCGTGTCAATTGTTTTAACACATCGCCTATCGCGAAGTATTTTGCGTGGTTGTGTTTGGTTGTGGAAACTTCTGTTGCAGGGTTGCAGTAACCAATTTTTTTTTATTAAATTAGTTCCAATTGCCTAGCTACTACTAGAAACTTATGTCGAAAGAGATGTCCCAGTTCTCGTGTGACGTTTCAAGTCTCCCAAACCCTTCGTACATTAGAATATAAGAGAAACCCGAAAGTTAATTTACTACTGAACCTGCAACTTTACAAATAGCAGTGTAGTAAAAATAAACGTATATGTATGTATTGCTATGCTTTTCTTAGTCGCACACTCAGACGCATTTGACTGGGCCTTACCATAAACCTTAAAACAGGGCAATAATTGAACTGCTGTCATTCTGCCAACTGCAAATGTCACTTTGTAATGTCATATAAATATATTGGATTACAAAGTGACATTTGCAGTTGGTAGAATGACAGCAGTTCAATTATTGACCTGCGGCCTTACCATAAACCTTAAAACAGGGCAATACTAATTGAACTGCTGTCATTCTGCCAACTGCAAATGTCACTTTGTAATGTCATATAAATATATAGGTTTACAAAGTGACTTTTGCAGTTGGTAGAATGACAGCAGTTCAATTATTGACCTGTTTTAAGAGTTCATGGTATGGGCCCTGTTTTAAGAGTTCATGGTATGGGCAGATAGGTACAAATGTATTCGGACATTACTTGTCCGAATTAAGAGTTTGGAATATTCTTTTACTGACGGATCGCACGTCGCCATCGGTATGAAGAGTGAGAATCCGCAGGAACGGTTTACTTCGATATTGTAGAGCCTTTCCTAATCACACAGCCAAGTATGTAGGTTAGTTAAAATGTTATATATAAGCTTTAATATAGTGAAAGCAGCAACGCTTCTAACTGCTCTATAAAGGTATCGTCAGTCCCAAACCTTTATCCTTGCAAGGCTCTCACACCCGTATTCACAAACAATACTTCGCTATGCGTACTACAAAAACTGTGCAAAGAACGACAAATTCTCAGTGCGTTCGTTTTGGCAAGCCTTTTTATTCATTGATAACACATAAGTATACTTCGTTGAGGGAACGCACTGCGTTAGATACTGCTCCGTGATGTTTGTGAATTAATTTTACCAGCCCTATGCGCTCGAGCACACTATGAGACATCACAGTGTTTTTTGTGAATACGGGTGTCACTCTACTTCTCGACATACTGTAAGATTAATTATACTTTTTTTACTCGTATTACTGCTGGTAATATGACTAAACACGAGTAACGAATCCATTCTGAATGTAAATAATTTGTCTAATTGTTATTATGGTTCTGGAGATTACATCATACATGCAAACTCACAATACTCTCAATAGTAGGTATTACAATAGATTATGACTCGATATATTTGTTACACAATGCAAACAAGGCGTAAACAAAGCGTGCCTATATCGATCTCAAATATAATTTGGTTAGGTTAGGTTACTAGACATTAGACACATTAATATTTTTGTGCACATTCATAAACTCTACCATAAGTTATTTTAAGTTTGCATAATTACAATTAATTTTGAAATTCCTCCATTTCTTCTTCATAAGAAACCTGTAGGTCTAGAAAGGCTACTTTATTGGAATTGTATTAGGATATTATTTTGTCATGCGGCGATATTTACACGAAATTGGAATCTTCTTACAGTACTAATAATAATAATAAAATGCCAATTTTGGTGAAATACGTTAAGCTACCTATTGTAATACCGAAAACCATTGTAACTATCTACCGTATTTCGTGCGAATAAATTATCATTCATTCATTCATTCATTCATATTATAAGAAGATTCCAATTTCGTGAATGAAATATTGTGATTCTGCTCATATGAGTGACCATTATACGTATTATACAGGAATCTATCGAGATCAACTGGGAATTCATATTGTTACTCGTGTTTACCTGAACATGTCTGAACATGGAGTGGATGTGGTCTTTTTAAGGCCCGTATTCTAAAATGCTACTCGTTACTGAGGATAGGTTACATTAGATAATCTTTCAATTCTTTCAATCTGTCTATACAATCAATCCTCACCTCAGATAGATCGAGATTCGGGACTGAGCGTTGTTCTAGTACACAGGCCTTTGGACCTTTTTTTTATTTTTATATAGGGCACGTCAATTTGACTTCGCCTCGCCTGATGGTAAGCTGAAGGCAAAGTCTCTGAAAAGAGGGTCACCATTACAGACACGTATCATGTTACAATGGTGGCACTCAGCTTGACGGCCTCATCAGATGCTTTTTCACGCCCCGCTTAAAGGACCCGGGACTGTAGGAGGAGGGAAACACGTGAAATGGTAAGGAATTACGAACACATTGAAAAAGAAAACATCTACTTAAATCGTGGAGTCGTTCTCAAAATAGCATCAAATCTAGTGATTCATATTTATTCAAATAACTGAAGTTTGTAATGTCACTTACAGGCACTGCGTCACCGGCTCGCTGGATGGTAAACTGATCATTTGGGACACTTGGAGCGGCAACAAAGTGCAAGTGATACCGTTACGATCTGCTTGGGTTATGAGCGTCGCGTTCGCACCATCGGGCAATTTCGTTGGTAAAAAGCAATTGATTACTTTATACTTTTTACTGGTGACCTACATGTTGAATATTAGTTAACGGTTTGGGATCAATTAACAAACAGTTAACGCTCTGTTACATCTATACTCTACTAAACTAATATTATAAAGCTGAAGAGTTTGTTTGGTTGTACGCGCTAATCTCAGGAACTACTGGTCAGTACTGGTTCGATCTTTTTTTGTTGAATAGTCCGTTAAACGACGGAGCTCATCATCATCACGCTACTGCTCAAGGGAGCGGTACAGTGGTCATAAATATCTGCAATTCCGGTAGATAGAGTCTGTCGGATTTTGAAGACATTATCGAAGATGGGCTCAAAGGGGTGATACGAGGTTTCAGAATATACCACGGGCGAACCTGGGACGCGAGGGCTAGTTTCAGAATACCATAAAGGTATCATTTTTCCTACTTTGCTGCTTTTTTAAACGTAGAGCTGCCATATGTGGGTATAATAACTAGGTATACTAAATTTACAAATTGAGCCTTTTAATGATTGATGTTGAATATCGTCAATAATAATCGTTAACGCCTGCTGCTTACGCATAATTTCGCACTGCGCACTCTGTGTAAGTAGGCGTTGATAGAGAACTTTGACGGGATTAATGACATTTATAATATTATATTTCCAGTAACACTACTTATAATGCCGATGTATTGGAAAACGACATCCTTTTCAACACATCGACAGTTTCATTAAGATAGGAAAAAGAGGAACGACTCAGGCGGGACTCGAACCCGCAACCAGGCCCCTACAGGGGGAATGCTCTGACCACTGAGCTACCGAGTCCGGGTATCTTATCGAGCATACTAATTGCTTTAAAATGTCATCCAATGGGCATTTTACTTCTTTACTACTTCAGTAGTACTACATCACTTCACTATCACTACATATTTTAAAACAAAGTCGCTGTCGCTGTCTGTCCGTCCCTATGTATGCTTAAATCTTCAAAACTACGCAACGGATTTTGAAACGGTTTTTTTAATAGATAGAGTGATTCAAGAGGAAAGTTTATATGTATAATACATGCATAATATTGTAGAGAAATACTGATAAATTTAGTGATATGCAGCGGGAACGTGATCAGAAAATATGGCGGTACGAAGTTCGCCGGGTCAGCTAGTTACATATAAAATTCCAATAAATATTTTAAATCGATTTAAGTAGAAAGAGAAGATTGGTGCGGTCTCGGTGGCTTAGTGGTCAGAGCTTTCCCCTTGTAAGGCAAAGATCGGGTTCGAGTCCCACCCGAGGTCGATTTTCTCTTTCTAAATCGAATCGAATCGAATCTTCCAAATTTCATTTAAAAATATTTTAAAGCTTGCGGCGGTATGGACAACATGTGCACTGTCTACGATGTAAACAACCGTGACTCCACCGGTGCAGCCAAGATGGTGCGCGAACTGGCAGGATACGAAGGGTTCCTCAGCAGCTGCCGGTTCCTCGACGACAATCACATCCTCACTGGCTCCGGAGACATGAAAATGTGAGTACTGTCTGTGTCCACAGTATGACAGTAATCCACCGAGGGAAGAAAGCACCGAGCAGCGTGTTGGTGGATAAAAGTGATCAAATAACTTTTTTTTTTTTTATTATTATTATTATTATTTTTTTTATAAAGAATATTAGCAACCGAAATTACTAATATTCCCGTTAACCCCTCCAACTAAGCTAAATTGCTTGTGCTAGGAGTGGGTTCACGTCGATAGTGTAATGGCCAGGATTCGAACCCGGGACCTCTCGATCGTAAGGCCGACTCCTTAACCACTAAGCTACCGACGCTTATCTACGAGGCTGTTGTTTCAAAAGTACTTACATGCACTGGAATAGAACTTTTTCTAAGAGTTTTATTTCCCTATATTTGGTAGGTACAGTCACCATCGGGTTAGCTTATATTTTCACATAGTATAATTTACTGAAATTGAAACATGTTAAACTTATATCCTGAAAATTACAAACCTACAAACTTACCTAAACCATTTTTTTTATGTAAAGGTCGTTTGTGGATTCGTTAGTGTTCAGTAACTTCTGACGGTGACTGTACACGAACGTCTATACCTGTCGGTATATGGTCTGATACCGGAGTGTCTATTCTGTTCCTACCTACTTTAAAATTCATTTATCCAAATTCCAATTTGCAAGTAGGTACATAAATCGAAAGATGTTATTTCAAAATGATTTTCCTCATCAACGACCTTCAGACACATTGAAGAATCTCGCAAAAAGTTATTGCGCAATTCATTCACATACATAAGAAGACAATATATAGGTACGTATTACGTATACTAAAGTATCATGTACAGAAAGATAAAATAATTATTCTTGTCGGGAAATTCCCGGCAGAAATAGAATATCTTAGAAAAACATGTGATCCCTTCATTGCTTGTATAAATCAAGTACCTACCTGCGTGATAGGATTGATAGGTTTTTTTTTTTATATAGGACACGTCAATTTGACTTCGCCTCGCCTGATGGTAAGCTGAAGGCAAAGTCCCTTAAAAGAGCGTCACCATTACAGACACGTATCATGTTACAATGGTGGCACTCAGCTTGACGGCCTCATCAGATGCTTTTTCACGCCCCGCTTAAAGGACCCGGGACTGTAGGAGGAGGGAAACACGTGAACTGGTAAAGAATTCCAAGACTTAATGGTGCGGCAGAAGAAGGAGTCGCCGAACCGCTTGGTTCTTGATGGAATATTCTGCACCGTATGCGGGTGGCATCTAAGCCCTGCACGTGTTGTCCTATATAGGAAAGGAGAGGGTGGGATTAATTGGAAGAGCTCATCAGAACATTCACCATGGTAGAGACGGTAAAATACCTGTCGGAGGTTACGATTATTTACCCGCTCGTCCCATGTGGGATGCACAGGATGCACTCCCTGCTGTGGTTTTTATCAGCGACTACATTATGGGGTTCTTCCAGCAAGTCATTAGAAGGTTCTTACAGGCTTGGTAGCACGAGTGTGACGCCACTGCCTAGTGGCAGTGTGCAATACTAGTGTATTGCACACGTCCATAGTCCACGCAGCCACTGTAACTTGTCTGCCACCTAGAGGATATCAAACAGTTACAATACTGTCAGTTGTTACAATCACACACTTCTATTGATTGATTTTAGTTTATCCATAAATCTATGTTTTTCTTTACAGTTGCGTCTGGGACTTAGAAGCTGGTAAACGAGAGATGGAATTTGATGCCCATGCTGGAGATGTCGTCACTATTTCTCTATCACCTGGTACATACATGATTGTGATGACATAAAATATAAAAGAAACAAAAGTAGTGTTGCCTTTCTCTTCTACTATAATAAGCATAATATTATTATTTGCAGATATGAAGACGTATGTGACCGGATCTGTGGATAAAACCTGCAAGTTGTGGGACGTTCGAGACGAGAAGGCAAAGCAAACTTTCTTCGGGCACGAAGCTGACGTCAATAGTGTTTGCGTGAGTATTACCATAATTAACCCTTGGCCACGCATATTCGGAACAAGGTGAGACGGTTTTTCACGCCCGAGCAACGGTATCTTTTGTATAAGACGCAAATTCGCTCCTACGTGAAATATTGTTCTCATCTCTGAGATGGCTCCGCAGAATACCTGTTAGACGCTCTCGACAGATAGCAGCGTAGGTTACTAACACCTTGGAACATCACCTGTTGCATAAAGACGTTGCCTCTCTGGCCGTGTTCTACCGCCTCTACTACGGCATGTATCCTGTTGCATTTCAACTGATCCCACCGTCTTCCGTTCCTGTCCAGAACAACAAGTGCTGGCCTGCGGTGCCACCTACATAGTTACGATGGAATCCATTTCGTCTTGCAGCAAACAATTTGAGGCCTCCTTTCTCTGGCGCACGATAAAGAGCGTGAATACTCTGCCCGTGCATGTGTTCACCTCTTCCTACAGTCCCAGGTCCTTGAAAGAAAAGAGACGGACCACTATTTTAAGGCCAATATCATCAGAAATGGTGGTCCGTATTGTCTAGTCTAGACTGCACCTCAGCTTTGTACCATCTAACGGAGTGTAAATGTTGAGTATTAATGATCATCTGTAACGCTCAAACGTGATTTTTACTAGCCACCTTCAATAAGTTAACGAGATATTGTTGTATTGAATTTTTGTGCACGCAGTTTCACAACAGCGGCCAGGCTTTCGCGACTGCTTCGGAAGACAAGACGGCTCGACTCTTCGACATTCGAAGTGACCAACAACTGGGGCACTACACCCCACCGGGCCCAGGTGGCTTCACCAGTTGTGGTAAAGCCTCAGAATAACGAATAATAAGTTGTTAATTGATTTGATCGAAAATGGAGACTTGTTGTTCTACCATTAGAGTTATAAAAAATCTCCTTTTCACCCACTTCACTTATTCACTCATATATATGACAATGACAATGTATTACACCTACTTCGCTTGCTATAAATACAACTATTGTATACAAATGACTATAAAAACTTAATGATATGCCTGCTTAGATAAACATGCGTGTTGCTTTTTTCACACTAAATTATTGTTTTCTATAGATACCTAGGTATATTCTTAACCCTCCAACTTGTTAATCAACTCTATAGAAATATAGCTGACCTTGGATTTCTCGGATCTCGGAGAACCGGTAGGTAATCAAAATACAATTATGTGGTTATGCAAATATAACATCGGTGGCTCTGAATCACTAGCTACTAACCAAATGGTAAGACTGGGAAGAACCGTTGGCTCGGTTTCAAGAATGATACGGACGATGTTTTTGCTGCATACAAACAATATATCATTCGTAATATCAAATAGACAAATGTTATTTTGTTATTCACTTTACCCAATTATCTAATGAGCTAATTGGAGTGACCTATTAGTAAACACCTTTAATAAAAACCTTTAATAATACTGAATATGCCCAGTAAAACGTAAACCAACGTTTACAGTAAAACAATAGGTGCTTTATAAGTAGTCTGAGCTGCCGTTATTTTTATTGATATCATTGACCACATAAAAGTACAAGATACGTCGCATCCTGTACCTTTCCTTTCAGTGCCCATAAGAAGTAAAATACGTTCATCAGCAGCGATCGTGCATCGTGTAGTATAGCGCAATGGCTCCTAGAGGGAACTTTTTGCAAGCTCATTCCTTGACCTTCAGTAAAAAGCAACCACGACGAAATATCGAGTTCTATCATTATGACATCACACCGTGCCCTTTACAAGCCGGTACCTGAACATGTCATTTCATATTATAAACAAGTTCACCTACTCTGCATACTTTATTTATCTTTTTATACTTTGCAATTATAGTTAATTTTTTAGCCCAGTTTTTTAAAGAAAACGATTTTGCAATGCTTAAAATCACATTGTAAAATAGCCTACAAAATACCAGAAAATGATAGATATCGAAATCCAGGAGTTACAATTTGGAGTTGCAGCTGCGTATCAATCAGCTGCATCCAAATCTGATTAAACCACTCGATAGATGAGATCAAAGAATTTGTTACGTTTTGTGATGACTTGATGGCGACTGTGATGTGCTGCATCATGTCATGATAAACGCTCTTATTTAAAGTGATTCCTTATATTTCGAATGAGAATCTTACATACAATATTCATGAAAAACACACGCTCGTATCAACGACACAACCTTACAGGTTTTATGTTATAACATAACACCTATTATGTTACGATACTGTTAGTTACTTCATGTTACGATACTGTTATTTTGTGTAACCATACGATAATGTTACTGTTTATGTTACGATTACTTACGATCAACGGAACGGTTATTTTTTCAGCTTTGTCACTAAGTGGAAGATACTTGCTTGCCGGTTCCGATGATAACAGCGTCCATTCCTGGGACACTCTGAAAGTTCACCATACCGGTATGTGTCAATATGTATATGAGTAATAGTAGACCCGGTAGTGGTTAGTTAGGCTCTGCCAAGATCTTCTTAGTTCAAACCAAACAAGAGACAAAGTAGGAGAGTGGACCCAGGGCTCCAAAGTGCAAGCTTTGGATGCAACTAGGGCGTTTTTGATACTGATGACGAAATCTGGTAGAGTGCCTTTGTGTATTAGTGTAGGTAGGTAGGTTGTAGGTATGTACATGGCGATAGAGATTTTCATTATACATAACATCAGGGTCTCGGGTTCTGTTTACATACATTTTAATGCATGGCTACAAATTCAATAGGGAATAGCCCATTCAGTTCCTATTTGCATTATACTAAGTTACAGAAAAGGCATAAGATGTAAGGGATAATAAAAGAAAACCTTCCACATTATGCTTTTTGTGTATAATTGGCTACGGCCACAGCATTGTCCATTGCCCTACACTGGTCCTCGATAGTGCAAGTGGAAGGACACAGTGGGCAAGGAAGCAATATTGTTAATTATATAGATCCTATCGGGCATGGAATGTTATACTACCAACCGCTGGATCGCGACAGGAGCGAGCAAACACCCGTAGCGGCCTTGGGTGGGTTGTTCTTTGAGTCCCCAGCGACGTGACCACGACGCAATTGGATAGTGTCCTGGGTCATCAGATCCTTACCAATACTGCTTAGTATCTTAGTTTTTTTTTTTTCAAAAAATATACGTAGAAAACTACGTCACCACGTGCGACGATTTTGTATGGAGCGTTTTCGGGTGACTCGAGAAATTGTATTTTAAAAATCAAATAAGTATATTTAAAACTATTTGTCGTAAGAATATTTCACTTTAACAGTTAAAGCGGCTACACACACACCTGCCGCAGGGGCGATCTAGGGTGCAAAGCGGTCGGGACAATATCGGCGCAATCTAGAAAATGGCTACACACATAACAACTTAGGAAGCGATTAAGGGTCAATTAAGGCTCATACTCACGTTTTCACCCTAGATCGCCCCTGCGGCAGGTGTGTGTGTAGCGCGCATTAATTATATTATTGAAAAATGTACAGATTACG
Source organism: Eilema depressum (assembly GCA_914767945.1). NCBI lineage: Eukaryota > Metazoa > Arthropoda > Insecta > Lepidoptera > Erebidae > Eilema > Eilema depressum. The sequence continues at coordinate 43,184,963 of OU612012.1, read as the reverse complement.
ATAATAAAAAAAAATAGGACACAAGCCTATTCCTTGACGTTTTGCGGATGACATCTAAATCCTGCACGTATAATCCTATGTAGGAAAGGATAGGGTGGGACTAAATGGAACCGCTCATCAGAACATTCACCATGGTAGAGACGGTTTAACCTAACTTTGCAACATATTTTACAGGGACTCTCAACGGCCATGACAATCGCGTGACATCCATCTCAGTAGCTCCTAACGGCATAGCCATGGCCAGCTGCTCCTGGGACCAAAGCGTCAGGGTTTGGGGTTGAACCCCACTCCGTCAAGCTTGTACGCTGCTGACCTTTACACTCATTTTGTCATAATACACAGGTATAATAAACCCACATCGAATAAACTGTTATTACAAACAATTAGTTTCATTCCATCAATTAGAATCTTGAGCGTTAGCGAGGGAATCAAAAGAGCACAAGGTGAAAAATCTTTGCACTCGAGTGCAAAACGTAACTTTCCATCTCAGCGAGGAAATGACTAAATGCAAAAAAAAAACTTTAATAATCACAAGGTACTTTTATTTCAGTTTAGGTATTAACTACTACAATCTACAATAAGATAGGTAAGTATTACATAATTATCTTTAAATTATAACAAATAATACTTAGGTATAGGGTATAATTAAGAAAAAATTTAAAGTAACGTTACTACAGTATGTAAGTTGAGAGAAAATATTTTTACAACACACCTGCTCATAAAAGTGATATTATTTTACCGCAATTAAGCACGGAATGACACCTATTATAAAACTGTGACTTTTACATTGCTATTATTCACAAAAGTGAGTTATAGATTCTTTTTTAAATTTTATAGGAAGTGTCTATAATTGTCTATGTTCTTAAAACAGTTTTGATACAAAAAATAACGTGTTTAATAGTACGAATAAATTAATACGCCTATTGTATGGTCATTTGATGCATTTTCGTATTTAAATAAATAATTTCAACTTGTAATACTTGTGTAATAAACAAAATGTTCACTCAAATTTAACTTTTTTTTCCTCTAAGTACAGAAAAAAAAACAGAGTAAAAAAAAGTTAAGTTCAAACCTCATTTTTTTTTAAAATATGGTCGACCGCCATTGTTAAATGCGCGCGCATAGGAAAACGAATTAATTTGTAGTAGGTATTGTTTATTTAGTATTTGTAGTATTATTTTATTCGCAAGTGTGTTGTAAAACGTCGTATGGCACGTGTGAGCATGATGATTACCGTCCTCGGCTGTCTTAAGACCCTCGCCTGGCGGCTCGGGTCTCAATGGCGCCTCGGCGGTAATCACCAACGTTGCTCACTTGTACCATAATGTACTATTATTAGTTTGTTTATTTGTTTATTTGTTTATTTATTTGCACATGGAAAACTTACAGCTAATACAATCGAATAAAGAAGCAGATTAAACATCTGAAAGCCAATTAAAAGTTTTCACTTCTAGTTCTGGTATAATACACATAAGTGAAAGCAAATGCTAGCGAAAATCAAAACAAAAAGAAATTAAATCACACAACACGATAGATACCTACGAGCCGAAATTTTTTTTACTGTGATAACATGATAGATATTGACACATGCTGCACTATACACATTTAAAAAACTTAAGACTTAGAAGTCTTATTGCTGAGGGCACACTGACTGAAAAGGGATCAATGTCATGCTGTTTACATAATATGTTGAAATTTCTGCTTGCGCGCACCAGATAGCTGTTCTGCCGGTACTTCGTCTTAGCGAGAGGAACGTGAAGGGGGGGATTGAAGCGAAGTGGCTTGGCTGGTACGTTCAGTGATATTTTTTCCAACAAGTCGGGACAGTCAATTTTATTGCTCAAGATTTTGACAAGGAATGTAAAGTCCGCTATTTCGCGTCGATCTATAAGCGGCAAGAGATGAAACTGCCTACACAATCGGAGATAGTCCTTGGAGTGGTACGGAATTTTTTGATGGTAACATAAATATTTTATAAACCGTTTCTGTATATTCTCGATTCGTTCGATCTTATCAGAATAGCACGGGTTCCATATTTGTGACGCATACTCCAAGTGACTCCTTACATAGGTGCAATATAATATTTTAAGAGTTTTGGCATCAGAAAAAGTTTTGCCTAGACGCATTATAAAACCAAGCGATTTTGAAGCCTTTTTCACAATAGTGTCAATGTGTAAATCAAAAAGCAACTTGGAATCATGGTGAATTCCTAGATCTCTAATATTATTGTTTCTTTGGAGAGTATGACTCCCTAAGTTATAAGAGGTGTGTGTTACATTGAGCTTCCTAGTGTATGTTATAATTGAACATTTAGCAGGGTTAAGAGCTAGTTTATTCAAGCGGCAATACTCCTGCAGCCTGTTCAAATCATCTTGAAGTGCCGACATATCTTCAGATGACGATACTGGTCTCACAACTTTCATGTCATCCGCGAAGCATAGTAATTCGGATGATTGGAGACATTGGTCGATGTCGTTTACATAGACCACAAACAAGAGAGGTCCAAGCAGGGAGCCCTGAGGCACACCGCTGGACACTGAAACCCAATTAGATGTATAATTGTTGATAGTCACAGCCTGAGATCTATTTTGAATGTAGGAGGAAAACCATCGTAAAAGATCTCCACGAATGCCTAGCTTGGATAACTTCTCAATCAGGATACAATGATCTATTCTATCGAAAGCTTTGCTGTAGTCCGTGTAAACGACATCCACCTGCCTGCCATCATTCATTGATTTAGTAAGAAATTCATTTAGTAAGACCAGATTTGTGGTAGTAGACCGACCCCTTAAAAAACCATGCTGAAAAGGGCCCAAGGAACTCGAGATTGCAGTATAGAGTTGATCATAGACAATTCTCTCAAATACCTTAGCTATAATGCAAAGTTTAGAGATTGGCCTATAATTAACAATTTCAGTTTTGGAGCCCTTCTTATGTACAGGCGTAATGAAGGCCGATTTCCATAGTATCGGAACTATGCCTACTGACAAAGATTTCACAAAGAGCAATGAGATTGGGAGAGCGATAGATGGTGCACATCTTACTAGTAATTGGGGTGATATGTTGTCCGGCCCTGTACCCTTTGAAACATCCAACTTCTTGAGTAAGTTAATGACAGCCTCAGCTTCTACTTCTACTTGACAGATATCAGCGGCAGCGTTGGATACTGAGGTTCTAGAAAGAGAGGAAATCAGACTCCCAGAGCTACTAGTGCTATGATTGAGAAAATTTGATCCGAAATAAGAGGAAAACGCCTCACAAATGGATTCACCTGTTGATAGTTGATTCTTATCATGATCAAAAAGCGTTCCGGGAATAGCGCGTGAATTATAACGATTTTTAACGTAGGACCAGAAATATTTTGGATTGTTTCTAATTGACGATTCAACATTTTTAATATAGTTAGTATAACATAATGATTCCATTGATTTAGTCCTCTCGCGTAGTAATTTAAAAGTATTTCTGTCAGCCAAATTACCATAAATTCTAAACTTTTTAAAATACTTATGTTTTTCTTTGAGCGCTTGAATAAGTGAAGAATTGTACCATACTGGGTACTTACCCTTACGTTCAAGTTTTTGAGGTACATATTTATTTTGAAGGTTAATTATAGTATTGTTAAAAAACTCAACGGAACTGTCAATTGAACGAGAGGAAAATTCGCAATCCCAATCAATAGCTTCAATTTCGTCACCAATCGACTGAAAGTCACCCTTACTATATAGGTATCTGACTCGAGGCGCGCATTTCAGAACGGGTATAATCGATAGTTTAACATAAATTAATAAAGCTGGATGGTGTGAGTCTGCGGGAACTAAGGGGTCCGAATATTTTTGTACACTAACTAAATCATTCGAGAGAACCAAGTCTAACATTCTACCCAACTCATTAGGAACTCCGTTATACTGACCTAGGCCCATAGTGCATATTTCGTCAGCGAATAAATACTCGTCTGCTGATACAAGATTACCCGGGACAAGCGGCATATCATTACCTGACGGAGTCCATGAGATATGAGGCAAATTAAAATCACCGATGACGAGAAAACGGTCAGTTGGATTATTTAATATTAAGTTATTCCACTTTACTAGAAAGTTACTAAGTTGAGATGAAAAAGAGAAACCATTATTTTGTTTACATAAATAAAGTACGCCAATATATAGATTCAAACAGTCACACGAGTTAGATTTCTTAAGCTGTATTTTAATGCAGAGGTCCTCTGCTGTAGAAAATAAATGTGGTTGTGACGTAACTGGTAAATCCCTACGCGTTGCAACTACTACACCTCCTCCGAGTTTCTGTTTAGTGGATGCATAATCACGGTCTCGACGCCATACAACATACCGGTCATCAAAAATCTCCGATTCCTGAATACCGTCTTTCAACCATGACTCAGTTATTACAATGATGTCATAAGAATTCAATAAAACTTGACGGTGGAAGGAATCAGTTTTTGTTCTTAACCCACGAACATTCTGATAATAAATATTTAAACAATTCACATTAGCCATCACTAAACGCTTTAACAACGGAATATACACTCATAATAATAATAGAATAACGACAATGATATATAGTAAAACTCAGAAAAATATAATACTTATGAGGCGGGTTAATTATTATCACATTCCAAGGCACAACGCAGCCGTTCATCGCAAAACAGTCAATAACTGAGCAAGCAAGCATACAATAACTAAAATTATGCTCAAAGCAAGTAAGAACTGAGCAAGCAAGCGCACAATAACTTGGTTTGCGCGCTAGTCCCGCATGCGCAAGCAGGTAAGATATATTTCGGGGCGTAAGGATTAGTATGTAAACAGCATGACAAGATGTGAAATAGAAGTGGGTAGGTAAATAACGCATATGCGTTCGGCTCGATAGTGCAGCAGAGGTGCTAAACCTTTTACAATGAAACGAAAAATTACGTGTTGTATGCAGGACACAAAGCGTAACGAACATTAAATACTCTATTATAATAAAGAATATATATAAATGACATCCTAGATTATCTTGTTTAAATCAGCTATTTGTCTTATAACGAAGGATTTAGTAGTGTTGTTTTTTCGTACATGAATTTTACCATGTTTCACCCACACATATTCATAGCTTTTTTCCTTAGCAATAGTTTTCGTTCTTGTTAATAGTTTCTTGTAATCCACACTAAGATGGTCATTGACATAGACACGCTGACTACCCTGAATGTCGGACAAGTCCTTAGTAGCCCGGGCAGCCGCTATAAAATCTTCCTTAATATAGCGGTTTAGAAAGCTCACAACTATCAATTTCTCCTTAGAATTAAATATAGGTACTCTGGAAATATAATTAATTTGGGACTTGGGAGCGATGTACCCAATCCTACGTCCAATGGACTCCAAAATTGCAAAAAGGTTCTCATCCCTACCCAGTGGTACTCCCTTAATCTCAACATTATTCAAGCGCGAGCGCTGTTCATGTACGAACAAATCATATTTAGTTCTAGCGAGATCTTCTTGTATTGAATTAGAAGTTGCAAGAAGCCTGTCAAAGTCAGCAGCCTTCGTTTCGAGCTCCATGAGCCTGCCGCCGAAATCTTCGAGCTTCTCGTTAGCATGGGCGTAAGCATCTTTCAAGTCAACCAACTCGGCTTTGATCACTTGAATGTCTTCAATAAGCGCTGGTAAGACTTGAAGTTGGCGTTTCATGGCTCGAATTTCCGCAAGAATTGTATCCAACGTAGCAGGTGACTCCGGATTGGACACCACCGGTGACGACACTCTGCACTTAGGGCATTTCCACTGCGCCCTTCTGTCCACACCCAGCTTCCTCCAACCCGCCTCAGTGATCCCTGCACATCCAAAATCCAGGTCCTTCCGGCAACCGGCACACTGAGCCCCGTCATTAAACTGCACTCCACATGCTGCACACTTCTTCATGTCTGAGTTGTATGTGTAAGTGGTACGTCCGTAAAGAGTACAAGTAAAATAAAATAATAAAAGAAAAGGTTGACGATCTATTTATTAGTACAGCTCGGGCAATAGAGGTACCGTAGAATTGTGCGAATGCGGGCTCACACCGTCGAGTAATGACTGTAATGTTGGTGTTGGTGACTTAGGTATGTACTTACTATTTTTTGATAGACTAGGTATCTGTCATACTTAATAACTGTACCGATTAAGCGGATTCCCTCGGCGTAAATGTTGACGAGAAATGTTTCATAACAGCTTATTTTTATGATAAAGGGCCAGTGTAATGGCTCCTACATACATGAAATGCAAAAAAAATTCAACAACAAATATGTCGTGAAAAGAAAATGATGCGTGCAAAGCGAATTTAAAAAAAAGTACACCAAGGACGTTTCGAATCTAAATTTTTCGTAAATTGAAAAAAAAAGTTGTATGATAAATTCGGCACCATAGAGATTTTTGTTTTTGTGAGAATTCACAAACTGAGCAAAAAATTCAAACTTTATAGAGTCTATCTAGAGGATAAAAACGACTTTTGCACTCAGATATCGAAGAGCAAAAATACTCTTTCCGAGGTGGTAGTATGAAAAATAATTTTAATTTCCTGGATGTTTAGAAGGGAAATGGAAGCCTTAAGAAGTCCAGTCTAACTACAGAACTTCGATATCACCATGGAGAAGGAATTTATCACATTCTGTCCTCTGTGGATATCGCCAATTGGATGTGGAGGTCAGGTGGCAGTCGCTTCACGGAAAATATCGAAATTCATATGGTAATTTCAATAGGTAATCGTTAACCTTAATCATTACGTACCTGCTTCATTAGCGCAATATAGGTAACTAATGTAGGTCAATCTCTATTTAATCAAATTATATTTTATCACTGTCCATTATTAAACGTAATAACTACACTGTCTTCTCATTTCTTCAATCAAACCTCACCTTCATCTAAAATTCATGAACAATAAACAGCCCACTGGGAAAGAGGCGTGACTGTATAATATTATGTAGGTATGTATCTAATAAACAGCAGGATACGATTTCTTATCTGTTTACTAACTTCATCATTATTTGAGGCTTATTCCAACTCGGTCGGATTATTAAACTAACTAATTAAACTAAAAGATTAAGTAAAACTTATTTATTAAAATCAAAAATGAAATAAGTACAAGAAATCAGAGCTGCTGCAGTGGACGGAGCAACGACGCACTGTTTCTAGCATTGAGATATTCCAATAGGTATATTGTTACTTTAGTAATAGATAATTTAATATCAATGATTTCTATGTTCTTCACTCTCCACGTCTCCACTACAATCTCCTCGCAACGTCCGTCTTTTTTAAAAATTTCTTCCTTTTCCTTATAATTCACACTCACATAATAATAACCTTTAGGTATTTTTTTAGATTATTGGAAATATTTTTAATTAAATACTGATGTAGATGACAGATAGCTACTTAGTAGTTCATGGGCATTATAAAACAATCAATGGTCAAACTTAGTCAACATACCTACCTAATGCATGACATAATATTGCGATATTGATATTCAATACAGATAGCCATTTAGGTATGTAGTTTAAATACCTACTGTATTATGTATTATACATAACGCAGTCTAATAAGCATATACATAATGTATATGCTTATTAGACTGCGTGAATAACAAGCTTATTATACCTACACAATGTAGGTATAATATCTGAACAACATGTAACATTTTCAGTTAAATGTATTGTGTCTTGCGAAAGAGGACTGGTCTTCACGACACAGGGAATCCTAGTGTGAAGATCCAGTGGTCAAACACTTAAGTGCCATGTAAACTGAATTTCAATAAATGTTTTCTATGTTTTCAAAAATGAATAACTCAAGTTAAATTTTGTTTAAGAAATCTTCTCGATACATTGCGTACACTGCTATGTATTCGGATGTACTCAAGAATGTGCGTACAAACAGTTTTCATCATTTTATAAACACAAACAGGACATTTATGGGCATATTACTAAATCAGGCTTAATAATACTCTATCACAGTCTACAACTGTTGGTAACGATGCAATTCAATTTTAAGAGAGTCAAAGGTGTGTACTGTATCGCCACTACAGTGTTACTATTTATACTATTTTATTCAAATAATAAAATATATATACCGAAAACGATAGGCATTGATAAAGCCGCAAGAAAAACAGCCGTGACTGAATTGACCACCGTCCCTGAAAAACCTGAAACTAAATATATTTTACTTTGGACTAATAGTAACAAATCCCCATTTATCTACTTTGGAGAAGGAGACGCAATATTTAAAAAGAAATCGTGTGAATTCGTTAACTGTTACGTAACAAATGACAGAAAACTTTTGGGACATTACAGTGAATTTGAAGTTATAGCATTTAATGGACCTCAACTATCTGATGTCGTCGGTATGGGTGATGTACCCAAAGTTCGATCACCTCACCAGAAATATGTTTACGTAAACATCGAAGCCGAGCACACTTATCCTATTTGTGGTAAAACTTGGAACCGGTTTTTCAATTGGACGTGGACATACAAGCTGAATTCTGACGCAATCTGGGGGTATTTTTCGATTAGAAATGCAAGCAATCATGTTATTGGACCTAGTCTGAAGATGAATTGGATAAGTGAAAAAGATATGGCACCGATTGACAAGGATATAAAATTGAAACTAGAAAGCAAGCATAAAGCAGTTGCTTGGTTTGTTTCAAACTGCTTAACAATAAGTAAAAGAGAACAATTCTTTGATATGTTTCAGCATTATCTGAGTGAATATAATTTGAAAGCAGACGTGTATGGCCAATGTGGTGACTTTCAATGTCCAAAAAATACAATGAGCCGATGTCTTGATGAACTACAACGCAGTTATTACTTTTACTTAGCTTTCGAAAACGCTATTAGTGAGGATTATGTTACAGAAAAGATTTTACACGCTCTTCATCATTATACAGTTCCTATAGTGTACGGTGGAAGTAATTATAGCAGGTAAATTATCATGTCCATCTATCACTTACAACTATCTTTATTTTATCTTTTTCTTCTGCATCTATAAATTGAAATTATTTAAATTGTAGATTCCTGCCACCAGGGTCGTATTTGGATGCTCTTAAACTAGGACCTCGATTGTTGGCAAAAGCCGTATATGAAATTATTGAAAACGCCGAATCGTATCAGAATTTTTTTAGATGGAGAAAATACTACTCTTACCATTTTAGATACGAGTCTCCAGAAACTGACGAATACTGTCAATTTTGCAGAATGTTAAATAACGTAACATTGATGAATCAAACTACAATCTACAGCAATTTTAGTTCCTGGTGGAGTAACGCATCGAATTGCCAGATGTGATAATACTTTGCAGCTTTTAATATAAAGTAACGACACACGCAAATATTTAATTAATTAATTAATTAATATATTATATTATTACTATATTAAAGCTCGTCTGTAAATCGGTTATTGCGCTTGTTGTGCCACAGCGGCAATGTGCCCCAATAACGCGACCTCGAGGCTAGGTCCTTCTTCATTTCTGATTGTGTTTGTATTTCTAAATATTCCATTTCTTGCCCGCCACTCGCTGGTTTCCAATTGAATGGTACTGGCACAGGCTTATTCGGGTTTCTGAAATGAAAATTGTAATGAACTATTTGTATCAACATTACATTCATTACAGGTATAGGTACCTACCTCATTAGGAATTTTAAGTTTAAATAATACTTAGTTATGAAGTTATGTAGAAAATGACCATCTTATCAATAGGGATTGACAGAAACTTATTATTCTACTTAAGTATAATGGTTAGATTTTTGTTTGACCTGATACGACCGTTTCCAATTACATGGAATTATTAAGTAGGTACTACGTAGTACTTACTTCAACTTCAACTTCTTCTTAATGGCGTCTGCAGCAAATCGCCGTCAGTTTGCCAATGTCAAGTAAATTATAAATGTTTATAAAATTATTAATGGCGAAACGCCAATGTCAAGTATTCAAGATATTTTCTACCAGAGCCAGGTTAGCCACGGCAGTAACTTTGTTTCCGTGTGTCCACCCCCCACGTACGTAGTACTTAATAATTCCATGCCTATCTATCACCAGTTTTGACATTAAAAGGATAAAAACGTCATCAATCTCTATGGTAACGCAATTCATAGTAAAAAATAACAATAGGATTTGACAAAGGAACTATCTCTATTCTAGTTATTGATTGGACTTCTGCATTTTTTTTTATTCAAGGTCAAAGGTCAAATATATTGGATTCTCGCATTTTTCTCGTAAACAACAAATGCTATCGCAAAAGTAGGTTAGACAAAGTTATCTATAGATCATGTAATTATCTACAAAATTGGTTTCATTCTTTTTTTGTGCGGATCAACATTTCGAAGATATCGAGATAACAAAATTTCTAAAAATCCTTTCTTGGTGGATACTAGCTAGGTAATTTCATGATCTACAACTTTGTCTAACTTATTTTTGCGGTAACATTTGCTGTTTATGAGAAAAATGCGAAAATCCAGTATATTTGACCTTTAACCTTGAATTTTTAAAAAGCAGAAGTGTAACTGATGGGCACTTTTGATATTTCTTTCATTATGGTGTATTTAAGGCTTATTCCCGTGCGCTCCAAATCTATTGTTCTCTAAAATTCATATTTCATACATTGATTACCAGGAGCTCCAAGGATGTTTGTATTAAAATAATAAACAAAGCCACATTTACCACTTTCATTCCCTAGAGCTCCAAAATATTGTCTAGGTACTTTGAGATATTATTCCCAGCAGCTCCAAGAAAAAGCCAATTCTTCAATATAAAAATCGTTCCCAAAGCTGCTCATTCCGACTTGGATAGATTAGGTTAGAAGGCTAATGCGGGAGCGGAGCGGAGCGAAGCTCCCGCATTAGCCTTCGTGGTTATTTTTTTTTTATAAAACCATGTTTACCGTTATCTAATAAAAAGGTAATATTATAGTATTAATTGTTTTAATTCTGCTAACCGTATACTTTGTTTTAGAGCTGTTGGGAACACAGTAGGTAATAGAGTCTTTTTTAATTTAAGTAGTATAATTTGGAGTTCCTGGGAATTGATGTATAGAGATAAGAAGTTATGAAGGAAAAAGCTTTCATAAGTTTTTGGAGCTCTTGGGAACGATTTTATAAAATAACAATAATATTTAATTTTAGTCTTGGAGCGCTTGGGAGCAAAATAAGCCGTATTTAAGAACTCCACCAATTTTCAGCTCTAACTATGCTAATTTATGCAAGCTCAAATCTTTATTTTGACTGGATTAATAATGTTATTGGGAACGGCCGTTAGTAACATAGCACAGTCAAAACACGTGATACTTACGCTGATGTAGCAAAGTTTGTAAAAAGCGTCACAAGAGTTTCGCTCATTTTGATATCTTCAGGACTGAAGGGATGCAAAAGAAAGTGGATAGGGAACAAATGCATCAGATCATCAGCGTGGCAGACGCCTGAAAATTACAAAAATATGAATATTTATCAAGGCTAAATAAAAATCCGGCAGCTCTACTTCCTGTCATCAACAAATCAGTCACTATGGAGACTTAGGGAGCTATATAGGATGTACTGAGTGAGACTCTTCTGAATGAGAATGAGGAATGGAGTTCATTCCTCTTTCTCACTCAGAAGTTTTAACACATGATAGTAAACACTCTGATCCTATAATAATTATTTTTGACATCTTTACTTTTGCATCGAACTGAAACTGAAAGACTGTCTGAACTAAACTGAGGCCAGAGACATCGTTTGATCAGTTCAACACCGAAATGACCATTTCGTTGTATTATTCACCATGAGGTGAAGCATTTTCAAGGCAGGTTACCTGTAAGCTATTACTTACCTGTATGTACCACAGAATAAATAACAGTACGTACTACGCTACGCCTGTACCCTGTCAGCCTTGAAACTACATAATTACAGATAAGTATGTTAACTGGATTTTTTCGGTAACATTCAGCGATTAAGTATTTTTTATCGCTTTGCATTTCAGATACTAGGTACCTACGTATTTAGTTTTTTTTTTAGTTTAGTGGATAGAGAGTTGGCCTCTCGGTTCGAGTTCGAATCCTGGCTATGCTATGCTATGCTTGCAAAGCGAAATTTAACTTTTCTGAACGGGTCAGGGACAAGTAATTTCGGTTATACTTTGAAAAAAAAAAAAATCGTGTTTACGGATGTTTCACAGAAGAAAAACTGCTTCTAGACATGAAGAACATAAAACACGTTTATAATTCTAATAATTTATACCTACTAGTCAATGTTTACAAATAATCTTACCGTAATCTTGCACTGCGTCCCCAAAAATTTGGGAAAAGCTGTTTGTGCCTCTGTATGCCAATTCGTATAAGTAGATTGGATTCTTGGTGTAGTTAAATACTAGTTCAATAGCCTCCACTGCTGGATAGGCAAAGTAGGAATCAGTGTATAACTGAAAGAATTAATGAGAATTAAAACAGAACATTATTTGAACGTAGGTACAGTCGACAAAGGAGATAGTGTCACACTTTTACATACAACTTTATATTAAAGTGCAACCGTGTCTACTTTGTTGTCTGTACACAAATATCGCTGAAAATTATGTTGGTGAAAACATACGTAGCATACGATATGTCTATGTATCATCACTACAAGGCTTCGCTACTAGACTATAGATACGATACGATTGTGTTTCGAGTATTTTTAAACGATAAGTAAAATAAAAGAGGTAAATTCTCAGGCCGCTGTGCAAGTTAATGTTCAGCCTTATGATCACGTGTAGCGTCAATCAGCTTGGCCAAGTCTTTGTAGACAAGACAGGCACTTGGAGCGCATGACCGCAAACAGCTCAAAAAACATAATCAGCTACAAGTTAGTTACTGCCCATCCGGCAGAGAGACGCGTGAGCTGCTGCCTGTTTCTTCTAGCAAGACTTACACCCGTATTCACAAACAATACTTCGCTATGCGTACTACCAAAACTGTGCAAAGAACGACAAATTCTCAGTGCATTCGTTTTGGCAAGCCTTTTTATTCATAGATAACAGTTAAGTAATACTTCGTTGAGGGAACGCACTGCGTTAGAAACTACTCCGTGATGTTTGTGAATTAATTTTACCAGCCCTATGCGCTCGAGCACACTATGAGACCTCACAGTATCGTTTGTGAATACGGGTGTAAGCCTAAGGCTTAAGGCTAAGCGCAAAAGGCAACACACCCATCGTCTTGAGGACGGAGGTCATTCTGGGATCTCCGTCGCTCTGTGCGCCTTGTAAATGTTTCTGCACATCACTAAACTACCTATTACTTTGTAAAGGCGGATAATTTATTCACTAACTTCATAGTAATTACGTGACGCAGTTAGATACCACTTATACGACTTGTACATGTTCAAAGTACCTACCTGTCATACTAATCACCAAGTCACCAACAGGCAACAGGTGAACCATAAACGACAAGAGTCTGAATATTTATCTATATCTCTATTTTTAATTCATATTCGGTTACTACCCTGCCTATAATATATGATATAAATTATCAGTTACGAGCTGCCGGCTTCCTTATGGGTTGCATGGTGCATTAAACTACATCGAACTAAGTTTTTTTTTTGTTGAATCTTCACCCTTCGCCACTGTTATATACCTACTTATACAGTAAGTACGCGGAATTTGAGGCACTTGGTCCGGAACTGCCCCAATTCCAGCAGAAATAGGAGGATCCTTACACCCCGGTAACCCCGAGACCGGTCTTAGTCGATCCCAATCCGACCTAACCACCCCCGGTGGCCGAAGGGGATGGCATCCGTGGCATACAAAAAGTACAACGAGTTTGATTCGGCATGTGACCGTCCGCGTCCCGAAGAAATGGAAATGGAAGAAGTTGGATCGTTTCTAAGAGCGTTCTCACTATTACAGTTTGATACCTTTATATGAAACAGATATTAAATTGATCAAACTGTCAGTAGTGTCAGTCTGATTATGCAATCGAGATTATAGAGAGATTGCTCTGCAAAATCTCACAAAACCGAAGCAAATCGATATAATACAGCGTCTCATTCTTCAGCCTACGGTCGTGCTAACTCAATCGCCGGGCAATGTTATTAGCTGGCCCGAAATGAATATTCCTAACCAGCAATCGAATCCGTTGATTTTGAAAAAGAAAGCACGTGCTGTATTATCACGCCATTTGATTTTGTCATTAATAAGGAACATTCTGGTAAATGGTTAATACTTTTTACCTGCCTTACCTGATTTAATTGTTCAAATTAATGACCATTGTTCTCAAAATATAGCGGTATTTTCTTAACAGCCAAGTTACTTACGTCAAGAATGCCTGATGATTTTGCTGTTAAATCGTTTCCTTTTAGATATTTCTCTCGAATTTCCTTCGTTATTTCTTCGGCATATGGTGAATTCTCGTAGTAGAATGTAACAGGAGCTATCGCATCGAAAGCCGACATGAATTCTTGGTACCTGCTTTCATTTGCTGTTATCCCTTTAAAATAAATTTTATGATATGCTTAGGTATATTTAGTAAGATTCAAAAATGTAAGGAAAGATACCTACTAACTTAGATTAGATTTTAGCCGGTTCGACTACCGTATTAGTAAATTTTATTGTTCTATTATGTCAGCTGCAAGTATTTACAAATATGTCATCGTATATTTCACAGAGCAGTATGAACGTAAACTATCAATTATTTATTTTATCTTACGTATTTGTAAAACATATTATACTGTGCCGCGTGGTTCCGGCAGAGTACACTTTGGTTCTCCCCATCTCTTCCCATGCGGTGTCGTAACAGACGACTAAGGGACAGCAGTACAGCACTGCAATTCACTAAGCGAGCACAACGATGCGACAACGATGCGAGGCGCAACGTAGATTGTCATTGGTCAGATTGTATCACGTCATTGGAAATCGACCAATGACAGTCTACAGACAGACTATCGCGCACATCGTTGCGACTCGCATCGTTGTCGCATCGTTGTGCTTGCTTAGTGAATTGCACAGCAATAAGGGATAGGGCTGTTCAACATCAGACAGATATACAGCCCAGACTCAGCCTCAGATGCATAGCTCGAGTCAACAATAGTGCCAGGAAATCGGCAATAGCCTATGTAACAGTAGGTACCTAAAGTATGTAATAGTAAATGTAACTTAACTTAATTATGAACGAGTAGAAGAGCGTGAGCGGAACCCAGGTCTGAAGTGCAAGCTTTGGGTGGTTTTGGCTCGGATGATGTTGATGTTGTTGTAAGTGAATTCTTCTCTAATCTCTAATCTCTAACTATATTATAAATGTGAAAGTAACTCTGTCTGTCTGTCTGTTACGCTTTCACGCCTAAACCATTGAACCGATTTTGATAAAATTTGGTATAGGAAGAGGTAGATAAGACCTTGAGAAAGGACATAGGCTATGTTTGGTCCCGATAACCGGCATCCACGCGGGCGGAGCCGCGGGCAAAAGCTAGTATACCTATATTTTTATACCTGGCATAATCCAAATTATATTACCTATACTCAGCTTTCATACCTGAAAGATGTTGGTTTTCGCCAGTTTTAATTTAACCATAGCTCATCATTGGATGAAGGAATTCAAGTGACGAAATTCCTTTATGAGTAAACAGGGCTACACTACAGGGCTGGTACAATTGTACAACCTTGGACAAACTTTATTAGAACAAGTCAAATACCTGAGGTCTCCATAAATACTGAGTAAGGCATAGAAAACTAAAGATTATGACTAAAAGAGAAAACATGTCTAGCAAAGTAACAGGTAATTTGAGCTGCAACGTCACGCCTCAACGGTCATAATATTCAATTACGTCAACTTTAGCTTTCTGTTGCACAATAACCGCGAGATGTGCAAATAAAATCATACAAGCACAGACGGCAGTCTTAATTAACTTTCACCTATACCGTTACTGCAAGTTCTTAGTTCAAAGAAAACCTTACAAACTGATTTCAAGCATCCTTCGTTTTTGGTTAAGCCCGTCATCCAGGGTACAGCGGGAACGTCTGGTATTTTACGTGGACTCCTCTTCAAGAAGGCCCCCGGCAAGCTGGGTTCAATTACCGCTTTGAAGGGAGTCATAGGCTCGTAGTCCCACGTCTAAAACAATGTTTATATTATTAAAAAAACATAATAAGCATGTATTTTCGTATCGATTCCCATTTTGGAAAAATTTTACATACAACAGGGGTCTTGGTTTTTCTCAACACTCACCTAACCCACAGGCTAAGTGCAAGTACATACCTAAATGCACCCAATGCGCCATGATGGCGCAATACATCTTCTCGTTTTACACAACAACAATGCAAAGTCATATCGGATGAGAACAACACATTGTGTAGGAGACAAAGACTTCAATACCACACTTGACATCTATTTGTATTTAATATCTACCTCTATCTATTTATTCATCACTATGCAATATGAAACAAGTCTGCATAAAGACAAACTATTTATTCTAATTACCTACTTACTATTCGGCTTTAACTCAATGTCGTAGAGGACACTTTTACATAATATTGTAACCTCCCTCTCTTACCTACCTGTACCCCTCTTTAACTCCTGACCGTTTTCTTCTACCTTACCCTCTACTTTCCACTCTTACCATGCTCTTATCCCACACCCATGTGAAGCTCACAATTCCTATTCAACTTCCTAACTAACATTTGATGTCAAATCTATCAATACAATACCTACTTACTTATCAAATAACTCTATCATGATACATATAAATTCTATTACGACTTAATATTAATTTGGCCAATGAACGTCGTAGTGGGAAAGGACTCTTATCATGATACGTAGTTACCCTATGCTCTATAAAGGGGAGTATGTGCTAATTCTTCATTAAAATAAACGCCTACTTAAATTATTATACTACTTAGTTTATAAACATGAATAGCTAACTCTCTAACTAAGATAAGGAAACCCTCACTTTCTATAAATATATTACCTGACCTATTTATATTTGTTAAATTGGATACCTACTTAATTTACTACTGAAACTAATTATGATTGTTATAATGACTACCCATCTAAATAATTCTGATATTATCTAATTTATTAAACCCTTTTATAGTAATATCTATCTAATCTCTTACTGAAATTAATTATAGTTCAGTTATTATACAACTAATGATTTCAACATGTTATATGTTTATTCAGTTCAATACATAGACTAATTGAATCCTGCACTTATGTGATTTATTCATAATTATTAATCTCATTGGATCAAATACCTTATATGAGTTATTGATATATTACCAATGATTGTACTTAACATGATATATTTGTTTTTCGGTCTAGGGCCCCATGAACACACGCCCAAGACAGTACAGTTCACACCAACTGAGGAATAACTGTTCCTATGTCTATTATAGGTAAGGAATAGGTAGCTTTACTCACTCCGCCTGGCCAAGACATCTGGCACCCATAACAGACAAACACCAATTCGAATGGCGTGGAATTACAATATATCATTCCCTTTACCTAATTAAAGGCTTAATCCCCCTTCTAGAGGTGTAAAAATATCATAGAGATGTAAATAACAATCTTTTAATGTAGAACCTAATTAAGGTAGGTATACAATAACTGAGAGAATAATAAGTAACCTTTATATTCCCTTTCACGTTAGAGTGCATATTTGCAGTAGATACTTAAGAAATTTACAATAGATCTCATCCTAGAACTAATGTCCACTTCACCAAAACTAATCCAAAGTTTTAGGTAGGTAAAGTTGAGTCAAATATCATCTATTGTGATAAGATTCTCATTCTCCAGACCATACTCGATTAAATGAGCAAATACTAAGTCAATTGTTGCAATTGAGAACTATTTTAGTCACAGTAGAATAGACATAAGTTCCGTCATGATAAACTAAACCTTAACGGTTTTCTCTGGCTATTTGCATATAAAATATAACTAACTGCAAAACTACACAAGAACATGAATGACTCAATCTACAATCGGTTATCAATCACCAACCCCATATCGTTACACTTTCCGTTAGTAGGTAGGTACTATGTTTATCTTTTGTTCATAATATTACTATACCCGTTTGGCTAAACAAATAGTCTAGTATATGATTGAATACTAATATTGTAATACTATAAGATACTTTATTTGACTTTTAGTCTTGTTTTTATTCAAATGACCAATTTGACACTTTAAATTACACTACAAATTATGATAGTCTCTTGATTTAGAATAACAATAATAATACTTTTCTATAATGCCTTTAAACAGACAATTCATCTTTTGTCAAGGAGTTTGAAATTAATAATACTTGTATCAACTATTAGCTCGGTTGTTTGAATAGTTTCTGTATTGAATTAAAGAGTATAACAGTTAAAATTCTGAAATATTACTTTATCAATAATTCGAACTGACCTTGAGGGAATTCATGACTGTATCATTGAGTTAAAGTCAGATTCAAACACAAAGCCACACACACTCGTAACTTCTTATATCACCGTATCATATTGGTCTAACACTGAACTTTACATAATAATTATAGCCCCTTCCTACAACAAACCATGACGGTTATTAGATTCCATAACAGACGTAATTACGCTTAAAAGTTAGTTTATTCCTAATCCCGGTTTATCAAGTGTACCTACACCTACCTATAAGTCTATACCCTGTGTTTGTACAAATTATACCCATTTAGACTAATTGTGTGGTGTGTTATGTCCCTAACTATTTTAATAAAGATTACAGGTGAGTCAAGCCTGATTTTGGCGTACCTAAGACCCGTGTTTTGTCACAAGAACAACGACCGTAGTCTGGGATGTTGCCTCATGACGACCCTACATATGCATTGTGTACATAAATAAATATATAATTATATAAGACTGAGCTGTTGACTTCAATAAATGTGACTAGGTCAAACTATTGGGTATCAACACTCAGATGGCTTTTTCGACCCTGAAACTCAGGTAAAGTCGAAAGCTGTCCCGCCATTTTGGATTATCAGCAAACTAGCTAAAAGTGGTCACGAGCTTAGTTAACACCGTCAGGTCTCCACTCGTGGCTGTCACATCGACAGACTTACCTATTGGGATTCCCTAGCTATTCCTATGGCCTCAACCTCCTAGCCCTAGCCTAACCTTTTATACCTACTATCCCCATTCGAACTCCTAAAACAACATTTCGCGATAGGAATGGCCGTTGAGCAGACTCACTCGAACGAACTACGCTTCATATCAAGATAATCAGCGTTGCCAGTAAAGAAGTCTTGCTACCATTCCAACAAAATGCTGTTAACGCGACATTTCAACCATTGTTCGAGCTAAAATTTCACTAAAGAATCATGATTTTACACAAATGCAACGCGATTTTATCAATTATAATGAATTAACACGAATTTCAATATAAAAATCATTTCAATCAATTCACAAAGCAAAGTTTCACTAGTTTACCACAAATTTTCTAAAATCTTGCTTGGTAACCCGCCCACCAGTTACCCACGCTTGCTGTCTCAAAAGAGAATGAACGAGGATCGCGCCAAATCCCAACTTTCTCACTATTTGAATGAATGAATGAATGAATGAATGAATGAATGAATGAATGAATATTTATTTCCAGGAATATGGTACATCGAGGTCTTCATGTCAATACAATGGTTCCAACATATTCTACCATTATAGGTGTAGAAATATAAAGTTTTACAATAATAAATTAATAATATAGATAATAATGTCAAATATACCCAATAACCATTAATAATAATAGAGAATAATGTCAAATATACATAAAATAATTAAAGAATACAATTATAGATATATGAAATTAAAATTATAAATGAATGTCAAAATAGTTTCTAATCATTTACACAGTCGTCCAGTCAAAAAAATAAATATTTCAAAAGTATCAATTAAAAATTAAATAAGTATGCATTATGTCAACTCATAATGTTTTCATCATTTATAAATTCACTGATTGAGTAGTATACTTTAGTGATCAGTAATTCTCGAAGCCTTTTTTTAAAAACCTTAATAGACTCAGAACTTTTAATAGTACCCGGCAATTTATTATAAATTTTTGTACTCATGCCGAAAACACTATTTCGGAATTTTGTAGTCCTACATTTTTGAATACAAAGAGTGGTGTTATGTCTTGCACTTTTAAGTGTTGCATAATTTTGTATATCTTTCCTGACTATAATTGCGGCTTCGTAGATAAATAGTGCAGGTAAGGTGAGAATCCCTAGTCTAGCGAACGATGGTTTGCAAGATTCAATCTTTTTTAGTCCGCATATACTTCTGATGCACTTTTTTTGGGCTCTAAAAGCATCCTCCTTGTTAACAGAGTTTCCCCAAAATAGTATACCATAAGTAAGGATAGAACCAACATTAGCATGGTACACTGTTAGTAATGTATCCTCACTCGCTACTTTCTTAAGCATATATAGGGCATACGAGAAAGAATTCAGCCTATTACAGATTTGATTGACCTGGGTTTTCCAACTCAAATCGGAGTCAATGTATATGCCTAAGAATTTTGTAGACTGAACTTCTTTAATTAATTCACCATTATATTCTAGTGTCACAGTTTGGTGATTAGAATTTTTATTTTTAAATACCATAAAATTAGTTTTGTCTAGGTTCATTTTTAAATTATTTTGTGTTAGCCAGTCAATTATGCCTACCAGAGACCTATTTACATCAGTTATATAATTGGAGTTTCTCCCATCGTCAGTAAAAATAGCCGTGCTATCGTCAGCAAACAGTATCATATTCTGGTTAATAGAGGTTGGAAGATCATTGATATACACCAAGAATAATAGTGGTCCAAGTATGCTGCCTTGGGGAACACCAAATTTTACTATTTTTGATTCTGAGGTGTACTTTGTGTTAATCTTTGACTCATTGTTAATTCTGTACATTGTTGTGACCTGCAGGCGATCAGAGAGGTATGATCTCAGCAAAGCGAGAGAGTTACCTCTGATTCCATACTTTTCTAGCTTCGATATTAATATGTCATGGTCTACGTGATCGAAGGCTTTTGTCATATCCATGAAAACTGCAGTAATGCACTCCCCCCTATCTAGTCCCGTCAACACCTGTTGCAAAAAGTGAAAGAGTGCTATGTTAGTGGACTTCCCCTTACGAAATCCAAATTGTTCGGTTGCAAAGATATTATTAGTTTCAAAGTAGTCATAAATGTTATTATAGACCACCTTTTCGTATACCTTCGCAATCACTGGGATCAAAGCAACTGGTCTGTATGATTTCATACTCTCCCTATCATCCTTTTTAAGTAATGGGTTGACTACCGTTACTTTTAATTTCGATGGAAAAATGCCTTGCTGTATGCTCAGATTAATCAGGTGACTTAGCACAGGCGCAATATAATTAGAGGTTAATTTAATAATTTTTGTATGTATTTCATCATATCCAGTGCTTTCGGAGTTTTTGAGTGTCATAATTATATTCTTTATATCAGTTGGATTAGTAGGTTTCATGAACAAAGAGTTTGATTTATTATATGTTATATTTTTATAGGAGTTGATATTTTTACCATTATTCGATTTTATGTCTTCAATGAAAAAAGTATTAAATGAATTTACAATACTCTCTGGTGCTGTAATTCGATCTCCATTAATATTAATTTCTTTTATTTCCTCTTTTACTGTAGTCGTCTTATATTTGTTTATTATTTGCCACGTTGCTTTGCTTTTGTTTGTAGCTGTATTTATGTAGTAGTTATTTTGGGTTTTCTGGGTTTTATTAATAACATCTCTGAGTCTTCTGGTGTAGTTTTTATATTTCATTTTATTTTCCGGGCTCGGTGATAATCTATAGTGCCATAACATTTGACGTTTTCTCTTGGCACATAGTTTTAAGCCCTTGCTAATCCATTTATTTTTCTTTATAACAGAAATTCTAACTTTCTTAATTGGGAAACACAGGTCATAGAATAATTTAAATAGTTCAAAAAAGTTATCATATGCCTTTTCTGCGTCATTACACGTGTAGCAGTCTGTAAAACTGAGACTACTGATACAGTCAATAAATTTTGAAGTATTTTCATTTTTATAGTCCCTTTTCAATTTGAACCAGTGAGTCATTGCGGGTTTTTTTCTCATTGGATATACAAAAAGTTGGGCCGTATGATCGGATAGCGAAAACTCAAGAACTTCTGATTTTGAGTTCCTGATATTATGGGCTATATTATCTAAACATGTCTTTGCACATAATCTTGTCGGTTGGTTTATAGATAATTTTAGGTTATATGTTCTTAAAAGAGATTCAAATTGACGAGATACATTACAAGAATCTGTCCTATTGATATTGAAATCGCCACATACAATCATTTTTTTATTCTTGTAGCCTATTTTGTCTAGCAATGATTCTAGCCGATCAAAAAACAGTTGAACATCGGCCTGCAAACGTCGAGGCGGTCGATAAATACATATTATCACAATTTTATACTCTATTAGTTCTATTCCACAACATTCGAAAACATTAACAATACTCAATTTTTGTGTTTCAGGTATATTCTTAAATTTATAAATTGGTTTGAGAAATATACATGACCCTCCATGTCTATCTTTTCGTGCATAATATGAACCGAGCACAAGATTAGGTAGTTTCAACAATTTAGTATCTTCCTGAATCATATTATGTTCTGTTATACATAAGATGTCTATAGGGCTCTGTTTCCCATCATTACTCATCGAATGTAAGTGTATCATTAATTCATTAGCTTTACTCATGAGGCCATTTATGTTTTGGTGTAGTACACTAAAGTAATCGTTACTCACGAAAAAACGAGTTCACTGGGGAGGAAGAAGGTATCTCCTCTTCTCCATGAAGAGACGAGGGAAGATCCTCGGCACTGTGACGTTCAGTTTGAGTATATTTATCACAGGTCAAGCATTTCGGTATAACACTACTGGCGCAAGCTTTTAATTCGGTACAATATTTTTTGTATTTACGTTGGTATTCCCTATGCAGTATCTCTTTGAGAAGTCCCTGACATATATGTAATGGCAAAATTTTACTATTCGGTAAATATGAATAATATTTCATGTCGAGGTATATTGCATGGGTGTAATATGTGCATAAAAATTTTATAAGATAATTTAGTTTACTTTCGTTTAAATACCTATTATATGGAACTTCAGACAGAATTACATTTGTATTTTTGGTGTTATTCAAAAAGTTACACAAACTAAGTTCTATTTCTTTGGGATTACAATCATTAGTGCCGCCTAAAATTACTACATAATCATTTTGGGTAAGTTTGGATATTGATGATACTTCTGTCTTCAAAATGTCTTGTAGTGTTGCCCCAGACTTCCAGAAACTGCTAACTGTGTATTTCTCGCCGAGGAGTCTCTGCAGGATCTTCTGGGCTGAACGTCCTTGTTGATCAGCTATTATGACGATTTTCGGTTTGTCATTAGTTGAAGGTTCTATGTATGTTGGTATTTTGCGGTAACCATTCGTTTGAGTTGATGACCACTTGTTAGCAGATGTTTCATTCGTGTTGAGTATTGGTACATTAGAGCTTGATGATTCCTGAGGTTGGAATAATTTTTGTTTATTACTTGTAGGTTGTTGCCGTTGTTTTGTTGCAGGCGTTGAGGCTGCACATATCTGTATTCTTTTTTGTACCGCCCGCGGTGTAGTGGTACAGATTTCCGAGCTATTAATTTTTTTAAATGCGTCAATAACTTTAATATACTTGGAGGCTTCCGATTTCAGACGGTTGTTTTCTATATTAAGATTTTCGATCTCATGGTGGGCTGATTTCAAATCATTTGAGAGTTGTGCGATTCTATCCTCGAGTTCGGCTATTTGCAGGCTGTCTCTGTTAGGCGAGTTTGGTACACTTCTAATGGTAGATTCAAAAATACTGTTTTCGAAAGTACTCTCATTCAATAAATTAGTGGTAATAATTTTTCTATATGTTACATTTTCATCCATGTTTTTCTACTCTTTAAATTATACTTTTTTTTACTGTTTTTTTTTTTTTTTTTGTTTTTTTTTTTTTTTTTGTTGCTGCCAGGTGGTAATGTTTGTTAAGTCGTATTGGTATTGGTATTGTTTCAAGAAATGTAGAAATATCAAAAAGCAACTTGAGACCTGGATTTGAACACACGACCATAAAATCAAGTATCCTCTATCTTACGCATTACGCCACTGAGTGCTTCCTTAAAGTGGTGAAAATTGCGATCATTTGATTACATAAAGATGTTGAATGCAGAGTCATCAGGTTGCCGTGACTCATAACTTTGGAATTTTTTTCCACATTCCAATTGTTTGACTTATTTTCGCGGTCTAATTCGGCGGGAGTCTCCTTTGCACCAATCAGCGTCTTCTAAATCCTCTTTTTAATTCCTACAAACCCCGCAATATTTCTAGACCAATCCAGTACTGCTTCCCAATGCTCGCAACTTAATAAATATATTTTTTTTAATTATTAATATTAACTCCCTGTGAGAAATATTCACTTTATACAATTTAAAATGCCTAACTGAATTAACTTTCCTTCTCTTTACTTCAATTCACCTTTTTTTGTAATTCATTCTATTTATTTACCATTATAAATAACTTCCAAACCGGAAACTATCTAAACATCTCTCAATATCCCCAACCTAACAAAATATACCAAGTATTTCTTTCCTTCTCTTTTTTTTTAATAATATTATTTAATAATAAAAACCCTTTTGTACAACCTATTTACTATAACCAATTTAAAACATTTAATTAAATTAGAATTCCTTATTATTAGAATATCTCTTCAAATAGTATAATTATATCGATTTAAAATTATCATAATCTGATAAGAACAGCGCCATCTACCAGAAACCCGTATTATTACTTAGACTAGTCAATATGATGATGCAATATGAAAAACCCTATCTTTCATTACATTTATCAACAATCTAATTTCATTTATTAGCTTTTCCTCTAAAACAGATTATTTCATGAATCGTATTGCAACAAACCCTCGTTATTTTAATTCTAAATATTAATTTTATTATTGATAACAGCGCCATCTCTTAGAAATCGATTTATTACTTATAAAGACATGTGACGTTCTGTCTCGTTACAATATTAAGAGTTATTTTAAATTCGTTATTATCTTAGCACTCGATACTAATTGCTGTTCTTAAAGCAACGACAGTATTGAACAAAAGTTCTTTATACCATAGCAACGTTGCGTCATTCCTAATATGTATGTTGTATGTAATACTATGATAAGGAGATTACGGGTTCGAATCCTGTCTGCAGTTAAGCATGGACGGTGGATCCTTACACTTCTAACACATTTAATTCAGTTTAGTTAAAGGTATTTGTCAAGGATAACAGTCAGTGTAACGAAAAATATCGAAGACCAGCCAAATCCGCAGTTAGACTGGTAAAGCGGACCCCAGACTCCGAGGTGAAAGCTTCGGATGCGACTGGGAATTAACGCTAAGATGAAGAAGAAGAAGAACAGTAAGTGTGACGCGTATTATTAAAATTTGCAATGTGCGATGAACGAAATTTTAAATTCAATTTATAACTAAAAAGTAATTTTTGTGTTAAAATGCGTTATACCTACCGAAAACAAAGACTTATCTGCAAATAAAACAAAAGTTCTCTCAAAGTGAAGGACGTGCAGTTGGTGCTTCAATCTAATCGGGTGCCGATTCGGTGTGACTTAAGTAAATAAATAAATTGCTTGGCAGGATTAGGTATTGTTGCTTGTGAAATCCACGTAACCTTTACAACTTTAAGATTTCTTAGTGTCAGATCAAAAGAAAAAGATCACCTTAGATAGAGTAGGTATCGTATAATAAGTATGCCTAGGTAATTGAATGAAATTTTGAAATTTTACCGGGGGAATTCTCTGACCACTAAGCCACCGAATCTAAATCGCTAAAACGCAAAAAAAAAAGCTAAATCGAAAAAGTATACCTAATAATTCGCCGTTTCGTTGTAATATTTAATTAAACCATCAATTATTATCCAATAATTAAAAATATTCAAAAAGATAATTCCAAATATGCTTACATAGAATCCGAATTCTGTATCGATAATGTCGTAACTGTCTTTAGTACGAAGACAAGCGAGCATTTTCTCTGAAGGTGCTTGTGGGCATTTCAAGAACTTGGCCAATCGGAAGGCGTTCCTCAATGCTTCTCCAGGTGGGGCTTCAGCCCATGGTACTAATGCAGTACCTGATTCCGAAATAGCCTTATGAAACAGTCCTAAAAGGAAATAAAGCAGATTTTTTATTATTTTATGCGTTACCTACTTTATAATGTGTGGTTTTACACATTACTTTACTTTGCATACAGAATCTCTCTCGGGTTTCTCCTCACAAGAGCTAAGAATGAGATGGGTATGTCAGACTCGAACCGACAAATCGCCAGGGTGTTTTGTCACATCGTCCTGTGTGGCCAGTAGGCCGGATATGCCTTATGAGTGACATCCCCGAGACTCTAACGGAACAATTACTTTACCTGCACTAGTTTCAGATATCATGTGGTAGTGGACGCTAGCACCTCCTGCACTCTCTCCAAATATTGTAACAGAGTTCTTATCACCACCGAAACTCTCTATTGTTTTTTGTATGAATCGTAGTGCTTCTTGTTGATCTTTAAGGCCATTATTTCCAGGACAGTGCTCATCTAGAGTAGACAGGAAACCAAGGGGACCTGAAACATAATTAATTATGGTTGTGAGTCGTGAATGTCCTTTTACTCAGAGTAGTATGAATTGCCAAAAATCAGCTCAAATTGTTACTGCTCGAGCAGTATAGAGCGCTATATTAGCAAGACGGTATATGGGAAACAAGAACTTCAGGACCCGAGTTAAATTTACCTGCAAGCTGTCACGTCACACCTATGACGAAGCTCAGATGCAGGAAGAGAAAGTAAAAAAAAATAGCAGTCCAAAGCACACTTCCTAAAGTGCAAACTCTCAATGTAAAGATTGGTTCTTTCATAATAATGATAATGGTCCCAAGGGACAGAGTTTTTCGAACAAGAATATAAAGTAATGCAAGGATATCCTGAATTAATTCTTTATTTGCATTTTTGCTAGCAGCTAGTACTAAAATTCGCACAGGCTGACTTTTCACAACTTATAATTTCGAACAAGAATATAAAGTAATGCAAGGATATCCTGAATTAATTCTTTATTTGCATTTTCGCTAGCAGCTAGTACTAAAATTCGCACAGGCTGACTTTTCACAACTTATAACATACAATAAGTATGTTATAAAGTCAGCCTTATACTTTACGAATCGATGATATACTAAAATTCGCACAGGCTGACTTTTCACAACTTATAACATACAATAAGTATGTTATAAGTTGTGAAAAGTCAGCCTTATACTTTACGAATCGATGATATTTCGCAGTTTTAGATGATCATCATAATATAATCGTTATAGGTAAGTAACTACTGTAAGTTGGTATTAGTCATAAGGTGTGACATGCGTGTCGAATGCTCTCACTGTTGGATGCAAAAGATCGTGCGAAGTAGTGTAGAAAAAGCGTACTTTGAGATACGATTTGCCCTGACTCCACCAGGATCCACCACCACGACCCACCAGTGGAGCAAACAGTGTGCTGGAATTGACTATGATCAACTGGTGATCTAATGAACTCTGTGACGATTTTAGGATCCTCGGTTTGCTCCACTCAAATAATATACTCAAAATTCAAATAGGTACTTTGATAAAGATGATACTGTTGAAAGTTAGAGTTGTTAGGCTTACCTAATCTGTAGTTTATGCCGACTAACAGGACGTCTCTGTCTAGTAAGTACTCAGGACCATACATATCAGTTGTAGCATCGCCGCACATCCATCCACCTCCGTGTATGAAGACCATTACAGGAAGAAGCTTTTTCTCGTCTTTGGAATCCTAATAAGAGTAAATTAGTACACATTAAAATAAAAAACAAGATGTCTTATGTCCATGGTGATTGGTTGCAAAGTGCTTTCCAGTTCATTATGCATATGATACAGTTTACAATGAGGTAGGCAGAAACTCTCCGTGGAAGGCCTCCGTGGCGTAGCGGTAGTGAACGCGGCCGCTACGCAGGAGGCGCGGGTTCGATCCCCGCTCAGTGCAAATATTTGTATTCATGAAATATGGGTATTTGCATTGGTCTGGTCGTGCCTCGGAGAGCACGTTAAGCCGTCGGTCCCGGTTGCCATAAGAACATCTATGGCAGTCGTTACGGGTAGTTGGAGCCCTAAAAAAATCTAAAAACAACGGTCTAGCTGCAAAGCTTCGATATCGCCTAATGTTATCATTGGGCTGTGGAGGTCAGGTGGCAATCGCTTCACGAAAAAAATATCGAGGTCTAGCCAAATCTGTAGTTAAGACGGTAAAGCGGACCCCAGACTCCGAGCTGAAAAGCTTCGGATGCGACTGGGAATTAACGCTAGGATGAGAGGATGAGAAACTAAAACTTTCCATTTGCTACGTCCTATACTACTGGGACACGTCTATCGCTTCTTCATCAGCCTCTTAGCGTGGGTCCGTATACTTGTCTGCCACAAGTATTATAAAAAAATGGAAACCATATTACAAATCGTAATCGATTATGATTTGTAAAAACCGGTCAAGTGCGAGTCAGACTCGCCCATGAAGGGTTCCGTAGCAGCAAAGACGAAAATTGCGGTTTATGACGTACCTATTAAAAAAAAAACGACTTTATGGATCTCGTTCAAACCAATTTTCGGTGGAAGTTTGCATGGGATTGTACATCATATTTTTTTTTTAGATTTATCATTCTCTTATTTTAGAAGTTAGAGGGGGGGGGGGACACACACATTTTTCCACTTTGGAAGTGTCACTCGCGCAAACTATTCAGTTTAGAAAAAAAAATGATGTTAGAAAACTCGATAGCATTTTTAAAGACCTATCTATAGATACCTCACACGTATGGGTTTGATGAAAAATAATTTTTTGAGTTTCAGTTCTAAGTATTAGCTCCAAAATTTAAGGTTTTTTCTATTTATGTGTGAAATTCTTAATGCGGTTCACAGAATACTTCTACTCAACAAGTTTCAACAGCATAGGTCTTTCGGAGAAAAGTGACTGTGACATACGGACGGACAGACAGACAGACGAACGGACCAGACGTCCAGACATGACGAATCTATAAGGGTACCGTTTTTTGCCATTTGGCTACGGAACCCTAAAAATGAAACGACTCAGACGGGACTTGTACTCGCGACCAGCTCCCACTGTCGATGTCGCCGTTGTAGGTATAGGAGAATTTGGAACACTTAAGACTTGACTCGGTAGCTCAGTGGTCAGAGCATTCCCCCTGTAAGGGACTAGTCGTTTTCCATTCTTAATCGATTTGAATAGACCAATTGCTTTTTAATTTCATTAAATCCATATTACCTACAAGCTTACTTTGGATAGTTCTACCACAGTAAGTATATCGAATCTGTGTTCTACAATAGGTCTGTACAGTATTACAGTATACCTATCGTTATTTATAAAACGTTATAATAGAATACGCACATTTAGCGTTACCGGCGTGTAAATATTAAGATACAAGCAGTCTTCTTGTCCCACGATCTCATTTTGGCGCACGTAGGGGTTCCTTTGTACACATACGGGGCTGACTCTCGTCGCATCCAAGGTGTCTCGCCATGGCTCGACGGGGACTGCAACCTGTCAAGAAATAAATGCTATTAAATATTTATAATAAAACGGAAGGTGGGACGCCCCCTAGCCAGATGGACTGTCGACCTAAAAAAGATGGCTAGGACAGTCTGGATGCGGAAGGCGGAGGATCGGCAGACGTGGCGCACATTGGGAGAAGCCTCCAGCAGTGGACTGCAATAGGCTATTGATTGATTGATTCATTGGCCCATTTTGCAAGCTTCAAGTAATGTTTGCTTCAAATTTTTTTTTGTTTATAAAGTACTGATATTAAGTATCCTAAATAACTAATATTCCCCCTAAGCCCTCCAGATATGGTAAATTGCTTGTGTTAGGAGTTCACGTCAGTAGCGTTATGGCCAGGATTCAAACCTGGCACTTCCTAATCATGACACCCGCGCCTCCTTAAACACTAAGCTAGTGACGCTTAAATTAGGATCCCAGGGTTCAACACACTTCTACCCCTTCCGAAATTCAGTGCTTAATGGCTACAAGACTTGCGTGCAACCGGGAATATGGGCACAGTATATAGATGTTATTCTATCCATGTTCTATCGTTATGATAATGATGATGATTACTTGTTTGACCTTTTGTAAAACATCAAGAGACAAATCGTCTGTCAATTTCAAAGAGACTATAAACTCGTTATTCCATTCTTTAGGCGTAATGTTACAGTATTTTATGGTATAAGATTAGTATTGTAAATTAAATTAATTTGTAATGTAAATTTAACTCGTTTAGATTTATAATTAGAAGAATAAGTAATACTATACTAATTGTTGCATGCGGTTCCACCCGTTCCCAGAACCCCTGGTAACCTATTCCAGGATCAATTAAATAGCAGTCAATGTAATTATATTCCAGATAATAATTAAATTATATGCTTCCTGTGCCATGTGCCATATTGCAGCCAGATCCATTCGGCCGTTGGAGCATGATTGATTAACAAATATCCAAACAATATTTAAACTTTCACATTATAATATTACTTAGTTATAAGTATAACTTTACGACAAACGACAACGCTTCTGCGAGTCTTTTTTATACTTCAGTACCTACCCCTAGCACGAACTTGAACGTATCGACAGGACGGAGCATTGCGATTGGCAGGCTTCACACGCACACAGGTTCACAGTAGGCAGGCGGCCAATCACAACGCTCCGCTCTTTCGATACGTTAACGTTACGATTACGATAGTTTTTCATACTCGGGGCCCAATTGGGATCCAGTTTAACTACGGAACAGCCGGACTTCGAAATTTTTCGTGAAGCAACTGTCATCTGGCCCATTTGCTCACAACTACAGAACAAATAATAGTACCACTGGCGTAGCCATGGGTGGGCA
The DNA here is from genome assembly GCA_914767945.1 of Eilema depressum. Classification (NCBI taxonomy): domain Eukaryota; kingdom Metazoa; phylum Arthropoda; class Insecta; order Lepidoptera; family Erebidae; genus Eilema; species Eilema depressum. The sequence continues at coordinate 43,154,020 of OU612012.1, read as the reverse complement.
AGGTGGTGCGGAGCACCAGGGCCCCCAGGCTCAGGGGGCCCTCAAGCTCAGGGGCCCCCTCGAGCCTGAACTAGCAAATATTGAACTACCAAAAAAAGTCTTACTTTTGGAATGCGAAAATAGGTTGTAACACAACTCTAATCGTAGTATTGTCTCGTTGAAAAATTAGCCATCACATTTGCAGCTAGCTTTGGGGTCCTCTGAGCCCTCAGGACTGTAACTTTACACCCCGGCAGCTCTTGTATCTGAAGATCCGAGACGGCGGCGCGTGGTTCTAATCGGTCCGAGTCCGACTTAACCACCCCGATGGCTGACAACGGGGGTGGTATCTGAGGGGACATCCGCACGAAAAAGAGGGAGAGAGGAATAGGGGGGCCCCTGTTTCATTTCGCACCGGGGCCCTTGGTCACCTAGCTACGCCACTGAATAGTACCTACTCCACAACCCACAAGGTCGGGTTGTCAGACTTGTTGACAGGCTCCAACTACCCGTAACGAATGCCACAGATGTTCGTCATGTTCGTATAGCAACTGGATCCAACCCGGTAGCACGCAATATAATAAATTTAATTATGTATCACCCTATACACGGTGATTAACACAGTTGAAAAAAAAAGAAAAACTGAATACAATGAATAAATATTATCTACATCATACATAATCATACAAATTAATCACGCCTTTATCCCCGGAGGGTTTAGCAGAGCAGAGAGGAATTAACATTTCACAAATCATTGTATTAGCACACACAGGGATGGCGAACCACTGGCACGCGTGCCAGAGATGGCACGCGGCACAATTTTTTGGGCACGCCACCAGTGCCACCTGGGTTAGTAGGTGAGCATTCGGTAATTTCAGAAAGCATGATACCTTTAAAGGAGCGGACTATGCCATATTATCAGAAATAAATATTCTCCTAGCCCCAAATAATCTTGGGATACATTTATTTGGGTTCGGCCAAATATCCATACTAATATTATAAATGCGAAAGTAACTCTGTCTGGCTGTCTGTCTGTTACGCTTTTTGTTGAACCGATTTTGATGAAATTTGGTATAGTGGTAGATTAGACAGTGTGAAATAAATATAAATGGAATTTAGGCGTGAAACCGTAGCAAATAGACAGAGCAACTTCAGACAAACCCCCCCCCCCCCTCCCCCCCGCCGTCGGCACGTCTAGGACTTGATTGAACTTTTTTTAGGAATATGGCACGTTGATGCATAAAGGTTCGCCACCCCTGTTAGCACATAATAAGGGGTGAGTATATTGCCATTATACCGGGCAGTCCGGGCACTATTGCTGACTCGAAACATGCATCTGAGGCCGTGTCTGGGCTGTATAATATCTGTCTGATGTTAAACAGCCATATCCCTTAGTAGCCTTGTACGAAACCGCATGGGAGGAAATGGGACAGGCGCGGATCCACTAGGGTGGGCAATATGGGCATGCCCACCACCTTAATAGACCTGTGACGTCACTTTTTTATGGTTTATTGAAAAAAAAACCAAACAAATGAATCATGAATCACGCGTGATTTGGAACACAGCGCCTTTTTAAGGAGCATAGGTCTGAGGTGTAAGTACATTCAATCAATCAATCAGTTAGTATATTGCAGTCCACTGCTAGATATAGACCTCCCCGAATATGCGCCACGTCTGCCGATCCTCCGTCTTCCGCATTCAGTCTGTCGCAGCCACCTTTATCAGGTCGTCAGTCCATCTGCCTAAGGGGCATCGCACCTTTCTTTTTCCTTCTCGCGGTCTCCACCTTAGGACTCGTCTGCTCCAACGGCCATCAGTCCTTCGACAGATGTGGCCAGCCCACTGCCACTTCAGCCTGCTTATTCTGCGGGCTATGTCGGTAACTTTGGTTCTATTTCGGATGACCTCGTTGCGAATTCTATCCTTCAAAGAGACTCCAAGGATAGCTCGCTTCATAGCCCGCTGCGCGAATTATAGGTTATGTACTAACCCCACCTTCAGTGGCCACGTTTAGGCTCCGTAGGTCATAGCAGGCAGGACGCATTGGTCGAAAACCTTTGTTTTGTGGCATTTCGGTAGGGGGGAGGAGAAGACCCGACGTAGTTTGCCAAATGCTGCCCACCCCAGTTGGATCCATCTGGCTATTTCTTTCTCGAAGTTGTTTTTATCGAGCTGGATTACCTGCCCCAGGAGATATATTTTTGAACAACTCTGAGTGTCACCCCTTCGATTGCAATCGATTTGGTACAACATGTTCGTTGAACATAATCATGGTGTTGTCCAAGTTTACACCCAGGCCAACTTGTCGAGAAGCTCCATTCAAGCTGTGCAGCATTTCGCCCAGTTGTTCCAGCGACTAAGCAACTATGACGATGTCGTCGTCGAACCGAAGATGCGAGATGTACTCACCGTGGATGTTGGTACCCCGCCAAAGTCCAATCCAGAGTCCTCCAATACGTTGGTGAATAGTTTGGGAGATATAACATCTCCCTGTCTCACTTCACGCTGGAGGCTAATGGGTTTCGTCTTCTGGTCTTGGAGTAAGATGGACATTGTGGCAGTGTCATACAAACATCTCAGCATCTCGATGTATCGCCAATCTACACGACACTGCTGCAGGGCATCCAGCACTGCCCAGGTTTCGATTGAGTCGAAGGCTTTTTCGTTGTCCACAAACGCCATACACAGCGGCTGATTGTACTTCTGCGTCTTTTCTACAATCTGCCGAACAGTATAGATGTGGTCCACGGCGCACTCCCGCTCTGTGCCCTAGGTGTTAGCTCTTGCCGGATGATGGAATTAAAGAGACTCGCTAGCTCTTTCAGGATTGGTGCGCCACCTGCTCAGTAGTAATTTCCGTCATCACCAGTGCGTTCTTCAGTTGCCTGAGAGCCGCCTCTACCTCGCACTATTCGACATCTGGTATCTCCTCGGTGTAATGGCGCGTGAGTGGGGCTCTGTCCAGGTGTGTCTCTGCACAGGTCTTCGTCGCTGTGTCCCGTCGGTTTACTCATCCGTGCTGCATATGTCAATGTGAGACCAACACCGCCAAAACCCCCCCCCCCCCCCCCCCCGACCGATCTTCAGGTACCTGTGCCCACAACCTAGTTCCGCGTCTGGATCCGCGCCTGAAATGGGATATCATTAAAACACAGGACAGTCTCTGTTTCGTGGTGGTAGTGAACGCGACCGCTACGCAGGAGGCGCGGGTTCAATGCCCGCTCAGTGCAAATATTTGTATGTACATAATGTAGGTATATATTTGCATGTTATATTTATTTGCATTGGATATGTATTTGCATTGGTCTGGTCATGCTTCGGAGAGCATATTAAGCCGTCGGTCCCGGTTGCCATACGAAACGAACATCTATCTATGGCAATCGTTACGGGTAGTTGGAGCCCTAAAAAGTCCAGCAACTGGTCTAACTGCATTGCTTTGATATCGCCAATGGATTGCGGAGATCAGATGGTTCACTATCGAAGTTCTGTAGATAGATCAGAGGAATTTTAGGGCTTCAACAATCTGTAGGGTAATTTCACGATGCCTAATTTTTTGCTAATTTCGGTGGTATTTTTCAATCATAGGTTTTCCGATGAAAAAATTTAATGAAGTTCTTTTAGAATATCTAGTAGTAGGTATATAGTGTTCTAAAAGATTATTAAAAAAAAATTCATCGGGAAACCTATGATTGAAAAATACCACCGAAATTAGCAAAAAATTAGGCATCGTGAAATTACCCTGTAAAAAATACTACAGGTGTTTCTATGGCAACTGAGCCTGATGGCTTTGACGTGCCCTCCGTGGCACTGTGAGGTCTTGATCTTAATGTGTTAATAATAATAGGTAGGTACTTCTACTATACTATATATTACTTACTTGTCCTATATTAATATAATCAATATAATGTAGGTACCTAAAGGTAATAATATATTCTGCGACGCAAAAGGGAAATCTCAGTAGGAACGGTAGGTACCTACCTACCTAAGTAATTATTTATTTTGTCAGAATACTCACCGTCGATTATTATCTATGTTAAAGATATAAAATATAATTAGACTTTGTATTCGTTTACATAACTGTGTTTAAGTACCTATCTAAAACGTTTGTTTAGAATTAGATTATGAATTATGAATACCTACGAAAAATTATTATTTAAATAACCCGACAGTAGCGACAGCTTTCCACCAGACTCTCACCAGAGATATGGTATGCTACTTTGCTATAGATGCGTTTGATATCCACCAATCATATTTATAAGTCCGCATAGCATAGCCTGGTGGAAAGGGGTTCAGCTAAGCTATGTTTTTCATATACTTGTAGAAAGATGCCTGCAACGGACGCGTGGATGGTTTCCTAACTTAGCTTTCACATCCTAGTAGCATAACAGCATAGCATATCTCTGGTGGAAAGGCTGCCTTAATCACATTTATATTTTTCTGCCTGCAAATTCTTTATCAACTAAAATTATATTTTATTTATTCACTAGCTGTTGCCAAACACCAAACTAAATGAACTTAGGCTATGCTCGTTCCCAAGCTCTAGTACATCTCTATACCAAATTTCATCAAGATCGGTTCATTGGTTTAGGTGTAAAGGTGCTTCTAAACGGGCGATGTTTTACTGCAATTAGTGGCTGCAACACTGTGGCCCGGCAACATTGCAACTATTGCAAGCAATACCGGCCAGTATTGCAGTAATGTCCCGGCCACATAGCCAAACATGTTTTGTATTGCCACATATGGCCGATGTTGCCGCGATGGGTTGCCGGACGATCGCTAGACGGTCGATTTTACTGCAATATTGCTCGGCCAGTTCATTGTTGTTTCAGTCGCTCTCTTTGTTATAGCACAGTCTATCCTTTTCTACGTGAATTGTTAAATAATTTACTATCAAGGCTTATTTCTAGACTTAAATTATCTAAAGCTTCACGCCTATTTGAGTAAGGTCGAATCCACAATCTCTTCTTTTTCTGTTTATTCTTTAATAAAACAATATAAGCTGCTGCAACGAGTGTGATTACGTCAGCCATTGTTGCCAGTTTGTGTAGCCCGTTTATGAATCTGCATCAAGAGCCATACTATTGCAGACATATTTACAACACATTGCCCAGCCATTGATTGTTCGGTCATCAGTTGCAATGAAATATTTTTGAGATTGCCGAGCAATCAGTTGCCAATAGTGCAGCCACATATTGCAGAAAAACATGGCCCGTTTAGAAGGGCACTTAAAGCGTAACAGACAGCCAGATAGAGTTCGAATATTATAAATCCCATCAAAAACAATACTTGTAAAAATTGCCAAACCTCGCCGCCCTCGGTTCTTCTACCGCAAAAAGTTGTGAGATCCATGTATCTAATACCAAGTCGGTTAATTTATGAAGTCCCTAATTCCCTATGGACAATATTCATTTTATTAGGTAGATAACGATGATGTTATCGTTATACCTACTATACTTACACCAAGTTTATGTCATAAGTGTTTATAGTATTTGCAATTCAAATAAGTAAGGAGGCTAGGTAGGTACACATGACATTAGGTATACTAGCGTTTACTTATTAGGGTTACTTGTACCAATAATAAACGTAAATACTTAATATTTGGGTTAAAGGATTGCAAGACTCGAAGTCAGAAGAGAGGAAAATCAGAATAGGTACCACACGGGTGGAGACGCAAGCAGCAGTTAGTACAAATTATAAAAGAGCCAATTAAAACAATTGATAAGAAAAATATGGCACATCTATATACCTATTGCTAAGCAAATAAAGATTAATAGAGATATGATACTGATATTTTTAATGTTGCGTATGTTACAATCCCTTGTGAACCTACCTTAAATCTAAGTTCGCCGACTGGTGGAACTGCATAAGGTATCGCAGTGAAGGCGGCTATCTGTCTTCCTCCCCTTGTTTTCATATAGTAACCGGTAACCTCACCCAATGAAGTTCTAACTTTGGGTGGTTCCTGGCTGCTCACATCACTAGTATACAACGTAACTAAGAACGCTATCAGCAAAATATTTGTTGATATCCACATTTTGAAGTTTGCAAATACGCGAAACGTGTTTGGCATTATCGAATAAAGAGGATCGTGCCGCTATGACAGCCAAAACGATATGAAAACAAACGACTGAGCCTCGAGTTTTTATTATGTTGTGGCTGAGTGATTCTAGGCATAAGTACTTGTTTAACAGCTCTACTGGCTCTACCCTGTCGTAGCATTAGGCTGTGTTTGTAATGAGGCGGAGGCGAGTGGTACGGAGCGGAGATGGACAGTACGAAAATCACGTTCGAAGTCTCTCGTCGCCACTTCGCTTAATTGGAAATAATCATAGCGGAGTCGTCTGTCTGTACCAAATTCTTTGAAATCGGCAAAAAAGTGAGTGCTGTGTAGTCACGAGCGAGCGTAGCGATGAGTTAACTGTAGTGTACTAGACTAGGTTACGCTAGTGCAGTGCAGGGGGGCAGGGTGCCTATTAGCGGTGTGGAGAAAGGTGAACTACCTATTGCCGCCGTTCAGAGTTCAGGTTTCTCGTATTCTTGTAATATTCCGGATAAGTCTGATATTCGGAACTTATAGGAACTTCGGATAGTTTTAGGATTAATTCTTTTTTACATTCATAGAAGAATAACACCCGTATTCACAAACAATACTTCGCTATGCGTACTACAAAAACTGTGCAAAGAACGACAAATTCTCAGTGCGTTCGTTTTGGCAAGCCTTTTTATTCATAGACAACACTTAAGTACCTAATACTTCGTTGAGAGAACGCACTGCGTTAGATACTGCTCCGTGATGTTTGTGAATTAATTTTACCAGCCCTATGCGCTCGAGCACACTATGAGACCTCACAGTGTTGTTTGTGAATACGGGTGTAAGTAAACTAATGAATTTCGATATCCTTTTCGAATTAAGTAGGTATCCACGTACCTACCTACTATAAATTCTTATAGACTCAGAATATTAAAAAACTGTAGTAACTATATCGTTACTAATTTAATTTACCAATTATTTAGAAAAGCTAAATCATGAGGAGAAGGCATAATAAAGTAAAATCGTGGTTACGCATCGTAATCGCGGCGATACGTACCTACCTACGAATATAAGTAAATCTTAAGCCTACTATGTAGGTACCTATTATAGTGGCATCCAAACATAATAACAGTATTACTCCTGGTAGCATCAAAATTTTGCTTTAGAGCCCGAGGTTCCACTCTCCTAGCCGTCCTAATTTCGCTTACCATGGGTTTTACAGGATCGACTGTAATCTGATCCTCCAACTTCAAGAGAAAAGCCAGCGCGTCGTTCGAGAAAAAGTAGGTGTACCGGTCAGCAGGCGAAATTAGGTTGAGCCCGAAGATCTTGATGGGCTACCCCAATGGGAGTAACCCTCGGGGTTAAAGCACCCGCTCACTACAATGAGTAAAATGTGCTAGCGCATTTTATACACGCGTATTTGATAGTCGTTGCGGAACTAAAGAATTTGGGCACAATTTCTATAGCAATATCGTCTGGAAGTATTTTTTTTCTTAATCTCCCATACATTGTTCCGTTCCCCTGTATGTACATTGTTCCGTTTATTTTATCATCTATAAGTATAAAAAAAATATTAAAAATTTTAAAAAATCGTTCCTTGTTTATTGTTACCATCGATATACAATATTAACATATTGTTACCTAATTATCCGTGCGGTGAGGGAGAAAGAATACACACCTAATACCACCCCACCCCATCTTATTCGAAGGGTGTCGGAAACGGAAAATGCAAACGATATCACTGCGAGTGAAGGAAAACTCGAAATAAAACGGTGTACCAACTTAGATAGGTTCCCACGCTGGTCAGATGGCCAAACAGAAGGCACATGCTGTAAGAACATTTCGAACGATCGAACGAACTCGACAGCTCAATCCGCGGCGATATTTCCATTCTGCTTGCTGTAAATTTTGTGTCGTCACGTTCTTGAGCATGAGGGTGATGTATGTTTACGTGTTCGACAACGTGACATCACCAAAACAGCATGCGATATTGAAATATCACTGCAGATTCAGCTTTCGAGTTCGTTCGATCGTTCGAAATGTTCTTACAGCATGTGCCTACAGTAGGCCAAACCTGCCAAGTGCCAATATTGGGAGAGACCTATGTCCAGCAGTGGACTGCGATGGGCTTTGATTTATTGTTACCTAATTACTTCGTTTATTTAACTTATTGCTTGTCCTTGCGTGAAATTACGGTATAATATTAGAGGACCCGATTGGTGGCGTTGAAACCGGATTCATGACCATCCCGGTCACATCTGAGGTTTTCGGAAACCGAAGTCCACTTATCTACTACTTCTCCTCTTATTAATTTGACTTCCAACCCGAAGAAGAAAGCCTGCTCCAGAGCGTCGACCGTTAATCAGTAGGTGTACCGGCTTGAATTTGCCATGGGATTGGGCTCCAAAGGCGTTGATAGGGCCTAGTTTTCCTTTGTGTCCCACATAATAGGGGGTGAGCCTATTGCCGTTTCCCGGGCACTATTGTTGACTCGAGCCATGTAGGTATACGCTGAGTCTAGACTGTTTATATATGTCTGATGATAAACCGCACTATCCCTTAGTCGCCTTGTACGACATCGCATGGGAGGAGATGGGGTAGCCCAAATTCGACTCTGCCGTGGCACAGATTACTAAATTTAGGGTTCTATCTTTCCATTTTTCTTCTAAAATAGGGAACCCTACAAAGGCCTGCTTTTTTACCTTAATAACGAACGATCTAAGTACCTACCTCGACATGAACGATAATAAGCATAAAAACTTTAACGTTCTTATAACTTTATTCCAAAGATACCAGAGGTCAAAGGTCATAAATATCGTTTTATTTTTTGTGACTAACTCGTTTCTTTTGCTAAAAATGATTGTTAAAATTATGACAGCAGTTGTAGATCGACATTTCTTACGATTAAAGAGAGCGCGGCGCGCGGCGATAGGGAAGCGCAAAGGAAATATGTAGGTAGGTAGGTACTTACCTAGATATCTGCGACCTTTCTGTGACATTTAACCTATCATATCTCTAGACTCTTGAGCTCACATAAAAAAATATTCATAATATTTACGAAACTCCACCCCTAAACGGGCCTCATTTCCAACTCGACAGATTTTCAACTCGTCAGATTTGCAAGTCGACACATTTTCAACTCTTTCAACTTACAATTGAACACACATTTTCTTACAAACGGGTAAAACGAACTTCACGGGTACGAAGTCTCACAGGTATCTGTATATACCAGTATATTATTATACTCATCTCGTATACTTATCCCCGTAAGGATACACACTAGACAGATACAGATAAAATTATTCCTCAGCTCTTAGATCCTCAGTACCCGCCTTTATACCGAGTCTAAGGGGTAAAGCTGGTAATCCGATGCTCCAACCAAAAGGTGACAGCAGAAGGTACTCCATGTAAGACGTAACTACAGAAAAAGTCTTTGCCCTGCTGTGAAGTACTGCTTCGCTCTGTTAAGTACTCAATGAAGATGCCAGCTTTACTATGCATTTCTCGTGTGTGGGTGTTAATTCACCTCTCCCTATAAAATGAAAAAGCTTTAAAATGTATTTCCCAAATATTTATAAATAAATAATGCAGTTATCATCAAGCTTAACCTCAATTGTATTTTTGCGAGTACTGCATATCTTATTTACCTTTACTTGATACTCCGTATCAGATACATCATACAATACAAGGTAGGGCGCCCTACAAAACATTACTTTATCATTTTTGTTAGGACCTTTGGATTAACATTGAATTCGTTATACTTAATTTCAAAAAATCTATTTAGGTACACAAAGTGAGACGCCTCCGTGCCCTTAAAAGCACGTTAAACCGTCAGTCAAAATCAGTGGTAATGATTAAATTCAATTAAATTTTTTGGTGTGGCAAGCTATGCCGAAGTTGTCGGCAAATTTCGCCATGTACAGACGTGCGAAGGACTATAGTCACTTAAAAGGCCGCAGTATACATTTTGAATTTTGGCAATTTTGTCATTGGGTTAAGTGTTCGTATGGCATTAATGACTAATGACAGTACAGCCCGGGACAGCCCCTAAACAAGTGTCAATTCGTTATCTGCTTAGAGTAGGTTATCTGGCGTAGGTATTGCAGAAAAGAATGACGTATGTATGGGATTTGAAGTTAATGATATACGTTGATGACTGTCATATACGTCAATAATCACATACAATACATTCGTCATTCTAATCTAGAATTGGCCGGCCACCGAATTGCCACTTGTCTAGGCCCCCCTAGACAGATAAGTAATCGGCGATGATGAAGATTGAAGCAGGGATACTTTCTGATTGACGGATGACACTCCAGTCCACTGTCCTTTCGGGATTGGGGGTCAGACGGCAGTCGACGCCCCTGCAAAAGGCAATATCTATACTATTATATAATTGTAGAGTGGTCGTGTCTGTACATTGGAGATATTTAAATAAAAATACTTGGGTTATATTTATGTTAACGATACTGAACACGAAAATATTTTTTTGTCTTGTCTGTCTGTTTGTCTGTTTGTCCGCGATGGACGCAAAAATTACTGGACGGATTTTGATGCGGTTTTTTCGTTAGATAGGGCTTACTCAGACTTAAAATCTTACGTTTGTTTGATCGCAATCGGTTGAGTGGAAGCGAAGATATGAGCAAAGGTCGCGTTAACCGAGATGCACGCGGGCGGAGCCGCGGGCGGAAGGCTAGTTAACCAATAAGTACGTGTAGGAGAGCGAACCCTGGGTTACAAAGTGCGAGATTTTCTGTCTATCCCACTAGTTCCATTGAGTTGTCCCATCATGGGACAACTGAGACGATTACGTCCCAGTAGTTCCATGGGACAAGTGGACCTAATATTTTCCTAATACCTTCATATTGTTGTCTCAGTCCCATTGCCGTCATCACCGTACATATGAAAGAGTTTTTGATGCAAAGAGAATTGGCGCTTGGTGCTCAGATCATGACGATGATGATTATGAAAATTGGCACCTTAGCAATAAGACGTAGACTACACAGAAAGTGTGCTTCTTTCAAAAGTCCTCTATTTATTAATAATTCCACAGTTCACTTCTTTGTGAAGGTTATATAACTTCATGTAGCAGCCGAGCAATAGGTACTTAGATAAAAAGGTGAGAAAAACGATAGTGGGCGAGCGATGCGATGAGCGACGACGCGACGCGACGACGACGGTTAGAAACGGCGAGTGAAACCGTTTGACACAGCTAGTAAAGATACGAAATTGCGTGATAACCGTAAATAAAGAATTAACTATATTACGAACTTGAAAGACCTGTTTCTGGACGTCCAGTTTCATTATCAAGATTTAAAAAAAGAAGAATAAACTGGCTACTTTAAAAAGTAATATTGGCACATGTTCGCATAATGATGGCAGCTGTAAATTATAATAGTTAAGATAATAATTGCCCAATTGAACAGCAGTCCTGTCAAAGAACCTACATTACTTGTTTATGAATAAAATAATTTTCTAATGCCAAGTTAATCAAAGGTCATCATCATCAGTTCTGGGAACATTAACAATTGCAAAAAAAGGTGGGCAGTAGATAAATGTATCTGTTACCGTCGATGTATATAATCCGGTATTCTATATAATACCTAGGCAATGTATACAGCTATAGAATACCGAGTGCGGAGCCGGTAATATATGAAATGTTATCAAGAAACATGAATGGTGGTTACAAAAAAAACAACCACGAAGGCTAATGTGGGAGCTCCGCTTCCACCTGAGCCTTCTTATCTAACTATATCTATCCAAGTCGGAAAGCAGTGTCCACACCGCGCAATTTGACTTGTTTAAATTAGGTTAGAAGGCGTAGTTATTTTAGTAGTAAGTATGCTCCTTCAGAAACTTACAGGCGTCAACGAGTAGTCCAATAGTCCAATCAACAAAATGTTTTTTTATGTTTTTTTCCGGAATTGAATTCAGGTCTCGTCGCGATTTCTCCTTGATGTCTTCTACCGAATGAAGTTATTATTTGAGTTTACGAAAGAGGAAGAAGTCGACTGGAGGTTATCTAGTGAATAAGATGGTTGCTCGATAGTGTTTGTTGAGTTTTTGGAGAAAATTCAGGCCTTAAAGTGGTACGAATCGACTCGTGAGACACAGAAAGTTCAGCGGATATGTCTTTAAAAATTGGAATAAGGTTTTCAGTCACTATTTCCTTCAATTCGCGATGTTAACCGTAGTTGAAGACGTTAATATCCTGCTAGAGCGAAAGCAAATCTTCTATCACAGCTCGACCGCTTTTAAACCACTCATAAGCACGTGTTTTTTAATAAAATCCATTAACCGTAAGCCTAACGTAACATTTGCAGTGACTCCGGACACAAAACTCCATTGGCGATGCAAAAATTTTGAGACCATCTCTTTCTTCGTTATTTTTGTCCATAATGAAATTCGCAATACACGCTAGATATGATCAAACTAAATCGAACTAAAAACAGCACTGTAATAATTTTAAATAACAGATTCTAGTCAAACTCCGCGCCAAAACGAAAAACAGTTGTGGCAATCTAACAGCAAATAAAAAAAACAACATATTGAATTTGGAATAAAATTATCCATTCCCGATACCTACTTTCTTGACAGAATGTATGTACTTATGTATATACAATAAAAATAATATTTATTTAAAAGGCATATATTTATTAAAAAGGATAGATAACCTAGCAGTGCCAAGGGAGATAAAATTTCCAGTGGCACTACTTGCGAAAGAGTAGTGTCACAGGAAATTCAGTTTTACCCATGACACTACTGGTAGTGTCACGGGAAATAGAAATCTCTCGTGACACTACTAGTAGTGTCGCGCAGTAGTGTCAAGGGAAATGGAGGATAATATAGACTAAAATCTATTTAGGTATCTCACACATTACCGTTTTGAAACAGCAGGCATCAGGCATTTTATGTTAATTAGCATAGGTATATACCTACATTACCTAGGCATTGTATAGAATGCCTCATTATACAGATTGCCGGTAACATATCCACTTTTAAATAGATGTGATTAAGGATTATTTAACTAGTAAGTTGTTTTATTTTATTCATTAGTTATTCAGATAATATGTATTTCTTTGTCCACGACCCACATTTTATAGTCAACTACATGGACATTAACTTGTATCTACTAATATACCTATGTAGTAAGTGGTGTTATTTATTTCGACATGAATATCTTTCGTGTCTAATTTAACTTGATATTGTCAGATGATTAGGAGAACTGCTGAGAACAACAGGGCTAGCTGTGTGTTATTCTGCGGATGAATATGCCTGTGCCGTGTGGGGCCGTTCCGCACATGCTGGGCTGGTGGATGTAGCACTAAATGAGACCTGCCGGATAACAACTGGATGTCGCAAACCGACTCCGGTACGGATGCTATATCCACTAGCTGGCATAGCTCCTCCCAGCGTACGCAGAGACGTGGCACAACCACAAACAGCGTACTGCTTCATCTGAATCACCCTGTTTTGATGAGTCGAAACTGGACAAATACGACAATAAGTAGGTACATCATCAGATGAATTCTATCATCGCACTGCTTGCCATAGGCAGGGAATTCATCCTCACACATTGCAACTGGAAGGGAAACGGTGCGCACTGCGCGGTATGGAAGGAATTTCATCCCGTGCACACTCAAGATGTGGAATAAACTCCCTGCGGTGGTTTTCTTAAGCGACTACAATATGGGGTTCTTCTAGATGGGCATTAGAAGGTTTCTTCAAGGTGGACAGCATGAGTGTAACGCCCCTGGCCACGATAACCACTTCCCATCAGGTTGGCCGTGATCTTGTCTGCCACCTAAGAGGTATAAAAAACCGATAGCGGAACCGATACAGCAAGGCGTACATGACATGTATTCAGAGTTCCAAGTTACCACTTCGAGTCTATAACCAGGATCTGATCCTTGATGGTCACGATGACCGAAACAACTTCAACTATGGCGGATGGTCATATTCCGTCTTCTCCAACATCATGATGTAATGTTTGATAGATTTACTTTTCTCAACATACGTACAATAACTCTACTTAGGTATGTCTAGGGAAATATTAGTAAAATTATTTCGAAGAACATCATTTAATTACAAGAATAATAAATTCGTGTTATAATTTCCTTGGACTGCTCACCGTGTTGGCTTTTTTCATTTTTCTATTTAATATCTTAAATATTTTCAGTAAAAGGTAGGATCTCCTTCGTGTTCGGTATCTTGCTGCCTTCTCCGTAAACGGCATTTGCACTTCGTCATTATTATCTGACACGCAAGTCAACTTTGGAGTAAGATTTACATTTCTTTTACGATATCTGTTAGTTGATACACTAAACACCTGAGTGTCACCTTTCCTTTTTTCGTCAATTTTCTCAATTTTTCTCAATATACATTCATTCTGCTCGGCAATGCGATCCGCGACAGTTTTAATATTCGCAAGATTGCTGTTTAGTTTCGGCAACTGTATTTTATTTACCATTTCAAACTTTTCGTTCAAAGCATTAACAATCTGCATTAAATTCTCATTATTTTTGTCTCTGCTTGATTCTGAGGAGCTGCTATGAAGATTATTTACGTAGTTTTGACAGAGACTGCATTTCCACTGGTAGCCTTTATCACTGCTGCCACGACATTCTTTTCCAGGTTCGTTAACACAGCGCATATGTAAGCAAGACTCGCATATTCCACATTTTAGTCCTTCCCCGCTTCGAAGCGAACGTTGACAACGTTTACAGATCATTTCAATGGAATGGAGGTGACTGACTCATACATACGCCCTTATTAAGCTGTTAATTATGTATTTATACTGAAAAAGAAGTATACTTTTGCAAATAGTGGTGGCCAACACGTTTATCTTGTGGAATATTGCAAATATCCACAAATATCATGCAATTGAGATAGAGATAAAAGCTCTAAGACCGTACTGAAGACCGTTGTAGTAACGGACATGAATCGAACAGTAGATAATTTTCTTAATAAACTGAAATTCACAGCGTAAAAAAACAAGGATAATACAACATTACAAACTAAATATAAATAAAAATACTTTCTACGAGTATAACATTATAGATAATTATATACTGTGACGTATATGCTTCTGTCATATTTTTTATTCACAAAGAACGAAAAAAACCAATAGGTTTCCAACCTTCATGGGTAAATTCAGTAAAATACCCCTTAATTCTTAAAAAAGATAAAATACTTATGGGTCATATTTTACGACGCACGACCAGTCTAGTCTTCATTTATTGGGTCTTTCCCTCCTGCCGGGGCCCGGTGGAGCCAGGGTGGCCAAATATTCGTTACCCACGCAACCTGACAGGTCCGAAAAAGCTATGCCTGCGTCGTCGCCTGCTCGTAGGAGAGTCGTCTCCTGCGACACGTCACACACGGCATTGTTAATCAATTAATGTTAGTCTATTGCAGTCCACTGCTGGACATAGGTAGGCCTCTCCCAATATGCGCCACGTTTACCGATCCTCCGCCTTCCACAACCAGTCTGTCCCAGCCACCTTTCGCAGGTCGTCAGTCTACCTGGCTAGGAGATGTCCTACCTTCCGCTTTCCTTCTCGCGATCTCCACTCTAGCACTCGTCTGCTATAACGGGCATCAGTCTTTCGGCAGATGTGGCCAGCCCACTGCCACTTCAACTTGCTTATTCTGCGAGCTATGTCAGTAACTTTGGTTCTATGTTGGATGACCTCGTTTCGAATTCTATCCTTCAAAGAGACTCCAAGCATAGGGCGCTCCATAGCCCACTGCGCGACTTTTAGGTCACGGACTAACCCCACCTTCAGTGGTCACGTTTCGACAACGTAGGTCATAACAGGCAGAATGCACTGGTCGAAAACCTTTATGAGGTATTGCGGCAGGGGAAGGAGTGAGGACCCGACGTAGTTTGCCAAATGCTGCCCACCCCAGTTGGATTCTTCTGGCTATTTCTTTCTCGAAGTTGTTTTTACCGAGCTGCATAACCTACCCCAGGTAGATATATCTTTTGATCTCGCGTATGTATTCCTTTTTGAACAACTTCGAGTGTCGCCCCTTCGATGGCGACACACATTGCATTGATTCCTTAAAAAAATGGTTATGAGTTAAGTCCTATAATCAGACAATGACAATACCTTAGTCATCATTATAATCTTAGCAATCTTAACGTTGCTCCCGTTAGCATCCAAAACTTTCTTCTCGGAGACAGGAGTCTGTATACTCCCTCTCCTTCTTGTGGTTTGTCTTATACGACTCTTATGAAAACGACGGCCATCTGACTTCCCAACCCCGAGAGGAAAATCTGCGCCAGGGCCGTGTTCCTCAATAAGCAACTGTAGGTACCAACATGCACTTGGGATTGTCCTATGTCTTGGGGATCTCATACCTATTGCCTAAATAAACGTTATCAATTGCGCGTCACGCAGGCAGGCAAGTAGGTACTATCTCCCGCAACTAAATTAATGAATCCTTTACAAAAAGGTCACTAACTATCAAATCAACACAGCGGATGCAATTAGTTCATCCTGTCCTGTCTGATTACCAACATTATGATCCAAGTGCCTATAAATCAATTAGGCAGAAATTATAGGTTTATACGGATATTAGCATTGTAGTCGTGTTCATTGACCATACTGTAGCTACTTTTTTTGCATGCAGCGTGCAGTACCTAGGTAGGTACTGCACGCTGCATGCATACCTACCTAATCACCACATGAGCAAGTAGCAAGCCCTCGCCTTTTAGTGAATAAAAAGAAAATATCCCACAGATACGCCAGGGTACGACTAAAACTACAACTAAAACCCAAACTAGTACGCCAAATAAGTTAAAACATACATACGAGTTACGATCACGTCGTCGTCTCTCTATTACCAGGGACAAAAATTGACAAGAGTAGGATCACATACCCTAGACAATCTACGATTTTGAACTTCCAGCTTGGTAGAGAGACGCTGCCGTCTTCGATGGACTAACCAAGCACCCCACAGATATTGTACTTACCGCAGAATACACAAAAGAAAGACTAACTAGGTACCGTCTGCGTGATATTTAAGAACAACTTTGTAATAATTAGGATCAATAATCGTGCATATAAATAGGTAGGTATTATGTAGCTTTTAAAAATAATATGTAATGCATATTGCTTCTTATTATTTATAAGGTGTAGGCGAAATTGCCAAGGCAACGCGGGCGTACAAAATCGGAAGTGGGCATAATTTCCCGGAAGTGACAACTCAGATGTAGGTACCTATAAAAATATTGAAAAGCAATCACAGTGGTTAGTTTGAAATGTTTGAATGTAGAATATAATAAACGAGATAAAGTACACTTGCCACAATTAAAAATACTAATAACTTCAATTTTACATCATGCCTCTGACCAACGGAACTGACCGTTGGTCAGAGCATTCCTCCCGGAACGGACTGGTTGCTGGTTCGAGTCCCGTCTGAATTTTGACTTTTTCCGATCTAAATAATCCATAGGAAAAGTTAGCATAGTCATACCTAATTGCTTTAAACTTTTATTAAGTTAGTACACAACGTCAGTGTAAGGTATCTGTCACTTGTTTTCTATTTGTGGTGTCACGTCATTTTAAAAGTTACGTTTTTAGGGTTCCGTAGCCAAATGGCAAAAAACGGAACCCTTATAGATTGTCCGTCCGTCTGTCTGCCTGTCCGTCCATATGCCACAGCCACTTTTCTCCGAAATTATAAGGCTTAAGCTGTTGAAACTTGGTAAGTAGATGTATTCAGTAAACCGCATTAAGAATTTCACACAAATATTAAAAAAGCATTAAATTTTGGGGATTTCATACTTAGAACTGAAACTCAATTTTTTTTTCCATCAAACCCATACGTGTGGGTTATCTATAGATAGGTCTTTAAAAATGCTATTGAGGTTTCTAACATATTTTTTTTCTAAACTGAATAGTTTGCGCGAGAGACACTTCCAAAGTGGAAAAATGTGCTCCCCCCCCTCCCGTCTAACTTCTAAAATAAGAGAATGATAAATCTAAAGAAAATATATGATGTAAATTGCCATGCAATCTTCCACTAAAAATTGGTTCGAACGAGATCCAGTCAGTAGTTTCTTTTTAATACGTCATAAACCGCAATTTTCGCCTTTGCTACTACGGAATCCTTCATGGGCGAGTCCGACTCGCACTTGGCCGATTTTTTTTATTTAAGCAGATATCTCAATTAATAACTCCTATTTTTTTTCGTATTGCCTAAATACGAGTAGGTAAGTATGTTACATAGCACGCCTGTAGTCGAAGTAATCGTGTGCCTTATAAAAAATACATAACAATGTTGACTAATCAAGAATAATAAAGTTCTCTTACCCTGAGCTCCGAGGTCAGCTTGGACTCGGATGCAATCAGAAAAATGCGTCTACATGCAGATGATGATGATTAAAGTTCTCTTACAGGCCTACCCTCAAGTAGAGGGGGTAGGTCCAAGAACTCCTGGCCCAGGAGTTCTTGGGCCTACCTCCATCCTCCATGGAGGATGGAGGTTGACATGCCTGCCAATGGTCTCACTACCATGGACGCCCAAGATCGTGTGAAATGTAGGAAGAGCGGAAGACGGAAGGCGAACCCTGAGCTCCGAGTTCATCTTGACCTCGGATGATTGACGCCTGACGGTATTTTAATAGCACTGCTATTTATAATTTCTTGTAGAAATCGACTTGTTGCTTGCAAAATATAGGTAGGTAGTAGGCGTTATTCTTAATGCATATTTTATTACGGAAAATTGTTGTGTTGGCGTACTTACCTACCTGTGTCCAGCTGTCCTGCCAGAGTATCTACATCAGATACGTAACAAGTAGGTATCTTTCACACCCTGGGTCGACTAGGGTGCCAATATATCCCATATTTACGATATTCTTACCTCCTGCAACCGACGGCCCACAGGCGGCATACGTTAGTCGGTTCAAGTCCGACATAACCTCCACCGCCTCCGGCGAGGAACTACCGTGTGAATTATAAAATAATTAAAACGTGGCTCGCAGCTAATTAATACTATACTTTTGACGAGCATCGTCCCGCGTTTTCTCCCGCATAATTCCTGTATCCGTGGAAAAATCTTTAAGGTATGTGATACTCAGGGATAATGTATAATAGCATCTCTAATGCCGAAAGAATTTTTTAAATCGGTGGGTAGGTACATCGTATATTCCAAACAAACAAAATCTTATACGAGTAATATAATATGTACAAGCATACTTAGATATAATATACATAATTGAACTAAACCAAAGTGCACTTTGTGTAAGTAATTTAGTCATATAGGTACTTAGTCGCAACTGCAACATAATTATCACTGTCGAGAGCTGTGATAATTATACGTAGGTACAAATAATGTAAAGGTCTATCACTCGTATCTTTTGACTGAAGTAAACAACAGCTTCACGCATTATATCAACCAATTATTAAATAACTCTGCTATCAGTTAGGTTTTCTTTTTTATCATATAGGTACCTACCTGATAATGATATATTGTGTAATAGTAGGTATGGATTAGATGATTTATATACCCATTGATATGTATTGTTACTAATGTCCAAATGCCTATGTAAATATCATAATTTGACACGTGCTATCGACTTAGATAAGTCTATCATCTTATCATCTATTAAAATGTTATCTATAATAATATTAAGAGGAAAGATTTGGATATTCACACGTGCTCTGAAATCCATTCTATCCAGAAGTAACATAAGATACTTTCCCCGATATTACAATAGGATTATGAGATGTGTTATTCAAATCAAATCAAATCAAACGAAATTGGGGTGATGTTAGTGTTTTTATAAATTACTAGCCTTCCGCCCGCGTGGATCTCGGTTAACGCGACCTTTGCTCATATCTTCGGTTCTACTCAACCGATTACGATCAAACAAACGTAAGATTTTAAGTCTGAGTAAGCCCTTTCTAACGAAAAAAAACGCATCAAAATCCGTCCAGTAGTTTTTGCGTCCATCGCGGACAAACAGACAGACAGGAAATTCAAAAAAATATTTTCGTGTTCAGTATCGTATAACATAACCCAAGTATTTTTTTTTTAAATATCTCCAATGTACAGACACGACCACTTTACAATTATATAATAGTATAGATGAATAACATTGTGTACTACAATAACTAGTAAACATGTTGCATACTAGTTTTGTCTATGGGGTTAGATAGCTAGCGCTGTGTAGAATGTTCTACAATGTCCTAATTATTATTAACACCTATTCATAATAAATGTAGTAGGTATACCAATGAATAAAATATTGAAAACTGTAATACAGGTGAAATAAAGGTGAGTAGGGTAGGCAGAGAGCTCACTGAAGAGCTTTTGTGCTATCAGTGACAACACCGAAAGGCTTGTCCTGCCTTGTCTTCTGCATTTGGCAGAAAAACTCACTGTTCTTACAGGGTCGGCAGCACGGGTGGCTAAGGCCACAGTAACCCGTTGCCGTCAGGTGGGCTGTGTACTTTTCTGCCACCTAAGTGTTACAAAAAAAAACTAAAATATAAACATAATAAATTCATTTTTAACCGACTTCAAAAAAGGAGGTTCTCAATTCGTACGCATTTTTTTTTTGTTTTTGTATATTTGTTACGCGATTGTGAAGCCAATTCAATTCAAGAAACGAAAAAGAGGCACTGAAAAGCGAAAAATAACTTAATTTACAGACTTACTGATTTATTAGAAGTCGGTGCCTAGCCCAAGGGATGGGGGATTTCAATTGATTGCATCATAGTTATGTAGTTCAGACACAACAAACAAAGAACACTTCTGCGTACCCCTTCAAAGGACTCAGGCGTGATGTTATGATGTGTAATGACCCAAACATTGCAATAATATGCCATTGCAGCAATCGCGGCTGATTTCCTGGTACTTTTTGAAGAGTTCCTTGGTCTAATCTCGGAAACCCATCATCAGATCTTTACGAAATTTAAATGGGACCACTTCGGAATAATCTACTTACGAACAGAAAAAGAATTTTCAAAATCCGTCTAGAATTGGCTTCACAATCGCGTAACAAACATACAAAAAAAAAATTGGGTACGAATTGAGAACCTCCTTTTTTGAAGTCGGTTAAAAACAACTTACAGTGCATGCATGCATACACCCAATATTCTTCAGACAAGCATCTATTTGTAACTAAATTACAGTAAAAAACCACAAATATAAAAACTTGTATTTATTAACAATAAAGAACCAGTCACAAATATATATAATGTATATTAATATTAATAAGTATATTGATATACTTACATTATTATGATTAAAATACAAAAAGTGAATTTGGAAAGCATTGTAACTTATTAAAAACTATTTTATATAATATGTTTTTTATATTATATATTATTATGCTTTGTATATGGCAGTTTGGAGTATATATGATTACTTTTTGTAGAGACCCAAGTTTCCCTAAAAAGTTAAATTAAACAACAAAACCTGATTGCTTAGTATCTAATAACATATAAAATTGTACCTTTCACTTATTCTAGGATCAATTCACAAATTAGCATGGTATTTCTTGAAGGGGGCCAGACCAGAAGCAATCTTGCTCCCTAAGTCCGGATGAACTTGTGTGAACATCTTGATAGCCCTCTCTTGAATAAATCCAGCTGCATCTTTAAGGTGACCAACAATGTTATCGACAGCTCGTTGTTTTTGGCCATCATCAAACACACTCTTGTATAGTACAGAAGCTTGGCCGAAGTTGTCTTCCTGGCCGCTATCGTATCTATCAATATCACCAGTAATATTGTGTCTTGGCTGTAAGCGCTGGGCGCGCGGGCACTCCTGAGGTCCTGAGAATGAATTAGGGAAGTAGTTGGGTTTGCCATCCTGGTTGTTAATAGCTTGTGGTCCATCTCGCTGATAGTTGGACACTGTGACACGGTACGGGCAATTCACAGGAATCTGCAAAAAGTTTGCTCCAAGACGGTGACGATGTGTGTCACTGTATGAGAATAAGCGGCCCTGTAACATCTTGTCAGGGGATGGTTCAATGCCAGGCACCATGTTTGAGGGACTGAATGCAATCTGCTCCACTTCAGCAAAGTAGTTCTTTGGGTTTCTATCCAAAACCATTCTACCAACAGGTATTAATGGGTAATCACCGTGGGGCCAAATCTTTGTCACATCAAACGGATTGAACTTGCTACTTTCTGCTTGAGCCATGGTCATAACTTGAATTTTCATATCCCAAGATGGGTTTTCACCTTTTGCAATGGCATTGTAAAGATCTCTAATGGAATAGTCAGGATCAGATGCAGCCAGGTCATTAGCAGTTTCAACAGGTAAGTTCTTCACACCCTGGTTGGTCATTATATGGAATTTAACCCAGTGAGCAACTCCTTGGGCATTAACTAGCTTGAAAGTGTGAGAGCCATATCCATTCATGTGTCTGTACCCATCAGGGATACCACGGTCACCAAAGAGGTATAGCACCTGGTGAGCAGTCTCTGGCCTCAAGGTAATGAAATCCCAAAACATATCTGCATCTTTCAAATGAGTTGCAGGATTTCTCTTTTGTGTATGGATGAAGCTAGGGAATAGTGATGCATCCCTGATGAAGAAAATAGGTGTGTTGTTACCAACAAGATCCCAATTACCATCATCGGTGTAGAACTTCAGAGCAAATCCTCTGGGGTCTCGGACAGTATCAGCTGAACCACTTTCTCCACCAACAGTGGAGAACCTTGCTGCCATTGGGGTTTTCTTTCCAACAGTTTCAAAAACTTTTGCAGCTGTGTATTTGGTGATATCATGAGTCACTTCAAAATAACCAAAAGCTCCGGCTCCTTTAGCATGCACCACACGCTCAGGAATGCGTTCCCTGTCAAAAGCTGACATTTCATCGAGAAAATGAGCATCTTGAAGAAGGGCAGGTCCATTTTTCCCAACAGTTTGGAGTGCAGTTTTAACTCCAACTGGTGCTCCGAACTTTGTTGTGATGTAGCCAGGATCCTGAAAATATATGTAACCTAAAGTTATTACCTATATAGGTATCATAGTTTCAACAATTTGTAATGGAGTGAAATGGTTTCAATAATTTTAAATATTCTTTAAGTAAGAATACAAAAGGTGAATGTAATGTTATGTGAATTCGCAATGCATACAAGGTGAACATTAAGAAAGGTTAAAAACATTACCATAGTATGCAGTGCTTTACACAGCTTATAATTATTACAGTTTGCTATTTATTATTTTATTGTAGTCTAGAAGTTTCTAAGGAACCAATTTTATCAGTTTAGTAATGTAGGTATAATAAAAACAAAGTACAAAGATCAACTCAATGACGTGGGGCATCACTAATAAACATACAATGCATAGCTTCTGACAGAACACAACTATATAAACGAAATGCAAATAGCCAAAATCTAAATAATTAATTACGTAAATATTCTTTGGGTGATAAAAGTAACTACGTTCAATATAATGCCAGATATGGACACAAGATATAAAATGTAGCTAATGGGTCTAATTAAACACTGTGGGGGGATATTTGATAGCACATAATTAAGGAGAGCACTTACTTTCTGAGCTTTTTTATGGTTGACAAGTTGGTCCGTCGCGGGGTCTCTTGAAGCCATTTTAGTGTCTTCTAAAACGTATGAGATCACTGAGATCAGCAACAGGGAGCGGCGAACGAAGCGGCCGAGCGCGAGTTGTGGGCGCAAATACCGCTCCAACGCCGCGCGTCACTTATATAGCCTCCAGCGATAAACAACTATCGTGCCAAACAAGTGCGAGTGCGAGTTGCGACCGGTGACCGATATAGGTATTATGGGTACAACTTACTTTGTTCGCTTATCGTATGTCGCATGAGTTTTTAACACACTGCACACTATCCTACACAGATAATACGTGTTTTGTGATCG
Organism: Eilema depressum; assembly: GCA_914767945.1. Taxonomy (NCBI): domain Eukaryota; kingdom Metazoa; phylum Arthropoda; class Insecta; order Lepidoptera; family Erebidae; genus Eilema; species Eilema depressum. Next base: position 43,130,137 of record OU612012.1, on the reverse strand, counting down.
TAATAATATTTGTCACTTATTGTATTAGATAATTAAAAAGAGTGTTTTGTTTTATGAACTCTAGTAGGTATCGAATAAATTTATCCAATCGCATCTCTCATCCATCCCCCAAGTAAGTTCTACTCAATCTAGGTCTTAAATAATCAACATCGATCGATCTGCCTGAATCTGAATCTACCTATTACATTATCATATCATATCAAACTAAACAAAATAAAAAAGCCTAACTTATATAATAGTTATTAATATTTAATAGGTATTAGAAAAAAAAGGACTGAAAAAAATTAAACGTCACAAACGTCAAAAATACACAGATTAGATCAGGATTAAAACCAGATTAAAATAAATTAATTTGTGATTAGATTACTGAAATAGGGAAGTTGACAAGGTCATCTTTTGAGAATTTAAGTTACCCAAAGTAAAGCGATCATCAGATTCTTCCCAATCCTTCTTTAACACATTTTTTCTGAAAAACGTAAAAAATATGCAGTAAGTAAGTAGGTTCATAGCTACTTATACATGACACAGGGTGGGGCAAGTGCTCCCTGACGCAAAGTTGAGAAAGAAAATGGAAAATGAAATGAATTTATTGACAAAATTAAATATTGATTTGATGATTTTTGATGCTCACCGTTGACCCTGTGTCTCCAGCTGGAACTGCTCGGAGGAGTTGTTGGATCCGTGTTCCAGATGAATCCGTCTCGGTCGCCGACGGTGCCCAGTGGGGATAATTACGACGTGCCTGAAGTACTTGGGTAGAACTAGAGCTGGTGGTACGAAGGCCAAGAACACCACCCTGGTATCTGGATGGCATTCCAGGCCGAGCTTGGCTCTGGAGCGTCTTTCTCTAGGGGAAGACGCTCTCGAGGCCTGCCTGACTGAGAGGGTTTCTCAGCGCATGTCTGGAGCGAGTCCAGTTTCCAAGACTGGAAGTCGAGAGACTGGTCCTCATCCAAAAATGGGGCGCCCGGCAGAACCGCCGTCCACCTACCGGCCCATAGCGTTGCTCGACGAGTTGTGCAAACTCTTTGAAAGAGTTATTGCGAAGCGCCTCATCGCAGACCTCTCCAAAATGAGGCCAGATGTGGCGGTCGGCCCAAATGGCTTCCACCAGAGGCGCTCCTCCGTGGATGCGCGTGAGGGCTCTGGAATGCAAAGAGTCTTTTGTGCGCACACTTTTGGGCCATTGTGCGTGAAGAGTGCACTGTCTAGAGTAGCCAGCCTAGCCCCGCGCAGAAGCTTACAGGATTCACTGGCTTCGCGAAGCAACCTCACTGTGCCGAAGATTTGAGAACGTTTGGGGGGCCACTGTCTCGCATTCCAGTATTACGTGGGCGGCCGTTTCTTCAGCGCCAAAACACCCCCGCAAAGGACCGTGACCCCGATATGGTGTATAGGTGTTTGTTAGGGGGGCAGGGGCCCATTATTGTTTTTAGATGTGTTCTGTCTAAGTTAAGGAGGACAGACATAACTGCCCCCGCTGGATCCGCCGGGTGGGGGGGAGATTTTGACAGGAAAATGTTCGAGGGGGGTCACGAGCTTTCTGCGCCATCCGGGCCATCCCTTTTAAAGAAGGTGGCTACGCCCTTGATCTGCATCCTTGCGTTAATCCCGCTGCGACGCGGCGCCCTTGAACTTCGATACTTTTTGTAAGCGACTGCCACCTCCTGACCTCCACAAACCACAACACAACACTACATATAGATTAGTTAGCTAGGACTTCAGCTATAAGGTCAAAAGAACCAAATTCGATTTAATACGCAATAGATGGGTATTGACATACCTACTTGAGCGAATCTATTTTTTTTATCATAACGATGTTTTGAACAGTAAATAGTAAATATTAAAAAAAACTTCTTTTGCGATTGCGGATCATTTTTCTTACCTATAGCACAGAATAAGTAATATTAAGTACTACGTACCTATACTCGTATTTGTCAGAGTAACAAAGAGTAGGTATCATTCCTATCCTACCCGGCTTTTGATTTAGGTATTTAACACATTGATCAGTGAGAGTCCAGTTGAAATCCAATTTGATATCTGCTTGCTTTGATTTTGTACAGCCAAGTGAAAAATAAATATCTATAGGTACTTACCTACCTACCTTAGTATATTTGCCCCTTATTCCGAATCTGGACCCGTAAACTTGACCCGGTTGAAGAATTTCTCCCGAACGTAACCCGCTTCCTAACCTGACCCGGGTGTGTCGTTCCTCGTTCCTATCATAACCCGAATTGCGTTTTTGGTAAATCTTTCGCGCAATTAGACTTGGATAGATTAGGTTAGAAGGCTAATGCGGGAGCGGAGCGCAGAGCTCCCGCAATTAGCCTTCGTGGTTATTTTTTTTTTATATAATGTTTACCAAAAACGCAATTCGGGTTATGATAGGAACGACACGTCGGGTCAGGTTAGGAAGAGGGTTACGTTCGGAACAAATAATTACGTTTTTTTTTTTCAAGTTTCTAACCTGAACCCCGACCGGGTCAGGGTTCTCGGGTCAGGTTCGGAATAAACGATATTTTTCTATTCTATGAGATGTGATGATCCACTTAACATTTTACCACTAACGTACTGGTGAAAATACGTTTTGTAGGTATATTATGTTTACCTCACATCAGCATGACACCACAACACTAATTGATGTGATAACCATGTTAAAAACTTGTTACCATGGTGTGACGTGCGTTATAGAAATATAGGTAGGTGAGTTAATAAGTCGAGATATCATTAAGTGCCTACGTAACTTACGTATTATGTAAATACTGAAGTTAGTTCAAGTAACAATTGTGCAATCAGTGACCTTATGAATTTTGTTACCATACCATTATACTTATACAGATTAAAGTACAGTAGGCATTAAGACTAGTGACTAGTAGATAGCAGGATATAGGCATTATCAGTTGAATCAACTGCTGCCTGATTAAGAATAATAATAATAATAATAATAATAATAATATAATACTCGTAGTTAAGTTTACGTACCGCCATATTTTCCGCCCGCGTGGTATTATCTCTAAATTTATCAGTGTTTCTCTACAATATTATGCATGTATTATACAAAACCTTCCTCTTGAATCACGCTATCTATTAAAAAAAGCCGCTTCAAAATCTGTTGCGTAGTTTTGAAGATTTAAGCATACATACGGACAGACAGCGACTTTGTTTTAGAATAATAATATGTAGTGATAGTGAAGTGATTATGATGATGATGAAGTCGCATTCGTTACATTTTTGCAGTGTTCATAATAGGTGGATTTAGACCAAACGAACATAGAGCTAGAGCTAGAATAAGAGCATTGTAATAAGAGCATTGTAATAAGAGCATTCTAATAAGAGCATTGTAATAAGAGCATTGTAATAAGAGCATTCTAATAAGAGCATTCTAATAAGAGCATTCTAATCAGAGCATTCTAACAAGAGCATTCTAATAAGAGCATTCTAATAAGAGCATTCTTTCTTAATATTTGAGTGTAAGCTCCTAAATGAATCTTTATTTTCAGCGTTTACATAAGAAAGAACAACGAACGAATATTCTGTCACTGCTTACACTATAAGAATTTGATGTAGAGTAACCTCCTCTACGGAAAATTCTTAGTGCGTACAATAGTCAAGTTTCTAGGGACGTTTTCTGACGTTCTCCCGGGGAACTGCTCCGTTCTTTCAAGCAATCAAAATTACAGTAAGTTTGTTAGTATGTAGTTACAATTTTTAATGTAGGTGTAGGTACTCTTTAGACCTCTAACATCACCTGCTGAACGAAACTTTAGCGTAGGCTTTCCTCTCGGTGTTGCTTGGGAGCTCAGAGGACAGTCGCCAAGCGAGCCAAGCCAACATAGCAACAGAGGAGCGGTCCTCGTGCCGTGCTCCAAACTGCATTTACTGCAAACTGCAAGCTTGGATACAACTGCGACTGACGCTGTGATAATGATAACACGGTCATTATCTATATTTTTATCTGCTACGGAGTAACACAGTTGCGGTCTGATATCAAAAAAATGTGTGACTGACGACGACGGCTGACCTAAGTTTGACCGAAAACTGAAACCATCACATCACTCCACAACCACATTCATGCACAAAATACCTATGCCACAGTCAGTCTTTTATAAGTAGGTATGTACCTACCTACAACAAAATCGGTGACTGCCCCGTGGCACTAATCCTCATCGGCCTTCAGCGAAATCTTCAAGCATTGCAATAATAAATATATTATGATTATTCAATTATAATAACAAAAATATCTAGGTAAGTACCTACTATTCTTTTAGTCTGAGCTCTTAATGTGAATTTTTGCTTTGTACCTACAATCAGTATCAATGTGAACTTGACTGGCAGGTTAAAATAATCATTTATTCTGTATAGACCATCAAAACGGCACTTACAAAACGTCAAAAATATAGATACCTATATGTACTAAAGACTAGCTTAGGACCACCGGTTCGAACGCGGCCCCGGCCTGAGAAGACTCCGGCGAGAAACTCAGCGGGCTTTTTTTTTCTTTTTTGGTCTATTTACAAAAAATGCTTAGTCTACTTAGTCTAAATACAATCATATTTTGTTTGAGAAGCATGCATGAGTGAACAGCTCAATTCCAAGCAAGTTTATCATCTAAATATTCTTGTATTTTATAATAGCCTTTTTGGCACAATTTCCTCTTAAAACTACATTTTTAAATTTATGTATTAGGTAAATCCCTAATTTCATTAGGGAGCTTGTTAAAAAAGCGTAGTTATACAGTTACCCTGGAAAGAATTACCTCCTATTTTTTTGGAGTCTGCTATCACAGACTACAAGATTGTTTTTATGTCTCGTATTTAAGTTATGCCTGTCACAAATTTTTGGAAATTTGCTGTTCAAATCAATCTGATACAACATGATGCATGCTGACCGAACCTACATCTTCAGACATTTTGCAAACCTAAAGCGAATAAGCAGCATAGCAGTCAAGATATTGTCGGTTTTTGGGTACATTTCAAGGGAATCGTGGCATACTTAGCAATGAATTGTGCACGATGCATGGTGTGAACACCTGCGTGATGATGACTTACAATCGCCCATTGCAGAACATGGCCTATCACTGCACTGGCCACTGTTACATAGAATGTTCATCCTGTCTCTCAGCCTGAATTCTGAATTCCCTACTGCATGTTCATAATGACGTTTTGCCTTTAGGTATCACATAAAACTGTGATAGTAAATATGCTTATAATAAGTCAACGATCGCTCAAGTAGGATGAGATACGGCCGTTTCGGAGCTTATGACTTACACATGATTATTTACTTTTACTTTATGCAAATATCCCCATGGCAATCAATACTCTGCCCCTATCAAGTTATAAGTACCTACTCATTTACTTTTAATCAGCATTTATCACTGGCAAGTAGTTTGATATCTCGTTGATAGTGAAAAGGCCACGCCATTACAAACGAAGCTGATTTCGCACTTCACAGCGTGCAAAACATATTTTTATTCACAGTCGATAGCATTAAAGTCAATGTCATTATATCGTACTTGTTAGTACTAAATAATTTCATGATAATAACTTATCATTGTCCGGTCGGATCCGAATTCCGAAACCTTCGCCTCATGGCACGAGGTTCACTTAACTTCTTCATCATTCTCTTTTGTGTTGTTCGTTAATCCCGGTCGTCTGAAGTTTTCACTTTGGAGTCCAGGGTCCGCATTTTCCAGTCTAACTGCGTGTTTAGCTGAACTTTGATATTTTCCGTGACACGACTGCTATCTGACCTCTGACCTGACTTTTTAAGAGTCCATCTACCCGTAACGACTGCTGTTATACCAAAAATATCTATATATTTTCGTATGACGGCTTAATGTGCTCTGCGTGGCACAGAGACACCCAGACTAATGCAAATAGACATATTCAATTCATGTATACAAATGTTTGTACGCATAGAGCGGGAATGGACCCGTGCCCTCAGCGAAGCAGTCGCGTTCACTACCGCCACGCTTCTCCTTCTACTTTGATATCTATATGGAACTGACTACCTGGAAAAACTGCACCAGAGCCTCGTTCTAGAGGCAGCAGACATAGGCACCGGTCTTGATAGGGCGTGGCATACGTATACCCAATTGCCTTACCATAATAACCTAAAATTATTTACAAACAATATTGCATAATATGTATTATGCAGCTTTATGGTTCTTGGAATCAGCTGTGATATAATAACCTGATTATACATCTCGTATCGAGATGTTCTGGTGCTGACAGGTGGAGGGAGTGCCAGACCGTCTCAAAACTGATGGGCGTAGCTGCTATCTTAAAACAGGGTCGAGAACGCAGTACTAATATCACTAGTACTTAATGAGACCATTAGTACACGTGTCATCTTCTCCTACACCAAGCCAGCACTATTTGGACTACCCCTACTCCCGGGGCAACGTGATCAAATATTTGTTAAAATTACGCAGCCAGGCCAATCATAGATAATAGTCACACTTATTTTGAATCATGTGATGTTAAGTAGCAACACAAGTAAGTACGTTCACAAAATGTTGAATTAGTCCGATGATAGATTTAAGTATAAGTTCACTGATAATCGCAAACACATCACTAACAACTTAACAAGAGTCACATGTATTAATAAAAAGTATGGCTTTATTAGTGGGAGCTCATTCATCACTCAGCACAGGAAGACTCCTGCTCACAGAGCAAATTATACTGTACTAGCCACCTGCAGCAACAACTGTTCCTGCCCCATTACCGCACACAGGATAGTTCTAGAGATAAAATATACTTTGTAGAGGAATCTGAAAGATATCCTATATCTATCCGTGTGCATAATTCCATCCTTATCCTTACAGCCGTTTAGCATACAAGAGGTATAACAAACATCCATCCATCGTCACAACCACATAATTGAAGAGTAGGTATTCTCTCGATTTCTGTGGTCATAAACTCACAACTCTTTCAGTCCTTGTCGCTCCTATCGAAAATATAAATATTAGCACTTAGTAGTCTATTATTAAGTTCGACTTGACTGTCGAGAGCCGCTACAGACTAGCGTAGCGTAGCGCTACGATCACTATCATAGTTGAGTATTATTGTTAAGTAGATCTCCTTTAGATACCTAAGGGTAATCTGTAGCCACCTACTTCATATTGGGCACCCACTTCAGTCAAGTTAAAACTACGATTTGCTGCAGAGCACAACTGGTTCATGATTAAGGCTTCCTTTGCACCAGAGATGTGCTACGCAGCTATTCTACGAGTATGTAAGCTAGAATGTAAAGCTAAGCTATGATGAAACTATGTGACCCTTTTCTGCTTTGCTATGCTGTGTACAGTTGCGAGTAAGATGTGCTATGAAGATATAAATATAGTTCTTCTGTACGTGTTTTTGTCCTAACTCCTACTAAGTACCTACCTAATCAGCTGGACCGATTATGATATTTTATGTGTAGGTAGATATATTTCAACGGGTTACGAAGTGTGTTGTACAGTGTACTATAAACCACGTTATTATTCCGTGCAGTTGATCTTGTATGCATAGGTATAGAACCTAATCGGAGCCTTTGGAACAAGAGGGATCTACTGAGTAATTCCAAAATACCTACTTAAGTCTTATCAAACCACTCATAATCTTTTCTATCGTTCAAAAATACTGCTCAACAAAGAAACTATCAATTTTATCTAGTCAGCTGAATTTAGGTACAGAATTTAAGGCTGATTTTCGATAGTACCTAAGGTTGAAATATCGAACAAAAGAAAACAAAGAAAAGTGCAGTCTTATGCCATCATATTCAGACTGAATGCACATTATGAACTAGCCTTCCGCCCGCGGCTCCGCCCGCGTGCATCTCGGTTAACGCGACCTTTGCTCATATCTTCGGTTCTACTCAACCGATTGCGATCAAACAAACGTAAGATTTTAAGTCTGAGCAAGCCCTTTCTAATAAAAAAAACCGCATTAAAATCCGTCTAGTAATTTTTGCGTCCATCGCGGACAAACAGACAGGAAATTAAAAAAAAATATTTTCGTGTTCAGTATCGTTAACATACCATACATAACCCAAGTATTTTTTTTTAAATATCTCCAATGTACAGACACGACCACTTTACAATTATATAATAGTACCTATAGATGTCTATGTTACAGTTAAAACCTAATTTGTGTTGGACGATGACTTGTCGAGCGCACGGACCACATACTTGGGATCTGCACATCTGCACTCGCAATCGCAAGTCGCAACGTTGTGCTCGATAAAGATTGTCATTGGTCGGTTTGGGTCACGTCACTGGAGATCGACCTCTATCGAGCACGACGACGACGCGACGTTGCGACTCGCATCGTTGTGCTTGCTTAGGGAATCTGAATTGCACAGCTGTATTTCACGTGACTAGTGACATCGACTGCGACGTCTGTAGCGGGACATGACTGACGTCACATGCGACCCTTAAATGCCAGTCAGGTTGAAGGGGTCGACAGCCTCCGCGACGTAGCGGTAGTGAACGCGGCCGCTACGCAAGAGGCGCGGGTTCGATCCCCGCTCAGTGCAAATATTTGTATTCATGAAATATGGGTATTTACATTGGTCTGGTCGTGCCTCGGAGAGCACGTTAAACCGTCGGTCCCGGTTGCCATAAGAACATCTATGGCAGTCGTTACGGGTAGTTGGAGCCCTCAAAAATCCAAAAACAACGGTCTAACTGCAAAGCTTCGATATCGCCTAATGTTAACATTGGGTTGTGGAGGTCAGATGACAATCGCTTCACGGAAAATATCGAGGTATAGCCAAATTCGTAGTTAAGACTGGTAAAGCGGACCCCAGACTCCGAGCTGAAAAAGCTTCGGATGCGACTGGGAATTAATGCTAAGAGGAAGAAGAAGGTTGAAGGGGTAGATCTATAAAACCATCAGTGGGCATTTCACGGATGTGAAGCGTAGCTGCTGCTGGAGCGACACAAACAGAAACTGCGTGTCACGTAGATGTAAATGCTAAGATGTATTTGCGGAGTCACGCCTAACAATTACGTGAAGAACTCTCTCATCGGCAGCAGCCTTCATATCCGTGACATCGCAGATACAATGCAAGAGAGCCGCTTTCGCTAGTTGTCGTCACGTCTTACTGAAATCGCCAGGCTACGTAGGTATTAAATGTCTGAAAATAGCGCCCTCGCTGGGTCCAGACAAAAGGGGTAGACTCAAAAAATGGTCTGACTACCATGGACGCCCAAGATCGTGTGAGGTGGAGGAGGAAAAGCCGGAAGGCGGATCCTGAGTTCCGAGATCAACTCCGAATTATTTTTCTGATTGCATCCGGAAATATCTAGCTAGTCACAACTACGAGTATAATTAACATCATGTTATTAGAATTTACACACAATAGAGGGGAACTGGCGCTCGGCCTACACCGTATGCTATAGACCGAGACTTAGTGGGTGAACCGTCGGAAAAATTACGCTCCCGTCTTCTGATTGGGTGAAGTCCAAATACATCAGGGCATCACCCCTTCGCGGGAGACTCTACAGCGGGTGGAGGGCAAACCGCGACCCACTCGCTCAACACACTAGGGCGGCGGCGAGAGGCGTAGGAATCCGAGGATTTTTTTAAGTTAGACTGACCATCAGATAATTGAAGTGCAGTCCAGAAGTAACGGCCCACTATCCCAGACGCTGTTGATCATCGTCTCTAAGTTGAATCGTGGTCTTCGATACATGGTTTTTCCCGCCCCGCTTGGAGAACCCGGGATTGTAAGAAGAGGGCAACACAAGCGTAAGCAGAGCATCCCAGGCTCTATAAAGTGTGACAGCCTCAAACCGCCGCCGCCCGTGGTGTGAAACGGTATCGCTAGCAGTTGTTCTGGACAGGAAGGGAGAAGGTGGAACGAGGGCCTCCTAATATCTAGCCCTACTATCACGGACTACTTATTGTAGTGTAGATGGCTTTTTTTTTGTGCGAAAAAATCCCCACGGATACCTCCCCCGCCGAAGCCGGAGAAGGAGGTTATGTCGGACTCGAACCGACTAAAACGCACGCCGTCTGTGGGCCGTCGTCGGTTGCCGGAGGTGAGGGTGTGACGTTATAAAGCGTAACTTAGGCTGGTGTCGTGTGCTTGTCTACAACTAAGTGGTATAAAAAAAGGCTCCTTTTATTAAAAAAAATGTTGGGGTTCCTCGCAAAAAAACGTCGAAGAGAGAGGAGTCGCGGGTACAGCTAGTTAGGTATGAGATAACTCAACTATCCGTTAGGTTTTCTCTTTATCATTATACCTACCAAGCTGATAGTGAAATATTGTGTAATAGGTAGGTACGGATTAATTAAACAAGATCGCTCGCAAGGTTGATCAATCAATTGTATAATTCGTACTTAGGTAGATGATGATTTATATTAATGTCAATATTATAATTTGACACGTGCTATTGAATTAGATAAGTCTATTACTACCTAAATAATTCTATTCTCTACACAAGTAAATAAAATTGAAGTGTCCGTATGTAACATTAAAATAGCAGTTAGGTACATAATGATCAATCAATCAATTTCAATCAATTATCCTTTAAAGTAGGTACATCAAGATTGTTTACGTTTAAATATGTAGGTAAATAGATACCTAACCAAATGAAGTAGGTATAGCTGATATTTTACAGCGTAACTTATGAGAAAAAAATAATTTTAAAGAGAAAACTATAATATATATAATAAAAACTTATGAAATTGTGAACAAAACAAGATCCAAACGGACGAAGCCGCAAGTGTCCGCTCGCACCTACCTAAGTAGGTACCTACCTACCTAATATTTATAGCAAACTGGTTGTGTGTGGTGTGGCGAATATCAACTACCTACCTACTCTTGTTTCTATCGGAGTCATTGACCTCGATCTAATGTTTGTCTGTGATGAAATGTCTTAAAACAAGATACGATTGTGCATACCTACATCATTCTAATTTCTAAGTAAAAGCACAGGTAAAAGCTAAGCTATGAGCTATAGTTCTGTTACTTCTGTTTGACGAGTCGCTTAAATACTACTACTTTATTATTACGGGAACTATTGGAGGGCATTTAAAATAAGAAACACCCAATGTAAGTCTTATATTGTTGTGAGTCTTTCTTATTACACGTTACGGTACCTACTTACATAAGTATCTGCTTAAAATGTAAGTAGACAATAAAGAATAAAGATTTTTTTGCAGGTCCACCATCAAATCAGTGGCGGCTTTCCAGTGGCGAGCGAAGGGTCCCTGTAGCACGATTCCTGCCGGCTTGCTCCGCAAAACTATAATAATCAAATGCATGCATCATCTAAAATTTCATGTTATCTAAAATTAAGTAAGTACCTATTTAAAATTTGAGAGAATTTCATACACAATTGCACTATGACTGTTCTTTACGAGGTAAGATTTTTTCCACCAGCTTCCCTTTTGAATGTTTTAAACCTTCGCCACTGCAGGCTGCTTACTCTTTCTCCTTTTGATGTAACTTATAGGTACTTACCAACGTATTTTATGGGGATCTGACGTCTCAACCCCAAGAAAAAAAGAAGCCCCTCTAGAACGGTGGCGCGCGGCGTATTGTAGAACAGAATAATTTTATTAATGGATGAGATTGACACGTGGTCTGGTGCGGCCACGTCTTGCGGCAACCGTCAGGCTACGTGGGGAACAAATGCCTGGCAATGGTACTTACCCCCGCCGGGTCCAGGTAAAAGGGGTAGGCCAAAGAAGTCCTGGCTTGACGTCGTGGAGGGTGATATGCGTGCTAATGGTCTCACTACCATGGACGCCCAAGATCGTGTGAAGTGGAGAAGGTAGAGCCGGAAGGCGGACCCTGAGCTTCGAGGTCATCTTGGCCACGGATGCAATCAGGAGAATTATACGTCTATATGCAGATGATTGACACGTATTTTCACCTGTATGACAGTTGTCAACCAATAGAATACCTAAGTACTGTATTTTCATTAAACTAAATAAAATACTCGTACTTTTGAACTCGTATGTACCTAATGTCGAAGCCAAGCCCTCATTATAATCAAACCGGTATTACGAGATTGTCGTACCCACTGCACTCGACAAACCAATCCAAAGCTCTTGAATGGTGTAGTTAGTTACGATTTCAAACATTTTATTACAAATACTCGTACCTATGTGTGTGTAATGTGTTTGCGTCAAGTTAATACAGCAGAAACACTGTGTGTAAATAACTTATCATCACATTTTTATTAAACCATTTTATTTCATACCAATCGGATCCGTTGCCCTAGTTACCGATGATTCGAGAATATGAATTTCCACATTTCCATTTAGGAAAGAAACCGTCTCGGAGTTCTTTAAAATTAATATGTACTATTATTTATTCTGTGGCCTCACCAAATTCTTCAAGACGCAAGTCAAACCTTCTGCTAGCCAGTACACCTCTGCTGATGGATGGACGATGCTCTGACGTAGGCTTTGACCACGAAGGTTGGTTTGAGAGTGGTTTCAGCCCACCATCGGCTTTGATCCTTACACGTTTCACTAGTCTCACTATACGACTAGCACCGAACCTCACCACTCACCAGTTTCTAATGCTTTTTACCTACTCCATACATATAATTAGCTTATGCCTGCCGGCGGCTCTACCCGCGTGGATATCGGTCATCGCGACAAAACATAGCCTATGTCATTTCCCAAGCTCTAGTCTATCTCTGTACCTAATTTCCTCAAAGTCGGTTCCGTGGTTTAGGCGTGAAGGCGTAACATATACGTGAGACAGTATTATGATTCCGTGCATAACTTTTTACGTGAAAAATATTGGTTCCTTCAGATCTCCGACATGGAGGTTTCACTGTACAGATTTATTGACAGATAGTAATTTAATAGGTAGCTACACTCTGATTATCTTAAGTTGTTGGTGACTTGCGGCAGTTGTAGCTAAGTCAAGGGACCTCGTTCAACTTACAACGTGCAAGGGTATTACGCAACTAAAATATCTAGACTCAATTACGTAACGACTAAGACTACGTACGTAACGACTTAACTTGGGTAAATTGGATGACTGCTCATCCAAGATCAACTATTTTACTTCACCTTTGAACGTCTCCCCGTAGGAGTATACTCAGAAATAGGTCGTCATCGTCATCATCCAAAAGTTTGTAAAGTTACATCCTGCACTTTGGAGCTCGAGGTCTGCTTATTGGTTTTGCAAGAGCCAAACCAATAAGCGGGCCTCACAACCCTGAGAGGAAAGTTGCGCCAGAGCCCCGTTCGTTGTTTAGCTGATATACCAACTAGTAGAGTTTTTTCGGCGTTGCTTGGTGTCAAATGACAGTCGACCATGTAAAAGCCAAGATAAGTCAAATCAAGAGATACTGTAAGTCACTATAGATGGTTGTCTTTCTCACCATTTTAACCTGAAAAGAAGCTTGTATCAGAGTCAGAGTAGGTCTGTGAGTTTGACTTCTAATCTAACCGATGCTCTTACTGGAACCACCATAACACGGTAATAATAGACCCAACCAATATTATCTGTTATTTAATTTTTATTATCAAAATATCAAATCCTCGATATTTACTAAATACGTGATAGATTTTTGTTTTTTTTTAGGGCAGTGCAGGCATAGTGTAGTGCAGGTGTAAAAAAAGGAAGTAGGTGACCTAAATATATGCCTGGCTTGACAAGTAGGTACGATTTTTTAGATTTTACCTGCGCATTTTAAAAACACCTTGAATGCAATTTTATCTCACTATAATGTATTATACTACCTGTGCCAGCGACTTCGGCAACCTTTTTCGGGGTAGTCTTTATCAGTGGCTCACTCTGACCAAATCAGCCATATCTCTAAACACGCGGAACTTGAGGTGAGAGTCTCGGAAGCAACGAGGACGAGGACCAACACCACTGATAATGCTAATGATTCTCTACATAATAATCAATTAAGGAAAGTCCTGATTACATTTTTTTGCATACCCCAACGAACAATAAAGCGTAGGTATTACCTAATGTACCCAACGCACCCCACACAACTGCCAACCCAGCGGTCGCCTTCGGAATCATAACTTTGAACTGTCTGGATTAAGGGACTAACTTAACATATCCAAATGGAGATTTTACCTCCTACTCATTGACATTGACTGAGCAAAATTTTGTAAAGCCGTTTTGATTGAATTACTAAAATATAGGTATGTTTACATTCATCGTTATTATAAATCCAGCCTAACCAGTAAATTTTAATCTGGAATGGGTGGAGGTACTTATACCGGATTATGCTATACAATGGCTTTATCATTATCACATAAGCAAAGCAATTGACCTCTACTTGAACTGTAAGTGTAAATAGTGTGATATTATTTTCATCTTCGTGTGCAGAATTTGAATTGTACAGTCAGCGTCAGAGAAAACAGACCCCCTCATGCTTACATTATCATTAACAAGGGGGGTCCCTTTTCTCTGAAGCTTACTGTACAATGTGACGCGGTTTCGCCCGCGTGGAAGTCGGTTATCGCGACCAAACATAGCCTACCTATGTCCTTTGTCAAGCTCTAGTCTATTTTTGTACTAAATTTCATCAAGTTTGTTCAGGTGTTTGGACGTGAAAGCGTAACAGGTTCACTGAGAGATGCTGTGCCGTCGGCGAAGAAGACTAGCAGGACAACTCTTTGGTCTTCCCACTGATAGCACAAAACCTCTCCAGGGTATTTACAAAAAAGAGTAAGTGGCATTGAAGTACCTATGTTTATCCGTGTTCCAAAACTCAAAAGTATACTTACCCCTACTTTGGGCCCAGTTAGCTAGCACTGGTAGTAGATGTAGATATCTCAGGTTAGGTACTTATAGTGATGTAGAATATTATATTATCACTAGCCTTCCGCCCGCGGCTCCGCCTGCGTGCAGCTCGGTTAACCCGACTTTTGCTCATATCTTCGGTTCTGTTCTACTCAACCGATTGCGATCAAACCTAAGATTTTAAGTCTGAGCAAACCCTTTCTAACAAAAAAGGCCGCATCAAAATCCGTTCAGTAGTTTTTGCGTCCATCGCGGACAAACAGACAGGAAATTCAAAAAAAATCTTTTCGTGTTCAGTATCGTTAACATAACATAACCCAAGTATTTTTTTTTAAATATCTCCAATGTACAGACACGACCACTTTACAATTAGGTATATAATAGTAGGAGATATTGATAGATAGTAGCATCGATGACGTCAGCTGCAATAGTTTAGCTTGCCATCAGGCTGAGTGAAGTCATATTGACGAGGTAGAGTTACTCGTAACATGCCTCTTAAATGAAGAAAAAGAAATTCAGTTAGCTATTTACCTACCTAATTATCATTATTACATTACTTACTAAGTAATTATTATCATTCATAACGTCATAGTATTCATTTGGGTGGAAACCTACGGCTACAAGCCTTGATAATATTGTTATCGAAAAAATAAGATATTTTATGAATTCAACTTGAACTCGTTACGGACTGATATACCTAGCAGCTCATTTCGAACCAAAACTTGTTTATACAAAAATATCTAGGTAGGTACTTGATGAAATGTTATGCAATATTATCCTCTTGATACAAGCTCGTGGTCGTAATGATGTGAATAGACAAATACACAAACAGCTAAAGTGATAATGGGATTATCCATTCGATTTGGAAGCTTCTCGACTATATAAAAAGAAGAGTATGATATAGTAGGTACTAGTGCTTGGTCCGGAACCTTCACGCAGTGCACCACCAGCACCAACACCACACCGCCACCCGCAAGGGAGACGCTGTCGGCTACGGCAAGTGGGACGGGCCGAGGCGGGTGTGGCCCTGTAGAGGACTGCACGAAGGTTTTCCACGTGTCCCTCTGACTAGTAGAAGGCACAGTGGAGAGCAGGAGGAGCAGACTGGCTCCTCAACGGCGCAGCGGCGCAATGGTCCAAGCATGCGTTTGTGGGTACCTACTACTAGCTATTATCCGATAGTGGTGCTGTGGCCAGCCCCCATAAACGAGTGACAATTCTTTGCTCGGCGTATCATGGAATAGAATGACGAACGTATAGGATTTGACGTTTTTGACATTCGTTGACGCCTGTCAAATCCTATACATTATACATTTTTGGCATTCTGTTCTACGAAACGCCGGCCGACGAATTGCCACTTGTCTTGAGGGGCAGATTATCACAATATTTTTCTCATGAACTTGATTTAATTGTTGATCTCATGGTTGGTCTAGGACCGAAAGTGTGTCGACACCTAATACTAATACTAGTAATAGACGCACCAACTTGGTCGGGCCCGCCCGACCACCCGACCGCAACCAAATCGGAAAGTGTGTAGAGCGGTTGGCCCGAAATAATTATTATTAATACTGGTCGGACGTGGTTGGATGGCCGACGCATCCGACAAGCCGACCGTCCAACCAAATTGGAACGTCTGTAGCGTTCGTTCCGACCAACCAGTGTTGCCGTTTTAAAGAGAATACATACCACTCCATTTTAAACTATATTTTGGTGGCAATCGAATATTAGAGACATTTACAAAATATAAAAGAGATATGTATATGTATAGCAATATTATTATTTCACTGGACAGAGTGATATATATGTACCTACATTTTTTTATATAGGACACGGTCATTTTGGTGACGAATATATATTTTTTTTTATGTAGAACACGTCAATTTGACTTCGCCTCGCCTGATGGTAAGCTGAAGGCAAAGTCTCTGAAAAGAGGGTCACCATTGCAGACTTGCTTTTTCTTGTCATATCTATAGGTTCTATAAATATTAACAATCCAACTTTCAGATTTGGACTACCTTAAAATTACAATTTAAGTACAAATTTTTCTACAAATTTATCTACAAATTACAAAAAATCTACCCTGATATACCTAACATCTCTAAAACAGTTATACTACCTTTCCACCAGATTCAACTCTTAAAACCACCAGAAAACTACTAACCACCAGCCACTAAAAGCAATATTTCGCCACTAAATGGGCGGTAGAAACCACCAGGTTTAGTGGAAAGTCCACTAAGTTGGCAACACTGACCGACGCGACGGTTGGATGGCCGACCGTCGGAACGTCTGTATAACTCCGGATACGTATCTAGGACCTAAAATGTGCTCAAAATGTGTCCTATACGCGCAGTACACATTTCTTGGGTGTCTTTTGAGGATAGCACGGGGTGCTACTGTGGTAGACGAACTCAAATTCACCAAGCATAGATTATTACAAAGCAATCCGCGGGCGCCAGAGCCTCGTTTGTCTTGCTATTTAGGTCCAAGATACGCGTCCGGAGTTATAGCAATGTTGGATTGGTTGGGTGCTCCGTCGCGCGTCGGCGGTCGGATGGTCGGGGTCGGGCCCGACCAAGTTGGAGCGTCTATTAGGGGTTTAATAATTGAGCTTCTTCGGAAATCTCACTTAAGTATCTACCTACATGTACCTACTTAAACTTTATCAAAGTGAACGGATGATCGATAGCAGAGGTATGTGGTATTTCTACATGCCTATCTGTTTGGGTGTTGTTTAATCTGAGTAGGTACCGTACCGACTAACTACTTACAACAATAAAATAATAATACATATTTTATCAGTGCCAAAGATATTATATAAAAAGAAGTTATGAAATGTCATTGATCAGTGCTATGACTTCAACAACATACACATGGCTTACATTAGAATTATTTAGAATATATTTTATTTACATCGCGTATTTGCTACTTTTAGCACAAATAGATACAATTGGTATGTGCCACACCACACCACACAATTTCTTTTATAAGTAGGTAATTGTTATAATAAGTAGGTAGGTACCAACCTATAGGTACCTATAATTTGCATCTTTAACGTTCGATTGTTTCCAGAATTTTATTGAATTTTATGTGATCATTATTGCTAACTAGGTACTAGGTAGGTAGCTATTAAATATTTAGGTCACAAGAATGCAAGGATAAAAATAAAATTATTACGTCAATCCAGCAAACAACTCGTTTCTATACATTGTGTATTAGTAGGTAGTAGGTAGGTACACGTGACAATACATGCTAAGTGGAATGCAGAATAAGATATCATCACGAACGAAAATTCTTAAATAAAAAAATCGTGAATCATCTATTTCTTTTCGTATAGTTAAACAGTCAAAAGGCCACCCAAGTGATCTTGGCTGTCACTCGCCACAGCACAGGTAGGTAGGTACACTAGGCTAGGTACCTACTAGGTACCTAGTAGTGGAAACTCACTGACTCTGCTCACTGGATGAAAACATTGATCTTCTTACACTAGTGCAAAATCAAAAGCGATACACACGCACATAAATAAAGCCTGTAGCTTAGCACATGGCCGCCTAGTGCTAGCAGTCAGTCAATCCCCGCTCAGTGCAAATATTTGGTTGTATGCATGAATATGAATATGGGTATTTGCATTGATCTAGTCGAGCCTCGGAGAGCACTTTGAGTCGTCGGTCCCGGTTGCCATACGAACATCTATCATATGGTAGTCGTTATGGGGAGTTGGATTCCTAATAAGTTCAACTAGTCTAGCTGCAAAGCTTCGATATCGCCCAATATCGCTATTAGGTTGTGGAGGTCAGATGGCAGTCGCTTAAAGTCTAAGTCCAGCCAAATCCGCAGTTAGAAAGCGGACCCCAGACTCCGATATGACAGCTTCGGATGCGACTGGGATCGCTTCTGCTCCGCGGTACCACTGACCCTACCCCTGGTGGTACGGTGGGTAATTTTTTTACCCTTCGATACCACCGTTGTGCTGTTACAATTCACGAATCTATAATATAATTTATTAATATATAATTAAGAAAGCGAAATCGGCAAAGTTTCAGAATACTAAAACCAAACCTGAGCGCCTTAACTGCTACTTTACCGTTGCTGCCTGCAGATTTTATAATAGAGGGCTTTGATTATATAAAATCGCAATGTGAGGACTTACCTCGTATATCAAAATTTATAAAATACATTGAAAGGTTTTGGTTTAAAACTCATTCATCAAAAGTATTCAGTGTATTCGGTGAACGTCATCGAACAACAAACGTATTAGAAGCCTTCCATTCCAAAATTAACAAGTTGCTTAACAAGAACACAGTCACGTTAATGCGTTTACTTAACGTGATGAAAAATGCTCACGAAACAGAATATTGTCCTAAAAAGAGAAGAAGAAGAGAAGAGAGAAGAAGTCACCAAATCGTTAATGACGATTTCATAACAATGGTCCAAATGGAAATTGTTACCAAAGTTATTTCAATAGGCCATGCTGATGCATTAGACAAATTAAGACCATAATAGTTATTTGTTATACAAGAGTGCAAAGTTGCTTTTTAACCGCGTGCTCAGTTTTGATGACCGAGCAAGCGAAAGATTCTAAATTTGAATCACGAGCATAGCGAGTGATTCATAAATTAGAATCTTGAGCGTTAGCGAGGGAATTAAAAGAGCACAAGGTGTAAAATCTTTGCACTCGAGTGCAACACGTAACTTTTCATCCCACCTCAGCGAGGAAATAATGAAATGCTTCTTCTTCCTAGCGTTAATTCCCAGTCGCATCTGAAGCTTTCACCTCGGAGTTCGGGGTCCGCTTTACCAGTCGCAACTGCGGATTTGGCTGGACCTCGATATTTTTCGTAAAGCGACTGCCATGTGACCTCCACAACCCAATGGTGACATTAGGCGATATCGAAGCATTGCAGCTAGACCGTTGCTGTTGAACTTTTTATGCATACAAATATTTGCACTGAGCGGGGATCGGACCCGCGCCTCCTGCGTTGCGGCCACGTTCACTACCACTACGCCACGGAGGCTGTATAATAATTATGTGTAATAATACTAATAATAAAATATCAACAAATAAAATTCAACAACAATGTTCAACCATAGGACGTGAAAAAAAAATTATGCGCGCAAAGCAAATTTAAAAAAAAAAGTAGGTACACCAAGGAGGTTCCGAGTTGAGTTTTTCATAAATTAAAAAAAAGTTGTATGATAAATCGGCACCATAGAGGTAGAAGTAAATAGGTTTAATGATGTTTTGGGTTCACAAACCTAGTACACACGATGTTCTAAATTCAAATTTACTTTGCCACTCTAGAGGATAAAAGCGACTTTTACACTCAGATATCGAAGAAAAAAAGTACTCTTTCCGAGATGGTGGGATGAAAACATATTTGCTATAATCATTTAGGGGAGAAGTAATGTGTAATAATGTGTCACGTTTTGTTCTCAGAATTAGCAAGAATTCATGTTTTGTTATTTTTTTTGTTAATGATACTACATGTTATGCTACTCTATAAATAAATACAATATAATATAAAAGCATCAGTCATCATTACATCACTATAAGTCAGTGGTACCGTTTAATTTTAAAAGACCCATCGTACCACCAGGGGTATCGTCGGTGTTACCGTGGGGCAGAAGCGACTGGCATTAACACTAGGATGAAGAACATCCACCCTATCTTGAATCATCGGTTACCGGAAAAACGTGAGTGCCATTTTTTTTAAAGTGCGCAAATTCCTTACAGAAACCCTCCTTCCACCGGATCCGGCGGCCTCGAACCGGCTAAACTGCACCAACGAGCGTTCATTGCTCGCAGAACAAGACGACAAAGTGGCGAGCGAGACTACTCCCATTCCTAGGGTCGTAGCTCCAACACCACTACCATGTCCAAGTGGAGCTGGGACTTTACGGCCCGGATATCTTCAGGCTCGAGTACATGTCCCCGCTCGCACACCACCTTTCGGTGCCAGTATAGCACTGAAAGAACTCTGGCCTCCTGGATCCATGATAGCGGTCTGGCGAGGAACCTCGCCTCGTCAAAGGATATTGTGCGGTACCTCCTGATGGCCCTGATGGCTATCGTGCGCTGAGGAGTATTCGCCCACATTGGGCACCCATATACAGGGCCATGGACCGCACGATTCTTGCGTAGAGTCTGCGTAGAGAACTCATCCGGCCCCCTCATATTAGGCAGCACCCGCCCTAGAGCGTTAGTTGTGTCCTTCATAAAGAGCCGGACCTCCGAGATGCTCCCTGAAATCCCACCAGCCATCGTGCACGAGCCCCAGCTATTTCATCTGGGACTTGATGCAGCTGAGAGCTTCTTCCACTATGGGGCTGGGTCCCACCGGTGGTGCGCGCCGAGGTCATTGAAAGAACATAGAACGCGATATGCCATCTCTTGCACCTCGGCTGTCGTAGGGCCACCGGCCATCTTTGGTTTCGAGATGGCCCCCTCGGGTGTGGGAACTAAGGTGTCCCTATTTTGTCCCTTGATAAGGAGAGACGCGCATCGCACCGCCCGCGCCGCCGCACTATGATCCAGTAACGTTCACCGTCTCCAAAATCTCACACACAACACTCATTTGAAATGGCTGTAGGTGTGAAAAATTTACTTGAAGCAATTTTTTGATTGTATTTTTGTATTTTGATTGCACTGTATTTCAGCTACTCATTTTACCTATTATTTAATAAAAAAAATAAAAAAAAATATCGGAATTAAAATGGCCTAGTTAACTATTGAGTCAAAAGAATTCGGGAATTCTTTTGACGTAACCCCCATGCTCGCGCTCGTGGAGGTCATTGAAAATTGTTAAGTAGGTATAATACTTCTTAAGTTCATGGCTTTTACAGTAGATAAATATTATTTATCTAAGTACCTACTCATACTTGAAGCTGAAAAAAATAATATAGAACAAAATGAATCTATAGAAAACGAAACACTGACTTAGCTTGTGATAGTTCTTTATATACAAAATACAATACCTACATAAATTTAGCAATGTTGATATGCGCCATATTCTGCGATATGACGAAGGCTTTCGATTACTTTAGCTTTAGATTAGAGTCTTATCTTATGTCATCCGAGGTTATGGATTAGAACTTAATCTATACATACTACTCTGTCAAGAAAGTACTGGGCAAATATCAATAATTCACAAAATATTAGTCATTCATCTAATTTTTTTTATCGCCCTCAAAGTATGCTCTTTCAGAAACGATATACAGGCGTCAACGAGTAGTCCAATCATCAAAACATTTTTTTAATGTTTTTTTCCAGAATTGAGTTTAGGTCTCGTCGCGATTTCTTCTTGATGTCTTCTACCGAATGAAAATATGTGCCACGAAGTTATAATTTGAGTTTAGGAAAGAGGAAGAAGTCGACTGGAGCTATATCTAGTGTATAATGTGATTGCTCGATAGTATTTGTTGAGTTTTTTGTCAAAAGTTCATTTTCTATGAGATGAGTTTTTGGAGAAAATGCAGGCCTTTGGGACTAGTCCAGCAGCAAGATCTTTCATGCCCAAGTGATTATTTAAAGTGGTACGAATCGACTTGTGAGACACAAAAAGTTCAGTGGATATGTCTCTCAAATTGGAATAAGGTGTTCAGTCACTATTTTCTTCAATTCGCGATGTTAACCTTAGTTGAAGACGTTAATATCCTGCTAGGCTAGAGCAAAAGCAAATCTTCTATCACAGCTTGACCGCTTTTATACCTACGCTTCGTACCACTCATAAGCACGTGTTTTTGATAAAATCCATTAAACGTAAGCCTAAGGTAACATTTGCAGTGACTCCGGACACAATATTCTATTGGCGATGCAAAATTTTGAGACAATCTCCTTCTTCGTTATTTTTGTCTATAATGAAATTCGCAATACACGCTAGATATGATCGAATAATAAAAACAGCACTGTAATAAATAACAGATTCAAGTCAAACTCCGCGCCAAAACGGAAAACAGTTGTGGCAATCTAACAGCAAATAAAAAAACATCATATTGAATTTGGAACCATAGAAAAAATATCCATTCCCCCGATAGGTTCTTGACAGAATGTACCTATATTATAATAAAGTCGTAACGAGGTGAAAACTGTTAAAATATTAAAGTAGAATATTTTTTGCAGTCTCCTAGGAGCGACTGTAGTATTAATTTCCGTGAAATCGTACATAAAATTGCAGGAGAGTCGTCTTCGCTGATGCGGTCACGTTCTGCGGCAACTACTTTTCCTGACTATATGGTACTAAAAATCGATATCTAATGATGGATAATGCTTGTGCCCTGACTCCCTTTTGAGCGAATTACCTAAATTGCACGATGCCTATGAAGCAAATTGCCTAAAGTCAATGTCTAAAACGCAGGATGCCTATAAAGTTTAATGTCTATAAGGTTTTAATGCCTACGAAGCAAAATGCCTATGTTGTTTAATGTCTACAAAGTATAATGCCGGTGCTAGTCAATTGCCTACAAAGCATGAGTCCAATTTTATTACATCAAGAAATCTTTTTGCTAAAATATGACACATATTCCGACTCTTTAGTCTTAATGTAATAATAGTCATACAATCACGCTTATATCCCCGCAGGGTTAGGCAGAGGTGAATTAACACCCACATTTTACCAATCAATGTATTAGGTCCCACGTAATAGGGGGTGAGCCTATTGCCGTATTCCATTTCAGACCCACGGTACCCCTGGCCATACCCATAAAAACATGACTTTAACTATAGATAGGTATGGATGGGTTCAATTCCCGCTCAGTGCAAATATGTACTTGTATGCATGAATATCTACATTTGCATTGGTCTGGGTGTTCCTATGTATCATATTATGTATGCATTCACAAAAAAAAGTTTCTAAGTATGTTTATCCACATTCTAGATACCATAACACAAGCTAGTTAAGCTATGCTTACATTGGGTCTAGATAGCGCTGTGTAAAATGTAGTGGAATATTTATATTTAAGGAATATTTATAGGTAGGTATCAACTACTATATTTTTTATTATTCTAAAATTATAAAAATACATTTTGTATAACAAATAAAAGCACACTTTGGGACCTACGGTACTACCAGGGGTATGGCCAGGGGTACCGTGGGTCTGAAGTGGCCATTTTCCGGGCACTATTGTTGACTCGAGTCAAGTATCTAAAGCTGAGTCAGGGCTGTATATTTAACTGCCTGATGTTAAACAGCCCTGTCCCTTAGTCGCCTTGTACGATACCGCATAAGAGGAGATGGGGTGGCCCAAATTCTACACTGCCGGGAACCACGCGACGATAATATTATGTGTACTATAGAAATTAATAATGATCCGAGACCTACCTACATAAGAAGTGTTGTCATAAGTGGTAAATCAATCTGGCCGACCGTACCTGAATGCCCCGTACCTTGTATTGTGCTGGCAATCTTCATTTAAGACATTTCCATTCTTATGCATTTGACATTGTTGTCAAAGTACATTGTAGACATTTCCATTCTTAGGCATTAAATATTGTTGTCAAAGTACATTGTAGGCAAATTAAGTTTTTAGGCATCGTGCAATTTAGGTACTTCGAGTTTCAGGTATTTCGCGTTTTAGGCAATTTGCTTCATAGGCATCGTGAAATTTAGGTACTTCGCTCAAAAGGGCCCTGACTTACCACCAAAAGTATTTGTTTCTGCATCTTTCTCCTCAGTAGGTACTTGACAACTTTGACGCTGTGCTCGAATGATCTAATTTTGATTAAACTTCGGCAGTGTGTCGACGTCAACCCACCTATAAACTAGCGTAGTTCACCTCTAAATTAAAAGTACTGATTCATTAGCGTTGTGACGGATCGCGTAAAGTTACGGGCACGCTTTGATAAACAGTGCCAATTAAACCTCGCAGTGAGAGACACTTAATGAGTTGGCGAAGCAAAACTGTATATGCTGTGCATATAATGATGTTTCCAGTGGAAATTTTCTCGATTATTACCACAATACTATTAATATCGGTTGTCCAAGGACTACCAGATACTTGTTCTTTGTTCTGCGAACAGTAAGTAACTGTGATTGAACTATCATTCTTCCTAATCTTTGTAAAAATTTCACATTAGGTACACAAAGAACCATCATAATATCTGTCTATAAGTCTTAACGGAAAAAAGGCTAGCAAAAGCACCTATAGTTATGTGAAGGACCTTATCAACTGTTGCCGTTGCCGATGCCAAAAAAGCATCTTTCTGTATTGTTATCTGTTTATCGGTTGGGTTAATGGTATTCGTAGGTAGGTACATCACAGAAGAACCAGTGAACATTCAGCTGAAATTTTTATGAACATTTTCAAAGACCCCTCAGTCTAAGATTATGAGCTTCGCTATAATATGGTGCAAGCAGTAGAGCAAAGATCTTAACTGTTATTGATCACAACTGTATGCAGTTTTGCAGTTCGACAGAAATTATGCACGATCAAGTACATCTAAAAGGTGATGCACCGTGAAATATAACACTATTACGTAATCCTAATCAGGGATGATTAGAAGGCCTTCCTGTATACCTTATTTATCTCCTATCCTTGGATGATATGAAGGGATAGGAAAGCTTAGAATGCAGAACGAGTAGTTAAATCTTTGACAGCAGCGGGCAGCAGCTACAGAAAGAAAGAAAGAAATGTATTTATAAAGATAACTGCATAAAGATACATACAAATGAGCCCAAAGTGAGAACTTGGTGAGAATTATATTGAGCGGTACAAGTGATTACTTACCTACAATATGTTTAATATAAATTTAAAAATAATCATTACGTATCTTATAACTGATGTAATTTTTATTTTTAATTAATAATATGTATTGTTGTATTGTTCCAGGTTAACGAATCAATCGAAGATTTTACGACCTGAATGTATTTGCACTACTTTTAATCCACATGGTATATCAAATAACGCGAGTTTATCACCTAGCAGTAAAAGTATTGAAAATATCTCCACACCACTCAAGCTCAATTCGATGCCCGATTTGCAAACACGAGATACAAGTTCTATCCCATCAAAACCAGCAACAAATATTGATAGTCTTCAAAAAATTATAAATAATAATTTCGACAGTATAGCAAACAAGAGCACTGTAGACTTTCCTATATATTTCGATATTGATTCATATAAACCGCCGAGTAGACAAAATATGAAAAATTCTGATATTACAAAAGAACTGAATCATTTATTTGAAAAATTACGTGCGTCAGACCAAAATATATCTCAATGTATTGATCTACAGATGTATGTATTTTCTAAACGCAATGATAACATTAACAAAACACATTCAAATTGGGGTCACAATCACAATGTCAAACATGATAACCTAACCAATTCTGAAGTTTTAACTGAGTTTCAAAATAAATGTGACCATCCCACTACGATTGTACGAGAAAGCATTTATGAAGTAATAATTCAAACAACACAAGGAGAGCCTATGTTTGATAAAGATAGAATATATGATGACAAAAAAGGAGAGCCCGATTCAAAGGATTTCAACAAGGAAGTGCAACGTACTGATACTGATTATAAAAAGAACAATTTACTAGAAACCTCTGCTAATATAAGTGGTGTCAATAATTACACAATGTATCCATCGACCCCAAATAATTTAAGAAGAACATTATCAAGTAATGCAGCAGGTATTCGACGTAACACAATTCAGGAAAAAGATTTACTACTAACAAAAATAGTAACTATAGAACATACAAACAACAGGATTACAAGTGTTGTTGATGGTTTCGAAGCTCTGCCTAATTTAGATTTCGTTAGTAATGGCATGTATTTTCCGACAGTAGAAGCATCACACACAGATCTATCAGATACTCAAAAAGTTAACAGCGATCAATCAAGTTCTATACAAGACCTCAATGTTTCGAGCGGTAATAACTCAATTTCCATTCGTATTATCCAAAATTCTGCAGGAGAAAAGCACTTGGCTGTCGATGGTTTCATGTTATGTGATCACATGACCCAAAATGGAGAGTTTAAAATTATTTTCATGAAATTAATTTGCGATTGTATTCAATTACACAACTGTCTACGTTAATGTCCTTTTATTACTTTTTATTATTATTAGTTAAATAACACAGTAAATATTCGATTCGTACTAATTCTTCTTCTTCTCCTTCTTCTTCTTCTATTGTAGCGATGGCACCTATTCTCTCAAATGGTGTTCTCCCAGTGTGCTGCTACCTGGATAGCGTTCTCGGAGGCGCACATGAGGTCCTCCGGTGTACATGTGTGTGGGCTTGTAGCACACGTCAGCAGGTGGGCCATTGTCCGTGGTGTAACTCCGCATTCACATCTGAGGTCTGCCCCACCTGAGAACCCCCACCTAGCCCGGCATTCTTTGCTTCGGCCAACCCGTGTCCGGAGTCTGTTCAGAGACTTCCATCTGATCCAGGGCAGATCATGTCCAGGTGGCAGATTCTCCGATAGCGGGACGAAGGGGGTCGGCAGCGAGCTCTGTGCTCTCCAGTGGTCTACTCTGGCTTGGGAGGGGTCGCCGTCAATGGGAGAAACGCATGCCCAGAAGCTTCTGCGGCTCTTCAGCCTTTGTGGTACCCAAGGTTGGCCGTTCATGGGGTGTCGCTGGTCCGACTCCAGCTTACCCCTCTCCACAGATGACGCCACGCCTCTGCGGATACTGGGAGGCGCAATGCCAGCCAGTGGATGCAGCATTTCCACCGGAGTCGGCTTGAGGCAGCCAGTTATTATCCGGCAGGTTTCGTTTAGTGCTACTTCCACTAGCCCTGCGTGGGTGGATCGGCACCATACAGGGCATGCGTATTCACCAGCGGAGTAACACAGGGCCAACCCTGTTGTCCACAGCACCTATGGTGTGGCCCCCCAGTTTGTAGTCGTCAGCTTTTTAAGGAGGTTATTGCGTGCCGGGACCTTCTGCTTGACGTTTCCGCAGTTCTTCTTGAACGTGAGGGACCTATCCAGAGTTACTCCCAGGTATTTGGGATACATACAGTGGTCAATACCGACGTCGCGCCACCGTATGTTCAGCTTCCGATTCGCCTGCACGTTGTTGAGGTGGAATGCGCACGACTGCGTTTTGAGGGGTTTGGTAATTAGGAATATACTATACCTACATGTTCGTGAACAAATTATTAAGCCTTCCTCAAACAAGCGCGTCATTATCGGTTGATAATCTGGCAACATCGTGTGAGTTATGCAACATTGCGGAACTTGTTGAGCAAGACGTGTTGCACTTCAATTGTTGCCTGGTGGATACGAGGCTTTATGATCTATCAATGAGCAGTTTTCCAGTAGGTATAATAATCAGTTGGTTTTTAAGTCATCAGGAGATGGCGCCAGCATAGCTTTTGGTAATTTTAATGTACTCTGTTGTTTGTTAGTGGTATTTTCATTGTATCAGAAAAAATGACAGAATATTTACAAAACCGAAGAACATTTTTTCCATAAATTACACTAGATGTGACACCACACTCTTCTTACCAAAAGTGCCGGCTGCGCCATCTAGCGCGTCTTTAATACCTACTGGAAAACTGCTCATTAGAAGAAAGTCGTACAAAATTTGAATTGTGTATTTTAATGGTGTACAATAAAGTGTATAATAAATAAATAATAATAAATAAAATAATATAGGCAATCGAAATAGTCTTCTTTACACCTAGAACATGCAATAGGTACTACCCCGCTTTCATACCTCAAAAATAACCGCATATCGCCTTAAACTGCCTTAAAGTTAGATACAGATTAACAGCAGCCCTCGAATGTATCTCTTGGTGAGAGATATATAATATAGAGAAAGAAAAGGATATCAAATTAAAAACAAAGCTCCTGATCTGAATATCATAGCAGATGACAGTATGAAACTCAATTTGATCAATTCCATGTCACGGCAACAATGTTATTCAATTATAGCTGCAAGGATTAATCAGCCACAGAGCTAATAAATAAAAGTGTTTTTATAGCTGCATTGCAGAAAATTTATTATTATGTATATAGATACAGATCAATAGGTATCTATCTATCTATCAATAGTAACTTAGTAATCGCGAATATTGTGCGACGACGGGTGGCCCGCGACGAAAGCCAATGCCAGACACTCACTCAATGCAGCGAACATCCTAAGGTCTTCTATACCCCCGAACTGGCCCACGGGTCTCTTGACAGGAATGCGGCGCCGCCGATGTGGTCTTCGTATGGAAGTGGTGTGAATGACGATGATGCAGGAGCTGTAACAAGCATGTTATCTACATAATGCTTGGTCTTATTTAAATTATGGTTTGTCTTTTTTTTCCATATCTTGTACGCAAACTTAACTTCGAAATGCTGCCGTGGATGTGCAGTCACACATAGATATGCCAGAGGATCTCTCGCATCCGCGGCAGCCTTCATGTCCGTGACATCGCAGATAAAATGCAAGAGAGCCGCTTTCGCTAGTGCGGCCACGTCTAGCGACAATCGCCAGGCTACGTGGGTAACAAATGCCTGGCAATAGCGCCCCTACCGGGTCTAGGTAAAAGGAGTAGGCCCATGAAGTCCTGGATTGACGTCGTGGAGGGTGACATGAGGAGGAAGAGCCGGAAGGCGGACCCTGAGCTCCAAGGTCACATTGACCTCAGATGTAATCAGGAAAATATGTGTCCATGTAGATGGTGATGATGACTAATCAGAGTAATCACATAGTATAAATGCAAGAAGCTACTATTGTCAGTATACTTACAGACTTGAGATGTTCTCTTATTATTGGTTTAATCATTATTCTGATAGCCAACAAAGCACTTTCATTGTGTCCCAAATGTCCCAATACTGATAGGTTTTCATCAATCTTTCATAAATCCTGAAACAATATATTGTGATACATTAAAATACATTCTAACTAACTAAGAAACTTATAAAGGACTGATCAATCAATGATGCAAGTCCTGTGAACCCATGATTAATTTAATATAATCGACGATTAGTTTATTGGCGCGCCTACGGCTGTAGTGCCCTGCGCCTCCCGCTGAAGAGGTGAAAATGTACTAGTGATACTCTCTACTACTCTTTTCTCTATTTTGTCTTGTTCGCATCATGCTAATATTATATGTGAAAGTATGTGAAGATGTTTGGATGTTTATTATTCAAACACTGTTATCTGAACAAACCTGGCTGAAATATATCCCATATTATCATCTGGAATAGCACATAAGCATGTTCTATACCAGAAATAGGTTCCCATGGGGAGCAGGGAATAGGATCAAAATGCCACACAGAGGATGCAGCATGCAGCGGACAGTAGTCAGTTTAGAAGTAAATTCTTGGTTGTAAACCAATCAACAATTGCGTAACTTCAATGATTTACTTTGTAAAATTGCGTATCCTTTCATGAATTAAGTATGGTATGGCAAAAAATGATATAAGGCCTGATCTACTTGATCGGGATCACTCAAAACTAAATTATTTTGAATGCGTATAGACTATAAACATACTGAAAGATATAAACTCTACTATATTTCAATTGATTAGAAGTTGATAAGACCTTATAAATAATGTATGAATCTTTATGATGTAAAATAACTACCCTACATTTTAATATTTCAACAAGAGTTATAAACACATCTGTTGAAATATCAAAAACAGAGCAGGTCAATACTGCACATGATGGTCCGACAGTCTTAATAATATAGATAAACAATGATCTAATAAAATACCCATACTCCATTTGGTTAGGTACATAACTATAGGTAACCAATCTTGTAGCAACTTTTTATAACAACACATATTAATCAACTAAACTAGGCTATAGAGGTCCGATTTCAGTTTTTAGTATTCGAAATAAATTTCTAAACAGAAAATTATTTCTAAACTGAGTTTTTAAACAAAACATTGAATAGACACCCACAAGATTATTTACGTTTAGTTAAGTATCTGTCCACAGCAGATTGATTGACTGATTGAAGTACTTAACAGAATGGAGTATATTGATAGTTTGTTTACTTTTATATTGTTACTCATACATGTCCTGTTGCACTGTAGGTACTTGAGTTGAGGCAGGGGAGCAAGACTCGTTAGGTGGTCGTTTTGAGGCGCTTTCGATGCCTTTCTTCTTTCTCCCAATTGCTCGATCAAGAGAGACCCAGTCATTTCAATATTCATTATTAAAATTATTAGTCTCTATCCACGAGCACCAATTTAACAATTGTTGCAAGTCTGCTATAAGCTAAGCGGTAACAAAATAAGAAATCGAAGAAAACGAAAGCAGAAACAGAAAGAAAAATAAACAAGCAAGCCATCCGAGTCGAGCGAGATCGAGAAACGTCAAGTTGACTTCATTCCAGTGTTGCCAGAGCCAGATTGTCAAATGTAACGCACGCCAGCTTAAAAAGTTACATTTTCGGGGGGAAAGTTACGTGCTCTTGTTTTTTTATATAGTACAGACAAACTCCCGGATACCGTCAAACCCCCCCCCCCCCCTTGAGTTGCTATGTCTAGAACTGATTAACACCGCACACCTTGAATCATCAGTTACCGGAAACGCGAGTGCCATTTTTTTAAAGTGCACATAATCCCTACAGGAACCCCCCTTCCACTGGAGCCAGTGGCCTCGAAGCGACTAAACTGCACCGACGATCATTCATTGCTCACAGAAGGAGATGGTGCGCAGCCCATGCACCTGTGCAACGTACCATCGCTGTGAGCAATGTGGTGAGCGAGACTACTCCCATTCCTAGGGCCACCACTAGCACTGATCTTGGCGTTCCCCCCCTTGGGCACTTGGTCAGTGTGTGTAGCCCCGAGTCCTCTCTCGCATCACGGTGATATCCCTCCGGCGTTGGTTCCGAAGCAGGTAATCCCCGAAGTAGCCCGATGATCCCCTGCCGAGGCTGCCAGACCCCCATGCTGTGTCTTACCGCCGCTATTACGACGTGGCCTGCGCGTGGTGACCCAAGTCGTAGCTCCAACTCCACTACCATGTCCATGTGAAGCTGGGACTTTACGGCCCGGACATCTCCAGGCTGGGGTTCATGTCTCCGCTCCCACACCTCCATTCGGCGCAGTATAGCACTGAAAGAACTCTCGCCTTCAGGATCCATGATAGCGGTCTGGCGAGGAACCTCGCCTCGTCAAAGGATATCGTGTGGTACCTCCCGATGGCTCTGATGGCTATAATGCGCTGAGGAGTATCCGCCTACATTGGGCACCCATACAGGGCCATGGACCGCACGATTCCTGCGTAGAGAACTCATCCGGCCCCCTCATGTTGGGTAGCACCCACGCTAGAGCGTTAGCTGTACCCTTCAATTTAGGAGCCGGCCTTCCGAGATGCTCCCTGAAATCCCACCGGCCATGGAGTACGTGCCCCAGCTATTTCATCTGGGACTTAATGCAGCTGAGAGCGTCTACCACTATGGGGCTGGGTCCCTCTGGTGGTGCGCGCAAAGGTCGTTGAAAGAACATAGAACGCGATATGCCATCTCTCGCACCCCGGCTGTCGTAGGGCCACCGGTCATCTTTGGTTTCGAGATAGCCCCCTCGGGTGTGGGAACTAAGGTGTCCCTATTTTTTCACTTGTTATAGAGAGACACGCATCGCAATCGCAATTATATCGGAATTAAATGGTCTAGTTAACTAACTATTGATTTTTGTCAAAAGAATTCAGCAATACCTAGTTTCGCTAAAACTATTTTTGAGACGGCGTTGTAGGGAGGGTGACTATAGTGACTCGACCTGCTTTGGCTAGAGTAACAGCCGTAACAGGCGTCTCCACCTGGCATCCCCATGCTCGCACTCGTGGAGGTCATTAAAAATTGTTAATCTTACGCCAGTATTACTAAGTTTATGGCTATCAGTAGATAAATATTATCAAACAAAGATAAAAAAAAAACAATATGACTACAATAAAGAATGAAAATGAATTGGCAATACATTTATTCCTTGAATGATAGTTGTTCGAGCCAAAATAATCTTTATTCCTACTAAAAAATGTTTGTAGTTGTTTGGGTGATATGATACCACCATCAGTCAAGCGATTTTTTTAACAATATGCGTGGTATTATTGGTTGGATACGGCTAGCGAACTAGATAATATTGACCACAGAACACTAATTATCCTGACGAATATTTACCCCTAAACGATACGGCAAAAGTGACGTCAAAGTTACATTTTGAGTCGTGTTACGCAGAAGTTACGTAAGAGGGTCAAAAGTTACACAAAATGTAACAAAAGTTACAATACAATCTGGCAACCCTGGAAGCGAGACACAATCAGTGTTGCAAATTACTTATGATCTGAATTCCCCACAAACCCAACAGAAAGGCTCCAATATTAGACATTGATAACTATATTACTTCACTTGAAGTTTCCCGCTATATTCACCACTTGCGGTGTTTATTGCGGCTCATGTACATATATTGCCAATAAAAAGTTAAATAGTACCTTATTGTCGGATATTTTGCTTTAATAAATTATCATTAAGTATAATACTTGCCACTTATTACTTCTGAGTTTAGGTCTGGTGTGAATGTCTAAATGCCCCACATAAGCGCAATCCCCGCAAATTTCCCAATCGGCTTGAAATCCCCACTCTCTTGGGAATTGACAACGCTGGACAAAATCCGGATGGAAATTTCCGGACGTATGCGGCGATTAGTACAAAATGTATTGGGCCCATTACACGCTAGGTTTTGCCATGGTTTAACCATCAATCACGCCGTGAATGACCAATAACATAACGTATAATAACCGATTGACCAATAATATTCATGATTGACGGCATGATGCAATTGACGCTTGCATGAGCGTGTAATGGACTCCTAAGCGAGTGCTGCGCTCGGAATGACGTCATTAGGTTTTTTCCGTTCTGAACCGGACGTCGGGTTTCTTCCGTTCTAAAAAAAGTAAGGACGTTAGAACATTTTGTATGAAAATGGAGCATTCGGTTTTTTGAATCTGACATTTTGATCAGGAAACCGTGTTCGGAAACCGTACGTTTGCGCGGAGCCAAGTAATAGACTGTTATTCTCGATATGTTTTGTCATTACAATTGGGGGTAGCCAAATAAAGTTATTTTCCCTATTATTTGGTAGTTTTATTTATGCGTTTACGTTTTCAACCAGGAATGGGAGTTAAATTTACAATTTTGTTTTATTTTAGCGTGTCTTCGGTGTAGGATGTTTACTTTAAAAATAAAAGATACATAAAGTGACGATGGGTATCCGAGGGAGGAATCCCCTCGGATACCCATCGTCACTTTATGTATCTTTTATTTTTGCTCGTAAAGTCTTTTCGTCACCTCTTTATTTTGGTTTGAAGACTAGACCTTTTCTGTCATTGACTTGTTGACAAAAAATACTGCCAGGGTAGCTGGCAGTATTTTTTCTCCAAAATATTATGAGTCTTCTTCTTCTTCTTTGGGGCCCAGGGATCACCCTTCTATTCCTTGTTTCTATTTTTATTTATATTGACCTTCACGAGAATGACTGCCGTCTGATTCCCCAACCATTAGAGAATAGCCCGCGCCAAAGGATCGCTTGTAATTTAGCAAGTGTACCGGATTTATTTAAATATACGAATATGTGATGGTCACTCCTTACATGTTAAAAGAAAATGAAATAACAGATTATAAGAACTTAAATTTCTAGTCACACCTGGCAGCGATAGTCCGTCTAGTCTAAAGTACTTATTAGATAATACATATGAAATCACCGATTGGTTGTGGAGGTCTTATTAGTAGTCGCTTCACGGAAAATACGAAAGTCACTAGTCAGCCGCGTCCGACACCAACTGATTTAGGCTTTTCCTAAATCAGTTGGTATCGGAGGAGTATTTAAAGACTTAAATTTGTAAGCTTCCTTTATACATCTTACTGTATTTATTAAATTTCAAACAAAATTTCCAATAATAAATTATGATTTATTTATGTACAAGGGAATAATATAAAATGTATTACTTTTTTTAATTTAGGTAACTGTTTTTAGGTGATAGCAACCCTTTTTCAACAGTTAGTCAATTGTAACGACGACGAAGACCAGTGAACATCGGAGAGGTCGTGGAGGAATTTACCATCTAGCCACCATCGCCGTTCGCCAATTACACCATGGCTGATACCGAAAAAGCGCCCCAGCCGCAGCCCCAACAGCAACAAGAGCAAGCATCCCCACAGCAACCGCAACAAGCTAAAGCGGCTAAACAAAAGCAGGTCATTGGTAAGTGCCGCTACCGCCATCTTAGTTTTTGCGTGCCCCGGCGTCAAATTATCAAAAGCACATGTTCAGAAAATTGCGAAATATTGAATTTCGTTAACTTTTATTTGCATAATGAGATGAAATATTCCTATTTGAATTCAGAAATGTTTTGTTTATAACTGGATTAAGAGGATTGAGCGTCGTATTGATAGAATGTTGACCCCGGTAGTACTAGGATAGGTTTATACGCCTACTACTACGAGTCACGCGGCACACACAAATCAATATTTTAGCATCGGCGTTGCGTCCTGAAGCCATTTTGAATTGAATCGTTTTGTGCAGTATTTAATCATTTTTCCGTATCTCCCGGAGTTTCAACCAAACAAGCGTGAATGACGCCTCAACGTAATGTGCAATCTTGAATTCTTGCTTGCGAACTTTAAATACTTTGTAAATCAACTAAGCGTCACTTCTGATTACTTAGGTTCTTGTTGAATATAGTATCTGGTTACGAGAAGTTGAATACTGATATTCTTCTATGATCTGAACACTAATATCTGATAGTGTTGGTTAAGCTTGACAACCATGCCTCACTGATAGATGTTCCGTTATGTATGCATTATATTTATTAATGTGCTATATTGGTCCTTGAATTATAAACAAACGCCTACATATACCTAATTAAATTTCCGTGCTTTGCGATTAACTTTTAATTTCCTACTTACTAGATGAAATTTTATTTAATTTTTATTATGTATCATATATTACTAACAGTAATGTTAGGCTATAAGACTATTATGTGACAAAAACAGTGTCTAGAGGCATGGTTACCAAATTATTGAACTTCAAATTTATTAGTGTTAGGGCCAGAGACTTAAAAAAATATATACTGTTGAAAGAGCAGTGAACATAATATACCTATTTATGTACACATAAGTTGGTACAATCAACAAGTGTACATACTTGTTGACATACTTGGATAGCATGAATAAAAGATATATTTGGCGCCAACGGGAATAGATGCATTATTTAATTTCATATTCTGGTTTTTGCTATTTGTTTCAAAAAGTCTATAGAACCCTCTAGTAAAGTCTGCACTACTTTACTGCGGTACGACTATGACTTTGACTTAAACATGACAAACTGTCCTTGACTTTGACTGTAACTAAATAAGAGGGAGTAAGTTAGACAAGTTCAGTGCACTGTATCCAGAACCATCAAGATAATATATAACTACCCTGCAAAATGAAGCCATAAAAGCACTATAAGCCAAACCAAAAGGAGTAAGTGGACACCCAAGCTCCGAGGTGAAAGTCTTGGATGCAATTGGTAATGATGTTAGGAGGATGATGATGGTGATGATGATTATAGAATGAACTTTGTCTTTTCAATACTTATTAGGATCTCAGTAGCCATTTTGAGCAAAAAAGTTCAGTGAGAACATTGTTTTCTTAATACTTGTACAAAAAACTTGCCGAAAGCTTTTACCACGTGACATGTTTCTTAATTGGGCACTTTTGTTTTCAGCGGAGAAAGTTTCGGGAACCGTCAAATGGTTTAATGTCAAGAGTGGATATGGTTTCATCAACAGGTATGCATACTCGCAATACTTTGAACTTTTTTTTCTTCCCTAATTTGATTTCATCATCAACTTTTCCCTATTGTAAAATCATACATGGCCACATCAACAATTTAATTAATATTTTAATACAGTTATTTTAGTAAAAAGCATTTTTTTATTGTACATTAAAAAATATCTAAAATGTTATATCTATTGAGGAATATGTAGAGTATGCTAACACAATGGTTATTTTACTGCTAAAAACTATCTCTTTGGACCAAAACGCAAGTAATTTATTTGGTGAATGTTAATTATGCAATTAAATAATTATACTTAAAATGTTAATTGCATGATTCCGACCATAACTGACAGTGAATTATTATAAATCTGAAGAAATAAAATAAAATAAAATAAAAAGAGTATGTATTTCTTTTGTTAGCATATTTTTCAGCAGAAACTACAAATATAGCTGATAACCGCGGCTCCGCCCGCGTGGATGTCGGTTATAGTGACTATTGATCATATCTCCTCCATCATTTGCTAACAAACAAATAAGAATTTTGAATCTGCCCAAGACTTTAGAACAAAAAAATTCGCATCAAAATCCATTCTGTAGTTTTTATATCCATCATGGAAAGAGAGACAAGATCACAAATTAATTATGTTCGTGTTTAGATGTCCATTATACAATACATAAAGTATTTTTTTAATGCGCAGACAAACACTTTCCAATTATATTGTAGCATATTATAGATTGTATTTCACTAGCACAGTCATCATCCTCATAGCATAGCGACTTCCTAGTTGTGTTGGAGCCTGAGGTCAATATACTGAGTGATTTCACTTAACATATTATTTTTAAGACTTGCCCACAAGGCATTATAATTATCTCTTTGTAGCAAGAGTTTTTCCTCTTAGCCCTTTATCTAAGTTTTAATAAAAATATATTTGTTTGACTAGGAACGACACCAAGGAGGATGTGTTTGTGCATCAAACTGCTATCGCCCGGAACAACCCACGCAAGGCTGTGCGCTCGGTCGGCGACGGGGAGGCGGTGGAGTTTGCCGTGGTTGCCGGGGAGAAAGGCTATGAAGCAGCCGGAGTGACTGGTCCCGGTGGTGAGCCGGTAAAGGGCTCGCCCTATGCAGCTGATAAACGCCGCGGCTTCCATCGCCAGTGAGTGGCTTGTAACATAGTGTGTAAGTAATCTTTTGTTGTCCTGTCATCTTCTACTTCTCCAAATATTTGCAGGTATTACCCCCGTCAAGGAGGCGGACGTGGCGGTGAGGGCGCTCCACGTAGAGGTGGCATGGGACGTCGTGGACCCCCGCCCACCCAGGGGGGTGCACAGGGGGATGAAGGTCAGGAGGGAGGCGGAGCACCACCGCAACAGCGCAGTTACTTCCGACGCAACTTCCGTGGAGGACGCCGCGGTGGTGGCCCTGGCCCTATGAACCGCGGTGGATACCGACGCGTGCGCCCGCGTAACTTCCAGCAGGGCCAGGGTCAATCACCACAGGGAGGCCAACCAAACCAGGCACCGCGCCAGAATGGACAAGAGGGAGAGGCCCCAGCTACTGCTCCATCACCAC
This sequence comes from Eilema depressum, assembly GCA_914767945.1. Lineage (NCBI taxonomy): Eukaryota > Metazoa > Arthropoda > Insecta > Lepidoptera > Erebidae > Eilema > Eilema depressum. Next base: position 43,092,127 of record OU612012.1, on the reverse strand, counting down.
AACAACAACAGGCCAAGCCAAAGGCCACCAAGCCTGCCGGTGCCTCAATTGAGACTACTACCAATGAAAGCCAGGCTTAAACACCCGGCAGCTGCACAGTGTGGCACATTTATGTAGTGCATGTTAAATCTAGCTGTGCCACATATGATAACAACTTTGTCTTGTCCTGTACAACTGAAGAGTGTTTTGTTTTATTGTTGTTGCAGAAGCTATACTGTCTTAAGAAATTCTGCAATCTTATCTTGATTGGAATGCTGGGGAAGGTTTAATGGAACTGCAAAGTATCATGATCAAAAATGTGATATTTTAATTATTCAGAATAACTATTACTTTGATTTTTGGTTGTATGTCTTCAGATGATTCTGTATTATATTTGTCTAACTAAATGGACTGTTAATAGCTATACAAGTTTTGTAAATCCAACAATTTGAAATTGTATGGACCTTAATAATGTGCAGGTTCCTAAGCCCCAAGGATAAAAATAATGTATTTAAAAGGATGATTATTTTATTATAAATTTATATGGATGGATGTTTTAACTTAAAAAGTTTTTTTTTTGTATTAAAATTATTAGTACTCTGATAAACACTCTCAGAAATAAATACTTCTTTTTACCTGTGTGATAATAATTTTATTTTAATTCTGTAAACCCATGCCTCCCCAATTGGAAATGCGAATCTGGGGAATGAGACCAGTGGCGTGTAAATAATTACAAGGTAGGCTCACAATGACGTCTTTTTTATTTAATCCACATTAATGGTCATATAAATAGTCCGTTTAACATAATGTCTGCTTCGCACAATGTCTACTTCCCAAGTCCGCATGCCGTTACGTTTCTCGTTTCTGTTTTTCATAAAGGTCTTCGTCAGATGGATGAGCCTTAAACCAACGGGTCGAAAGTGTTCATTCAGTAGTCTCCATTTAACGAAACTTAAAACTGAGGATGGCAAAACGATTACCTCAACGTTCGAGATAGGTACTCAAGATCCTTTCGGCCACTTTCATAACTTTTTTCTTAACTGGTTAAGAAAAAATACCTAGAGAAATTCTATGGACAGCTATATGCAGCACGGATGAGTAAACTGACGGGATACAGCGACGAAGACTACAGCCCCACTCACGGTGTAGTGGCTACACCGAGGAGATAACATGTCGAGCAGTGCGAGGTAGAGGCGGCTCTCAAGCAACTGAAGAACAACAGGTTCCATGCAGCAAGAACTAACACCTAGGGCATGGAGCGAGAGTGCGGTGGTACTGTTCTTCAAAAAAGTGAAGACCCTCTCACTCCTAAGCCATGTCTACAAGTTGTTCTTGAGAGTCGTCATAAATCACCTCGCGGATAAGCTCGACGAGTTCCAGCTACCTGAGCAAGCCAGGTTTCGAAAAGGCTATAGTACCGTGGATCACATCCATTATTGTTTGGCAGATTGTAGAAAAGACGCATAAGTGCAATCAGCCGCTGTGTATGGCGTCTGCTGACTACGAAAAAGCCTTCGACTCTATCGAAACCTGGACAGTGCTGGATGCTCTGCAGCGGTGTCGTGTAGATTGGTGATACATCGAGATACTGAGATGTTTGTATGACACTACCACAATGTCCGTCCAGCTCCAAAACCAGAAGACGAAACCCATTAGCCTCCAGCGTGGAGTGAGACAGGGAGATGTTATATCTTCCAAACTATTCACCATTGCTTTGGAGGACGTCCTCAAGACTCTGGATTGGACTGGGAGTTCAAAAATATATCTCCTGGGGCAGGCTATCCGGCCCGGCCCGGTAAAAACAACTTCGAGAAGAAATAGCCAGACGGATCCAACTGGGGTGGGCAGCAGTTAGCAAACTACGTCAGGTCTTCTCCTACCCCTCAAGGCAAAGGTTTTCGACCAGTACGTCCTGCCTGTTATTTTTTTTATACCACTTACGTGGCTGACAAGCACAGGGCTCACCTGATGGAAAGGTGTTACCGTGGCATAATATGGACGAGTGCAACACCAGAGGCGTCACACTCATGCTAGCGACCCTGAAAAAACCTAATACCCTTCTTGAAGAACCCTATATTGTAATCGCACCATCGTTATGACCTACGGTGCCTAAACGTGGCCACTGAAGGTGGGGTTAGTCCATGACGTAGAAGTCGCGCAGCGGCAGCGGGCTATGGAGTGAGCTATGCTTGGAGTCTCTTTGAAGGATAGAATTCGCAACGAGGTCATCCGACATACCTAGAACCAAAGTTACCGACATAACTCGCAGAATAAGTAAGCTGAAGTGGCAGTGGGCTGGCCACATCTGTCGAAGGACTGATGGCCGTCGGAGCAGACGAATCCTAGAGTGGAGACCGCGAGAAGGAAAACGTAAGGTGGGACGCCCCTTAGGCAGATGGTCGTCAGTCCATCTGCCTGATAAAGTTGGCTGGGACAGACTGGATGCGGAAGACGGAGGATCGGAAGACGCGCATATAGGTTAATTGATTGACTGATTGAATGTACAGCAGACCTGTGCTCCATAAAAAGCCGTAATACCTAGGTAATAGGTAGTATGTAATTTCTGATATTGGAACAGTACAAACAAATGTTGGTATTATATATCGTCTATTGCACTATAGGTACGCTGTTCCACATCACGCGTGATTCATGATTCATTTTGGTTTCTTTTTTCAATAAACCATAAAAAAGTGACGTCACAGGTCTATTAAGGTTGTGGCCATGCCCATAGTGCCCACAACGGTGGATCCGCGCCTCGATTATGCAGACTCACTTGCATGAAAAGGTTATCATAGTTATACTTTATACCTAAGGGTGCGGCCACACGGCGCGGCACGGCAACAGGGTTGGGTTGTACATGTACTCCCAGTTCCCAGTTGAAGACAGTCTAAAATAAACAATGGATCGGTATTTAAGTACTAATTTTTTGAAATCATTTGGTGACGTGACACCGTACAAAAAACTGAGCGATGCCGAAGCGGCGCCGCACTGCTTGCTTGCAACCCTCCCCGCCTCGCCTGTCTCATTCCCAAGTCCGGTGCGCAATCGGCGCGCCTGTGGACGTGCCATGTGACATACGGCATACCTCCCATTTTTGTATGTGGAAAGCCGTTGCGGCACCGCTCAGGCGCCGTGCCGGAGCCGCACCGCGCCGTGTGGCCGTACCCTAAGTGTTGATAGAAGAGCGCGAAGTGTCAGGTGGACCACGGGTCACCTACGAGTAAAAAAAATCCCGTGGTACACCAGGTGAACTACGGGTAAAAAAATAATCCTGTGGTTCACCTGGGTGAACTACGAGTTGGACCACGGAAAATAAAGGACAAATATATTTGAAGCAATTGTAAGATGTAAAAAAAAGATTGGAAAATGTCCAGTGTCAGATAATTTTTTAAGTGGCTGTTGCAAATTATTGCAATTCCATAAAATCGTTCTAGAGTAGGTACCTACTTCCCATGGAGGACAGATATTCAGATTCCTTCACCAAGGTACTTCCCAATAAACGATTATCTTAAAAATAGTCATTTCAAAATATGGATGTTCTAGCTAGGCTAGGAGGACTTGTCAGGATAAAACGTATCATTTTGAAAGTGGTCAATTTGGGTAATAAAAACCAAATTAAATATGTATAGGTACCAAAATCAACAGGTCATTTTGGGAACTGGACATTGTGTGCAATGGGTACTGCGATGGATGGATGCTGTGGCATGCATGCCACGTGTCGTGCCATACTCGTATTCCGTTTGACTGCCTCTGTGTCATAGCGGTAGTGAACGCGGCCGCTACGCAGAAGGCGCGGGTTCGATCCCCGCTCAGTGCAAATATTTGTATGCATGAATATGAACATTTGAATTGGTCTGGTGTCACGTCCATCCTACTAATATTATAAACGCGAAAGTATGTGAGGATGTAGCTATGTACTCGTATGTGCGGATGCTTGTTACTCTTTCACGTAAAAACTACTGAATGGATGTTGATGAAACTTTACAGTAATATAGCTTATACATCAGAATAAAACATAGGGTAATATAAGCGATGAACGGGAGGAGCCGCAGGCAACAGCTGGTGAATAAATATGTATGTATCTATTTACAAAAAAAAATGTCTTAATGTATGTTTATAGGCATTCTAGAACCCATAACACAAGCTAGTTAAGCTATGCTTACTAGATTGTCCAACAATATTTATTTATTATTTTATTACATATTATTTATTTCTCTTTATTCTTTTAAAATTCTTATCAATTATATTTTTAAATACATACCTAATGATATCAATACAAAAACATATACCTATTTAAAAATATAAAAAATAGTGCCCCACCGGTATCGGGTAAGGGACCAAGCTACCGGTGGTTAGGGCTCCAGAGAGAGGAACCTCCTCACAATACGTGCCGTGTCGAGGAGTACCGCCTTCTCCATCAAGCCCTTGATCCAGCTACCTAACGAGAGCCTCTTAAGGTGTTGGTCGAGGCTCTTAGCAATCAGCCCATGGGCCGATATGACTATCGGGACAATGATTGCCGAATCAACATTCCACATGTCAACAACCTCATGACATGATCCATTTATTTATTTATTTTATTATTATTAATACTAAATCTCAGTCAACCATAACGACACAATCACACAACCAACTTTGAATCCACGAAGAGCAAAACTGATGCTAGAGTAGCTAGCAGACTGCTACGGCACGCTGCGGTATGCCGCAGGATGCCACGGCATGCCATGCCCTACACTCATAACTTATTGGTGTACTAAGCCATTGATATTTTGAACTCACGGCGTTGACATATTGATTGTTGATCTTCTGAACTTTTGATCCCGCGTATGTATACCTACCGTGCCGGCAGTGTGCGTCGCCGGCACTTACTGGATTGATCTCAGTCATGATTTCCCGACACTAGCAGGGTGACCACGAGTAAGTGAAAACGCGTGGTCACCCTGGGATGACAAAACGGGTTATGTGCTAATTGGGCTACCTTATACCTCGGCATCTAAAGATCTATGTACGTGCGGTTTTAGTACGCCCGAGTCCGACTTTCCCCCTCTGACGACCGACGGGAAGGTACCCGTGGAGATTTCGACATGAAAAAAGGTACAATGCTAAACGCCATTACACAGCCTTTCGAATATAATATATCAATCCGCTACTTGCCTACGTTTAGGTGCTCCGTGGGTTTCTCTCTATTTTTCAGCATTCATGGCACTGGAGAAGCAGTTGATAGCCTTCGACGTCACGGCGTTAATGCCAATAGGAGCGTGGAACACAATATTGTATGTCGCAACACGTTAACGATAACAACAAAATGTTAACGACATTATCCGTCAGGCTGTTGTCCCTGCCGCCGCTCCAGCCATACTACAGGTAAGCACCCCGCAGGTTCAATCATGTGCAGATTTGTGTGTGGGATGCAATATGCGTCAACAGTCAACACCCATCCCATGGAGCGCATGCGCTGCTGCATCTACGGAGACTGAAACGGCTCAAATATAAATTTGTATATACATATTATTTTTCGTCCGTTTGGTTTGGAGTCACGAATTTATACACGTTGCTAGATAGATCGTTGGGTCCGACCATAAAAGAGTTTATGGGGAAAACCGCGGGGCCACGCATCTGAAACCCCGGTAATCACATTTTATGTTTTTTTTTTTTTTTTTTTTTGAAATTTTTGTCTGTTTGTGTTGGACGCAAAAACTACATAAGTACCTACTGACCGATTTTTTTTTTGTTAGAAAGGTCTTGGTCTTAGGCCCTAAAATCGTATGTTTCTATCTATTGCATCGTTGGATCCAGGGCTTCATATAACGTTAAAAAAAATAACAACATAATTTATATTGGTATAGTTTTTGAGGTTGACGAACTTGCTAATTACGAATATATCATCCACTTGGCGATCAAAGATGACGGACTCGCCATTTTCAATAAAGTCAATATGGGTAACGTTTTCGAGGTTATCAGGGCTGCTAATTACGAAGGTTTCATCCATTTAACGATCAAAGATGGCGGACTCGAAATTTTCAATAAAGTTAATATGGGTATCGTTTTCGAGGTTATCAGGGCTGTTAATTACGAATATATCATCCATTTAGCGATCAAAGATGGTGGACTCTAAATTTTCAATAAAGTCAATATGGGTATCGTTTTCGAGGTTATCAGGGCTGCTAATTACGAAGATATCATCCATTTAACGATCAAAGATGGCGGACTCGAAATTTTCAATAAAGTCAATATGGGTATCGTTTTCGAGGTTATCAGGGCTGCTTATTGCGAAAATATCATCCATTTAACGATCAAAGATGGCGGACTCGAAATTTTCAATAAAGTCAATATGGGTTTCGTTTTCAAGGTTATCAGGGCTGCTAATTACGAGTATATCATCCATTTAGCAATCAAAGATGGTGGACTTGAAATTTTCAACTAAGTCAATATGGGTATCGTTTTCGAGGTTATCAGGGCTGCTAATTACGAATATTATATCATCCATTTAGCGATCAAAGATGACAGACTCTAAATTTTCAATAAAGTCAATATGGGTATCGTTTTTGAGGTTATCAGGGCGAATTACAAATGTATTATCCATTTAACGGTTAAATATTGGCTTTATTGAAACATTTTGAGGTTCCCCATCTTTAATCGCTAAATGGATGATATATTCGTAATTAGCAGCCCTTATAACCTCGAAAACGATACCCGTATTGACTCTATTGGAAAATTTCGAGTCCGCCATCTTTGATCGCCAAACGGATAATGTTATGTATATTCGTAATTATATACCCCGACCAAAACCCTCGAAAACGATAATCGTATTGATTTTTTTATATTAATTGAATCATGAAAAATAATTATTATAATTGATATTTACATTATAATCCATTATGTACTTTTATATACTAGGTATATACAATTACATTATAATATATTTTAATGTAATTAACAATAAATAAATTAATAATAAACAAGATTTTAAATCAAAATGTTTTCTTCTTTATTCTCCGGTTCTCCGAATTCCGCACCGGTGCAAAGCAAACCTCTAATACGCAGTTGTGGTAGTCGCAGGTGGACGGAATGGCAACAGCCAATTTACCTAAAGGCGCGAGCGCGCTCCTTTAGGATAATATCACTATACAGGGCGTCCCACGGCGATGCCACATATTGGTTCAAAAACCCTTTAGTAAAATCGCTATACATATAGCGATTTTACTAAAGGGTTTTTGAACCTGTTTTGGGGAGCTAAAGAACAAGAAGCCGCGAAAAAGCGGTTGTTCGATTTTATTTGGGATCATATGCCAGACCCAGTGTCCGGTCAGTAAGCTCGGTCAGTGACCTCAGAAGCTTCGATCCAACACTGCTATGTACCTACATAGCAGGGCATGTCAAATTAAAACCCAGATAATGTACCTGCCTTGGTACATTATCTGGGTTTTAATTTGCCATGTCAAACAGAAAAATGAGAGTCCGGCTAATATCGGAATGATTCAGTATTGTAAGGTCTCTATACAGATGAAAATTTCAGGTGCACAAGTGCCTATCCACACATTCTGGGCTCAAGTTAACCTCACCTACAAGTCGGCGCGCTAAACATCAGATAAATAAGACTCTGGCGCAGGCTTTCCTCTCAAGGTTGAGAGGTTAGAAGGCAGGCGCTCCTGTAAAAGTCAACAAACTAATAAAGAGTAATAGGTAAGCGGTCCCCGGGCTAGAACATGTAAACTTTGGATGCGACGGGTAAATCGCTAAGAGGATAAGATGATGATGAATTTCAGTTAAGTACCTATTCAGGACAAGTCAGGTGAAAATCTCTAGTGAAATCAGTTTCCCCCAGGAAAAGGCTGTCTCAGGAAGAGGAACATAATCATGGGGAGGACGTTTATTCTTGATATTGAAATTATATGATAGTTATCTAATATTTAAATATCAATGCCACTTTTCGTTGTTAGTTTATAACTCAAACGGCTGAACCGATTTGGCTAATTTTAGTCTTGAAATGTTCGTGGATGTCCAGGGAAGGTTTAAACGGTAAGAAAATAGGTGCAGCGGGAACGAAAAAAATATGGCGGTACGAAGTTCGCCGGGACAGCTAGTATGATAATATGATTTAATTGCTAAAATATTTTTAATGAAGTCTCATAATAGGTAGGCACCTAATACTTGTAACGAAAAGACTATTAGATCAACCGCGCGTCCATACTTGTGATGTGATTATGAGTGTATTCATGTCAATCTATATATTATGTACACTCAAACATTATCTGCCTCTGTGGCGTAGCGGTAGTGAACGCGGCTGCTACGCAGGAGGCGCGGGTTCGATCCCCGCTCAGTGCCAATATTTGTATGCATGAATATAAATATTTGCATTGGTCTGGGTGTTTCTATGAATAATATGTATGTATTTACAAAAAAAAAGTATCTAAGTATGTATATCCGCATTCTAGATTCCATAACACAAGCTAATTAAGCTTACCATGGGTCTAGAAAGCGTTGTGTAGAATGTTGTGGAATATTTATTATTTATTTATTATTTATTTATTTATACCTATGATAAAACCTATATCTGTGATGAAAAGCTTATATGCGTACCTATGCATCAAATTATTAATATGAAGTAATTAGTGATGCGGTTTTAAACGCTCACGGTGGCGTTGCCTCAGCGCAGCGATCAAGAGGTAGGTACTTACCTTGACACGAGAGTGGCGGTTAGCACTTCCGACTTTGAGTTTTGTTACAGGCACAGCACAGTCAGTATAGTGTCAACACTGGTGAACGGTACAGCACGACTTGCCGCGTATTTTCACCAATAACACGATTGGATCTATCAAACAAAACAAACATTGCTTTGTTCAAGTAAGTGATAGTTTACCTATATTATTCTTTTAATCAGAAGCATGGCTAAAGTATAATTTTTTTTTTCATGCTGGTGTCTATTGAAACGTGCGTGTAATGTTTTTCAAATATGGAATGAATTTTCTGTGTCGAATGTCGATAAAAATTTCTTACATTGCGAGTTCGATTAAGTATTTATGCCCACACAATATTTAATTTTTAATTTTAATAGCTGTACTTAATCTAAAATAATATATCGTTACTGTTGACATTTTAATATTTTCCAAACAGTTTGCGTATAACTATTTAGTACTATCCATATAGGTGCATAGGAATCAAGTTAGAATTATCGCCCTCGAACCGAATCGAACCGAACAAGGACTAACAAAAAAAAACCTCTAATTAGACGGTAAAATACCTACAGCCAAGAATAATTTTCATAAAAAATGCATGTCTGCCTTGGAATAAAAAATATTTTGTTTACAAAATTAGTACCTTCATAAGTAAGTACCTTGGTACCTACCTAAATAAAGTTTATCTTCTTTGCGGTAGGTATATACGAGTAGTAGATATATAGACAGTGAAGTGTTCTTTTGAAATGATCAGCTGAGGGTTATTTCAACGCTGCAACAAGGTTTAAGTTTGTTGCAACACATTATATTTATAATGAACGACGACAGTTGAATTTGAACTAAATCAAGAGGTCGCAAGTCGCAAGTCATAATAAATAACATATCTAAGGTCTATAAATAAATCAAAGACATATCTATAAGTAAAACTGGCAAGCTAGTTATGTATTAAAACGAATAGGTACTATCTAGGACGTATGTACTAGGTACTAGCTATACATATACAGCACTAACTAGACCCAAACTAAGTCCCTACGCGTATCTTATGCTTCATAAAGTATGAGTTCTAGAAAGCGAATAAACATATTTACCTGATTTTGTAAATGCATACATGCTATGCCTACTTAGAATCACCTAAACAATGAATACTGATATTTGGACTGAGCGGAAATCGAACCCGCGAACTCCGTAGTTCCGAAGCAGTCGAGCACTCTGCCGCCGCGCTGCAGAGGTCATTAAATTGATAACGTATAAGTATTCAGATAAAAAACAATGTTCCTTTAATTTTCGTTTAATTCCATTTACTTCTATATATTTATTTACCTACTAAACATTAGGCGGCAATGGATTTTGCAGTACCTGTTTAGATAAATGAGTGAATGAATTTCGACAACGTTTCGAGCGAATTATGAGGCGCTGGAATAGGTAGGCGCAGAGGTCTTTGTTTGAAACTTTAATATTCCTGGATAGGTCCTTAAGAGTCCTCTCTACACGTAGACAGATTTATTTGCGGATGTTAGCGGCGGACGCGTCTGCCGACGTGTGGAAGGGGTGATCGCCCCGTCTGCACGTAGGTGGACGCGTCCGATGATGACATCTGCGGATGAATCTGTCTGCATGTAGAAGAGGCATTAGATTATAATAGTCTAATCTATTGCTTCAAGTTTTTATATACAAACTCTATACCACAGATTACTAAATAGGTAATATACTTCGGCATAAGTTGACATAAAGTACATACTAAATCCCATGACACTTTATAGACCAATATTGCCAATAATTTACTCATACCAAACGCATTTTGTATGCCCTATTTTGGGATGCATTTAGTAATAAGCCTGTGTCTATACAGTATATGATCTATATTGATAACAATTAAGTACTACTAGAAGTAATTCATTATCATCCTCATAGCTATTACCCGATTGCGTCCAAAGTTTAAATTTTGAAGTCCGTATATTGTTTTAGATAGGTAAGCTTTTCTGGGAGCGATTGCTGCTTGACCTCACAAACTTCAGAAGAACGCCTGCACCAGAGCACAGTAAAACCAGAGCCTCGTCCTTTGTATAGCAGATGCACCGACTAGTAGTTGGCTGGCTTGGACTCCAAAAGGGCTGTTAGTGCCTTGTACATGTACCTACAAATTGTGCCTGGAAGTCGTCGGTCTCGGTTGCCATACGAACATCTGTGGCAATCGTTACGGGTAGCTGGAGCCCTAAACAATCAAACAATTGGCCTAACTGCAATGCTTCGATATCGCCAAAGGGTTCTGGAGGTCAGATTGCGGTCGCTTCACGGAAGATATCAAAGTTCTGTCAAACCCGCAGTTAGACTGGCAAAAGCGCACCCCAGACGACAGACGAGAGAGGTGAAAGCTTCGGATCGGATGCCACTGGGATCTTCTTCATATTATAACCCGCGCCACGTATCTTGGACCTAAATCGTAAGACATACGAGGCTCTGGCCCCCGCGGATTGCTTTGTAATAGTCTATGCTTGGTGAATTTGAGTTCGTCTACCGCAGTAGCATCCCGTGCTATCCTCGAAAGACACCCAAGAAATGTGTACTGCGCGTATAGGGCACGTTCTGAGCACATTTTAGGTCCAAGATACGTGGCACTGGTATAGTTATAGTACCTACTATTACTTATTCTGTGATATTAGCGTTAACGCTAACATGAAGAAGATATACCTACCTACATAGTAGTAATGCAATTTACTTATTTTCTCGTAGTTCTAATGTCTATGTAATTGAAATTGTGCTGTCTGCGCCACTGCGTCGATTGCTAATGAGCTAATGACGAATGTTAATTTCAAAACAGAGCCACAGATAAGTGTTTGTTCTTAACTTGCTTGAGTATAATGATTAATGATTCACGCTTATAATCATTAGTACCTAACTATATTATACTAAATACCTATCTATAGATGTTTCAGCTTTCGAAACACCATGTAGGTACTTTGCGGTTGAACTATGTACTGGTATCTTGCTGTATCTACTACTTCAATTAATTTATTAGCCTTTTGGTCCATGCAGACCACATTTCTTCTGATGCTCCGCCTTCCGCATCCAGTTTATCTACTTATAAAAAAAATACTTGGGTTATGTTATATTAATGGTAGGTACACTGAACACGAAATTATTTCTTTTTTGAATTTGTACTGAACGTACTGGCCCCGACCCTAACCCAGCGCTAGACTTTTTATCTGGCGGAAACTATACTGTGTTTGCGCTGAGCAAGGTCGGGAGAAAGCCGGATGCGGAACAGACACGGCGATCAAGGCGGGGCACACCGTCGAGAAGTCCCAGGGAAGGTTCGAAGAACGTCAAGAGAGGAGTACTTTTATGTTGAAATAATAATCTTGAAGAATCTTGAAAGTAGTTTATTGAGTAGAGTAGTGTTCTCTACGAATACTGTATGCCGACTGAGGTAACGGTACATCTGGGCCCTCTGTTTATATAGCCCGCGGAGCTTACACGTGCCGTCTATGATAGGCGCATCGAGTTAACCGCGCTCGATGCGTCCACCAGCGGCCTAACAATAATTTTGCATGTACCTCTATTTCTATGTACAATGATTATTTATATAATCTACTATGCTTATTTATTATCTAATACAATGTCTAATAAGAATCTTATAAGAATTTAATAAGAAAAGGAAATTAATTTTACGAAATCTAGTACAAAATGCTTACAAACTAAATGCCCTACCGGGTGTTTTAAAAATGTTTATTTATGAACTTATAACTATCTTATTTGCTATAACTTACATACTATGACCTATTTACTATATTATGTACATTGTTCTGCACATTCTCCCCCCGTGGGACGCAGTCGCACTTCCTTCGGTGCAGAACTCGAAGCTCCGGATAGCAGCACGATGAGTTTTCTTACAGGCCGTCGCAGCACTCCGCCTTTTGTCTGGAGATCGACGGTCCTGGTCACGCCGTCTGGCCCGGGGAATGTAGCGATGACTCGTCCTCGCAGCCACATGTTACGGGGCGCGTTGGGATCCACCAGCAAGACCAAGTCGTGTAGGTCTATTGTGGGTCCGCGTCCATCTGGCATTCGTCGATGCTGAAGCTCCGGCAGGTACTCTCGGAGCCACCTGGCCCAGAAGAGGTCGGCCAGGCGCTGTGCTGCTCGCCAACTGGATTTTGAGGCGCCATCCTTTTCGTCGAAGACGCCCGGCTGCTGTACACCACCAGGTCCGCCCAACAAGAAGTGGTTGGGGGTTAGTGATTCGGGATCCTCCGGGGTCACTGACACATGCGTCAGTGGGCGACTGTTGACGGTATACTCCACCTCTGCTAGCAAGGTGGCCAAGACTTCCTCGGAGGGTCGTCGCTCGTGCAGTGTGGCGGCCAGTGCTGTTTTCACTGATCGCACCATTCGTTCCCAGGCTCCACCCATGAAGGGAGCACCGGGAGGGATGAAGCGCCATGAAGTCTTCTTCTTGGCTGCTTCCTGTGCTGTCGCTGTGTCGATCGCCTGTCGTAACTCGCGGTCGGCGCCTCGCAGATTGGTCCCGTTGTCAGACCAGATTTCTTCAGGACATCCTCTTCTTGCCATCATCCGTCGTAGAGCGGAGATGGCTGAGTCGGTGCTGAGAGAGTTTGCTATCTCTAGATGAATGGCGCGCGTCGTTAGGCAGGTGAAGATCGCGACGTACCTTTTCTGATTGGTACGCCCAACTGTCACTGTGAGAGGCCCGAAGTAGTCGACCCCGGTGTGTGTGAAGGGTCGCTTATGGTGAGCTAAGCGACACTCCGGCAGATCACCTGTCCTCGGGTACGGCGGTACTTGCGTACGGATGCGGCAATGCAGACACTGTCGTAGTAGCGAACGGGTTACCGGGCGTAGGCGTACGACCCAGTAGTGTTGTCTGCACTCGTTGATCGTGGCTTCGACTCCCGAGTGATGCAATTTCTCGTGAGTGTGCTTGATCCACAGCTTGACCGTCGGGTGATCGCCATCCACTATGATTGGCGACTTGAAGTCTTCGGAGACGTCTCTGGCGGCTTGTATACGGCTTCTTACCCGTAGTACACTGTTGACTGTGATGACGCTCAGCTGGTGTAGACGACTTTCTTTCTGTACAGCTCTCCCTCGTTGCAGATCTTCTATCTCGGCGGCGAATGAGTCTTGTTGCGCTGCTCGCATGAGTAGGTCTTCAGCTGCGCGCAGTAGCTCGGGTAAGTAGGTAGGTAGGTAGGTAGGTAAGTAGGGGTCAGCGACCGACTTACTCAGCTGTGCGGGAGGTGGCTTCACTGTTTTCTTGTTTGTCTTACGCCAGTCTGGGTCTGCTATCTTGTTTTTCTGAGTCCGACGATAGTTCACGTTTTCTGTTCTCTTCTTACACAGCTGTATGAAGAGCAGGACTCTGGCTGTAGCGTACCGGAGTCTATCCCAGCTAGAGAAGCGAGAGATCTCGGGTAGCGCGGCTGACAATTTTTCTGTCTTCTGTGAGTTGATGTGATGTATCTTCTCTTCTGTGTCTTCTGCTTTTTCGGTCTTCGATGTGTCTGCTGGCCACGATTCTTCCGGTAGGTATAGGAAGTCTGGCCCTCTATACCATCGATGCTGCTTACTGAAGTCTGTAGGTACGTCTCGGGTGGCGTCGTCCGCGACGTTTAACTTCGTCGGGACCCACCGCCACTCGTTCACTGTTGTGCTGTCTTCGATAGCTGCTAGGCGATGCGCTACGTACGGCTTGTACGAGCGGGAATCTGTGTTGTTAGATGGCGCCAGCTCTGCATACCCTCTGGATAATTGGGCGTCCATCTGTTCTGTGTATTCTTCTTTGAAGGCTGGATCAGGGTCGAGCTTCTTCTCTATGTTCTGTAGTCTTCTCAACGAGTTGTCGTAGTTGTTCGGCAGTGAAACCTCTTCTTGTTTCTGTAACAGCGCTGTTTCGTGTCTTCTGTCGGGCTTGTGGACTGTATGTTGCTGTTGGACACGAAAAGCTTGTTCTGGGTCTGTCTTCGGTTTCGAAAGTAGGTTGTCCGCCTCGAAGTGCTGCTTGACCATCCTGTCGAGTTGATGATCGGCTTCATCTTCAAACATGTGCGAGATGTATTCATGACGCCTGCCCGAAGTCCTCGCGTTGCTGCCGTGAAGAGCCCATCCCAGTGGTGTGTAAGATGCCACTGGTTGGTTCGGCTTGCCTGTTCTGGTTTTGGAGGTGAGCAGGAGACGCCAGTTGTCTTGCCCGATGAGGATCTTCGGTCTTGCCTCTTCATACGTGAGGTCGTTTACTATGTCTTCGAGGTGGTTGCAACCCCTTAGCTGCTTGTAAGTCACCCGTTGAGATGACACTGTGAGATTCTTGACTGTGCGTGCTTGAACCTCTTCTATTTCTGTACTGTTGATTCCTCTGATGCCGAGTGAGACTCTTCTTGACTGTTGATCTGTAGTTCTGGTACTGTTGATGGTCTTCACCCGGAGCGGATCTGTAGGTCCCGACGCGCCGATCTTGTTTGCCACGGCGTCGTCGAGCAGAGTAACTGTAGAACCGTCGTCAATAAGTGCGAACGTGTTCACTGTCCCTGTCGGCCCCGCTAGTTGAACCGGCAGGATCTTTAAAAATGTTTCTTTTTTCGAACCTGTCCACGCTGAGTTGATAGCTTCAGTCGTGTTCGCTGTTTCTTCAGTGGGCTTCTTTTTGTAGTGTAACAGGGTGTTGTGAGTCCTGTTACAATTGTTGATACCGCACCGCCGCTCACTGCAAGTATGTTGTCTGTCACGATGTCTCAAGCACCTGAAGCACAGCCCCTTTTCCTTTGCTATGTCCCATCTTGCATCGACGTCTGCATTCTTGAATTTGTCACACTTATAAGTTGGGTGTTGCTGTTCACTGCAGATAACGCACTTTTTGTTGGTTTGGGCTTCAGTTGCTGTGTTGACTCGCTGGGGGCGCCTCTGTTGCACGGTGTGTTGTTGCACTACGTTTTCTGGTTGGGCGTACGGCCCGCACAGGTCGGCTTCTCTCTTCATGAATTTTTCGAACTTCACGAGGTCTGGTGTCTCTCTTGGCTGTGTTGATGCGTAGTCGTAGTAGCGATACTTCAAAACCGGCGTCAGTTTTTCAACCAGGGATCTTGCGACTTCTGGGTTGTAAAGGTAATGTATGCAATCTAGGTTTTTCAGTATCGCGACCGCATTTGTAATCTTCGTAGAGTGCACGCAGATATCTCTCGGATTTTCTGTTAACTTCGGAAGGCTTCGTAGTACTTCAATTTCTGTGGTTGCTATGGCTTCGGGTCGCCCAAATCTTGACTCGAGTGTACGGATGATCTCGGCTGGCTGCGAATTCGTGATGAGAAGACTTTCTACTGCTTCTCTTGCTTTTCCACGGAGATTTCTTCGCAGTCTGTTGAGGTTTTCTATGGCGGTGTAACTATCTTCTGTTTCTCTATATGCTGCCTTGAACGGCAGCCACTCCTGGTGAGCCCCACTGAAGTTAGGTAGCTCGATGAATTTCGGCCGCTGCGCCGACCTGACCGCCTGTGAAATGGCTGCGGCTAGGTCGGAGTAGTCGTTTTTCTGTTGCTGTTGCTGCTGTTGAACCGGCGGTGGCGCTGCTTGCGTCGTCCCACTCGGCTCCTGATGCGGTGTGTCTGCGATGGCTAAGACGGCGGGTGGTGGTGGCTCTTGACGGCTGAGCCACTCACCGACCTTTTCTTCAGCTGCTGCAGACACCTGTTCCTGGTCTTCCAGGTCTTCATCTTCACTGTCGGTTTGTTCTAACGCTGCTAATCTTGCTGCTGCAAGTTCTATCTTCAATTGAAGTAGATCTTGTCTTGCGTTGGCTATCTTCAATGTTCTTGCTTTCGAACGCACTGATACACTCCCTCCCCCCCTCTTACCGGTGGCTGGACGGGATGCTGCTTGCGGTTTTCGGCTCCGCAACTGTTGCAACACTTCGGGACACGGCGTTGGCCCCGAAGCGGACGGTGGCTCCATGGTGGTCACCGTCTCTTCCGTCGTGGTCCTGTCTGAGGCGGACAACTCTGATGCGGTCGGCTCCGCGGCCCCCTCAGGTCCAGATGCACCCACGGCGTGTGTTGCTGGTTTTCTGCTGGTTTCTGACCTCGTAACCGGCATTTTGATTCTTCAAACTTGCTGACTATTTGCTGTTTACTTGCTGACTACTTGCTGACTCACTCCCTTGACGCTTCCTTGCCAAACCCGGGACGACCCTGGTGCTCCACCCGTGGTGTTCCACACGATTCCTCCGTGCTGCTCCCGCATCCGGCTCGAAGGACCAAAATGTACTGAACGTACTGGCCCCGACCCTAACCCAGCGCTAGACTTTTTATCTGGCGGAAACTATACTGTGTTTGCGCTGAGCAAGGTCGGGAGAAAGCCGGATGCGGAACAGACACGGCGATCAAGGCGGGGCACACCGTCGAGAAGTCCCAGGGAAGGTTCGAAGAACGTCAAGAGAGGAGTACTTTTATGTTGAAATAATAATCTTGAAGAATCTTGAAAGTAGTTTATTGAGTAGAGTAGTGTTCTCTACGAATACTGTATGCCGACTGAGGTAACGGTACATCTGGGCCCTCTGTTTATATAGCCCGCGGAGCTTACACGTGCCGTCTATGATAGGCGCATCGAGTTAACCGCGCTCGATGCGTCCACCAGCGGCCTAACAATAATTTTGCATGTACCTCTATTTCTATGTACAATGATTATTTATATAATCTACTATGCTTATTTATTATCTAATACAATGTCTAATAAGAATCTTATAAGAATTTAATAAGAAAAGGAAATTAATTTTACGAAATCTAGTACAAAATGCTTACAAACTAAATGCCCTACCGGGTGTTTTAAAAATGTTTATTTATGAACTTATAACTATCTTATTTGCTATAACTTACATACTATGACCTATTTACTATATTATGTACATTGTTCTGCACAGAATTCTTGCCTGTTTGTTTTTCTTTATACCATTTAGGTGACAGACGCTGTTTGTTCACGATGTACCTTGTACCTACGCAAAAACTAGTGAACGGATTATGATGCGTTTTTTGTTCGAAAGGTCTTGGTAAAATCTTACTTTTGTTTGATCGCAATCGGTTCAGTAGGATGTAGGACCGGAGATACATTGATAAATATATTATATTAACACGGAGATACGAGTAAAAGTCGGACGTAATCGTAGTTAACAGTCGGTTGTAGTTAGTATTCATATTTAATGATAGGTATCTTTTCAGAATCCGCTTCCAACGAAGACGGCCTTGCCCTTTTTCCACGGTTAAAACTTCAATCCATTTGACAATTTGTCAGTTTGTATACATACCTACCTACTTATGTACAGTTATTTATACGTATGAATAATGATATTATATTACGTAGGTTAGGTATG
Source organism: Eilema depressum (assembly GCA_914767945.1). NCBI lineage: Eukaryota > Metazoa > Arthropoda > Insecta > Lepidoptera > Erebidae > Eilema > Eilema depressum. Next base: position 43,074,100 of record OU612012.1, on the reverse strand, counting down.
TTGTGTTACTATAAAAGGTTGCCAACACGGCATACCTACATGTTTACCTTTTCTATTAGATTCGATTAATAAAGGACCTATATTATAGTAGGTATAAACATGATAATGTATTCTCTATGTACCTACATTACCTAATAAATGGGCAACTTACCACTAGGCCATCCGCTGCCCCATGCGTGTGCATGCAAATAATATGGTGCGACTTTCGTGCACAAAGATGTCGCATTTGTGCACGAAATTTTTACTGTAGGTACGCAGTGCGGATTTTTTTTTTTTTTTTTTTTTATATAGCACACGTCAATTTGACTTTGCTTCGCCTGATGGTAAGCTGAAGGCAAAGTCTCTGAAAAGAAGGTCACCATTACAGACATGTACCATGTTACAATGGTGGCTCTCAGCTTGATACCCGCAGGAGTGACATTATGTTCTAATATGCTACGATTAGGAACATATAGTTAGTACTTACTTGTATTTGGTCATGTGTAGGTAGGTACTTAAATTTAAAACTTGGATTGTCTGCCATGTTGTTACGAGTTAGTCTGTGTTCTAATAATATGCTACGACACATTGTACGACACATTGTAGCATGCCTAAGCATAGCTTAACCAGCCTATAATAATGTGGTGTAGAACGCGGATAAACAAACGCACTTAGAATCACTCAGACCAATGCAATGCAAATAGCCATACATAACATACAATTAATGTGAGCGGGAATCAAACCCGCTCTTATTTGTATGTATAATTCGCCGATGTAACACAGTTAACAGCTCAACCGTACGCGTACGCCACAGACATCTTTCTTGAGGGTTTCCACTTAGATTTCAGGATCGTTTTTTTTAAAATGCCATAGTTCCTTGGGTCCCTCCACCTACTAGTACGGTACACAGTCCTGCTGATTGTGGGCGTTCTTCTCGTGGCTGGGGGGTCAGATGGCAATCGCTCCTGTAATTCCGTAACGGGTGTCACTGTCACAGATGGAAGATTATAGCAACCGGGATCAAAGACGGATTGACGTGTTCGCCGGGCAAGGAGGAGTCTAAACTCTCAGCTCAGTGTTCTAAGACTGGTCAACATCCTAAAACTGGGCCGGCCGGTGTGACTTAACTTTGCAATTTGTTAACCTACTCGTGCAATGTATTGCTCGGGATCGGGACATGTATCTTGAACCTAAAGTGTGCTCAAAATGTGCTCTAAATAATTACAGTAGGTAGTTACACGTTTCTTGAGTGCCTTTTGAGGATAGCAGGGGGTGCTGTGATGGTGGACGAACTCAAATTTACTACTATTCAAAATAGATTATTAAAAAACAAACAGCGCGCGTCAGGGCCACGTTTTTCTCTTGATTTAGGTCCAAGATACGTGTCCCGAGGTATACCTATTAAGGTGATTACATACGCGAATGACTTTAACTATACAAATGCTCAAGGTCATTCGCTCATATTTGATCCGTAAAAATCAGTAAAACCAATTTTAATAGATAATTTTATAGGCGACGATTACTAACTAAGAAGATCACGTCATGCTAATATACTTATTTAACATATATGTGAAATTTTAGATTATTTGGATTTGGATACATATTGTAGATAATATTTGGTTTCATAAGAAAGAGTAGAGTGATTTTCGGAGCCTCTTTTTAACTATTTCCTCCTTTTTTTATATAATTCATGAAAAGAAGAAGTTATTCTCTATCTCCTGTAGTATGCAGGCATGTGAATTCCAGATCTGTAGGTTTTAAAGTTAATAAAATAAGAAAAACGGTTTCGAAAATACCAATTTTTCGATGCTGACCTGATTCGGGGCCTTAACTTACGAATATATTGGGCTCACTTCACAGCAGGCTCACTAGCGTCAAAGATCGCTAGTGAAGTTCAAAGATCACTCACAAACTAGAGGGAAAGTGAGGTTTAGTTCAACCAACTTCCCTCCCCCAATCACTTCGAGTATCTAATGGAAGTTCCCTTTATGGTGTGTGTTTGTTTGTAAATCTGAGCTTGATGCAAATTAGTGAAAGTAATCGCCGGTATAGTCGCCAACGCTGTCGGCTTAAGCTTAAACATTCCGAACTACCAAAAGTATTCTAAAACTGTATCTACTTACTTAAAATAATAAACAAAAACAGCATAATGTTAATAGGTATTTTTTATACCACTTGGGTGACAGACAAGCTCACGGCACGGCCCACCTGATGGAAAGCGGTTACCGTGGCTTATAGAGGCGTTACCCTCGCGCTGCTGACTTCTAATGCCTTTCTTGTTTATACGACAGTGTGTCTGTCTAGTCTAGCCTATAGTCAAATTACATATCTCTGAATACCTATATAATAAATTAATTTCAGCAAAAAAGTTTAACCGACTTCAAGAAACTAAAAAGAGGCACTGAAAAGCGAAAAATAACTTAATTTGCAGACTTACTGATTTATTAGAAGTCGGTGCCAGCCGTACGAAGTTCGCGGGGTCAGCCAGTATTGTTTAAAAGTGGGAAAATGTCATAGTGATAATTAGAGTTTGAAATCTTTTAAGGTATGATTCCGAAGCCGACCGCTTACGACAAGTGCCTACGCATGCAGCAGATAGATACAGCGTACCCATTACTTGTCTAACTCCAATACGGATAATGGGGACGATTGAAAAACCGCAATGAATTACGTGCATGTGCTGCGCTGCGTGCGTTGGCAGTTGTAGTATGCGGTCGGCTCCGGAAGGTTTCTCAATATTTTGAAATTGTCAGATTATCCCTTCATCCACCCACGTCTTGGATAAATTATTGATTTATTTTAATATAAAGAGACGTACTTGTGATGCAATGACATTTCATAACAGACATGTCATATGCTTACAAATCAACGTAGAAAAATGTGCCGAACTCACACACACAATTCATCTACACTTTTGCTGTATTAACTTTAGAGTAATAGTTCGTGCAGTGTCTATAAACATACGATGGCATTTTCGTTATTTTTTTAAGTCACTGATGTTTCCGCTCAACGTCCGACCGGCGCCGCTCGGCACGCGATGGCGATACTAGAGGCAAACGTTCCAATTGACTCGTTTTCGGATCTTCACGATTTTCGCGCAATAACATATACATATCTACTTCTTTTTATATAATATCTTTGTTGTGATGTTATCGTTCTGTTCAGCAACCTCTGAGGTCGACTGTACCACTCACCGAATCTATCAATCCGCTTAAACCCCTTCCATTTGGTTTCGCTTACACAGCTTTTATGGGAGCTTATATGAAACGAAAACCTGCACTAGAACCCAGAGTCTGGTCCGTCAAACAGTAGGTTCACTGGCTTGTCAAGTCATCTACTTGACTTCGACTCCGATGATGTTATGGACGGAGGTCGTGAACCCCAGCTTCGCCATTTTATAAAAGCTGAAAGTTTGAAGAAAATGGATTTTCATTTTAGTACCTTCCGTTTACCTGCCACTGTCTACATAATTGGCCATCGTTCTTATCTGTGTTTGGAGCATACGCTGACAAATTTAAGCTTTCGGTCTGGTCTGACGTCTGGAGTTCACGGGCTGTCTATTAGTACGGTCCTTTCTTCTCTTCATCGCGTCAATGGTAACAACTTAAAATCTAATATATAAAATTCTCGTGTCACAAATGTGCGTAATCGAACTCCTCCGAAACGGCTTGACCGATTTTGATGAAATTTTTTGTGCTTATCCGGTATCTATGAGAATCGGCCAACATCTATTTTTCATCCCCCTAAATGTTAAGGGTGGTCCACCCCCTAATTTTTATTTTTTATTTTTCAGACAAAATTTTTTGTTTTTATTTTTTTATGATACATCATAAAAAATACATGCAACCCTAAATTTTCACCCCTCTACGATCAACCCTTATTTTTTATTTGGTAAAATATATAAAATTCTTCTGTCACGGGGTGCGTAATCGAATTCCTCCGAAACGGCTCGACCGATTTTGATGAAATTTTTTGTGCTTATCCGGTATCTATGAGAATCGGCCAACATTTATTTTTCATCCCCCTAAGTGATAAGGGTGCAGTGGGAACGGGATTTGAATACCACGCGGGCCGAAAATATGGCGGTACGAAGTTCGCCGGGGCAGCTAGTAATAATATAATTAGATGCGCCCAGCCCAAAACTCGGCGACATTGGCTGCACCGTTCGCCGCATCATTTAGGTCGATAATTGTGCAGGTGAAGGTGATGGTCCATCGACTGCAGAGGTGCACCACAGTCACAGCCACCACCCCCCGCGTCCAGGTAACCCCATTTTACCCGGTTCGCCCTACAGCAGCCGACCGGCAATGCAATTTTGTAGTGGGTGACGTCACTGGAGATCGACATAATTATGACAATCTATAACAAGGCTGTCGCAACGATGTGCTCGTCACGTCCTTGTCGCTCACAGAATTGCATTGCTGAAACCTCAACCTATTTAGGGACTTCCAGGTGGTCCATTTCAGTACGGCCTCGAAACACACGAACACGTTGTTGTGAAAGAAATGCAGGTAGACCATAGACTGATTTCTTTATTCAAATATAACTAGCAAATAGGTACAATTCACCACATCTCCCCCTTGTCACCATGTTGTGAAAGAAATGCAGGTAGACCATAGACGGATTTCTTTATTCAAATATAACTAGCAAATAGGTACAATTCACCACACACTTTATTCATAATTTTCTTAAAAATGAATAAATCTAATGAAACCCGTATGTTATTGTTATGACTGCCAACTTTATCGCCATTGCCGATTTTCGTTCATGTGAATCACTGTGCTATTGAACGACAATTCGTAAACTATAAATCAAGGCCTCAGTGAAACCAATAATGTTTTCTGCTTGGCCAATATGTACGCAGGTGATTATTCATGACATATGGTACAGGTTTTAATTCACTATGTAATAAGATATTGTCCATAGTTTATGGGAATATTAGATATTAGTTATACCTACGCTGAAAGCAATTTTAACGCATTCTATCACAACTTCGTGAATAATAGATTCAAAACAGTGTAAATAATATATTCATATAGGTACTCGTATGTATTAGGATAACTTATTGCTTTTAAATTAAACGCCAGGCAATTCAAAGTTTAAACCGTTCAATTAACTGACTAGGCTGTTAAACGGCGAATGATATTCAGCCATTTAATTGAACGGCTAGGCGAATAACTTGGATCGATGACGTTTAATTACTTGCCTAGCCATTTAATTAAACAGCTAGGCTAGACTTGTTTCTTCATGGGTATAAAAAAATAACCACTAAAGCGGGAGCACCACTCCGCTCCCGCATTAGCCTTCTAACCTAATCTATCCAAGTCAGATTGCGCAGCTTTTCTCAATAAAGCTACTTATTATTTTATTAGGTATGTTCAAACACAATGTAAAATTGTTCAAGAATAAAATATACTAACTTTGTCTTATTTCGGGGTGGTGCCCTACCGTGCGAATGGCCTAAGCAATAGTCAGGTACTCTTCAATAAAGTCACCATTAGCCACCAACAATGGTGGCAATGAACTATTATGTTTATGCTATCAAAAATATTCCGTTCAGCACAGAGTGGGCAAAAGTAGATTAGATGTAAATAAAATCTATTTTTACCTATACAGCTGGTTTTTTAACGGGGAACTAAGTAGACTAGTAGAGGTACGTGTTAAAATAACGGCAGATACAGACAGGCAGTTACAAAGTTGGGAGACAGAGGCTATTAAAAAAGCGGACATTGTTAATGCAGCGAGATTTATTCAGATAACTTTTAAAACAGTATAGCTTTATCTAGACGTCATAAAATTGTTTTATTCGAAGGTCCAACGCCGACGATTTCCCCATCTTCCCTCTCCCTGTTACAAAACGGAACTTCTCTTGGATTTTGGCTCTCATCTCTCCTACAATTGGACCTCTCTTAAATCGGCTTACCTCCTTAAACAAGATAATTATATGTCTGTGTTAATCAGTTATTGCATACCTACAAGATGTTGCTCGCCGCTCCACACTCATACCACAGGAACGTATAACTGGGATAAAATTTAGCTTTTCCGTACTATAAATCTATCTCCGTGCCAAATGTTATTTAGATCTGTTAAGTACTTAGTTTTTGCTTGAAAAGGGTAACAAAAATTCATTCCATTCACCTTTTTAGGGTTCCGTAGCCAAATGGAAAAAAACGGAACCCTTATAGATTCGTCATGTCTGTCCGTCCGTCTGTCTGTCTGTCCGTCCGTATGTCACAGCCACTTTTCTCCGAAACTATAAGGCCTATGCTGTTGAAACTAGGTAAGTAGATGTATTCTGTGAACCGCATTAAGAATTTCACACAAAAATAGAAAAAAAGCATTACATTTTGGGGGTCCCCATACTTAGAACTGAAACCCAAAAAAAATTTTTTCATCAAACCCCATACGTGTGGGCTATCTATAGATAGGTCTTTAAAAATGCTATCGAGGTTTCTAACATCATTTTTTTCTAAACTAAGCGAGAGACACTTCCAAAGTGGAAAAATGTGTGTCCCCCCCTTTAACTTCTAAAATAACAGAATGATAAATCTAAAAAAAATATATGATGTACATTGCCATGCAAACTTCCACTGAAAATTGGTTTGAACGAGATCCAGTAAGTAGTTTTTTTAATACGTCATAAACCGCAATTATCGCCTTTGCTGCTACGGAACCCTTCATGGGCGAGTCCGACTCGCAATTGGCCGGTTTTTATTTTTAAAGATTTATTAGCAACCAAAATTATTAATTATGCCTCTAACTCCTCCAGCCAAAGTAGAAAGTAGATTGCTTGTGTGATAGGAGTGGGTTTACCTCGGTAGCGGTAGTGTAATGGCTAGGATTTGAACCCGTGATCTCTCGATCGTATGGCTGACACTTTAACCATTAAGCTACCGATGCTTCGTAAACACGTAAACAGACATAAACTTTCACATTTAGTTACGTAGGTAGGTACCTATAATATTATTATTTATTTTTTATTTATTTATTTTAAAACATTACATATAACATTTACAATTGTTTTATAGGTACCAGTAAGCCGAAAGGGTTTGTATCGGTACCTACCTATTCACATACATAATGCCTACTTATCTACTAATACATTACGTATACAATTCCTACCCACCTATTCACAATCGCATAGTTATCCACTTTGTACTAATTCAATATAAACTAATTTATACAAACATCAGTTCAATTCGCAATTCGCAAGCATCAATTCGTCGGCTTATAGGTATTATTTGTTTTTTTGCTCGGGAGTGTGCAAGCGTCACCGCTACAGTGAGTCTATAACCAACCGGTTTGAGTTAGGAAGTGGTAGTATACTACATTATACAGGTTAGGTTGTTTCCTATGGTAGTATTTTTTATATTTTTCTTTGTAATTTTTAGGGTTCGTAGCCAAAGGGCAAAAAACGGAACCCTTATAGATTCGTCTTGTCTGTCCGTCTGTCTGTCTGTCTGTCTGTCTGTCCGTCCGTATGTCACAGCCACTTTTCTCCGAAACTATAAGGCCTATGTTGTTGAAACTTGGTAAGAAGATGTATTCTGTGAACCGCATTAAGAATTTCACACAAAAATTTAGGGTTCCGTAGCCAAAGGGCAAAAAACGGAACCCTTATAGATTCGTCATGTCTGTCCGTCTGTCTGTCTGTCTGTCCGTCCGTATGTCACAGCCACTTTTCTACGAAACTATAAGGCCTATGTTGTTGAAACTTGGTAAGAAGATGTATTCTGTGAACCGCATTAAGAATTTCACACAAAAATAAAAAAAAGCATTAAATTTTGGGGGTCCCCATACTTAGAACTGAAACTCCAATTTTTTTTTTCATCGAACCCATACGTGTGGCCGGTGTGGGGTATCTATATAGGTCTTTAAAAATGCTATTGAGGTTTCTAACATAATTTTTTTCTAAACTGAATAGTTTGCGCGAGAGACACTTCCAAAGTGGAAAAACGTGTGTCCCCCCCCCCTCTAACTTCTAAACTAAGAGAATGATAAATCTAAAACAAATATATGATGTAAATTGCAATGAAAACTACCACTAAACATTGGTTCGAACGAGATCCAGTCAGTAGTTTTTTTTTAATGTGTCATAAACCGCAATTTTCGCCTTTGCTACTACGGAACCCTTTATGGGCGAGTCCGACTCGCACTTGACCGAATTTATTATTATTAATACCACGTAGGTATTCTGTGCATCTAATGTTGTCTACCCCTGGGCCCTTATTGATGTCTAATTTTTTTATTATTTTACTAGCTGTCCCGGCGAACTTCGTATCGCCATATTTCTTCCAACCGGCGTGAATTTTTGATCCATATATTCACAAGCAAGTCAAGCGTTGTTAAACACCAGTAACTCGAACCTCTTTGTCATAAAACTTTCGAGTTGTCATTATGCTGTTAAATTGTTTTCCCTAATAATATGGCAGTCAAAGTAATTTTACCTGCAGAAACTTCATGGTTTAACTCAGACTCGAACCGACTAAAACCACACGGTGATTCGTGACATAAGCCTGTGTGGCCTAGAGAGTAGAGAGTGTATCCCATAAGCCTTGACCGACCTTGACCTAAGCAACCCCAAGAATAGATATCTGCTTACCTTGGTTTTATTGTATTCTACTTACACCAATGATCTCATATATCACTGGCGCTTAAGTAAAAGGAACCTATTCTAGTTACAGATGCCGCCTGGTTGGCGCATTATTGAGTGACGTTTATCACTTCTAACTGATAATAGATTTGCGGGTCACTGCAAAGTTCGCACTTGGTACCTACCGTGTTTGGTTCCAAGGGCAAAAAAAACATTGATCCCTATTCCCTAGTGGGGCATAGGGATTTCCTAACAACACCCTGAGTGGTATCACGGGGAATTAAAATGATCCCCGTGCCTTTTTAAAGAGCATTATTAGCTACAGTTTTTGGGTGAACAAAATAAATATCGTTTTGTTAAATGATCAAAAAGATAATTGTTAAAAACACCCAAACCTGTCAACGAAAAGTAAAGACCGTGCCTCGGATGCAATCCGGTCTCAACATTTTTATGATGATGATGATGATGGTGGTATAGTTACTCACTGAGGCCATAGCTTCCGGTACCAAATCAGATTGTTTCCTTTCATTAGGAATGTTCAACGATGGCTCATATGGAGGTCTATTACTGCCATCATCATTTTCAGCAGCCATGGCTGATGACGAACTTGAAGGAACCTGCAAGAAGATGCTTTAAGGCGTGGCTTTCCTATCCTTTGTGATTCACTAGCTGTTAACCCAAGGTCTACTCTAATCTATCTCTGGCTGGCGTGGTCTGGTTACGTAGTTTAGACGTTAAAGTGTAACAGACTTAGGCACAGAGTCACTTTCTTATACTTAGTATGGATTTTGGATTTACACATAAATGCGTATTGTAAGTAATCTACAACTAGGTCCATATAAATGACTAATCCATGAATTCAAGTAGGTAGTATCATTGGTATTTTATTTTTGTTCGTTTTACAAACCATAAACTTATCGAAGTTATAATTCACATTAAGTTAAAACACTATAGAAATACAGGTTTAGGTACTTTTAATTAATTTACATATTTATTTCTTCAAACCACGTGATTTGTTGATGATATCAAGGCAAGGGCCAGAGTCAGCAATGTTTAGTTAATTTGATATTACACACCTAATGAACAACATTATTATTGATAGGTGTGTAGTGATAAAGAATGAAAAAAAAAACGATTTGATCTCAAAGACATAGACTGTAATAGATGGCCGAATCAAAACTTACGACTGATTAAAGGAATAGTACTTACCTACCCAAAGTCACAGACCCAGATATTATGTCAATGTGTAGGTTCCCTAAACCTTAGAAACGGGACGCAGAAACAAGATGAATCCACATCCATAGTCCATAGTAATATTATAAATGCGAAAGTAACTCTGTTTGCCTGTCTGTCTGTCTGTCTGTCTGTCTGTCTGTCTGTCTGTCTGTCTGATACGCTTTCACGCCTAGACCACAGAACCGATTTTGATGAAATCTACCCCTATAGGTAGATTAGACCTCGAGAAAGGACATAGGCTATGTTTGGTCGCGATAACCGATATCCACGCGGGCGGAGCCGCGGGCAGCTAGTAGATAATATTTTGTGATGAGACTGGGGTTAAGAAATATGTCTTCTTCTTCTTCTTCGAGTCAATGGCTAGATCTGGATTTTTAAATTTTGTCGGACCAAAACTTGGCCACAGCAATAGCGTCCTCAGTTGCTCTGTAAAGTTCATCGGTAGTACAAGTGACGGGACACAGCGAGCAAGAAAGCAAATGCGACATGGACTGGGATTGGACCCCGCAATCGCAGAACTCTTGCGACCGGTCGATAAAGCCCCATTTTGCCATATTTTCCCTGCTAATATCTACTTATAGATACATAATAATCAATGGGTTTTCCGATACCGGTATCAAAGATGTCTTCTTGACTTGTTCAATAGTAGTCGTCGCATTATCGGGTGGGTGTAATATAGGGTCAATGCAGAGCCTGTTGTCTTCATTCGCGTTGAATATGAAGAATGAGCTGGCCAGGGCCGGGAGGCACCGCACAAGGACATGCCCAGCTGCCAATATAGCACACGCTAGTGCTCCTCCCGCTGCAATCACAGGTGCATATCCAAGGTATTCTACTGGTAAACTACACTCAGCTTGACGTTCATCAAACCTGCGAAAACATGACTAGTGAATATTATTAATATAATATTAAGTTAAGCGGCTAAACGGATCTGGCTTTTTAATAACACATTCGGGAAAGGGACCAGTATTCCACTCAAGCAGGCAACAGTTAGTTGCCCGGCTACGCCAAAGTGAAAAGAAAGGTTATGATTTTTTATTTATAAATATGATACTTGAGCTACCTATATTTGAATGAATTGAATGAAATTTTGAAGGATTTATTATGCTAACTTTTCAAATCGATTTAGAAAGGAAATTCTTTTTCCTTTCGATTTGAAAAGTTACCTATAATAAAAGATTTCAGAGTTGCCTTGTTTTTCGTCGAAATACGCAATATTGGCATTAAAATTAAAAGCTTTACAAAGATAGAACCAAGTTCTTCATAAGTAGGTGGATAGAACTAACCAATCCCTGACACCGCAGTTCTTGATCCCGTCACATACGACCCCGCTCGTGAAGCAAAACTCTTGGCGGTCAATGACACACAACGTCTCATTTCTGAAGTTACAATCCTCATTAGGCTTCTTTCTGGCGGTAGTGGCCGTGACTTGGTATACCTCTGCCTAAAATTGTTGTCTAAAATTAACCTCATATAATATTATTATGATGTAACTATCGATGAGCTGCAGCAGTATACACCATGTTTGAAAACTAGTATTTATTATACATATGAAAGTCTTAGATGTTTCTTACTCAAACGATCTGGTTTAAATGTGATCCTGGTGTAGATAGACTTATTACCCCAGAAAAGGTTCCAAGTAACGGCAGGGTATGTAGAAATATAAAATATTGTAACAACTTTTGTACCTACCATATTCTTGCAAATAAATAAATTTGATTTGAAGTATTGTAGGAACAGGATCAGAATTTCACGCGGGTGGAACCGTGGGCGTCAGCTGATAGTAATAAGACAATGGGATCCCTACTGTTATTATATGGAGGAGCACTCACATTTATATCTGAATTAATGCTGCTGTTACTCAGGAATCTAAATCGTAGTCTTCCTTTGACGGTGATGACAAAGTATGATGAGAATATATTTCTGACTCCGAGTAATTCGCAAAGGCGAAGGCACTTATTTTTCTTCATGACCATAAACGCATCTTCGTTAGCGAAGCAGTTCTTGAGCAGATTTGTTGGAAACTTAATAACTACTATCAGATAGACGTCATCCGATTGAGCAGTAACCTCGATGTTGCACTCGTAGTCTATTCCACTTAATGTTCGGAACACCTGCAGAAAGAAATCTTTTCAATTTGAGGAGAGGAAGGTTCTCAATTCGTCGGCATTTTTTTTATCTAGGTATATTCGCCGATATTTCCGTCGTTTACGAACCGATTTTAAAAATTATTTCCCCCATAGCAATTTCCCAGTTGCGTCCAAAGTTAGTGTTTCGGTGCCTGGAGTTCAAAATTATTTTTGATTGATATGTCGGTTTTCCTGTGATTACCATCTGACTTCCTAACTGGTGGGGCCTTACAAAATCCCAAATATTAACAGTAAAACCTTAGTGGTTTTTAAATGCTACTATAATGTAATTATATCCGTTTTTATGTATTTTGGTAAATAAATAAAAAAAAAAAAAAAAAAAAAAAAAAAAGTGAATTATTGTTATTCAATGCTCAGGGATGTAATATATTTGCATTTACTAACCATTGTGATAGTATCGGACATTCCCATGCCAAAGGACAGGTCGTAACGCAGACGACCTGAAAAAGCGCACTCATTGCTAACATCCAAAGGCCGGTAGAGTAAAAGCAAGCCAGTTTTTGAAGATCCCCTTGCTATGACACCTAGATAACAGCTTAAAATATAATATAAGATACAGAACCATAACATTTAAAATATTAAACTTAGTAGTATTGAGATTATAACATAATTTAACATGTGTTTGAAAACTAGATGACCATGCCAATGATGTGCATCGTCTCTACAGGGAAATTTGAATTTTGTTGTTCCTTCCAACCCTCTGTTACTGACAAGAGGCTTAAATACTGTTATGAGCTTCTTGGATATAGGAGCTTTATTTGAATACACATTGCTAAAAATGACTTCATCATGATCGTCCGAGTCCATTTCCGGGGCCGCCTTTCAGTCTGAAACGAAATGGTCGCACTTCGACATTTTCCGTAAAGCGAATGCTATATATAACTACCTCAACCCTCTAGCGATTTCTGTGGTTAGAGACTGCAACTATTCGTAAAAAACGTCACAGATGTCCGTGTCTATGAATACCGGGATCATCGCTTTTACATGATCTCCGAGACGCGGACACCGTCATCGTCAGTATTAAGATTGGTGGCCATTCTGGACGGGTGCCGTCTATTTGGTAGAAACTTGATACTCCGAAACCTATTTGGGATAACTCACTTCGCAGAAACTTCTTTAATCGATCATTTATTAGGCATTAAAAATATTTGACATAAATATTTTTAGGCATAATGTGCTTATGACCGAATTTAGAATGGCATACATTTAAGATAGTAGAATTTTATTTGGCATAATTACCTTTGGCATAGTTAAAATGTTGTATAACTTCATTTAGCATAACGTTCATTTAGAGTACAGATAATTTGGCATAATTTGACTAGGCATACTATAAAGAGCATAGAATTTCAATTAGAATAATATAGATTGGGTTACTTTCTTGTTTAAAAATGGGTAGGTTAGGTTAGGTTAGAACTGTGACCCCAACACTGTGACCGCGGTAGCGGCCGGCGAAGCGCCAGAATAGATAGTTGTTAACACCCCGACACAGAGTACCCCGACTCGGATAGGTTAGGTTAGAACTGTGACCTCTTATGCACGAGCCGAGCGAGCGAATTCTACTGAATTTTCCATATTTAATATACTTTAACTTGTTTTGATCAACACAATAACACAATATCGATATGACAACTAAGGGTACCCGACAACCTCAGACTAATCCGACAACTAATAATGATTCATGTGATTACTACCTCCAACTAATAGCAATAGTAAAAATGATACTTTTAAATGGTTATGGATAAGAAATATATACCAAAAGATGAATCTGGTTTTGAACTTTCTGCGATGTGATGGTTATACATTGTGATTGTTATGGATACAAAAATTATGCGTACAGATGATTCTGACTTACAAAATTATGGGTTTCAATATATGCAAAATGAGTTTATGCCAAACGATATTCTGCGAAAAGAGGTTTATGCTATTAGTTGTTATGCAATATAAAATTATTACTTAAAAAGTTCTACTATATGAGGTGTACCCATTCTGGACACATCCAGAATAGCCACCTATTTTAATATTGACGGTGCTAGAATTGCTTAACGTTAAAAGCCCGACCAGGAAAATAAAAAACCTCGCCATATTGCGGTAAACTATTGGAACTAATTTCTTCATATGGTAACAATCTATACAATGTCATTATGGTCATCTGTCAGTGTGGTGTCAATTGTGCGTGTTGTTGAGTTTGAGAGCGCTACAAAACTACAAAACTATAGTAATATGCCGAAAACTATTAAAAGCCAGTTAAGAAAAGTAATTTATAATATAATAAAGTATTTGTCGGATAAAAAGTAGGAAGGATTGGACTCTGTTCCTCTAAATAACATCACAGACCTTGTTGTCAACATGACGGGTAAGTACATCATAGAGTACGTGCAATGAAATTGGCCTAAACTACTGATTTTACTGTGACTAATTATTATTCACATTTTTAGGTATATCCCGATCTTCTGTAATAAAAATACGAAGAGAAGGTCAAACGTCAAATGTATTTTCTACGCCTAAGAAAAATAAGCCTAACGCAAAAAAGAAAATCATACTCGATTATTTTGATCTCTGTGCTGTTAGGCATAAAATACAAGAATTTTATGCAGTCCGAAAACCAATATCGCGTGGTCCCTGTTCTATACATAGTGTAATGTAACTGTATGTCTAACTTGTATTTACCATTCCAAGCAGTAAACTATTATACGGATACTACTGTGTTTTGATTTGTGCCCAGTCCTTGCAACCAGTATAACACGCCGCGTCTATTTTTCTATTTTAACCAGAAAACTTAACAGAGAAAAACTTAACTTTTTAACAGAGAAAAAAAAATACATTTTAGTGAAAGTTTTGTATATTAAACACGTACTACAAGTTGAAATTATCTTTTAAAATACGAAGCTGCATGAAATGAGCAAGCAATAGGTATATTAATTTTTGACGTCAAAAACTCCTTAAAACTAAGTTTACCACCGCTTCCTAAGCGCTAATGGAGAAGAAACGGCGCAACAAACTCCACTGCGGCATTTTAAGGACGTCAGTTTACAAAAAATAAAAGGGTTTCTTAAGACTAAATATGAACGTGTGTACATTTGTCTCGCGTCAAGTAGGTATATAAAAAATAAAAATAAGAACAAAGCAACTTAATCAATGAAATTAAAAAAAGAAGTCTATAACTCACTTTTGTGAATAATAGCAATGAAAAACATGACAGCCTCCGTGGCGTAGCGGTAGTGAACGCGGCCGCTACGCAGGAGGCGCGGGTTCGATCCCCGCTCAGTGCAAATATTTGTGTGCATTAAATAAGGGTATTTGCATTGGTCTGGTCGTGCCTCGGACAGCACGTTAAGCCGTCGGTCCCGGTTGCCATAAGAACATCTATGGCAGTCGTTACGGGTAGTTGGTGCCCTAAAAAGTCCAAAAACAACGGTCTAGCTGCAAAGCTTCGATATCGCCTAATGTTAACATTGGGTCGTGGAGGTCAGGTGGCAATCGCTTCACGGAAAATATCGAGGTCTAGCCAAATCTGTAGCTATGACTGGTAAAAGCGGACCCCAGACTCCAAGCTTAAAGCTTCGGATGCGACTGGGAATAACGCTAGGAGGAAGAAGAAGCAATGAAAAAGTCACAGTTTTATATTAGGTGTCATTCCGTGCTTAATTGCGGGGAAATAAAAGCCTGTTCATAAGCAAGTGTGTTGAAAAAATATTTGTACACTTGGCATTTTACATGTGTATCACTATACTTGGTGTTGTCATATCATAGATGTTTTTGGCGCCCCCAGTACGGGTTTTTTATTTTATTGGTCGGACTTTACATTGTGCTAACCAACTCGGTTACCAATGAGCCACGAACCCCTCAAGATTGAAAATAATACAATATATTATTTTATGTTTCGAAAATAATTCACACATCGATGATATTTCAAATAATCCGATATGAAAATCCATATGAGGGCGACACCGGACTTAGGTTTTTCTTGATTTGGTTTCAAAATAGCAGTGTCGCTATTCTCGTAATCTGACAAATATCAATGCAACCTACGTTGTCAAACACCTCTCATTTATTACGCGAGCGCCAATGTTGGTGGCATCCAAAGCTTTCTCTTTAAGCCTGATTTCCTTTTAGCCACTACTGTTGTCCCTGTTTGGGTAATGTTGGCTTTTATGGCAACAACGGCCATCTGACCCCCCAACCACCCAATTTCGAGAGGAAAGCAATTCTACCTCCTCCGAGAGAAAGTCTTTTGAATTAAATCTGTTTTTCAGTTATTTTTCGTAACACCCGGATCTCCACTTATAGTGTTAATACTAATAATTTTATATTTTGTTTTAGATGACGCGCGAAAAGAACATGACAGTAGCTGATAAAGAGCATGACAACCATGACAACAGTAGTGACTACAAATATGAAAAGGATTTTCAAACTGCGCTACCACAATTTTTAGCTGTAAGCGCCAAGAACTTGCTACTTTTAGGTAAGTAAGTCAGCCCTCTGTCTGCATTATGACCCTGGCCAACTTTACGTACAATCCGGTACACCTACTTCTTGAAGAATATTGCGGCGTTCAGGTGAAGAAAAGAAGGTACAATTAATGGATCACTGAAACAGTAGGATTAATCTGCGGGTAGGGCACTACGTCAAGTTCTGTATGCCATTACAAGTGCGCTTATTGTAGGTGGTTCAATAGAACATTATAAAACTGACAACAAACTGTCACACTTCATACTTCAAATCTAATGTATGTAGGTAGGTACCGACCAGTTATGGCACGGTTATTATGGTAGCCGGGTCAATCCACGGAAATTCATATTTGGCCTTTTCAAATAAATAAAAAAATAAATGTCATTGCTGTAATTTTATTTTTCATTACATGTCCTTTCTAGCATGTTTTTACGTAAGGTGCCAGTATTTAAATTTTTATATAACCATTTGTTTTTATTTTATTTGAATTAACACGCATCAAACGTCATTACCATTCGCAATAAATAATCAGTCCGAGTACTTTGTTATGTATTTGTCGAAAAGTGGCTTAGCGCTTTCCGTGTTTTTATACATTATTCGAAAATACATGTTATAGAGAATAACGTACGAAATTATGGAGTCGTTTGATAATACGTATCATATATTAAAAAAAATAAAAAAAATTGTCACGGAAATTCGTCAACACCATCCCAGTACCGTCAAAACTCAATTTCTCGAATGTTCGAAGTAGCTACCGCTATGCGTGGCCCGCCCGCTTTCCTTAGTCGCCCTTCAACATCGGAGCCGGACGCACGTTTAAATATTCCACGCGGGTGTATGAAAATTTTTGATTATAGTGAGCTTGCCGGGACTTTGTCACGGATTCACGTCATTACCAGTTACCGAGTTAATCAGGTAAGCATTGATATTTTATATTTTTTAATTATCCCAGCGTTTTAATTATATGAAAAGTGTCTTAAAAATGGCCATTGTTGTTCTTTGTAGTGTTTTATGTAGTTGATAATTACATAAAAAGACGTATACGTCATAACCATCATCGTCATTACCATTGAATCTGTATTAATGGTAATGATCAAATGTATTTTCTGTTATAATTTTTTAAATATTTAACTTAAAATTAATGGGACAATGATAATTAAGAAATAGCTTAAAATTTTATAACATTTATTCAACAACATTTCTTATTCTTCATAATATTACTTCTATTGAGATCCATAATTATATATTTTCTTCATCACTTATTCTTAATCAATCTTATTTGTACCTTTAGGTCCATTGTCAATCAAATTCCTCATTTGTTCTTCAAATACCAGTTGTGATTTAACATTGAAAAACACAAAACAATCAAAAACTTTGAAATAACATAATAAAATAATATGATTCATAATTATGATTAACTATAATAATTCTTCAATTTTCAAAATATCAGTTAATCCTTTAGGCCCCATTTTTCTGATTTGTCAATTATTACTTCTCCACTAAATTTCACTGTTTGGTATAGATTGAATATATTTTCTATGTTACTGATATTCTGTATGGAAGCATAGTATTTGAAATTATAATTTTTATCATACTCTCTATATAATTTCATATCTTGTGAATCTTCACACAAAGCAAAGCATTCTCCTCCTCTTTGTGTAGCCAATATGGTATTAAACTCTTCTAACAGATTTCGAAAATGTTTGGTAGGCCAGTTATGACGATTAGTGTCAATTTGTAAGACATAATATTGAAGTTTCATTTTTGTTTTGTACCTAAAACAATGAATTTTTAAATATATTAGTGGGTTAAAACAAATCAAAGGTTATTGTAACACCAGGTTATTTTAAAACAATTTAAATGTGTACTTACGGTTAAGTAATCTGTTATTAATGTATTTAGTTTTGGCTGTACTCGATCTAAATAGGCTAGCTAGAGGAACGTTGAAATTAAACTGAACTGAGTTGACAAGGGTAAAGGGTGGGGGTATAATAACATGGCGGTATACGCGAATATTTTCGTATGGCAAGTAAAGTAGGTAGCCCTTACCTTTAAAAATATATAGTTGTTATGAAATGATGATCCCACTTACTATACTGGTACTAGTTTACGAAAACAATGTAAACATCAAAATTTGAGTGAATTTAGTAGAAATATCTTGTATTATATCAATTTAAATTTATATTGAATTTAATTTAGTGTGGTGTTTTGGCTCTGTACTATTTCTAATCGTTACCTAGTTATTTATGTTATAACTGCTATAATAATAATAATAATAATAAATAATAATAATAAATCATTTATGTCGGACCAGGGTCCATAGCGTGTTAGTAACAATAATCTTAATTCTAGTGTTAGTAACAATATAATATTAATGCTATGGATAATTTGCTATGGATTTAAAAAATGCGACTTGATTTAATAATTCAAAATAGGTTAAAAAGTGTACATTAATGAAAAATAAAATTAATTTATATTCAAATTTATTTTTTCTTTTTAGATCAGTCATGGATAGAAAAACTAAATTAAAAGCAAAAGAGCGATTAGAGAAACAAAAAATTGCTAGAAGAAAGAGATACGCTGAAATCAAACAAGATCCAGTTCTGTATAAGTTAGAAAAAGAAAAAGAAAAAAAGAGATACCAAAGAAGAAAGAATGAAATGAAGATTAAATGTGTAAGTGAAGAATCCCCTCGTAATCAACGGGAAAAACGAAAGAAATGGCGAGAAGCTTCCAAAAAATACCGAGAAAACAAGAAGGAACAGTCTTTAAAAAACCCGGAGGTTCCAGAAGTGGTGAATATTGACGTAGCAATCAATAAAGTCAATGAAAAAGAAATGAAAGAAAGAAAAGTCGAAGATCCATTATCCTTAGATGATTCATTTGAAGTTCAAGTAAAAATCCGAAAAATTAGATATATAGAACAAAAGAAAAGAAAGTACCTTGTAGATATAATTAAGAAACTAAAAAATGAGAACAAAGAATTAAAACGTAAGCTTAACATGCGGCAAGGAGCAAAAACGAATACAAAACGTAAAAAAGCATCAGGAAAGAAAGTTAAAATATTGATAAATACAGAAAAGAGCAAATCAGCTAGTCGTTTTCGGGAGTTAGTTAAAAAAGTGCGCGAATTTTATCTCGATGACTTGAATAGCACGATGGGAGCAGGAAAAAAAGAATATATTACTAGGTTAAAAATACAAAAGCAAAAGCGCTATATGACAAGCACACAGAAAATACTACATCAAAAATTTATGACTAAGTTTCAATTAAATGTTAGCTATAGCTTCTTTTGTAAACATAGACCGTTCTGGGTCGTAACTCCAAAGAGTAATCAAAGAGATACATGTAAATGCATCATTCACGAAAATTTTGATCTCTTAACCAAGGCTCTTAAAACGTCGTCTATAATAGATGAGTCAGACGGTGGTACATTAATTAAGACTATGTGTTGTTCATTTTATGAAGAAAAATGTTTGAGACGAGAATGTAAGATCTGCAAAACAAAGTTCGTAACATTCAAGGAGTTTTCTGATGATAATGACATAATTTACTATAAATGGATACGCGTGAGAGAGTCGGTGAAAACAAAGAAAGGTCAAACAACTTCAACAATTACAAAAAAGGAACAGGTAATAGCCAAGCCACGGGCAGTAATTAACGCTCTTATTGAAAGTATACCATCTTTTTTTAATCATGTTTATAAATGTTATAATCAATATATTTCTGTGAAGAAGTTGAAAGAGTCTATGCCTGTGAACTGTGCTGTAATTCACGCAGACTTTTCCGAAAATTACGGACTAAAATACAACACAGAAGTACAATCCATGCATTTTGGTGGCAGTCGAAAAGAAGTTAGTCTACACACAGCTATAATTTACACGTTTGATTTTGGACTAAGTGCAATAATACCAAAATCAGTTTGTACGACAAGTTCTTGCTTAAGGCACGACGCTCCAGCAGTTTGGGCACATTTTATTCCCTTGATTCAAAAATTAATCCACGATAACCCATTTGTAGACACTTTACACATTCAAACAGATTCTCCTACTTCCCAGTATGGAAACAAATACATATTCTATATTATTCCACTCATAAATAAAGAATTTGAACAAATAACATCAATAACATGGAACTATACTGAAACTGGACACGGCAAAGGGGCAGCAGATGGCGTGGGGGGGACAATAAAGAGAACAGTTGATTCCTGCGTGAATCATGGAACTGATGTAGGCAGTTACGATGAATTCTTGCAGGTATGCCGAGATAACGTAACGAATGTGACTATTATGGATGTGACCAAAGAAAGTATCACTGAGATGGAGAAAAAATTCCCAAAGAAGTTGCAGCCGTTCCGAGGAACTCTAGAGGTTCATCAGGTGTTATGGAAGAAAGGTATTTTAAATTTAACATTCCGTAACGCAAGCTGCTTTGATTGTGACTGCGGCATCGTATGCGTTCACGGGAAACATATTGGTTTCATGCCAATACCACAAACTTTGAGTTTGTCTCCTGTTCCCGATACTCGACTGATGCCTCTAATAGCTTCAAAACGTAGATATGGAAATGAAGTGTTCGCGAATATTACGAATACGATATCTACCACAAATGCAGAAAACATTTGTGTCGCTGGACCATCTAATATTAAGATATTGGCAAATAAAAGAATTGTTTTAAAAAAAAGTGCAAACCAAAGGGTGAATGTAGTTCCTAAGTATTAAAGTAGTTTCTCCTTGTTACGAAATATTAGATGTTAGGTTTATAGAACCATAAAGGGGTGATTTTTATTTGATCTATATTCAACTAGTTATAAGAATGACTAATTTTCCTATTAATGTTCAATAAATCATGCGCCAAAGAAAGTCTTACTAAAGAATTATTATGTTAAGTTTTTTTAAATAGGTAGTTTAAACTGGTGTTGTAATCGTTGATTTGTTATTATTTTTTATGATTTAGTTCCTAAGTATTAAAGTAGTTTCTCCTTGTTGCGAAATATTAGGTAGATGTTAGGTTTATAGAAACATAAAGGGGTGATTTTATTTGATCTATATTCAACTAGTTATAAGAATGACTGATTTTTCTATTATTGTTCAATAAATCATGCGCCAAAGAAAGTCTTACTAAAGAATTATTATGTTAAGTTTTTTTAAATAAGTAGTTTAAACTGATGTTGTAATCGTTGATTTGTTATTATTTTTTATGATTATAATTGTTCAAAACAAAAATGATTGGTTTCTTTTTCGTCATTCCCATTTACATATCATCATTACCAATTTACAGAAGTCATTACCATGGTATAGACGTCATCGCCATTTGCGTGAAGTAACTTTGAAAGTCATTATCTTGTGATTCGTTTATTGAATTTTAGTGCCTTTTGCAGTTTTTAAAAGTTTATTTTAATATCATATAAATCAAGCACTTTGGTACGCAATTCCGAGCAGTTTAAAAAAAAGTGGTAAAAATATTCGAAAGAATCAAAACGGCGGATTCACCCAGCCGTTCATTTATGAGGGAGTCAAAAGTCTCTTAAGTAAGTAATACCTACAGGATACATTAGAATATGTGTAACTAATATTGCAAACGTGCTTGATCAAATGATAAGTCGTATTTGCGAGGTTAGGTTGGTACTTACTTGTCTCAGAGTCAGAGTGTGACTATTGTAGGTATGTACTTATTGTGTTTTTGGGGCATGTCGTTCAGCGCAACAATTCAAATAGTAGGTACCACAGCGCCCCAAGAGCCTTGGGGATTGCTAACTGACGAACGTGCCCCTGTCGCAGGATTTCCTCCTGGCATTGGGAGGGCAGTCGCTCCCATACAAACCATACAGCCAAACTAAAGGGATATGAAGGAAGAAGACTGCAACCGGGACGCGAACAACCCTAAGATGATGGTACTATGCAAAGTTTGGTTGGTACCAGTAGCAATACTGTTAGGTATAGCTAAAAACACAGTTGCATACATTATCTTCTGCTCATTGCGATAACACAACTAAGTCTAGGAATACTTATGTATATACCTACAATGAACTGACTTGTACCGATTTACGTCCGTTATCAATAAAAGGCAGCCAGATATTATAATTATCACAATAATAGGTATTATCTGAATGCGTAATAGCGTGCAGCTAATGGTTATCTCCCAGCAATTACTCGTGGTACTTTACAATCAAGTAAATGGATAAAATGCACTGCTAAAAAGACATTGTAGTGTATGAGAATTAACCTAATAAATGGCTCCATCTATAAAAATGGCATTTTGTCTTTGAACTATAACTGTACAGCATCGCTACTACCATAGTAGAAAAATAATCTATAACCTACTATATATCACGTGGTGACGCCCGCTAGCCAGGTGGACACCCTGAAAAAGGTGACTGGGACAGACAGGATGCGGAGGGCCGAGGATCAGGAGCAATGGCGCACATTGGGAGAAGCATATGTCTTAGCAGTGGACTAATATAGGCTTATTGATACCCTGCTACCACGAAGTGCTTATGAGCGATTTTGCTTTGGGCCGCAATCCACAGGGAGAGGAATGAAGCTATACAGGATGTATCTATACAGCTCCGTCTCTCCTCTAAAGCTGCGTTTACATACTCGTGGCAGAGCGAGGGAAGTGGCGAGAGAAGTGGGCAGAGACGTGGTGTGAATGGTATATTCGTCATGCCGCGAGTACTGCCGCGTATGTTGCTGCGAATGTCGGCTTGGCGGCGCGAGTCAAAGGAGCGGCAATACTAGCGCGATGAACTATACGAGACCGCTAGATGGCGCTAATCAGTAAACACGGCTTTCGTTATTGCTCCTCGAATATTTACTTTAAAAAATATTTATATCCATCTACGGAAAGTGTATAGGTAGTTGAAAGTGATAGTTTTTATTATTAATCTATTTAATCAATTCGCTATGCTGTAAAAGCATAATGCGTACACTGCTACAGTGTTGTTCTCCATACGTTTACGTCCGTCTCCGTTGCAGGGCGAATACTGTAATGCGGACCAATACGATGATGCGTACGTGTGAATGCTAGGGCATTATTCGTGGGAATACTTCCGGCAACACGATGAGCAATGCGATGGGCAGCGTGTAAACGCGGGATAACAATGTGATTTACAGCAATTACAGCTGTACAAGCGAGTGAAGGTTCGGTTATATCGGCTGGTTTCGGTTTTAATACTGAAATAATGATTTCTATCTTTGAGTATTGTTTCTCCATAAGTTCGCTAAAAGAACTTTATTCCATGTTTGGTTTTAACATTGAACCTACCTATGCTGATTACAAGTTCTTAATGGTACTTAAGTGTCTGCAATGCTCTTTATTTATTGGTATTCGCGATAACATCTATTAACTTTTTGTTCTTTACGTAAAATACATTTAGGTATCTACAAATTCTACAACATACCGGCAGACATAGGTATGTAAACAACATAGGTACCCACTTAGTCACTCCGTCAAAACATTAGTCTATTTACTCTAGACTAGTCTAGACTGTACCTACACTACATTACTTTGCATAGCTCTCAGACAGTGAGCTCATTATTCACTAATTGCTATAGGTGATTGCCACGGCCCGTGATTTCGCGTGAAACCTCTTCTCGCACCTTGGAATCCCGAGGTAATCGCGAGTCTATCTCATGATATTAATAAAAATAATATCACAAGGTCAGAACTATTACATATTAGGGCTGTTTAACATCAGACAGATATATAAAGCCAAGACTCAGCCTCAGATTCATGGTTCGCGGTCGACAACAGTGCCCGGAATACGGCAATATGCTCACCCCCACATTACGTGGGACGTAATAAAACGATTGATGAAAATATGGGTGTTAATTCACCTCTGCCCAACCCTAACTTACCAAAAGAATCGCTTGTGCATTATATTTGTACTGAAATGCTCATAATTCATTATTTTAATTTCAGGATATGGAATGACACTTGGGTTTTCGACGATCCTCATACCAGCTGTGCAGACGCCGCGAGATGGTGAAATACTACATTTAGACAAATCTGAAATATCATGGATAGGTAAGACGACTTTTAGATATCCTAATTATATAGATATACCATTAGGACTTGCACGACTTCTTTAGTTATAGGTTAGGTACCTACTAGGTAAGGTGTCTCCTGGGCACAAAAAAATGAACATGTAAACCTGCGTAGCCATCTCTTTGGTTGCGTATACCTACAGTCGCCTTCAGAAATAGCGTAGCACTGTGGCAGCACATTCCATGTTGCCTGCCTGTCACCAAAGCATTATGTGAATAAATAGTTGATTTATTTCAATAAGAATTGTTATTTTTAAAGCGCAGTTCACTCTTTGATTAGGGCGAGTGCGAGTGTTTAGTGTAGCTGCTTAGTGATTAGTACTAAACACGTTTGGACAAAAATGTGAGTGCGAGTGCGAGTGTGAGTGTGAGTGAAACTGCGAGTAGCGTGATTAAACATAACATAAAATAAACTGATGCCTATATCCCCGAAGGGGTAGGCAGAGGTGCTAGATTAGAACCGCGTTCTATTTTTTTTGCGAGTAGCCTTTCCCCGTACAATCCACTAAACAGGTGGGTGGTTTTGTTGAGTACAGTGGTCTAAAAATATTGGTTTTCGGGTATAGATCGTCTACGTACTGTTTTTTTAGATAGGACACGTCAATTGACTTCGCTTCGCCTGATGGTAAGCTGAAGGCAAAGTCTCGGAAAAAGAGGGTCACCATTATAGACACGTACCATGTTACAATGGTGGCAATCAGCTTGACGGCCTCATAAGATGCTTTTTCACGCCCCGCTTAAAGGACGCGGGACTGGAGGAAGAGGGAAACTCGTGAACTGGTAAAGAATTCCAGGTTTTAATGGTGCGGCAGAATCAGGAATCGCCGAACCGCTTGGTTCTTGATGGAATATTCTGCACCGTATGCGGGTAGTATCTAAGTCCAGCACGTGTTGTCCTTTAAAGGAAATAAGAGGGTGGGATTAAGTGATCCGTTCCCATAGAATGCAAACGCGATTGACAGCCTCTTTGACGTGGTGGTAATGAATGCGGCCGCTACGCAGGAGGCACGTTCGATCCTAATATTTGATACAAATATTTGTATGCATGAATATGGGTACCTATTTGCATTGGTCTGGTCGTGCCTTAGAGAATCACGTTAAGCCGTCGGTCCCGGTTGCCATATATACATCTAATGGCAGTCGTTACGAGTAGTTGAGTGCTAAAAAGTCCAACAACTCGTCTAGCTGCAATGTTTCGATATCGCCCAATATCGCAATGTTTTATATTACTTAGTTCCCAGACAAGCACACGGCCCACCTGATGGTAAGTGGTCACAGTGACCACTTACCATCAGGTGGGTAGTGCAACACCAGGGGAGTTACACTCGTTCTGGCGACCCTGTAAGAACAGAGAGATCCTGTGCCATCAGCCCAAAAGATCAATCGGACAAGCCTTTGATTTTCCCACTGACAGCACAAAACGTCTCCAGTGAGCTCTGGCTACCCAATTCACCGCCGGGAACACAACATGAGGTCATTTAGCCGCCGTATTCTGTAAGGCGGAGGTACTTCCCCAGCCGGATTGCTTTGTAGGGACGGATATACCGTCGTGTCCTAGCTATTGGGTTGTGGACCTCCACAAATGGTAGTCATTACGAGTAGTTGGAGTCCTAAAAAGTCGAACAACTGATCTAGCTGCAATGCTATATGATATCGCCCAATATAGCTATTGGGTTGTGGAGGTCAGATGGCAGTCACTGCACGTAAAATATCGAAATCCAACTAAATCCGCAGTTAGACGGATAAAGCGGACCTCAGACTCCGTGGTGAAAGCTTCGAGTGCTACTGGGATTAACGCTAGGATAATGAAGTAGCAGCATACGCGATATTTTATCCATCGTTGATGCTTGCATACACAATGTACACATACTAAACACTACAGCTAAACAGTATTGGACGCTACTCGCACTAACAAATTCACTTAACACTCGCAAATTTACTAATCAGCTAAGCACTCACAATTTTACTAATCAAAGTGAAAACCGGGCTTAACCAACTAAAAATAATGAAGGTGAGGGTCACTGTACTGTTCTATAACTATACTATAAAAAAAAAACATTTAAAGCCCTCAAAACCTGAGTTTCAACATCTAATAAACTGTCTTCGGAAACAGTAACAAAGTACCGGACGTCAGGGCCCTAGCGAGAGCAACATTACGTGCCGTATCGAGTAGCTTACCCTTCTCCATCAAGTCCTTGACCCATCTGTCAAATGTGAGTTGACCGAAGCTCTTGGCCTAGTCCATTAATTGTTACGATTAGCGGTATAAAGATTGTTGATGGCACAATCCAAAGATTTATAATGTGCCAAGTACAAATACCTATGTCTTAACCTGTTCTCATGAGATAATTATGCTCATATGCAGATATTCTGAATCAAAATTTGAGCTAATACCGTTACCGTTTGAATGAGTAAATCAAACACAATTTGACATTGTTAATGATTATATAAATAAACTAGCTGCCCCGGCGAACTTCGTACCACCACATCTTCGGCCCGCGTGGTATTCAAATCCCGTTCCCGCTGCACCCTTATCACTTAAGGGTATGAAAAATAGATGTTGGCCGATTCTCTGACCTACTATATGCTCACAAAATTTCAAGAGAATCGGTCAAGCCGTTTCGGAGGAGTACGGGAACGAACATTGTGACACGAGAATTTTATATATAAGAAGAATCCCATCAACAAAAAAATCTTCCCACGGTTGTGGCAGGTACTGTGGTTGTGATTCTGCCTTGTGCCGATTTTATCACACACGGCAGATGTAATGGAAAATCATGCCCCGCGCATTACACTCTTTCCACGGTGCTTATCTGTGGTGCTACAGTGTGGGCTGGGCGCTTCTGCCCGTAGGATCACGCACCATTGAATATATAATAGCCTAATTATACTATCCAGTATTCAGGATTCAGTTTGAGTGGCCTGTAAATTAGTGTAAATTATACCGACCGAGCCAATTTTAAAATTAAATCCCACTCAGAATTTTATTGCGACGACTTAACTACTGTGATATGATTCCCTTGATTGATCTCATTTGCAGTAATTCTAATACCTCATTACATTACTAAGGTACCTATCTATCAATCAATGATAAATTAACGTATATTTAATTGTATTTTTTTGCAATTAAATTGTTTATCTTAATAATCTCAGAAATAGTTTTGGTTTACTTAAGTACACTCGGCAAAAGAGATAGTACCTATCCCACCTTTAAGCACGTGTGCGGTATTCTGATATGTTATGTATGATAAGCGGTATATCAAACGCTAAAAAAACGTCAAACGTCAACGATAACGCACACATGTTTATCTGTTACTAGTGCGTAATGGTAGTGGAACTGTTTTGTTGAGTGTACATGAAGAATTGTGTCATCTATTTTAAAACTTATAGTCTGTTGTGTAATACTTATTTTACAGGTTCCATCAATTTGATAGTAGTGCCAATAGGATGTGCACTGTCCGGACTAGTGACAACGCCTCTCGGACGAAAAAAGGCAATGCAAATGGTGAACATACCATTTTGTATAGCGTGGCTATTGTTTCATTTCTCCTCAACGACGGGACATCTTTACGGAGCTTTATTTCTGACTGGGCTGGCAGGGGGACTGTTAGAGGCACCTGTAAGTATTTAGTTGGAATCAATGACTTCTAATATGTAAATACCTATAAAAATCAAAAAGCGATGTTTCTAGGCCTACGCCACGCTTTATGAAAATGTTGCGTTCGGGGATCTTCTCGATTGAAAACTCAAGTAGGTAGGTAGGTACTTACCTAATCATAACAAGAATATAAAAGGGAAAATGAATCCCTATTTCTTTTGCGTGACCCACCTGTGCGTCACGGCATTACGCGTGAACGGCTGCAGTGATTTCGCTAATTATTTTCTTGTATTGATTGTTATGATGAGACAAGGTTCGTATGGACAAAAGTTTTAGAATTTCCATGGGATTAGTGGACTCTAGCTAGGTTTCCGATTCTAATCAAGTACTACTTTTTACAAAAAAAAAAAATATGCTGCGGCTTCGCTCGCGTGGTTGTCTTATCTTCCTCAGTATCAAATTTCATTAAAATCGGTTCAGTGGTTTAGGCGTGAAAGCGTTACAGACAGACAGAGTTGCTTTGGCATTTATATTATTTATTAGTATGGATTAAAGAATTTGTTTACCGGCCTAGAGTTCCTAACCACTGACTGTTGCATAGCTTGTGATTGTACACTTGGCGATTCTATAGCCTCGATTATTGTGAGGTCGCAAAAAGCCAGAGAGGTATTTGATTTCGCTCACGTTATAGTGAACGGTGGAAGATATTATGTATTTACAATGTCAGTTGATTTGGAAGTAATATTCAAGGATTGAAGTGTAGTAGGTAGGTAGGTAATATTTTGGTCACATATTCAAACAATCTTAACCGGCTTTAGGATACTTAATAGTAATATGTATGGAAAATCGAAGTCCAGCCAAATCCGCAGTAAGACTGGTATAGCGGACCCCAGACTCCGAGGTGAAAGCTTCGGATGCGACTGGGATTAACACTTTAGGATGTAGAAGTACAGTCAGCATCAGATCGATTTTAACTAACAAAGTACATACCTACTCACAATGATTGGATACTGTTGACTGATTGTTCTATTTGGCACACCCCTTTAGTTCGGACGATAATATAGGTAATTTAAATCAATGAAATACTTAGTTTGACCTAACTTGAATACTTTGCTAGTCAAGATCAATCTGATGCTGAACGTACAACTTGAATTAGTCGTTAAGTACGACTGTACTTTTTTTTTTTTTATTCCCAAAATAAAATGTGTGCCAGCCTACTACATAATTTTGGAGGTGGCGATTCGCACACCAATAAATTAACTTAGTGCGAATCGCCTACAGAAATAAAATAAAAAATTAAAGGTGTCGATTCGCACGTTTCGTGCGAGTTCAATTCGCGCGAATCGTCCAATAACCCACTAGCCTAAGTATTTGATTTTTCGAAATTTAACCCTACGTTAGTTGGCTCCCGGCAGAGTAGAATAAGGCCCCCCATCTCTTCCTGTGGGTGACGTAGAAGGTGAAACAAGGTGAATAGAATTTCAGATACCTACCTACATTCAGTAAATGTCCAAATAAAATAAATAAATAAAATAAGTAAATAAAAAAAAATGTGTATATTTATAGTACATGTCTACCACACCTTCCCTTTGCAGAGCAAGCCGGCAGGAATCGGGTTATAGGGACCCCTCGCAAATGCTTAGTAGAATATTTCGAACACAGCTTGTAAATTGACTGGTAGACGATGTGAGGTAATAATTCGAACAGATCGATATTCACCATGTGCAGAAAAATAGGGTGGCCAACGGAATTATTCCGTGGGGTGACCCTTTTATTCTATTTCGCCGGAAACACGCTCCGTATTAATATATATAGATTTAGCTATAAACTTTTAATAAATTCGGTAGATCGGTTTTCATTTACTAACTGTTCCCACGGAATATTGTAAACATGCCTGCGACCCACCGGCACCTTTTCCTGGAAGACAATTAATTATCTTATTCCCTCTGCATAGTTTTGTAAGTCCCTTGGGTACTTAGTTTATTGACTGTATTTTGAGAGAGTAGGTACCTACTGTCATAATGTACACCTTGGAACCTGTGTTGGAACGCTATTGCGTAATTTGTTTGTGTAGAGTTTTAGGTGAGCGCTCCAAGGTAAAACAATTTCATAATAAATAAAATCGGCCAAGTGCGAGTCGGACTCGCCCATGAAGGGTTCCGTAGTAGCAAAGGTGAAAATTACGGTTTATGACGTATTAAAAAAAAACTACTGACTGGATCTCGTTCAAACCAATTTTTAGTGGAAGTTTGCATGGCAATTTACATCATATATTTTTTTTGATTTATTATTCTCTTATTTTAGAAGTTAGAGGGGGGGAGGGGGACACATTTTTCCACTTTGTAAGTGTCTGTCGCGCAAAGTATTCAGTTTAGAAAAAAATATATGTTAGAAACCTCAATAGCATTTTTAAAGACCTATCTATAGATGCTTCAAAATCCGTTGCGTAGTTTTGAAGATTTAAGCATACATAGGGACGGACAGACAGGGACAGCGACTTTGTTTTATAATATGTAGTGATAGTGATCACACGTATGGGTTTGATGAAAAAAAAAAATTTGAGTTTCAGTTCTAAGTACGGGGACCCCCAAAATTTAATGCTTTTTGTTTATTTTTGTGTGAAATTCTTAATGCGGTTCACAGAATACATTTACTCACCAAGTTTCAACAGCTTAGGCCTTATAGTTTCAGAGAAAAGTGGCTGTGACATACGGACGGACAGACAGACAGACGGACGGACAGACATGACGAATCTATAAGGGTTCCGTTTTTTGCCATTTGGCTACGGAACCCTAAAAACCACTACTAATATCACTAATATATAAGAGGTTGATTAATGGAAATTAGAAAAGTAAACTTCTAACTTACAATTAATTATGTTCCAAGTCTCTTTAAATTACGTTCAGTGGGACCACCATACCTTTCTCTGACACGCATTTTCTCAAATTTGTGTGTAGGTATGATAAGTGTCACACATTCAAAGAATATCAAGGTATTTTTTAAAATTCCAGGTGCTGACGTATGTAGCAGAAATTACACAGCCTCATATACGGGGTGCTCTAGCCGCTACCAGTTCCTTATGTATCATCATAGGTGTATTCACCCAGTTTCTCCTCGGCCTCCTGCTGTACTGGAGGATAGTGGCGTTAGTCAATATTACATTCACGGTAACTATCTTTTATGTTAATCAATCGTCTATCCGGTATTTATCGTTTATATATAAGTACTAGCTGTCCCGGCGAACTTCGTACCGTCATATTTTTCCCGTTCCCGCTGCACTTATTTTCACATCCTTTAAACCTTCCCTGGAAATATTCGTTATTTCAAGACTGAAATTAGCCAAATCGGTTCAGCCGTTCTTGAGTTATAAAATAACAACGAAAAGTGGCATTGATTTATAATATATATATATATAGATAAGTAAGTAGATTAACAAAACGTGAAATATATCAATCGTTTACTCTGATGAAATTCAGGAAAAATACAGAAAATATTTAGGATAACTTTTTTTTCAATAATAAGTATATTATAAGTACACAACAGATTTTATAATACATAATAATATAAGCCTTTATAAAAACCTATGGGAGTTGGCAGCCTTTCGCAACATGATAAATGAAATTGAGTAAGTGTAGTACACATCATAGTATAGATGTGTACTACACTTACTCAATTTCATATATAATTGTAAAGTGGCTGTGTCTTTACATTGGAGATATTTAAAAAAAATACTTGGGTTATGTTATGTTAACGATACTGAACACAAAAATATTTTTTTTTAATATCCTGTCTGTTTGTCTGTTTGTCTGCGATGGACGCAAAAATTACTGGACGGATTTTGGTGAGGTTTTTTTTGTTAGAAAGGGCTAACTCAGACTTAAAATCTTACGTTTATTTGATTGCAATCGGTTGAGTACAACCGAAGATATGAGCAAAGGTCGCGTTAACCGAGATGCACGCGGGCGGAAGGCTAGTTAATTTATATAAATTTACAACAACTTGTTGCTTACTTAGGGTAAATATAGAATATTTTTTTTTTTAAATGAAGTACTCAGTTACAAAATAGAATACAGCTTAATTAAGAGTTTTTCACGTTAAGAAAAATATCCCGAGGCATTTCAACGGTAGCAGCTTTTCCGTATTTAACATTGCTATTTTTAACTTTTGTTGTTCATTCCATTAGCATCTGATTTAATTTCGACTTTGATAAGATAGTTTTATAAATGCTGGTGTACAAAATGATACGAAGTAAAAAGGAAGGTTAAACCACCTATTACACCTATAATCTACTCTTCACATTGTATGAATAAAAAGGCTGTAATGGATTAAAACGTTTGTTAAGTAACCAGTGACTGGATCTAGTCAGTAAGTATAGTAGGATGTAGGTTGATGGTGTTAATGCTGTTACTAAAGCCGGAACGGTGTTAATGCGGCTACTTCAGCCGGGACGGTGTCCTGGGGAAACAACCACACGGTCAGGCACTGGTGTGTGAACCCAATGCAACAGCGCCGGGGCCCCAAGTATAATTTTCTACATGGGCCCTAAGGTCGGCGGCGCTGTACAATGGTAGGTAGGTACACATAACATAAACATTAATATAATAAACAACAAAGTGGACATCGGCACTCCGGATGATTCCGGGATCTGTAGGCGTAGTTATAGGTATCTTCGTCAACTGATCCCGGAATCATCACCTACAAGTGAAAACAAATTTTAATAAACCGATTCTGCCTCACGGTTTTTGCATCTTACGGTATTGCGACCTAATTCAATGTGATGAATACTACATGACGATAGACGTGCACACCTGGCCCTCGATTCTGCTAAAGCAAAACCACTGTCGTGCCACAGTCTCTGCAAAAACTGTCATTTAATTTTACACTTTATTTCTATTTAATTAAAGTCCAAAATTAAATGACAATATTTTTATTACACGCTTTCGTTCACTCTACAAAAAGCCATTAAGTTCACTCTACAAAAAGCCATTTTAAACGTTAAGTGCATTACCCAACTATTAGGTAATCTGTGGCATTACTGACAGCCTCCGTGGCGTAGCGGTAGTGAACGCCGCCGCTACGCAGGAGGCGCGGGTTCGATCCCCGCTCAGTGCAAATATTTGTGTGCATTAAATATGAGTATTTGCATTGGTCTGGTCGTGCCTCGGAGAGCACGTTAAGCCGTCGGTCCCGGTTGCCATGAGAACATCTATGGCAGTCGTTACGGGGTAGTTGGAGCCCTCAAAAATCCAAAAACAACGGTCTAACTGCAAAGCTTCGATATCGCCTAATGTTAACATTGGGTTGTGGAGGTCAGATGACAATCGCTTCACGGAAAATATCGAGGTCTAGCCAAATCCGTGGTTAAGACTGGTAAAAGCGGACCCCAGACTCCGAGCTGAAAGCTTCGGATGCGACTGGGAATTAACGCTAAGAGGAAGAAAAGAAGAAGAAGAGTTAAGTGCATTACTATAAAGGCTAAAATCGAATGGAATTTTCTCGCAGTCTCTGTGGTGTGACAGTGGTTGTGCTGTAGCAGAATCGAGGGCCTGGTGTACGAGTACGCGGCCGCTGGGCTTCCTTAATTTGGTTTAGTTACTTTAAGTACTTGTTATTACTCGTATTAGATACTTTGATTTGTTTTGTAGGATTATAGTTTTCGGGATTTTAGATGGGTTTATTACTACCTATTAGTAGAGTTGCTAAATGTTAGTGTAAGCATATGTAGTGTGTCTAATAAACGTTTCTTTCTTTTTACATGTCATAAAGGCTGATTTACATCAGACGAGCGAATGCTCTATCTATCTATCCCGTCTACGTCAAATTCTATAGCAGTGACAGAACATTCGTAGGTATGTTGTTCTTTCTTATGTAAACGCTGAAACTAAGGTTTCGTTTATACTAAAATATTAAGAAAGAATGCCTTTAGAATGCTACTAATTATAAAAGCTATAAAAGTTCTAGCTCTAAGTTCGTTTGGTGTAAATCAACCATTATGTAAACGCTGAAAATAAGGTTTCGTTTACACTAAAAAGTTTACAGATACCAACCTAAAATATTAAGAAACTAGCTTCCGCCCGGTTAACGCGAACTTTGCTCATTATCTTCGGTTCTACTCAACCGATTGCGATCAAACAAACATAAGATTTTAAGACTAAGTAAGCCCTTTCTAATAAAAAAAACCGCGTCAAAATCCGTCCAGTAGTTTATGCGTCCATCGCGGACAAACAGACAGGAAATTAAAAAAAAATATTTTCGTGTTCAGTATCGTTAACATAACATAACCCAAGTTTTTTTTTAAATACCTCCAATGTACATACACGACCACTTTACAATTATATAATAGTATAGATATAGATAGAAGATAGATAATACTCTAGTTGTAGTTCAGGCTCTATGTTCGTTTGGTCTGAATCCACCTTAAGAAGAATGCCTACGCTTCAATTGATGGCTATGATTTCTACCTATTGTATGGCAGATTGGTCAATCAGTTGATCTAAAACGACTGTAACAAATAAACCACTTATTCAATTTGTTGTGTAGTTCCTGTCCTTTCAATAATAACTCTCACACTTTAATGGGGTTTAGTAACCCTTTTTTAGGTCGTCACCCCATCTGGCTGGGGGCGAATAATCATTACAAATAGGTAGATACCTACAAATATACCAGACATAAATAACCACTTTCCATCAGGTGGGCCGTGTGCTTGTCTGCCACCTAAGTGGTATAAAAAAAATACAAATTGTTATCACAGGCATAATTATATGACATTTGCCTATAAAGATGAACGTATCCCTTTATCAAAAAATATATTCGATATTAAACCCACAATCTTTAAAGACCTACGTCTTGACCAAAACTATGTGACAGATAAATAATAATTACGGTACCTATGCAGTGATATCTATATTTTAATAGAGCTATATGAATCTCCAAGACCGTCAGCATCAGATCGATCTTGACTATCAAAGTCTCAAAAAGATCTTAATAGGTATTAAAATTGGCTTAGGCCTGGCTCGCCCCCTGAATCTCGACCCTTGCGATTAAAATGCTTCACTCGCCCCTTTTTTTATTATTTTGGTGTAGTGACTCGCCCCTTGCCACGGGGCGAGTTAAAAATTGACATTTAAATAATTATTCTGGTGGTGTGAATCGCCCCTTGAGGTATTTCTTTTGAAATAAGCCGTGAAATGGTACAGTCAGACAGAAAAATGTGCACTTAAATGAAAATTACCATGATTGATGTCTGTAATATCACCAACTACGTACACTAAGTTTTTGCTACCTAGCTTACCTATTAGGTATAACAAAAGGAACGTTTTCAAGGGTCCAATAAACAAAAAATAAAAAAAAAGCTTTGTTAAAATAGGTCGGAGAGAGTCGTATATATAATGCTTTCTGTTTCTAAGTTCGTATTATAATGTGGAAGAGATGTGTTTTGCGATATTTGCGTAGTGGTTTATAGTCTGTCTGTTTTATCTCAGATACTAAATTAACAAGCGCAAATGTCAAATAGTGAAATAATGATACCAGCTTTGTATTTAGTGGTGTACTCGAAAGTCGAAACTATCGACAATGTTTACTGCCTGGATACAGGTGGTTTGGCTATAACGTATTTTAAGAGAAAAGTCAAATATAAAATGTTTATAAGTTTTTTATCCGACTGCGCGACGCAAAGGAATAGTAATGTGTTTATTTGTATGTTCCTTTATTAAGCTCTATACATTACCAAACGCCTGGCCCGATTTTTATGATTTACACGTCAATCGATTCCTCTTAGTCCGGTGAGTGTTACTAAAGACATGACGTTAGTGAAAATTCAATATGGCGACTATACTGGACCAGGCCTCCGTCATTCGCCCATAGCTGCGGCGATAAGCACCTACGACGCGCCAAACCCCTGAGTTGCTATAGCAGTGGGGGCCGGCACCGGACGGCGAGCACACGCGTGACGTAATTTGCGTATTGTGATCGCATCATATTGGAATCGCAATACCTACAAATAACTGTTGTGTGGACGGATGTCGAAATTTACAAAAGAACACAATACACGTAAGATTACAAATATCGGTGAACGCCGTAGAAAATTTACTGAACATGATACTATTGCAAAAAGCTATTTACTTGCATAAAATGTAGTTATTTCATCGTTTCATTCAAAGTTTCGTTATAACCATGGTCAAGGCACAGCGAACGTGTGTTCGGCTGTGTTCGACTAGGTTCGGCTGTACTCGTACCTCAGTCGCCCACACTCATCGCTGCATTTTGACGCGAACAATTAATTATTATTATTATAACACCCAACCATTTTTGCGTCAGGGGTTACAAATGAATAGTGGTTGTAAACATTTTATTGGATTGCTTTATTTTATTTTCTGACAAAGTGACAACCCTAACACTCAAGTTGGTGGCGTTGGATATTCGGAACAATGGGCGATTCCAAGAAAATATCGTAGGTTTTTAAAACGGCGGCTTTCGTAAATAATAGGGCCCTGCGCAGACGGCACACTTTTTGTGCGATCGAGTCTGCGGCGCACAAAAAGTCTGCATGGCGTGCAAAAAGTCGGTCGCGGATTTTTCACAGACTCAACGCACACGACGCACATCTTCGATCATTTTGTCGGCAGAGCTGTAGGGATGTAGACGCTATGGAAATCGTGCAGAGATCGCGAAGTATTATTTTGTACATGAAGTACAGAAAAAGAAGAAGAAATAGAGAATTTTGGGTACATCCTATACTTTCGGAAAGATTACTGAAGGGACAGTTCCATACTAAACATTAGCAACAGCCGACTAAAGTGTGCGCCGTCTGCGTTAGCGCGCGTTGAAGCAAACGTTCAATTTTTTTCATACACTTTTTGTGCGGAGCGGCGCGCCGCGGCGCGGTGCGGTCTGCCCGAATTACACGGATTTTTTGTGCGCCGGACTTTTTGCGCGTCGTGTGCGTTACTGCTTATAATTGCATAGGTTCTATTTTCACAGACTAAAAAGTGCGTCACGGATAGTCTGTCGTCTGCGCAGGGCCTAAAGGAGTGCAACTTCTGTACGTAGTACTATTACTTATTCTGTGACTGGACGCCTTATTGTGAAAATCAAAAAAATTAAAGTCAACAAACCATGTCAAGTGGGGTATCGTTGAATAGGTATTTAAAAATCATTTCAGTTTTTTCTCACCATTTTTCGATTTGACTTACCGTTTAGGATCTATATCGATTTAAAGTTGCGCTACAACTATTCTAACATATTAATTTAGACAGTAGAAATTTACGATGAAAAGACGAAAACTTCGCATGACTGTATGGAAGAAAATTGAAAGACGATTACAAAAATATATAACTAAAAAGTTTTAAATAAAATAAATTATTGAAACTATCAGTCGAATTTTTGTTTTTATTTTGATTTTAAATTTAAATTAGAGTACCAAAAATTTTAAAATACCGTAACTTACATACCTACAATTTTCAGATTCTAAGACTAGTATAGCGTCATCTTTATCGATGGTCTCTGCAGATCGATTAAATGAAACTTATGAAGCCTTAAGTTAGATTTTTACAATGACAACCCAAGTGACGCAAAATGGACGCCATTTTGTTTCAATGACAATATACCTATTTAAGTTTTGTTTGCATTATTGTTATTTAAGTACGTCACGATTTTTATTTTTTATCAAATTCTATAAACTAGTAATTTAATTGAAAGAACTAACTCTATCTATCTATCTACCTATAGTACAAATTAAAAACTAAAACCGAACGCGTCAGTTTTGTTTTATTTTATTTAGGTAAACAAACAGTTTTGTTTTATTTAGGTAACTCACATACCGAATTTAAATTAGAATTTTATAAAGGGGATTGGGTAATCTAGTATGGACAGTGGCGTTCTTAATTTTTTCAGCGGCCATAATAAATTTTGATACCACTTCATTGTACTGTGTTAAACACACGTACAAATGTCATTATTTTCATTGTAAGTAATATCGGAGCTGCGATATACAGGGTGGAACGTTTCGACTTTACCTTGAAGGAAAGTACCCTCATACTAAAGATAGCGAATTTTACTTAAAGGAAACTTTACCTTATTTTTTAAAGAAACAAAACTGCATTCAAAGACTTTTGAAAATGCCACACCCGGTAGTCGAACCGACTAATATTTTACAAAACCTTCTTTTTCATGGACTTCCTTTTATTTAATTTACCAAGTTTGTTAGAGAGATTTGATCCCTATGATCGACCCTATCGATTGATGTAATAAAAATACAGGATGATATTTTTCGAATTGTAGTCGGTTCGATTATAAGGCGTGGCAAACGATTTTTCAGCATTCCTTAAATGCAGTGCTGTTTCTTTTTTAAAAACACACTAAACTGTATTCAAAGTTTTCTGAAAATGCCACACACGGTAGTCGAACCGGGTACGAGTGCCTACTCTTACTACCGGAGATAGTTAATTTCATTCAAAGGAAACA
Organism: Eilema depressum; assembly: GCA_914767945.1. Taxonomy (NCBI): domain Eukaryota; kingdom Metazoa; phylum Arthropoda; class Insecta; order Lepidoptera; family Erebidae; genus Eilema; species Eilema depressum. The sequence goes on along the minus strand of OU612012.1, from coordinate 43,035,586 downwards.
CTCTCTTATTTAAAAAAGAATACAAAGCTGCATTTAAGGAATTTCGAAAGATCGCTTGCCACGCCCCGTACCTAATCGAACCGACTAAAATTCTAAAAAATAACACCCTATATTTTTATTGCATCAATCGATAGGGTTGATCATAAGGATCTAATCTCTCTAACAAACTTGGTAAATTAAATGAAAGGAAATCCATGAAATAGAAGATTTAGAAAGATTTTATTCGGTTCGACTACTAGGTGTGGCATTTTCAGAAAACTTTGAATACAGTTTAGTGTGTTTCTTTTGAAAAAGAAACAGCCCTGCATTGAAGGAATGCTGAAAAATCATTTGCCACGCCTCATAATCGAACCGACTACAATTTGAAAAAATAACACCCTGTATTTTTATTGCATTAATCGATAGGGTCAATTATAAGGAACAAATCTCTTTAACAAACTTGGTAAATTAAATAAAAGGAAATCCATGAAATAGAAGATTTAGAAAGATTTTAGTCGGTTCGACTATCGGGTGTGGCATTTTCGGAAAACTTTGAATACAGTTTAGTATGTTTTTAAAAAAGAAATAGAACTGCATTTAAGGAATGCTGAAAAATCGTTTGCCCCGCCCTATAATCGAACAATTCGAAAAAATAACATCCTATATTTTTATTGCATCAATCGATAGCGTCGATCATAAGGATCAAATCTATCTAACAAACTTGGTAAATTAAATAAAAGGAAATCCATGAAATAGAAGATTTAAGAAGATTTAGGAAGATTTTAGTCGGTTCGACTACCGGGTGTAGCATTTTCAGAAAACTTTGCATACAGTTTAGTATGTTTTTAAAAAAGAAACAGAACTGCATTTAAGGAATGCTGAAAACTCGTTTACCACGCCTTATAATCGAACCGACTACAATTCGAAAAAATAACACCCTGTATTTTTATTACATCAATCTATAGGGTCGATCATAAGGTTCAAATCTCTCTAACAAACTTGGTAAATTAAGTAAAAGGAAATCTATGAAATAGAAGGTTATAGGAAGATTTTAGTCGGTTCGACTACCGGGTGTGGCATTTTCAGAAAACTATGAATGCAGTTTTGATTCTTTTTAAAAATAAGGGAATGTTTCTTTTCAGTGGAATTCGCTATCTTCAGTATTTAGAGTACAATTCCATCTAAGTAAAGTTGAAAAATACCACCCTGTATAGCCAAGTCCCGATATAGTTTAGAGAAGTTTGTCCATAGTAACTTTTGATCACTTTATACTGTACTTTCATATTATACCAATTTCATTGATGGCCGCTCAATTCCGACACGACGCCAACATTACCCAACCCCCTTTTATATATTAACCTACTTTTTTATGAACATAGAACATAGAAACTTGATTTCTGTAACACAGGTATTTATACCTAGCACGGAAATCAGAGACAAATAAACAAATGTAAGAATTTTATGTGAAAAAAAAAAAAAAAAAAACTTAACCTATAAAATTTAAAAAATAATATATAACTCACTTGTGAATAATAGCAATGAAAAAGTCACAGTTTGATAATAGCTGTCATTACATACCTAATTTTATTGCGGTGAAATAATAGCAATGTTATGAGCAGGTGTGTTGTAAAACTCTTTATTGCTGACAGTACTTTTAACTTACTAACAATCGGGGGCGATTTGGGGTATCTAATGTTCAAGGGGGCGAGTTGCAACATTAAAGCAGTCGGGGGCAAGATCCACGGGGCGAGCGAGGCCTAAGCCTTAAAATTAATTCAAACTGTTTTTTTTATTTTAATTATATTATCGTCCAAACTGAAGGCACCAAATATCAGTGGAACTATCAATTAACAGGAAGTGGTAAATACCAAGGTATTAAGATAATTTTGAGTGAGTATTTTGTTCACTATTCAAGATCGATCGAATGCTAACTGTACTTAGCTATAAATCAATATACTTTAACCTTACTAACTATTTTGTATTAAGCTGCGTTTACATACTCGCGGCAGAGCGAGGGAAGTGGGCAGAGACGTGGTGTGAATGGTATATTCGTCATGCCGCGAGTACTGCCGCGTATGTTGCTACGAATGGCGGCTTGGCGGCGCGAGTCAAAGGAGCGGCAATACTAGCGCGATGACGGATGAACTATACGAGACCGCTAGATGGCGCTAATCAGTAAACACGGTTTTCGTTATTGCTCCTCGAATATTTACTTTTAAAAATATTTATATCGATCTACGGAAAGTGTATAGTAGTTGAAAGTGATAGTTTTTATTAATAATCTATTTAATTAATTTGCTATGCTTTAAAAGCATAATGCGTACACTGCTACAGCGTTGTCCTCCATACGTTTACGTCCGTCTCCGTTGCAGGGCGAATACTGTAATGCGGACCAACACGATGATGCGCATGTGTGAACGCTAGGGCATTAATCGCGCGAATATTTCCGACAACACGATGAGCAATGCGAGCGGCAGTATGTAAACGCGGGGTTAGAAATAAAACAGGTGGAATATTATATATTGTGGTGGTGGAGAATCCTTGAACCTCTCATGGCCCTGCGTTGACCTATTATTAGTGTTTATTAATAGTAGATAATATTGTTCTATTGATTTAAGGTTCTGGCGATCGTCGCACTTTGCTTTGTACCTGAGTCGCCACATTGGTTAGTGTCGAAGATGCGGTACGATGATGCAAGAAAGGTATTCACATACACATTATCTTCAATTTAGTATAATGGATGGCTTATTCCCGTCCGCTCCACGATTTTGCTCCCAAGCGCTCCAAGACTAAAATTAAATATTATTGTTATTTTATAAAATCGTTCCCAAGAGCTCCAAAAACTTATGAAAGCTTTTTCCTTCATTACTTCTTATCTCTATACATCAATTCCCAGGAACTCCAAATTATACTACTTAAATTAAAAAAGACTCATATAATACCTACTGTGTTCCCAACAGCTCTAAAACAAAGTATACGGTTAGCAGAATTAAAACAAATTAATACTATAATATTACCTTTTTATTAGATAACGGTAAACATGGGTTTATAAAAAAAAATAACCACGAAGACTAATGCGGGAGCTTCGCTCCGCTCCGCTCCCGCATTAGCCTTCTAACCTAATCTATCCAAGCCGGAATGAGCTTTGGGAACGATTTTTATATTGAAGAATTGGCTTTTTCTTGGAGCTACTGGGAATAATATCTCAAAGTACCTACCTAAACAATATTTTGGAGCTCTAGGGAATGAAAGTGGTAAATGTGGCTTTGTTTATTATTATAATAACATCCTTGGAGCTCCTGGTAATCAATGTATGAAATATGAATTTTAGAGAACAATAGATTTGGAGCGCACGGGAATAAGCCTAATGGATAATAACAACGGGCTCGTTTACCTAGTATGCGAGACCACCAGACCTCGGCAGCAAGAATCCAATTGACAGACATCTAGCTCTACCTTTTCCAAATTCCTGGGTACAGGTACTGCACGAAATCACATAGCTCTTCCCTACTCTGTGTTCGCCCAGTTGTACAAGTATCAGTACAGCTGAAAAGTATCCTTATACCACCGATTGCCAATCTAGTACCTACCTAGTCAAGTAGTTAGTTAAAATGTTGAAAAGATTGTCGAGACTGCACCAAAACCATTTTGAAATATTTCTTGCATAGAACATAATGTCGTGTTTGTTTGCTCATATTATACATTATATGAAGAACCTCACAGTGCAGTATGTATTATGTTGCAGACAGGATAATAAATGTGACATCCATCTCATAAGTTCATCCACAGTAGCAATAGTTCGTTCGACTGTGGTTCATCCATTGAGATAAACAAATACCATACTAACAAATATAAGTATATCAATTGGTTCATCTATGTAATAGGTAATTCCTTGAGTGCTACTTATTTCAGAGCTTGCAATGGTTACGAGGTTGGACAACTGCTAGTGCTGTAGAACAAGAGCTTCAAGATATTCAAGTCTTATATAAAAAAGAAAAGGGTACGGGTTTTAAATTTTTTTCAAAACAATTTTGTGTTCATGTACAGTTGGCAAAGGAGATACGATCGCACCTATACATACCTATTAGTTTATATACTTTATAGTTAAGTGCCAGAGTATCTCTTTTGTCGACTGTAGGTACCTCGAGTTAGCCTCATGATTATAGGCATAGTCACCCCAACAACGCAGCTATTACATCCAAATTGTAGGTTTTGGAACCACGACCACGGGTCTGCTCTCCTTTTTTTCTCTTGATGTGGCTTAACTTGGCTCTAGCGGGATCCAGGAGGAAAGTTGCTCAAAACCTCGTCCGTTAGCATTTGCTCCCGTCTCGAAGATCTTGGTGGGGGCTCCCATGCACATGCACCCCTAAAGTTAAGTTGATTGCTGCACTAAAAAGGTGCCTAGAGAATGCTATAGCTAACCATCAAATCTTTCTTGTATGAAAATTTTCCTCGAAAATTATAGAAGCTGTCACCCGTGACTCCGACCGCGTGGATGTCGTTTATCGCGACCAAACCTTTCATCAAAATCGGTTCAGTGGTTTAGGCGTGAAAGCGTTAAAGACAGGCAGATAGAGTTACTTTTTATATACAGGCATTTATAAAATTATTATGGATATGGATTCCTTACCGGTGATTAATGAATAAAAGCAAATTGTTTTCTAATCAGCGTTACAAATGCATACCTTCCTTATCGCCTGTCGCTACGACTATGTGTATAGGTACTTTGTATTCACCGAGACGATTAGAGACGCTGGAACGGTGACGAATAATGATGTAAGTGCATAATCTTTGTGATATTTTCTGAAGTTTACGCGAATATCACTCATTGAAATAAAACGACTTTATAACGGATTCTATCGCGATTTAGTTACATATTTATTATTATTTACTGTTAGTCCGACGTTCCGGTTACTTTTCAGCAGCCATGGTCAGTATAAGTTTTCTCAAAGTCGTCGCACTAAAAGTAAATTATCTATTTAAATGAAAATGAATTGCAATTCTATTAGTCTCGCTAAAACTCGAGAACGGCTGAATCAATTTGACTAATTTTAGTCTTGAAATATGCGTGGATGTCCAGGGAAGGTTTAAATTGTGAGAAAATAAGGAAAAAGGATCTGAACGCCACGCGGGCGGAAAAAAGTATGACGGGTCAGCTAGTAACAGTCTTCTTCCTCCTAGCGTTAATTCCCAGTCGCATCCGAAGCTTTCAGCTCGGAGTCTGGGGTCCGCTTTTACCAGTCATAGCTACAGATTTGGCTAGACCTCGATATTTTCCGTGAAGCGATTGCCATCTAACCTCCACGACCCAATGTTAACATTAGGCGATATCGAAGCGTTGCAGCTAGACCGTTGTTTTTGGACTTGTTAGGGCACCAACTACCCGTAACGACTGCCATAGATGTTCTTATGGCAACCGGGACCGACGGCTTAACGTGCTCTCCGAGGCACGGCCAGACCAATGCAAATACCCATATTTAACGCTTGTAACAGTAGTAACAAATAAATCGCGATAGAATCCGTTAAATACATACAAACATACATAACCTGTCAAAATCATAACCCTCCTTTGGTTTTGCCGTAGTCGGGTGGTGAAAAAAGTGGTTTTATTTCAATGCATAATCTTTGTTATAATCAGAGTGTTTTTGAAAACCCGCGCGAATCGATACCAAGGCGCGTTATGGTGGACCAGCAACCAGAAGGAATGAACGACATCCACGCGGGTGGAGCCGTGGGCAACAGCTAAGTAGTATAATTTATTATAATAACTAATAGATCGATCAGCAGTCGAACCCTATGACTACGCCACATAGGTCATCGAAGTAGAGGTTGGACGCTCACTAATCGTGTAAGTGTATTTTTAATTAGATTATTTGTTTCAGTTGCGGATGATACTGAAGAAACCTTCACTGAAAAAATGTCACATTATCTGAAGAGAAGTTTTCTTATGCCGTTTTTTATTGTTAGCTTTAGTTTCTTCGTGGGTAACTTCAGTGGCATGACCACTTTACAGGTAAATTTCGCTTTAAAAAACTATTCTCTGTGGTGCCCAGGTTTTACATACTTAGTCTTGTATGTATAGGTAGTGATACTATTTGTTGCATATACTATAGGTATATGTATGAGTGTATGGTGATAATATTTTTGTTTCCATCCATTCACAAGTTTGAAGGTACTCTCGTTCTGGCTCTACCGGTTTGGAAGTTTTTTTAACGTTTATAGAGAATACTTTGACGGTGTTGTGCAAAAATGATCCGACATTGATTTAAATTGTTACTTAATAAGTGATCCAACCTACAAATAACCGTCTTCTGCCAAACATTTTTATGCAAAGTCGTGAGAAAACATAATTTGTAGTAAAACGAGACTGGTTTGGTAACCTTACTCTTCTAAAGTACCTATAAGAGTGTTTTTGGTGGGCCTATCCATTTGCTATTTTTCGCAACAAACCCCCAAACTGATCATAACAACTCGTACCTACCTACTTAGCGTCAGTTAAGTGATTCCATATTCCGCTCCACTTTGAATATTCAGAACTCATGATTTCTAATGCTCTTTATTCAAATGCCCCCAGCATAGCCACGGAATGTTTCTTTGTTGTATTCTGGCGGATTATTGAAACGCGAAATGTGGGGCGCGTATGCCGAAACGAGGGTAAAATGAGCAAAAAAACTGTAAGCGCACACGAACACACCAGATGCACATTTAAGTATTTGCAGGGGACATATACAGGGTGGAAGATTTTAACCTTACCTGGAGGGAAAGTACTTTAAATACTGGAGATAGCTAATTTCACCCAAAGGAAACATTCCTTCATTTTTTAAAAGAAACAAAACTGCATTTATAGTTTTTTGAAAATTCCCTTGCCATGCCCGGTAATCGAACCGACTAAAATCCAGAAAAATAACATCCTGTATTTTCAAAGCATCAATCGATAGTGTCAATCATGAGGATCGAAACTCTCTAATAACATGTAACATGTAACATGTATAAGTATAAGTTAATTTATAATAAATAAATAAAAAAATAATACATAAAAAAATAAAATTTTGTTTTTCCAGACATACGCCGTGTCGATATTCCAGATGCTACAGACACCGATTGACAAGTACTACGCAACGTTAATACTAGGATTGCTCCAGATCATAGGCTCCAGTACATGCGTTCTCCTAGTACATTACACAGGGAAGCGACCATTGACATTCTTCTCCACTGGGGGAGCAGGAGTCTGTTGTATACTAGTCGCATCTTTTGATATCTACATCAAAATGGTATGAACATTATTTTGATATTGATTTACCTTTCCTATTGTTATCTACGTAGTCGCTCTAATTGCCGATTTTTTCGGACAATAGGAGGGCTCTTACATTACCTAAAGGAGCCGTCATACGACTCCCGGCAAGTCTTACCCCGCGTTTACATACTGCCGCTCGCATTGCTCATCGTGTTGCCGGAAATATTCGCGCGATTAATGCTCTAGCGTTCACACACGCGCATCATCGTGTTGGTCCGCATTACAGTATTCGCCCTGCAATGGAGACGGACGTAAACGTCATATTTTCTGATCCCGCTCCCGCTGCATATCTTTAAATTTATCAGAGTTTCTCTACAATATTATGCATGTATCATACATATAAACCTTCCTCTTGAATCACTCTATCTATTAAAAAAACCGCTTCAAAATCCGTTGCGTAGTTTTGAAGATTCAAGCATACATAGCGACGGACAGACAGCGACAGCGACTTTGTTTTATAATATGTAGCGATAGTGATTCAGACAACAAAAGTCAGTTAGTTCTTACAGAGTTGGTAGCACACGTCCATAGCACAGAACAGATAATAGTAGTTACTAGCGTATCCATAGTGTGCTTGTCTGCCACCTAAGTGATGTAAAATTTTTTTGAATGAAAGATAATGAATGAAAGTTACCCTTTCCTATACAGGACAACACATGCAGGACTTAGATGCCACCCGCATACGGTGCAGAATATTCCATCAAGAACCAAGCGGTTCGGTGACTCCTTCTTGTGCCGCACAATTAAGACCTGGAATTCTTTACCAGCTCACGTGTTTCCCTCTTCCTACAGTCCCGGGTCCTTTAAGCGGGGCGTGAAAAAGCACCTGATGAGGCCGTCAAGCTGAGTGCCACCATTGTAGCATGGTACGTGTCTATAATGGTGACCCTCTTTCCAAGACTTTGCCCTCAGCTTACCATCAGGCAAGGCGAAGTCAAATTGACGTGTCCTATATAAAAAAAAAAAGTATAAACTATGTATATCTAATATCGTAGATAACTAGGTCAGGTTAGGTTCTTAAAAATAAAACTATTTTTAACGGGTTCAATCGCAATTTTTTTATTACGTAAATTACACCGTCCACATGACCTTGGCTGCGGAAAACTAAACATAATACCTATAACTACAAATAAATCTATACAATCCGTTAAAAAAATATTTCAGTGCGTGCATTAGCATTCCTGTAAACTTTTGACATGATCAGCTAAGTATCTACTGCGGTACTTTACAATAATGAGTAGTTAATAAATAGAATGAATTATATTAAACACAAACTTGGTTCAAGTTTTCCTTTGTATATTTGTCCAAATGTCCTGTTCATTTTAGCAAAGGTCAGGCAGGGCAGACGTCGTGGGGAAGGGGGCTACGCCAAGATGGCGTAGCCCCGTAGCGTCTTTCTAAGAAAAATAACAATGATATTATAGGTACATAAATACAACACAATAATGTGGAAAGCTTGACTGAGGATAAAAATAACTGAACGACTTCCTGCCTTTGTGACGAACTGCCCCTCTAGACAAGTGGCAATTCGTTGCTCGGCGTATGATGGAATAGAATGACAAATGTATGGGATTTGACGTTTTTGACATTCGTTGACGCCTGTCATATACGTCAAATAGCATACATTTGGCATTCTATTCCATCATACGCCGAGCAACGAATTGCCACTTGTCTAGGGGGGCTGGACGAATAATTTATTTTTTACTTATTTTTTTTATTAATATCTATTTAATATTACATACATACATACATACATACAATCACGCCTTTATCCCCGGAGGGTTAGGCAGAGGTGAATTAACACCCACATTTCACCAATCATTGTATTAGGTCCCACGTAATAGGGGGTGAGCCTATTGCCGTTTTGCGGGCGCTATTGTTGACTCGAGCCATCTATAGGCTGAGTCTGGACTGTATATAATATTTTGTCTGATGTTAAACAGCCCTATCCCTTAGTCGCCTTGTACGACACCGCATGGGAGGAGATGGGGTGGCCCAAATTCTACTCTGCCGGGAACCACGCGGTTAATATTAGTAAGCATAATTATGAGTCTTAATTTTTCCTTAGCCCCTCTAGCTATGCTTAAATGCTTGTTAGGTGTGTGTTCAATTCAGTAATGTAACGGCCAGGGTTCGATCCCGGTAATTCCAACCCCAACTACAAACCCCGGTAAATACAACCTAGATTAGGAAGATAATAATATCAGTAGGTACCTACTTTAATACTAGCACAGTGCACCTTATTTTAAGTACCTATATCAAGTACCAATACCAACATCTTCTTCAAACTTTTATATAAGTAACTAGCTGTTGCCCGCGGCTCCGCCCGCGTGGAATTCTGATCCCGTTCATCGCTGAATATAGCCTATATGTTAATCCAGGGTATAACCTATATACATACCAAATTTCAACCAAATCGGTCCAGCCGTTTATGCGTGAAAGAGTAACAAACATCCACACATCCACACATCCATTCTCACAAACTTTCACATTTATAATATTAGTAGGACTAGCCTTCCGCCCGCGGCTCCGCCCGCCTGCAGCTCGGTTAACGCGACTTTTGCTCATATCTTCGGTTCTACTAAACCGATTGCGATCAAACAAACGTAAGATTTTAAGTCTGAGTAAACCGTTTCTAACAAAAAAAAAACCGCATCAAAATCCGTCCAGTAGTTTTCGCGTCCATCGCGGACAAACAGACAAACAGACAGAAAATTCAAAAAAAATATTTTCGTGTTCAGTATCGTTAACATAACAACATAACCCAAGTTTTAAATATCCCCAATGTACAGACACGACCACTTTACAATTATATAATATTATAGATAACTTGAGAAGTTCGAAAACTAATCAACCCCACGAGCATTCTTAACACGATAGTTTGACCCAACCAGTATAACTAGTGGTATTTTTAGAAGCAAAACGCCCGCGAAATTTTACGCACACGTGCATAATGCATAAGGGTGGATACTTCCGGGGTGGCTAATTAGAGCGAGCGAGGGATTTATCCCCTCGCGGTCCGATGAGCGCACTCGAGTAATCGATCCTCTCTTTTCCTATTTATAACGACACGTGCATTGCTAAGGTATTGACCCCATACTGTGCAAACGATGCTAACGTGCTCAAAGATACAGAGGTCCGATTCAGTAACAATATTTTTTAAAACGCGTGATTTTAAATCGTTGCCTCACCATGTGGATTTGGAATTCTTAAATTACTTATTTAATTTACTCACATAAAATATTTACAACTTTGCCAGAAAAGTCCTGCGCGCATTTATGTCTTTTGAATTAAATCTGTAATTCCGATATGGTATGATTCTAAATTCGGCAGCCATATTGGAGCGTATAAATGCTGTGATTTGTATATCAGACTAAGGAATTGGATGTCACTCCCCAAACCAATAAGAATAAAATAAAATACAACTCCACAAAAAAAGAATATAAGTAACAATGCTACAATAAACTTAAGATTTGGGTCTATAAATTTAGGTTCTACTCTGGGTATCTACACCAGACCCATAAATCTATCTATACTATTATATAATTGTAAAGTGGTCGTGTCTGTACATTGGAGATATTTAAAAAAAACACTTGGGTTATGTTATATTAACGATACTGAACACGAAAATATTTTTTTTTCATTTCCTGTCTGTTTGTCTGTTTGTCCGCGATGGACGCAAAAACTACTGGACGGATTTTGATGCGGTTTTTTTTGTTAGAAAGGGCTTGCTCAGACTTAAAATCTTACGTTTGTTTGATCGCAATCGGTGGAGTAGAACCGAAGATATGAGCCAAGGTCGCGTTAACCGAGATGCACGCGGGCGGAGCCGCGGGCGGAAGGCTAGTTGTTTATAAGTAGATGATTATAGGATCCCCGTTTAATCTCTATGACTTTATATGAGATGATATTCCGAGCCACGAAGCAATACCGCTGCAGCAGAGCTGTGCAGCAGCAGCTGAACGGCACAGCATTCTAATGAATAAATAAACAACAGTACATCACCACGAACAGCGCAACACTGCTGTGCAGAACTGCTGTGTAGTACCTATTGCTGCGCGCTGCAGAGTTTGGAATCATACCTTAATATATCACTTTATGATTATTTTTGTTTTCAAAAATCACGACGAATACCCTCCGCTGACCCTACCTTTCAGTACGTACTAGACTAGGTCACCTACATATACCTACTTATCATATATCATAATGTACTTCTATTGTATTATATTGAATCGATTGTCCACAGTATGGCTTCACAAGTTCGACGGGGACAAACATGACATCACTAGCCCTCAACGTCACGTCGCCGACGGTCCAAGATGAAGTGGTAGGTCATGGTCGATGCTTTACTCGTACCTACTTAGGGTTATCGTAGGAACCGTTGTTGTCACTCCAATGTCCTTATCTGCGGGCTAACTTATTTTATTCTGTTTTCTTAATGTTATCGAGATGAATCCTTTAGGTACTTGAACACCATGTTTACAATATTGGTATTTAGCACATTCATTTATTTACAAGGTTTTTGCAATGTTACAGCCTATATAATACCGGTAAATATGCCGACTTGTTAGTATGTAAAATCTTCAAGGTCAAATTCATTTTGATTTGGCTAATAGGTATGAATTTTATGATAGAGACTATCGTCTGAACGCCCAGAACCGAGATGAAAGCCTGCAACAGAGCTTCATCCGTCAGTCTACCGGTGCAACGGCATTTGTAGCATAGACATGCATCGGGGTAATTTCACGATGCCTAATTTTTTGCTAATTTCGGTGGTATTTTTCAATCATAGGTTTTCCGATGAAAAAAAATTTTAATGTTCTTTTAGAACACTATATACTACTAGATATTCTAAAAGAACTCCATTAAATTTTTTCATCGGAAAACCTATGATTGAAAAATACCACCGAAATTAGCAAAAAATTAGGCATCGTGAAACCCATCGGAGAGTTGAAGATCTGTGCCACGAAGATCTGTGTGCATTAATATAATCATCATCATCATCATCATTTCAGCCATAGGAAGTCCACTGCTGGACATAGGCCTCCCCTATAGATCGCCAATAGGACCGGTTGGAAGCGGCTCGCATTCATATAAAAGTCCCCCTATATTAGTCGTAATGCCCCCTATTATAATGAATGTGAAAAAATCGGAGAGATGATATATTTGTTCATTTATTTTAATACATTTTTTTTTTTTCAGCGGAACCCGTATTCCTGGATGCCCATAACTCTGTTAATGCTTCTGGCTCTCATCTCACATACCGGTCTAAGATTACTTCCATGGATATTAATAGGAGAGGTAATTACTTCTTTCTTTCTACGCAGTCTATCTTCGATTTAAAGTTACTGGCAGCTAAATCATTATATTATATTAGCCTTCCGCCCGCGGCTCCGCCCGCGTGCATCTCGGTTAAAGCGACCTTTGCTCATTATCTTCGGTTCTACTCAACCGATTGCGATCAAACAAATGTAAGATTTTAAGTCTGAGCAAGCCCTTTCTAACAAAAAAAAACCGCATCAAAATCCGTCCAGTAGTTTTTGCGTCCATCGCGGACAAACAGACAAACAGACAGGAAATTCAAAAAAAATATTTTCGTGTGTATATAATAGTATAGATATAGATAATTGTAAAGTGGTCGTGTCTGTACATTGGAGATATTTAAAAAAAAATACTTGGGTTATGTTATGTTAACGATACTGAACACGAAAAATTTTTTTTTAATTTCCTGTCTGTTTGTCTGTTTGTCCGCGATGGACGCAAAAACTACTGGACGGATTTTGATGCGGTTTTTTTTTGTTAGAAAGGGCTTGCTCAGACTTAAAATCTTACGTTTGTTTGATCGCAATCGGTTGAGTAGAACCGAAGATAGGAGCAAAGGTCGCGTTAACCGAAATGCACGCGGGCGGAGCCGCGGGCGGAGCCGCGGGCGGAAGGCTAGTGGTGTATATTATCTCTGTGTCATAGTAAACATATTATCAAATATTTTGTTTAGCCACCTATCTACGAAGTAAGGTATAAACGACTAAATAAATAGATAAGTAGGTACACGTAATGATATCCGTAACGATAAAGATTGTTAGACGTTGAACCATGTCCAAGTTAATATCAACATTATTAGTCGGCGCTAGTTAGTAATAGTAATAATAAAACCCCCAGCTATACCTAGGACCTAACTTATAAACAAAGAAGACAAAATAAGGCCATTATTTTTTCGTAGATATTAAGTTACAGCCTCCGTGGCGTAGCGGTAGTGAACGCGGCCGCTACGCAGGAGGCGCGGGTTCGATCCCCGCTCAGTGCAAATATTTGTGTGAATGAAATATGAATATTTGCATTGGTCTGGTCGTGCCTCGGAGAGCACGTTAAGCCGTCGGTCCCGGTTGCCATGAGAACATCTATGGCAGTCGTTACGGGTAGTTGGAGCCCTCAAAAATCCAAAAACAACGGTCTAACTGCAAAACTTCGATATCGCCTAATGTTAACATTGGGTCGTGGAGGTCAGATGGCAATCGCTTCACGGAAAATATCGAGGTCTAGCCAAATCTGTAGCTATGACTGGTAAAAGCGGACCCGAGACTCCGAGCTGAAAGCTTCGGATGCGACTGGGAATAACGCTAGGAGGAATCCATTAAGTTACACACCTTTAAGGCTACGTTTTGCTTAGAGTTCATTTCTAATGCGATCTGATTTAAGACATAATTTCTGCTGAAGTGTGGTAGCCTGTGGTAGCTATGAAACATTGTGTTACATTATTTTCTTAGGTATGGAATATATCTATATAAACATATATTATGGAACTAACTAAGTTCTAATATTTAGCTATTAAGTACTATAACTAGAATGATATATGTTCAATGTAGAATATGACAATAATAATTTTCATACGGGTTTTTATTAATTTTGAAATGTGTGTAATCTACTTTTTTGTTATTGTTTTAGGGTTCCGTACCTCAAGAGGAAAATAACGGAACCCTCATAGGACCACTTAGTTGTCCGTCTGTCTGTCTGTTTTTTATTAAAAACTTTGGAGCTAACTGTAGGTACCTACAGTCAGAAACGCTGAAATACTAAGTAAATACCTACTAGGTACTGAAGAAAGCTAAACCAGTGAGTAGTAGATTTAAAGATTTAAAGTATGTTTTAGGTATTCAGTGCCAAAACGAGAGCGGGTGGAGCAGGTTTCGCCAGCGCTGTGGGTTACATTTTCGGTTTCTTGTCCAATAAAATGTACATAAACATGGTGGACACCCTATCTATATGGGGTACTTATGGCTTATACGGCATTGTCAGGTGAGAACATTGTTTATATGGATAGTCTAATCTACGGGTTAAAACAAAGTATCAATTTTACAAAATAATATTCGTAGTGGTCATGTCGTTACGCTACCGTCGGCGTCGTGTGCAAAAATTTGTGGGTACTTTGTGAGTTTTGACTTTCGGCTCGGTTACCAACTCGATTACCACTACGAGACCCTAAGTGTATTTCATTGTATTGTTGTATTACAGCTTCATAGGATGCATCGTATTTTATTTCACTCTACCAGAAACAGAGGGGAAAAAACTGAATGATATAGAAAACCATTTTGCTGGCAGAAAAAAGTTAAACAATCAAGTGTACCGTTCACAGGTTTGTTTTTTCACTACTTTTACTGATTTTTCTTTGTTTGCCGTCCGAAAGAAAATTATAATTTCTGCTTGTAATGTTAAAATAATCTAATACCTAATCGAATTTTTGGTGAATGTATATTATGAGTAGGTATGTTCCATACCTACTTAGAAAAAAAACTTGCTTTGAGAGACATACTTATCTACATGTTGTTCTGCCCTGTTGTGTCTGGCCTTCAGTACGTGTGTTCCGGCTAATCCCCAAAGTGGCTGAGTCGATTTTGCTGAAATTTTCACTGACATATCTACCTATGGCTGATGTCATAAGTGGTTACTTAGATTTAGAAGAACTATAGAGATATAGAATAAATACTATTCCACTTCTACGACGTAGTCAGTGCTTTGGACAATTTTTACCCAGGCCATGCCCCGTAGTCCGAGGTCGCCTCAAATCTCCTGCATTTTATTCCTGATTAACGGACATGATTACAATACATGAAGGCTGCCGTGGATGGCGGCCTACCTCTCGCGATTTTTATGCGTGACTCCGCTTATCCACCAGAGCATTTTCATTTCGCTCCTGCTGTGTCTGCCACTCCAGTAGGCACATGCTGTAAGAACATTTCGAACGATCGAACGAACTCGACAGCTGAATCCGCAGTGATATTTCAATATCGCATGCTATTTTGGTGATGTCAGGTTGTCGAGCACATAAACATACATCACACTCATGCTCGACAACGTGACGAAACCAAATTTACAGCATGCAGAATGAAAATATCACCGCGGATTCAGCTGTGGAGTTCGTTCGATCGTTCGAAATGTTCTTACAGCATGTGCCTACAGTGGCCAAACTTCGCAGCTACGCAGCTACGTTAAAATAAGGAGGTAATAATGTTTTTTTTTTCTAACAGAGAAAGCCAAAGACAGAAGAGTCAAGAATGCAAGAATTAAAAGGCACTGCTAATCCCTCTTTTGAAGGAGACAGTTCAAAATTATAGCAATAGTATTGGAAGAAAATGTTTCCCTATATTCTATAACAATAAGAAGCGTATGTGATAAGACCATAATGCGATTAGGAACGTAGGTAATAATGAGCGGCCAAACGCAGTATTGTTAGCCTCTTCTAGACCTTTCTGCTGTGACATTCTATTAGCGATAACGAAGAGGCAATGTTCAGTAATGTTTGACGTTGATTGACTTAATCATTAATGTGACTACAAATATTTAGTGAAATCTAAATGAGTCTTTGTAACTAGAAATAAATGATCTATTAAGTATACTTAAATATTATTATTGTAATCAGCTAAGTGTCAATTGATTCCTTGAAAACTAATTATAAGACTACTAGCTGTCCCGGCGAACTTCGTACCGCCATATTTTTCCCGTTCCCGCTGCACCTACTTTCTCATCCTTTAAACCTTCCCTGGACACCCACGAATATTTCAAGACTAAAATTAGCCAAATCGGTTCAGCCATTCTTGAGTTAAAAAATAACAACGAAAAGTGGCATTGATTTTTATATATTACTAGCTGTCCCGGCGAACTTCGTACCGCCATATTTTTCCCGTTTTCTCACCGTTTAAACCTTCCCTGGACATCCACGAACATTTCAAGACTAAATTTAGCCAAATCGGTTCAGTTGTTCTTGATTTATAAACTATCAACGAAAAGTGGCATTGATTTTTATATATTAGATTAGTTTCGAAGCGACTCCAAACTCCAATAATCACTTGGCCTGGCACAAAGCAGTAGATACTTAAATAGTTTAGTCGAAAAGACAAAATACTTATACACAGGTCTTGACGTTACGGCTGTTGGAATATGTCGATTACGTATCTTCATGCTTCATATTAATTAATGTAGACATAGGTATATAGCGAACCAATGGCTCAGGTCCTGCCGACCTTTCAGCTTCATTTATTAAAGAAGTTGATGAGTTTGTTTGCTTGAATACGCTTATTTACATAATATACAATAAGTACTGACATACTAACATAATATGTATAGGTATATACATATCTATGTGTTACTAGCTGACCCGGCGAACTTTGTATCGCCATATTTTTTTAGCCCGTTTAAACCTTCCCTGGACATCTACGAATATTTCAAGACTAAAATTAGCCAAATCGGTCCAGCCGTTCTCGAGTTTTAGCGAGACTAACGAACAGCAATTGACTTTTATATTATAAGATAATAATTATAATATAATATAAAGATTTATGTGATGAAGCTAGAAAGAAACTAGCTACAAAACATTGATTTATTATCATTATTTAACATACACCGAGGGCAACCTTTTGATTATCATTTATTTTATCAGAGCTCTCGAAAAATAAGTTTGACTTGGTAATGTGCCACGCTTTTTTTAGGGGGAATGACTGATTTAAATGCAACTTCACAACGTTGAATGTAACTATAAATGATTTCGGGTTTATTTGTTGTTTACTTTTTGTCAATATTGTGGTCCCATTCATGAGATTTAAAAGGTCAAGTTTCGCCTTCGTGAACCCGTGGCCCCCTGACACACTGTCTTACATTTTCTGTACGTAATCTCTCCTACACATAGAATGTCACAAAAGCAAGATCTTCCGCACCCTCTATGTTAATGAAGGTCTTTTGTAACCTACAAAGTGTCTCTTTTGTGTATAAATATTGTCTCTAATAAAATCATAGGCATAGGATGGAAAAACTGTATTGAATATTTTTTTTAAAGTGTTCTGTCGTTATAGCACGACACTTTCTTTGTTGTTGTTTCTCTGGGATCTCGTTGGCCAATGAAGTCAATGACTTTAACTTTAAGTATAACTTTTAGGTACTAGACAAACTGCTAAAAACAAAAAATTAGTTGCGCTTCCTGCAGGTCATAAAGGGCCATTTTATTGGAATCGTATTAGGATAATATTTTGTCATGCGGCGTTATTTACACGAGGTTAGAATCTGCTTAGTAAATGACATGAATGATTCTGCTCATAATGAGTGACCATTTGACGAATTTGAATCTATGAGAAGTAGGTACTGGGAATTCATAAAGTTACTCGTTTTAGCGGAATCGCTCATGACATTTTTAGACCGCTGCGCTGGGTGAAGTGCGAATGAATTTTGAAACGTGAAGCACTACATAGCACAGGCACTAGTCGCGGGCACCAACTAAATCTTTAATTTTCTTGTCCATTTTCACAATAAGTAAGTAGATATATTATTTATTCAATAATTATTAGTTATGTAAATTATAATTAATTTTATTATGCAAAAGGCTATATTTATAAATAAATAAAAAACAATAATTAATTGGTAATTAAACATCACCACACCATTCGATCACTCTGGATTGTTTAGATCGCCCTCTGGCCCTTGCTTTTCCTTTTCGTGTTATTCGCGATCATTGCTACGCTACGTGATTATGAATGAGCCTTTAGCGGATACCTACCTACCTAAGTATTTGAATATCAACTGACATTAGGGAATAAAATTATTAGAGGTATTGTAAGTAAGTACCTTGTGATTAATATACATACCTATAGTTAATGTAAATATCAATTTGTTTAATATAATATAGATTGAATTTTCGTTTATTGTTTTATTATTATTTATTTCCCTTTCTATTACTACATACTTACTTATCTATTAGAATTCAGATGTTGCATTCTAGACGTCCGCGTCAGTCCGGATGTGCGAGTCCAGCCCAAAACGTAAAACTCTATAATTTACCTAAAAGGTAGGACCAGATTTTCAAAGGTAACATCCAATAATTTCAGATAAGTTTAGTGTTAGCTACCTACTACTTCTATTCTCACGCCGTCGATTCGACAGAAGAAGAAGACTTATCTGAACTTATTGAATGAAAGTATTTACCTATAATATTTATTATAGGTAAATATTATCATTCATTCTAACACAAATTCTAAAATTTGTAATATTATGTATGTAGGTAGGTACCTACAATTTTTTTTAAAAGTAATTCTATTGCAAATTGCAATATAGTGTTTAAACAGCCTCCGTGACGTAGCGGAAGTGAACGCGACCGCTACGCAGGAGGCGCGGGTTCGATCCCCGCTCAGTGCAAATATTAGTGTGAATGAAATATGAGTATTTGCATTGGTCTGGTCGTGCCTCGGAGAGCCGTCGGTCCCGGTTGCCATATGAGCATCTATGGCAGTCGTTATGGGTAGTTGGAGCCCTAAAAAATTCAAAAACAACGGTCTAGCTGCAAAGCTTCGATATCGCCTAATGTTAAAATTGGGTTGTGGAGGTCAGGTGACCAGCGCTTCACGGAAAATATCGAGGTCTAGCCAAATCCGTAGTAATGACTGGTAAAGCGGACCCCAGACTCCGAGCTGAAAGCTTCGGATGCGACTGGGAAATAACGCTAAAGGCACTTGTCCCACCGCCGGCGAGAAAACGAGTGACTATCGTCTATTTTCTCGCTCAAGAAACGTACAATAAATATACTTTCCGTGTAAATAAAAGAGATGCATATACAAATAGTTGATCGCTGACTGTTCACACTGCCAGTGAGTACTCGCTTTACTAGTTTGTCGCTGCGCGACAAGAGCTATGAAAAATAACATTCGCTCAGCGATACTCGCTAAGCGATCAAAACACGTCGAGAGAGCAACCACCAGTAATTTCTCTACAACCTGGACACTTGGCTACCGCGAGCGAGTGTTGCGAGTAATCGCTAACTTCACTCGCACACTCGCTTAAAGCCGAGCTACAGAACGATCGAAACTACGCACTCGCTCCTCGCTGCTCGCCAACTCGTTTGTAGCTCTAGCTCTACTCGTTACTCGTTCGTCGTTCCCGGTGAGACAACTGCCTTAGAGGAAGAAGATAATGTTTAAACTAAAATAAACTTAATTAGGTACTCGTAATTTATTAAGTTCTATGTAGGTACCTAGGTATATACCCAAGATTGTTGAGGTCACTTGCCTCGTTAAAAAATACAAAAATGTTTTTAGGGAAATTTATTTTTATTTAAGTATTTTTTTACCGATAAATAGAAGTCATTCATCCCATGTAACTTTTGACCCACAATGTATTAATAGTTATCGAAGAAAAATAGTAGGGTAGGATGTTACTGGTACAAACATTGAAAAAAGTAATCCTTTGTCTTTGGTGCATTGCAGAATGCAGTAGAATTTTAATACCATTACAAAAAATATTTACCAAGGAACTAATTCAGAAAGCTATCGTTTGTTTGAGATGGGTCAGGTTAGATACTATTATAGTAGATAATCTAGTAATTACTGGATCCCAATCTGGTGGTACTTTCAGCTATCTACATATTTCCTATCTACAAAATTAAGTTATTGCGAATATATTTTAACCGTGAGTGGCTAGCATCCCGGCTGCATGGCAGAATAATGCGTTGTATAGTGTACCTATGGCCGTCATCATAATTACAGCGTTAAACTTGTTTCCTCTGAGAACTCCGACTTACGGACTCAATTTATTCATCCAGCTGAATTTTGGTAGGATTGTTTAATAGTAGGTACATTATGGTACAAGTGAGTAATGTTGGTGATTACCGCCGAGGCGCGGACGGTAATTATCATACTCACGCGTGGCATACGACGTTTTACAACACACTTGCGAATAAAATAATACTACAATACTAAATAAACAATACTACAAATGAATTCGTTTTCCTATGCGCGCGCATCTAACAATGGCGATCGGCCATATTTAAAAGAATGACGTTTGAATTTAACTTTTTTTACTCTGTTTTTTTTCTGTACTTAATAGAAAAAAAAAAGTTAAGTTTCAGTGAAAATTTTGTTTATTAAGTATACAAGTAAGTATTATGTATAAGTTGAAATTATTTATTGCAATACGAAAATGCATCAAATGACCATACAATAGGCATATTAATTTATTCGTACTATTAAACACGTTCTTTTTTTAACCCCCGATCAAAAAGAGGGGTGTTTTAAGTTTGACTTGTGTATGGGTGTGTGTCAGTCTGTATGTGGCATCATAGCACCCAAACGGCTGAACCGATTTCGATTCTGTTTCTTTTGTTTGAAAGATGGTTTAGTCAAGAGTGTTCTTAGCTATGTTTCATAAAAATAGGTTTAGCCATTTGAAAAATATGAGGAGTGAAAGTGACAATGCAAAATCTAATATTTTCAAATATACCTACCCGTGTTGGGTATCAAATGAAAGGTAATAATTTATACATCACGATACAGCAAGTTTTATGGAAATCGGTTAAACGGTTACCTATAAAAGGCATGATATAAAAAAATTAAATTAAAAATTTAAAAAACCCCCGACCCAGAAATAACCTATAAAAAGTAAAATAATAATATGACCTTATGACCTACCCTAAGTATTGACCCTTTTGTCATTTGTCTCGTCGGGGGACCGCCGTCTGACCGCCAGGGGGTTATAGAGCATACCAAGGTACTTAACGGTCCCCCGACGAGACCAATGACAAAAGGGTCAATACTTAGGGTAGGTCATAATGTAATAGTTGTTATTTTACTTTTTATAGGTTCTTTTTGGGTCAGGGGTTTTTAAATTTTTAATTTTTTTTTTTTTGTATCGAAACTTCTTTAAGAACATAGAAACTTAACCTATAAAATTTAAAAAAGAATCTATAATTCACTTGTGAATAATAGCAATGAATAACTAAAATGAGTCACAGTTTGATAATAGGTGTCATTGCGTGCCTAATTGTGGTGAAATAATAGCAGTTTTATGAGCAGGTGTGTTGTAAAACACCATTATAAACTTAATCTAAAAAGTTCTCATCGATCCGATACCTGGAATTTCTTTTATGCGGGGTCAAAGGCCACAATAACGGGTTTTTGGCGATTTTCAGCAAAACGGTAAGTCTTATCATAATGTATTCGACAAAGTTATATAGGTATTGTGCAGTTATCTATAATAATCCGGTCAAGTCCGAGTCGGGCTCGCGCATTATGGGTTCCTTACGAAACTTGGCTACATCGGATGCAGCGATATTTGAATTATTGGATGTGAAGAACAAATTGAATATCTAACTGAATGCTTAAATAATTTCGCGTTGCCTGCTGAGTTACTTTTGGCGCTTTAGCTGCTTCAATAAAAATGACACATTGTTTGCTGAATTAAATTTGAATTCTTATTGTTGAGACATTTTTGCGGATTTTAACAGCTGCAATCGTTATGATGCCGTTATGTTTATCGTGGTACTATTAAACAGTACCATTGATGGTACGGTGGCAATTTTGATTTGCCGTGGTACCACTGGTACCATTTAGGTCGATGGTAGGTACAATGGTAAACATCATGTATTGATATCCGTGGTACCATTATGTCAATAGTACCAAGGAAAGCATGTGGCGAGGCGGTAGTGAACGCAGCCGCTACGCAGGAGACGCGGGTGCGATCCCCACTCAGTGCAAATATTTATATGCATGAATAATTGGTAACTATATGCAATGGTATGGTTGTGTTAAACCGTTCGTCCCGGTTGTCTTACGAACATCTATTGGTAGACGTTACGGGTAGTTGGAACCCTAAAAAATTTAACAACTGATCTAAGTGCACTGCTTCGATATCGCCCAATATCGCCATTAGGTTGCGGAGTTTAGATTTTTAACCCCCCCCCCCCCCCCCCTCCCATGGTGATACGTGGTGAGGTTTTGGACTACCCCTACGACCCCTAGCCAAAATCACGTGTATTTTTTTATTTATTATTTAGTGCTAGAAAACTGTGATTTTTTCCGAACACCCCCCCCTCCCTTTAAGCCTCACGTGATTAATGGACAGCCCCAAATATCGAAGTCCAGCCAAATCCGCAGTCAGACTGATAAAGCCGATACTCCGATGAGAAAGTTTCGGATGCGACTGCGAATAACGCTATGATGTCGGCTTAAAGAGATTAACTCGCTGGTTTTCAAATATGTTCACTGCTATAAAAATCATTCAAAGCATAGACAATAAATAACTTATAATATGACGGTATCACTAATTTTCTGATAGGTACCCATTCATACGTAGGTACGCCATGATTAAGTAAAATGATATTTTACTCGTGATTAAAAGTGTTCCGTTGAAAAATTTACATGTAGTCTCAATTATGGATAAATCACAAAAAAGAGCCAGAAAAATTGATTTTAATTCTATACCAAATTCTAATACAAATTCTAATCGTTATAATAATAATAACGGAAATGACTATAGGAGTGCAAATCCTCCATTTACGGACAGTGACCCTCTGTGGTCCTCCTTACAATATATAGCGGACCACACTGACTTGTACGATTCCAGCAACTTGGAACAATATGATGACTGCCCGATGTACTGCGCCGCCTGCGCCGCCAACGACCAGGTTGCCTATTACTACATTCACCGAGGTAAGTCACTGCTAAATTTTTCATCATCATTGATACATGTACCTTATCCACCTACAATAACTTTTTATATAATTATTGTCACCTCAATATGACCTCACCTCGCTTCACGATACAGGAATGAGGGTCACCATTACACATATCAATAAGATTAAAATGGCGGCCCTCAGCTTGACGGCTCGGCGCTTTTAATGTTCTAATTTCTAATAAATTGCGACAATATAATGGTAAACCTATCTAAAGGCCGCTTTCCACGATCCGCAATTTTACAGACGAGACGCGTGCGCGATTTCGCGACTCACAAACCGTGGAAAAAGACTCGTCCGTGATACTACAGACACGTGTGTCTTAGTAACTAAATGCGTCAGTGGCTGCGTCCGCGTCTGAGACACCTCGCACCGTGGAACTCGGTGTAATAGGTACATACACATGTATCACAATATCTAATACTCGTACTAGAAGAACAATGTAATATAAAACTTCAGTGCAACAGAATAATTATTCCTATTTCCGTTACCATTTAGGAACAATATGTAAAAATTGAAAATATTTTATTTTGAGACATTCTACACAGTTCTATCTAGACCTATAGTACCTAAACATAGCTTAACTAGCTTGTGTTGCGGAATCTAGAATGTGGATAAACATACATAGATAATTTGAATTTTATAAATATATACCTACATAAATTATATATAGAAACACCTAGACCAAAGCAAGTAAACATATTTATGCATACGAATATTTGCACTAAGCGGGAATCGAGCGCGCGCCTCTTGCGTAGCAGTCTACTGCTACGCCACAGAGACCGAAACAGAATGACAACAACGGAAGACTAGAAAAATAAAAGTCTTTCATTACACTCTTCCCAAAGTTTTAGGTAGTAACTAAATACGTATTAGGTTATTACCTCTGGGCAATAATCTGTAATATAATATCTGTAATACCATTTTGTTAGTTAGTTGTTTGTTAGTTCATGGGACAAAAATGATTTTTCGACGAAAAGTTAATAGTTATGGAAAGTGTTGCAAAAATCGTTCATGGAACAAATTGAGTGTCGGTAAACTGTTGCAAACTCGTTAAAAGTAGCGCGTGTGCTCTAGCCCTAACTGATGAATGTGGAGTATCAAAATCCGAAATTTTGGCGGGTAGTTCAATGAAGTGCAGAAACAGAAATGCATAGGTATCTAGTGAATTAAATAATGCTTCAAGCGAAATGAAATCGAAAAATTACATAAGTGTAGTTAGTAGCTACCACATTATGATACCTATAAAAATAAAACATGTGCCTAACGTATCGTACCTATAAAGGGCGCATCATTGTTTTTATGTTGACACTTTAGGAACTTAGGACTTTTTGAAGGTGCTCATGCCTATTTGTCAGCTGATATCCTTTATGAGTTTGAAATTGAAGGCATGGTATCAGATTAGGCACCTATTCACCCATATAAGTTGCACTTACAATAATAATAATAATAATTAACTTCCACCTAAATCGTAATCGTTGGTAAGTTAATTCAAAAAACCAATTCGAAAGGAAATAACTTAACTTATGTAAATACTAGCGGCGGCGTCGAATTCTGACCCCGTTGATCGCTGATATTATACAGCCTTAATAGCCTATGTGTTAATCTGATGTTTTTTAAGCTAAGTATATTATTGTAAAGTTTCATTATAATTCCATTCAGTATATATTTCAGTATATCCAGACATCCATCCATACTTACAAACTTTCGCAAAAAGCGAAAATTGCGGTTTATGACGTATTAAAAAAAACTAACCAATTTTCGGTGGCAGTTTGCATCATATATTTTTTTTAGATTTATCATTCTCTTATTTTAGAAGTTAGAGGGAGAGGAAGGGGGGGAGGGGGCACACATTTTTCCACTTTGGAAGTGTCTCTTGCGCAAAATATACAGTTTAGCAAAAAAAATATGTTAGAAACCTCAATAGCATTTTTAAAGACCTATCTATAGATGGCACACGTATGTGCTTGATGAAAAAAACATTTTTGAGTTTCAGTTCCTCTGAGTATGGGGACCCCCAAAATTTAATGCTTTTTTTTTCTATTTTTGTGAGAAATTCTTCATGCGGTTCACAGAATACATCTACTTACCAAGTTTCAACAGCATAGGCCTTATAGTTTTGGAGTAAAGTGGCTAGACAGACAGACATGACGAATCTATAAGGGTTCCGTTTTTTTGCCATTTGGCTACGGAACCCTAATATTAGTAGGATATTCTTTGAAAAATAAATTAGAAAAACCTGCTAGTTGTTTGATTAAAGAAAAGTGTTAGTACCAAATAGGTTACCAAGTAGGTAGTTACCGTTAGAAGGTGCTCGGTCTGAAACCTCCACGCATTGCACCCTGGGCAACGGAGACAGCTGCAGCAGTAGGTACTTAGGTACGGTTATTTCTAACAGTTACAGCTACGGTTACACATTTTTTTGTTATGTTAAATTATCACGAATAAAGTAACAATGGTCTACCGATAAAACATAATAATAGGTTGATGAAACGAATATTCGCATTCGCATTCGCAATTGCGAATATTCGCATGCTTTTGCCACATTCGCATTAGCATTCGCAAAAACCTTGCGAATGTTTTGCGAATGTTATCAGTAAAAAAAAATTAAGGATGATTAGTAGGTTAATAAAATCAAAATCCATCATAGTTAGGGGAGCCGACGATACTAAGTTCGCTACCTTCCCACGTCCCATGTTAGGCTTAAATTATCAGATTAGCAGAATTGACACTAGTTAGTTAGTAACTAATCTCCCCTATCTTAATTTGATGCGTACTTTCTGACGCGCTTGAACTAATTGCGAATTGCGAACGCTTTAGGGGAAGCGTAGGAGACAACTTACTCGTATTAATTTTATGTTTTATAATGCAAGGGAAAGTAACTCAAGCACATTATTAGTCTTCATTTTATCATTTGGTATTATTTATTGTCAATAAAATCAAACCAATTAGCCTATTGCAGTCGACTGCTGGACATAAGCCTCTCCCAATATGCGCCACGTTGGCCGATCCTCCGCTTTCCGCATCCAGTCCGTCCCAGCCACCCTTCGTAGGTCGTCAGTCCACCTGGCAAGGGGGTGTCCCACCTTCCGTTTTCCTTCTCGCGGTTTCCACTCTAGGACTCGTC
This sequence comes from Eilema depressum, assembly GCA_914767945.1. Classification (NCBI taxonomy): domain Eukaryota; kingdom Metazoa; phylum Arthropoda; class Insecta; order Lepidoptera; family Erebidae; genus Eilema; species Eilema depressum. The sequence continues at coordinate 43,009,204 of OU612012.1, read as the reverse complement.
TGCGCCAACAGCCATCAGTCCTTCTACAGATGTGGCCAGCCCACTGCCACTTCAGCTTGCTTATTCTGCGAGCTATGTCGGCAACTTTGGTTCTATGTATGTCGGATGACTACGTTGCGAATTCTATTCTTCAAAGAAACTCCAAGCATAGCCTGTGCCATGCTCCATAGCCGCTACGCAACTTTTAGGTCGTGGACTTACCCCACCTCCAGTAGCCACGTTTCGGCACCGTAAGTCTTATCAGGCAAGACGCACTGGTCGAAATCCTTTATTTTGGGGCTTGCTGTAGGGGCGAGGAAAAAACCCGACGTAATTTGGCAAATGCTGCCCAGTGCCCACCCCAGTTGGATTCTCCTGGCTATCTCACTCTCGAGGTTTTTTTACCGAGCTGGATAGCCTGCCCCAGGTAGACATATTTTTGACATATTTTTGAACAACTTCGAGTGTCGCACCTTCGATGTCAATCGTTCTCGGTGCAACATGTTCGTTGAACAAAATGTTGGTCTTATCCAAGTTTACACCGAGGCCGACGTGTCGAGAAGCCCCATTCAGGCTGTGCAGCATTTCGCCCAGTTGTTCCAGCGAATGTTATGACGATGTCGTCGGCGAACCGAAGATGCGAGATGTACTCGCCGTTGATGTTGATGTTCCAGTTCAATCTAGAGTCTTGAGGACGTCCTTCAATGCGTTGGTGAATAGTTTGGGAGATATAATAACTCCCTGTCTCACTTCACGCTGGAGGCTAATGAGTTTCGTCTTCTGGTGTTGGAGCTGGTCGAACATTGTGGTAGTGTCATACAAGCATTTCAGCACTTTGATGTATCGCCAATCGACAGGACACCGCTGCAGGCCGTCCAACACTGCCCAGGTTTCGATAGAGTCGAAGGCTTTTTCGTAGTTCACAAACGCCATACAAAGCGGCTGATTGTACTCTTGCGTCTTTTCTACAATCTGCCGAACAGTATGGATGTGGTCCACAATGCTATAGTATAGGTAGTCTTTTCGAAACCCGGCTTGCTCAGGTGGCTGGAACTCGTCGAGATTACCCGAGAGGCGATTTGTGACGACTCTCGAGAACAAATTGTAGACATGACTCAGGAGTCAGATGGGACTATAATTCTTCAGTAAAGTCTTATCGCCTTTTTTGAAGAACAGTACCACCGCACTTCCGCTCCATGCCCTTGGTGTTAACCCTTGCTGGATGACGGAATTAAAGATATTTATTGATTATGTTGCTTTTAATTAATCTTGATAATTAAATTTTCATTAGAAGTTACCTTAAGTTTTTAATTTTGTGTAATCTTAGAGTATACATATATAGAGCGCGCAAATTCTCGGTACCAAATACAAACAAACGCATCTCGAGAATGCATCAATTGCTCCCAAATTTGAGCAAAAACTGAACATTCGCATTCGCATTCGCGAATGTCCAAAAAATTACATTCGTTACATCACTAAGGTATATTAATAACAGATAATTATCTTACCTACACTTCCAGGAGCTTTATTGTCGGCTTGTCATGAAATTTGGGGCGGGGATTACGGCAAGTGCCACCATCTCGATTTCTATTGGCTAATGAGTTCATAAAAGAAAATAAGACGTTTTTCCTCTAGTCTGCCAAGTAAACAAATATAGCGTAGTTGTCTCCCTGCGCTACTTAGTTTGGCTCCGTACTTTGGTACATGATTTTAGACTACATGTAAAACATGATACCTACTTGTCTTCACAATGACTGATAGTAAAAGGTCAATTGAAAATTTTATTTGGAAAAATTTTCGCTCAATGAGACGAAATAGCGCGGTGTGTCCTTTGTGTGGTAAGAAATTCTGGCGAAAAGATCTTAAGAATAATTTGTTAAATGATCACATTATGGACAAGCATCCAGAGGAATATGTTGTATTGATGAGTCCTAATAACATGAAAAGAGATATGAAAAAAAAATGCTGCAAGAAAGTACGTTCGAACGAACATTCTGATACTCCGTCCAGAAAATCAGGTACGTTTACTTTATTTTGAAATTAGGAAGGCTCTAAATTTTGAAATTAATAACTTGAATACTTTAGTAGAGTGATGGTAAAGTACAGCTGCTCCCGGCTACCGCCGGCCCGCGAAAGCATTTTTTCCGGCCCGCCGACTGTCCTACGACACGAATAGCCGCTGTATGGTCCACTATAATTATATTTTGACGGGCCAGAAGTAGGTAATAATAGTAAGTAGATTCTGGTGTCAAAGTAGCTGCTTGAGAGCCGCCTGTACCTCCCATTGGTCGACATCGGGTATCTCCAAGGTATAATGGTGGTTTAGTGCGGTTCTATGGTCTTCATCGCTGTGCATTTTTCCTACAATTCTGGCCCTCCTCTGAATTTTGTGAAATTTTGTACCCCCCATTAAGATAGTTTTCCCACCACTACTTTAGAATGATTTAATTATTTAAAAAAAAATCGGATGTCTAATATCTACTAATATTATAAAGCTTATTCGTTTGGTTGAACGTGCGGTAGGTTCGAATTGAAAAATTATTTTTATATTGAATAATCCGTTTATCCAGGAAGTCTACAGGCTATATTATTTAATAAATAGCCTGTAGACTTACGCTACTAGGTACCTACTCAAGAAAGCGGAGCAGTAATTATTATTGCGGCAGTTTTTATTACGTTATTTGAAAATTAATAAATTGTGGGCATATTTTATAAGAATATTATACTTACATTTTTTGCTTCTAAAATTAATTTTTAGGTCCGTACCTGATTTTTGTTTCATTTTGAGGTCCGATTCACAATTCAAAGTTTTTGCAATAAGTGCGTAATTTTAGTTATAAGTGAAAAAGTAAACGAAATTTAGAAGACTAGGTAGGTATATTTTTTATTACATATTCTGATAATTTAATAGGGGGTCTTTTGTTATAAGTAAGTCTTTACCAATTCCAAGTGAAGGATTAAAATATCCCTACACAGTTTTGAATTGCGTAGGTATAGGATATTATGGTGTATGGGGGTTGCGGGCTTTCGAAGTATATCACGGACGAAGCGGGGGCGGGTCTGCTAGTTGTGAAGTATAACTATTATAAGTAGGTAGCATAATGTAGGTTAGCCTATTTGTTTTACTATCAGTTTTTCTTGCACTTACTCACGCAGAAACAGTATCCATTAGCCAACTATAATTTCGGGTTTAAAAAGCGAATCCGACAGAAACAGTGGCCGAGGTCAGTCCAGAAGCTTGACGAGGTGTGCATGCTCTTTGAAAGAGAACATTGCAAGACGCCTTGTCGAGCACCTCTTTAGAGCCCGACCTGGCGGGTGGTCAATATGAATTCCGCCAGAGGACTCGCGGTTGGCGGTGTCTTTGGACATCGCCAACGCGTTCAACATTTTACCCTAGAGTTGCATTAGTGAGACGCTCATGTATCACTAAGTGCCTCTCCACCCTTGCCGCATAGTCCGTGTACCCGATGGAGAGAGCCGTCATCTACGCAACTACAAGAGATGTCGTACGGTTTTCCACAGGGATTGGTTCGGTGAGCTCAAGGACGGTGTCACCGTCACGTACTATGCGGATGACACGCTAGTAACAGTAACGGCATGTGTTGCTACACACCGCGAAGCGACCCTTTTTTTATCGTGGCACAAATCCCCACGAATACCTACCCCGCCGGAGAGGACTCGAACCGACTAAATGTACGCCGTCTGTGCGCACGGGTGATTCGGGCAGTATCTGCATTGGATCTTGGATCAGGAAAGAGCCTACGTCCGAGTGGCTTCATTGCGGCCACGCCCAAGTCTTAGCTTCCATCCCGCCCCCATGTCCCTGTGGAGCCGGGATCTCACGGCCTGAATTTCTTCAGGCTCGGGATCGTGTCCTCGCCCCTGCACCGGGGTTATTCCCAGTAGCCCCCACTGTCGGCGCCACCACTGGTGACAAATGGGATTTGTTTCCAAAAAATGTCCCACTTGCCACCACTGGTGGCGTCACCAGTGGTGGCAACTGGGAATGGTCACTCTTTTTGTTCCCAGTTGCCACCAGTGGTGACAGATGGGAAAAATCATTTGATAAGCCCCCAGTGTAGTGACGTCGGACTAGTGGAGTTAGAACTGAAATATAGTGAATAGTGATAGTGGCCGTTCTTTACATTACGAGGTTAAGTAAAATTAGCTGGGTCGGGTTTTGTATGGGTGGCCGTTCTTCACATTACGAGGTTAAGCTTAATTTTTGTGTCAACTTTTTTCTCGTGATATAGTTCACTCGGATACCACCCCCGTCGGCCATCAGGAGTGGTAATGTTGGACTCGGACCCACTAAAAACGCATACCGTCGCGGGTCTTCACTTGCTGGGGTGGAAAATTACCTAGGGCATATTCCGCGCTCCCCGGCTGACCCTAGGCCATCTACGATTTTAAGATAGCCCCCCTTAGAAGTGGGACGCACGGTGTCCCTAGAACGGAACCCTTATAGATTCGTCATGTCTGTCCGTCCGTCTGTCTGTCTGTCCGTCCGTATGTCACAGCCACTTTTCTCCGAAAGTATAAGCCTATGCTGTTGAAACTTAGTAAGTAGATGTATTCTGTGAACCGAATTAAGAATTTTACACAAAAATACAAAAAAAGGGTTAAACTTTGGGGGTCCCCATACTTTAACTTAATTTTTTTTTCATCTAAACAATACGTATGGGGTAGATAGGTCTTTAAAAATGCTATTGAGATTTCTAATATAATTTATTTCTAAACTGAATAGTTTGCGCGAGAGACACTTCCAAAGTAGAAAAATGTGTACCCCCCGCCCCTCTAACTTCTAAAATAAGAGAATGATAAATCTAAAAAAATATATGATGTACATTGTCATGCAAACTTCCACCAAAAATTGGTTCGGACGAGATCCAGTAAGTAGTTTTTTTTTAATACGTCATAAACCGCAATTTTCGCCTTTGCTGCTACGGAACCCTTCATGGGCTAGTCCGAGATAAAAATGGTCATTGTGGGCTACCCTTAAGGTCCAACCCCACCTAACGGACGGCATCGGAACGGATTTTACAATCTTTAAACAAAATTAAATCTTATTATCACAGTGTTTGAAGTTTATATTACCAAGTCACGCACAACAGCTTGACAGTGACGTGCGGCGGCATGACGCCCGTCAAGCTGTCATGGGCCGATGCCGTCCGTTTGGTGGGGTTGGACCTTTATTAGATAGATAGACTTTTATGTAGAACTTTCAAAGTTATACATTGCCACAGTAAATTATTTTGTTCTTTTATATCTTTAATAGTTTTCGCAGCGCACGCGATGTAAGGAATTTTTTAGGTCATTTTTTTGCACCTTATTGAAGTTTTAGTAAGAATCCCAAATTTTTGAAAATGTAATTTACCCTACGTTAGTCAGTGATAGTGCAGCTTTCTAATAGTACTAGAATTTTCGAAATCGGTTCAATGGTTTTTGAGTTTATTCGAATACAATAATACAAATCTTTCCTCTTTATAATATTAGTAAAGATGATTAGATTAACACGTAATGCTTAACCTCGTAATGTAAAGAACGGCCACCCATCCAAAACCTGAGCCAGACAATTAAGCTTAACCTCGTAATGTGAAGAACGGCCACCCATCTAAAGCCCGACCTAGTCAATTTTATTTAACCTCGTAATGTAAAGAACGGCCACCCATCCCAAACCCGATCCAGCTAATTTTACTTAACCTCGAATGTAAAGAACGCCCACCCATCCCAAACCCGACCCAGCTATTTCTACTTAACCTCGTAATGTAAAGAACGGCCACTATCACTATTCACTATATTTCAGTTCTAACTCCACTAGTCCGACGTCACTACACTGGGGGCTTAACAAATGATTTTTCCCATCTGTCACCACTGGTGGCAACTGGGAACAAAAAGAGTAACCATTCCCAGTTGCCACCACTGGTGACGCCACCAGTGGTGGCAAGTGGGACATTTTTTGGAAACAAATCCCATTTGTCACCAGTGGTGGCGTCGACAGTGGGGGCTACTGGGAATAACCCCTGCACCGCATTTCGGGACCGATATAGCGTCGAAAGGGTTCTCGCTTCCAGGACCCACGTTGGCAATCATCGCGAAGCGACCCTGAGAGGCACGACCGCGGTCGCCCAAGTCGTGGAACGGATCCGGCGGCTGGGTCTTGAGATGGTTCTGTATAAAACCGAGGTCATTTTTTTTACGGACCTCAGCGCGCGCCACCTGGGCAAACAACCTCATAGTGGGAGGCACTCCCGTCGGCATCAAGCCCCATACCAGGCCACGCTCACTCTATGTACTTGCGCGCTCTCGCCGCCGGTCGCCGACGGTCCTCGGTCGTCAGTCGGGCTGTCGCTAGCGGCTAGCCGCGCGTGCACACGCGCGTAATAAAGTACCTAAGGTTTGGTTATATTATTACGTTTCAATCTTTTTGTTTGTTGAGTCTTTTTGTTTGTTATTAATATAATTAATACTCAATCTATGATGCTATTATGAAAGCATATCACGGATGCGAATCTAACAAATCAAATAAAAATCTTACTTCTGCTTGCCTGTTAATGAAGAACGGCAAGTACCTAGGTACTTACTTAATAAGTGTAATTACATTCGTTAAGTTACTGTAGGTACCTACCTATAACAATATTTAATATACATAGGTAGGTACATATCTTGTACAAAGTAATATAGGTACCTACCTACCCACTTCGCTACCTACTATACGGAAAGACTTAAAAAATGTTGGATTCAGTACTTAGTCTATTCAGTAACAGATTGGTTGTTACAAGATGTAGTTATCTGACCTAGTACCTACTTATAGCTAACGGCTCGGGTTCAGTCTTAACACTTAAATGCAATCATAAATAAAAAATTGTAAGTACTCGTAGGATGGTATCGCGAGGCGATCAGCGACCGGCGATGGCCGCCGCCGCCCGCACCGCTCTGTCGCGGGCTGGCGTTTGACTCTCGTGTCTCGTGTACTTGTGTAGGTATAATTGTCGGTGCGTTACCTCTACTGCATTGTTTGCGTTCAGACCAAATATATAATAATCGCCACTGTGCACTGAGAATAGTAGTTTATCTAAGGCCTTGTCTAAGCTTACCTACTCTTGAGTTGCTGACCGGTAGGATTGTGATTGAGATGAAATACATATTGACCGAATGTCCAATAATATTCGGCTATTATTCGATATTCGATGAATAGGTGAGAAAAATGTCAAACTATTGTAAACTAGTGTAAAGCCTTTATTAAGCGAGGCAACTCTAGCGTCATTATACGTAACTACGAGGACGACGCCGAACGACTGCAAAGTAATAATAACCGTATGGCTGTCTGTTAAGATACATATTCGTATGAAGGTGGTTGATCACGTGGACTTGTAGGCACTTATCTGAGTTGGATCGTTAATTTTCCAGGCAGTGAGTTATCTGTTCCAACTATTAGGTAATCTGTGCCCATACGAAATACTTGACTCGTGCTCAATGGCCGATGAGCCTTCGGAATGGTTTGCCGAAGTCTGGCCCCCGATCTGAAGGCCGCAGCTGCCACTCTGGTGGGGCTGCTACCCAACTTGAAGGGGCCAGAAGATGGCGGTAAGGCACATTATGGAGGACTGGCTAAAGAGGCCTCACGGGTACCTCTCGTATCGGCTGACACCGGTGATCACCGGACACGTGTGAAAATTAATAATGTAATAGGAGGTGTATGTATATGTATACGGTATACCCCTGACAAAAGATTCTTACATATACATACATAACCATCATAGACCCACATACACATAGGTATATGAAATACACATACCTACCTATGTATACTGGGTGATTTTATATAGTCGTTTCGGATAAAAAGATTTTGGGCACAGTTTCGTTTGCAAAATCGTCTGAAAGTATTTATGTTGGCGAGAAAAAAATAGTTATTTGTTATACAAGAGTGCAAAGTTGCTTTTTAACCGCGTGCTCAGTTTTGATGACCGAGCAAGCGAAAGATTCTAAATTCATAAATTAGAATCTTGAGCGTTAGCGAGGGAATCAAAAGAGCACAAGGTGAAAAATCTTTGCACTCGAGTGCAACACGTAACTTTTCATCCCACCTCAGCGAGGAAATAATGAAATGCTTCTTCTTCATCCTAGCGTTAATTCCCAGTCGCATCGAAAGCTTTCACCTTGGAGCCCGGGGTCCGCTTTACCAGTCTTAACTGCGGATTTAGCTGGAGCTCGATATTTTCCGTGAAGCGACTGCCATCTGACCTCCACAACCCAATGGTGACATTAGGCGATATCGAAGCATTGCAGCTAGACCGTTGTTGTTGAACTCTTTAGGGCTCCAATTGCCCGTAACGACTGCTATAGATGTTCGTATGGCAACCGAGACCGACGGCTTAACGTGCTCTCAGAGGCACGACCAGACCAACGCAAATACCCACATTCATGCATACAAATATTTGCACTGAGTGGGGATCGAACCCGCGCCTCCTGCGTAGCGGCCGCGTTCACTACCGCTATGCCACGGAGACTGTATAATGTGTAAATGAAATGCAAACAATAAAAAATCAACAACAATGTTCAACAATATGACGTGAAAAGAAAATAATGCGCGCAAAGCAATTTTTTTAAAAAGAAGTAGATAAGTACTACACCAAGGAGGTTCCGACTGTTCCGAGTTGGAGTTTTTCATAAATTAAAAAAAAGTTGTATGATAAATTCGGCACCATAGAGGTAGAAGTAAATAGGTTTAGTGATGTCTTGAGTTCACAAACCTAGTGCACACGATGTTCTAAATTCAAATTTACTTTATCCTCTAGACTATTACTTTACTCTATGCTATAGACTAGAGGATAAAAACGACTTTTGCACTCAGATATTGAAGAGCAAAAATAGTCTTTCCGAGATGGTGGGATGAAAAACCTTTTTTTATAATGTATGGGAATAATGTAGATACAGGTGAAAGGCATGCTGTATGAGGGTCGTAAAAAAAGTTATTTTTTCGCCAAAATAATACTTCCAGACGATTTTGCTAATGAAACTGTCCCTAAAATCTTTTTATATCCGAAACGACTATAAAATCACCCAATATAGATAAATATACATACATGCATGTATCTGTATGTTATGTACATCTGTATGTACAGGGATAGATACATCTACATACATATAAATACATATTATTCTGTTATTTTTGAAAGAGAAAGTACCTAAGTATAAATAAAATCACCCAGTATAGATAGACAGATAAATATACATACATGCATGTATCTGTATGTTATGTACATCTGTATGTACAGGGATAGATACATCTACATACATATAAATACATATTATTCTGTTATTTTTGAAAGAGAAAGTACCTATAAATAAAATCACCCAGTATAGATAGATAGATAAATATACATAGGTACATGCATATATCTGTAGTATGTTATGTACATCTGTATGTACAGGGATAGATACATCTACATACATATAAATACATATTATTCTGTTATTGTTGAAAGAGAAAGTACCTATAAATAAAATCACCCAGTATAGATAGATATATAAATATACATACATGCATATATCTGTAGTATGTTATGTACATCTGTATGTACAGGGATAGATACATACATATAAATACATATTATTCTGTTATTTTTGAAAGAGAAAGTACCTATAAATAAAATCACCCAGTATAGATAGACAGATAAATATACATACATGCATGTATCTGGTTATGTACATGTACAGGGATAGATACATCTACATACATATAAATACATATTATTCTGTTATTTTTGAAAGAGAAAGTACCTATAAATAAAATCACCCAGTATAGATAGATAGATAAATATACATAGGTACATGCACATATCTGTAGTATGTTATGTACATCTGTATGTACAGGGATAGATACATCTACATACATATAAATACATATTATACTGTTATTTTTTAGTCTCTCGTTCGTTTTTTAACCTCCGACAAAAAAGAGGGGTGTTATAAGTTTGACGTGTGTATGGGTGTGTGGTGTGTCAGTCTGTCTGTGGCATCGTAGCTCCCAAACGGCTGAACCGATTAAGATTCTGTTTCTTTTGTTTGAAAGATGGTTTAGTCGAGAGTGTTCTTAGCTATGTTTCATAAAAATCGGTTTAGCCATTTGAAAAATATGAATAGTGAAAGTGGCAATGCAAAATCTAATATTTTTAAATATACCCGTGTTGGGTATCAAATGAAAGGTAATAATTTATACATCACGATACAGTTTTATGGAAATCGGTTAAGCGGTTACCTATAAAAAGCATGAAATAATAATAATTACCCAAAAAGAACCTATAAAAAGTAAAATAATAACTATTACATTATGACCTACCCTAAGTATTGACCCTTTTGTCATTTGTCTCGTCGGGGGACCGCCGTCTGACCGTCAAGAGGGTACAGATAGAGTATACCAAGGTACTTAGACTTATTGCTTAAATGTTAAGAATGGTCACCCATCCTAAAACTGACCTGGCTGGTATTGATTAACCAAGAAAAGAAAAGAATGGTCACCTATTCTAAGGCTAACCTGACTAGTATTGCTTAACTTTGAAATGCGTTCACTGACTCCTAAACTGAATTCCGACAAATCCTTCTACGACAAGATTTTACTTCGACAACTTAAAACTCCGATAGGTACGACACAATTTCGACAATATTTTTGATTGAAACAACTCAATCCCGATATTATGTATATCAGTGGTATCCATCCGGAACAGAATATAAATGTGATATTAAAGAAATCAATCAATTAATTAGCCTACTGCAGTCCACTGCTGGACATAGGCCTGTCCCAATACGCGCCACGTTTGCCGATCCTCCGCCTTCCGCGTCCAGTAATAAAAGAAATACCACGTGGTATTAGAAAAATGGTAAGTACGATCAGAATAAATCGAAAAATGTACAAAAATATTAAAAAATGTCTCTTGGCATTGATTTTAGTTTTATTGGATTCGATACCTTATGCTGTGTTAACGATATTGTAACATGAATGTAAATACTTGTTGTAGTGGTGTGTTGGATAATAAGAGAATTACTTTGAATATTTTGTGATGGACGAACAGGGGGCCGCAAATCTAGAAAAGATTTGACCGTTTAGGAGGTGACAAATCTAGGGAAGATTTGACATCCAAGGGGTGGCTAATCTTAGGGAACCCTTGACGTCTAGGGGTCGGCAAATCTAGGGGAAATACTTGAAGTCCAGGGGGCGGCAAATCTAGCGAAGATTTGTTGGCCAACCCCAAGCTTAAATGCAACCCTGGATTAAATTTAAGATACTTGCAATAGCATTCTGCTTAAACTTGCCCGCCAAAGCCAAACTCACTACCTTACCTACTCCCGATATTTTGTGATGGTCATGAATATTGCCAATAATTATCCTCTAATCCGCCAATAATTGTTTATTACCTGACTGTCGGATGTTGAGTTAAACTTTAATATAATATGATCTATCAATTCATATTTAACTAGTACATACTTACCAGTTTAATGTTCTGAGTTCAGTTCAGCTGAATATAAGTTTAAAATTCCTCGAATTTTCCCCATTATAGGATTTATAGGGACTCTTCTCACAAATTCCCCATAATTTGGTGTATTCCGCACAGAACAGATGCTGACGATAACATAAAGCTACGTCCCCACAACATGCTTATGATTTTTGGTACTATGGTTGCTTTGCTTTTGAAATGGAAAACATCGCATTCGCAATCGCAATATTTGACCAGTGTTGCCATATCGTGTTATATGCATAGGAGTCCATTACACGGTAGGTTTTGCTGTCAGTTTAACCATCAATCATGCCGTGATTGACCAATAACATAACGTCTAATAACCGATTGACCAATAACATTCATGATTGACGGCATGATGCATGACGCTTGCATAAGAGCTCCATTCCACGGTAGGTTTTGCCATGGTTTAATCATCAATCACGCCATGGTTGACCAATAACATAACGTCTAATAACCGATTGACCACTTAAAATCCCTACCTACCTAAAATCCCATCTCCATCTACTCGGTTCTAATCATGATAAAAATCTACGCTCCACTAACAATCTTCTTCTCCACTGTCCCACTCACACTTCAAGCCTCGTCCACTCCTCGTTCTCTGTTCAATCCATTCTCCTTTGGAACGCCCTTCCCCTAGAAGTCAGGATGTCTCCAAATCGCTCTATACTTAGAAACAGAGTACGGCAGCTCTACAACGAACCATAGGCGGAATAACACTCATAAGATTTTTCGTATTCCCGTATGTATATGTGTATATAATGTATGTATGTATGTTTATTATATATTATTATAAGTATATTCTTTGCTAGCTTATTTATATATATAATATACATATTTATATAATTATGTATTAATATGTTTATCGTTTATATGACACCTAATATTTATATCGTACTAGATCAACATCTCTCAATATTTTCAAGCACCTACCTTAACAATACTCTGCATCACCCTAAGGTTGACTGGTAGAAAATGCCCATGGCATTAAGTCCGCCTTTGTACATCTTATTTGTGCAATAAAGAATAAAATAAAAAAATAAATAAATAGATTGACGGCATGATGCATGACGCATGAATAAGCGTGTAATGGACCCCTAAGCGTGTAATGGACCCCTAAGCGTGTAATGGACCCCATAGATTCTGGCCAGCGAAAGATGGTTCAAGAAAACGGCGGCAAATTTAAAAAATCAACATGTTGCAACACTGACTACCTCTCAAATATCAACCGGTGCCCGGGCACCGCGAGTGTTAGGTGAGATTTTTTTTGCGTGGGTAGACTGGTTAACCGACAAAACGGAGTTGATATTCTTGATTTGTTTTTTAACCGACTTCAAAAAGGAGGAGGTTCTCAATTCGATGGGTTTGGGTTCTTATTTTTTATGTATGTACACCGATTACTCCTAGCTTTATAATGCGATTTCCGTGATTCTTTTTTTATACGATGCGAAATAGTTGTCATTTGGTCCCATAGAAATTTAACATACCTAGTTTGGTCTAGTAAGGGTCTAGTAGTTTTAATTTTATGATGTTTTTAGGGTTCCGTAGCCAAATGGCAAAAAACGGAACCCTTATAGATTCGTCATGTCTGTCCGTCCGTCTGTCTGTCCGTCCGTATGTCACAGCCACTTTTCTCCGAAACTATAAGGCCTATGCTGTTGAAACTTGGTAAGTAGATGTATTCTGTGAACCGCATTAGGAATTTCATACAAAAATAGAAAAAAGCATTAAATTTTGGGGGTCCCCATACTTAGAACTGAAACTTAAAAAAAAAATTCATCAAACCCATACGTGTGGGGTATTTATAGATAGGTCTTTTAAAATGCTATAGAGGTTTCTAACATATTTTTTTTCTAAACTGAATAGTTTGCGCGAGAGACAATACAAGTGGAAAAATGTATGCACCCCCCCCCCCCCCCCCATCCCCCTCTAACTTCTAAAATAAGAGAATGATACATCAAAAAAAAATATATAATGTACATTTCCATGCAAACTACCAACGAGATCCATTAATTAGATTTCTTTTAATACGTCATAAATCGCAATTTTCGCCTTTGCTGCTACGGAACCCTTCATGGGCGAGTCCGACTCGCACTTGACCGAATTTTTTGTGTTTTCTTAGTTCAAATTTTTACCCAACTTCTTATAGATTGTTGTCCCATATTTCCGTCGTTTATGAACTGGTTTCTAAAAATCTTTTTGCATTGGGTTCGGTATAATCGGTATTAGTCACAGGTAGTTCCACATTAATTTCATGAGTACTGGACCTTGAACTCCGGAGATACACCAGAGAACTCCTCGAAATCAAATAGGTGATAAGAAATTAACTAGTTTTATGACGATCCTGTGACACGGTGTCTATGTCACCTCATTACGATGGTCAAGGGCGTGCTAAAATTACCTAGTCTACGTCGGGCTAAATATCATCATTCATCATCATCATCTTCATGGAGACGTATTTTCCTGATTACATCAGAAGCTCATAATATAATGAGTTTATGAGGAGAACTCATTTGATGTATAGCATGAATGTCTCGTTTAAGTTATTGACAAGTTTAAGTCAATACTATGGTAATTAATTGGTAAGTAGGTACTATCATTGAAGATATTATATGGGACTGAATTAGACCACTAAATTTCTGCACCTTTTGAAGGCCTACCCATAGCTACTAAAAAAACAACGAAATATTATAGACTACCCGTAGCAATCCTACTGTAGCTTACAGAATAGCCTATTATCGATACTAAAGAGTAAAAAAAACTACGTTTAAAAAAACCGACTTCAAAAAACTATTCCATTAAAAATAAATTGCACTAAAAAGTTGAAAATTATTGTGTATTCTTCAAAAACTTTATTACAAATTAGGTATTGTTATTTTTGGAGTCGGTGTCAGCCTACAAATAAACTTCTATGCCAACGACAACATACTTTGTATGTAAACTGTATTAGTGTTCTGCCACAGTGCGGAGGAGATTATGTCGAACTCGAACCGACTAAAACGCACACACGCACGTGAGAAGCTACAAATCTACCTTGGCTGAGGCCGACTCCAAAACTGACAATAATTTGTGATAAAGTTTTTGAAGAATACACAATTATTTTAAACTTTTTAGTGCATTTTATTTTTTATTATTTTTATTATGTACCTAGGTACGCATAAAATTCAGCCTAGGTATATGGTACTAAATGACATTGTGTTGATGCAGCGTGATGCTAGATGGATGCTAGCAGACTTTTGAGCGACCGAAAAAATAAACGCGTTTCTGCTCTACAATACAAACCATTTTGAGTCATAAAGTTGATAGTGTTGATACGCGCCTCAGAATCCCTTGGACGCGGCGTTGCAGTCGCAACACGTAATGTTGCCAGTTTCGTCGTTATATTCTACCAGATCTTTTATTGTTCAGATATGAACATAGTTGAACCGCAGACAGCTTCCGTGGCGTAGCGGTAGTGAACGCGGCCGCTATGCAGGAGGCGTGGGTTCGATCCCCGCTCACTGCAAATATTTGTGTTCATGAAATATGGGTATTTGCATTGGTCTGGTCGTGCCTCGGAGAGCACGTTAAGCCGTCGGTCCCGGTTGCCATAAGAACATCTATGGCAGTCGTTACCGGTAGTTGGAGCCCTCAAAAATTCAAAAACAGTCTAGCTGCAAAGCTTCGATATCGCCTAATGTTACTTAGGATTGGATGGATGGGATGGGATGTGGAGGTCAGATGGCAATCGCTTCACAGAAAATATCGAGGTCTAGCCAAATCCGTAGTTAAGACTGGCAAAAGCGGACCCCAGACTCCGAGCTGAAAGCTTCGGATGCGACTGGGAATTAACGCTAAGAGGAAGAAGATGAACATAGTTGAACCGCAGAACTTATAAGTTATATTCGTGCGTTTCAAAGTTTATGTATATTCATAGGCATAGATACAGATATAGAATCATAATTACGTCAGTGACACTGAAAATAGTGACAGTGACAGATCTAATGAGCTATTAAATTATTGATGGATTTGAGCTCCTCCGCCGCCGGAGCACCTCATGCTATCCTCAAAAGACACCAAAAAGTGCCGTGCGGTGCAGATTATAGTGTATATGTACATTTTCTGTAAAGTCGTAAACGTTATTAGGATCAAGATATATGCTGGGAACTATAATTCCCACTGGTACATCATAAAAAATGTGCTAGCAATTCTAAACCTTAACTGTAACACACTGTATGGCGGCGATGCCATTTTTTTTAGTTCCGAGTTTTGCCGCAAGACTTATTTGCTGGCGCGGTCTAATATGAACATCCGAGTTAATGCAATCAAAATTAATAATTTATTAATATAGAATTGGCCCGTATTAAAATTAATCAATACACTTTTAGAGCTATCTGAAAATTGTACATGAGTATTAAGACGTTTTTGAAGTCTATAAAATATTGTAAAGTTTAACTAAAATCCATTCGGTAGTTTGGTTGTTTCACCCAACAGTTTATCGAACGACAACCGGATGATATCGGTCTCTCAGTTCATCGCAATAGCCCACACACTTAAGTTTCGTATACGATTTTGGACTGACGGCCGGATAGTAAGATGACGATCTGATAGTGTGTAGCCGCTTGACGATTCCGGCCAGCGGTTAGATGCGGGCAGGCGCGTGGCGGCCTGTCGACCGTCGGAAGGATCTACGCCTACAGATTGAATAAGACTAGTGCAGGCAATTTTCGACCTTATTGGCATCACATAGTCGGTACGTATTTGAATACCTAAAATCATAATACCTAAAGTTAAATACCTAAGTTCAAAATACCTAAAATCTAAATACCAAATGGTTTAAAATACCTAAACCACTAATACCTAAGTACTTAATACCTAAATTTGAAATACCTATTGGACTAATTACCTAATGTTTAAAATGCCTAAAGTTAAAACAATAAAGGTTGATATACTAAAATTTAATATACAAAATGGTCAAAATACCTAAAAATAATGCAACACACACCACACACAACAATATGCCGATCTAAAGCAGCCCGCATCCAGCGCTTTAAAAAAAGGGACACTGCCCACCCCGACTCGGATAGGTTAGGTTAGAAGGCTAAGGCGGGAGCGGAGCGGAGCTCCCGCATTAGCCTTCGTGGTTATTTTTTTTATAACCACACATACAAGGATTTGGAACTTCAGGATTGGAGCAGACAATCCTTGTATGAGTGGTTATAAAAAAAAAATAACCACGAAGGCTAAGGCGGGAGCTCCGCTCCGCTCGCTCCCGCCTTAGCCTTCTAACCTAACCTATCCGAGTCGGGGTGAGCAGTGTTCCTTTTTCTTTAAGCCGTACCACATATTATTTCTTAAATTGTCGGTATTTTAATTTTCGGTATTTAGAACTTTCGATCATATAAACATTCGGGATTTTAATATTCGGCCTTCCGTTCGTAGGGCTTATGAAATTCGATAATTTCAAATTAGGCATTGTAATACGTACTCACTATAATATCAATTTGTCATTTAAAGCTTTGGGTATGTATTTTAAAAGTAAGTCAAACGACCATTAGGTATTTAGATTTTAGGTATTTTGAACTTAGGTATTTAACTTTAGGTATTATAATTTTAGGTATTCAAATACTTAGCCATTTCGACACCTCTGGGTTCAATTGGCTTATAAACCAAAACACGACTTTTCAGGAGAGCAAAAAAACGATTTTATTTTTAGAAAAAAAAAATCATAACTTTTTTATTTTAGAAGCTACATAAAAAATTCCAAAGAGAAAGATTCTTAGAATTTGGGGATGAAGAAGGCTAAATCATTCAATCATATCTATCTTCTTTGGTTTGGAAGTTAGGATGGATATACGTCTTAGAAAATACCAATTTATGGTGTATACACCCCATGAAAATTGGATGAAAAACCAAATATGGATATAAGCTGTACTTATATCCATATTTGGTAAAATTAAGTTCACATTTACTGATGGGAAAGCACGTAACTGTAGATTTTTTTGCTGTAAAAACTATTTACTTTGCACATCAATAGAATTATAATTTATAAAAACAATCTCGATACTGTTAGAATGTGGTAGAATTACATTAATATTAGTCTTACTACAGAATTGTGGTCGATATATACGAAATTAAACTACCAGAAACGAAATTAACTTAGTTTTATTAAATAAAACAGATAATTATGGCACACATTATCAGTCATGATCAGATTACCAAACTAATAAAGGCAATTATTTAAATCTGTAGCTCTTCCACAGCCATCTCTCCTTCACCGCGACTTCCTCGTACAACAGATTGTCCACAGGGTCTTTGTTTTTAATTCAGTGGCACTTGAACAGAGCCTGCGCCATTTTGGCCGTGGAACGCGCCAACTTATAGATAAGCTTTTGCCCCTCAGACGATTCCAACTTGTTATATAGCGGTTGCAAGTGGTCTCGTTTGGCCCTGGCTACCGCTCTCCTGGTGGCGCGTTTTGCATCTTTGTACGCGTCGCGGTCATCGAAAGATTTGGACGCTTGCCACTTTTTTAAGGAGGGCTTTCTTCACCCTGATCTCTCTCTGCACTGTGTCGTTCCACCACCAAGTGTCCCTGTCATAGATGCGTCCGCCCTTAGACGTACCGAGCACCGCCCTCCCCGCCTCAAAGATAGCTGCCTGAATCCTGTCCCAGCAAACCTGTACTGGTTCGTCTACAGCATCAGCGCACTTGTCACTGACTTGGCTTCACCACCACCTGATTCTGCGTTGGCCACGCTCGGCGCGTTTGTCTTTGAGTTTCACGCGGAGGTCCATGACAAGGAGACGGTGTTGGCTAGTGAGACTCTCTCCGGGTATTACCTTGCAGTTGGCCACCCTGCTGATGCTATGCCTCTTAGTGAGTAGGAAATCGATCTGGGTAGCGTGCTCTCCACTCTTGCAGGTGACAAGAATTTCGGCTTTCTTTTTGAAGAACCTGTTCACGACGGCAAGTTCGGTGGCCGTACACGTTTTGAGGATGTGCTCACCCTCTGGGTTACGGCTACCGTGTCCAAAACCGCCGTGGGCATGTCCAAACTCCTCACACCTGTCACCCACATGACTGTTCGTGCAGTGGTTTTACTTTAGCAGAATCGAGGGCCAGGGCCTCGATTCTGCTAAAGCAAAACCACTATCATAACACGGACACTGTAATAATTTTTTGAATTTTTACCATTTAATTTAAGACTTTAAAGCAATGTATGTAAAATCAAAAATTAAATGGCCTATTGTAGAGTGAACGAAAGCGTGTAGTAAAAATATTGTCATTTAATTTTCGACTTTAATTCTATAGCAATAAAGTCTAAAATTGAATACCATTTTTTGCAATGGTTATGGTATGGATATGGTTTATACGTCCATATGTTATTTAAATGTTTGGATTTACGACCTCAATTTTAAATTACGTTTAAGAAATATATTTATTCGTCACGGCGTAAAAACCATTTACAATCAAGGCAGATCTTACGCTCCGGGTTGGTAAGAATCTTGGTCATAACGTCTTACTAAAAATTAAAAAAAGAAAAATTTGGATGTTACAGTCATTAACGTTTTATCTTTTTTGTGGTAGGATAATTTAAATTTTTTGGGTCGTAAAAGCATTTTTTTGCGAATTTGAACATTTTAAATATACAGATCGATAGAGAAAAAAATTCTGAACTAAACGGTGTATACAACTCATTTTGGCCAAAATGGTTTATACGCCAATTGAACCCAGAGGTGTCGATTTTAAACTTTCGGTATTTTAAATTTAGGTCAACCCACCATTAGGTATTTAGATTTTAGGTATTTTGAACTTAGGTTATTTAACTTTAGGTATTATAATTTTAGGTATTCAAATACGTACCCCACATAGTACAAAGGTTTTTTTCTTATATTCGTGATCAGCGGCATCTATTATTGCGAAAAAACATGTACTTATTAAAGAAAATGTCATTAAGGTCAAAAATCGTTTTTGTTCTTTCGTTTTTCTTTTTAGTATCTGTGTGTAACTTGTAGTCGGTTTGAGTCCGACATAACACACCCACCTCCTTAATTACCTCCTGTGGGGTGATGCAAGAGGTTTCCGCACGAAAAAAAAGTTTTTGAATTGCTTCCATATAAATTAATGAAGTAATTATTAGTTTTAATAATTTTTATGAACAACTCAACAATTTTTTTGAGGCTATGACTGATTTGGAAGCATCAGACGATTGCCGACAGGCCATTGTACGGTGGGAAACTGTCGACTCCCAACTGCTAGTGTGTAGTCGCAAAAGTGGCAGCAGGGCACTGCTGGCAGGCCAAAATCGCTTTAGTGTGTTGGCGCTATCGGCTTAGGACTGCCTTTTTAACTGTCTTTGCTGACCGGAATCGTCAAGCGGCCACACACATAATTATCCGTCAGTGCAATATCGTATACGAAACTGTAAGTGTGTGGGCTATTGCGATGAACTGACAGACCGATATCATCCGGTTGTCGTTCAATAAACTGCTAGTGTGGGGGGCGCTTTAAAGGCCGGACAGTCTATGGCCGTCGGCATTTTATACGTAATAACATCAGACTAAAAGAATAAAATAATGTTATTATTTTAATCTGAGGTAATAAAATTATGATGACATTGATGACGTAAGGACTGCTGGCCGCCGGACAGACGAAAAACTACAGGCGGACTGTAAGTGGGTGACCGCCTTAACAAACATTCATACATCCATCCAGGGTCGGATCTAGGGGGGGGGCAAGCCGGGGCACGTGCCCCGGGCGGCAGCATCAGGGGGCGGCAAAATCAAACTTTGCAGATGAAAGGCCGCCCTTGGGGGCGGCCTTACCTTATGGTAAGCAGCAAGCTGCGCCCCTGGACCCCGTTGACTCGGTGTCTCCACCAATGCTATTCAGAGGAGTTGATGGCTCCCTGTTCCCAGCGCAGCCGACGAAACACGTTCCACCGCAGACTACTGAGCCTTGGTCGCCTACGGCACCCAGTATGGATGACGACGACGACTCGAAGTCACTTGGGTAGTACTAGAGCTGGCGGTGCAATGCTCAGAGCCAAGAAGTCACAAAACCGCCCCGCGACCCGACGGCATTCCTGGACGAGAGTGCGTCCTTGCTCTAGTCGAAGATCTCCAAGTCCCTAACTGACTGGCTACTTAACGCATGTTTGTAGTGGAGCCAATTTCCTCAATCGTGGAAGACGAGGTAAATGGCCTCCGTTTGAAAGGGCGCCCGGTAGACTCACCGTTCGCCTACCGACCCATAGTGGTAGTGGTGCTTGACGAGGTGCGCAAACTCATTGAAAGAGTTATAGGGAAGTGCCTCATCGGACACCTCTCCAGGTTGTGGCCGGAGATGGCGAAGGGCCAATATCGCGTCAGTTAGAGGCACTTCACCGTAGGTGCCATCATGCGCATGAGGGCTCTGGTGAAGGATGCGGTTGCCCGGGGCGAGGTAATGTTAGCGGTGTCCTTGAACATTGCCAATGCGTTCAACACCTTGCCCTAGACTTACCTCAGGAAGGCGCTCGTGTTTCATGAAGTGCATCTCTACCTTCGCCGCCTAATCGGGGCGTATCTGACGGAGAGAGCCATCATCTACCTAACAGTGACTGGTCTTGGTCGTCATCAAATGTCATGCGGTACTCCGCAGAGATCGGTCTTGGGATCTTTCCTGTCAACTCCTGTGGAACATCGGATACGACTGGCTGCTTCGCAATAAGTTCGGTTCGCAATAAGGTGTAAGGCTTCAGAGTGCATCTTCGAAGTCTGGTCTCCAAATTGCTATATTAGTGTTGAAAGTTGATGTGGGAGCAGGGACGGGGACCCGAGCCTCGAGAAATTCAGCTCCACCAAGACATCATGTTGGAGTAGAAGGAACGATTTTTTTTATACCACTTAGGTGGCAGACAAGCACACTGCCCACCTGATGGAAAGTGGTTACCGTGGCCTATGGACGTATGCAGCACCAGGGGCGTCACACTCGTGCTGCCGACCCTGACGAAACCTTCTAATGCCCTTCTTGAAGAACCCCATATTGTAGACGCTTGGGAAAACCATCGCGGGTAGTTCATTCCACAGCTTTTTTTTTTTTTTTTTAAAAAGAATATTAGCAACCGCAATTACTAATATTCCCGTTAACCCCTCCAACTAAGCTAAATTGCTTGTGCTAGGAGTGGGTTCACGTCGGTAGTGTAATGGCCAGGATTCGAACCCGGGACCTCTCGATCGTAAGGCCGACTCCTTAACCACTAAGCTACCGACGCTTGAGTGTGCGAGGGATGAAGTTCCTTTCATACTGCACAGTGCGCATCATTTCCGGTCGCAATGTGTGAGGATGAATTTTCCCCGCCTATGGCGACTTGGGTGACCGAGCGCAGGGCAAGCCGTGTCATCGGCGGTAAGACCCATCATGGAGGTCTGGCTAGAGAGGCGACACGGACGGAGCCTTCCATACCGGCTGATGTAGGTGATACCGGGAGAGGGAGTTTCGTGGACCACCTGTTTCGGACCAGAAAGGATTCTACGTCAGTATATCGTCTCTCGTTACTGTGATGCGAGCGAAGACTCAAATCTCACGCTGGTGGGGTGCCCGGTGTGGAAGGCGTTGACACGGGCCCTCAGAGAAGGAGTCCTCTTGGTGGCATCCCACGCGCTCTCGCTCCGCCCCAGCGCGCAGGGGCGCGATCTGCCGCCCACGGAAAGATGGGTTATACCTACTTATGACTCAAAATAAAATCCTATCGGATAGACAACCCCCCCCCCCCTACCCTCACGATATCCAGGGGAATTTACGCACGACAAAAAAGTGGGGCAAGGGCGGCATTTTTCAGATTTTGCCCCGCCTAAGAAAAAATGAAGATCCTGATCCATCCATCCATCCATACTTACAAACTTTCGCGTTTATAATATTAGTAGAATGTTGCGAAAAATATTAAGCTGGAGACTTACCATAATATTATACGGCACATTTGAGAGATGAATTTGAATTTGCCCATAATTTTTCATCGTTGTTCAACAAAGTGGAAATAAACAGGTAAATAAAATGTTCAGTATGTTCACTATTTCACGAAGCCATTTACCTCCAAACTACTTAGATGTTCTAGGTAGGTGCTCCACAATGAGTATCTAAGTATGTTGAGATTTCCAGTTCAAGATTTCTGTATCGATAAATTAATATTAATATGTATTAAAATGAAATTATACATACCTATCGTAAACGCTTGCTATTAATAGTTATTTTTCTGTTATCGAAATAATTATATTCTACTAAACTGGGTGACCATGCGCGCTACTCTATATCTATGCCTACTATCATTAGATAAAAAATAACAAGCTATGCTAGCGGAGCGGAGCATTGCATGCCATGATTGCATGCGTGACGTGAGTAGACGTGAACGATCGAATGACAGTTTTAAGATTTCAAAAAATACGTGATATTATTCTTAACGAAAATAAATATTTTTACATTTTTATCTATATTTAAACAGTTTCTTACTGCGGCATCAACGCTAAAATTAAGTGAATAGCAATAATTTTCGACTATATCAGTGACAGTCACGTTTGTTTATTGGTTAACATCCGCCATTTTGTACTGTCGTTTGTTTAGTGACTGGGCCTCTATCCTAGTGATGCTGTTATCATTATCCAGGAAATATAGGTTGTGATTTCACAAGTGGTGTACAATGTTTTTGCAAGAAACGTTGCTTTCAAAGGGTATAAATTAAAACGTGTGACTTGTCAACTGACGTCGGCAATAGGTCTAGCCGCCTATGTGCCGGATGTGTCCTACAATCGGTTAAGGCGATTTTACGTGCCACCTTGAGTGGTGTACGTGTCTCAACTCGACATCTACATCTATGCTGCCAAGAATATGAGCAGCAACGGGAATCAGGTGCCAATGGCACCGAACCGAGGTCCCGGGCCGTATCCTTTTTGAAATACTGTGTTTATTAAAGTTTGTATCTTCATATTTACGTAATATATGCCACTTCAGCATTTAGTTGTTCCGCAATTGCGAATAATAATATTAATGTTATTTGCCATTTATTGCCTGCTAGAACTATGTGAGTATGCCTTATATGTTATTTAAATTTAGGTTCCAGTAATTGAACTTTTCCTTTAGAGAAGTTGAAGTAGAAGCATTATTTGTTTGGCTACACCATGCCTTGTTTCTATTAAATAGTTCTAAGATGAAGAAATAGGTTCTATTTGTAATAAGTTTATAGAACTGGGAAACATTTGATTAACTCCATTTTCTATCCTATTTTATTTTAGATGTTCCTTATTTTGTTATTTTAGTTTTACTAGAGAAAATCATTTCTTTTATATGTTAATCATTTATGTTCTTGTAGAGCAAAGCGAATGTATATACTTGTGTTATTACCTATGCAAAATAAGCAGTTATTACTATGTTTATTGATGTATATGATAGTCACTTTGCTCTACATTGCCTTCATATCTGCTTAAAAACAACAATGATACATACTGTTGGGGCAGTGACATTATAAAATTATTGCACTAATTAACAATACCATTGTTGATAAAGTTTCTTCAATATCATCTACATAATAGTGTTGGGGAAGAGTTCCAAGATCCATTTATATCAATCACATTCTTATACTTTAAACAATATAAAAACTTGGAGAAGTAAGGAATATTCTTTTTTTTTTTTTTGTAAAATTTTGATGTTGTAAAGTTACAGTATGGCTACAGGCTTATAAACACACACAAAATATATCAGAAATATTATCAGGTCAAGTCTTTACAGACTTCACCTGTTGAATTTTGTGAAAATTTCCAACTCATATTTTTAATATTTTGCATATATCCTACAAATATACATGGATAAAAGGCTTGCTAAATCAGCTTGCAAAAAACTTGTGAGTTGTGTAAAACTGGCATAGCAAAAAGTACAATAATTTGATAAATATTCTCGCACTGCCTCTAACTTCACACAAAGTTTATAATTTCAATAATAAAACTTTAAGCAATGTAAAATTTACTACTTGACTAAACAAAGATACTTAGAAATGAACACCTACCCTGGAGGGAAATAAGTTGGACCATCATAAATTTATGTAAACGGTTGCTCTGTGTTTTTTGACTAATCAACTTATTCGTATCCTGTGTGGATATAATCAACAATCATACCTTATTGATTATATGTTATGAATTATGAAAAAAACTACTTTATTATAAATTACAATATAATATACAGTATAAAGTAGTCTACAAGTCTTCTCTCACTTTCTTTTATTTTAATTATAATATTTACATGCACACACACCAGCTATAAAAATTAACTTATCATCATATTTATATTTTGTTTTCATGACTCATGTGATCACTTATATAAAGTAACTAGCGGCCCTCCCTTGCTTGGCATGGTTACAATATGATTTCCCTTTGTTCAAAAGCTTATTTATTGAAATGTCACATACCACTTAAATTTACAACTTAATTACCTAAAATACCTCTGCTTCGTACTAGTCTGTATATGACAAACTGTAACTTCTTGAGAACTTTAACCGGGGCAAATATAATATTATTTTTAAGGGGAACTAAATCACTAAGTACATAACTAAAAATTGATGATTTGAGTTCTCTTACTTTGTATGTTTCATGATTTTTTTTAATATACGGGCTTTTTATATGTACATACAACACTTCTGCCCTCCATTAGTCTGAATGTGGAGTTTAAACAAAACCCTGTTCTTTTAGTCATTTGTATTTTAAATACCTCTCTCACTAATACTCGTTCAAAAATCCTGGGTTGTTGTGTGGAAATTTACCCAGTGGTTCTAGAACTTTGACCTTATTCTTTAATATGACCACAAAGCATAATGAGTTTTGTTGTAATGATCATTAGCACAGTACACAATGTTTACAACTGATTACAGTATTTATTTACTTGCTGTAGAAAGAAACATTATTAATGAAATTTTCTATGGTGCCACTAATATAGAGAATTAGCTGACCCACCCCAACTTGCCCCACAGCATTCTTCTCTAATCATACTTTTAGGCCATATGTACCCACAATTTATTAATTTTCAAACAAAGTATGGGAATTACTGATTTTTTAAACATTTTTGATTACTGCTTTGCCCCCTTTGGTAGTAGCGTGATGATGCCTATAAGACTTCCTCGATACATTGACTTTTCAATACAAAAATCATTTTTCAATTCAAATCAGTAGTTTCTGAGCACATCCAACCAAATAAACAAATTCTTCAGCTTTATAAAATTATGTATAGATTAGTTGTTGAAGAAAGAAGCTGCATGTTTGTGTATATGTCACGGACCAAGTTATTAATATAGACACCTAGAAATTGACCAGTTGAATAGTAAATTCAAACTTATTTTGACCTTTAAAAACTTATGGTTAAGTTAAGTAATAATAAATTCAATTATAAAGTTCTGCCTTATACATAGTTGGAATGTATGGGGCCTTACCAAGATCTTAGAAACCCAAGCCAATCTCATCTGCAAGTTGTTACAACTGCTGAATAATTGATGGGTTAGTGCAGGCTTCCTCTATGAGTTCAAATGGCCTTTACTCTCACTCCTGTAACATCTAAACAATGGAGTAGTAGCCCTGTGTGTCAAAGTGCAAGGAAGATAATTATAAATGATATTTAGCTGTCCTGACAGTTATAGCATCTTTGATTTAAATGATATTTAGCTGTCCTGACAGTTATAGCATCTTTGATTTGGCTTTACCCTGTTAATCACTTGGTTCACAACATAAACATACATACCCTGATAAATTTTAATAAGAAACATAGTTGCAGACAACTACCCTCATCCTGCTTCTTCTTTTAAACCACTTTGGAGTACAGAAACTACAGTATAGCATGGTAGTACTGGTTACTAGTTTATACCAGCATGCAGCATGTAAAGCCGGTGATATCATTTGCCGTAGTTTCTGTTCCTACTTAAGTTTAACTTGAACTAAAAGAGTAATTTGGTTACAGTAAGCAGTAGTATCGTTTAGCGACAAATAAAATATTTTAGTATTTTAGCATTTTTCTTGCTGACTGTACGATTTTTCCAAAATCTGTGGACTGTCCTTAACTACTCACAAAACGGGGCAGTAAGGGCAGTTACCAGACAGTCCACACTGTCTGGTAACTGCCCTTACTGCCCCGTTTCTATGTTAAATATAGATGTAGGTATAAATATTAGAGTCAGATTCGGGAAAGTCGGTTTTTTGGAAGTTGTTTGACTTGGTTACAAAACCTTTAAGCCATTGGTCTGGGATCACTTAGAAATTTATACTCGTCTGTTATTTGACTTCTTGTTTGTTATTATTACAAGTTACATTAGACAACTAAAAATAAACAGAAGTTTTATCAACTTCGGTTGCGTTTTATGGACGAGCTTCGTACATTATGGAAATCGTAGTCGTTATTCACCGCGACCAGTTTAAAAAGCGCGAAATCCGCCATGTGCAACTCGAGTTGCGCGCAACTCGCATCGCATCGCGCGTCTTAACAACTATTTAGCAACTCTCAAAAAGTATCGATAAGATGGCGGATTCCGTGGATTGGGGGAATAACAATTCGAAATTCAATTTGTGCAAAAAATTCGTGGGAAGCTCTACTGCTTATGTTGTGTAAAAGGAAGGATTAAGGATGAAACGCGAGTTGTAAGCCTAGTTTGACGGTGACATTCTGAAACAGCGAGGCTATCCGCACTGATCCAAACCACCTTTTGCGAGATAAATTACTGTCGGGTCACCCAATAACTTTGAAAAAAGTACAAAGACGGTGGTATACTATCATCCGAGCGCGATTGCATGTTTTTGCACGCGCCATCCCGTGGTCGTACCTACGTCATGTCTTGGCAGAGTGGATACCCCAAATTCTCTTTCTTTATTATTCAAGAAGTTACTCGAAACCATTAATAATTAAAAATACTCGTATATACCTATTTCGAATAGTTTTTATAATGATTCGGGATTTATCGCGATTTAAAAATATGGACTTCGTTTTCGCCGACGTTTATATGTAATAAGTAGGTATATATTTTAGTTTATTAATTTACTTTAAAATGAAAAAGTAAGTAATTTAGTTTAAAAATAATAATATATTCCGAATGTTATCTTATGACTTTTATGTAATGTGCATCCTTTTTGTATCTAATAGGTACCTACCAGCGTAATCTAGGGTCGTGTCATTAGAGTTTTTACATTTTTATACAAACTCAAGCAAGATACATGGTCATAATATGAGTCTTGAGTTATCTGTTTATTGATATTTATTTAGAATCTTGATATGCGTCCCTCCCAAACGATTGCTCTGATGTTGATGACATTTCATAATTATGTATGTATTTGAGTAGATCCCAGGATGGTTTATCTTTGTATTCACAATTGGACCCTGTAAGTAGCGCCGCAATCGGGTTCTAGTATCTTTTGTTGTGTGTTCTAGAATGTTTTGGCTGCAATAAGGTAATATACAGAAATAGGCATAAGGAAAAAAATGAAATCTATATTATCTAATATATAAAAATCACCGCTGAACCGATTTGGCTAATTATAGTCTTGAAATATTCGTGGGTGTCCAGGGAAGGTTTACAGGATGAGAAAATAGGTGCAGCGGGAACGGGAAAAATATGGCGGTACGAAGTTCGCCGGGACAGCTAGTATTAAATAAATAATTGTTAGAGAAAATATCATACGAATGCGCTTGCGTTGTAGCTTGGCGTAGTTTTTACCTTTTTACATTCCAAGTTCTAAGTATGGGACCTCCATTTTATGGTCGTTCGTTGAAAATATGAGTGTACCACTTCTCATACATTGTGCAGAGATTGAAGTTATTTCATAAATTTTATTTTACTCATATTCATGTACATTCAATGACAGATTCCCGCTTAGTGCAAATATTTATACAGATACATGAATATGTATTTTGACTTTGTTTGGGGTGTTTCTATGTATATCAAGTGCTTATATATAAAAAAGGTATATATATTTTTAGAACCCATATTACAAATAACTCAAATAAGTATGCTACGCTACATTAGATAATACTGGAATATTATCTCATGTCAACCGCCTAGTAAGTAAAGCACAATTTCAAGGACCCTCTTATAAAAAAAGCAGTACATATAAATTTAAATAATTTTATATAGGTATAGGTGTATTTTTTGAAACGGGACAGTAAGGGCAGGACTGCAGACCTTATAGATACCTATATCAAAACGTTCTTCGGAGATTATCCCTAACTTTTAAGGTATTCTGAACTCCATTCACAGATTTTGGCAAAATCGTACGGTCAGTAAGAAAAATGCTAAAATCCCAAAATATTTCTTTTGTGCATATCGATCCTATTTCTTGTGATTATCAAAACAGTCAATGAGACCGTACTAGAAACGACAGAAATTGCCAAAACGTTTCCCATACATTTTTGAAGAAAGCACTTGTACTTTTCCATAATTATTATAATAGGCTATTTGACTAATGTTCAAAAACCACTTTAAATGATTGCTTATTACAGTATAAACATATCACATTAATATTTCTGTAAAAAAACAAAGCATTATGTTAAAAAATCAATGATAAAGTTTAAATTTTCAAAAGTGCGCGAAAAACGCTATATTTAATCAAAATGGCGATGCGTGTGAGTATTGGCGTCACTGTAAGTTGCTGTTATCATCAGCTCGCACAAAATTTGTATCCATTTCGAACTTAATCACAAAATATGTCCATAAAACTCGCGATAATCAAGGAAAAAGCAAATAATAACACCGAAACAAACAATAATAGCTCATACAACTGGAGATATTTTGTAGGAATGACGTCACCCAGAGCTCTGACCAATCACGAGCGTTTTTGCCATAGACAATAAATCAACAAAATATAAAAATTTTATAATTAAAATTCTCATAAAATACACATATTTCACAGTCTCGTAGGTCTTTTAACGTTATCTTCTAATAGGATGACCATAATTTGTAGTATATTTTTAATGTTGTCAAATAGCCTATTGTGGAAAAGTACAAGTGCTTTATTTAATAAGTATGTGTTGCAAGTTCCACCAAGCGCGATCAATCTCCAGTATATAAAGTTTCACATACATTTTGTAAGCTAAAACAAAAACAACTCGATAAATGAATCGAAAAGTAAAAGAATAATTAAAAGATAAGTAAAGATTAAAATGTGCGTAGAACTTTTGTTGAAGTCGGTGCCAAGCCGACCTCTGTACATAGCACAGACATTGCAAAAAATGCCTTTTTTAAACTTCAAAGCTATGCAGTTAGTCTGCAATCAAATATCATATTTTAGAGTGAATGAAAAAATGTAATAAACTCTTTTTAATTTCATTTTGGACTTAGCTTATAACAATAATGTCCAAAATTGAATGGCATTTTTGCAGTATCAGTGGTGGACAATTAGCAGAATCGGGATCCTGGTCTAAATGTGAATCTAAACCATCAAGGAACGCGTGTTAGCAAATCCTTCTTCTTGTCAACCCTTTGTGCAAACGAAACCTTTGTCCAACCTTCTCAAAACTCACATTATGTTGAGACAAAGACGGAAATGCACTCTTTCGGTACGCTGTTTCCGAAAACTTTTATGAGTGGACTCTAGTGGTAACAGTAAAGTGGAGCCAAGTATTACTGATTTTTAAGGATATAACAAATATATGAGCACGTGTAACTAACTGATAGATTTGAAGAGAAAGCCTTCGTGTTAGGTTACTTCAATAGTAACTACACATATTTAGCGGAACACAAAAAAAGTCCATAATGAATAAAAAACCATAAAAAGAAAAATAATAACTATTACATTATGACCTACCCTAAGTATTAACCGCTAAGTACCTTGGTATGCTCTATACCCCTCTGACGGTCAGACGGCGGTCCCCCGACGAGACAAATGACAAAAGGGTCAATACTTAGGGTAGGTCATAATGTAATAGTGTTATTATTTTACTTTTTATGGATTCTTTTTGGGTCGGGGGTTTTTTAAATTTTCAATGTAATTTTTTTTATTTCATGCTTTTTATAGGTAACCGCTTAACCGATTTCCATAAAACTTTCTGTATCGTGATGTATAAATTATAACCTTCTATTTGAAAACATTAGATTTTGCATTGCCACTTTCACTCCTCATTTTTTTCAAATGGCTAAAACCGATTTTTCTGAAACATAGATAAGAACACTCTCGACTACACCATATTTCAAACAAAGGAAACAAAATCGAAATCGGTTCAGCCGTTTGGGAGCTACGATGCCACAGACAGTACTGACACACACACACACATACACACGCGCACGCGCACACACACACGCACACACACACACCCATACACACCCATAGACACGTCAAACTTATAACGTCTTTTTTGTCGGGGGTTAAAAAATAATGGTTTTATTTTAAAATCTACTTACTACACTTCTTTTGTTATTTAAAGTCTCGTTTGTTTTAATTAAAATGAGATCACATTAAGAACAGATTTTGCGAGTAAAGGCTATTTGTAAAATATTGATACATTTTTGAACTTTTCATGTAACCGGGAAAAGTGAAAATTAATATTAAAATAACCATTAATTAAATTTAAAAAAATGGTGATTAATATCGCGTATTTCCTCCACGTGCTCTTATTAAAGTTTCTACCCGTCTAGGCATACTGAGAATGATGTTATCGGTGGTCTCCTGGGATAGTCTCCGCCATTCCTCAACTACGGCGATTCGCAGTTCACCCACGTTGGCAGGCGCTGGAATTCTGGACTTAACTTTTCTTCTCAAACGTGCTCTATTGGGTTCATATCCGGTGATCTCGCCGGCCACTCCATAACAGTGATATTAATATCATTAAGATATGCTTGAGTTACCCGAGCGGTATGCGGCCAAGCATTATCCTGCATAAAAACAAAATCGTCACCGATATATGGGGCAAACGGTACGACATTTTCTTCTAAAACTTCTCTGATATACTCTGCAGTCAGACTCCCTCTGTCAATCACTACCAAGTCTGTGCGAGCTCCCAAACAAATGCCCGCCCAAACCATTATTGATCCACCACCGTATGCAACTGTAGTTTCGAAATTTGTCTGAATGTATCGTCTGTATATTCTTTGCCTGCCGTCAATTTGATTTAAGAGAATTCTGCACTCATCACTAAACAATACCTTACTAAGCGGGCACACGATTCGTCGTCGATGCCGAAATTTCTGCGGTGCGGCGCCGCAACGCACCGTGTGCCCCCGTACTTACTCCATTGAACCGCGCTCCAAAGTCGATGTTCCTGAGCAAAAGTTAACCTGTTTCTACGATGATTTACCCCGAGCTTTGGAGCCTTGGCGGGCACAAATGAACCCAAACCAGCTTCTTCGAACCTTCTTTGTACCGTACGCTCACTTTCGGTTACACCCCGCACTCCTTCTAACTCATGTCGGGCTTGGACGGCCGTCAAACGGGGGTTCCTACGTACACGAAGCCGAATGAAACGATCATCTCTACTCGAAGTGCGTCTTTTTCTGCCTTGTCCTGCTCTTCTCACATAAGTACCGGTCTCCCTGAACCGTTGGATACTGCGATGGATCGTTGAAACTGGTCGACGAAGATCTCTGGATATCACTCTGTAGGTTTGACCATTTCTTCGCATTTCGAGTGACCTGGCAATCTCCGTTGGGGCTAAGTCAGGCATAATTCAGTCCTCAATTCCAAAAAGATACGCGATTAAAAAAAAACTAACAAAAAACAGTAAATCAAACTCAGAAGGAAGAAATACTCAAAGTTCCCTCCAGCCAGACAAGGTGTATTTGAATAAAATTAAAACAATTGCATAAATTGTGATGTTCAGTTGTTTTCCTAATTTGAAATTATTTCTTTTTAAATTAAATGACGTATAAGCCAGCCAGCAACCTTATATGATACTGATATCAAACCTTTTTAGAGTTCCGTAGCCAAATGGCAAAAAACGGAACCCTTATAGATTAGTATGTCACAGCCACTTTTCTCCGAAACTATAAGGCCTATGCTGTTGAAACTTGGTAAGAAGACGTATTCTGTGAACCGCATTAAGAATTTCACACAAAAATAAAAAAAAAGCATTAAATTTTGGGGGTCCCCATACTTAGATCTAAAACTCAAAAAAATTTTTTTTTTCATCAAACCCATACGTGTAGGGTATCTTCAGATAGGTCTTTATTTTTATGTTTCGCTAAATATGCCGATGTGTGTATGTAAATCATTGGGTTACTTGTGATAAGGCACAAACAAACAATAAAGGGCCCGCTAGTAATAGGCTTGTGTCCTAAATTTGAAAAAATGGTTAATACAATACTTCTATACCTAAATGACCCCAAAAATATATTATTTTGATATAAAACAATCATTTAAAGCCCGACCAGTAAAATAAAAAACCTCGCCATATTGCGGTAAACTATTGGAACTAATTTCTTCATATGGTAACAATCTATACAATGTCATTATGGTCATCTGTCAGTGTGGTGTCAATTGTGCGTGTTGTTGAGTTTGAGAGCGCTACAAAACTACAAAACTATAGTAATATGCCGAAAACTATTAAAAGCCAGTTAAGAAAAGTAATTTATAATATAACAAAGTATTTGTCGGATAAAAAGTAGGAAGGATTGGACTCTGTTCCTCTAAATAACATCACGGACCTTGTTGTCAACATGACGGGTAGGACATCATAGAGTACGTGCAACTGAAATTGGCCTAATCTACTGATTTTACTGTGACTAATTATTATTCACATTTTTAGGTATATCCCGATCTTCTGTAATAAAAATACGAAGAGAAGGTCAAACGTCAAATGTATTTTCTACGCCTAAGAAAAATAAGCCTAACGCAAAAAAGAAAATCATGCTCGATTATTTTGATCTCTGTGCTGTTAGGCATAAAATACAAGAATTTTATGCAGTCCGAAAAACAATATCGCGTGGTCCCTGTTCTATACATGGTGTAACTGTATGTCTAACTTGTATTTACCATTCCAAGCAGTAAACTATTATACGGATACTACTGTGTTGTGATTTGTGCCCAGTCCTTGTAACCAGTATAACACGCCGCGTCTATTTTTCTATTTTAACCAGCAAACTTAACAGAGAAAAACTTAACTTTTTAACAGAGAAAAAAAAAATACATTTTAGTGAAAGTTTTGTATATTAAACACGTACTACAAGTTCTTTCTTTTTCTTTTCTTTCTATATTAATTTGTTTGTAATATTGGACACGATCTTTTTTGTATCGAAACTTAAGAACAAAGCAACTTAATGAAATTAAAAAAAAGAAGTCTATAACTCACTTTTGTGAATAATAGCAATGAAAAACATGACAGCCTCCGTGGCGTAGCGGTAGTGAACGCGGCCGCTACGCAGGAGGCGCGGGTTCGATCCCCGCTCAGTGCAAATATTTGTGTGCATTAAATATGGGTATTTGCATTGGTCTGGTCGTGCCTCGGAGAGCACGTTAAGCCGTCGGTCCCGGTTGCCATAAGGACATCTATGGCAGTCGTTACGGGTAGTTGGTGCCCTAAAAAGTCCAAAAACAACGGTCTAGCTGCAAAGCTTCGATATCGCCTAATGTTAACATTGGGTCGTGGAGGTCAGGTGGCAATCGCTTCACGGAAAATATCGAGGTCTAGCCAAATCTGTAGCTATGACTGGTAAAAGCGGACCCCAGACTCCAAGCTGAAAGCTTCGGATGCGACTGGGAATAACGCTAGGAGGAAGAAGAAGCAATGAAAACGTCACAGTTTTATATTAGGTGTCATTCCGTGCTTAATTGCGGGGAAATAAAAGCCTGTTCATAAGCAAGTGTGTTGAAAAATATTGGCATTTTACATGTGTATCACTATACTTGGTGTTGTCATAATCATAGATGTTTTTGGCGCCCCCAGTACGGGTTTTTTATTTTATTGGTCGGACTTTACATGGTTTATTTTGAGATTTAATAAGTCGATTTGAATTTATGTCAAAAACACTCCAAACTGTAATGGCGACTTTTGTTACGTCACGCCGTGTCCCCGTGTCAAAACTGTCAAACAAGTTCATGTGTAGTGCATAGATTATATACTGGTACGTACTACGTATCGTTTATTCTGTGGTATCGTAAACAAAAACAATAACGCAAACGCAAGCAGTGTTGTGTTGCCAACCACGCTTGGCCTAATATCGCCGTTTTTCATTCCCAAAGTAGCCTAAAGTAGCCCAAACGCCAAAATATCAGTATATTAATATAAAACGTTTTTTTTTTTCAAGTTATCATCACAATTTGTTATTTTACAGTTAAAAACTGTAAAAAATAACTAAAAACTTAGTTTTTTTTTTTACTTTGACTTAGTATTATAGATTATTTTATGCATTATAATTTAAGTTTATAGGTATTGTTTTGACTTCACTCCAGTTATAAATTTATTAATTTAAAGAACTGTTTTCCAATTTTCGTCTAGGCCTACATGGCGAAAAATCACCTACGTTGTCAACACAGGGCGCAAGGCGTGACGTCACGCTCTCTGATTGGTGTTTGATGTCACGTGACTGAATGTCTAATTTCTCTAAATTTATTTTATAAAAATAAAAGTAATCCTTATTTTATATACCAAACTACTGTGCTTTTTGCTATCTTTATAACAAAAATAGTCGCTAGGAACATACATCAACCCGATTTATTCTTAGTGGACACAAGCCTATTCGTAAGATAGAAAAATATCTAACCAGAACAAACACAAATGGCTTGGTTTCATTCAAACATTCCGTTAAACTGACACGGTGCGGCGCGACGCGTGACGCGGCTAGTGACAGGGAGAAGCAGGGCTAGGGAGTGCGGGGGTGGTGCGTGTATCGTTGACCATTTCCAACGCAATCCCATGCTAAGAGAACGCATAACCTTTCTTTGCCATAGCGAGCGTAGTGCAGCCCGTATTTATACTATTAGTATATACTAGCCTTCCGCCTGCGGCTCCGCCCGCGTGTATCTCGGTTAACGCGACCTTTGCTCATATCTTCGGTTCTAGTCAACCGATTGCGATCAAACAAACGTAAGATTTTAAGTCTGAGTAAGCCCTTTCTAACAAAAAAAACCGCATCAAAGTCCGTCCAGTAGTTTTTGCGTCCATCGCGGACAAACAGACAAACAGACAGGAAATTCAAAAAAAGTATTTTCGTGTTCAGTATCGTTAACATAACATAACCCAAGTAATTTTTTTTAATATTATCTCCAATGTACAGACACGACCACTTTACAAAGATAGATGTTACTGTAAAACCTCGAACTACGGTAAATCCTAAGATTTAAGAGTAAGTCTTAGGATTTACCAACATGAGTTGGTAAATGTACGGATTTATGAAAATGGGACATTTTTTTCGGGCTTTTACTATTAGAATTTAGTAAGTACATGCTAGGTTTTACCACTGACACTAGTAAAAGTTAGTTTTCGCAATAAAACACAGAAGAACTCACAAACAGAAAACGAATTATCCTTCTAAGTGTGGCTATAAAAAAAAAACTGTAAATGAGCTAACCGTTAGGAAATAACTTATGCGAATTGATAACGTAACCCTTTTTCAACATTTACCGTGGCTTAATGTAAATCCTAAGACTTACCAAGCGAATGATGGTAAAAGTGCGAATCGCAAAATCCTTCGGGCTTTTACCATTAAGAGTTGGTAAGTCAATCTTAGGTTTTACTAGTAAATCTTGCCATAATTCGTGCATTTACAGTAACATATACACTATTAGCTTGCCCAGAGGTTTCTTTAGCTATTGACACAGAAGCATTTAGAAGCACGCTCTAGGAGGGACCTACTCACACACGCACGCACTTTCATCTTAATATGTATCTACCTGCTCTGTTTTATTGCTAAAACCTGCTTGCTCATTCATTTTATTTTAAACCAGAGTCACCACAATATGCACATTATTTTAAGTTTTGTTCAAATCCGCTGAGCTTTTCTCAAGGTCTTAAAAACAATAGAACAAGACCCCGGGATGATCAGACCTTCGATATCGTATAACAACTGAAATTTTTTCTGTGTGTATCTCCAATACAGGTAAAAAGGGTCCCCGAATAGTTTGGATGATACTCGTAGTAGGTTTGCCAGGTAGACAAGACAAGTTGTATACAATTGCACCACATTTTCGTTAAAGTATACTGTTTAGCTTTTATATGATTTACTTGCTTCATGGTCGTAGTCTCGTAGTATGCCTTTGTTTGAATTCTGATTTCACATATTATGAAAACTTGTGCATCGAATAGCGCATTTGCTCTTCAGAATATTCTTCACTTGATAACAATGCTTTCCGAGAGTTCGAGCCAGGTGATTCTAAATACAAACAAAGTTATTTGAAATGACAAAGTACAAAAGCAACTATGTATGTATTTCTTATTATCATACTAAATCAATGTGTATAAGCCAAAACCACCTATCCGCAACAAATTTTTACACAGATATTTAATTGAAATTGTGTTCTATATTATAAAACAGGATGCATCCTGAAGTACCTACTTGCATTCTACGATATTCCGATATAATTTCTTAGAACATAGTGACACATATATGATCCCTCACATTGCTGTCATAATAACGGCGCAATAGAAGTAGATCGCTTGCGTTCCTGCGTTCTGCGATATCCCGGTAAGTTCTTAGAACATTTGTATTGGGACGCATGCGATCCTAGATCCTACACAGGCACACACTGCTGCAACACAGCCCAAATATGGAGGAGGCGCTAAAAGGTGATTCGCTTGCAATTTTCGATGGACCGTATTCTGACTTCCGATATGTGTTAAGTGGTCCTAGGCTACCAATATGACTGATGTTGCCAAATGCTATTGATTGGTAGCATACCTCAAAAGGCCCGTCTGATTTCAGATCCCGTTCCCGCTTCATATCTCCAAATTTATCAGTGTTTCTCTACAATATTATGCATGTATTATACATATAAACCTTCCTATTGAATCACTCTATCTATTAAAATAAAATCGGCCAAGTGCGAGTCGGACTCGCCCATGAAGGGTTCCGTAGTAGCAAAGGCGAAAATTGCGGTTTATGACGTATAAAAAAAAACTACTGACTGGATCTCGTTCGAACCAATTTTTAGTGGTAGTTTTCATGGCAATCTACATCATATATTTTTTTTAGATTTATCATTCTCTTAGTTTAGAAGTTAGAGGGGGGGGGGGGACACACATTTTTCCACTTTGGAAGTGTCTCTCGCGCAAACTATTCAGTTTAGAAAAAAAATATGTTAGAAACCTCAATAGCATTTTTAAAGACCTATCTATAGATACCCCACACGTATGGATTTGATGAAAAAAAAATTTGAGTTTCAGTTCTAAGTATGGGGACCCCCAAAATTTAATGCTTTTTTTATTTTTGTGTGAAAATCTTAATGCGGTTCACAGAATACATCTTCTTACCAAGTTTCAACACCATAGGCCTTATAGTTTCGGAGAAAAGTGGCTGTGACATACGGACGGACGGACAGACAGACAGACAGACAGACAGACAGACAGACAGACGGACAGACATGACGAATCTATAAGGGTTCCGTTTTTTTGCCATTTGGCTACGGAACCCTAAAAAACCGCTTCAAAATCCGTTGCGTAGTTTTGAAGATTTAAGCATACATAGGGATGGGATGGACAGACAGCGACAGTGACTTTGTTTTATAATATGTAGTGATGATTCACGCAAGGTGTGCTTTGTTTTATAGCTAATTGTTTTATAGAATTTCATCTAATATATAAAATTCTCGTGTCACAAATGTGCGTAATCGAACTCCTCCGAAACGGCTTGACCGATTTTGATGAAATTTTTTGTGCTTATCCGGTATCTATGAGAATCGGCCAACATCTATTTTTCATCCCCCTAAATGTTAAGGGTGGTCCACCCCTTAATTTTATTTTTTATTTTTCAGACAAAATTTTTTGTTTTTATTTTTTTATGATACATCATACAAAAATACATGCAACCCTAAATTTTCACCCCTCTACGATCAACCCTTATTTTTTTTGTGAATTATAAACTTTAATCTTATAGTTTTTATGTTTCGGTAAAATTCTTCTGTCACGGGGTGCGTAATCGAACTCCTCCGAAACAGCTCGACCGATTTTGATGAAATTTTTTGTGCTTATCCGGTATCTATGAGAATCGGCCAACATCTATTTTTAATCCCCCTAAGTGATAAGGGTGCAGCGGGAACGGGATTTGAATACCACGCGGGCCGAAAATATGGCGGTACGAAGTTCGCCGGGGCAGCTAGTCTAGTATATAAAATTCTTCTGTCACGGGGTGCGTAATCGAACTCCTCCGAAACGGCTTGACCGATTTTGATGAAATTTTTTGTGCTTATCCGGTATCTATGAGAATCGGCCAACATCTATTTTTCATCGCCCTAAGTGATAAGGGTGCAGCGGGAACGGGATTTGAATACCACGCGGGCCGAAAATATGGCGGTACGAAGTTCGCCGGGGCAGCTAGTCTAATATATAAAATTCTTCTGTCACGGGGTGCGTAATCGAACTCCTCCGAAACGGCTCGACCGATTTTGATGAAATTTTTTGTGCTTATCCGGTATCTACGAGAATCGGCCAACATCTATTTTTCATCCCCCTAAGTGATAAGGGTGCAGCGGGAACGGGATTTGAATACCACGCGGGCCGAAAATATGGCGGTACGAAGTTCGCCGGGGCAGCTAGTTTCACATTAAAAAAATCTTATATTTTCGTTTCATAGAATAATCAATACACAGAATACATACTTTGCAGATTTTTAAATCATTGATTTTTGTTTCACATAAAGTTTAATGTTAGAATAATCATATCATAGAATAACAAATCAAATATTCTTTGTTATCATAACATACATTAAATATAAAATCGTTTGACATACCACTCGAAAGATATAAAACTTATTTGCGCTAAGATAATTCGACGGAGCCCTGCTCCGCGGGGCTCCTATTTCTGGGTGGTTTTAAAAAAAAATAACCACGCCTTAGCCTTCAACAACTTCTCAGAAAGCCAACTTCTCGAAATGCCAACTTCTCAGAATGCCAACTTCTCAGAATGCCAACTTCGCATAATGCCAACTTCTCAAAATGACAACTTTTGAGGGGCAGGCCGGCAGGCATAAAAATTACCAAAATCTTGCCCACCCCGACTCGGATAGGTTAGGTTAGCGTTTGAAGGTCGCATGAAGTAACTTCAAGAAGATTGACACCCGTATTCACAAACAATACTTCGCTATGCGTACTACCAAAACTGTGCAAAGAACGACAAATTCTCTGTACGTTCGTTTTGGCAAGTCTTTTTATTCATTGATAACACTTAAGTAATACTTCGTTGAGGG
This sequence comes from Eilema depressum, assembly GCA_914767945.1. NCBI lineage: Eukaryota > Metazoa > Arthropoda > Insecta > Lepidoptera > Erebidae > Eilema > Eilema depressum. The sequence continues at coordinate 42,969,405 of OU612012.1, read as the reverse complement.
AACGCACTGCGTTAGATACTGCTCCGTGATGTTTGTGAATTAATTTTACCAGCCCTATGCGCTCGAGCACACTATGAGACCTCACAGTATTGTTTGTGAATACGGGTGTTAAACAACCAACCCGTACTATCAGAATAATAATACGTACAATAACTTGCTTGGTTTAGGCCCGTGATTTAATTAATTTAATTAACTGAAGTATCTTAAACATATCGAGAATAAAAACAGCACTAAAACACTTAACTGAAGTGTCTTAAACATATCGAGAATAAAAACAGCAGTACAAATACCCTTAATTTTATTCACAATACATATAAATTATTAAACATGACGTATTATTTTTTCACGCAAGAAAGTACTTGCTACTTAGTGTTTGCGCCATTTTTGAAATGCCGTGTCTATTGACTAATGATGGAAGTTATAGAATGTATGAGGTTGACACGTATTTTGTCGTTTATGACTGTCATCGTATGTCAAAATACATGTCAATTCCATATATTCATCATTATATTAGGACAGCCTCCGTGGTGGCGTAGCGGTAGTGAACGCGGCCGCCACCCAGGAGGCGCGGGTTCGATCCCCGCTTAGTGCAAATAATTAAAATACCCATTTGCATTGGTCTGATCGTGCTTGGGAGAGCACGTTAAGACGTCAGTCCCGGTTGCCGTAAGAACATCTATGGCAGTCGTTACGGGTAGTTGGAGCCCTAAAAAGTTCAAAAAAAAAACAACTGTCTAGCTGCAAAGCTTCGATATCGCCTAATGTTACCAATGGTTGTGGAGGTCAGATGGCAATCGCTTCACGGAAAATATCGAGGTCTAGCCAAATCCGTAGTTTAAGACTGGTAAAGCGGACCCAAGACTCCGAGGTGAAAGCTTCGGATGCGACTGGGAATTAACGCTAGGATGAAGAAGAAGATTCGTAAAATTCAATATATCATCACTCATTTTGACATTTTGAGACTTGGACATATTGAGACTTGGACATTTTGAGACTTGGACATTTTGAGACTTGGACATTTTGAGACTTGGACATTTTGCGACTTTGACATTTTGCTACCACTTGACATTTTGCAAATTGGACCTTCTGCGACTAAACGATGTGTAGTGCAAACAGTAGATCAAATTCGATCGCAACTAATTATCGATAAACTTTATTTTAACGACGCTAATCTTCAAGAGATTTTGCAGTTCGTAAAACTCGTGCGTGGTCAATATCCTGGCTATACTACATTCAATTTTACTCACGTGAAAATGGCCTAGCTTCTTTTTTTTTATAAAATATCGGTAGAATATAATTGACTAGTTTACGCGAATGTCTCATATTGAAATAAAACTACTTTTATGTTAAGGGTTCGTGATTTATTTCGTATTATTTTATTAACCGACTTCAAAAAGGAGGAGGTACTCAATTCGATAGGTTTGTATTTTTTAATTTATCTATGTACACCGATTAGTCCTAGCTTTATGATGCGATTTCCGTGATTCTTTTTTTATTCGATGCGAAATAGTTGTCATTTGGTCCCATAGAAATTTAACATAGATTAGCCCAGTAGTTTTCAGTTTCAAGTACAAGTTTCAGTTTGGGGGAGGCCTATGTCCAGCAGTGGACTGCAGTAGGCTAATTGATTGATTGACATCAAACCCATACGTGTACCAGGAATAGTTTGCGCAAGAGACACTTCCAAAGTGGAAAAATGTGTCCCCCCCCCCCCCCTAACTTCTAAAATAAAAGAATGATAAATCTGAAAAAAATATATGATGTACAATGTACATTGCCATGTAAACTTCCACCAAAAATTGGTTTGAACGAGATCCAGCAAGTAGTTTTTTTTAATACATCATAATCCACAATTTTCGCATTTGCTGCTACGGAACCCTTCATGGGCGAGTCCGACTCGCACTTGGCCGATTTTTTTATTTGTGTTTTCTTAGTTCAAATTTTTACCCAACTTCTTATATATGTTGTCCCATATTTCCGTCGTTTATGAACTGGTTTCGAAAAATCTTTTTGCATTTGGTTCGGTATTAGTCACAGATAGTTCCATATTAATTTCATGGGTACTGGACCTTGAACTCCGGAGATGCACCAGAGAACTCCTCGAAATCAAATAGGTGATAAGAAATTAACTAGTTTTATGACGATCCTGTGACACGGTGTCTATGTCACCTCATTACGATGGTCAAGGGTGTGCTAAAATTACCTAGTCTACGTCGGGCTAAATGTCATCATTCATCATCATCATCTTCATGGAGACGTATTTTCCTGATTACATCGAAAGCTCATATGAGTTAATGAGGTGAACTCATTTGATGTATAGCATGAATGTCTCGTTTAAGTTATTGACAAGTTTAAGTCAATACTATGGTAAGTAGGTACTATCATTGAAGATATATTGGACTGAATTAGACCACAAAATTTCTGCACCTTTCGAAAGCCTACCCATAGCTACTGAAAAAACAACGAAATGTTATAGGCTACCCGTAGCAATCCAAATCCTACTGCAGCTTACAGAATAGCCTATTATAGACACTAAAAAGTAAAAAATAAATTCGGCCAAGTGCGAGTCGGACTCGCCCATGAAGGGTTCCGTAGTAGCAAAGGCGAAAATTGCGGTTTATGACGTATTAAAAAAAAACTACTGACTGGATCTCGTTCGAACCAATTTTTAGTGGTAGTTTGCATGGCAATTTACATCATATATGTTTTTTAGATTTATCATTCTATTATTTTAGAAGTTAGAGGAGGGGGGGGGGGGGGGGGGACGGACACATTTTTCCACTTTGGAAGTGTCTCTTGCGCAAACTATTCAGTTTAGAAAAAAATTATGTTAGAAACCTCAATAGCATTTTTAAAGACCTATCTATAGATATCCCACACGTATGGGTTTGATGAAAAAAAAATTTAATTTAATAAACCGAAGTATTTTATTTTTACTTTGTAAGGAAACTAAGGACATTTTTCCTTACAGGGTCGGCAGCACGAATGTGACGCATCCAATAAATAATAATTAAGTTCTTAACAGATAGTGATAGATTTATTGAGAAAGCCGCTAATTCCGACTTGGATAGATTAGGTGAGTTTCAGTTCTAAGTATGGGGACCCCCAAAATTTAAAGCAATTTTTTTTATTTTTGTGTGAAATTCTTAATGCGGTTCACAAAATACATCTTACCAAGTTTCAACAGCATAGGCCTTATAGTTTCGGAGAAAAGTGGCTGTGACATACGGACGGACAGACAGACAGACGGACAGACATGACGAATCTATAAGGGTTCCGTTTTTTGCCATTTGGCTACGGAACCCTAAAAAACTACGTTTAAAAAAACTACGTTTAAAAAAACCGACTTCAAAAACCTATTCCAATAAAAATAAAATGCACTAAAAAGTTGAAAATAATTGTGTATTCTTCAAAAACTTTATTACAAATTATTGTTATTTTGGGAGTCAGTGTCAGCCTACAAATAAACTTCTATGCCAACGACAACATACTTTGTATGTAATAACTGTAATAAGTGTTCTGACACAGCGACTCGAACCGACTAAAACGCATACACGCACGTGAGTAGTTACAAATCTACCTTGACTGACACCTACTCCAAAACTGGGGTGACCATAACTGTTCAAGAACAACTGAAACGTCGTGATCAGTGTTAATAATAACTAAAATTCACGAATCACTGTTTTCTACAAACACTTCTCCGAAACGGCTTGACTGTTTTTTTTTTTGCGCATATTTGATATGTTTGAGAGTCGTAAACTATATTTTTACATTATTAATTTTATACTTTTCAAGGATATTTTTAAGGATGTATGGACTGTGTCAATGTATGAGAGGCCATGAGAAGTTGATGTCTGACAGATATGTATACTGTATAGAGAGTGATACGTTGCGCAGATCAAATAACTTATAACCCTAATTACAAGAAAATTATTGTAATAAAACCCTTATTGTGATTTGTGATAAACTAATGTTTTTTTTTAAATTTACGCACCTGCCTACTTAAAAAGTTTTTTCACCTCATGAATACGAAATTAAGAACCTTGAAAAAACTATCAAAGAAGAGCTACGATACTTTCGATCGTTCTAAATATAACAAAATGAGAATCTGGTGAATTAATATAAACCAGACTTCTTGTTATATTTAGGTAAAAATGAAAATTTATAATCTACAGATTCAAGATACAGGGCTTCTGTTCATTGTTCACGCCATTTACGTTTTAATTTCATAGTAGATAAATACATCTTCATTCGCTTTAACTTATATGTGGGTATTAATTCATCTTGCGTGCATTCCTAATACTTTTTCTAAAATACAAGTAACCTAAGTTACCCCTCAAAAGATCATCTACGACCGTTCCCAATAACTTACCTACAGTTAAAGGTAGATCTATCTCTCTGGCTATAGCACAAGACAGATAGCTCAATTAAGGGCCAAACCGAGAAAAATTCTTTGTATATTACGGAATTCGTTGGGGGAGGTCACTGAAAGTCTAAATTTCGTTTTGCGTAGTATTCGGTTAGTTGCGTTTTCGGCCATCTTGAATTCAAGGGTACATTTTTATTTAACAAGTAAGTCGTTTAGTTTTAATTGTATACTAAAAATTATTACAACAAAGTTGTTTCGAATTAAATTTTCTACAATTTTGGCATTCATAATTTTTTCTTAGGATCGATATTTTTCGATTTATACCCCAAAAGGTGGAGGAGAATTTTTGTTTGACTTTTTTGCCTTATAAAATAACCTTAGTAGCAATTTTCTTTCAGAATTCATTGGCTCCATTTTCAACCATTTTTAGTGTAAAATTAAAACTTAACGACTTATTCGATAGAAAAAAATGTACCCTTAAATTCAAGATGGCGGAGAACCCAACGAACTGAATACCACGTCAATCGAAATTTAGACTGCCAGTGACCTCCCTCAACGAATTCCGAAAGAAAACTAGGAATTTTGCCTTTGTCGAATTCTATTTTTATTGTGCTGCTATCCCATAGAGATTGATGACGTTTTTGATCTTTAGAATGTCAAAACTGACAGTAGATAGGTTATTGGGAACGGCCGCTAATTTATTTACCTGGCAATAAAAATGCTGGTAAAATCGGCCTAGCCACTTGACACAAACATCAAAAACACATCTCTAAAAACAATCTCTAAAAAAGCGTATGATTGTAATTTTCGTACCCAACTACATGAACGAGTGTAGATATCTATATAATCCGCGCGCAATCAAATAGGTAAGGAACCTTGTCAAAGAAAATCGAAAATGACAGTTCTCAAGTAGCGTTAGTAAAACAAGTGAGCTGTGTCTAAGTACCTAACACGTGTCTAAGTACCATTCAGTTGATCCAGGGATTACCTGGATCAACTGAAACGATTTAAAAAATTGTTTTACTGGTAGAAGGCTACATTATTTGTGAGTGTCATAGGCTATAAAATATGGGTTGCGGAAAACATTTATATTATGTAAAGGACATCATTCATGGTGCACACATTTTTGGTCTAAAATTAAAAGTGCCGTCCAAAGAAAAAAAATACGATATTTCGTTAGGGCTTGTTCTTAAGGTCCAACCCCACCAAACGGACGGCAAGCTTTTTTTTATTAGAGCGTCTAAGTTGAGGGAACACTACCCTCGGTTTTATTTGAGTTCAAAAATCTTGAAAACATACATTTTTTATGTTACGAGTTATTGAAAATGAATGAAAAATATTCTTCTGTATTGGAAAAATAGTTAATAAAAGCAATACCAAATAAACCGCATACTGCATATCGATCTTTCTCGTCCATTTATTTAGGTCCAAAATGGAAAGTGACAGTGTAAGAAAACAAATGTAATATTCCGTTAGAGCTTGTCTTCATTAGCATTTTTTATTACATCGTCGAAGCTGAGGGACCACTGCTCTCGGTTTTATTTGAGTTCAAAAATCTTGAAAACGTACATTTTCAATAAAATAAATGATTGAAAAGGAATGAAAAATTATATAGGAAGAATAAGTTGATAAAAGCAATAAATAAAAAATAAAATACACGTGCAATAGTTTTATCTATGATAATGTTCACGAACCTGGCATAATGTGACTGCAATATTTCTCATTCTTCTTCCTCCTAGCGTTAATTCTTAGTCGCATCCGAAGCTATCACTTCGAAGTCCGCTTTACCAGTCTTAACTGTGGATTTGGCTAGACCTCGATATCTTCCATGAATGACTGCGACTGCAATGTTGTTGTTGGGCTTTCTAGGGCTCCAACTACCCATAACGACTGCCATAGATGTTCGTATGGCAACCGGGACCGACGGCTTAACGTGCTCTCTGAGGCACGACCAGACCAATGCAAATACACATATTCATGCATACAAATATGAGCACTGAGCAGGGATCGAACCCGCGCCTACTGCGTAGCGGTCGCATTCACTACGGGTACGCCACGGAGGCTGTCAATTTTTTATTTATTTTCAATAATCGTATCATAAAAGATATAATAATAATGTTCCCAAGATTTTTTAACTAAATGATACACTGAGGGCAGTGGTCCCTCAACTTTGACGGCATAAAGGATGCAAATAAGAACGGGCTCTAACGAAATATCGTATTTTTTCTTTGGCCGGCACTTTTAATGGGTGATGTCCTTAGAGATTTTTACGATCTGTCATAGAGTTATGAGAATTGACTGCGATAACCGTCGCTAACTGTGTCATCATTTTTAATGCGTTAGAATAAAGACTTTGTTCTTGATTGAAATATCTATCAACTATCAGAAAAAATTTCAAACTTCGAAATGAGTTTGCTGACGCTACGGGACTACATACGTCTCAGTTCCAAAACGTCAATCCCATTCCGATCGCGCGCGAGTATTGTAAAGTGGTCGTGTCTGAACATTAGAGATATTTAAAAAAAAATACTTAATACTTGGGTTATGTTTTTGTTAACGATACTGAACAAGAATTGTTTTTTTTTTTAATTTCCTGTTTGTTTGTCTGTTTGTTCGCGATGGACGCAAAAACTACTTGACGGATTTTTATGCGGTTTTTTTGTTAGAAAGGGCTTGATCTGACTTAAAATCTTACGTATGTTTGATCGCAATCGGTTGAGTAGAACCGAAGATATGAACAAAGGTCGCATTACCCGAGATGCACGTGGGCGGAGCCGCGCGCGGAAGGCTAGTTTATTAAAAAGCTATTATTTTTACATAATTAATATTATTATACTTCATAACATACATAACATAACATAAACTCACGCCTTTATCCCCGAAGGGGTAGGCAGAGGTGCTAGCACCCACATTTCGCCGTTTATGTTTAGGTCCCAATGTAATAGGTGGCGAGCCTATTGCCATTAACCGGACACTTATAAACCTGCGATGAATACACACATAACTTCGAAAAGTATCGAAAAGTCATTGGTGTGTGCCATGGTAAAACCTGGGATCGAACCCGAGACCTCGTCTCAGCAGTCCATTACCCATACCACTAGGCTATCGCGGTTACTACTATTATACTTCATGTATTGTTCAAAGACTTGGTATTGGTGCTATTTAAAAGTAGGTCCAATGTGATATCAATAATCTCCCAAGTGTATTAGTTGCATATATTTATTATCACTTACTGATACGAATAATTGTGAACACATCTATTGTAATAACTGGTGAATAATATTTTTAAAGACAGATTATTTTATGTTAAGCTCCACTTGGTTTTATAATTTTGACATTACCCAAATTAATGTAGGTATATTTATGTGGGCTTAGAGTTAAACATTTGTCTTAGAAGCCTCGTTCCACCTTGGAATCAATGGTGTTCCATTCTTAATTGTTTTGAGAACACCAGTATTATAAAAGGTATTTATGTAATTTACCTATGGGCCCCCAGAATCCAGAATCCATGGGTAGGTAGGTCAACGTCGCCCATATACCTTTTTACCTATGAGGCCCTTATACCTATTATAGGACCCATACGTAACCGGGTCCCATACAGCTATGGGCCTCCAGGTTAACGGGGCCGATGTACTTACGAGATTCATATGTAATACCCACGGGGCCCGTAGACCTACGGGCTCATATATCCGCGGGGTCATATACACACGAGCCCCATTTACCCACCCATATACCTATAGGGTCCATATACCCACAGCTCACAGTAGCCAATACCCATGGGGCTCATACGCTCAAGGTCTCTATACAACATTGGCGTTTATACTATCAAGGGTTACATTAAATCTGTCGACTTAAGTATAGAAAAAAAAAACAGCCATGTGGTCCCATACGCCCACGGAGCCCCATACGCCCAAGGAGCCCCGAACACTTATCCATAAAGATTTTCGGGGCTCAAGCAAGTTTAGTGTGCTAGCTGATACACATGCTCTACTTCCCTCTATCATCGTTGGATTCATATTGACTTTTACGTGAACAAATGGCATTTTTTTTTCGTGAATTCAAATTTTGTTAACGAATCCAAAAAAATGAAAATCGTAGTAATCGGTCTAGCCGTTCTCGAGTTATAAATTGTGCTAATCAACACCATTCAATTAGCCTAAAGCAATCCACTGGGACATAGGCGTCTCCCAATGTGCTTCCGCATCCAGTCTGTCCCAAGTCCCAGCCACCTTTTTCAGATCGTTAGTCCATCTGGCCAGGGGGCGTCACACCTTCCGTTTTCCTTCTCGCGGTCTCCACTCTAGGACTCGTCTGATCCAACGGCCGTCAGTTCAGTTCGACAGATGTGGCCAGCCCCCTGCCACTACAGCTTACTTATTCTGCGAGCTATGTCTGTAATTTTGGTTCTATGTCGGATGGCCTCGTTGCGAATTCAATCCTTTAAAGAAACTCCAAGCGTAGGTCATGTACATAGACTAACTCCACCTTCAGGTTCCACGTTTCGGCTCCGTAAGTCATAACAGCACTCGTCGAAAACCTTAATTTTGAGGCATTGCTGCCTACAGCAAGAGCCAGAAGGATCTAACTATTTCGGGTCTTCTCCTCACCCCTAGGTGAGGAGAAGACCCGAAATAGTTAGATCCTTCTGGCTATTTCTTTCTCGAAGTTATTTACCGAGCTGGATAACCTGCCCTTTCGAACAACTTCGATGATGATTGTACTCTTACGTCTTTTCTACAATATGCCGAACAGTATGGAAGTGGTCCTTGGTATAGTCTTTTTAACCGACTTCCAAAAAGGAGGTACGAGTACAACTTCAAAAAATTATCTTCTCGTGTTTTAAGCTGCTGATGATAGGAACCTAAGCAGAGGATGGAAGATTGATCGTTTATAACTCATTAAAAAGAGTAAAATAAATTAATAATAACAAAGATGTTTAACCGACTTCAAGAAACGAAAAAGCGAAAAAATAACTTAGGTAATTTACAGACTTACTGATTAAAGTCGGTGCCAGCCAACTTTGTTTGTTGTGTCTGAACTACTATGATGCAATCAAATTGTAATATGGCATCTTGGGCTAGGCACCGACTTCTAATAAATCAGTAAGTCTGTAAATCATCATCATGTCGTATGGCTTTTGCTCGAGTCCTCATAAGTCAACGTCCAGTTGGCGAAGCCAGTCAATTGCTGCCGGTGTGAAGTTGCCAGAGGTTTCCAGCGTTGCGAAACAATTTTAAGTTTCTGTTGAAACTTTTCGGACCTTAGAGCTACTTGGAACGGTGTAGATCGGTCGGGTTTAAATGGTGTAACTAACGCGATTTTCGACTTTCTTTTATATTACATGATGAATAGATTCCTAATTTAGTCACTATCCAAGTACAATAGTATATTAAATAGTATTGTACTTGGATAGTGACTAAATTCGGAATTCGAAATTATCTGTGCATCGCATAGTTTGCCCGATATTGCGTAAAAACCATTCGCAAGATGGTGGTCGCGGAAAAAGGTTACGGCCCCCACGAACTTGAATTAAATTTAACTCGATACTAAACCTCTATAGATCCGAAAAATGAAATTGCTTTCTCTGACTTCTAATGGACTAAATTTAGTTTTTGCTAATTTACTCTGACCTTTGACCGAAGAAAATAAGATTACAGAATGATAAACATTCTCGAATAGCGTTTAAAATTAATTCTTAATTATTTCATTTATTTTATTTTATTAAGCTACAGATACGATTATTGACACCATATCCACATAACTCTGGATCAAAATCTACTAAAGCACGAATCGATTCCTATCACCAACATTACTAACTAAACGAATTTTGAAATAGCAACCCTAAACTAGCCCAGAAAAACACCGTGCCCGGTACTTTGCCATTCTTGTTATACTGCTGTATTCTTAGAGAGAAATCTATGCTATATCCATTGCTGGTCGTCCGTGTGTACGTCCTGTCAAGTTATTTGAGCGTAGGCTGCAATGAACGCCGTGTAATTCGGTTCGTTGCTAACTTCCAACATATTACAGGGGTAACTAGGGGCGTCAGGGAACGCCCCAAAAGTATAGCAGTAGAGAGTATACCTTTGTCTCTTTCGTTCGTTTTGTACATTATACAGATAAAAAGTTCATTGGAGCGATACTTCGTCAGAGGATTCTCTGATTGATCAGTGCTGTTATTAAGGCAGATATTTTTATAACTAAAACCATAGTAAAATTTGTACAAACTTGCATCAATCATCATTGACATAAGCGTGAAAGTGTCGCGTAAAGTGAATGTTATATTTGAGTGCGAGTGTGGAGCGATGTAGCGTGTAGCGGGCGGTTTGCTTATCGATTTTCTCTATGCTGCATTAAATTACTATTTAAATGTGAATGCGGACTGCATTGAGTAATAATTTTACGACATGAAATGGATTACTGATATTTGAATATCGAACCTACATATTAGTAGGTACTGTGATTATCGCGATACAGCTGATGCTAGTAGAAGTTACCACAAACGATACAGATGCACTTCTAAAACTTGAAATGAACACATCGCGTGTTCTTCTATTATGAGATGATAGAGTTTCTAACTCATCTATGCCGATGATTGTGTCTCCATTGTTTTGGGAATGGTTCAACATTTGGCTTATACAATTTCTAAAAGATTTGTATCATGAAATTAAAATGGTGGCGTTAAGAGGCACAAATAGTTCTTTTAATACATTGTCACATGCGTGTGTAAACCATGGCAATCAGTCACAACAGAGTGCAATTGATGTGGCGCAAAGTTTACAAACATCATTGAATATGCCACAATCGGCAGTGGCACAGCATATCAATGCTAATCAAATCAATTTGCAACCCCTGAACAATGTTTCACTGCAGTTTTTACCGCAACAAAGTAATTCTAACTCTAACAAACATGAACAATCGTCTTCCCGGTACTCAAATTCTAATGGCATGATGCCTTCACGTCATTATCGTCTACTAACGCAAACTAGTAAGTAGCAATCTTAAACACTAGTAGACATACCTACCTATTAAGTATTTATTGACGGCTTACTTTTTAGCGATGTAATTTCCAAAATCAAACTTTTATTATTCGGGTTATCGTATAATGTAAGTACCTACATAATATATACATGTGTTCAATAAACGTATATACATATATCTATTTCTTATATTACAATAGGGAGAGTTATAACTTATATTATGATGGTTTTAAATATTTGTAGTACCTACCTGGTATCTTAGTTATCTTTCCGAAAAGTTAAACGTAACTGGTAGTAGGTATTTGCTTTTATTTATTGAATGTTGCTATTTCACCACTACGTTTCCTTAGCGCCACTCAGTTATCCACGGGCTTCAACACCACATAGTAAGTACTACACTAGAAGAAAGAAGATAGCTGATATCAATCAGCTTCAACCATCAGGTTGAGCGTTATATACATGTAAGAATGATTTACAAATGCGATTAATAATATGATTGAAATTTCAGGACCGGTGGAATGTTACCACCCTTCGGGCGCTCCCGGGGCAGCATACATGCCAAATTCAGCCGGTGGAGCACAACCCTCGACACAAGGTACTATGAGAGTCCAACCGACACCACAGCAATCCGTTCCGCCAGCACAGCAACAAGACTTATCAAAGACAACGATGGTAAGTTCTCGTAAAACGTACCTTTTTTCGGATACCCCCTGAGTCCTAAGTCTCTTTAAGGGCCTGAGTCGCCGTCTCCTTCTCGAGCATTACTTGCCCGCTGAAGGAGGCAGTGGCAGCCCACGCGCTCGCACACCCTACCACGGCTGCCAGTATGGCTCCGAACGAGAGGACTCCTGATCCCAGGCCTGACACGAGGCTACGCCTCGGCACCTCGCACACCTGGCATTCCGACAGCGGTCGCAGCCTTGAGACCTCGTTCGCATAGCAATGATGGCACTCAAACGTTAGCTCCATCCAAATCAGACACAAGTGGCCCCCGAAACACCCTTTTCCATAGACCACCTGCCGGTACGAGAAGCTACCGTCTCACCATTCAAGCCTGTCCGTCATGTGTCTTACTGCCACTACTATTCAACGTACCTATGTAGTTATTTCTTTTAACTGAAGAATAGGTGTTTTGAATTCTATACTGCATGGATTACACGCTGTATGACACAAACGCGATTCGTCGTATACACAGTTCGACACCAACGTTTTGATTTAATCAGTTTGTCACATACGCGATTTGTCATGAACGCGATTTGTCATCAACGCAGTAAGTCTAATACGGCTTTTGTCTTAATCGCATTTCGTCTTAAACGCGATTGGTCATTATTGCAATTAATTCATTTAAAAAAATCTTGTATATACTTTTATACTATACTGTACAAGTGTACATGTACAATGTGTTTCAACTTTAATACTTGCTAGCGCTATCTAGTATGTTAGAAGGAAAATAAAGAATTTCATTTCATGACGATGATTTATATGTAGGTACTCGTAAAAAAATTACTAATCTACTTGTCATGATATCCATACAATAAAATACCGTGGGTTAGAAGCTTTATGCCTATATCTTGATAAGACTAGGTATCAATAATCTTAACTTCATCCCACGCACACTCAAGCTGTGGAATGAACTCCCCGCGATGGTTTTCCCAAGCGACTACAATATGGGGTTCTTCAAAAAGGGCATTAGAAGGTATCTTCAAGGTCGGCAGCGCGAGTGTGACGCCCCTGGTGTTGCATACGTCCATAGGCCACGGTGACCACATAATACGGTACATAATCTATAAATATTTTTATGAATAAATTTCAGTTTATTCGATTCAGAGATGTTTGAAATTATCGATATATCCAACAGAATTGGGTTTTTAAACATGTCCCCTCACTATGAAGCTTATGTCAAAAGGGGTATATTAAAATGATTCGACTGTAGTACTAATTTCAGCAAAATCGTCGTATATTGGACATTAAAATAAATAGACGTACAAGAAAATGGATATTCGCAAAAATGGACTTTTAAATAAATGGACTTTCGCCGAAATAGTCGTACCAAACACACTAGGCGTACATAGGCACTGGACCTAAGAGACCGAAAGGGTTTTGTTATATAGACCTGTTGAGTGTTGATAGCCTTTTGGCCGTTTTGCTTTGACGTTTTTCCACTTAGACTTTCTGATCAGGAGCCAGAGGGTGGTACTACTCCGGTTCAAGCCGGTCCATTCATGCTGTAATGTAAACAGCTTGGCTCTATCACCACAAAATTAATTATGTGAAAGTTTGAAGAAATCGAGTGACAAACTGCGTTTATGACAAAAAGCGTGCGTGACTCCGAGGTGAAAGGTTCACGTGCGACTGGGATTCGCTAAGATGAAGAAGGTGAACTGCATCAAAATTTTTTTAAATAAACCTCATGACTTATATTTTCTGTTATTTTTCAGGCTGGCCATAGTTATGTGTCGCAGAACCAAACGCCACAGCCTCGACCACAGTTTGGCAACTTCCAGTACAGGGCTTCCCAACACGGAACGAGACCTAATACACATGCGAGGTAATAAACGATTTCATTTACGCAGGGATTGTCTAATGCGCACAATAACTTCATCGCGTTATACCTAAACTTCATTCACGATTAGTTTTCCGCCCAAGTGTTTTGTCGAAATCGCCGTTTGCCTACATCGCTTAAGAATTCCTGCGCTATATACCTGAATCTTGCGTGGTTTACTTCGCTTTATGTATAGGCATCGGTATTGTATAATACGTATACTTCTTATTGAAGTTATTTAAGTATTATTTATACAATTACTAAATAGTATACAAACAAACTATTTCCCACCTCCTCCCCTCACGAGCTCGGCCCACTCCGCCATCTCCTTCTCGAACATTACTTGCTTGTAGAAAGAAGCGGCGGCAGCCCACAGCCTTCAGGGTCCGCACAAAGCGAGCACCATATAGGGCCTTGAACCGCACAATCTCCCGTAGAGTCACCTGCAGCAGTCATCCGGCCCCCTCATGTTGGACGGCAACCGCGGCATAGCGGTAACTGTGCCCCTCAAATGACTGTGAAGCTGCATACCTCGGGTGCATGTGGTTAGATGCGCGCGCATAGGAAAACGAATTAATTTGTAGTATTGTTTATTTAGTACTAGCTGACCCGGCGAACTTCGTACCGCCATATTTGCCGCCCGCGTGGTATTCCTATCCCGCTGTACCTTCTATTCAAATTTCCATGTTTGATTCTAATCCCGTTCCCGCTGCACCATTCCCGACCCGTGTTATGAACAAACATGCCACATATAATTGACCATGGGAAAAATATGGCTTACTTATCTAGATTCAGACCCGTTCCCGCTGTACCTTCTATTCAAACTTCCATGTTAGATTCTGACTCCGTTCCCGCTGCACCGTCCCCGACCCGTGAACAATGTGAACATGCCACATAAATAATTGACCATGGGAAAAACATGGCTTTTCTAGATACAGACCCGTTCCCGCTGTACCTTCTATTCAAATTTCAATGTTAGATTCTGATCCCGTTCCCGCTGCACCGTCCCCGACCCGTGAACAATGTGAACATGCCACATATAATTGACCATGGGAAAAACATGGCTTTTCTAGATTCAGACCCGTTCCCGTTGTACCTTCTATTCAAACTTCCATGTTAGAAGATTCTGATCCCGTTCCCGCTCCACCGTCCCCGACCCATGAACATGCCACATATAATTAACCATGGTAAAAACATGGATTTTCTAGATTCAGTGTGGTCTTTTAAGGATTGTCCTTTGTGATTTGTTTATGGTCATGGCCAATGCAAGACGGATCGAAAATTGAAGTCTTTTAAATTCAAGCGGCATGTCGGTTGGGATCATCGGGATTCTTGGAATGAGAACTTCCTCACCTTCTAATTTTCCTTTGAGTGAAAAAAATTTTTTAAAAAGTATCCTATGTCATTCTCCTGGTTCTAAGCTACCTCCCCACCAATTTTCAGCCAAATCAGTTCAGCAGTTCTTGACCTATAAGTGTTGTAACAAACACGACTTTCCTTTATATATATAGATTTGTAGTATTATTTTATTCGCAAATGTGTTGTAAAACGTCGTATGCCACGCGTGAGCATGATGATTACCGTCCTCGGCTCTCTTAAGACCTTTGCCTTACGGCTCGGGTCTCAATAGCGCCTCGGCGGTAATCACCAACTTTGCTCACTTGTACCATAATGTACTATTGTCTAACTAGCGATTTGCTCTATATCGTAGTAGGTCTATCTTTTTGCCAAACTCGCGATTCGTTTAAACATTCCGCGATATAATTATTCTGCGCATTAGACATACCGTAAATAAACGATTTGTTATATAGACAGTTACGTATTAAAATTACTTTTCTTCCCTCTCTATTACTAAAAGGGCGTCTTTGCTGCGTCAAGCTTAAGTAAAGATGGTTCGAATTGCGAACACCGCCTTTAGGAATGCCTGGGCGCTAAAAAAATTAAAAAATCGGCGCTAAAATAAAATTTTATTTACATCGTGTCTGCGTAATAGTTGACTAGTTTGTGATTTTAAAATTCTGCACTCAAAGCAAAAATAACTTTGCTAACTTATAGAACAATAGTACATTATGGTACAAGCGTGTAATCACCATACACGCGAGTGGCATACGATTATTTTCAACACACTTGCGAGTAAAATAATACTAAAAATACTACACAACACAATCAAAACACAATAGTAAAAATCTATTTGTTGTCATACTTCCCTTGTCATGAAAATGCGCGCGCATCTAAAATTTTTTTTTATTTGTTCCTTTCGGAACAGGCTAAGGTGCTATCACCATGCTGCCTTGTCATCTACTTACTTATTTGAATTATGATTTTTTTTCTCTGTAAATACTCACAGAGAAAAAAAAACATTTTAGTGAAAGTTTTGTTTATTAAACACGTACTACAAGTTGAAATTATCTTTTAAAATACGAAGTTGCATGAAATGAGCAAGCAATAGGTGTATTAATTCGTTCGTTATATTGGACACGATCTTTTTTGTATCAAAACCTTTTTAAGAACAAAGCAACTTAATCAATGAAATTAAAAAAAAGAAGTCTATAACTCACTTTTGTGAATAATAGCAATGAAAAAGTCACAGTTTAGGTGTCATTACGTGCGTAATTTGCGGTGAAATAATAACAATTTTAAGAGCAGTAGGTGTGTTGTAAAATAAAAAACATGATTTATTTTCATTTCAGACAGCAACAATCGTTTATTCAGAGTGGTGGAGCTACCGCAAGTACACCAGTCATGTATCCGACGTTAGTCTTCCAACCTACGCCCATGGGTATGCAAAGCTATCAGCAGCCGCCACGATCTAATGCGCCTACAGGGTTAGTACAACATAATTTACATTAGTGCCCTTCTAAACGGGCCATGTTTTTCTGCAATATGTAGCTGCACACTATTGGCAACTAAATGCCCGGCAATCTCAAAAATATTTCATTGCAACTGACGGCCGAACAATCAATGGCTGGGCAATGTGTTGCAAATATGTCTGCCATAGTATGGCTCTTGATGCAGATTCATAAACGGGCTACACAAGCCGGCAACAATGGCTGACGAAATCACACTTGTTGCAGCAGCTTATATTGTTTTATTAAAAAATAAACAGTAAAAGAAGAGATTGTGGATTCGACCTTACTTAAATAGGCGTGAATCTTTAGATAATTTAAGTCTAGAAATAAGCCTTGATAGTAAACTATTTAACAATTCGCGTAGAAAAGGATAGACTGTGCTATAACAAAGAGAGCGACTGAAATAACAATAGAACTGGTCGAGCAATATTGCAGTAAAATCGACCGCCTAGCGATCGTCCGGCAACCCATCGCGGCAACATCGGCCATATGTGGTAACACAAAAACATGTTTGGCTAATATGGTCGGGACATTACTGCAATACTGGCCAGTATTGCTTGCAATAGTTGCAATGTTGCCGGGCCACAGTGTTGCAGCCAATAATTGCAGTAAAACATCGCCCGTTTAGAAGCACCTTTAGCACCTTTATTGCTCGGTTAATATAAACAAAAACAAAAGTTTTCTGCTGACGGGCGTCTAGAAAATCCTGAGAGTTGTATATATTTCAGTAGCTATTGTTAAATGTTAGCGTTCTAGACGGATTCTTCACTCTCCAATAGTAGTAGAAAATATAATTTTAGTTATCGATATGTAATTATTTTTCACCGAGATTCATTTCAACAAACCAACTCGGATGCAGCCAGGAACAACACTGATGATGAGCTTTATTTCACATAATTAGCATTTCTTGCGTCGTACTAGCCAATGTCCATTTACCCATTTGAATAAGCAAATAATGATTCTTTACTAACATTACTCTAACTATAACTTATTATTTACCAGGGCTATTATTCCGTTGTAGGGTTTATAGTGAGAGTGTTCAATCTCTTTGCATGTTTTACTACAATCCGTACATTCGCGCATGTTCTAAATTCAATTTTTTTATTCACTCAGTGAAATAAAGAGCTTTTTATTCAATGTTTTTGATGAATCGCGGACCTTTTTTTGAGTGTCAATGGTGAAATAGTAGATTACCCAACAAGTGAAAAAAAGGTGAATTCTTTTCGAGGCACCAAGTTGTATCCCGAGAGGAGTGAAGGTTTTTCCGGTAGAATCCCGAGCGTAGCGAGGGGTTCTAGAGAGAAACCTGAGTGGATCGAGGGATACAAGAGCCGAGATGAATTCTTTTTTCACGTGTTAGGTACTCAACTTTTCACCATTGACTACGAGAAAACGATTACTCTATGATTATGAATTACATTTTGTTATGGATAGTACACAAAAGAAGCAGCAAATTATCAGTAATAGCTACCGCTTTAGCGCGAAAAGACTCAGGAGTCTTTTCGCGTTCGAGACTATGAGTTTAATTTTCATCACTAGATGAAGTCATTTTATGATTATGAGACAAACATAAACTTTTACAAGGAAAATTACACAGAAAATGGCGGCATTTTTTTTTCTTAATTTTAACTGAGCCACATTCCATCCAGCCAGTGATAACATTTAGGTGGCTTTTAGTACGTTTTTATAGTGAGAGTGTGCAACCTCTTTGTATGTTTCACTAGAATCCGTACATTCGCGCATGTTCCAAATTCAAATTTTTTTATTCACTCAGTGAAACAAAGAGCGTTTTATTCACTGTTTTTGATGAATCACGGGCCCTTTTTCGAGTGTCAATGGTGAAAAGGTCTATTTCTAATCTGAAGAAGCTCAAAAATGGGCTCAGAGCTTCAAATGTATCTCGTTCCATGTTCATAAAACGGAAGCCTTCGACGAATGCATGGTTACTGATGATGCGTTAGGGCTAGTTTACGATTTAAGTGGAGTTTGTTGCGCCGTTTGTTCTTCACTAGCGGCTAGGAAGTGGTGGCAAACTTAGTTTTAAGCAGAATATGACGTCAAAAAGGTGTGACAGAGTTGCACTATTTTGAAGTTATTACTTTTAATATTCCACCTCACAAAATCAAAATTTATTCGGAAGAAGGGAATCAAAGGAATCGGTATTTATTTAGCCTGAATGATATACCATTGTGAATATTATTTTCTTATATATAAAATAAGTTCTAATTTGTAATCTTTTCTTTATTTACAGGTACTATCCATACATGGGGCATTACATTGGTTATAATAACCCCTCGGGCCACACTGCACCGTGTATGTAAAACAGTTATCAGATTCTTATTACGTTATATATTTTAATTTTGGTTGCATTAAACTATTAGGAACGCCTATAAAATTTATAGAAGTGTCTTCGAGGGGTAGGGCTCGGAGCCTATTCAATGATTTAACGCTAATGAGAACTTGTGTTGAACACATGCGAACTTGCTTGCAACATGATTTAAACAATCGTATGACATATTTTGTCAAATACTTCAATAGTCGGGTCATGATAACACCTATATTCTTTCTAACCCTTTTTTTACTTTTGACAGGCGACTTGAGAACATATCTATTTCATTATCCGTAAAAGACAACCTTGAATCGGCTGTCAAGGAAATTTCAAATTCGGGGGTGAAGTCAAACGTATTTCACTGCAAATTAATTAATCGCAGGTAATAAGTACGAGAGATAACGTCATTAACTCTGGTACCATCAGATTCCTCCATGAGATGTACATCATTAGACGCGCCTTTAATTGGAGAACACGAAATGGCTATGCTGCAAAGCCAAAAACCTGGTGGTGATACCAAAAACCGATTTTGAAAAAGCTAAAGAAATCGGTACCTAATAAAGTGAGTTTACCTATTTTCGTTTGTACCTGGAAACAAAGGAGATTTAGAACTACATATATGATAATACAGTGCTGTAAGCCTCCATAACTGGCCTTGTCAGAGGCAGCAGCTTGCAAAGTGCCGCCTGAAACCAGGTATCTGGTACGATCGAATTACCAAAGAAAAGCAGGCTCATCTGAAATATCATCAAACTCTGTGTAAGAAAAACTGGTGCTGCAAATCTTAAACACTGGTGAAGGTGGTTGCAGCAGCGATTGAGAATCGCGCATTGCGCGACTCGGTTTGGTGTTCTCACATTAGTACGATTGAGTTACCATCATCATCTGAAAGTTCATCATATTCTGTGTAAGAAAAACCGGTGCTGCAAATCTTAAACACTGGCGAAGTTGGTTGCTGCAACGATCGAAGGTCTCTCGTGATCTACTATGTCGGACAGATCTTACGATATCATTTAACACTTTGAAGGCCGGATATTAATAAAATTCCCTATTTAATAATTTTCTTTCAGATGAGCATTGTTTTTTTTTTTTGGTAACTTTATCGTACTAACGTGAGAATACTAAACCGAGTCGCGCAATGCGCGACTTCAATCGCTGCTGCAACCACCTTCACCAGTGTTTAAGATTTGCAGCACCGGTTTTTCTTACACAGAATTTGATGATCTTTCAGATGAGCCTGGTTTTCTTTGGTAATTCGATCGTACCAGATACCTGTTTTTTGGCGGCACTTTGCAAGCTGCTGCCTCTGATAAGGCCAGTTATGGAGGCTTGCAGCACTGTACTATCATATAGTCCTAAATCTCCTCTATTTCCAAGAACAAACGTAAATTGGTAATCTCATATTAGATAACGATTTTTTTAACTTTTTCAATATCGGTTTTTGGTATCATCACCAGGTTTTTGCAGCATAGCCATTTCGTGTTCTCCAATTAAAGGCGCGTCTAATGATATACATCTCATTGAGGAATCTGATGGTACCAGAGTTAATGATGTTATCTCTCATACTATAATCGTTTAGTCTTATTTGCATTTAAGCAAATGCATAATGCAAAATTGTGCTGTATGTAGGGATTAAATGTTGTCACGATGCATATAATATATTTCAGATAGATACATCCACATTAATTTATGATAGTTAATTCATCAATAATTATTATTTTGACGAATTACATAAAAACATGTTGAATATAAAAAATCGAGCAAAAAAAATAATTTGTAAAATCGATTGAAACTTCTTCTTAAATAAAGTCGATTGTTGTGTGAAATCTAATAGGTAACGCATTAGGACATAACTAATTGATTAATAATTGTGCTGTCAAAAGTGAAATAAAAATAATGGATAGAGTATAGTGAACGTGCATAAAATTCTTATGATGCCTAATTATTCGGGTCTAAATTACAGCCCTACTCAAAATCGCTGTGGAAATGCAAGCTCTTCATAAAATATAATGACCGGCAAATGCCTTTACCCCAATGACGTCACAAAATGTACTCTTTAGCTCAATACGCTTTTTTATGTCTTTTGAGGATAGCACGGGGTGCTACTGCGGTTATGGAGTTCATATCCACCACTCACGGATTATATAAAACTAATACGCGCGTGCTAGGGCCTCGTTCCTCTCGCGATTTGTGGTCAAGTTATATGCCGGGAACCATACAAGTGATAGACACAAGTCCGGCACCGATCGATTTGCGTCGGTTTTGTAAAACGTCCTCTCTATCTTATCCACTGACAGTTTGTTACCTGGCCCTCGATTCGGATAAAGCAAAACCACTGTCATACCACAGAGACTGCAAAAAATGGCATTAATAGAACTTATATTTTATAGACTTAGGGTTCTTGTACACGGTGCAAGTAGCTGGAGCATGTCGATGCACATGCGCGGGTTATATGCATCGTAAACTTACCGTTTAAAAACATGTGCGGGTATAGCGACTCGCGCATGTACCAAAGCAAACTACCCGCGCAAGTGACCCGCGTGACGTGCGGCGCGCGCGCGCGGTTCACTTGTGCGGGTAGGTTAATGTTAACTTGAACAGGTTCAGACGTGCGCAAGTTACATTTTTAACAAATGATTTTACAAGAATTTTTGTTCGTCGAGACATTTTGACGCGATTCAAGTAATAAAGCTACCGCGCAAATAGCTGATACACATGTAGCTCTTCACCACGAGCAAATAACTTGTGCATACTGCTTGCGCAAGTAGCCCGTGTCTTCACTTGCTCCAGTTATTTGTACCATGTACAAGTAGAAGCGGGTAACTTGAACAAGTAACTTGTGCATATTACTCACGCGTGTAACCCGCATCTTTACTTGCTCCAGCTACATGCACCGTGTACAAGCACCCTTATGTACAGTCAAAAATTAAATGAAAAGAGTTTCATTACACTTTCCCATTCACTCTATAAAGGTTAAAATTAAATAGAATTCTCTTGCAGTGTCAGTGGCATGATAGTGGTTTTGCGTTAGCAGAATCGAGACCCTGAACGTTTGTGGTTATGAAATCTACTCTAGAAAGGTAGGCTGTAAGCGAGAACGTTCCTCAAAACCGAAGCAAGCCGCTCTGAGCACTCTGCTTCCAGACGTGCCAAATAAAAAAACCAGGTCCTGTACTTATTATCACCATGTTGAGTTTAAGCTACTGTCACTTATCTAAAGACGAGTAGCCAGACCACAGACCGCTTGATGATTGAGCGGTCACCATAGAATATGCACTATTGCAATACGGCGGGTGTTGCTACTCGCAGGGCCTAGTTTAGGTAAAGAGTAGACGGAGCGTACGCCAATGAAGCTTCTACCAATATAATTTTCGACCCCAACTTTCAGATTATGGGTCATTGCAAAATGTAACTGCAATACTTTTGAATAAAAACCAGCAAACTGCGTTTTTAGGGTTCCATATCCCAAGGGTAAAAGGGAATTTAACTGGGTTCCTAAGAAGTCATTATCCTTCCGTGGTGGCTAGACAATTAAAATTTTCACGGATGATGTTTCTCTGTTGCCGCTATAACAACAAGTACTAATAACAGAATTAAATAAAATTTAAGGGGCCTTCAGTTGTATAGATAATGGTACGGAACCCTTCTAACTTGCACTTAACCAGTTTTTTGTACTCGCAAATAGCATCTTAAAACACAGTTTATTTTATAATAACATCGTATAAATTATTGACATTATATTATTTTATTATCCCACAGATTACTACACTTCGAATAGTCCCCAGCTGCCAACACCAAACTTACCATCGAACCCCCCTGGCGGTAGGAGTAACCCTACTACATTGGTGGGACCACAGGGTACACCTGTCACCCCCACTGCGCCCACTTCCACGCTTCCACACCCACAAGCTTCTACACTCATGCACCAAACTATGCCTGGTAATCATTGACTACTGTCATATTATTAGATATAACCCCTAAATAAGTTACGAAGAGGATGCATCTGGCTTATATCTCACAACTATTTGTCACATGTTACTTAATTGAAGATCTAAATATCATCCATCCTTCCTTTCACATGTGATGTTAGCAAAGTCAAATATCAGTCTAACATTATACAAATTTATATAAGTTTATCTACGTGAAGGTAGCAAATATGTCTTTTCTATTTTATGTATAGTTATTTTGTGTAAGAACCATCAGGTGGGCCGTGTGCTTGTTTGCGATCTAAGTATATAGTATAAAAAGGTATGTTGGATAAGGAACAGCATTTATTTCGGCGGTTCGTGCGTGTTTGTGTACTGGAAGCACCCCGGCCCCACCTCACACGATACCTCGTACTACTTTGCACAGGGAATGACGAGACATATCGGTCGATAATAGGTTCGGCTTTGGTTCGACTACTGCCATCATCAGGCAGAAGGGTGATTTGTTCCAGAAGTTTGTCCATGTCCTTGTCTTTTTACCGTGCTACGAGTATATAATATGCTATTCAAAGGGACTCTTGGAGCTATCGAATCCTAGATCACTTCCATTTCTTCGGCAAGCTTAATGAAATACATGATTATGTACAGTTAAATAGCTACTACCGAGATTTTACATGGCTTAAAATATAAGAATTTTTGGTTTAATTTATCATCAAATATCTGAAGAGTTGCATGTTCTAGTTTATGTACAATAAAAGTTAAATTTTCTCTATAGAATATCAATTCATTTTCGTTAGTAAAAGACAATATACGCTTTTAAAAATTATCGCAATGTTGCGAGGACTTTAAATTAATAGACACGAAATATACAATCATACCATGTATAAATAATAGAATCCGTACGAATGTATTAAATTTTGCGTAATCTATAAATCGAGTAGTTTGAGTTAAGTGGTTTGCTATTGGTTTGCGAATTAATATTCAATATTCTCCATTACTCAATTACATCTAGAAATCAATAGTTATATTCTGAGGCCAAATTTTACAAGTTGTTGAAAAGCTATCACAGCTTCTTTGTCCCATTAAAATCTAAAGATGTAAAGTACAAGGTCCGGACTGTTTGCTCTTTTCTATATACGTCTTAGCTACAAGTAAAAGCGTTTCAGATGTTTCAGGCGTGGTGTTATTGTAGCGACGTGGTGCAAAATGCAATATCTCGATTTTTTTTACCTATGCAAGCATTTCCGTCTTGTAGAAAAAAGAACAATATTTCTTTACCTGCAGCCTATTTGTTCACTAATCCCTTCGGAGACTCTTTCATTTTATGGTTACTCGTAAACAGTATTCACGTTTCGTCTCGTATTAAAATGGTAGATTGCCTTTGAGCGAGTCTTGGAAAAAAAAGCAATATTTTTTTACCTGCAGGTTCTGGCTCACTGTTCCCTTCGAACAGATATTTATTGTATTGTTAATTTCTTTGTGAATAATAATATTTACGTTTTGTTTCCGATTACAATGGCCTTTGAAAGTCCATGGTCAAAATGTAGTAACTTTTGTGTACCAATATGCATATTGCCATTATCAACCCATGGACAAAAAAAATTTGCGGAGTTTTAAATACTTGTGTATTGTTTTCATGATTCCTAAAGACGGAGCATAAAGCATTGCTTAGGATCAATTTTGTTAAGGAAGTCCATCGTAAAAATTATTGGAAACGTTAGATAGTAATAATTTAATTACTGGTTATAGGTGAGCGATACTACTTCGACAAATATCCCACGTGTATCGGATCGTGCGAAGTAGAAAGAAATACACGCAAGGCCTCTGATGCTATCGCGACACCACGATGGTGATGATGACCACAAAATATCCCTCCGATAAAAAAATACCGTATTGTAGAACAGTTGGTGTACAATGATGCTCACCTGTTTGTACAATGCGCTGAGTTGCGCACGAATAAATCAATGGCTTTAGGTAGATAAACTAATCATGGTTATTAGTATGCGTCATATATCCGAAATGTAATGTAAACCTAGGTAAACATAAGATTATTCATTCCTAGACTAAATAGTTATATTTGATACTCAAAAAAAATTGAGCAAACCGTAGTAACGCTTTATGAATATTCTCCGTAGTACCTACTACTCATAATAGCCAGTACTTACAATGTTGGAGCCCGAGTCAACCATTCTTATTGCATCATAATTGTCCCTAAACGACCATGATTAGTATTACTAACAAAACATGCTATACATTAAAACATTAATATTGCTACCTATGTTCCTATGTTCTTTCAAACATGTGGGTCTGCCATGAAATGTACATCCTAAGTTTAGTACTTTGCAGTTGTGTCCGAGGACCCTATAGAAAGATATTCGAAAGAACGAAATAGTACCTAAATTCTACTTCTTTCCTTCATTTTTGGTATAGGCCTGAAGCGAGCTGTAATAAAAGACATTTTTTTCTAGTTAAAGAAATTACTAGTTCCTATATATTCCCGTTAACCTCTCCAGCTACACTAAATTGCTTTTGTTAGGTGTGGGTTATCGTCAGAAGTGTAATAGCCAGGATTCAAACCCATGACCTGATTGCAAACCCGACCCTTATATCATCTAGGTTTAAATGTACGTTTCATGATAGACCTTCCCTATTCTCTTTCTATTTGTGCCGGTCACTGGGCGGTTACGTGGTAAAACACGAACATCTATGCTTCATTGCTTTTATAATACGCCTTAGGGCAGCAATTCTGGCATAAATCATCATATCGACATTCTTGTACAGCATCCTTTTATTAGGTAAGGTGATTTTATTTCTGTAATTATAATACAATCTGTATGAAATGGATATGTAGTTCAGATACTACACCGAGCATAGTGACTGCTAGGTAATCTATAGTTTACATCAATATATCATAATTCTCATAGCTATTGGCTAGTTGCTTTCAAAGTTTAAACTTTGGAGCCTCGTCCATTGTTTTGCAGGGACTTACAAATGAGGTTGACTGAGGCCTCAACGATATTGGTAGGGCCCTTTGCACCCAGTTACTGTAATATTATTCCAGGTAACTACTACTTCGAAAAGACACTCGAATTAAATTGAACACTGAAAGCCAGTGTTCAAGTTAATATTCAAACATTAATCATCAAACAAAAATTAATTTCCTTGAATACAAATTTAAATGCAGTTGTTAGATTTATTTACAAATTATTCTGTCTCGCATTTTTGACCCCGCAACAACGTACAGAGTTAGCCCCTCGATTTCAAACATAGTTATTTTATATTTTGGTATAACAAAGTGCAACATTCTATTAAAAATATTTTTACAAGTGGGTTTTACAGTTTATTAGAAATACCTAAAGGCAGTATTATGTCAGTTTCCTAGGATTTCACTAAGGCTATGTAAAACACTTCATCCATATAGATCTGTATAGTCCCTTACCATCTTGATTTCTATACTGTTACTTTATTTATACTTTCTTGAACTAAAATATTAATCTAAATAAATACATATGTGATCTACTTCTTAACATCTAAAATAGAAATCATTATCTCTGAAGAGTTGAAGAGTTGTGATGCTATCTATTTTCTCATAACTTGACCAATACATTTGACCGCTATCAATACTCATTTCTGATATCGTTGGAACCCTAATTATATTGGTAGCTCGGTAGCTACCAATATAATGTAAATATTTAGCCTCGGGGCTTTATCTTCCAATAGGTATAAAACTAGAAATTTCGTATATCTAAACTACCAGGGTTCTGAGTACCATTTGGAAAATTCAATAGGTACTCGGAACGCTAATTGCTTATAGGTATACAAAATGTATTTCAATATAATAACACTTGTGGGTCGAGGCTACATATTCATATTATATTGCTAGCTTCCGAGCTTCATTCAATGTCTATGCTATTCATGATAGGTGTATTGTATCGGAACCAAAATATCCTTGTTTTACCTTTAGATAACCCTACCCAATCCTAAGGTAATCCTTACGACTCCATTCAATGTATCAATGTTAAGCAATAAGACTACTGCTAATAATACATAATAAATTGTAAATGTATCTATTCCTTATCTATCTTTAGAATATATTATATTACAGTAAGTTGGCTTTCAGGTATACGCCCGCCACCCCAAAAGAGAAGTCACAGAGTACCGATTATTGACCCCAAAACGCGTAAGTAAAAATAGATACATATTGTATTTTTTTTTATATTGAAGTTACCTTTGAATGAAGTAATTTTATCACATTGTTGCCTACATACTGCATTTTTATTTTACTTTCAGAACAAGACATCTTCTCAGAATTATACACAAACGACAACAGTTTTTTAAGCAGCGAAGCTAACGACAGACACACGCCTCAACCCGTAAGTGATATTTTTAGGATTGCAAAACATTTTTTTTTATTCATTTTGAACATACAATTTACTTATGTATAAATGTATATTAAAGTCCCTTAGAGTACATATACATTATAAATATAGAGTGCGCCTATCACTCAGGTCTTTGGCACCGAGTGTTACCATAGTGACGTTTCATGCATTACCGTAAATATCAATAGATGCACTTATTAATGTAGTTTGTTGTTATAAAGTTTTTTGTTCGATTTGATATGCATGGATAAAATTAAAGCCAAAATACAAAAAATGGCGTCATTTTGCGGTAATTTTGCATCATTATTACTACAAATATACGATGTTGTATAAAATTTTGATTTAACATATCGAATTAAATATTATTTGCGTAGTCATTTTGATGGGTATTGTTTTGCTATTGATTGAGGTTGAGCCAGGAGCCTCGGTACTGTTCATACCCGTGACAGCAGTTCATACTTGTAAGGCGCGCTCTATTATAGCAATGTATACTCTAAGTAAAGTCCTTAGATGATTGTTGTTGTCCTTGTAATAATTATTTACATTTTTTCTTGCCAGAAAATTTAGTTTCACTGATCATCATGAAAACCCAACCCTTAAAATTTACCTCCATAACCTCGAATCTAAATTATTATTTTTTTCTTTGGTTTCGCTGCATCATTTTCTACACTTTTTTAGACCTAAACCCCGGGGTTTAGTATATTCTAATGATTGATAGATCGAGATACCTAAAAACGCGCTTTACGCAGCCTGAGTACATTGTCACCAAGATCACCGATCACTTCACGTCAGCAAGGGGTTCATTAATTATCTGGCGTGAAAGTGTTCCATTGCATGGTGTATGTGAATGTTCACAAAATTGTTATTATAATGTGCTAAATAATTATTTTGTTCGTTGAAACAGGAGCCAACACACAGTATCGCCCAACAATTTAACAGAATGGTCAACGAAGTCGCCAATCAACCTTCGTGTGATAATTCTATTAAATGGAATTATACAGCAAAGAACGTGGAAGTTCCTGTTACATCTACATCAAGCTCTGTCCATACACAACAAAACGCAATAAATACTTTTAATAATAATTTAGTAAAGTCTGAAATATTAAATGTTAACGAAAATAAAAATTTAGGACCTGATATTGCCGCCGAATCTAGCGAAACGCCTATAGTGTCAGCAATATCAGATAGTCCTGTTATAGTGCCTAAAATACACAACATTAAGCAATTTCAAAAGAATAGTGAGCAGACAATTCAGCCTTTAGTGTTAGATACTAATAAAAATCTACCATCTACTAAGCAATATAAACAAGTCAAACATGTGCCTCAAGAAGAAGTAGAAAAGTCGTCAGATAATATAAATATTGTCCCACTAGCAATAGTGACTTTAGCGCCAACTGCCCCAGTGGCGACAGCGGTCACCTCTACAGTGCCTGCACCCATTCAAACGACTGCCAGCGTAATAACGCCAACACCCGCTCCTATCCTTCCACCTGCTCCCCAACCGCAGAGAATAAGGGAGCCCAGGGAAAGGGTGAAGTCAGAAGATAAGGAAAAGTCGAAAGAAGTGGAATCGAAAGAAAAAGATACCCGTGCTGCCTCCTTCAAACCGAATGGACCTACACCACCTGCAGGTAAGTGAACCTATATAATCTATAAAGCTTTAGAAAGCATTTTATATTTATTTTAGATATATTTAACTTATTTATTAATAGTTATCGTACGATATGATTTCGCCTCGTAGTGTCGATAAGCTATGTGTATCTAATTTCGTTGTGACAGTGTTATATAAAAACTTAATACAGTGCACGTTTATGTGTTTTACAAATCAATATTACCTATATCTATTCTCCCTTGTTATAAAGAATATTGCTTGCATCATCATCCAACGATATTAGTCCTGACTTGTGAAGCCGAAACCTAATCTATTAGGTATGTATATTCGTTTGAACCCAAAGATCATAATGCAGGCTTATAATCCAGTTAAAATAAAGATCCGTAGATCCGAATAAAGAGCCGTTCTCGAGATTTGCGATTAGCAACACATTTAGGGATTCATTTTTATATTAAAGAGATATAGAAGATAATGTAGATAAATTTCGTTAGGTACCTACTATTGGAAATCTCTAGCGGCAAACCTATTTATCAAAGTTCTGAAACAATTCAGTGCCAAATAACATGATACAATACGCGCCACACAACTTTGCGTCTATGAGTATCGCGCGAAAGGCGCAGCAATGATGCGTTATTATGCCCGCTACAGACGCTCCAAAAAAGTGTTGCCGTTTCGGGAAAAATAAACTTTACCAAAATGTCACTAGATTGTAAGGAATAAAATAAAAAAATAATTATTTATTATTATTATATTTTAATTATTTTATTCCTTACAATCTAGTGACATTTTGGTAAAGTTTATTTTTCCCGAAACGGCAACACTGACTTTTTTATTTTTCCCGAAACGGCAACACTTGTCGGCTTGCGGAAGCTGTCGGATGGTTGGACCCGACCGAATTGGAGCGTCTGGTACGGGCTTTATAGGTATCCCAGCGGTAAAACCTGCGCAGCTGAAGGGGGCGGGGAGGCACGTGGCCGGCCGACGCGATGCACATTCAGTCGTGCATCTCGCTCTGACGCGTTCGGTAATTTCGCCACTCTCGCTCTCACGTACTGTTGTGAACACATTTTTTTCCTAATAATATTCTAAGATTCAGGTGACTGACAAGGTACACGCTTAATTTTATTATCTAATAATTATAATTATAAATTTTAGTGTTATTTATTTCAAAAGTTGGCCACATTACTAAAGTCATTATAATCTGTCTATATATAATAAATAAAAGTGTTTCTATTTTTATAAGTAGGCTTCAAAAATAGATTGCTAATCAATATTTCACGCAAATAGTACAAAATGTATTTTTATACTTAGTACTTTGTTCGCGACAATACCTGCACAACCTTGAATATGTAGCTAACTTCGTATGCGCAAAGTTATGTGGCGCGTATTATACATAATATGTAGGTACCAATCTCAAAATTCGCTGATTCCTATCGAATTACTAAATAATGCACAATGTACTTTAATTCAACGTTGCTTTCTTTGAAAATTACTTGTCGTAAACACGTTTTCCTTGAGGTGCCACATAATAATGTACCGGTCTACTAACTATTGCATCCTAAGCCCGTGTGGAAAGATGATCTCGTTTTCGCGACCCATAGCTTCAAAAAAGCTACTTTACTATCCGCTACTTTTTATTCTCAAGTGCTATTCTACTTTATAAATCTGTCTCTGTGGCAAATCTCATCCTCCGGAGGATAATTATATACCACGGAGATAGATCTCCGTTTACCTGTTTTGGCGTGATTGAGTAACAAACATCCATCGCTCTCCAAACTTTCTTATTTATAAAAGTAGTAAGACAACAATACCAGGCAACATTAATATTCATTTGACTTTGACATATTCTCAAAAGCGATCGAAAATTGCAATCCGTTGCCATCAATAAATACTGCGTATACCGTATGCAATGTGTCGTAAAATTGCATAGCACTCCAATGTTTTAGGTCAGTGGCGCTAATGTTGACGATTTTCTAATAGTAGTGTCAGCGCCGCGGTAGGTTAGGTTAGGTTAGGTTAGCTTCCGTGCCGTATACGTTGTAATATAAATTATCCAAATTTTATTATCCAAAAAAGAATCCAGACCAAATAAAGATTGAGCTTACATAAATTCGCATAAAGCTGAAAATTGGCGAGGGTCTTAATACACCATAATGAAGAAATATCAAAAATCCCCATCGATTGGACTTCTGTAAACAGCCAAAATGTTATCGCAAAAATAGCTGAATGTCCGAGGGTCAATTCTCGTAATAAAGTCTATTTAAAATTCAGTCACGATCTAATATCAATCTCCCAAAAGTCAAAACGCTCACGATGTCAATGGAAGTTGTGTTACGAGTAGCGAAACGAGAATACCATTTTTCACTTTTGGGAGAAGGTTAGATGGAGACTAAGGTTTTGAACATATTTTTATAAATTACGAGAGTTGACCCACTGCCTACTGGACACACTTAGCGTTGCCTTCCTGTCCTGTATAATAGGTACTAGCGGTCAAGTCTCAGTTACGCACGGGCTCAATGAGCAGT
Organism: Eilema depressum; assembly: GCA_914767945.1. Taxonomy (NCBI): domain Eukaryota; kingdom Metazoa; phylum Arthropoda; class Insecta; order Lepidoptera; family Erebidae; genus Eilema; species Eilema depressum. The sequence continues at coordinate 42,937,894 of OU612012.1, read as the reverse complement.
TTTCCAGTAGGTATAATAATCAGTTGGTTTTTAAGTCATCAGGAGATGGCGCTAGCATAGCTTTTGGTAATATTAATGTACTCTGTGGTTTGTTAGTGGTATTTTCATTGTATCACAAAAAATGACATAATATTTAAGTAAAGTAAATCATTACAAAACCGAAGAACATTTTTTCCATAAATTACACTAGATGTGGCACCACACTCTTCTTACCAAAAGTGCCGGCTGCGCCATCTAGCGCGTCTTTAGGAACCCTTTAAATACCTACTGGAAAACTACTCATTAGAAAAAAAAATGCTGCTTGGCGATCAATTAAAAAGCTTTGTCCATAGCTCCAAAATTTTCACTAAAAACGCCACGCAGCATATAGAGATTTACGTCTCTATGGTTTTCACAACATTTTTTATGATATTTGCACTATGGTTAAGTACTTTACATTTGAAATGGAAAACAGCAACATTATGAGCAGTGTTGCCATTTGTCGTGTTTTTGCGTATTTAAACTAGTTATTTGAAATCGGATAATGGTATGGTTGTGCCAGATCGATAGAGAATAAAGTTTACAGTAAAGTTTTGACAGCAAAAACAAATATAAAGGTAAAAGTTGGTAACCGTAAAACATTTGAGTCAACAAACAATTAAAATTAATATAAAAATTAAGCTGATTTACATTATGTATATTTAAGTTATTTTCGACACAATAGTGAATGATCTATTTTAAATAACTGAAATCGCGACAAAATTGTTTAATTTCTTGATGTATTTGAATTATTTCCTTTTATTATTTTATTTCAAACAAATACGTTTTTACGATTATATTCAAATTATAAATTTCTTCCTTAAAAAGAACAAAAAACGGGATGTGCTCAATCAAAGAACATGACGTGAAAAACGACCAGTTGCGCGTCACCTTGGCTACGATTTAGATAACAGTTACGCGTGTAACATCTACTCTAACACGGGTGACAATAACTATGGTGATGAATTTCTTAATTATCATCATCATCCGGTAAATTATAAACGATCTCAACTCTGACGATGCAAGAAGTAGGGATTATAGAATGAAAATCACTATAAACTTTTTAGTAGGTAAAGGCCCTGCGCAGACGACAGACTATCCGTGATGCACTTTTTAGTCTGTGAAAATAGAACCTATGCAATTATAAGCAGTAACGCACACGACGCGCAAAAAGTCCGGCGCACAAAAAATCCGTGTAATTCGGGCAGACCGCGCCGCGGCGCGCCGCTCCGCACAAAAAGTGTGTGAAAAAAACTGAACGTTTGCTTCAACGCGCGCTAACGCAGACGGCGCACACTTTAGTCGGTTGTTGCTAATGTTTAGTATGGAACTGTCCCTTCAGTAATCTTTCCGAAAGTATAGGATGTACCCAAAATTCTCTATTTCTTCTTCTTTTTCTGTACTTCATGTACAAAATAATACTTCGCGATCTCTGCACGATTTCCATAGCGTCTACGTCCCTACAGCTCTGCCGACAAAATGATTGAAGATGTGCGTCGTGTGCGTTGAGTCTGTGAAAAATCCGCGACCGACTATTTGCGCGCCATGCAGACTTTTTGTGCGCCGCAGACTCGATCGCACAAAAAGTGTGCCGTCTGCGCAGGGCCAAAGTCGTTTCTAAATTGCCGAATATCGTCTAAACTAAACATGTTTTGCGCCAAATAATGTTTTTTGGAGAATCTATTAACGCATTTATTTCTTCTACTTCGTCTTAATACTCGTAATATAACATTTATGATGTATTAACAAATTGTGTTGTCAATTGTGAATTATGTTAGAAATATTCGCAGCATTGTGGCTCACAAGCAATCACTACGGTTCACTTTCTATTTATTTTGTGTCAAAAATTATCTGTAAGGGAAAGATCGCGGGTTCGAGTCCCGCCCGAGAATTGATTTCGCTTTTTCCAATTTATTATAATAAAAATTATCTTGTCTCATTAAGTTCCCAAGATGTGGAGTATGGTACTTATGCCAACAATACTTATGCATACAATGTACTTATATGTATTACAACTACATACACTACATATTATAAAACAAAGTCGCTGTCTGTCCGTCCCTATGTATGCTTAAATCTACAAAACTACGCAACGGATTTTGAAGCGGTTTTTTTTAATAGATAGAGTGATTCAAGAGGAAGGTTTATACAGGGTTACTGGTAACTCGATGTATTCCTGCCAGGGGGTGATAGGGGACCCAAAATGCTACAATTTGGAGCCCACATAATTATGTATGGCCGAAAATCAATAGTTTTCGAAATAATTGACTTTTTAAGTTTTTTCCATAGTAACCCAAAATTCAGTCTTGAATTGCAAATTACAAAAAAAGTTTTTGTAAAGTGGGACTTATTCTAATTTATTCTTGTAGGTAACACTTTTACTAACCTAAACTAGTAATAAAAACTAAAAAAAAAAAAATTAAATAGAAAAATTGTGGAGTGTTTCATAAAATTTTTTTTTTACAATTTTCACTTTACTCTCGAGTAATTGTATGTCTCAAAAAATTACTATGGCAGTGAGCGTACAAATTACAGGAAATTTTCAACTTTTTTTAATTTCCTTATACATTAATATCACAGATTATTCATATTTTATTTTCTCACCAAACTAATGTGATGTGATGACATTTGATGGCGAGACGCGCTCGATTTTAAAACAAAGTTATACACGTTCAACACTAAACTTAAATTATGTCAATACCATCAGGCGAGGCGAAGTCAAATTGACGTGTCCTATATAAAAAAAAGTATTTTGTAATTTTAATCCTATAAATACTAAATACAAAAATCTGAGCGCAGCTTAGTCACCCCGGTACTATAACTGCGGACACGTATCTTGGACCTAAATCGCAAGACAAACGAGGCTCTGGCGCCCGCGGATTGCTTTGTAATAATCTATGCTTGGTGAATTTGAGTTCGTCCACCGCAGTAGCACCCCGTGCTATCCTAAAAAGATACCTAAGAAATGTGTACTGCGCGTATAGAGTTTACTATATTGCATACTATCCCCATCCCGCTCCGAGATTCACACTCGCAGCTGTAAAATGTGGTGATTTTAGACATGTGAGTCTGAAAATTCTCTTATTGGTTAGTTGTGTGAACTTTTTTTGTATCTATCTGTTCGTTAACAATTTTTTTTGCAGTTTATACATACTAAGTACCGTCTTTAATGTTAACTTCCATCAAAATATAAATCATTCGTGTCAACTTCCAAAGGTCAATCGAGAGAATTTATAGAATTCAACTTATAATTAGTTATAATACAGCTCAGATTGTAGACTGTACAGGTGGCAGTTAGAATCGATTAGAATTAATCGACATTTTAAAGTAGGTACGTCCCTACCCAAATATTTTAAGTGACAATGAATAGGCTATTTGATAACATTAAAAATATACTACAAATTATGGTCATCCTGTTAGAAAATAATGTTAAAAGACCTACGACACTATTTACTCTCAAATATGTGTATTTCAGGAGAATTTCAAAGTATGCTGGGCGAAGGGACCCATGTTTTTCTGCAATATGTGGCTGCACTATTGGCAACTAATTGCCCGGCAACATCAAAAATATTTCATTGCAACTGATGGCCGAACAATCAATGGCTGGGCAATGTGTTGCGAATATATCTGCAATAGCATACTATAGCCATAGCTCTTGATGCAGATTCATAAACGGGCTACACAAACCGGCAACAATGGCTGACGAAATCACACTTATTGCAGCAACTTATATTGTTTTATTAAAAAATAAACAGAGGAAGAAGAGATTGTGGATTCGACCTTACTTAAATAGGCGTGAAACTTTAGATAATTTAAGTCTAGAAATAAGCCTTGATAGTAAATTATTAAACAATTAGCGTAGAAAAGGATAGACTGTGTACATAACAAGGAGAGCGACTGAAACAACAATAGAACTGGCCAAGCAATATTGCAGTAAAATCGACCGCCTAGCGATCGTCCGGCAATATCGGGCATATGTGGCAACAAAAAACATGTTTGGCTATATTTCCGGGACATTACTGCTATACTGGCCGGTATTGCTTGCAATAGTTGAAATGTTGCCGGGCCACAGTGTTGCAGCCACTAATTGCAGTAAAACATTACCCGTTTAGAAGCAGCTTTATGGACATATTTTGTGATTAAGTTCGAAATGGATAGCTACAAATTTTGTGCGAGCTGGTGATAACAGCAACTTACCTACAATAGACAGTTGTAGACAGTGACGTCACAACTCACACGCTTCGCCATGTTTAAATATAGCGTTTTTCGCGCACTTTAAAAATTTAAACTTTATCATTGATTTTTTAACATAATGCATTGGTTTTAACAGAAATATTAATGTGATATGTTTATACTGTAACTAGCTAACCCGGCGAACTTCGTACCGCCATAGTTTCTGATCCCGTTATCGCTGCATATCTCTAAATTTATCAGTATTTCTCTACAATATTATGCATGTATTATACATTATAAACCTTCCTCACTCTATGTCTAAAAAAGCCGCTTCAAAATCCGTTGCGTAATTTTGAAGTTTTAAGCATACATAGTGACGGTATGTACATACATATAAACCTTCCTCTTGAATCACTCTATCTATTAAAAAAGCCGCTTCAAAATCCGTTGCGTAATTTTGAAGATTTAAGCATACATAGGGACGGACAGACAGCAACAGCGACTTTGTTTTATAATATGTAGTGATCATGAAGTGATAGTTTTAAGCAATCATTTAAAATGGTTTTTGAAAATTAGACAAATAGCCTATTATTTATCTTTGCCAGACCCGACCTTAGTGCCCCTGCAGTTTTCTAGTAGATATAAACCTTATCCGGAGGGTCAATTCTCGTAATAAAGGTCTGTTCAAAATTCAGTTTCAATCCCCTAAATGTCAAAAACTGTATTCCCATACATAACATAATTTTCAAGAAAGATTGATTTCATATTGTCCTGATACTTATTTATCAAAAATTCACTGTCCCGATTGCATTCCGAGGCCTACGAACTTCCATCTCCACTTCGCACGGTCTTAACTAGTCTTAAGCATCCATCACAGTGAGACATTTGCCACGCATGTCACTTTCTACGACGTCAAGCCAGCACTTCTTGGATATTAAGTCTACCCCTCCTACCGACACCTGGCTGGAGCGCTTTTGCGGGACATCCTTCCACGTAGTTGGGCGGCAGCCACAAAACATGGCCGTACCAGCGAAAGTGACACCTGCATTTAATAGGCGATATCATGATATGAAATGAAGTCTACCGCGAATGTGGCTAAAGCCTCTGTAACTCCTTTGGAGGTGAGGTAGTTCACTATCTAAGTATGTATTCATTTTGTCTGGATAGGACGTATCTTTATTTTTCTCATTGTGGTATTCTATACCATATCGATGGGTACCCAAAGGAGCGTAGGAGGCACGATGAAGCGGTTAGTAGAAACAACTAAAACCACTCGGTGTTGCCGATATCAAATATCTTGCTGGGAGACTCGCGTGGACCACAGAGTGGAATACCCCAGTAACCCCCAAGGCATATCTTGGCCACCATCGCGGGTTACCCCAATTTTTCAGAGAACAATTATTTTGGGAGGAGCTAGAGTGTGAAACCCGGAATGTGTAACCTGCTCTGGCCCATTCATAAAATAAAGGGCCGCACAGCCCGGCATCGTTAAAAGAATTTCGCGGGGTGTAAGGATATATTCGTAGGTCTGTATCAGAAAGAATCAGTCCGGCCCTTGAATTTTTATTGAGATGCTTCCGTGAGCCCAGAGAGGCACCATTCCTGTGCGTGGGCTTAAATGTGGTTGATTTTATTATATTTAAGACTAAATTGCCTGAGTTAATTTATATAATAGTTACCAGCATATATCTTGCCAACAGTCACGTCACAAAAAGTACTTTTTATGCGGACTATGCGTTTTTGGGGTCATTTGAGGATAGCACGGGGTGTTATGGCGCCAAAGGAGCTCAAATCTACCAATCATAGATTACATCAAACTAACCCGCGCACGCCAAGGCTCCAGATTGCTCTTGTGACTTGGGGTCAAAATATATGCCCGTGCCCGTAACTATATTAACCCAACCTGCCTTTTTGCACTGATGATTATAATATCGTGTAAAATTCACGTAAAGATGTATGCATTATCCAATATATTATTTGTTATCACTAGAATATAATATTTGCCAAAAAAAATCGCTATTTCTCAATTACGTCGTGCTAAAAATGTGTATACTTCGTATGTTTAAAAAAAAAATCTTAATCGATTGATTCTGTACTTGCGCCGACTTGCGCACAACACTAGCGCGCCGGGCCTCTTGTCCGCATGGAACGACCCAAGATGGCGGCTTTTACCTTACAGTCACTTTGAATATGGCTGCGTTTTAAATATTTGTAATTTTTTTATTAATATCATTTTAACGTCTAAATTCAGTAATTTAGCATCTTTAGTATAAAATATTTATTTAAGTTTTAAAAATAAGTAATGTGTTTCATGTGAAAATAGTGTTAAAAGTTGACAATATTCTAGATCCTTGAGTGACCTTTTGTATAGACTTTCTTTTACCATATTGTTACATTGTAGAATCGTACTTTAGGTGTGTGAAGATTTAATATAAAGTTTTACGGACTAACATTCTGTGATATAATTTATGTATCAGTGCCACATAAAGTCTGATATTCAGGTACTGTGCAAGAACTCCCACGTGGAAATATTTCACGTCTCTATTTATAGATTTACGAACTTGGTTCATAAAAAGTGATAGGCTAGATTAAAAATCAATTGCAAACCATTTAATTTACTTCACACTGTCGCTGAGTAACATAATTACCACATGGTGTTAAAATAACATTGTTTAATTTTTTACCGACATTTTAAAGTGTCCGGTTAGATTGTACTGTCACTCCATATTTTAGCGATGTTGTACGTGTATTATCTACATGTATCTATCTTTATACATTAGACAATTCGTGTTCAATAATGGCCTTGATATTCATGAGTTGTATGTACATTTAGTTTGAGACAAACTGTCCGTGTAGGTACCTGTTTCTTAGAAAATTATACGTTCACCCAAGTTAAATCGAAGTTATACGAAGTAATGATTTTCGGTGTAATGTTTCGATGTGGTTCACAGTTTGAAGTATGTAGGTATTTTTTGTAATTAAAATATCTGTGTATTTGTTCTTTGCAGTGATTAGTTCAGTTGATAGTTTACCAGAAGCTATTAGCCCTTCAACTAGTCAAAATATTCAAGTAATAAGTGTGGAGCCTACAAAGCACACAGTATCTCCAGCACCGGAAGCAAATCCTCTTGCTATTCAAGAAACAAATGTCAGTGTTGGTGTCAAGAGCGAGCCTGTAATTGAAAATACACCTACTGCCACAGAGTTGTTATCGGCTAGCATTGAAAAAGTTGCTAAAGAGCACAGCCCATCTCCTCAGAAGCTAGCAGAAGTAAAAGAAGCATCAAGTGCAATTGAAGCTCAGGCTAAATTAACACAAAGTATCTCCAGTGTGCTGCGCACCATACAACCTGAAACTAAGATGAAAGATATTAACATTAATAATAAGACAACAGGTTAGTTTTCTTTATATTTACGCTTATATAAAGTACCTTAGTAGGTAACACTACATGGTATTAATTGGCAGACATTCAATACCCAGTGGGCTTTTATGAAAGTCTTGGAAGCATGTGAGGTGTGGACAGAAAGTTCATATAAGCAATAAGTAGTAATATTATTAAGACCTTGCTTATAACCTTGCATCAATTTGTAATCTCGTCTTTTCATTTTCATTTTCATCACATAGCGCTACAGCTCTGGTGTTGAGTTTCCTTTCATGGTTAGATTGTTGGAATGGCCATTGTTCTTGTAATGGATAAAATAAAAATAAATAAGCAAAGGATGGGTAGAAGAGCAAACCTCAAGTCCCAAAGTGTCAGCATTCTTTTGTTTCTAGTCAATTTTATCCACATGTGGCCTGCTATAAACTGGTGACTTTATTAACCCTATATTGTGACCAGTCCATCTCCATTTAGGCTTTTAAAGTAAAGTATCCACTGGCAAGTATATGCTGCAATTCCTGCTGGATACTGTTTCCACAGAATACATTTATTCTATATGCAAGTTACAAATGACTTATACTTGCCCGTGCAAACTTTGTTTTAGCTTCTTACTTACATACTTCCAGCAGGGGATGCCGTTGGCCGGATGGGTGGATCCACCCTCTGATGTGGGCTACTTCACCCATTTCCCCTATGTCCTGTTTCCTTGCAAAAGCTTATGATCTGTCCCACCTTCAGATCGTCGATGTCTTCTAGTTCTAGTTTGTCCGTACCCATTATTTCCCATTGTCTTAGCTTCACTTTGTAGGTTCATCTTCTGTCTTATTGAGTCTTTTTAAATCAATCAAAACCACAATTCTTCATAGTGTATTGAACTGTTCATACACATATAAAATTTGTACAATTATTTTATAATCTAAGTAAAGTGAAGAGATCCAAGGTTTCAAATGCTTTTTAATACAAATGCAATTTTATTGTATGATTGCATCGAATAAGACATAATGAATATAATAAGACAACATGACCCTTATTCTAATGACATAACATTCACAATACCCTTCTGCTGAATTACTCGAAACCTGGACACCAGACTGCAGGCTAAAACCTTTAAGTGATATAACCACTGAAATTATGAAATATACTATGAGTTACCACATGAATAAGTTTTGAGCTTTTGTGTCCCATTTTAATAAATAAAACAGCAAATAAAACATTTGTGTTTATCCCGGATCCCCGTAAAAAATTGCAAACATATCTGAGATGTAATTAATCCTTACATAAGAGAATTTAATACCCACTAAAGATATTGATGTTATTTATACCTTACACATTATATATGAACACATATATTGAGCCCTGATACTGCCCTCAGAATCAATTCAGAAGGATTCGGATACTTCATATTACTATTAATATTGACTAGATTTGCCTATAATGTAATTGTTGCTGATGGTGCTATAGTCAATGGTGTAGAAATATTAAGAGTGTGACTATCACGGATAATATACTGGTGCCATCAAGAGTACATACTGTAAACTGCGGTTACTTTGAAAAGCTGGGTAACTTTATGACAATTTTAAATTTAATTTTATTCAAAAGAAGCCAGCAGACCTAAGAAACAGATGAATTACAGAAATAGCATTTCCCCTTTTGAAGACAATGACGAGTCGGCCTTTGTACAATGATTTTGTATTTGTGCAAAAAGTTTAAATAAATAAAAAATAATTGTCGACGACTTATGTTATTGTTTGTTATTAAAAAATCACATTTGAAATTGCCACAAGGTTACCCAGTTGTCTAAAGTAACCTCAATTTACTGCACCTAAGAACATGAGCAATTTAGACTTTTTATACTATGCGTTACTAAGGTACCTGATGAAACATTATGACATGATCCACATTATTGGTATCAATATCAATTTGACCCCAATCAACCTGTTCCTACAGACTGATTCGTTTAATGTGCCATGAAGTGCCATTGAAGAATGCTCCTTATTAAAGAGGTTATATAAAGTCTTCATGGTGAAGATTGTAGGTATTGGAGCCTAAATGGTGAAGATTGTAGGTATTGTAAAGACAATACCTACAATCTTCAACATAGACTGCTACTTACACATTAAATTTATACAAAAAGTGGCAGTACAATTCGAGGTCTTAGCTCTCACTAGGCACAATTTCTTCTATATGCATTCCTCATTCTATCGTCCACAAACTTCATAGTGATCTCACCACCACATATTACTTCCATAATTAAGGCAAGGAGTGAATGAGCTTATTGTGAACACCGCTCATACAATTTCCTATAACAATTCTCTATAGGAAGTAGAATATAGAAGACTGTCGACAATACGCAGAGATAATAACACTATTCTTAATCAATTCCTGTTCACTTTGTCTTAACAATTCTGTCACTTCTACCCAAGACTTTGTTGACATTACACATAGAAAGCAGGTTCTGTGACAACAATTTCTGTTCTAGCAACCTTCAAATTTTGTTATGTCAGAACTAATGCAGTCATTTCATTAAAGGCAATGATTGTTTTTAGAATGTATCAAGTACATTATTTATTTCAAAGATGAATTAAAAATGAAATGATGGATTATTTTGTAACAATTGTACAAATCATATTAGATTAGTTCAGGCTACAATTTCATTACATTGTACGTGATATAGATTTCACATTTGAACACAAATATATAATAATAAGTTGTTCCGTTCATTACTCTTCTATTAGATCCTGATACTGCGAATGGAAACACGACCGAAGCTACTAAAACCGAGACTGTTAAGGAAGATATCAACAAAAATGAGAAAGTTTTAAAAAGTTCTAAAAATAAGAAATCTGCTAACAAGATGCCGAATAATGATGTAAATGTGGAAAAAACAGAATCATGTGAAAATGGGAAAAATGAGACTGATAAAGTAATTAATGTAGAAAAAGATAAAACTGAACCTACAGAGGAAACGTCTTTACCTGATATGCCGTTGCCAGAAGAAGAGAAACCTGCAAAAGAAGCCACACCAGCTATTTTTGTGCCTAAATACAAATATGGCGAAGGTACATAAAAATGGATACTTGTAAATTATTATGGAATACATCCTATTATTACTCATTTTATCAATACTCATTTCTATATTTCAGATCAATGGTCTCCTCTCAATACGGCTGGCAAGAAATGCTATGATATTGATTTACTCAAGCAAATCAAGGATGATCCACTTTCTAAAAATAAGCCTAATGTTCCATTGCTGGAGCAATGCAATGTCATTAGGGTGAGTTCACAGGCCTTTTATACTCTAGGCACTTACATGTTTTTTCGGCATTAAAATCTTAATTATTTGATTTTAGACAACACCAATGCAGGAGCCGCCGTTATTCACACCTAATTTGAGGCCTATGAATGACTCATTGTTTCCACCATTTGCCAAGGGTGCTGGTTTAGGTTCAAGAAATAATATCCCCAGGGAAGCTAAGAAAGATATGAGAAATATGACGCCGAGTGGTAATTACTTACAAAAGTTTATATATTATATTTTTGTGTTTAATCTGGTAACTATGTAGAGGTGTCATATAACAGTGGGCATTTTTGTAAAAAGGCTGTTTTCTTTTAGGTAAAGGCAGTGTCAAGCTAGCTCCCAATGCAGGTGGCAATAGCCCACATAAACCAGTTATTCATGTATCATTATCTTTAAGAGAGGAAGTAAAACTTAATGAAGTAGATTCTGCTTGGAAACCAACTAGGTTCCGTAAAGACACTATGACAGAAGAGGAACAAAGAACTCAGGTATATAAACTGTCAAGATAACATGTCTAAGTTTCCACACTAGTGTCTCTGTAAAATTCGTTATCTCATTCATATTTTTATATTTCAGGAATTATATAAAAAGTTCAGAGGTATATTGAATAAGCTAACACCCCAGAAATTCGATACACTACTGGATAGAGTCAAACACCTGGAGATCAACAATCAGAAGCGTCTTGAGGGTGTCATTGACCTGGTGTTTGAGAAAGCCCTTGACGAGCCTAACTTCTCTGAAGCGTATGCTGCCATGTGCAACAAGCTGTCTGTTCTCAAGGTAATTGTTATTGAATATATTATATTCATCTACAAAATTGGCGTGTACAGATTATACAACTTACAATTTTACAGGTACCTGCCGATAACCCGACATCTCCTGATAAGTGCGTCAATTTTAGAGCACTTATTATCAATAAATGTCAAAACCAATTTGAGGCTCATAAAATCGATGATCAAGTGTTGAAATTAGAGATGGAACTTGCTGCATGCACTGACCCTGTAAGCTACTTTTTATTCTACATTTCATTTAAAATCATTTTATAGAAATGGTTATATTAGAATGTTATGTTTTCAGGCCAAAAAGAAAGAGATTTCAGTGATGATTGTTGAAGAAAACAGAAGAGTACGAATGAGATCTGTTGGCAATGTCAGATTCATCGGTGAGTTGTGTAGTTTGTCTATCTCTAAAATATTTTGTAATTATAAAATCTTTATTTTATCATACATGTTACCAAGTGAGTAATAAATACTATAAGGTGAAACCCGCACTGCGAAATTTCGCTGGGTGTTCTTCTTGCAGGATTCCGCAAAAATTAAATTGTATGGAGCTACGTGCACATGCGTGCGCGTCTTAAAACGCGCGAAAATATGTTCGCTACGAAATCCGTGTTTTGACATAACATCCACTGATTTGCAATGCGATTGCGAAGATCACGCGAATGTTTTGTGCAATATTATGGAGGTGTATACTTACTAAAACTAACGTGCTATGAAGAATACTACTACTATAATGCGGATTGGAACCGCCGAAAAAAAATTTCGCTGTGCGGGCTGAGCCTGTGAATGTACTAAAGTATAAATTTAGCCAAGCGAAAATATATTTGTGTGTAAAATTGTAGGCTGTGCGACACAAATGTCAATAAATTGTAAAACATCGTATGCGAATTTAGTGGTCAAACATTAGTAAGTTACAGTAGCAAGCATATATAGAATAAACCAATTTCTTTGTTATAGGTGAATTATATAAATTAAAAATGCTGACATCCAAAATAATGGATCATTGCATGAAGCAACTCATAGAAAAATTAGAAGAAGAAAAACTCGAGTGTCTGTGCAAACTACTTACCACGATTGGTGAACAAGTAGAAAATGAAGGAAACGGCCAATTAGATACAATTTTCAAGAAAATGCAAGATATTGTAGATCGCAAATCAAATAAAATTAGCAGTCGTGTGAGGTATATAAAACCACTTATACTAAACTGATCCACAATAAGCAAGCAATTCAGAATATTTAATCCTTTAAAATTATCTTTTATAGGTTTATGCTTCAAGATGTGATTGAATTGAGGTTGCGAAAATGGGTTACTAAGACTGTAATTGATTCACAGCCGAAAATGATGGATCAAATTCAAAAGGAAGCTGAACAGCAGCAACGTCACATTGAGGCAAGCATTTAATTATACATTTCGTTCTAGAGCTAATTCTGCGGTTTCCTATAGCTGACTTGAGCCTCCATGAGACGACTAGAAACATCACTTTTTAAGTTATTGTGAACTGCAGCTATCTCAGAGATCGTAATTTTTGTTATTTAGCAACAACATTTACTTATACAATATAAATTTAAAAACAATGTTTTGCTTGTTTAGTTAATGAACGCGTGCCCAATGGGAGGCGGATTCCGCGGCCGAGAAGAAGGCGGCCGTGGAAAGCGCGGTGGTGATAATCGAAGGCAAAACTCAAACAATACTTTTATGGATAACACTTGGAAAACGTCCAGGGCGGCTCCTGTAGACACCGTAAAACTTAAGTCTGTGACACAAAAGGTAAGTTAAAATGAGTTTTTACATAAATAATAGTATAGTAATTTCACAAATAGTTTCCAAACCTAGCATACCCTGCCATTTAACCTAACTAAATAATATAGGCAGGTCATCCTATAAAAGGACCTAATTCATTCTTTATGATATATTTATCTTAACTCATAGGACAATTTAAAAAGTATGAATCTCGAGTGACTACATCAGCCTTATTACAAAAAACGGAATAAAGTCTGGTTTAAACCCGAACTACAGAGTCCAGGCTTAATCTCAAGACCATGGTTTAAACTTCTCCTTATTACAAAAGCTGAATAATCCGGAGACTATACTTAGTACCATAATTTAGATCTTGGTCTGAATAACAACCACAGACAACTCCAACTATTGTTCGTTCATTAAAATTTCTGAAATCACTAATAAATAATATTTACTAAAAATGGTGAAAAAAATATTTAATCATATATTTTCATTCAATTCAATTTCATGAATAATAGATTTTTACAATGAAAACCCAAGTGACTATATAAGTTTTGTTTTATTTACTGAATTTAAAATTTGTAGGGATTTTATAAATTTTATAGATTAACTTACAAATATCTGTACTAAATTTAATTTATCGATAACTTTCGATACTGGTGGCACATGACTATTTTTAATTGCAAAAAAACCGGACACAGGTAATGTCAAATTAGTATCCGAAATAAAAAAAACAGACTATAGTGAGTAGTTTTTTTTAGTACGTCATAAACCGCAATTTTCGCCTTTGCCGCTACGGAACCCTTGTCCAATTCGTGTTTAGACTCCTCAACACAGCAAATATTGAAAATTATTCGACCTTCAGTAAGTTCTAAAATATGTGCATTCTACAAGTGAAAATCACATCAGAATCGCCCTGTTTCAGAGTTATGCCGTACAAACAAACATACAAACAAAAATAAAATTGTTTTTATAGGATCCTTTTGGCTGACAATGTCTAATTTTCAATTTATAGATGTACTAAATACAATATTTGTTACAGAATCTAAGTAATATCAAACTGGCTCCTCACAACTCATCATGGAACCATGGTTCAGGTACCAAAAACACTGCTCAAGTTAGTAGTAATATCAGCCTCACCAAAAATATGTACAGCGTCCTTGAAAATACTCAAGATGATCCTACATCGCTTAGAGGTATGTATATGTTTTCAGGATTCATTTTTATAATTAACTAGCCGACCCCACGAACTTCGTACCGCCTAACAGTCGATTCTTTTTTTTTTTCTCCGTAAGAACCATCCTCTTACTTCAAGGAATATTCTAAAAAAAGAAGTAGCGAAATCGGCAGCCGTTCTCGAGATTTGCGCTTAGCAACACATTTTTAGGGATTCATTTTTATATTATAGATCACTACCCACATTCTTTTAATTATCCTTTCTTTCTTTACGTACGTACAAAGCTCTTTATAAATATTTTTGTATTTTAGGTAATCGGGATATGACTCCCAGTTATCACTCCAAGGGTGCATCTATAGAACGATCTATATTCAACTCTAGAGGAGACTTTAGTGAGTAAAACAATCAATCTTTATGTTTACCATATTCATATAATCATTATGTAATATGTATAACTGAGTTGTAATTTTTTTTATAGCAAGTGGTGCAGGCAATCGCTCTGGCTCAGTGGGCGTGGCACGCTCTAACTCTGGAACTCGTAGGACGAATGCTGCTCCGCCAACGCCCCCAGTGGCCAATGAAGCGCCAGCGGCGCCGGCGCCCGTGGCTGCTCCCATTCCTCAGGAGCCTCTGCCAGAGGCTAAGAAAAAGTCGGTCAAGTCTATGATTGACCTTAGCCTTATTAACCCGGATGATGAAGAAATGGTAGCTGAAGTAAAACAATTGTACCTACCTCAGTACCATGCTGATGTAGTAAGTGAGATACTTGAAGTTGCTATGGAAAAGTAAGTATTTTTTATAATACCTACACTGAAGATTAAGTTTGTTGTTAATTTTGTTATTCCTAATTTGACAATGTATTTCTTTTTAGGGCAGCAAAGGAGTTCGGAATGATAGCTAAATCACTACTACATTTAGTGTCTACTAATACGATCTCTGCGGATAATTTTGTAGCAGGGATGAAGAACATTCTAGATTGTGCTCCCGATCTATATATTGATATCCCAATGTTATATGACAATTTAGGCAAACTTATTGCACCACAAATTGAAAAGAAGGTAAAATCACTGAAGTTATATTTTTGTAAACGTCAATTCCTTACTACTATTACAACTTAACCAGTACTTACTAATAAAAAATTATCCGTTGCAGCATATCACGTTCCAACAGATTTATAGGCTTTGCGATAACATAGTCGCAACTAATCAAGGACATCTATTTCTGAAAGCTGTTCTCAAAGAATTAAAAGAGACAATGGGACCTTCCTTTGTCAAAAGCAAATGGCAAGAGTCTGGGCTTCAACTTAGCCAATGGATGAATGAAACACAGGTACTTTTTAGGAACACTAGAAATGATGATGATAATATTATATACTTTATAGATAGATTAATAAAACTACTAAACTGTTTCTTGTGGCTCTAGCCGCATTTTCCTACGCTATTTTCTTATTTTTTTTTCCTAAGAACCTATAATTATACAGATTATGACCAGGGAAACAGGAAACAGGAATTAATTTTTATACTGCGATAATTTTGATTTAGTATTAATTTGTGGGTTTTTGTAGATTGCAAAGTGGTTAGAAGATAACAAGTTTGAATTCTTGGAAGGAGACTCAAAAGTTAGTGACGACTTAAAGAAGATATTGTCACCGGGTCAAACTCAAAGCAAGTTAAATCAACTTATGAATACTGATGAAAGCTGTGACTGTATAAAGGGATGGGTAAAGGTACAAAAACGTTTTTAGTATATTAACAAGCTAGAGACAAAAGTCTTACATGACTATATTCAGAAGTATTTATTAATTTATATTATTCTAATCATTAATTGACATAATTCATTTATTCAGGATAAATTTGGCCAAACTGCAAATGAGGACTGGTTTATGCGAGCACTGATTCAAGCTATATGTGAACATGCACTGTTCGGTCCCGAAGGACATGATGTGCCACACTTCAATCAAGATCGCATGAACAAATATGCGAGTCTCATACATGACTTTGGTGAGACAAAAGAAACTAGAGAAGCGAGCTGTTTATTCGGTATACAACAGCTAATACATAGGCTAGAACACCCTCAAGGTAGGTTTGTGTAACGGAAAAATAATAAAAGCTAGTGTAGCTTATAATATTCGAAATTAATGTTTGTTTCTGTTACAGGGTTAACTTTAGAAATATTCCAGTATCTGCATGAACAATATATAATTTCCCTAGAAGGTTTTCTTGCATGGGAGGCATCTGATAAGGAGCCAGAAGGCAAAGGTAACTATAAACATGTATATTATACTATGCAATAGAATCGTAAAATCATGTGAGCAACACAGTATTACATTTCAGATTTCTACTATTTACTCGACTGCCAAGAAAAACATAACCCATGTTTTTCGCGCGTATCTTGTATGTACATTATGTATGTTTACTTGTATGTTGTAATATTCTTTAATACCTCATATCTTCTGAACCGCTTTACAGTTTTTTATGATTTATGACTCAAATTAAAGGTATTCTTCGCCCAAGCGTTCTTAGGTATATATTATGTGAATAAAAAAGTTATACATAATAAAATAGTGTACTTTTGGCGCCAAAATGTATGGTCACTATCTCATCATAAAAGCAATTGTTATATTTGCAGGTGTAATGCTGAAGGCGCTGACCTCGTTCTTCACAAACATTAAGGAGGCCGACAACGAGGACTCGTGTAGCGAGGACTGACGCGGGCCTCACGCGGGCGCGGCGCCGGTGGTCGCGCCCGGGCCCTCGCCACCGCCCGAGACAGCACCACCTACGTTCAATGTCTTATATATTTTTATATACTGAATCATCCGCAACGGAACTCATAGATTATATTATTATTATTATGGTAATGCTTAACCTAACAGAAGCTAGAAAAAAGTTGTATAATATTTTTTATTGCGATAGTTATTTATCAAGGTTTTAAATTAAATTCGCTTCAAAATTTTAATGCGTAAATTCATGTCGTACCATAATGAGTTGAAAATGCATCACATTGATAGCAATGATGTATTTTCCGGGGTACAATATAATTCTTATTTTACGGTTAAAATAGTTTTATTGATTATGAAATCACAGAATTAAGTAGTCTGGTTTATAGTGATTTTTATTCGTCTCTTAGTAATATGATTATTCAAAAAATTCGTATAAACACCAATTGCTTCATTCTCTGTTTTGCAAGATTTGCGATGACATATTTATAATTATGTATTTTGTTTATTGTTTGTACTATGTTTATTTTTAATTCTAGAGATAGAATATACATGGTTTCACATTAAATTTATACTTGAGGACTTTAAACGCTTTTGTCCTGATGCGAGAATAATTTTTTGAACTAATATTTTTATGAATCTAATATGGTACACTTTTGTATGCCCTATATCAAGGTACACTTTTGTGAGCCCATTTCTACGAATCTAACGGTTACGACTTCGTATCCGGATCGTATCGAATGCCTGAATAGAGGACCTTCGAAACTTACACGGAAATGGATCTAAGGCAACAGTTTACCTTCGATATAATTTCAACTGCCAATCTTGTCAACAGAGAATTTAAGATCAGTGATTCATAACAAATATTGTTTTCACCGAAGTAGGACATGCAAGAACCAAATAAATTAAATCATCTACTCCTGTGTTGTTTTTAACCTTTTGGACGTTAATTGTTTGTTTTTGCCGAGGTCTTAAATGTTGACTTTGATTGGAATTGAACTAACAAATATTTATCAAACAGTAAAACTTGGAGAAACGACATTTGAATGCGTGCTTACTTTGAAAGTATATATTTATTATAATACAGTTCATAGTTTTAGGCATAGATTAAATCGTACATTGCGTTCAAAAAGGTTAAAGTTACACATTTTGTACAACTCGCCAATCATTTACGTCGAAACGTAACCTTAAAATGTGGTTATAACTATTTACGTATTGACAAGTTTTACAAGTAGAACAATATAAATTATTCTTGCATTCTAATATAGTTGGCATATTACAATCATTTCGATTGATTTTTCTTTGAGAGTAAATTGAGATAATAGATATGAAAATGCGTCATACATAAATATTATATTTTAAAAGTTTAATTACATGATTTCTTTTAAAGCCATCTATTTGGTTTATTTTGTCTGCTTTTTAATATTTTATAAGATATTAATTTCTTCATTATGATTTATCTAAAGTTCCAAGTTACACTATGCTTCTTATACAATGTGACATGATTTAAATAGATATTTTTATTTAGTTTTAGTTTAATTAGCAGTGACTCAGTTAGCAGTGATATTTGTCTCAAATCCTTGGTGACCCGCTTGACGGCACGAGGCGTGAGCGTGCAGTCGGCCGCAGTGCCCGCGACCGCTGCAGCGCCTGGCTGACTGACTCACTCTTTACACCCCGCTCTTTGCATTATTATGTTTCATTTAAACTTTACTGTCTCCGCTACTGAGTTTCTATTACTTATAGCTACTCTTGTCAGTTACTATGTATGTTATGTAAATAAACTTTTTAAAAAAGCTAATTTTTACTGTGTATTCCTATTACTGAACACCAATATAAAAGCAATATTTAATATACATAGAATATATTCATATTAAAAAAAAAACAAAGCCTTTAATCAGACTAGAAATAGACATGACTTTTTTATAATCAATTGAAATATATATTCAACATAAAAATTAGCTACAAATATTAAAATAAAAAAAAATAAAAAAAAATATTTACAAAAAAAGTATAAATCTGTCTGAGATTTTTGTATATTATATGCATAATCGTTGTTTTAATTTTTAGATAACGTAGATGCAAGTAGTTATTCAGTACTGATACTACTGGCTCATATAGTTTGTACTTCGCAATGTATAAATACTACAAGTGCAATCTGTAAAGAAACATTACAGCAATATTATGATATACTATGTAGATCGAAATAAATATAGTTATACATACATATTTTATAAATACATTAAATAACGTATAAGATAATTTAGTAGATTTTCTTCCATGCAGACAGCTCCGAACAGCACTACATCTCGTAATAATCACAGGGACATTTGTTAGCCTCAATATAAACGAATATTATATTATTATACTTAATAGTAATAGTTACGCAAATCATATAGTCTTTTATAATAATATACAATAAGTTACTATTAATATGTTATCTTGTCAGTGAATAGAACAGAGTAGTTAGCATTAGTACCTACATGTTTGATTTCGATGACGTTCGTTATGTATGGTTGGTAGCATAGCATATTTTTGCATAACAAAAAATTATTTGAAAAATAAAACAACGATATTGTTAAAAATAAAATGTTTAGAAGGAATTTACATTTCCGAACTAAACACTAATGTAAAATAATCTTTTGCGTGGCGCTATTGCCACACTTTGCTATTGTTATCATAATAGAATAAGTAATGTTATTTACTTAATAACCGAAATATGTTAGAAATTAACATTCGATAGATATTGACCATTTTTTTTATTCCATTCAATCCCACTACTGTTGCACTATACTGTCTTAACTAATCGCTACTTATTACTGACTGTCATTCTAGAATGGTATGTAAAAGCCTCATTTATTCAAGATGAATTTTGTCTTCCGGTAAGGACTTTTACTGTCCAACTGCTTATTGCAGTACTCATTCCGTTTTATATAAATCTCGTAAGAACTATTTGTGTCATGTCATTACAGTTTCCGGCATGGGTTGCAATGCTTCCTTTCTTTAAGACTTGATTGGTACAAAAATACTCAAGTTTGATCGCCATCGGTAACTAGTTTAGGAATGTGTAAGGAACAAACAAAACTCTTTGTTTGGTGATAGTTTATGATGATATAATGATACTATACTATATCATTTATCATAATATAATATGTAATAACGAAATTGTCCACTTATTATGCATGCAAGTTCAATGTTTGAAATTGCTGAAACAAACTGCGTTACTTTTAGTTACTTAATTAATTTGTTTTAACTAGATTACTTCAAAAATCATACTGTAATTATATCTAGCTATATGAACTAAGTGATTTTTGAAGGCCGTTTATTTTTGTAATATGTAGTTAATCTACGCGCTTTTATCTAGTTAAGATACATAAATAACTAAATCGGCAGCATTACGTATTAAATAAAGTATCCTTATTATTAAAACAGGACTTGTACAATTCTCTTAAAATATCAATTCACCTGTATATGCATGCTTCAGTGCAGCAGTTCCAATATGTTCCCAGCATATTTCTATAAGGAGATACCTCTAAGTTTTACAATAACTCATTCCACATATTTATACGTTTGTTTGACGTTATTGCTCCTTTGTGTGTCATCGTGATCCAGGTTCACTCTGGCCGAAATGTCGACCCTAGCAATCGTAATGCGTAGTATTATCTTGAATTACCTACTAATAAAACAATTGAGATAAATGCCGTAATATACGGTATTTCATGAACGCACGTGTTTGAGCATACAGAATCGATGCCATTGCGTTAAATTTGCGGACTGGAAGAATAAATGCAAACGAGTGGAATCTGTTTATCATTACCATTCCCTATCGAAGGGGTTTATCCACTTAGTTATACGATATAACAAAATGGACTGAAAAAGTCCAAATAGTTATACTGCTCAGTATAACTATATGGATTCGATTAATTTGGGTTGTTTTAGTCCAAATATTTATACTGCTTAGTATAACTACATGGATTCGATAAGAAACCGAAAATTTAATTTCGCTAAGGGTGTTTTTACAGTCACAATGATTGCCAGCGCTAACCATCAGCACTTTATAAAAGTACCAATGATTCCTGTAATGGCTAATATAGGAACTACGGTTGTCACTGATAATGTTATATTGTACATCAAAGTCAAATTAGCACGATTTGGAGATATTGAAGGGATGGTGGCCACAAACTGAAAGATGGCTTTCAGTACGTGGAATTGTTGGTTCGTCTATTTTATATATTGGCCGACGCATGTTAGCGCTGAGCTATCAGTGAATCAAGAATGTTTCCTATAAAGTCTGCGCCACGAAAAAAGTCCCACAGACGCGGCGTGGCTGTAGCATCACGTAATGTTGCCAGTATCATATTTTTATTTCACCAGATCTTCTATTGTTCAGTGAAAGGTATATTGTTCGGAATTTTACTACTGGTGCTACTAGTATAGGTACATACTCGATTGGTGCAATGGTGGTCATCAAGCTACGTCACTGTTCGCCGTCTCCGATTTAAATTACCTCCAATTATATAGATAGAGTATACATTATAAATATAGAGCGCGCCTATCACTCAGGTCTTTGGCGCCGAGTGTTAGCAGATACTTTTCGGTGGTATAGAGCGCACCTATGGTGACGTTTCACGCATTACCGAAAATATCAATAGATGTACTTATTAATGTAGTTTGTTGTTATGAAGTTTTTTGTTCGATTTGATATGCATGGATAAAATTAAAGCCAAAATACAAAAAAAATGGTGTCATATTGCGGTATTTTTGCGTCATTATTACTACAAATATACGATGTTGTATAAAATATTGATTAACATATCGAATTAAATATTATTTGCGAAGTCATTTTGACGGATATTGTTTTGCTAGTGATTGAGGTTGAGCCAGGAGCGTCGGTACTGTTCATACCCATGATAGCAGTTCATACTTGTAAGGCGCGCTCTATAGCAATGTATACTCTAAAGGTGCGTACAGATCATGTAACATGTTTTATAACTTGTGTTATATAACACGTCCACATTATCCAACATTGTTTTATAACTTTGCAACATTGTACTAACTTCAGTGTCTACATTACTGAAATATGTTATATAACATGTTATGCTATATAATGTGTACGCACCGTTAGATTTCAACTGAGCGTTGCCCAGGGTGTTTCGCGTGGAGGTTCCGGCCCAAGTACGTATATAGCTGCACAGGCGCAAATCTCGAGAACAGCTGAACCGTTTTCGCTAATTATTTTTTTAGAATATTCCTTGAAGTACGAGGATGGTTGTTACGGAGAGAATTTTTTAAAAAAAATGCTAAGAGATGGGTTCACTCAAACCGCCATGGTTACTACTCCACAATATCGATACTGCGGCGGTGAGCGACGACCGAGCGTCCTGATTTTAGGAACTGCAAATTACACTCATCCGTATAAGCGCCTTCGCTCCATTAAGCGGGTGCGGGTCGCGGATGCGCGCGCAGTGCGTCCGCCTGTCCGTCGCGTGTGACAGGTATCCGCCTCACGCAGCGCTGCTCTTGAAATAGGGTTTATCCACGTAGTTATACTATTAGTTATACGATATAACAAAATGGACTGAAAAAGTCCAAATAGTTATACTGCTCAGTATAACTATATGTATTCGACACGCGAAGCGGACGTCCGCGCCGTGCGCCCGCTAAACACAGCGAAGGCGCTAAGCCATTTAGGACGTCGTATACCATCCTTATCCTAAATCGTATCCTAATTAGGAAGCTACCCATCCTAAATGTGATTACACTTTCCTAAATTCAGGACGTCCTAAATATCGGATTCTAAATTTAGGAAGGTGTAATAAGGGTCCAACCCCATCAAACGGACGGCATCGGAACGGATTTTACAATCTTTACGTTTGGTGGGGTTGGACCTTTATGCAAACCAATTCGCCTGTCTTTTTTTTTGATGTGGCTGCGTGGTCTGAGTCCGACCGCTTCGCTTCGTCCGACTGATGGGACGACGTGGATTTTTTTCCCTGTTAATCCGACCGGTCGGACGACGTTGAATTTCTCTTTCTGTTTCTCTGACCGATCGGACGGAATTTATAATTAATAAGTAACAAACATTGATATGCCAAAGGAGACGGATACTCTTCCATACATTTGTGGGCCTGATTGACAGAAAATGTCTGTCATAGCTTAGAAATACAGTTGATAAACACAAGAAATAATTAATCGATTAACGGAAATCGATTCAGAATTTATTTTTATTACACTATTATTTGGTATTTTAAATGGTTATTATTATTATTATGATTAAGTTTTGTTCACTCTGATTGATTTAATATCAAATTGTGATGCAAGTGTTTTAATACGCAATATTGTTTAAATAATTTTTAGTACCTAATCGATATTTTATTTTGCTAGTGAAATAAATTTAGTTTTAAGATTTCTCGTCTTCAAGATTTTCAATGAGCAGTTTTCCAGTAGGTATAATAATCAGTTGGTTTTTAATTCATCAAGAGATGGCGCTAGCATAACTTTTGGTAATTTTAATATAATCTGTGGTTTGTTGTTGTTCTTTTCGCGTCGGTCTGTAATTTAAAATAATAATATTATAATTTAAAATAATTTCATCAGAAAACATGTCAAAACATCTATGTAAAGTAAATCAATACAAAACCGAAGATCATTTTTTCCATAAATTAGTTACCAAAAGTGCCGGCTGCGCCATCTAGCTTGTCTTTAGGAACCCTATAAATACCTACTGGAAAACTGCTCATTGAGCTGGTTTTTTAATATTCTGAAATAGAAAAAAATACCGCTTTTTTTAAGTCATATCTCAACTCATTACAATTTTGGCCCAGAAGTCCCCGTCTCCTTTCATAATTATATCGATGGGTCCGCACGTATAGGAGTGTATGTGATGCTGCGCGCTCCGCAGCGGGTGATGGCAAGCAGAGACTGTGGTTCTTGATGGAATATTCTGTACCGTGCATAAAGGTGGGACAAATTAGAATCATCGGAACATACACTGAGACAGCATAGCAGACGCTCGCAGAAGCTCGAGGGTGTTGGTGACCTCGGGATTCCCAATAATGCGGACCGCACATCGCTGCAATTTATCGAGAGCGTCTAGTCTAGTAGGTACTTTGCGGAGTCATCCCTAAGATGATCTATTCATTATTATATCGCAGTAATTTCCATATCGGTATAGAATATTGGGATTCCTTCCTTCTCTACAACCCAATGGAAACGGCCCAACAGGTTTGCGTCGTCCGATCAGTCGGACCAACAGGATAAAAAAGGTTCACGTCGTCCTATCAGTAGGACCAACAGGAAAACAAATCCGCGTTGTGCGACCAGTCGAACCAATACGAAAGTGTTTCCGCGTCGTTCGATCAGTCCGATCACTAGGAAGAAAAATTCCGCGTCGTCCGATCGGTCGGAGCAACAGGAAGAGAACACGTCGTCGTTGTCGTACCGGTCGGATCAACGGAATAAAAATTCCGCGTCGTCCGATCGGTCGGACCACGCGGCCACAGCCTTTTTTTGTATATTCCTTAAACATTAAACTACAACATTATAAAAATTGCATATACAACGAAAAAATAATCTGAATTTTTTCAGACACTTCGACCAGGTTCGATTCCCGGTTATGTATGAGAGTTTGAGGAAAAGTTTGAATGTCATTACCTTTTATTAAATCTAAAATCGAAGCCATGGTTCCTAAGAACAAAGGTCCCTATCTCTCATAGTTTCTGACTTCTCCCTACTGAACCATTTGGATTGATCACCATTGCCTCAAACATGCTTTTTGGATTTTTTTTTAATTTTTAAAAATTCGGGGATGATTTAGCTCCCGTACCCACCAGCGATGTCTGCAGCTTGGGGCCTAGGAATAGTAAGAGAGTTGTGTGACAAGTTTTCAGCTTGCCTCAAGCATTAGGTACCTACTTAAAAATCGTACCAGCTCTCGGATTATTGGGTAATGTGGCGATTTCGGCATGAAAAAAAGTTAGTGATCGCGACTTCGAAACGCGCTCAGTGCAAATATTTGTTTTCATGAACACCTATGGCTATTTGCATAGGTCTGGTTGGGTCCCTGGAGAGCACGTTCAACCGTCGGTCCCGGTAACTAGAGCCCTAAAAAGTTCATTAATTGTTCTAACTGCAATGCTTCAATATCGCCAATGGGTTGTGGAGACCGTGTGGGTTGTACCAACCTAACGCTAGGATGAAGAAAAGGATAAAAAGGGTAAGTATTATTATAATTAAACTTTTCCATGATTTATTTATTATTAAAACATAAAAAATACGCGATATGTATAAAATTACCAAATTCAATTTTTGTAAATGCTAAAACATAGATCGATATCATAAAGACCCATAATTTCAGTATACTCTTTAATTAAAAAATGTACAACGTCTTCCCAATAGGTCTTTTTACTCTCTTCGTCTTGTATCTGAATCCTCAATTGCTTCAATCCTGAAAAGTAACAACTCATAATACTTTGTAATTTACGTTTACTAATCAATTAAATAACTGAAGGTAGGTATAAGATTCTGCCGTGCACTTCAGGGCCCAAACCAGCCTCACCTGGAAGCGGGCACACAGACGTGGGTAAGGGTAACAGGGTCTGAAACATAACACCGACAGAACCTTTCAATTACGAACGTTTCGCCGACAGAACGATTAATTCATGAGTGAATCGATGACATAATCTTTCACCAAAGAAGAGAATTCGTCGACAAACATTATTTAGGCATGGTTTGTCACAAGTAATGACTAAATCTTTAAGGATGATACGTTTTGAAAGGTTAAATGATACTAAACACATAACATTAAACTTTGTATTCATAGTCATCATTAGTCATACGCTACCTTATCATTTAACTGCTTATCTATTGTGCGGAAGGATTGGTAAGACATATTTTTTCTCAAGTCTTATGAATTGAAGTCTTATGGTGGCAAGAAGTTGTGCCTATGACTATAATATGATGACTAACACATAAATAATAACATACAAAGTTTAATGTTTATGTGTTTAGTATCATTTAACCTTTCAAAACGTATCATCCTTAAAGATTTATATAGTCACTAGCTTTTTCGCCCGCAGCTCCGCCTGCGTGGATGTCGACTACTGCCACCAAAAGTATTTTTTCTAAACTGACGGACTTGTTGTATAAACGTTCAACGCCTTTAAGAGCCCTGCTTTTAAGAGCCCTGTCCGCCAGTGCGATATTAACAGTAGGTATGAAGGTTGCTGTTGTATGGCGAGGATACAATAAATCACCTATTGGTCTATTGCAGTCCACTGCTGGACATAGGCCTCTCCCAATATACGCCATGTTTGCCGATCCTCCACCTTCTGCATCCAGTCCGTCCCAGCCACCTTTCGCAGGCCATCCGCGTCGGTCCACCTTGTTAGGGGGTGTTCCACCTTCCGTTTTCCTTCTCACGGTCTCCATTCTAGGACCCGTCTGCTCCAACGGCCATCAGTCCTTCGGCAGATGTGGCCAGCCCACTGTCACTTTAGCTTGCTTATTCTGTGAACTTTGGTTCTATGTCGGATGACCTCGTTTCGAATTCTATCCTTCAAAGAGACTCCAAGCATAACTCGCTCTATAGCCCGCTGCGGACGGACTAACCCCACCTTCAATGGCCACCACCGTAGGTCATAACAGGCAGGACGCACTGGTAGAAAATGTTTGTTTTGAGGCATTGCGGCAGGGGGGAGGAGAAGACCAGACGTAGTTTGCCAAATGCTGCCCACTCCAGTTGGATTCTTCTGGCTATTTCTTTCTCGAAGTTGGTTTTACCGAGCTGGATAACCTGCCCCAGAACAACTTCGAGTGTTGAACATAATCTTGGTTTTAACCAAGCTTACACCGAGGCCGACTTGTCGAGAAGCTCCATTCAGGCTGTGCAGCATTTCACCCAGTTGTTCCAGCGACTCCGCAACCATGATGATGTCGCCGGCGAACCGAAGAAGGTGCGAGATTTAGGTACCTCCTCCAGAGTCTTGAAGACGTCTTCCAATGCGTTGGTAAATGTTAAGGAAATGAATATAAATAAAACAACATCATTTGTGGTGGTTTAGTTTTTCATAATTCTCTAAAAATAATAGTAAGAAAACAAACATTTCGTATTATATTCCTTGTCATCTAAATCAGAAGTGCACTGTGCTTGACTAATAGAGCCCACAGCTGATAAAAGGAAGTTATTAAATTGTGTTCTGCCATCTCTAATAATTATTGACTTAGTATACTTCTCGTCAAGAAAGGAAGTGAAGTTTTCTAGAAGGCAGGCGTTCGCCTCTTTCGCCCAGTTGGTAAAACGTTTCGAGCTATTGATATAAATTGTAACTTTGTTTCTAGCTATGAAGCCTCCCCTTGTGTTATATCGGCGTCAATAGATTTAAATTCACGTACCCTGTTTGACTTTGATTATCTATGTGCTGTTTGAGAGCTTGTAATTGAGTATTCATCTGAATGATAACGTGTATACTTTTAGGCTTTCTTTTATATAGGTACGGTACATCTATCATCGCTATGCTATCATGTCGTGTAGTCACAGGGCCGGACCGTGACTTTAGGGGGCCCTGGGCTAGTAGTACTTAGGGGCCCTCCTAATTGCTGAAATTATAGGAAGAAAAATTAAGTTTAAAACTAAAACCCGACTACAGCAAAATCACGCTCTAAAAAGTATTAAACAAGAAATTATCAGTCGGGTTTTAGTTTTAAACTTAATTTTTATTTATATTATTTTGGGGCAGGAAACACCCAATAATTTATAGATATTTGAAATGTGCTAATTGAGCCCTTTAATTTGATACCAATCACGGTCTATTTATCTCAAGTTTATTTTTTAATGCAGTACTTTATGACCGCTAGAGGGCGCCACATTCGATTTAGTGACATGTCATATAGCCTATAACCAGTGGGGTGACTTACCGGTCACAAGAAGACTGGAGTGCATTTTCAAAGCCTGTCTGGCACATAGATACGTTCCCAAGGGATGGAGAGAAGTAGGAGTCATCTTCATCCCAAAGCCAGGAAAGGGTGATTACACAAACCCCAAAGCACATCGACCAATCAGTCTGACCACGTTCATGCTAAAGACCATGGAGCGTCTATGCGAGAGGGAGATGAGAGATGGTGCACTAAAACAAAACCCTTACACAAAAACCAGCACGCTTACAGCTCCGGAAAGTCAACAGAATCAGCCCTTCATCTGGTAGTCAGCCGGATAGAGGAAGAGATTGAACAACAAGGCATCTGCTTGGGAACGTTCATTGATATTGAAGGAGCTTTCGACAAAACCAGTTTCACGAGTATCAAGGCCGCCCTGTCAAGACATGGGGTGGAACCGGTGCTATCTGACTGGGTTACTAACATGCTCAGTAAAAGAGTGGTTCGACTTGGAGAAAAAGATCAGACGGCTCTGATAGCCAGGGGCTGTCCGGAGGGTGGGGTAATTTCCCCCCTTCTGTGGAACCTAGTAATAGACGATCTGATCACAAGGCTGAACAATAATCGAGACTACACAATAGGCTATGCCGATGACCTAACAATCCTTATCTCAGGAAAGGTAGCGGGAACTGTCTGCAACCTTACCCAACAAGCCTTACGAACCGTGGAAAAATGGTGTGAGGAATTCGAACTATCGGTGAATCCGAACAAAACAGAGTTAGTCATGTTCACGAACAAAAGGGTATTAGGAGAATACCGGCTACCAAGACCCTTTAATACGGAACTCCAACTATCAAAGGAGGTCAAATACCTTGGTGTTATCCTTGACAGCAAGTTAAAATGGAGAAGCTACCTAGATAACAAACTAGAAAAGGCCGGGATTACCTTCTGGCAGTGCAGAAGGATGATTGGTAAAAAATGGGGGCTAACACCGAAAATCATCCTATGGCTGTATGAAACAGTAATCCGCCCCATGATAGCATATGGCGCCATCGTATGGTGGCCAAGAACCGAAAACAGCACAATATCAGCTAAATTTCGATAGACCCAAAGACTGGCCTGCATGGCAACCACTGGATGCATGAAAACTACCCCAACCGCGGCAATGGAAGCCATGCTGTGTCTCCCACCCTTGGATCTGTTCATCCGCCAGGAAGCAACAACTGCGGCCATACGCCTAAGAGCACTAAATCTATGGAGCAACCGATACACACGACATACGTCACTGCTTACAGAGCTTGTGAAGGAAATACCCATCACAGAAGCAGTGAATGATCGCGTACCCAAACAGTACGTCTTTGACAAAAAGTAGAGTGTGAGGCTCTATGCCTAACAGAAATGCGTATCTTCACTGATGGATCCAAAACAGACACTGGCACCGGGGCCGGCGTTTTCTCAGAGGACCTAAATATATCCATCTCAACACCGCTGGGGGCTCACAACACAGTATTTCAAGCTGAATGTGTGGGAATCACCTTGGCCGCCTCAGCGGTAATGGCGAGGAGAGTGGAAGGTCACTCGATACGCATACTCTCGGACAGCAGGGCCGCGCTGCTAGCCCTGAACAGCCACACCATAAACTCAGGAATAATTCTGGAATGCCACCTCAAACTAAACGAAATAGGCCACAAAAACAATATAACCTTGCAATGGATCAAGGGCCACAGCGGCTCGTGAGGCAATGACGCGGCAGACGAGCTCGCCAGAAGAGGATCAGACACGGTTGCGATGGGACCTGAACCCATAATACCAATCCCCTTCGCATACCTACGAACCTTAGTCGTCAAACGAACGAGGGAACAACACAACAGCTACTAGACAAACCTGGAGGAATGTAGACAAGCCAGGGAAGCACTACCGATGCTAGATAACAAAATAACCAAGCGTCTCAGACAACTGACCAAACAGCAGCTACGCACGGCCACTGCTGCCATCACAGGGCATGGCTCTTTCAATAAACACCTCTTTATTTTAGGAATCACTGACAGCCCTCTCTGCAGAGCATGCATGAGAGAGGAGGAAACGGCGGCACACGTCCTCCTACACTGCCCTGCAACCGCCACATACAGGGCTAAGTACTTCAACGATACAGGTACGCTCCGGAAGATCACCAGCAGCGTAAACAGTCTGCTGGCGTTCTTTGCCGATCTGGGGTGGATCGAATAACTGCCGACCCTCACGCAAAAACCGCGCCTTGACGTGGAGTTGCGGAAACCAGCCCGCGATACCATACCATACCAATAATAGCCTATAACCAGCGGACGATCAAGACGCTTCTAACGATACCTCAATTGTCCAGTTCCAATAAGTAGTTGAAGAGCTTTAAGGGAATTAAATTAAAAAAAAATCACTTTATTCTATACTTTTGTCTTTAATTGCCTCAGTTGGGGGCCCCCAGAGCCCGGGGGCCCTTGGCTTAAGCCCATTTGGCCATATGGTAGATCCGGCCATGTGTAGTCAATGTCGTTTAGTGATGAAATACTATGGTATCATGGTAGCTGGTAGCTGACGCAGTATATGCTCTAGAATATTATTTAATGCTCGATGCCAATAATACCAATAATGGGTCTGATATTGTAGTTTCGAATGTTGTCCTCGCGACGCACGCACGCTAGTGATGTACAAGCCTCGAGGCGTCGAGTCCTATTTCTGAAGCCTCGAGGCGCAATGGCAAGACTCAGTGAGCTCGGTAAGCTCGGAGTCCCGAGCCTAGCCAAGCCGCGAGTTTTATGAGCCATGGCTCGAGGTTTCAAGAGAGTTCGAGCCTTCAAAAGAGCTTGAACATATCAAAAGAGCTCGACACTTCAAAAGAGCTCGAGCCTTTCAAAAGAGCTCGAGCCTTCAAAGAACTCGAGTCTTCAAAAGAGTCGTAAAACAAGCTCGAGTCGTAAAATATCTATCTATTTATATTTATCTTATCTTGCTCTTGAAACTTATTTATATATTCTTCTTATTCTTATTCTTTTTATTTTAACAGTTTACATAATATAATATACATAAGACATTAGTTCATTTCGTAACAATAACCTGAAATATTATAATTTTTATCAACTCACTGTTTCCTGAGACAGGCCTCCCGCCTGGTTTAGGAGACAGGATTCACAACTATAGATGTAAGGCCGGATGTAATTCCAAATATTCCGATGAGGATAAAACGAAATATCCCGAATAATTCCCAAATGACCCGGAATAATTCGGAATTATTCCGGTCGATATTTATGTGGATAGATGTAGTAGGTATTGAGAGTCTTGACTCTTGTTGATAGTCTTGTGACTCGAAATGCAGTTATGATTCGCGTTTTATACGGTTATAGATATCTAAATATAATAATATATAACTCAAAGGTAACTGACTGACTGACATAGTGATCTATTACCGCACAGCCCAAACCACTGGACGGATCAGGCTGAAATTTGGCATGCAGGTAGATGTTATGACTTAGACATCCGCTAAGAAAGGATTTTGATTAATTCTACCTCCAAGAGGATAAAATGGGGGATGAAAGTTTGTACAAAACTTTGTCAATTTTAAACCGATCGGGCTGAGACTTTGCATGCATTAAGCTACTATGACGTAGGCATCCGCTAAGAAAGGATTTTGATTAATTCTACCCCCAAGGGGATAAAATAGGGGATGAACAACATTCCGAACTTAACGCGGACGAAGTCGCGGGCAACAACTAGTTGGTGTATATACCTATCGGTATAATTAAGAACGGGAACGCGCTGGATGCGAGCCGCTTCCAACCGGTCTTATTGGAGATCTATAGGGGAGGCCTATGTCCAGCAGTGGACTTCCTATGGCTGAAACGATGATGATGATGATGATAATTAAGAAAATACAGTCTAAGACTTATGTTTTCCTGAGTACCTACTTATACACTTTTAAACTCTTTAAGAGTGTTTTCACACCATCCGATATCCGTATCGGACGACGATGGCCGACATCCGATATCCGACACCATATTATTATGTTGTTTTCATATAAATATCCGATAAGATCGGTCCGATTTGGCTATTTGCTACATAGCACAGACTAGTTAAGGATGCTAGGGATAAAAAACCTTAAAAAACGTAGTGCAAGCAATTTTCGACCTTATTGACATGACATAGAATCGAGTTTTTTTTCTTATTATTCGTAATCAGTGTCATCTATTAGCGCAAAAAGACACGTAATTAAGATAATGTCATTAAGGTCGAAAGTCGCTTACAGTCGCTGTTTTAGTATCTGTGTGAAAGTTCTAGTCATATTATATAATATTACCTACATATTATAATAAAATAAGTAGGTACCATACATCTTGACTTGACCCCAAGTCGCGAGAGATGCTTGAATTAGTTTGATATGGTCTATGATTGGTGGATTTGAGCTTCTCCGTCACCATGGTACACCGGGTACCATGAAGTATGTACCGGCGGAGAAGCTCAAATCTACCTAATCCACAAAAGACATCCAAAAACGCGTACTGTTACTCGTACTGAGCATATACATACATATAAGTAGGTACATTTTGTGACGTAACTGAGGTCAAGATATATAATATTCCTGTATCTACCTACCTATATACCAATACCTACATAGATCTGTACTTAAGTTTTCGTTTAGTAGGTAGGTGGAAGCACAGTTATTTCATTTTTGTAGGTGAGTTAAGCGGGAATAATTCCGGAATATTTGGGAATAATGCCGAATAATATGGAATAATTCGGAATTATTCGGGATTTTTACATCTATATTCACAACAGTGAACATCTAGGCAGAAAAGGACTAGTGCGCTTAAGAAAAATGCTTCGAGATTGACCAGGCGCTCAAAAGAGCTCGTGCCTTCAAAAAAGGCTCGAGTCTTCAAAAGTACTCGAACCTTCAAAGAGCTCGAGCCTTCAAAAAGAGCTCGAGCCTTCAAAAAGAGCTCGAGCCTTCAAAAAGGACTCGAGATTTCAAAAAAGCTCGAGCTCTGAAAAAGACTCCCGAGTCGTCGGGCGCCATACAAACGAGGCGAGCCTTGTAAATGACACCGAGCTCTAGGCAAAGGGACTCGGACGCCTCGAGACTTGTAGGTACATCACTAACGCACGCTGCTATACTAGGTACTATAATACCACTCGGGGTCCGTGGAACTTAACTGAAGATTGGATACTCCATCGAAGTGAGCCAGTCTCAAAAACTTCTTTTCTATTTCCAATCAATGAAATAAAGAAACTGCAGTAGAAACCTACATAACTCTTACATACATAAATTGATATTTTTCACATTCTTGCTATATTGTAATTATACGTGACAGAGAGTGACGTTTTATCAATATTATCATTTGACAGATCAAAATGTGACTTAGCGTTGACACCATCACTTTAGTACCCGTTGTCATGGTAACAATTTTGCTAGCGATATTAGCGCCATAATATTTCGTATTTCCTTTAATATTACATTATTTCGTGGATTTGCCACATTTTAATTGTGATAATTGCTATTCGGCGTCAAAGCCAAATAGCAATTAACCACGCTTCTAAACAAACACTCTCTATAAATTTCAAGTCTCTAGGACCTGCGGCTTAGGCTGTACGTTGTCTCTAAGTCAATCAGTCAGTCAGTCAGTCAGGAGTTTTATATTATAAGATTAGGTAGGTACTATGGGGTGAATAGGGATAAAATGGTCAGCTGAATTCTGTAGTTATTTTCTTTCAAGTGAAATTATGGATTAGTTTAATGTAATAATGAGCAGAGTTATCAATAATAATCTGGTTAGATACTTGGAATTCGGGAGAGAAATTATTAAAAAAATCTAACGACCATTTTATCCCTATTCACCCCGGTACTTGTGACAAACCAATAACCATGCCTAAATAATGTTTGTTGACGAATTCTTCTTTGGTGAAAGATTATGTCGTCGATTCACTCATGAATTAATGGTTCTGTCGGGGAAACGTTCGTAGTTGAAAGGTTCTGTCGGTGAACAACTGATAATCGAAACGTTCTGTCGGCGACTCATTCGGCGGAGAAACGTTTGTCGGAGTTATGTTTCAGACCCGGGTAACGCAGGCTTTCCTCTTATGGTCGGATCGGAGAGGGTCAGACCTAGTCTCTCCCATAAAAGCCGTAATAATGAAGGTAACCGATAACATTGCTTAGGTAGGTAGGTACTCGTAAATGATGATGAATCAATACATTATAAACGAAACACCTACGCGTCTTTTACGAGAAAATTATGGAGAACCAGAAATATGAACTAGGTATGGTACATTTAGCACAAAAATAAAAGTGTAGGTACCTAAGTAGATTATTTTTTATAAGTTATAGGATAGGCGCGGCGGTAGTGAACGCGGCCGCTATGCAGGAGGTGCGGGTTGGAGCCCCGCTCGGTGCAAATATTTGGATGCATAAATATGGGTATTTGTTTTTATATAGGACACGTCAATTTGACTTCGTTTCGCCTGATGGTAAGCTGAAGGCAAAGTACACATACCATGTTACAATGGTCACAACACTCACAACAGATGCTTTTTCACGCCCAACTTAAAGGACCCGGGACTATGCATTGGTCTAGTCGTGCCTCGGAGAACACGTTAAGCCGTCGGTCCCGGTTGTCATACGAACATCTATGGCATACGTTACGGGTAGTTGAAGCCCGAAAAAGTCCAACAAGTGGTCTAGCTGCAATGCTTCGATATCGCCATTGGGTTGTGGAGGTCAGATGGCAGTAGCTTCACGGCAAATATCGAAGTCTAGCTAAATCCGCAGTTAGACTGGTAAAGCCTGAGTATACAGTATATATAGAGCGCGCCTATCACTCAGGTCTTTGGCGCCGAGTGTTAGCAGATACTTTGCGATGGTATAGCGCACAGTATAGTGACGTTTCATGCATGACCGAAAATATCAATAGATGCACTTATTAATGTAGTTTGTTGTTATTAAATTTTTTGTTCGATTTGATATGCATGGATAAAATTAAAGCCAAAATACAAAAAAATGGCATCATTTTGCGGTATTTTTGCGTCATTATTACTAAAAATATACGATGTTGTATACAATTTTGATTTAACATATCGAATTAAATATTACTTGCGAAGTCATTTTGATGGGTATTGTTTTGCTACTGATTGAGGTTTAGCCAGGAGCCTTGATACTGTTCATACCCGTGATAGCAGTTCATACTTGTAAGGCGCGCTCTGCAATGTATACTCTAAAGGGTAAAGCGGACCCTAGACTCCGAGGTGAAACTTCGGTTGCGACTGCGGTAGGATGAAGAAGAAAGGTATGGATGCATTTAGGTTCCATTCCCGAGCCAGAGCAAAAACTAGTAGGTACCTAGGTACGCAATTCTTCCATCGATGCAAATAATATCAGTTGCTACTTTAAGGAAAAACAAAATACTAACTGTGACATACACCGCAAGCAACAATCTCCAACAATCTTTTCAAGTCAACGTCATCTTCTACGCGACCGACGTAAAAAAATCGAACCAGGTGCGGCATCAGCTCCAACACACGACGCAACGGAAATGTGGCGAATCTCCACTGGTGTATGCTGAGGGTTACTGAAATATTAAAATACTTATAGAATACTAGCTGTTGCCCGGATCGCATCCGACGGCTAATCTGCGATAAGTCGAGTAGTGTGGTGATACGCACTCGGCTTAAGCCGATTCCGCCTCTATAAATGTGGGTAGACCCTTAGGCGTGAAAGTGTAACAGACACACAGACAGTTACTTTTGCATTTATAATTTTAGTATGGCATATGGTAGCCGGAAATTGGACCCCGGATTGGAAAACCCCGCAGGCGATTGAGAATCGTGCTAAGATGATGCCAAGAGTGATTGATTGCTCTTATCGCTTTACCTCAGGTCCAGGGCCAGCACGGTCCAAACCTGAATTTTTTTAAGTAGGTACCTACGGAAATTCCTTCAAAAATGATTTCGTTTGGAGGGAGGGGGGAGTCATTTTCCCCTTTTTTGTTGGGTCGCGCGTACATAATACAAATATAAAAGTAGGGTAACTAAGGCCGCTTGGCGAGTTATATGTAATACCTAAACATGCAATGGAGCTTAGGGTTGTTACGTTTAATTTTACCCCGCGTTTACACGCTGCCCATCGCATTGCTCATCGTGTTGCCGGAAGTATTCCCACGAATAATGCCCTAGCATTCACACGTACGCATCATCGTGTTGGTCCGCATTACAGTATTCGCCCTGCAACGGAGACGGACGTAAACGTATCTATGGAGAACAACGCTGTAGCAGTGTACGCATTATGCTTTTACAGCATAGCGAATTGATAAAATAGATTAATAATAAAAACTATCACTTTCAACTACCTATACACTGTCCGTAGATGGATATAAATATTTTTAAAAGTAAATATTCGAGGAGCAATAACGAAAGCCGTGTTTACTGATTAGCGCCATCTAGCGGTCTCGTATAGTTCATCGCGCTAGTATTGCCGTTCCTTTGACTCGCGCCGCCAAGCCGACATTCGCAGCAACATACGCGGCAGTACTCGCGGCATGACGAATATACCATTCACACCACGTCTCTGCCCACTTCTCTCGCCACTTCCCTCGCTCTGCCGCGAGTATGTAAACGCAGCTGGCATTAGTTATATATTATTTGCGTTTTAGGAGGAGTATTTGTGTCTAGTGTAATGTATAAATGTAAAAAATAATTATACCCATAGTGTCAGCGTATCGATAAGCCATGTGCCGTACGAAGCAGCTAATGTCAGAGTCCTGACGCTGTCTCATCTTCAGGTCGATGCCCATTTGTAAGTGCACTTCGCGTATGCCCATGCTTGGGGTCAAGAAGCGCCTTATATTGTCGTAGTCTCGAACTCTGACTGTGGAAACAGACATACCTACCTATTATATAGTTTACACCAGGGCTGCTCAATCCCGACGAATTTTGAGTGGCCTGCGCAAGCCAGTGCAAGCGGAAGAAAAAAAACATCCCATCAAAAACAATCGGTACTTGTAAAAAAATCCATGTAATACCAAGTCGGTTAATTTATTCAATCCCTACT
Source organism: Eilema depressum (assembly GCA_914767945.1). Taxonomy (NCBI): domain Eukaryota; kingdom Metazoa; phylum Arthropoda; class Insecta; order Lepidoptera; family Erebidae; genus Eilema; species Eilema depressum. Next base: position 42,900,673 of record OU612012.1, on the reverse strand, counting down.
TCAGGGACCTTCTGTCCTAAGTTATTACGTGATAAGCTTTTATGTTTTAAATATAGATAACTAGCTGTTGCCCGCGGCTTCGCCCGCATGGAATTCGGATTCCGTTCCAACCTTTTTTTCCTCTATTCCCACTAGTTCAGTTGTCTAGTTCAGTTGACTGAACTAATGGGATTGTTTTTCTCACTTGTTCAGTTGAAAATAAAACAAGCTTTAGCACCTGGTGCTACACGTTTATAGAGTCCACTGAACTTGACAACTGAACTAGTGATATTTCTTTTCTCATTTGTTCAGTTGACTAAAATAGAAATAATATTTTGTTTAAACCATTTTTTTTTATTGAATGGTACAATATTTTAATTATCTCTTGATTTGTACACTAAACACTACTTGTTTCCTAAATTTGAGGCTTCTATGTCTGCTAGAAGTGCCTTAGAGTTTTGATGATCGGTCAGTCAGTGAGTGGCAAAATTTGCCAAAAGTGCAAACTTTGACTAGGTAGTTATTATTCTTAAACTACTGGTTCAAATTGAATGAAATTTGAAATATAAAGTGTTTTTACAGTGCCAACTTGGTAACCGAAGTTTCAGGCTTCTAGGTTTATCCACAACGAACTTATAGGGGGTCGAAAATGGCCTGAAGTGCATCGAGAAAATAGTGTTTTTTCCTCGACTTGGCGGGGGCACTGCCGTGCCCCCAGATAATAAACAAAGCTTGTAAAAAAGTAAAAATTGCATTAATCGCGCGTCCACACGACCATTATATCTTATTTGTGTACCTTACTTACCTACTTATCTAACTTAATTTTTTGTTAGTACCTAGACAAAGTAAAATATATCTAGGTATACATCTACATGGATGTTAGGTACACAGGTTCCTACCAACAACCTGCTGCTACTTAGGTACTTATTGTTGATATTAATTTAGATGCAAATGTTAAGACTTACAGAAAGCCAGCAATAAGTAGAGATCAGGACAAGCCTTGACGACTTGTCTCCACGCCGTATCGGGTATGATATGTCCTCCAGCACCAAGTGACGCATCCGTTCGACCAGGGATATGCGTCTCTCTGCACACCAACTGGTGAAACATCATGTTTATGTCATAACATCGCAGACCAGTTGCATCCACCAGAGACCAAGATTTATCTCATTTGGTGTTTGCGACCCCACCAAAATATTCGGACCCCAAGCCAACTTATCTGCTAACAGTCACATGGGGTTCTGACAGGAAGCTTGTTCCTCGGGTTCAGGTGAATGGACAGGACATCCAACTCAAAAGAAAAGGAGCACTATAAGATCCTTGGCCCCAAAGTACAAACTTTGGATGTAACTCTGGACTTGTGCTCGGATGATGAGTAAAAGTTACTTAATTAGGTAGGTACCTGCAAACGGAAGTGCGGTTTCTTGAACAATGGTAATAGCGACAATAATGCTCCTCCCGTGCCATCAGCAAGGTGTGAATATTCTAGAGCTAGGACTCGAAGGTGTCTCAGCTCCCCAAGACTTCGCAAGAAACATTGTTTCGTACAAGGCCTTGGAATATATTGACCCGTTCCTAAAATAACAAGCAGGATATAGTTTGAGTGAAATGTATTTGTAAAAAAAAATCTGACCAGGATCTGATCAGTGGATCTACCAGCCTAGATTACCCATAGTCCCACTGGAACTGTTGGATAGAAATAAATGGAGTTTTCTTCAGTGTGGTGAGATTATAAGGAAAAATAATTTCTTGGGGATCCAACAGTAGAACGCAAAGTTTTGGGACCACGGGTAAAAGAGAATTTAAACTATTGTGATCGTAATTGTCAGGAATGTAGGGCTGTAAGAAAATATTTAAAAAATCGGTACGAAAACGAACAGCAACAGGTACCTAGGTAGGTACACGGAATCACTCTATCTAATCATTTGTATGTAATTTCTTCTTTTTATTTTAGTTGTCTTTACCTAACAATATAAAATAATCTAAATAACGTTATAAAATGTAAAAAGCTTTATTTAAATTCTTATAAAAGGAATATGTCATAGAAAGTTCTTTATTAGTAGGTATAGAAAAGAAAAGAAAAGGAAAGGAGAAACTTTCTTTTCTTTAATAGATCGTAGAGAAGATACCAAAGAGACGCAAAGAGAAGATGCATAATTACATTCTTCAGAATTCGGCACTGTCAATGTCATAAAAAATCAATTAAAAATTACATGTACTTTTGATATAAAATTTATAATAATAAAAATAAAAAGAGAATAAATATTAAAACTAAATAATATAAAACTGCAAATAGATAAAAATTGCAATCATGATCAATTGTTTGCCGGCATTGATATTGTGTCCGAGTGTGAAATTGTTTTGTTTTTTGATACCATGTGCAACACTTTTAGGTATGGCTGGTGTGTACGTCGGAGGACTATTCTCCTATTACTCAGATGTAGCTTACGTGAAGATGAATGATCTCGCAAACCTAACCATCCATAATATCTAAAATGTTACAAGACGACATGATGACGACGACTACGCTACCACTTAGCAACCGGCTCATTGAACCGCGTTGCTGGGGTAACATAAACATATCAAATGAAACACAAGATGGCAACGGACGAAGAAAAGTCCAAAATAGGTAAATTATTACAAAGCGTAGAGGTACCAGAAGTTAAATTAACAGAACGATGTATGGACCTCGTTAAGGAGTTTCACAAACGTTTTGATAAGGAAGTGGAACAAGAAATTACACAAGACAATATGCAAAATGAAGTGTATGAAAATCCTTACAGAGTGGATCCACGGCTTCTCGAAGAAAATGAAAGGAAGCTAAAAGAGTTACTAGCTGAAAGTAAGCGGTTAGTATATCTTAATAATATGTTTGGGAACTGAACCTGCTATTGAGAAAAGTCCCATAGGGTCTCTACACCAATACCTCTACGAGGATTTAGGGCGTAGTCCACCTTGCCAGAAATTGAAGTTTTGGCTAACAGTAAAAATCGTTTTGTTTTTATAGGGTCAAAAAGCAAGTAGCCGAATTGAGTACTACACCGACAACTCAAGATCCGAAGCGGCCTTGGAGAACTCATACGAGCAAAGAGAAGTTGCTGCGTATAGACGGAGAGCTGAAGCGTCACTTGGAGAAATCATCACAGTTGATCCTTCCATTAGGTGAAGATGAGATGCAAAACTTGGTTAAAGAGTGTAGAGAGGAAACCCGTGTAGCACCACCCATCGGACTTAATCGGCTGAGAGACACGGTGATTGCAGCTAAAAAGAACTTACCGAATTTTCAGTATAAAAGGATTGATAATTCTACAGCAATTGCCATTATGTCTGAAGCTCATGACTTTGATCCAAGAAATGCAAAATCCGTAGAAAGTGTGAAAATTGAGTGATTGAGTAATGTTTGTGATGTATTTAATAAAAATTTGAAGAACCGTACATTGTCGTATTTAGTGGAATACTGTGTTACCCCTAATTGATTCATTCTCTCCGGACAGCCAATGCGGCCGTAGTGAACTCGACTGCTACGAAGGAGGCACGGTACGATTCCCGCTCATTGCAAATATTTGTATGCATGAATAATGTCTATTTGCATTGTTTTGGGTATTTCCGTGCCTCGGAAAGCACGTGCTCGTCGGTCCCGGTTGTCATAATAGTATCATAACATCGGCAGTCGTTACGGACAGTTGCTAGCCCTAAAAAGTTCAATACCTTGTCTAACTGCAATCCTTCGATACCTATCGACAAAGGATTGTGGAGGTCAGATGGAAAATATCGAAGCTTAGCCGTGTTGTGGTTAGACTGGCAGAGGTGGGCCCTGGACTCCGAGGTGTCTTGGATGCGATTGGGATTAACGCAAGGATGATCATGATGAATCGATGTCCAGGACCTAAAGGATTTCAAAGACGTCCATCTGTTCAAAACGTATTTATTTTATATACCTACATGACTAATACAGGAAAACGATTAAGTACTCTTTGTAATATGTGATCTCTTTTGACGTATTTGGTATTCTATTATTACGAATTTGTATAGTATACTATCGATATAATTAGAATTCCGGGAACAAACCGTAATGACATGAAACCACTGGTAATTAAAATTACCCATGGACCCGGTAATGGGTCGACCCACCGGGACCCACGGGTAAACACAAGATTAAATTTTTATTTAACTAAGGTAGCAAACAGGGTCAATCAAAGTTTGCGCAATCGTTTGCAACAGATGTGAATATGTGTTATTGCCGTATTCGTTCAAATTGTTCTTGTATTAATTCCTATATCCCATTATCATACGAATTCGCGCAATTACATGTTCACAGTGACTTTTACAAAATTGATTCCCATACTCGTGCACTACATATTGATTTCCATTATTCCATATTAACTACTCATATTAGGAACATAAATATAGATATGTGTGATCAATACTTTGAATGATCTTCATTAACTCTAATGTTTCTTATTTTTTAAAAGTACATAACTTGCCTTGAGAGTTTTTTGAGCATTAGCATTTAAAGATGTTATATTATAATACCTAAATGTGGAAACCGATAATTGGCCTTCATCATATTAATTATATAATATTGTACCTTTTTTAGCTGTAAGTTTCCCTAAAATTGTAAAATAAAATAAATAAAATAAAATTTTTATGTCTCCAACTGAAGCTGACTTTAGTAGAATAGATTTTTAATTCTCTCACGCCTGTAGCACATCTCCGCCGCGAAACCGCGTATAGCGGAACCGCGGTTGTTTCGCCATGTTCTGTCAGTTGTACGAGGAGCGAAACTCTAGCGAAACGGCATGTTTTAATGCATAGATTTACCTATCTTCTATCTCTTTCGCCGCGCAGTTTCGCTTATGCCGTTCACACCTCCGCGCTTCGTCCGCTATTTTGTCAGTGTTGTCACGTGACAATTTTACGTAACACGTAAATTGCAGGGCCGCATTAGGGGTCTTTTAAATTCCAAATGAATCAAGATCAGTAAAAAAGTTTTACTTTGATTATTTTTTCGCCGTCTACAGTTTTTTGTACAGGATGGTATTACCTACATCTAGGTACACTAATATTCTAAAGAGGAAAGTCCTTTTTTTGTTTGTTGTTGACTGATTTCAATAATGGGAGTAACATAGGCTAGCAAATAAAGACCCGCGACGGCATGCGTTTTTAGTGGTTTAGAGTTCAGTTCAGTTCGACAATCACTCCTGACCATATCTTATGAGTTTCTAAATAAATAAATAAATAAATAAATAAATATCCGAGGGAACTTTAGCACGAAAAAAAGTGGGAACGGAATCCGAATTCCACGCGGGAGGAGCCGCGGGCAACTGCTAGTATTATACATAGCTGCTGCCCACGGCTCCACACACGTCGAATTCTGATCATGCTCCTACTTTTTTTCGGTAGTCCCTTCAAATACCACTCCGGTCGGCCATCGCACCTACTCAAAACCGCACGCCTCCTATTACGCACTCCCCGACTGATTCTAGGCCATAATTTAAGAGCCCTCAGGTGTGAAAAGCACGGTGTCCCCATTGTACTCCGAAAAGGAAGGATATGAATGTCACACCACTTCACCAGCGGGGTGAAGCGGTGACAGGTGGCTGAATCTGAACCCTCGCGTAACTACGTTTTTTTTAAATGATGGACGTGGAATATACCGAAAAGCTTCTCATAGAGATCAGAAATAGACCCGTTATTTATTTAATAAGCCATCCACATTATAAAAATAACGTGAAAAAATTGCAAGCATGGCCAGAAATTCAGAGAGAATTAAATGTGGAAGGTAGGTACGTTTTTATTATAATAATAGACTTTTAATTGTATTTATATTATATTTATCTAAATGTAATGTTAACGTATAATGGTACCAAATATAAAACTAATTTATATATATTATATTTGTGCAAATTAGTGTCCCCATTGTCCATACAAAAAGTGAACATCTCCTTTCCCTATCACTCACCATAAACTAACTAATAATTTAACTAGACAGCCAATTACCCAATTTCGGCCCTGTTGATTTTGAAAGTTCTTGACGCACGGTATCAAGTTCGCGCATGCGAAAAAGACGTTATCATGTTGAACGGAGCAATCAGAAGTCAGGTAGTTGGCGCATGCGTTCTACACGGACCAGTTAGATTCGGGTACGCGCTCCATATTAGATAACAAGTGTCAAGTTTCGCTCATGTTCCGCTGCTCCAGCTACACTTGAACACAGCGAAACTCAACTAGCAGTTCCGCTGTCCGCCGCGAAACGGCGGAGATGTGCTACGGGCGTCAATCCTGTGATCTGCTTTGGTTGGGCTTTTTGCTTCTGCCCCCCCCAACCCCAAGAGGAAAGTCTGCGGCAGAACTTGCAACTTCATACACCAAAGAGCTGCAGTAAGTACTTACTACTTACTTATATATTACTAGCTTTTGCCCGCGGCTAGCCTATGTCCTTTCTCAAGGTCTAATCTACCCCTATACCAAATTTCATCAAAATCGGTTCAGTGGTTTGGGTGTGAAAGCGTGACAGACAGACAGACAGACAGAGTTACTTTCACATTTATAATATTAGTAGGGATTTGGACTTACCCTTAATATTTCATCCTAGTGGTAGAAAGGTTGGATATTTTCCAACCTTTCTAAAATTACTCTGTGAAGTTCAATTAGAACTTAGTTGCTCTTCCACGACTGATAAATTTATTTTGAAAAAAATGAAGCTCGTCTATACTTCTCGGGAGATATGGACTTAAAATGTGCTCAAATAAGTATGCTCTATACCTAAGCGCAGAACACGTTTCTTGGGTGTCTTTTGAGGATAGCACGGGGTGCTACGGGGGTGGATGAGCTCAAATCACCAAGCATAGATTATTACTGGCCTCGTTTGTCTCGCAATTTTGGTCCATGATATGTGTCCCGAGATATACTCGTACTAAATCACAGGGTGCGGTATGAAAATGTGCGGCAGAGCGTTGGCAAACTTCAAATTCAATTTCTCAGTTCAGCCCCCCTAGACAAGTGGCAATTCGTTGCTCGGCGTATGATGGAATAGAATGACAAATGTATAGGATTTGACGTTTTTGACATTCGTTGACGCCTGTCATATACGTCAAATCCCATACATTTGGCTTTCTATTCTACAGAACGCCGGCCGACGAATTGCCACTTGTCTAGAGGGGCTGAAACCGGTCTTCATCATCATCATCATCCTCAAAGTCATTTCCTATTTGCATCTAAAGTTTGCACTTTGGAGCACGTAGTCCGATTATTGTTTTTCATTGGTATACCGGTTTATAAGGCAGAGCATGAGCCAGAGCCTTTTCTCTTGTTTAGTTGGTGAGTTCTGCTTGTGTTGCAAAGGTCGGCTCTGTTGTTGTACACTCTTGACCAAAAGGTAATGGCTAATAATATTCCTCACTTAATAGACCTAAGCCCGTACCATTATCTCTTATAACAGATCAAAAATTGGACGGCTATCATACTACCTACTGCAAATGTAACATTTATATGTGATTACAAAGTCATTTATGCAGTTGGTAGTATGACCGCCGTTTAATTATTAACCTGTTAAGTAAGAGTTCATGGTATGCCGGCTGATTTTATTAATCATCGTTACTAAAACTAAGGTCCCTACTTCAATAACAAATGCACAAACCGGTTATATAGCTGTAGTTAATAAGTAAAGGATTCTCATTGGGCAGAACAAAGTCCCAAAGAAACAAATACTTGAGAGATTCGGAGTTGAAGATTGCCAGTTGTTGAATCAACCGGATGCCTTCCAATCTCTTACAGCGCATGTTCTCGAAGGATACCAACTGGAGATGATTTTGTGCACTGTAACAGACATCATAAGCCTGATCTCTAGACGTCTGACATCACACATTGATATGGAAAAAAAGAAAAATACTGTCTACGAATAAATGAAAAAATGAAAACGAAAAAAAATTAAAGATCTAATATGGTCGCGTTTCCCAGAGACATGGTTTTGCCAAAATTTACCAGTACTCAGATCCGAAAAGAACATTATACCGATGATCCTCTTTATGTAAGTACTTTAGCCTATAAGCCTACCTATAGCTGTATGAAAGGCAAGAACAGCTGAAAGAATGTCTCCGGTGTGCACACACAACTAATTTAATTAAAAAAAAAACATAAACTCACGCCTAAATCCCCTAATTTAATATGTTTGATAATAGTAGATAATAATAGACATATTTCACAATTGATATTTACCTTAATACATCTACTAAGTTTTCGAAAAAGCTCTTTCTTCTGTAAAAATCGAGACGATCCAGGTGCACTAATTGGTCAGGAACTATCAGACGGTCCATTTGCTCTTCGTTCGCTTTTATTTTCTGTCATAATATTGAATTTTTATTACGGCTTTTATAACAATACTTACGTACTTACATTACTAAGTATGTAAGTCATAATAGGTTGTAAAAGTCGTAGGATCTATCACAATTTAGATCAGGGTTTCTCAAAGTTGGGTACGACAACCCCTAGGGGTTCGCCATTCGACGGTAGGGGGTTCGCAACAAGATTCACGTAATGGTGTCTCGATGGCTGGTGGACATGTGCGAAACTCACACGAATCAAACTCTTATACCTAGCTGATTTGAAAGGGATATCTTTTCTAGATTTTTGGGGTATGTGGAGCCAAAAGTTTAGATAGGTAACCCCCAAAAAGCTTTTAGGTAGGTAGGCAGGTACTTTTAAATAGATAGATACCTACCTTAAGAGTAATCGACAAATCTTTGTTTAAACTTTTCATAAACAGATTAGATGGGAGCTTCATAGCGGTATTGGCCCTCCACAGGTAATCTCCGAAGGAAGTGGGCAACCTCAGGTTGGGATATTGGTAGGTATAAATGATTTGATTGCAATGCTCGTGGGCGTAAAAGTACCGCTGGACATCGTGGATGTTCCAATAACGTGTGTCGGTGCTTCTGCAAGTGCATTTGAATTCGTAAGGAATATAATTATTATGTTGTTAAATTGATGTAGGTACAGTCGGCAAAAGAGACACCTAGGTAGGTATCTATACACCTTTTCATATTCTTCTTCTTTCGTGACTATGATCCTCTTTTTCACGGCTTTAAATTATTTGAAAACTAGCTTTTGCCCGCGGCTCCGCCCGCGTGGATGTCGGTTATCGCGACCAAACATAGCCTTTTTCCGATGAATTTTCAGTACTGAATTCATGCCGACTCTTGACCAATAGATGGCGCTGTGTGTCCGGATTAAATTTTATTTTTTATTTTATTTTTTGTAATAAAAACTATCCTATGTCCTTTCTCAAGTTCCAAACTATGTCTGTACCAAATTTCACACAAATCGGTTCAGTAGTTTAGGCGTGAAGCAAAGACAGACAGACAGACAGACGGACAGAGTTACTTTCGCATTTATAATATTAGTTTGGATAATATTCTGCCATCCTGACCGCGCTGTCAGTGGCATTGTTTAGGTCGTCTTTAGTGCAGGAGGTAGGACATAAGGGACACGAAACCAAGTGCGCCATGGACTGCACGGGGGTCCGCCATGGACTGCACGGGGTGCAAGGGAAGAGCCTCCCCGAGTAACGTGCCCCCACGCAATGCGATGACGTTCGGCGCACCCTGGAAACGGCTAGCACTCGGTAACGCAATGATTCTTCTCAACCTCAACACAATGATTCCTCAAAATGCGACCTTTTCGTATAAAGATATATGTATAACGTATTTCATTTACTGACTGTACCTATGGAGTTCTATAAGAAGGGCATTAGAAGGTTTCTTCGTCGGCTGGCCACGGTAACCACTTTCCATCAGGTGGGCCGTGTGCTTGTCTACCATCTAAGTGGTATGAAAAAAAATACACATGCCTTTTGCCTGCAACAACAGCTCGTCATCAGGCTTCCAACCTATATATCTAAATTTCACGAGCTTCCACACTGTCATCACATCACATAACCGTTTTTTATTCAAATTTAAATCAGTAGGTAAAGAAGTGCTATAATATTATCCGTGTAAAACTTTTATACTTACAGGAGAACATCATCATCACGTAGTATTCCGTCGGCACTTTCTACATAATGAAGCCAGATGTGCGGATTCTCGACCCAATCACCGAGGGCTAAATACCCTGCCCCGGGTCGAAAGATTCGGGGGTGTACTAACCACTTCACAGCATCCAAATGACCAACTATTTGGGTACATTTGCAGTCGTTGTCTAAAAAATTAATGGTGCAAGAAATTAGGAATGTGCTGCGGATTGTGTGCTGCCCCACCACGACATAGATTTATTGCCGGGAATCATCAGAGAAACTGAATTCAAATTTTATAATTAATTAATTACCCATTGGACTGTCTTCAACTGTAGAAACTTTTCGTCTTTTACTCATTTTGTGATCAAAAAAATTTAAATAATATTAAGTTATTGTATATATAGAGTTGTATATGAATAAGCCAAAATATATTGACGAAACTGTTGCATGACATCTGTCATTTTGTGGTAAGTTTTCTGCATTATCTATGGTATGTCTTGTAGTTATATTATATCTGTGGTTCTGCCTTGGTTTATTTTTTTATACCATTAAGGTCGCAGACATGCACACTACCCACCTGATGGAAAGTGGTTACCGTGGACTATGGACGAGTGCAACACCAGAGAAGTCACACTCATACTGGTGACCCTTTAAGAACAGAGAGATTCTGTGCCAGCAGATTCAGGACAGCCTCCGTGGCGAAGCGGTAGTGAACGCGGCCGCTACGCAGGAGGCGCGGGTTCGATCCCCGCTCAGTGCAAGTATTTGTGTGAATGAAATATGAGTATTTGCATTGGTCTGGTCGTGCCTCGGAGAGCACGTTAAGCCGTCGGTCCCGGTTGCCATGAGAACATCTATGGCAGTCGTTACGGGTAGTTGGAGCCCTCAAAAATCCAAAAACAACGGTCTAACTGCAAAGCTTCGATATCGCCTAATGTTAACATTGGGTTGTGGAGGTCAGATGACAATCGCTTCACGGAAAATATCGAGGTCTAGCCAAATCCGTGGTTAAGACTGGTAAAAGCGGACCCCAGACTCCGAGCTGAAAGCTTCGGATGCGACTGGGAATTAACGCTAGGAGGAAGAAGATTCTGTGCCGTCAGCAAAGAAGACTAGCAGGAATAAGCCTTTGATCTGATCGCACAAAACTTCTCCAGTGAGCTCTTCTAGCTACCCTACTCACCGTAGGAAACACAACACGAGGTTATTTATACCCTCGGTATTCTGTAGGGTGGTGGTACTTCCCCTGTGGGACTGCTCGATTTGAATCTCGACTATCTCTATCTTTTATCGACATACAGGGTGATCAATCAATCAATCAGGGTAGTTGGAGCCCTAAAAAGTCCAAAAACAACAGTCTAGCTGCAAAGCTTCGATATCTCCTAATGTTACCATTGGGTCGTGGAGGTCAGATGGCAATCGCTTCACGAAAAATATCGAGGTCTAGCCAAATCTGTAGCTAAGACTGGTAAAGCGGACCCCATACTCCGAGCTGAAAAAAGCTTCGTATGCGACGGGGAATTAACGTTAGGATGAAGAAGGATGATCAATCCAAATGGGTCAGTAAGGAGAAGTCAGAAACTATGAGATAACAAGATTTGTTCTTAGGAACCAGGGCTTCTCGTATCGTACTCTCCTTCGCCACGGACGTCCTCGTCGATATAGGACGATAGCATGTGATTGAAACCCAGCAATAAGCTCGAGGTTCTCACTTCTACTCTCAGTCTTTTGATAGTTCGGCTTTGACTTTTACTCAAGCGAGTGTCGACGGGTGTATGATGGGAGGTCCCAAGATCTCCAGGTCTCAAGCTAACGTCAGCCGGTATACCTGCGGATAAACGGACTAGGCTCTATGTGATGCAGGCTTTCCTTTCTACGAGTATGTTAGGCTTCAGACTGCAGTCGCTCCCACAAAGGCAAGATAACCTAAATAAAAAGAACGAGTAGCAGAGTGGACCCTGAGCTCCAATTCACAAGCTTTAAATGCAACCGGGATTAACCGAATTACCCAGGTTTCCAAGAAATTATACAGGGAAGATAAAAAAAAAAATATAACAATATCTTGGAATCTTTCGTTATATTTGAAAAAATATACAAAGAATTATTAATGTTATAATTAATTTGTTCTGTACAATTTAAACATAAGTATTTAAGAATACTAATAAATGCGTTACACAAAGTGGATAATTCAACCTGTTTTACCTACATCATTAGGTTTGTGTCGCAATGATATAGTACAACCCGTATCTAGTTTTAGATTAGGATGTTTCAGATATAGGATTTATTTGTTTATTATATACAACATTAACGATCAATTACTACTTATTTTCAATATTTTAAAGTCCCGTTGTGAGACTCGCGGCACATCAGAGCGTTAAAACATTAAATATTTAAATATTACTTTAGTAAAATCCACCACATAGCACGCACGTAGAGGTAACAACAAATTTCGTATAAAGTGTACAATTATAGTGAATATCTCATATTACAGCTATGACATACGATGCTTAGGTATATTTGCTTATAAACTTATGTACATCGTGCAGTTGACTTTACTATAGTATCTAAGGCCGTCTGCTGTGTCGTGCATGTGAACGCAAGCGGAACTCCTGGATCATGCAAACGTGTGTTTTTCGCCCGGCTTTTGTCCAAATATTCGGCACAAAAATTGCTCCACATTATTTGCAAGAAACAGGTCCTACCATACGAGCTCACACACGTGGCAGCAGGCGGCCTTATGGAATTTTATCTGCATAGCCAGTATGACGATTAGCAACCTAGCAGCGATCCTTACTTGGCCTAACTAGCAGCGTCCCTTGGCAAAAATAAAAAGAAATGCTATACAGTGCAGATAAACGCCGCTGTACAGCACTTTATTTTATTTTCACACCTTATCATATTTTTTTCAACATGCAATGTCGGTAAACTAATATCGAGAACAAAACTATTCAGGCCATCTGCATTGCATTATGCGTACGCACGCATGCACTGCTGCGTGCTGTGTCGTGCAGATATGCATAGAGCAGCGTAGACATGAATTCATACGAAACAGCACGCACGCCCGCATAAGGCAGTGGAGGGCCTCAGTTTCCCAAGTAATTCCATCAAATTTCGTTGTATCTAATCGATATTATCAATTCAAAATGATTTTCTGACCAAATACCAGCCAGTGGTCTCACTACACTAAAATTTCATTACCTACACTCATAAATCAGGCATTCCTGTCCTTTTCAAATATATCGATTAGAAAACGTTACATATTGCTAAGTAAGGGATAAGCTCAATGATCTTATAATTTAAAAAAATCGTGTTGTTTGAAAAGTCATGCTTCGTGTTCTTTCGCATTCACATATTAGTATACGTCTGTGGATAGAAAACTTTTTATTAGCGGTAACGCTTCGAAATCTGTTTCTATTCTTCTGTAGATCACGTTACATTTCATTATTTAAGTTTAATAATAACAATAAATAATAGATCATTAATACCTAATTCTTAGTTGTCACAATAACGATGTTACCATTTTTAATATAAGATCATCGAAAAAGCTAACATTAGTTGACTGTAAAAGTCTGCGAACGAGATGGTTAGACTGAAATTGAATATTATTGTACTACTGTACTTGTCCCATGTTTATTATAAACCCTGCTTTTTCGATCGAGTGGAGGTACAACGTTTCATTTTAAATTACGAAAGTGTAGACGTTATGGCACACCTAGGTATCTAAGGCAGTTTGAATTAGTCTTTGTCGAATGTTTTAACGACTTCGGATAATTGGACGTAACCTTATTGTCAAAATCGGAGTTTCCTTTCAGTCTTTACAACCCGAATGTGCATTGGATGGAGTCCCTATCGTGATTAACATAATCCAACAAAGGCAGTCATGGCTCCCTTAGCTTATAGGTATAAAGTGCCTATATTAGGTATTTACTTATGTAAACATAATTTCCTACTTGAACATGGGTGCTTACTGCGTCAATTCACACAACTGCTGCCTATAAGCATAAATTACTGTAATATGGGGAGCATAGCGCATATCATCATTACATCTAATAAATAGACAAAGATAAAACAGTTTTATACTATTTTCTCTTCGGTGAGCAGATTTTTTTTCTAATATCATTTATAAAATTAGTATCGGCTATATCCCTTTCAAACTTTCGCATCTCATATTTTCAATAATGATTATGGTCAATTGCGGATAAGGCGACTACTAAACACGAAGAAATGCAAGTTTTATCAATGACTTTCGTTTATGTAGTTATGTATCATATCATTATATTATATTTATTTAGTATGTATACAGAGAAGTTATTGGATATTATGCAATCAATCTAATAACGTGATATTGACCCTGACGTACCTACACAGTGAGCAACGGTAATGTAGGTAAATACAGTATTATCAAAACACAAATATATTTGTAAATGGATAGCAAACTTCCTTATAGGGTCACTATAGCTTATTATGATATCTGCCGCTTGCTTGCCTTGATGAGTACGTGGAAGCATCCAGCATATTTGGATCATGTACCGTGAGCCAAACTAAAATATGTATAAGGCGTCCTTGCCAAAAAAAAGTGGGCTAATACCACAAGCCCAACTCAGTCAGATGAAGATATCTTTACATAGGATGTTGTAGTCAAATACCGTGTTAACACGCTAGACTCAATTGATAGTTCAACAGCTACTTAATAATGAAAAGTGCATCATGTCATGCCAGCTTAGCTACCTGCCGCAGTAGCAGCCCTTTGGTTTTCCAACAACGCGTAGTGCGAGCACATAATATGTAGTAATCATTCCTTTTTGATAATAAATTAAAGGTTTCTTACCTCTTTTTATGATGTTATTTGACACTTATTAGTTATTACACAACAACTTGGAATCTGTAGTTTAAATTATATTAACTGTTTTTAACCAACAATTATTTGTGGATTCTATCAAGTTACAAGGGTGATACATTCTTAATTAATCATTAAACATTATATCTAGTCAGGTATTCAAAGCTTAATATAATAGCTAGTTAGCTACACTAAGACCGGTTTCTTTTACTGTAGTGCTCCGTTAAAAATACTTACATAAAAAACAATTTACAAATAATATTTCAAATGTATACCTAGTTACACGCAATGGTGAGAATATAATCAAGACATTTCCTTATTAATAATCGAAAACTATTCATCTCTAGGCTATATGTTGTTATGCATTATCCTAGTCTTTCTTAAATGGTCTCAATTATTTTGCCGCCGTTGCAATACCATAGTCTTCAGAAAATAAAACCAGACACGATATAATCACAGCCCGAAAATAATAATAATGCTTACTGATGGTACAGTGAGATCAAACAACATTGGAGTTCTGTATATTTTTCATTTTGTCCCCTTGACAGCGCCAGTTCGTTCGTTAGGTCACCTTGGATGGCGGAGTAACTTTTTAATTCAATAGTAAGTACTCGTATAATCAAGAATTAGGTATATGTGTAAATTTTACTAGATAGCCGAAAATATACCTATTATAATTTTTTAGAAAATAAATTTGAATTTACATAAAAAATGATATCTATCTATGGCACAAAAAAAGGTATATAATATCGACTTTAACATTATTAAATTTGTTATCACAAGTTGTTGATCTACAGTTTTGTGTAGAATGGATTACAGTAGTAATTCATAAATGTCTTAAATCTATTTATGGAGCTCTTTAAATACTGAACTACCTGATGTAAATAATATTTGAGTAAGTATTGCCTGCGGGCTCTGAAGGTCATTGTAATAAGGTTTCTCCGATCAACGGGACCGCAATGAAAATGACATTATTAGCTAATAATAATATACTATTCTTATAACATGTAGACAGCGCCGTGGTACATAGAACATACAATAATTAACTAGGAACATAATATAAAATTGACAAAACTCCAACTCATGCAATAAATATTATTTTGTAAGTTCACAAGCAATCTTATTCCGTACTTTCAAGTACCTACATCACATACAAACATTAAAAATTTTATCGTTCTAATAATACGTCCTACTTTATTTAATTTTTGTAATGACTTTTAACATTAATTTATATTGAAAGTGAACTTGCAAAAATCCCAACCTACATACCTTATTATACCTTTCCAAAATAGCACCCCATTCTGATTACTATGCCTTCAAAATGATAATATTTATCAACATTGGTCATTTTAAGTAATATATCTATGCAAATATTTCACATAGTACCTCCACACGGCCAACGAGACAAAGCTTGAATACAGTTTGACTTAAAACTTTCAATGTAGATTGCATTCTTATTTCCTAGGCCGTGTGTACGCACAGTTGTCTTTAAGCATTTAATAACGTTATGAAATTTTCAACTAAATATGTTACTTTTTGACTACTCCAGAGAGCTCCATTCAACACCAGTACCACGTACAATGAGAAATTGTTTTCGTTTCCGTAACATACAACGTACCGCCGCAAATGCTTCCAACTCCAGTACATCGCATATTATTACCGATGATAGCACTATGCACCGTACCGGCGTACATCCTTAGGCTGGTTTTAGAGTCACGCTGACCATCAGCGCTGACTGCTCAGCGCGTAGCTTGTCAGAACAACGCACGCGCTGATAGCTACGCGTTATTCTAAAATGCTTCCTAGAAGTTCATATGTTTCGGCCTGTCAGCGCTGACGGTCAGCGTGCGGTCAGCGCGACTCTAAAATCAGCCTAGACAGTGGGCTGTGCCGCTGACGGGTGCGGGTGTGTGGACAAGTGAGTTGACTCGCTCCGGCGCGGAGGCGCGGGCGGCGGACGCTTCTTTATAGGCTTCGGCTCCTCGCGGCGAGGCTGCGGCTCCCGACCAAACACGTTCTCGTAAAACGGGTCTTCCACCCCAGTGCCGTAGTGCTCCTGCACCCACATCGACACGCTCGTCTCCTTGTAGTCTTCTGATAACGGGTATTCTCTAAAGCCCAACACCTCGTGCGGCGTTGTGGCAGGCTCCAATTTACATTTCTGAGCGACCTGCCATTTCTTTCTCATTACCCTTTGTAAGTCTCTTAGAAACTCCTTGGGAGGATTACTATTCGAATCGGCTAGTTTCTTTGGTGACGTCAATCTCGTACTCTCATTTCGTTTGGGCGGTGGCGGCTTTCGAGGTGAAGACGGGGGCTGGTCTTTTAGATTGAAAGATATTTTTTTATTCTTTTTACTGTCGGAACATGTCGGTAGGTCATCGGCAAAATTAACTTTCTTCATGGAACCGGTTCGTTCCTTACTAGATTCATTGGTTAATTTCTTCTGAAGTGAAGGACTTCCATTGCTAATTTTTTTAGTTTGCAGTTCAGCGAGACATGCGCCGTATGCTACATTTTGTTGCCCATAGATGCTTTTATCAGATTGGAGGGACGATGATCGAGATGTTTCTGAGGTAACACTATCGAGAGAGGGCTGCCGGGGGAACGTGCGGCTTTGTTCAGCAGGACGGGCTATGATTTTTAATTGACCGGCTCGGGCCGCCGGATCTATCTGCTGCGCTGTGAGTTGATTTACTATATCATAGACACGGCCCGGGCATCCGTGAGCATCCATGGTGTGTTCCGGTGGAGGAGGCGGCAAGCTTAATTGAGAACCAGTTAGATCTTCGATTGGTTCTAGTGGTGGAGGTGGCGGAGGAGGTAGAGAATCGAGACTAAGAGTAGAACTGAACATAGCGTCAGGGATATCCTCGTTGGCAGGAGGAGGAGGGGGTAAGTCCTCCATAGAAGGGACGTTGGAGGGTCGTTGTACTTTGTCATAGATCGTGGTGTAGCCGTAAAGCGCGGAGCCACTGTCAGCGCTATTGCGGAACACACTATCTCGCGGAATGCTTTCGTAATGGCCGTAGGTGGGCGACGGCGTGTCGTGGCGGACGGGGCTGGCGGTGGCGCTGAGTCGAGTGCTCGCTGAGCTGCTGTATACCACAGTTTCTGAGGAATCTGTGAAATAAATAAAGTTTACTTAGTCAAATACTAAGATCTTCGGGGCCCAAACTAACCTCTCCTGCAAGACGGTACACATATTTATTAACGGATGAGGTTGTGACGCAGGCTTTGCTCCGGGGGTTAGGAGTCAAACGGCAATCCCACCCGTAGAAGTCGAGTCAACCATATCATGGGATAAGTCCAAAGTGCAAACTTTGGATAGGGGATTTGCTTTTATGATGACGATGAACTTAAAGTTTATAGACTAATATGACGTGATATGTACGTAAGAAACTGAGACAGCCTCCGTGGCGTAGCGGTAGTGAACGCGGCCGCTACGCAGGAGGCGCGGGTTCGATCCCCGCTCAGTGCAAATATTTGTGTGAATGATTATGAGTATTTGCATTGGTCTGGTCGTGCCTCGGAAAGCACGTTAAGCCGTCGGTCCCGGTTGCCATGAGAACATCTATGGCATCCGTACGGGTAGTTGGAGCCCTCAAATATCCAAAAACAACGGTCTAACTGCAAAACTTCGATATCGCCTAATGTTAACATTGGGTTGTAGAGGTCAGATGACAATCGCTTCACGGAAAATATCGAGGTCTAGCCAAATCCGTGGTTAAGACTGGTAAAAGCGGACCCCAGGCTCCGAGCTGAAAGCTTCGGATGCGACTGGGAATTAACGCTAAGAGGAAGAAGATGTACGTAAGAAACTGACCTATGGTATGATGTCGCTTGAGCGTGGAGTCGTCGCCGCGCGCGGGCCGCGGGCGGCGCGTGAGCGTGCCCGAGTCGCCGCCCGCTTCGTCCTCCGCGCCGCACTCGCCCTTCTCCACCATCTCCTTCAGCTGGCGTGTCATCCACGTTAGCGGAATATTTGGCTTCATAGACGGCTTCCGCTTTATCGTACCTGGAAACATATTTCGAATTGCTTTAGACAAAGCATGAGATAGTTCACGGTTTATTAAAACAACACCTTTTTTTATCGTGCGAAAAATCCCCACGGATACCTCCCCCGCCGGAACCGGAGGAAGAGGTTATGTCGGACTCGAACCGACTAAAACGCACGCCGTCTGTGGACCGTCAGTTGCCGGAGGTGAGATTGTCGTAGCCATATCCCTCGCACCCCGGCCGACCCAGGACCATATCTCTCGATCTGGCCCTCTTCCGGTGAGGGGACCACAGAGTCCCCGACTCGCCCCCGGGTATGGGGAGGCACGCAATGCGCGCTGCCGCCGCGGCCTGCTTCTGCTAGGGTGACAGGCGGCTCCACCCTCTTAAAACAACACCTGCACTACCTAATCGTTAATGTTCGAGAATCCAGATTTATAACTGTTTTTTTTTCTGGAAAGGCATACAATATCTTGTCCCCACGTGACAAAAATGACTGGTAGGTAGTTGATATTTGTTTTGACGAATTCTATAACACTAGAGGTGATTCAATGTGAACGATTTTTTAATTCCTAAATATTTTCTTACAAATAGTCCCAAATTAATTTATGACCACAGAACTTTACTTGAAGTTTTTTACTTGTGATCATCCATTACCAAAAAATATGAAGTGAATATTCCAAGAAAGTACGCCAAAGTACCTAACGTCACGGGGCACAACGTTGCAGGATGTAATATTTAATGTAAATGAATTACCCATAGGAAACTCGCAGTCGAATGCGCTCTCGGATGCGGTGCCGCCGTCCGACAGACATCCACTCGAGCTTGATGACGAGGCGCGGGAGTGTCTGCGTACATTAGAGGTGGTCATCGAATTTGTTTGTTAATAACTAGAACTACTCGAAACACAGATGCATTACACACATTACATTAATTAGCAATTAAATCACGACTAGGTATAATTTAATAACATTTATGTTATTAACATTCGCTACATAAGCATATAGGTAATTAATTGCTGTGATCTTACATAACACAAAACAGAAAATATGAACAAAATTATAAACAATACATACGCGAAGCATTTTTACATATCTAAATAGTATAAGTACACACACATATTGAGGTAGGTAAACTAAAATAACACAAACGCAGTGCTAGAACGTAACAAAAGACAGGATTTGGATACCTTATATTATGAACAATAATATTACTCTAATGCGACAATAACCTATTACTTATATGAAACAAAATATATCTCACAAGTTATTACATAAAATTTAAGTTAAACTAGCACATTTTGTTTTAATACAGTATTGTCACACTGAGCGATAAACAGCTATAACAAAAAATACCAACCGGCCACTGCTGATGTCAGAGTTGGCAACACTTGCGTTGCTGGACGCGGACTGTGCAGGGCTGCTGATACCGGCTGCCACACTGCCATTCGTCTTGGTTGGAATCGACGTGATCTATGTAAAGAGACCAACAGATTATTACACATGAGACTACGGAAACTACAATAGCCAAAAGGATTCTATTTACTCGAAATGTTAACATTAAACATAATGGTTTCAAAGAATCCTACTGTTAGGTACCTACTTCAAGAAGACTAAATATAGATTTACTCAGTATTAACATCAAGTTATACCCTGCTTCTGCAAGAATATAGAGCTCGCATAGCACCGAACAGACAAGTGGAAATTCGTTGGTCGGCGTATTGCAGAATAGAATGATGAATCTTCTTCTTCTTCCTCTTAGCGTTAATTCCCAGTCGCATCCGAAGCTTTCAGCTCGGAGTCTGGGGTCCGCTTTTTTGCCAGTCTTAACTACGGATTTGGCTAGACCTTGATATTTTCTGTGAAGCGATTGCCATCTGACCTCCACATCCCAATGGTAACATTAGGCGATATCGAAGCTTTGCAGCTAGACTGTTGTTTTTGGATTTTTGAGGGCTCCAACTACCCGTAACGACTGCCATAGATGTTCTTATGGCAACCGGGACCGACGGCTTAACGTGCTCTCCGAGGCACGACCAGACCAATGCAAATACCCATATTTCATGAACACAAATATTTGCACTGAGCGGGGATCGAACCCACGCCTCCTGCGTAGCGGCCGCGTTCACTACCGCTACGCCACGGAGGCTGTCTAGAAGAAGAAGAACGATGAATGTATGGGATTAGCCGTATATGATAGTCGTCAACGTATATGCGCCGGATAACGAATTGCCACTTGTCTAGTGGGGCTGGCATACCTAGGCATGCCATCCATCTATAGCAACCTAGCTCTTTCTGCAGTCTACAAGGTACTACTTATCACTATCATATTGATCTACAAATAAAACCAATTTTATTACTATAACTAGCTGTTTCCCGCGGCTCCGCCCGCGTGGAATTCGGATTCCGGTCCAACTTTAATGTATGGAAATCTGCCCGATTTATTGACATTTATGCTCACTGCTCCGCTCCCTTTAGTAGTAGCGTTATGTTATATAGCCTATCTTACTCCCAGATAGTGTAGCTTTCTATAGGTGAAAGAATTATTGAAATCGGTACAGTAGTTCCGAAGCCTATTCATTACAAACATACAAAAATAGGTACAAATCTTTCCTCTTTATAATATTAGTGTAGATAATAACTAAACTAAAGAGATCACGCACACGTACCGAGCAGGAGCGCGCATGTGCGAGGTGATCCAAGTCCTCCTGCGTCAACTCTTCGACTAGCGCGCGGTGGTTCTCCAGTAGTTGTCTTCCATGCTACCAACATTATTACATGGTCAGAAAAAAAATGTGTACGACCGTTATGAGATGGACAGAAATCAAGAGATGAATATGAATTTATTGGTCGTATGAATTTTCCTCTTTAATTTTTACCTGATATTTGCTGATTGTATCGAAATACTTCATAGTTTTTACATAAAAGATAATATTTAAATCATAGTATTTCCATTCGTCCCTTAAGTTCTATTCACCCCGTGTGATCGATTTTTTTTCAAATTGAAGTAGAATATTGTTGTTCGATTTGTTTAGTCCTTACCTTTGCTATGCGCATCGCAGTCACCCATCTCTCTAGAGAACGCTGGTCTTCAGCGCACAAAAACTTTATAAACTTAACGCTCTTTGGTTGTTGTAGCCTCGGGTGCTTTATAGCAAAACAGTAGTCTGTGGGCGACTTGTACTTCTTCTTCCAATTCAATCCTATATACACTTCGTTAGTGTCAAACGTCGCCAAGCAGACCAGCTCCTTCAACGTTTTCACCTTGTCCTTGGGCGAGTAGTACAGTCCTATACAAGTGACAATTAAATACAAATAAGTAATTTTTAGTGTATTCTACATATCAGTATTTTATATTAAATTCGCATTAGAATAGTCGCTTTCGCTTAAGATAAAGTGTGGCCACACGATAACGTTTTTTTTATTCTTTACTAACCCGAAGGACGTAAGACGCAATATATTTTCTTCCATCCTTTTTTAGTATCGTTTTTTAAATACAGCGGTCCCTCCATAGGGGGTACGGGATGACCGGAGACAGATGGGACGGTGCTGGTTGTTCCTCCGCTCTGGCCGAAGAACTCCTCAATAATGACTTGCCTTGAATGCTCGTCGTGCTCACTAGACCAACCTGTAAAACAAAATGCGTTACGTTTACCGAACTTGTAGAAACTGACTTGTAAGAAGTGTATGTTTGGTCTTATCATCAATGTAAAGGAAAATACCTCTATCGTCTTCAGTCAGTAGAAATTTTTCAGGTGTTTGAAATAGAGATATTTTATCAGGTCTTTCGGCGAATAGTATTTTATTTTTCGACTCTCTCGTCCACAACATCAAATTATCAACTAACATCTCGTGGTCTTCGTACACACGTTCTGTAACACAAATCCCATAATCCATTAATCAAAAATGAGCTTGAATATTTAAAAATGTTTTCCACTTTTTATGTAGCTACTCTTAAATACTTACCCATGTGGAGATCAGGCAAGTGTTCCACTACGGCCCATTTTGGTTCCATAATTACGTGGTTCTTGTCTGCTAGCAGCCTCGCTACATATCCGCATGTCATCTTTTCATCCACTAGCAAACTTTTGGATGACCCATCCATAGAGAATGCTTTGATGAAAAGTTTCTTTATATTTGCTTCGCGCATTCGTTCCAACGCTAGTTTTATTTTTTCAGCCTTTTGTTGAAAACTCGCATCCTAAAAGAAGATGGTACGTAAAAAATTAAGAGATTATTATAATCACTTATAAATATTTTAAAGGCTAAGCTATATAGGCAGGTATAATATATTATGGAGATTTACTTTTTGAGTAGTTTGAAGAAGGTTCAGTTTTAACGTTTTACATTTCGTGCTGGTGCTACTTGACGCCGATGACTCGCTAGACAGCATGGACACCTATAAAATGTTAAAATATGCTTAAATACCTTTCTTATAAATAGATACGTATGTAAAATTCATTAAATTGAACAATAATCATTTATTGTTACACTTACAGTGTCGCTAAACGCTGAATCGTTGTCCGGGGAATCAGTTCGGACGATACTGGAAGTGCCATCGCTGCACTCCTTCTCTTGTCTCTGAGAAACCTCATGGCCGCCATCTACTCTTGTTTTCGATGCTGATGATAAGGCTAAAAGTAATAATAGCATACTTCTTTAACACTTATTATTATTAGGTAAATATTTTATTATTATGTTCATTGATAAAACTTACCAGACGAAACTCTGGATATTTCTTCGTCGTACTCGGAGTCTAGTGCGCAGAGCTCTCCTAGAATGGCATCTAGGTCTGCATCCTGTGTTTCCTCAAGGTTCGCCATTGAGAAGCGATACGTGTCTATACGTGGAGCTACAATCTCCAGCGGCCTCAACGCGGTTGATGCTTCGTTTGAAGAATTTAAACCCTAAAATTTTAAAACATTCGTAATTTTAATCAAATCTATTTAACTACTTGAGTTTCTGCAGTGTGAGATTGTCCTCAGTGCCCCTAACTGTGATGTACCCTTTCACTAAGCAGGGATCACCCTCAGTGAAAGACTAGCTACAGGAGATACTTTCAGTTAATAGTTCTAGGTCTAGAGTAGACGGTCAATATAAATATAGCGATCGAACATTGGGACAAATTGCATTGGCACATTAATAATATCAATATAATTCACAGGATCCGATCGCGATATTGACTGCCTAATCCCTGCCTTACGATGGAATTTCCTTTGGATTTTCAAACATTACAACATTCAAGAATACAGCCTCTGTAGCGTAGCCTAGTTCTATCCTAGTTCAGTGCAAATATTTGTACACATGAATATTGATATTTGCATCGGTCTGGTCGTGCCTCGGAGAGTACGTTAAACCGTCGGTCTCTCATCGGAACATCTATGGCAGTCGTTATAGGTAGTTGGAGTCCTAAAAAATCCAACAACTGGTCTAGCTGCAATGCTTCGATATCGCCCAATATTGCTATTGGGTGTGAAGGTCATATGGCAGTCGCTTCACGTAAAATATCGACGTTCAGCCAAATCCGCAGTTAGACTGAGAAAGCGGACCCCAGACTCCGAGGTAAAAGCTTCTGGTGCGACTGGGATTGACGCTAGGATGAAGACAATAATCAAGAATACCTGCATTACGATATCACTAAAAATAAACCGACAACATGACATTTCCACTTATCATGCGGGAGAGATGATTTAACCAGACTATAATTCAACTCTATTAGCACTAACGATCTGTAATAGTCACGAAAAGCCAGATGGTCAGGCACAGTGGAGGATAGGAAGTAGGGGGTGAGGATTCAAGGTTAATTTCTTGATACTCTGACAGTAATCTTAACTCATCGACATTGTTGTAGCGTTGTTTTTCGGTTGCATCCAAGGTTTTCTGCTCCTTTTTATTGACTAAAACCTAACTTTTCAAGAGCTACTATCGTTTGATTTCCGTACCCTGAACGGAAACCGATGTACGGTACATCTGCTGCAGTTCTTACCGGTGGAGTTGGTTTGTCTCCAAAGGTCTTGGTGAGCCGAGCTCAGATTTACCCTGTATGTGCCCTAAACCCCCTTTATAATCATAACCAATATTGCTTATAGCGAATCGACACGACACCTTTTAAGTGGCGTAAACTATTCCCAAGCCGTAAAAGTGGTTACAGGACACCATGAATACAAATTAAGTTGCCTATACTTATATGCTCAGAAATTAATTATTCAGGCCTATACAAGTTGACATCCCAAAACATAGTGGGGAATGCATTGTCTTGAAACAATGAGCACTCTGTTGAACATGTTATGTTTACATTTTTATAGTTTTAAGGACATGGTAGTTGAAGATAATGAAATATTTAGCATTATCATTAGAATCTTGACTTCTTTTATTTTCACTGAAGTTACATGCAACTTAATCAAATGTAGGATGTGATTACGAACTTAAGTCACTTTTTTATAAAGTTAGAGTAAGTTCTGGTGAAGACGAACTTCAAATAGTTGTCTGTAAGTTACAGATGCAGTACAGTGTTATTAAAACTAAGTTACAGTAGCTGTGAGTTATTTTACGTACCGTTGACACATCGAAAGTTTGCTCCATAGTTTTATTTTCTGTGGGTGTGTTGTTAACACTTTTTGATTTGCCGCTCGCTAATCGAAAACTTCTGTTTAGAGATGACAGAAACCCTCCGCGCTGCCACTTATGCGATTCACTTATTTGCACGTCCATCATTTCGTTAACATCGCAGTGAATGAGTCATGAACAGCACTACACTATTAGGGTTAAAGCGTGCCAAAAGGCCGGTGCTTTGTCATGCGGACTACGTACCATACTTCTACTACGAGCGTCCCTATGTTCACTATGCACAATTTCGATACAGTATTATTTCACAAAAAAAACACCACGCGATTCTGTTCGAGTTCAATTAAGTGAGATCTATGTGAGTATACACTTTGATTAGTGAGTACGCAAACGAGTTTGTTATTGCCTACACAGTGCAGAGTCTGCGCGGAACTGCAACACGATGACAACTGAACTGCACACTACGGTATATCACGCACGG
Organism: Eilema depressum; assembly: GCA_914767945.1. Classification (NCBI taxonomy): domain Eukaryota; kingdom Metazoa; phylum Arthropoda; class Insecta; order Lepidoptera; family Erebidae; genus Eilema; species Eilema depressum. The sequence goes on along the minus strand of OU612012.1, from coordinate 42,874,805 downwards.
GGTAGTGACCTCACCCATTCACTTCGTTGAAAACAAAGTTTTCGCGCCGGATATCTTTAATATTTTTAATAATAACTTAACTTTAATTTAAGAGCACTATCTAGGTTAATGCAAGAAACGCGTAAGACGAACGCAGTCCCGACCACTACTAAGCAGCGTAGAGCAAAGTGAAGTGAGTAGTATTACAAAATGAACCATGAGCGTCGGCCGTGTGGCGCGGTCGGACGCAGGCAGCGCAGGGGGGAGGCAAGTAGACGAGCGGCAACCGCGTTTTGTGACTTGCGCACGTGTGCGGGCCCAGTATACTACGCGTTGTTTGATTCCAGAATGACGGGCACGGGGCTATCGCGGTGCGCTAGTGTGCGTGCTCGGGGACTAGCACTTCCCCTCGGTTTGTAACCCCTCGCACACGGGTCGGCAGACGCAAGCCCTGTTGGTATCACGGCTTCGCATGCCGTTCGAACGCACCCACGCCCCTTCAATGCACCGCACTCGGCACGCTGACGTCGCAACAACACACGACGTTGACCGACACGAGTTGACACGACCCTAGTCTCTACCATGCTTCCCGCATTTCCGTATTCATTTCGTTAGTCAGCTAATAAAGTTACGGTCAACACTAGGCTGTTAAGGGCATAGTTTGCAAATGTTTGCAAAATGACAATTTACATGATCCGAATGGTTGTATCGTATTTTGCATAGGTACTCATTCAAATATAAAGTTTTATTTGCATAGGGATAGGTTTCCGTTTCACTAGGTATGTTACATTACATAGGTACTACCTACTTTTCATTGAAATTTTAATCAGTCAAGTAGGTAAAAATTAGTAGGTAGGTACTGTTAACTGAAATAAAATATCGATATTGAGGTCATGAAGAAATATATGGACGGTGACCTAATTTTACTTGTTCTACTTTCTGCACCCTGAATCCCCATCCCTAAAGGGGTTCCAAAAATACAAGCGTAATATGGACATTAATTAACTATTACTATTAATTCTTATTACTAATAGGTACCTATTTGATAAAAAAAAACACTGTCAATTAGATTATGTGAAACTGAGGTAAAAGGAGGTAAGGTTATTTTCGAATTTGATGAAGGTAAGTAAATCATTTATCTACTACATATTATAAAATTAATACATACAATTTTAAATTATAATTGCATCTGTGTATTATATTCAAGAAATAGGCTATTTGACTAATTTTCAAAAACCATTTCAAATAATTGCTTATTACAGTATAAACATATCACATTAATATTTCTGTAAAAAAACAATGCACTATGTTAAAAAATCAATGCTAAAGTTTAAATTTTCAAAGGTGCGCGAAAAACGCTAGGATATTTAAACATGGCGATGCGTGTGATTTGTGACGTCACTCTATTGTAGGTAAGTTGCTGTTATCATCGGCTCGCACAAAATTTGTATCCATTTCGAACTTAATCACAAAATATGTACATAAAACTCGCGATAATCAAGGAAAAAGCAAATAATAACACCGAAACAAACAATAATAGCTCATACAACTGGAGATATTTTGGTAGCAATGACGTCACCCAGAGATCTAACCAATCACGAGCGTTTTTGTCATAGACAATAAATCAACAAAATATAACATTTTTATATTTGAAATTCTCATAAAATACACATATTTGAGAGTAAATTGTAGTCTCGTAGGTCTTTTAACGTTATTTTCTAATAGGATGGTCACGATTTGTAGTATATTTTTAATGTTGTCAAATAGCCTATTAGGTCTTTACCTACCTACTTATAGGGTTCAAATAACAGAGATAAAAATGAAAAACAAAAGAGTATGACTCTTTAGTTTTTCATTTTTATTTTTTTTAGTTTTCACATGTATGCATGTAAAAACTACTGAATGAATTTAGGACACTTTCAGATAGGTACAGACTGAAAAAATATTGCCGCATGTGTGATTAAAATTAGTAGAGTAAAACCAGAGATAAATATGACCAACAATAGAATATGGCTGAGATCCATGCGGACGGAGCAGCGGGCCCCAGCTAGTTCTAAGATCAAAATTATAAAGGTGCTACTAAACGAACATTTTATTTTGATTCTGCATTTTTATTATAGGTAGGTATATGGTTATGGGACTACCAGAAACTGTATAAAAAAGTGAAACAAAAAAAAAATGGGAAACAGGTGGTGTTTACGGAACACCTGCGCGTGTGGAGGCCGGGCACACGACAGCTGTGTGGCTACACATTTTGTCGATCTCCAAATTACCTTCTCCGATAATCATCTGTAGCACGCGAAATACATTATTTTATATTACATTGTGTGTCTTATTTTCAAATTTAATAACAGATATTATCGTATATTCAGGTCAAGAGTTTATATTCATTCCTTGGACAATATGCCTATATTGACGTCAGATTAGAAAGGCATACACAGTCAGGATTCAATGTTTTGCTTTGGCTTATCAAAGCTTTTTGATTTTGCTGGATAAATTACATGTGGATCGATAAAACTTTCAGTGACTGAAATATTTCAGAATTTCATAAGGGAGATGGATTTTTTAACTCAAAGCAAGGTCCCACCTATTCCAATCGATGAAGGTAAATCCAATCTAAAATTCTTACTCCCATTCATATCCTATCCGTCATCAGTAATATTATTATTATTTACATCCCTTAAAATCAGAGCCACCTTGGTTTTCACTTAAGTAGCCACAGTATTCGAGTATTAATTCATTATTTTCATTTTTACTAGACGAATGTGAACTGTATCCTTATTTTATAATCCAATAATACCTAATTAAAAATGACAATACCAGACACCTATGTGGCAAAATATAACTGTAATCATGTCAAGAAAAGGTTAATAATGAAACGGCTATAGGTCTGTTGAAAATCCAGTTATCGTTACTCGTATTGGTTATCGGTTGGTATTCGAGACGTTAACACAAGGCATATTAATAAGAAGCTTTTGGTTGCAAAATCTTGGTTACAGCGCATATGCCTGAGTAGCGAGCACCTGTCGCTGACGCCCGCGCCTCCGCCGCCGCCGCCGCCGCGGCCGCCCGTGCCGGCTGCAAGCTCACACGTGTTCCATTTGTGATCCAGCATCAATCATCCCTTTTTAAACCGAGGCTTTTCGTTTTTATTTATTTAATGGACGGAGGTAAGTATATCGTTCCGCTAAGTATACGATTCGTGTTCCAGATGTCTCTATTTATGGCTCGTGATCGGGCGTTAGCATGCATAAGGTATTAGGCAACCTGAGGTTTTTCAAAGATAGTTAATAATGTACGACGACGCACGGTAAAGTGTGAGCGACATTCAAGTCCTCATGAAAAAGTGATTTTCTTGTCAATTGTTATTGTTGCTTTAAACTTTTCAAATGTCGATACGTTAATTTTTTATGTTGTTAGGTATGGCTCATACGTTCTAATAAAAGTGTATAAGCATAGGATATGTTTAGTATAGTATTCCTCAGGACCTCTCCTCCACCTATACATATGTGCAGTATACGTTTCTTGGATGTCTTTTGGGGATAGCATCAGGCACAGGCATATATTCCTATTAAAAAACAATCTGCGCGCGCCAGGTCCTCGTTTGACTCGCGATTCAGGTCCATCCGCATGACCAGAGGTATAGTTACTATACGTACCGCAGTAAGCACGGTGAGCTCGCCGAGCCATTCGTTGAGCAAAGCCTCAGGGTCGTCGGTGGCCGCGCCGGCGCCCGCTTCTTCTACCAACGCCATCTGAAACGAAACATTTTGATATCAGCAACAATCAATTTAAGCTCGATCCTGTGGCCTTACCATAAACCTTAAAACAGGTCAATAATTGAACTGCTGTCATTCTACCATCTGCAAATGTCACTTTGTAATGTCATATAAATATATAGGACTGCAAAGGGATTACAAAGTGACATTTGCAGTTGGTAGAATGACAGCAGTTCAATTATTGACCTGTTTTAAGAGTTCATGGTATGGACCCAGGATAGTAGAACAATCGAATTGCAGAATTTGTAAAATAGGTGTTTTATCTGAGGAAACCGTCTGATTTCATCCCACTTCTTACTTGAAATATTGGAATTCACTTTTTCAATAAGTTAGATTTCCACACTCAAATTCCGTTCAACTTTATTGGGTCCTCAGGTTTGACTCTTATGGAATTAATTTTATTGATTACGTTACGGGTGTCTCGATTTTCTTCCCGCATTTTATATCCCACGAAATTTTTTGCTAGTTAAATATGTACTTCATTCTTTTCCTTTCGTCTTCTTGCCAAAAAGTATTCCTGTTTTAACTTACTGCTAACGATAACTATTAGCCAACTATGGCGTTCAAAAATCAAGACGTTAGAGCGACATAGACGTTTTACAAAGTGGTCATTATGCTAGTGACCCCTTGTGGGTACAGACAGAAAAATAGCTTAAATGATTACAATTTCGAAAGATTGGGGGAATAGATTTCAAGTGACAAACAGACAGTTACTTTCACATTTAAAATATTAGTTTCTATTCAATTTGTTGAGTTCGCACTTCGCACATGCCTGTTACAACAAGCTTAAAAGTCTCACAGTTTCAGGTAGAGACGGAACAATTGAGATTAATAGAGAATCTTTTTTTCTAAAGTTCAGCCATTTTGAAACAAGACGAAGTAAGCCCAAGCGGTGACTCATTTTGGGAATCTCGTCTGTTACCCTCTTATATTGTTACGGGAATCCTTTCGGCATCAGTCTTTATCGTTAATATAATAAAAACCCTAATAAAAATATGAATTTTTAAACACTATCTATATAACTATTTTTACCTATTTTATCTGAAACACAGGTTTGTAAAAGCCTAGATCGGGTAGGTCACAAATTGTAAATGTAAGAAAAATATTTAAAATTTTATTTGTTTACGGTAAACAATGTTTTTATTGCACATGAACTAATAGTCATATTTGAGCTTATTTGTAAAACTAATAATAGCACAAGCCCTTTGTTGATAAATAAAATAAGTGATAATTAAAAAAAACTACCAGTACTAAATATAAAGTAAAAAAAGTTTGGTTTAAATAATAAATCAACTAAAAGTACCCGAGATTATAACCTTGTTGCCTAAACTACCTAAACTAGGTTAAGGGCCTGTGTCTTAGGAAACAGTGTTCGGCCAAATGGTTCAATGTATTTTTCAATGGACAGACGAGTGTAATACAATCTGTCGATGTATCGTATCGATTGATCGTTAGCCTTATGTATGTACAGAGTGAAGTATTTTATCTTCTATCTATGTATCTATCTATCTATCTATCTATAGGTACTATTATATAACTGTAAAGTGGTCGTGTCTGTACATTGGAGATATTTCAAAAAAAGTACTTGGGTTATGTTATGTTAACGATACCTACTGAACACGAAAATATTTTTTTTGAATTTCCTGTCTGTTTCTCTGTTTGTCCGCGATGGACGCAAAAACTACTGGACGGATTTTGATGCGGTTTTTTTAGAAAGGGCTTACTCAGACTTAAAATCTTACGTTTGTTTGATCGCAATCGGTTGAGTAGAACCGAAGATATGAGCAAAGGCCGCGTTAACCGAGATGCACGCGGGCGGAGCCGCGGGCGGAAGGCTAGTACTATTATATAATAGTAAATTGAAAATATTTGTCGGCGATGGATGCAAAAACTGCTGAACGTATTTCGATGCGGTTTTTTTTGTTAGAAAGGTTTTGGTCAGTCTTGAAATCTTACGTTTGTTTGATTGCAATCGGTTGAGTAGAAACGGGGATAAGATATCCACGCAGGCGGAGCCGCGGGAGGAAGGCTAGTAAAGACATAATGGAGTAAGTAGGTACATATATACGTACATATATACATATACATACATATTTATATTCCTTTACCAGCTTCCACCATCATCACTCCAGCGTTGCTTTTTTATTCCACTTAGGTAGCAGACAAACACACGGCCCACCTGATGGAAAGTGGTTACCGTGGTCTATGGGCGAGTAGCGTGCCCTAGCCGCTCTAGAGCCATGGTGCGGCCCTCATACACCTTTTTATTTTAGAACAGTTTGTATTTACCCTAAATGAGCATAGTTTAACAGCATCTCCTGCGTTATGCGTTCACACATGCGGGTGCAAATAATACGCACTGCTTCGTGCAAATCGCATATATTTTTGCGTGAATTCCACTCAAACAAAATAGGTGTCCGCATGCGTACACACGTTTGAAGCAATGAACGGCCTAATTGTCAATTTAACTATATAGCACAGTAACCAGTGTTTGTCACAATGATATACTTAGAATACCTTTGTACCTAGCTATAAGTTACTAACAGTTATTGTAAATGGTGAGAAATAAAGTATTATTATTACATATTACCTAATCACGGAGGACAGAATAACAGAAACTAATCCTTTTTATTTTGGACAACCTTACAAAGATTCTCAGATATCACAGATTATCTCTTAGTACACCTGCGTCCTGTCCTCATTGCTGATGAAGCGTGTCTGTGATCGGAAATTATAATGTTACCAGCATCGATTTAACGACAAAAGATTTTATATTCCTCTTATTATTAGTGCCTTACCAATCGAATGAGGTAGGATATCAGAGTACAGATAAGAAGGAATAGGAAACATATTCCTACCTACCCAAAAAATGCTTGCTCTTGTTACCTTTTCGAATAAAACCACTTTGATTCAATTAACACCTGGTCCCAAAAGTGTGTGCACTGTGGAGGCTGGAGCATGCCTTCCTTTTTTAGTCCGCTCATTAGTTTTATGTCGACTCATGATAGGTGGGTCCATTAAGTTTAGTTTTAATTAAATGAAATTAAATATATTATTTTATCTATATAACCAGCTGTGCACGCGACTTCTTGCGCATGGTCTTAGAAAAAGGATGTTCCCGTTTTTTTTTTTTTAATTCCAGATCAAGTATTTTTACCGTATAAAGGTAACGCATTACAATAACAGTTATCTGCCTGTGAAAGTTCGGCGCAATTTTGAGATCAAAACACAACGGGCAGAAAGACAGAAAGAAAAAATTTCAGCTCTTTATTACCCGACTGTCAAGAAGGGATATGTTTTTCGTGCGTATACAAGATACGTGCGAAAAACATGCATGTATGTGTATGCATGTATTGGATGTCATCTTTCATTTGAGATATCAATCATTGAAATCCGTGAAGTAGTTCAGAAGATATGAGGTATTAAAGAATATTACAAACATACATACAAATACATTGTATAAGATACACGCGAAAAACATACCTAACTTCTTGATTTGGCAGTCGGGTAAAAAAATATTTTGTAATATATGTATTTATTAAAAACCATTGTTTCAACATAACAAACAGAAAATTCAACTCCATTTATAAGTAGTATAGATTGCAGTATCTGAATTTCGCGTTTATTTCGTTACGCGCTGTATAGGTTTCCTGGCTAATAATTTAGTCTAGCCAACACAAGACTGTCGTATTTTCTCTATTGCACAAAATACCTGAAAAGGACTAATAGGTACACAGCTGTACATAGTGTAAAATAGTAGAGCAGGTATTATGTGTAGTAAGTAGGCCGGACTACGGGCCCGTCTCGACCGTTCTCGGCCATTATGTTTTTGTTATGATAACTTCCATAACCGGGAAGGAAAGTGTCGATTGATGTAACGCTTTACGTAATAATACCGACAATACATAAAAGATTTTCGCAACTTTAATACAATGGTGTCGTGGTCGATTATATGGGATTACAGAACTTGTATTGTACTTGACTCATTTCATTCGGCTCTCTTTACAGATGATCGTAGTGCATTATTTCACAGCATTTCGCTATCTCCACTTGTGCATCGAATGAAGTCACAACATATATTGTATTTTATTGGATTATGAAATCAAATCCATGTATTTTCGATAATATAAACTTAGAGATAAAATTAAAAGCTGATATCTCATAGGCAAATAAACTCTCATAGTCATAGTCAAAGTAAAGCTAAATTAAAAGCTAAAATATCTCATCTCATAGCCAAATAAAGTCTCAAAGTCATGGTCAAAGCTAAATTAAAAACTAATTATACAGTGCAAAATAATAAAATATATCTCTAGTAGATAAAGAAAAAAATTAAGCAAGTTGTGTACGACATTTTAAATAGCTGTCCATATAAAAAGAAATGCAAAAGTAAGTACATCTTTATTCAATAGGGGTTATTCCCAGTTGCCACCAGCAGTGGGTGTTAAAAGTTACAGTCAGCCTGTTAAAGTATAAAGAAAATTTCATTACGTATTTCAATTCAAACACATCACTTTTAACTTATTATGTTACCATTCAATAAATCACTAAAACGTAAAAAAAAACCCTAAAAATAGGTTGTGCAGTGTGTGTATTGTATTGAAGAGTTTGATGGGGCGTACTATTGAGCGCATAATGTAATACGTAGTACCGATTCTAATATGACCATAATGATCCCATAGCTATTAAGAAATAATTTTGGTGCGATTCGAAATTGGTACGCTATTTGACATGCCCCGTTTTGATCTGTAGAATGTTTTGGAAAAAGTGTTATTTTCATAAAAACTTAGTAAGTAGGTCTGTGGTTTTTATATACCGTTGGCAGTGTTTCGTAGAGGTGAGGTAAAGGTAGGATTTGTAGACTTTGTATTAACTATTTCCACCTTCGCCACTGCAACTGTGTGTAAACTGTCTAAACAGTTTTCTCTCCTCACCCATTCCTGCGGAACTATACAATAGAGTACCTTGAACAGTCTACCTTCTTTTACTGGGTTATATACTGGGATATATATATATATATATATAAATACAAAATAGGTAGGTGGGTAGGTGTAAATACAAGACCTTTAATGCTAAACCAATCTTGCCTGCAAACCCATACCCCTACTGGCTGGCTTTTCCAACTCTACAATGGCATTATACTCTATAAATACGGCGAAACTCTTTGAGAAAAGGCAGGTAGCCCTGTTGCCTTTTACCTTGTGCATTAATGTAATGCTTTTTAATTTTAGCATGCTTACAAAGTTTGCCTTACACTCTTGCACATACTGGCCATATGGTTAATTTCTTTACTTCTTAACCCAAGGCGAATCATGAGCTGGTTCCTTTATGAATGAGACATGCCACCAGTAGAACCGTTCTGTAGCTGTATTATAGTGGGCACAGATGCTTCTTTTCTAAAGGACCGATTATACACTTTTTTAACTTTACAAATTAAATAACAAAGTGTATAATGGCCAGTCAGTGAGGCGTTCGAAATCCGCCCGTATTATTTTTGTTTGAACGAAAACGAGGTTCTTTTACGAAGGAGTTAAACCATATTGCTTTTTTAAATAATGTTATATACGTCAGCTGTAATAAGGGCATGTTAATAGTGTGTAGGTTAGGTATGTTTTCCATGAATTTTATTGTATTTCTAATAAAAAAAGATATCAAGCTCACTGCTGGACACAGACCTATCTGAATATTGGCAATATTTGTCATAGCACCCGATCCTCCACTTGCGCATCCAGTTTATTCCAGCTACCTTTTGCTGGTCGACCGTCCAATCTATTGTGGGGTACCTACCACTTTCCTTTCGTCGATTCGCGGTCCCCACTCGCGGACTCATTTGCTCCATCGGCAATCGGTTCTTCGGCAGATGTATCTAGCCACCACTTCTGTTTGCTTATTCTGCTAAAAACTTTAACTGTGCCCGATTGCATACTCATCCGATCGCGTAAATTTTGTTAAAGGATCCAAGATTTTGCTACAAGTAAGATACCCTTCTCTGTATTTCCTCAAAAGGGTTTAATCTCATCTGTGTGTATTACAGACACTCAACATCGAAAGATTTCACTTCATACTAATATAACTACTGCAAATAGCGACGATCCGCCTTCATCAATCATAATACGCACAATCCTCACACCTTAAACTGTTACTAAATTATTATAATACACATATAAATACTTGCCTTCTAATAGCAAATTATTAGTTCTCGAGCCTGCTATATAATCTGTGGCGGCAAGAGCATAAACTTAATGTATTGAACGAGCTTTCTCCTAAAATATATAGACTCATATAGTTAGGGGAAAGTGTAGCATTTTGTTGAGATAAATTAACTACGTCAATTTGAAATGGTCGTCAATAGCGACCATGCGGGCAGGCAAACACCGATAAATTATGTATACGCACGTACCTACTGCTTATGTTGACGCATATCACGCATAGAACAGTTATATGTATTAGTTATTATTATGTTATGTTATATGTTGTTGCTCGTATGTTATTTTATAACATGTTTAAGGTAGTAATCGGTAAAGTTACGAATAGCTGATGGCGCAGTATTAAACTTATAGAAGATCTTGTTTTACGCACGGTTTCAAACGATAATGAGGTTCCTATATTTTTGACGAGCTGATTCAGCTTTTAAAAAAATAATGTTCTAAGCCTATGTCATATCCACAGAAGTCTCAATCATCAAGAACTTGAAGTTAAAAGCTGATGAATGTAACACATAAGATTGATTTTTTTATTTGGATCGCAGATGTCACCCAGGTCCAACAGCCTAACGTTTTTTTTTTTCAGTTTGATGCCAGTTCGAACCAGTGTCGTTATGGTTACGCCATACGGTCTGCTAATTTACTTACATAAATTAATATGCACTATGTTAACTCTTCAAGAAACTCCAGTTCTGACCCTAATTTCCTCAAACTTTAAATCAACTCAAGCTAGACCTGCGCTTGACTTTACAAAGTGTAACTGACAGCTGTATTTAGACGACAATAATTGGCTGCCTTTGTCAATTTTGATCAGTGTCACCACGATCGAATTGCGTCTGTGAGAAATTGCACTGAAAGTAAATGCGATCAAACAGACTAAACGATGTTATCCAGTTGAACTCATTGAATTTCAATCATTGTAATATTAAGGTAAACGCGTCTAATTCCGTGGGGTGCAGAAATCCGCTACTAATTCCGTGGTATTTAGAAAAACAGCTTTATAAAGCAAATTACTAATTATTTTTGACTGCAAGACCATCAGACTGCAAGATCAAATAATAATTTATCTGTTCATATTTATGTGAAGACAAAAGTACCTTGGTGTGTGTATATTTTAAAATAATCGATTAGTTTGCCATTGCCACCTGAGTCGAACACACGCTCCATACATTTCGGACCTTATGCGCGTAAGTACTACCATTTGCTAAATAGTATTTTAAACGATATTTTTATACTACAAGAGATTCGGTTTTGGGTAAAATATTGAAAGGGTAATACGTTGTATCGAATACACTTAACATTGGAGTATTCTATTAACAAATTGAGGAGAAAATAAGTGTTAAAAATACCACGGCATTAGGTGTCAAATATTTTTGTATGTTTCTAATTACCGTTGTATACCACGGAATTACAATTTTATAGAGTTTATCTTATTTGAAAATTTTAGTGGTAGTTTTTCTATTACAAACTTCATATTGCAGTTCTGATAACTTGAATAACCAATAAATACAAAAAACTAATTCCGTGGCATACTTTGAAGTCGCATTTACTAATTATAGCCGGTCAAACATTGTATACTTAGGTACTTTCTTAATTTCTTGTATGGAGGAACTAAGTACAGAAAACGAGATTTTTGATGTGTTCTGATATTTCCTTGAGTATGTTTTATATATTATGTCGATGATATCGCAATTAAACGTTAACTTAGATGTATAATATTAAAAAATCTTCTAGTTTTTATACCTCGGAATTAGAAAACTTGATTTTGTGTCATAAAAACTAATTCCGTGGTATTTACAACGGTAATTAGATTACATGGGGACCAATTCCGTGGTATTGACACCTGTTATATACAGCCTGTTCATTATTTTACTCGACGTGTTAGTATTATTAGTAAATTGTAAAGATATGAAACGGTAGCTTACCTAAGTATAGACTTGGATAAATACATATATTTAAATACATATATTTTAATAAGCTGTATTACATGTTAATGATGCAAGATTGGTCTCCTATCTATAGTATAAGGGAAACAGAGGATATTTTGAATTATTTCTATGGTGTTATGTATAGTATTATAGATGATTGCGTTCCCAGGAAAAAGCGAGGCAGTGGAAATTCTGGGTACAATTACCCAGAGTGGTACACAGCTGATATTATTCGCAACATAAAATTAAAAGCACGGCTACACAAACAATACAAAAGTAGTGGTTTGGCAAGTGATTACGAAATGTTCGCTCAGTGTAGGGCGAGGGTTAAACAGATGATAACATCAACACATGAAAAATATCAGGACAATGTGCAAAGCAATATCACAAGGGATCCCAAATCCTTCTGGGATTATGTAAGATCGAAAAAGGGCTCTGTTAATCGTAAAACGATTACCAAAAACGGTACTAATTTAGCGGAGTCTGAATGTGCGCACGAATTTGCCAATTTTTTTAAATCCGTTTACAGTCCGAGGATAGCAAAATTAGACTGGGAGGCGGCCGTCGCGGAGAGTGGTGTAAGCAGTGCCCGAATACATATTGCGAGGTTTGATGCGAATCAAGTGAGGCAGGCACTAAGAAAGCTGAATCCGAAGCGTTCTGCGGGACCGGATGGAATCCCGGCATTTGTTATTAGGGACTGTGGGGACTTTCTAACGTGCCCGCTTCTGCATTTATTTAATACATGCTATGAGTCGGCCTGTTTCCCGGAGCGGTGGAAGCTTACACGGGTGATACCAGTACCTAAGGGTGAAGGAGGATCGGAAGTGAACGGATACAGGCCTGTGGCGGTTCTGTCGGCGCCAGCAAAGGTATTTGAAACAGTAGTTCATCATTCTGTTATGAAGCAGGTTGACGTTACGCTATCCGACGCGCAGCATGGGTTCAGACATGATTGCAGTACGACCACTAACCTGCTGAATTTTATGACTCATGTGGTTCCTAACGTTGATGCGGGGGGGCAGGTCGACGCGGCGTACTTTGATTTCCAAAAAGCTTTTGATATGGTTGATAATGACATCTTATTAACGAAGCTAGCGACTGTCGGATGCACTCCCAAATTGTTAAAATTTTTCGCGGATCACATGAGGGACAGGAAACAGTATGTTGAATATGCAGGGTATAAGTCTGAACCCTACTATACGAGATCGGGTGTGAGTCAAGGTAGTAACTTGGGACCTCTTCTCTTTATTATTATGATAAATGACCTGCCGGACGTTGTCAGGGATGCCACATGTCTGTTGTTTGCGGATGATCTCAAACTCCTTATCGCCATACGAGAACAAGAAGACTGTGAGCGATTCCAGGGAGATATTGATAGGGTAGATGAGTGGAGCAAGAAAAATAAACTGTTTTTCAATACTTCCAAGTGCTCAATTATAACTTTCAGCCGGATGAAAAAACCCATCAGCGTTAACTACACCCTGAATAACACAGTGCTGAAAAGGACAGACGCAGTGCGCGATTTGGGAGTTAACCTGGACTTTGAGCTAACATTTCGTAATCATATACAAAATTTATGTAAAAAAGCTTATAGGAGCTTGGGCTTTGTACTTAGAAGAGCGGGGGGATTCACAAGCATCACAGCGATATCCACCTTGTACAATGCACTGGTGAGAAGCCAACTCGAAAGTAACGCAATTATCTGGGCTCCACATGAAGCTAAATATAGTCTCATGTTGGAGCGTATTCAAAATAAATTTACTAGGTTCTTGTATCTAAGGCTGTATGGGGTATACCCACTATATCCATTGATGTATCCAACCTTGTTTGTTATGGGCATGGTTGGATACAACAAATTGGAGACGAGGAGGGACATGGCTCTTGCCACGTATATGTTTAAATTGTTGCGTGGTAAGACGTCGAATCCAGGGGTCTTGAAAGAGATCAACCTGTGTGTGCCCAACAACTACGTGTGGCGGAGGCGACGTCCACGTCTACTAGCTGTGCCCAGTGCCAGAACTAATTTATTGGGTAAAGCTGCGATAACACGCACCTTTCATATACTCAATGAAGTGGCGGATGGTACCGATCTTTTTGCTTGTTCTCTGAGTGAGTTCACAAAAGTTGCACTATATGTAATATGTTATAGTATTTATGGACCGCACTATGGTATTAGGTTAGCCTGTATAGATAGTGACGTGGAGAAAGTAAATAAATAAATTAAATAATATATTTTTATATAATGTGTAATGTAATGTACTGGAATTGAATTTTCATCATATGACATTCATTATTGTGAACTTGACATTAGGTATGTAATATTATTTTGACATTGAATAATTATTTTGACATTGTTTATTGAATTTATATTTTGACATTATAAATTGAAGTATTATCTTGACATTATTGATGGAATTATCATTTTGAAATTTTTTATGAATTGAATTATTATTTTTGACATCATTAATTGCATAATTGTTATTTCTTATGATTTGACTTGTTCGTTGATTATTTTGAAATGATAATTATATTTACTTTTATTATTCTTTAATTATTAATATTATGTGACAATTATTATTTAGTTTTTGAAGCATGATACATTTTGAATGAAATTATTATAATTATTGTGTTGCTACTATGTCGCATTGGGTTCGCCTGTAATGACATGGTATGTATGAAATGAATAAATAAATAAATAAAATAAATAAATATTATCTAAAAAATATATATACTTAAAAATATGAATAAAAAAAATATATCTATATTTTATTATTATCCCCTCTTTATTCATTTTAAAAGCCTATAAATTACATTTTTAAATACATAAATATTATTATCTAATAAAAACATATATTTATAAATATAAAAAATAGTGTCCCACCGGCATCGGGTACAGGGACCAAGCTACCGGTGGTTAGGGCTCCAGGGAGAGGAACCTCCTCACAATACGTGCCGTGTCGAGGAGTACCGCCCTATTATAATATATTATGTTCTATATATATTATATTATTGTTAATAGGTACAAATAAATATGCTTGCCAATTGTGATTCTATTTTGTTAGACATAAATGATAGAGACTGATTTGAAATACAAAGCTAAAATAAATACATTCCATTTTTGAACACCATGTATCATTCTCTCCACGTCATTACGTTCATACTGTTTACACACGGAATTAGAAACCAAATACCACGGAATTAGAATATTTACCACGGAATTAGTCGCATCAGACTTTTTTGTTTTTTTTATTAATTTAACAGTTTTAATGAACTTTTAGAGTCAAATTGATGGTATTTTTCAAAAATAAGATAGATTACACTTCTAATAAAAATAGCCTTATGTAAAAAAGTTACAATGACTACTTAATTTTTGAGGTTCTTTCGAGATTTGGTGAAAATACCACGGAATTAGAAGCGTTTACCTTACTAATAAATAATAATAACTTTTGTTAAATTTTGTACATCGAGTTAAAGAACGAGCCTGCAGTTGAAGTAATATAAGGTTGTTACGAATATTTAGTAGACGCTGTTTTTGGTTTTTGTTGTTGTGTTGAGTAGAGATTAGTGGAAAAATCAAATAGATATCTAATAACTGTATTGTATAGGCTGCATCTACAGATAAATTAAAAATTTTGAGAAAAAATTACTAGCCTATGCCTACGTATATCGAAAGGTAAAAGTGCAACTGTGTGGCAAGGAAGCGAAACTCAATAATATCAACTGGTATAATGAACTCCCATAAATATGGAGTTACTTTGATTATAGAGGGGACGTTGAAGTGAATAAAACTTTTATGTTTGTTTCCTTTGGGGTCATCATCCTACGAGCTACAGTTGAGGTCGACTTGCTGTCTAACTAGGACACGATATTTTGCGTGAAGAGACTGCCGTATTACCTCTACAACCCGTATCGAAGTTCTGTACATAATTTGAACAGGTTGTGTTATTGCCGTTGGGTAAGTAAATTTAACAACTCTAGAAATAGCGGAACCTAAATGTGTTCGTAATTATCCCACTAGCCTTATTATCTCCAGGTAAATTGGGATCGGATGTGCGCCCTCATTTTGTAAGTGCTAAGCTGTACCCGTGAACCCAACCTCCAAAATACGGCACTGCTACAGATTTGTGTCTCTCAACTAAATTCTGATCACTGAATTGATCTCATCCTACACTTATGGAGCAATGTTTATTTAGGTAGTAAGATAACAGTGCTACGAATAAAGTGCACCTATAATGCTACGTAGGTAAATATAGGAACTGGTATTTGCAATTAAAAACGCTTATCAGTAATTCAATTAATGAGAGACAGCACATTAGTCCCCTTCAGGATTAAGATGTAGAAAACTAGCTGTGGTATTCTGATCCATTTCCTGCAATCCCTGGGAAACTATTCCAGGGCAATATAGCAATCATCTTATATCTATCTATCTAATCACATACTTTCATATTTTTAATAGATAATTATTATACATGTACTTTTAAAACCCTATTTTAAAAGTCAGATGAGTAGGTAGAGGTGAAGTTTATGATTGCAAAAATGAATATTGATTATCAATATAATAAGTAAATGTACAGGTATCGAATCCAAGGCAGTGACAAAACTAGACGATTCATATTTGTAGAAGAAATGTTTGTTTTCTCAGAGCCGTTGCTCTGCTGAAAATTGAATTGCAGAAACTTTTCTGCATTTCAGTATTCAATTTTTTATTTTCTTCAATGAATTTTTCCAGATCGAGCCAAGGAAAATAGAAGGAGGTAGATTACTTTTTTCCCGTATTACATTGGTAAATATGACAATCCATTAGAAACAGATTTCTACCACAGTTTCTTAAATAAGATTCCACTATTAGTGTGCTATTAGTAAGCAAAAGCAATTTAAGTTACCTTTTCGTACTTATAAATCTTTTGAATGTTCTGCAGTTACGAAACAGGGAAGTCCTCGACAGCTAGACGGAAAAGCTTTTCAAATGAACAAACAACGAAATAAACCAATTTCTTGCACGCTGCACTTAGCTACAGGCCCTCTGAACAATAATATCTTGAACAATGAACGCAAATAGAAGTGCAATTCGTTTCGCTCACAATGGTTTGCACATATAAACCCGCGGCGGTCCAAAGTGCGTTTCTTGCACGATATTTCATTATTGACTATATGTATCGGCCGCTTACTAGATACTGAATGAATGGATCGGGTATGAGGTCGCGATACACCTTCATCATCATTAAAACCGCGAGTTACGTCACTCGTATCACACACGCACACATCAACGATTCAACAAAAAAAGTAAGAAATTCTTCGCAGAACTAAACAAGTTCTCGGTCATATCGCTTATCAGTTATTATCATACCAGTGTATGAACACACTTCTATATTGCTTGCATACAAAAAGGGGCTAGTGGTTGAGTGAGTAATTTCGCAATGAATACGAGTACGAAGGTTCATCGGCAAGACGGCGAATCCCGACTTCAGTTTACGGCTTCGTGGGGTTTCAGTTGATTGAAAATTTTAAATCAATAGCGTTTTTTACTTTATTTTACAGCAATGTACGAAAGCCGAACTGATGAAGAATGTAACTACAGTACCTTGCTTTGGATTTGACACGTGTGTCGCGCGTCGAGTAGTTGCTTCGGTTTGGTAAAGCGTTTTTTTTTTCGATTAATTAATGGGCTGATTTTGACGGGACAACAATGACAGCTAGCTGATATTACAAAGCTAAAATTATTATTAAGAAACAGGCCCTCGATTCTGCTAAAACAAAACGACTGTCGTGCCATAGTCGCTGCAAAAATGGTTGTGCTTTAGCAGAATCGAAGCCCAGATCTGTGGAACCGCGCAAAAATCATAATAAGATTAACGCGGACAAACTCGTCAGTAGCTAGTTTCGATTAATTTTATCTCAGAAGAAAATGCACATACTTACTTATATTAGCTCGATTATAAATTTTGGCTGCTTGTGATTATGACCACATGTTGCAGAACGTAAACATCTCACATACCCCACATACCAAATCCGGTTCACCAGCGAACACTCAAGTTCTCTCGGTAAACAAAACTGCTCGGTACTTTATGGTAAAGTTGTTCTTATTATAGTCTTCCATACTATTATAAAGTTGTAAATTACTTCCGTCTGTAACTACACTGTAGATATTTGAAAAAAATAGTTGGGTTATGTTAATTTAATGAGTGTGAACAAAAAAATATTTGCTTGGAATTACTGTCAGTTTGTTGCTCGCGATGCACGAAAAAACTATTGAATAGATTTTGATGTTGTTTTTATTAGAAAAGGTCTTGATCAGACTTAAAATCTTGAGTAGAATCGTAGACCAAGTCGCGATAACCGGCCACGAGAGACAGAGCCTCGCTAGTTGGTCATCAGCAGCTTATAAATAGCGATGGCTAAATTTTATCGATCTCACCTTGTTTACATCAACAGCTCAGCGCCGATGAGTATTCTTCCGCCGAATAGCTGGTTCATAGCGTGACTCACATTATATCTTATCGTATTCAAGTTTTTGTAACAACTGATTTTTTGAATATACTATTTTTGTCAGCGATCGTACTGTACACAGTGAACGTGGGTTGTGAAAATCCAATCATAGTCTACTTTATGTCTACTTTAAATTGCAAAAAAGAAATAGAATTATAACCGGTTAAAATATTAGCTACCAGTTAAATCGGTAAAAACGTCTACGATAATTGCAGGTTGTGAATGTTGTGATAGACCCGCTTTACGCAAGGAGACCATGTTTGGTTCACCCTAGTGTTCTAATGACCCTAGAGAAATGACTTCTAGTGTTCTACTAGAAATTTAGTACCTACAGGTTGCCTTGGGCTGCAGAACGGAATCAGAATTCCAGGCGTAAGGAGTCGCGAGCAACAGTCAGTATTGAAATAACAGTATCTGATCTGAAAGCCATAAGGAAAATTCTAAACACTCCTACCTTACTTTATGACGAAAAAGAGGGCGAAAATTTAAAACAAACTTATTATTTTTGTTATTCAAAGCTTTTACAAATATCACTTTGTGGGTTTCCTTTTATTTTCCACCTGAATTGAATGTCGAAATTTAAAAAATATAAATATCCGAATTGAGAAACTTTTTCTTTTTAGAAGTCGGTTAGCAATTAAAATTATTCCAGACCGAGCCGTAAGAGTTTGAAAATACGGAGAAACCATTGATATGTTTTGTATACTTACAAACTTGGAGTCCCATTTATTAGGGGTAGGAGGGTGAAAGTTAGGAATTTATTAGGTTTCTCGGTACTTTTGTGCAAATTCTATGCATAACAAATTTCAGCTTTCTAAGAAGTACTTTTTAGAAAGTACCCTAGACATTGATTATCATGGGTAGGTAGGTATATCAGTGTCGTAATCAACGCACGTTAGCAACGTATTTAAGCTTTAAAAGAATCTAAACTATAAGTGCTTTGTACGTTTCATTAATACGCTGACGCTGCCTACATCATGTTATCCTGAGAATCTCTAGTGTTATCAAAATCGAATCTATGACGGTTCGAAAGTGCGACAAAACAAACATGAAGCTCTTTTTGTAGAGGTTAGAGGGTGAAAGTTACAGAGCTCTTAAGCTTTTTGTTATATATGTGCAAGTTACATTCTGCATACTAAAAATCAACTTTCTAGGGTTACAGGAAGTTATTCTAAAGACTTTGATGAACATGAACGCATCAGTTACGTAATTAATGTTTAAAATTGAGGTAAATACTACTGGCTGTACTATCTCTAACTTTTTTGTAGGTATACACGTAGAAGTCAATAGTTTAGCTCCCCGTATTTTTGACACAGGCACTATAGTACAGTGCCCCAGATTTGTGACGAATGCAAACTTCTAGTAGGTACTCATACTACAAAATTTCTAATGGGTTCAGTGCACGTACATGATCACTCACTGTGAGAAGTGTTAGACGACCACAGATTTTGAGAGTTTAGTTCATATTGAATAAATGAACCGAACTCTCGAAATCTCGAGCATTGTTATAATTGTTATAATAATGAAAGGACTAAAGCTATACATACATAGTCTGAATGATTATTTAATTTAGTGACAGTCGCAGAAAGACGATATAATGTGCGAGTCGATAAGAAATATGTTAACCTGAAAATATCGTCTATTTTTGACCTTACCTCTATATCATCAAGATATAGCTAAGAACCAACTTTAGTGATATAGGCGTAAATCAATGACCCACGAAGTGACTGTTGTTGGTAAAGTTTCAGCTCCTTCGTATACTTAGGTACTGATGAAAATTGGAATTTAGAATGTGTTGCCAATGTATTTTTAGGAATTGAATTTTAACTGTTGCATTCATTATGCAGTGCAGTATGTGTAAGTGGACCTACATACAATTGATTAAAACTGTTATATAAACAGGTTAGTATACAAAATATTTAATAAAGACTTAATTAAAATAAATAGATATTCTAGGACATTGCACGCATCGCTGTCTGTGTGTCTAGACCAAAGCATTACTTAACTAGCTTGAATTATGGGCTCTGAAATGTGGCAAAATATACTTAGATATCATACATATAAAAATTTAAATTTAAAAGGTATTTGTACATTTTTTATCTTTTACTGCCTGATACGGCTATGAAACCCATAATAAAAGAAGGCTCTATTTTATACCACCTAGTACGACTTACGAGTAAACAGGTGGCTTCAAAAATGTACCTACTTAGCAGTTACTTTGCGATATTGCAACAACAGTGAAATTCTAGTCACATTCTGTTTAAACTTTACTATGTGTGTTATTTGAAAATACCTACTTAATAAAAGTTTATACACATTGTTGGCATCAAGTTAACATTGGAATGCCTTCTACAATGTTTTATATGGAGGTTTATTAATGAAAGTATTTCATAATATTATAATAAATCAGTCTGGTCCCAGTCCAAGGGCATAAAGGAATTTTCTGTACCTATACAGGGTGGATTTTTAAGATGGGCAGTGTACTTAAGGGCAGATATCTTAACTGTGATAGTTACAGGAAAACGTCAAAGCAATGCTGTCTTCCTCTCCCTGTTGTAAATACAATAGGTATATGAATTATACTAGTAGCCGCTCGCGACTTCGTACGCGTGGAATCCGTTTTACCCTTTAAGTGTGAAGTTTCTCAAAAGCCTTCTTAGCGGATGTCTACACCTATGGAACCTACCCGCAAATTTCAAGTTTGTAGGTGTTATAATTTCAGTGAGTGGCATTTCGCTTTTATATATCTAGGCATATAGATTATTATAATAAATTATACTTTAGGTATATTTAGCTCGTTTGATATGCGGGTCGCGTACCGAAGCGTGTTTTTTGCAGGAGAGTAATTTCGCTCTACTCCGTGAAGCACGCGTGATACACGAGCGCGCTCGTGCAGACCTCTGGCTCGTTAATAAAGTGATGGGTAGTCAGCCATTAGGCTACCATAAGAGCGATTATTTATCGCAGCCACTAAGCGTGAGCGTATATTTTGTTCTCCATATCAGTCTATGTGTACCGCTTCCTAAGAATTTTCATCCTACCCTATCTTTTTTCTTTCTCTCTGCTAAACCAAGAACCGATAAAAGAAATACATATTTGGTAATCTAGAACGTAGGCCACTTTCTCCTCGGCAGGACGTTAGCCAGAAAAACGCCTACATCAAAGAAAGGCAAAGGGGTGTTGCCACATTTGTTGTCCAGATTGCGATACGAGGAGGTTGTCTAGAGTTTTCAAATAGTATTGATTAAAAACCAATTTTTAGGGGACCTCTGTGTAGAGTAATTTAATTGCATTCTATCTGAAGATTTTTGTAATTTATAAAAATATAAACCATCTGCTAGCAGATGAGCCCTGCGGTGGGCTTAGCTTAGATGTCTACAAAAATCAATTGACAGACACGCATGACTTCTATACATAACACCTACTTTTTTCGAGATTACCATGGTAGCGACGAAGCGTGTCTGACGGTAAGCGATAGGTACTTCGATAAGCTCGATATCACATTCGAACATGCTTCGGTTATCGAAGCAACAGTTGAAGCTTGAAGCAGTACCAGTTTAAAGACTAGTCGAAGGAATACCTATCTCATTTTTACTTGCACCACATCATGTGCCTTTAGTCAACATTTTTGAAGTGAAATCGTAGTGTTGTCACCTGCCACTTGTCATAAAATGAACGACCAGAATAACGATGATAGATGACAATCTTTAACTATATTAGCGCCATAAATTCCATCTTATATATTCGTTACGTTACTACCGTAAACTGTATCTATGAAATGTTTTGGTTTAGCACGTAATTACATAGGACGTTATCACCAAACATATAGTACAGTGTGTACCGTAGATATGTCCTATGACTATCGCCGAAATAGTACCACAAGTTCGGTCTTACGCTCGTATGTAACAAGATTCTATCGTTTGAAAACGTATTCAGGTAAGTGATGCGAGATGTAATCCGGTCCGTACCTACAATGCTCACCCTACCCAAATATAGAGTAGATTCCAGCTTGTTAAGACTGTTAATATCCTCCCACTCCTCGAGAACTCGTACTGTAAGGCGCCGCCGTGGCGTAAACAAGAGCGTTGGCCTCGTGTTAGCTATACACCATGCCACAAGTGAAATTTAACATTCAGGTAAACGTTTTAAGCTTATTCTCGTGACACTAATTAAGGTTGGATTGCATCAGAGAAAATCTGTTAAATCAAAGTTAGTTTAATCAACGATATTCATTTAGTAACTGTGGATTAGGCACATTTATATTGAGCGCTTAAATCCTGTCAAGTGGAAAGTTTATTGGACTATAGTCAACACATAAGCTTTGAGTATCAACCAATGATTCTGTATTAAAAAGACAATTAGCAACGCCAGCACGAGTGCATCAGAACACACACCAATCAGTGAGAGCGAGTGAGAAGAAAATATAAACTACAGTCAGACAACACGATACACTTCTGTCATCGCGATAATATTGAGATAGCATTTATATGCCTCATTAAATGTAAGATCATTGGTACCGAGTGTACCGAGTGTACCGACCCAGCATATTATTGATGAAAGGCGCCAGCAAAACAGACAATACAGGTCTCTTGTAAATCTTAGGGCCTTATTCATAGCAAGCAATAGTTATATCTACCTCATGAATTCTTGCACAAGATAAGTAAAATGTACGCCAGTTGGCCTGCGTTTAAATAGGTGGTTCAATTTAAAAGTGTTTCAAAGCTCATTAGTGAGCCTGGCCTAATAGCATCATGTTTTCTGGTCGCAGATATCTATCATTGATATCGCTGACATTATTTTAAAATAAGTATCTACGACTTTTTGTTTACACATCATCACTCAGTTATGCGACTGTGACTACACTACTACTTGTATTGCGATGATTTTAATCACCGTCATCGTGGTGATAGTCATATAACATTATTTCAGTGAACAGCATTGATATTTATGCTATTGCTATTGTTTTAGCCATTGTATTGCTATGCTATTTCTCGTATCGTCATACAAAATTTGTTTGTGAAATAAATATATATATTATTATTTCCTTTATTCATTTTACATACATACATGCATACATACATACCTACCTACATACAGTCACGCCTCTCTCCCAGTGGGGTAGGCAGAGACCACAGCTTTCCACTTGCTACGATCCTGGCATACATCTTTCGCTTCTTTTAATTTCATAATTGTTTTCATACATGCTCGCCGGTTTCGGGTACTCTTGACATGTCCTTTCTTTAATATGTCTTCAATCTGTCTGACATACGTATGTCTAGGTCGACCTCTACCGGGTTGCCCATTCGCCCTCGCTTCATATATCTGTTTCGTCAGTCTTCTTTCGTCCATCCTCTCCACGTGTCCGAACCATCTAAGCATCCCTTTCTCTATCTTAGTCACTACATCTTCAACCATACCACAACGTTCCCTTATCACGGTGTTCCTCACTCGATCCGTCATCTTCACCCCAGCTATACTTCTCAGGCTTCTCATTTCCACAGCATTCAATTTACTTTCATACTTCTTCTTCAAAACCCAACATTCACTGCCATACATAAGTGTAGGGACGAGCACTCCTCTATGTACAGCCAGGCGTGCCTCTCTCGATACATTCTGGTTGCTCATAAAGTTATGCATTGCCCCGATTTACTTGATTTCCATTCATTTTATCTACATTTAAAATATATTTCTAAAAAAATACATTTAAAAATATAAAAAATAGTGCCAGTCGGGTACAGGGATCAAGCTACCGGTAGTTAGGAATCCAGGAAGAGGAACCTCCTCGTAATACGTGCTGTGTCGAGGAGTACCACCTTCTTCATCAGGCCCTTGACCCAAACTAACGCGAGCCTCTTGGGATGTTGGTCGAGGCTCGCGTTAGACAGTATTATTATAGTATAGATCACTTGTGAAAATCAAAAGTCTCAGAACTTTCGATTAGGGGGCGTAGCCGAGAGGCCAGGGGTTCACTTCCCATCACGGTAACTTGCGATATAGCACGAAGATATAATAGTTGACATCGTACGCGACGCGCGACGTCATAGTAAGATAGAGAAATAACCAAAGGATGGTAAAACTACGTGGAACTCAATAATCTTCAGTCAACACGCAATCATTAGTTACATGCCTCCTTTTATCTTTGGAATTTTAAATTGCTACACTCTTAGAGTATCTATCTTACTATAGAGCAAGTCTAACACTATGGTCCATAGTGTTAGACTTGCTCTATAGTAAGATAGATACTCTAAGGCTACACTACATAGATACTCGAAGCACTACACTAATTTTATGGTCAAACGTGGACTGAGTTTTTCATTATCAAACGTTACATTTAAGCGATATGGCCAGTCTTAGTAGCCCCTTTCATGAACGATGGATATGGTTAGAGACACGAGTTGCGTGCAGCGAGGATAATATCCTCGGTGATTGCGTCATTGCATCACCCGCAGATAACGAACAGTTGACAGTGTTAACACTCGCCTTGTCACAACAAATACTTGTTAGTACGTATTGTACAATCGCAACATTTTATTTGAATATAACACGCATTTTATCAGTCATTAATTCTGTAGAACAATGGGTCCGTGTTCAGTAGGTATGCTCGCGAAAGCTCTTCCCCGAGCTAGAAGGCATGACTCCGCATATTTTAGACACTAGAGGTACGCCTCCGCCCTTATAGCGTCTGACGTTGTAATGGTGTGTAGATACGCCTTTTTGGATGTGAACAGTGATAATGCGGAAACGTACCTAAGTCTGGAGAGAGATTTGGGGGCTTAAGTCGTCTGCTGAATGACGCAAAGTTAAGTGTGTGATACAAATGTATGGCACGTACGAAAGCACACTGATGGATAGGCAACGGTGTTTTAGTGAAAGTCATATAGGTACATATTATAGCTTTGACATAAGTTGACTGTTTTACTCTTTGATCCTTGAACGACGATAGTTTGAGTCTTAACAATTGGATAATCTAAAACATTACAATAGATCTGACATCAGTGACATCTTTGCATTTGTATTATTGACAAGTTTCTTCTTAGAGAAACATGACATGATTTTCTGTACGCTGTATCTCTTTTAGAGGAGGGAGAGAGAGGAGGAGTTATTGGGAAATATTCGGAGACCGTACCAGATACCGTATAATGATAAAGGCATCTTTGGTCAACCTGTAAATACGCATATGAATGTGGATTCTTGAAGTTTCCTTAGACTATTACAGGGAATCGAAATTCTAGAACAGGAGTTATTTTTACTATTAACCTCAACTCTAACCCATCTTTCATCTTTGGCATCACATTATCTCTGGATCTTATTTCAGAACTCGCACTTATAATTCTTAAACTTTAAAATTTATAAAATCATCTGAGCTGTAATTCTAAGTTGTGCTAGTTCTTCTGAATGATTGAATAAACTAGGTCTGGCCACACATAAAAATAGTCTTGCTTAATTAAAGTATTTATTAATAACCAAGGTTATTTGCATTGGTGGCCAGAACAATAATGTCAAGCTTATCTTGTCCAAGCTAGATCCAAATAACATTGCCCGGATTTAGATCTGGCAGTTAATAGCCTATCTAATTTATCAATAAGTGAGATAATTTGCATGGGTGGCCATACTGTCGAACGAATATTTATAGCACTTGTATAGATATACCATATTGTGTTATAAACGCTGAAGGAATTTCATAACTCGGGAGATTGGGGCTTTAATTAAAATTAATTCCTTGGAGAAGCGAGTTGCGAGCGTAACGAGCCATTTGAGGCTATTAACACTCAACAATATTCGTACGAGCACGCGAGCCGGCAGTGGAGGACAGCCGCCGACTCCGCTCATCCGAGCAGGAAATTATTTATTAGCACTAGACGATATTCCAGTGCGGTTATGGGGAAAGGAAAAAACTACGAATCGACGTGACCGAGGCGCCATGACAGGCTTTGATCGACATTCATTGAAATAGATTCTTTCGAAATTATTTTCTTTAGAAATGGCCAGAGTGGATAGTTACTTTATAAAGTCTAATAAGGCCGACGTTTTCATACAATTTTTATAATTTTTGAGTGATGTCTTAACTGCAGATGTGAACTTTGCCGTCATTCTTTATGTAGCTGATACTGAACATTTTGCTATTTTCATTAACAACATGATAGTTAAGTACATAGCATAATGTGGTCTAAAAACTGCACAGCAGAGCATCTAAAATTCATTGTTTGAGCTGATAGTCTGTAGCAATGTTTCAAAATATTTAACTATAATACTTATACTAAATAATATGATAAGTAGGTATATTATTATGCTGGTTGGCTGCCATTGTTTCCTGTTGCCCAAGCACTCTCAAACCTTAAATGGATGACATGTGTGAATTCGGGATCGAGAGATCATCCGTTCTTACTTCCTGTGTCTCCGCGGCTAAGGTCTATTCACGAGATGCAAGTAATCTATTGTACTTGTGAGGGTCACGTTTCAGGTTTTCCTTGATGGGGTGTTCAAGTAGTACGTAAGCAGGCTTTAGGGCTGTGATGTGAGGTTTAATACTTCCTCAGTCGCACCGACTAAAGTAGCGGGCGGGATTATATAAAAATGTTGGTTCACATCTTTTTTTATCTTATAGGTAGGATCATAATAGAAAGATGGGGTTTTAAAATCGTTGAAAGTTTGCATACGTAGATATAGTCGCTTAGTACTTTAACAAATTTCAAGTTACCGATCACTTCTATCTATATCTAGGTATACTATTATATAATTGTAAAGTGGTCGTGTCTGTACGTTGAAGATATTTAAAAAAAATATTTGGGTATGTTATGTTAACGATACTGAACACGAAAATATTTTTTTTGAATTTCCTGTCTGTTTGTCTGATTGTCCGCGATGGACGCAAAAACTACTGGACGGATTTTGATGCGGTTTTTTTTGTTAGAAAGGGCTTACTCAGACTTAAAATCTTACGTTTGTTTGATCGCTTTGGATCGGTTGAGTAGAACCGAAGATATGAGCAAAGGTCGCGTTAACCGAGATGCACGCGGGCGGAGCCGCGGGCGGAAGGCTAGTATCCTATATCTCTAATACCATTAGTAAAAAAATGCTAATCAAATTGAGAACCTCCTCCTTTTTGATGTCGGTTAATAATAATGAACTGATGATTACAACAATTTTATGTATGTATTTGTTATTTAATGGAAAGATCATAATATGTATATACAAATCATTATATTATCGTTATAATCTTAGCTTTGGTTCCGGTTGCCTCCGATGCTTTTACTTCGGAGCCCGGGGTCCGCTTACTCCTACGGCTTTTATGGGAGTGTATATCAATTGACCCCCTAATCCCGAGATGTAAACCTGGGTTGGAATTCGTCCATCAATCGACAGGTGTGTCAGCTTGGTCATCACACAAATAATTAAGTAACCTACTATTATAATTTGAAAGTTTAAACTTCATTTGATATTCAATCATGCAAAACGAATATGACTGAAAATTTTGTTCCTATAATAGGTTCCTGTGGTAACAAATCCAATTTTGAACATGAATACATGCGAACGATATTGCGGGTAAAAGCTAGTTGGAGAATAAATTGAACATCATGTGCCTCGCCTCTCAAGCTCAAGCCATAAAATGCAACCGACATTCAATCAGCTGTTTGTCACGACTGTTACAGTGAAA
Source organism: Eilema depressum (assembly GCA_914767945.1). Taxonomy (NCBI): domain Eukaryota; kingdom Metazoa; phylum Arthropoda; class Insecta; order Lepidoptera; family Erebidae; genus Eilema; species Eilema depressum. The sequence continues at coordinate 42,846,775 of OU612012.1, read as the reverse complement.
AGTTGCGATATTGTCTATAGTAGTGTAACTATATTATAAAATTCTAAAATTAGTTGTGTCTGCACTTACAATTAGCGCAAAAACTGCTGAATGATCTTTCATTAAAAATGTCAAGCTCAAAATCCGCCGACCTTCTGATTCGGAGGGGTTCGAAGTGAGTGCGTGAGGGCGTGAAAAAGCATCTGATGAGGCCGTCAAGCTGAGTGCCACCATTGTAACATGATATGTGTCTGTAATGGTGACCCTCTTTTCAGAGACTTTGTCTTCAGCTTACCATCAGGCGAGGCGAAGTCAAATTGACGTGTCTTATATAAAAAAAATAAAAAAAAAGAAGTGGAACTGGAGTTAAATCTGTTAGTTAGCGCTGGCGGAGTCGCGGGCTGCAACTAGTATTTAGAAACATGCTTGAAACATGACATCAAAATGAGCCCCCGTTTCCCTTGATCACGATAGAACTACCGATTTCATTCATTTAAGTTTTCTGATACTTTATACAAAGTTCTTACGGAGCGAAAAATTAAGAAAATTGCAGATTTTTTGCTGAAAATTTCAGCACTGAAATCGATATTTAGGGAGAGGGTGGTGGGCCATCTTCCATAAAGCGGATGCTGATAAAATAATGGCTTTGCCACCTACACGTCCGCAAGTTCCCACGAGTCCCACGACACAGATTTTTTTTTTTATTTAACAAAATATGCTCAAATCTTTCATACGTAAACAAACTGTCTTTGAGATAGTACGTACGCTCTCTACCTGTGCGTAGAAAATCGATCAATATTTGTTTATCGTTCTCATGGAGTGTACGCATAATAACTTGCCTGCCCGTCAAATTATTCAAATGTGTGCATGTTAACGGATCGTGTTTAAAATGTTCTGACTTCTGAATAACTTTCGAAATAATTACATTAACAATTTGTATCGACGTCATTGCATAACTCAACTGCTCAGAGCACGTATAAGCTACTTTGTGTGCGAAAAAAAATGTGCGAGAAATAGGTGGATCCCGATATCGTGTCTTTTATTAAATTTAATTTGAAATTTTCAGCACAGAATTAGACACACGGTGGTATTTTAGTGTGCTAAAATTTTCACGTTTCTATTGTAGTTACTTAAAGTTTTCTTAAATAAAACATGACAAAACACATCAATTCTGCAGAACAAATCTAAACTTTACATTTGAGTGTTGATGGCAGCGGAATACATTCAATCACCGAAAAACAAAAAATATATTAAATAATCAAAGCAAAATACGAATCTTATGGAAAGTGTTTGCAGACCACTTAGGAAGGAGAGTAGAATGTTTAGAAATCTATAATTTCAGTTCAATGCTGCAGAAATTCAAAAGACTGCCTATTTCACAACGACTTTTGCACAAAGTACAAAGAGCAAATACTTCAGACCGCCCATTATTCGCAGTGGTCTTCATTTACGAAAGCAATTCTCATGAATATAGGTCTAAGTAAAAGCATCATCATAAAATGATAAATTACATTATGTACTGAGTTTGCTTTGCTCTTATTACCTTTGGGCTTGTGGGATTCGTAACATGAACATCAGATATAGTCATATATTATACATCGAAATATTATTTATTATAACAGAACGGGCCAGAATAAACCAATTTCGAATCTGTGGAACATGCCAAATATGACGTAGGGTGGTGGCACCAATTATCGGCCATGTCAACATTTTTTGACCTTTGATTGATTGTAATTTTTTGGTTTATAGCATTTACTTTCTTGCAATGCCTTTTTTGGGTAGAGGGATACTGAAACTCCATTACTACATTCGCAAAATTACCAATTCTTTGTTATTTTTGAAAATATAGATGTTTTTTTCCGAGTATGTCGATTTCCCTTAATATCGGCCTCTAACACCCTAATTTCTGCCGCCTGTGACCCTAATATCGTCATAACTTTTCCAACGTGAATTTAGGGCAATAAAACCAAGTAAAGTAACAAATTGTAACGTTTTATATTCCAATTCAGGTTCAAATATTTTTTTTAACGCTTATCTATCATTAATTTGTCTTTTCTTTATATCTCAGCCTTAAAAATTACAGTAATTGCTGTTATTATAAACTAATGATCACAATGATTAAAAAAAATTAAGACAAATAAAGATTTCCAAAATATATTATTGTAAAGGAAAAATATTGTTAAATAAAGTCAACAAAAAACTTGACTTTCTTTAAAGGCTTTTCAATTTAAATGCACAAAATAGTGACGGCAAGTAAAATCTTCTTCAGCCACATCAATATAATTTCGCCCACGATGAACTGTACACTTCAAGTGGAACCATTTGGGGCATATGTCACATTTAATATTTTTGGCTTCATAATTTTCGACATCACTGATTAGTTCTACTTCACAGCTTCCACAAAGAATTTTCACCTTTTCTTCTTAAAAAGGTAAATCATGAGGTCAGTTACGCTGTCCGTTAATGTCCGTTAAAGTTACGATGTCCAAAGCAGACAACGATGCATATAGCAGAGGAGTGTCCACTCCGTCGTTTCCCTGGAGAAATGCGTGAGCTACATGACCTCACACCGGCAGCAATTGACTGGCTTCGCCAACTGGACGTTGACATATATGAGGACTCGAGCAAAAGACATACGACATGATGATGATGAATATTCCCTTCTTCTATTTTAATACTCTTCTTCTTCTATCTACTAGTTTTATTTTATTTGACTGGTTTATGTTTTATATTCTATTGTCCAGATTTCTCTTTCTCTCTGTATCTATTCTTCTAGGAAGTCTGTCTTGTAAAGTGATCCTGAAAATTTCGTATTGTCGAAATGCTACTCTTCTTCTACTTTATCCTATTATTAATTCCCAGTCGCAATCGAAGCTTACACCTCGGGTTCTAGGGTCCCCTTTGCCAGTCTTAACTGCGGATATGGCTAGACCTCGATATTTTCCGTCGTCTTCCATCTATCCTCCACAAGCTTAATGGTAACATCGAAGCATTGTATTACTGCCTGCTTCTTTGAACGGCATTTACTCCATCTCTTATTCTACTACGGTCATAGAAACTATAGGGATCATAGAACCTATAGGGGTCATAGAACCTATAGAGGTCATAGAACCTATAGGGGTCATAGAACCTATAGAGGTCATAGAACCTATAGGGGACATAGAACCTGTAGGGGTCATAGAACCTATGGTCATATAACCATAGGTTTGAAACTTTTCTCTTTTTGTTGGGACATCATTATGGCATACCTACCTGTTGACTAAAATTAAAATACCTAAGTATTTGTTCATTTTTCACCACATCCCTGTTTATTGTAAAGTTCGAAGGTTGTAGAAAAGTAAGTACCCTATACAAAATAAAGTGGCCGTTATTACGCATCGATTCTCTAGATATCGGCCGTAGCTGGCAAAAAAAGTTTTTAGGCGGCCGATGTTAGGATCTAGTCATCAAACAGAGCTGTTATTTCATTTTTAACCTTATTAATGTTACTACTAATATATAAAATTGCTAAACATATAGTTTAGTGTTTTCATGCATTTCCCCAATATCGACCAGGTGGCCGATATTGAGATTTATCCAAAATAAAGATCCCTAATCTCGACCCCCCCATTATTTCATAAAAAGTACAAATAAATTTAAAAACACACTACCTAAACGGTACTTCGACTGTTTTTCTTTATTATAAAATAATTTAAAATACCATAAGTATGTTTAATTCCATTCAAATACTTATCAACGGAGTGCGTCGACTCCGGGATTTGACTCTGAAATGCCAACAAACGACACAAGTCGGTACCTGCGCGTGCTCTATTGCCACCTGAACGTTCAAATGTGGAGGTACCAGCACCAAAATATGGGATGTTATTCGTATGGATATAGAGTCGCTTTTTGCATAAAAACGATCATAATTTTAGGGTTATTTTCATAGTTATGATCCATTTTCTCGAAAAGCCCGATATTAGGACGTGGCCGATACTAGGAGACTTCACCCTAGGTACCTACTTACTTATTATGCTTGCACTACATTCTCGTCGAAGTAAGGCGAGGCGAGGTTTGACGAAGTTAGGCGAGGTTATGCGAGGCGAGGTGACACGAGGTTAGGCGAGGCGAGGTTTGACGAAGTAAATACCGTAATTTTCTTTATTGTACGGCAAATGTCCGATTAAGCACAAGACTATGGCATACTGATTGAACGAACGCGAGAATGTGGAGGCTGCACCTCGCCTCGTCTATCCTCGCACCTCGCGTCTCCTCGCGCGAGGCCAGGCGAGGCGACGCGAGGCGAGGGCTCCCACCACACTCTCGTGCTCGCGCTACCTCGCCTAACTTCGACGAGAATGTAGTGCAAGCATTACATTTTGCGTTTCTTAGTATTCAGTTTAAATAGTAACGAGTTTAAAAAATGATAATTAGAGGTGGTTAAAATAAACTAAGTACACGAGTAATACCTTTAGGTTCTATACGTTTTCTTCTTCTTCTTAATAGGTTCTTCAGTAGATCAGCAATGCAATTCTGTAAGCGCACAACGACGAGCACAACGTTGCGACAACCTTGATCGAGACTGTCATTGGTCAGACAGCGTGACGTCACTGGAGATCGACCAATGACAATCTATATCAAGGCTGTCGCAACGTTGTGCTTGACAACGTTGTGCTAGAGAATTGCACAGCAGCAGAGCGCCGCCATTTTGCCAACGCCAATGCCAAGTCGGTTCTATACGCCGTCGGTCATTGATGTCAGCTGTGACTTGACATTGACATGTATAAAATGGTAGGTATAAACATAAACATGTAGGTATGCGTGTCAAACGTTTTGTATACGTATATTTATAATACCGATTATAACTATGTAGGTATTAGCTTTCTGTACTTCTTCTCTATAAACTTTAAGTGTGCCCAATTTCATATTGTTCCGTCCGCGTAACTTTCGTAAAAAAGTGCACTAGGTAAAGTTATTTCAAAAATATGAAAAAGTTTAGCGCTTGTGTCCCTTTGTGTCCATACATATAACTTGACACAGTTGTATAAAAATAAACAATATCCAACTAATATTATAAATGTGAAACTTTGTGAGAATGGATGTGTGGATGTTTGTTACTCTTTCACGCATAAACGGCTGGACCGATTTGGTTGAAATTTGGTATGTATATAGGTTATACCCTGGATTAGCATATAGGCTATATATCAGCGATGAACGGGATCAGAATTCCACGCGGGCGGAGCCGCGGGCAACAGCTAGTGCCCAATAATTTAATAACCTAATACATATAGACTAAGAAATACAGTTGCAGTAAGTTAAAATAAGCTTCCGTTATGATAAATACTATAATTAGCAGCTGGCACGCGCCAATTTCTGGCAACTTTTTTATGCTTCCCTGTTTTGTCGACGCGGTGACGATTGTCGGTGCATCGAGCTTAATCGCCTGGAGTGCAGAATACATACAGAACTTAAGCTCCATACAATCCACGTTCGAGCAACGCATACATAGACATCGCTCACGGACACGAATTTCGGAATAAGCGGGAACAGTAGGGGTTGAGTTTCAAGTGCCATCCATTAGACTTTAAACAGTAAAGTTTTCAACAGTAAAGTTAGGTAGGTACAACTTTTAAACTAACAGTTCAAACAACAATCAACAATTACATATACGGTTGTCACAACCATGGTACATCCTACGTATTCCTAGTTTTTAATTTTCTCCGTCATGCTTTTTAGCATAATTATGTTCCTCTGGACAAGTGCCAAAATAGAATGATGACCGCATTGAATTGACACGTATTTTGACGTTTTTGACAGACGTATGTCATAAACGTCAAATCCTATTACATTCATCATTCTATTTTACAATATACCGGCCAGCGAATTGCTACCTGCCAAGGAGGGCGGGGTACCAACAGATTAAACAAATGCAGTAAATACAATGAGCTTAACTTCTGTATGATGTACCTACATAGTGTTCTGTGGCTGGGGTGTGAGGCACGAACGCGGCGCGAGGGGCACGAAGGGACTCAGTATAGTATTGATCGGTACTGCCAGCTGCACCACCTGCTACTGCAACTCGGGAAATTCGATTTTCTCACAATAAAACCGCTTGGACGATCCGCTTGCTATTTCTTTATGTTTCTCATACTAATTAAATAAGACGCTGAGACTTGATTGTAAAATGATGTTGCACTAAGCTCTTTAAGAAAGGAAGATGCGCTCGGGAAATTTTATTTTTTCTTCAAGCAATTAGTTGCTTCTTATAGTTTAATTATAAAATAAATTATACAAAAACTTAGGGAATATTGCTCTTGAAGCAGTTATGCTTTATTTTCTACCAAAATGGCATACAAGATTATAATCTCATATCTATACCTTCTAATAATATTAACAGGTTTATGAGCTTGTAGGGGGTGATCGCCGGATCTACTGAACCGATTTTGAAAAATCTTTTACCAATAGAAAGACTCCATACTTGTGGGTGTCACAGGCTATATTATATACAGGGTGTAATCGTTAAGTGTGTCCAGGCGATTATTCCGTAAATATTACAGATATCTAAAAACTTTAAACTGATATCGAAAGTACGTTACCTAATGAGTAAAATGACATCAATAACTTTTTAAAAATCAAACGAGAGGTATCTAAAATTTTGACATTAAACAAACACTCCCATACATTTAGTATTAGATTAGTAGAAAGGTTTGAGTGTCCTTATTTTAAAATAATATTTTAGCTTAGTACTGATATTATAGGAAACTGTTTATTAACCTAACAGAGACTATCTTTTAATTGAATAATATTTATTTCTTAGTAAGTACAAAATTTTGTATTCAAAGCAGATGTTCAAAGTGACGTCCTTGTTGTGCGATACAATGACGAGCTCTACTTACAGTTTCAAAATGAACTTTTCTTAACATTTGTATTTTGAGTAATTAAAGCAAATTGCACGACGTACACGATTCTGTAACTCTTCTAGGCTGTGCATTTTCTCAGCGTACACTTTGTCTTTGATAAATCCCCATAGGAAGAAATCACAGGGCGTGAGATCCGGAGATCTGGCAGGCCAAGGGCTTGCACTGTTATTGGCTATTAAACCATCAAATTTGAAGTGGTAAGATATAATTAATCTACATGTGTATCTACTTGCAAATCATCATTGTCATTATCATACGTAATCATAAAATGTGATTAAAGTAAAATGAGTAGGTACTAGACCACTTAAAATAAGAAAACTAAAACCTTTCTACTAATCTAATACTAAATGTATGGGAGTGTTTAATGTCAAAAATTTAGATACCTCTCGTTTGATTTTTAAAAAGTTATTGATGTCATTTTACTCATTAGGTAACGTACTTTCGATATCAGTTTAAAGTTTTTTGATATCTGTAATAGTTACGGAATAATCGCCTGGACACACTTAACGATTACACCCTGTATTACTTCCGGGAACAGGATCAGAATTCAAAGCGGGCGGCGTCACGATCAAAAATTATATAAAATCAATGTTTGATAGTCTGTTCGTTAACGAACCGTTCATTCGGTTACTTTGAAATTTATTCAACTAATTGTTTGCTCGTGTGACGCAAATTGGATCAGTTAAGTGCCGAAAAATCGGGTTATAGGATTTTGTTCACGAAATTTCTCCGTACGGGACTGGGATGGGTCAGCGAGCTAGGGAACAAATAATTTTATGTTCAATATAATATATACATGACTTTGAGGATGAAAATTTATATCAGATATATTAACAGCTAGTCTTACTTCCTAATATAATATTATAAATATTTGTGAAGACGTTTGGATGTTTTGTGGTTGATTTACACCAAACGAACAGAGCTAGAACTAGAGAACAAGAGCATTCTAAGAGTATTCTTTCTTAATATTTCAGTGTAAATGAAACCTTATTTTCAGCATTTACTTGAGAAAGAACAACGAACGAATGTTCGATCACTGTTTACACTAAAGAATTTGACGTAGAACGGATAGAATGGGCATTCGCTCGTTTGGTGTAAATCGGCCATAAGTCAATCAGGTACGCTCTAACGGCTGAACGGAATTGGCTGAAATCGTAAATGTATATAATGTTACCGGCAATTTGTATCATTTAGGTATTCTACACAATGCCTAGGCATGTTGTGTTGCTGCACAGGCATGTGTTAAATTTTTTTCTTCTTTCAATTCTCGCCAATTCATGGACTGGACATGGAATGGACAATTCAAATTCTGGTCTATATTTGCGAATGGCTTAATTTACCTCATAGTTAGTTCTACAATTATTAATCTCCTTGTCCGAGTTTTACAATAATTCGACAAATATTAGACACCTACCTACTAAATAAATATAACACTCGCGCCAACTAAACGACTTCTTACAATGTTGGGATGTAAAGAAACAAGTTTACTATTACGTGGGCGACACGATAGCGTCATGAACGGGATATGCGATTGCAATCTTTGAACCGATAATTTTAACTTACAGGTGAACCAACTTATCTTCATGTATCCATCTTTTAACACCTGATGGCAGCACTGACTCCTATTTATTTCGTACTTGCATCGACGTTCCATGGTAGCGTCCCCAGTTACCCCATTGGACAAGTGACGGTTGGTTGAAGGAACTGCATAAGTATGCATTTTTGCATTGGTCTGGGTATTTTATTATCTAATCGCGTTAGAGATCGAGCGTTATTTTCAATTTCAATTTCATTTAATTAATTACTTTTTTTAATTTAAAAATATATTTTAGTTTATTATTTTATTTTATTTCATTTGGACATAATACAATATGAATATGATTTTCATTTTAATTTTAATTTTCATTATAATTTTAAATAATGTTTAAAGATTCGCTGTAGGAGGCTGTAGGCATAAAAAATTGGTATCGCGGGAAACCGCTACTTCACCAGTTACAACACGTAACTTTTTGTGGTTGTCATAGAAATGTCATTACAAAAAGGCGCGCTATGTCAAAATTCATTACGTAATCTTGTTCCAAAATCGAAATTTAAAATTCATTCCCGCCTCACCCAGCAACGGTGATACAGTCTTTGTGCTAAATAGCCATATAATATTTTAGATGTCATTATTAATTGGGGGATACCTACTTATAGTCGAACTTTTAATTAGCTGCAGTAAAATGACGTTTTGTGGAACACCGCTTTTTGAAGAAAAATAAATAGCGATGTAGCTAAGTGAGTAAGTGAATCATTCAATAAATGAAATCTAATAAAAAGTCGCAGTACTTATAGGTATTACATGCGTTTCACCAACCGATTGCCAGAAACTTGGGTCCGCACCTTGGGATACTGTTTTTATTCTGCTATCTTATTCAAGTTATTCATAGCTATATGCGAGTCGAATCTTGGAATAAATTAATCAAAATAAGGGAAGGGGAGAAGATCTCGTAAGCGGCGTAGTCAAGCACCATTAATGTTCAGAATTTACAAGTTATCGTGAATCGTATCAGGGGTCCGATTCAATGACGTCACGTTCGAAACATTTTGTTTAATTTCGATTAGTAAAAAAAAACCAGAAAATAGCTTTGGTACCTATTCAGTATTTGTGTCAGAACAGAACAAAACCTATAGGTACATTATCATAGGGTTATTAAACTTCAGAATCAGTTTGAACTATTAATTTTATAAGTATTCGCAAGTTTATATATTGCGTTTTAGAAAAGTATTTACCTTACCGTCTATGAAAAATCCACTACTCAGTCATCTATCTATACAAATAAATAAAATTGAAGCGTCTGTTAGTAATGTTATAATAAAAGTTTGTTGGTAAGTATGCGATACTTAAGTATCTTGTAACAAAAAATATTTTTATAACAATTGTCCGTTCTTTGAGTACCTACCTAAGTACCTACATTAACTTTTAAAGTACCTAAGTACCTACATTAATTTTACTGGTGGTAGGACTTTGATGACACAAAATTGTCACTAAATCCGACCGGGTAGGTACCACCGTGCACTTTGCGAAAAGCCCTTAAATAGTAACCCAATTTCGGTTGGATTGCGTTCAGGGTTCAGCAGGTGCATAGCCGGGCTGAGGTGATCGTGGTCGCAGCATTAGTGTGACCAGTGGGTCTTGGCGGAGTCTAGTGGGGATGGCACGGGGCGACACGCCGGGCAGGGAGACCCGTAGAAACGGTGGTGCCGCTGGCCGCCCGCGGCATAGTACAGGGGCCCAACTGGGGCTAACCACCCCGGGAGGCTGCCTCACCAGGCCGCGCATAATCCCGATATGGCTCGTCGTGCCGGTTGGTGACCGGATACGGGAACCCGGCGACCATATTCGGGGGGGTACGGGGGCCCTTCCGTTCGGCGTGTCGGCTCTCGCCATGCCTCACGTTAATAGACGAAACCAAAATCCCGCGCTTTGTCACGCTGTGCTGCGACGACAATCACCTCTTCTTCACGCCCTCTCCTTTCCGTTCTCATTATGGCAGCGCAGAACAAAGAGCATAGACTCACAGCGGCTCTTCAATTTCCCGTAAGCTCGCTTTTTGAGGTGGAGTCCACTAACATCTGTGGGCTCCATACAAACCTCAACGCCGTCCACCAACACCTCGAGACGGCGAATCCAGCTATGCTTTTTCTGACGGAGACGCAAATACGCCGCCCTGACGACACGTCTTACTTGCTCTACCCCGGCTACGTTATGGAGGAAAATTTCCGGGCAAAGGCCGGGGTGTGTGTGTTTGTTAGGGCGGATGTTTGTTGTCGCCGTCTGCGCTGCCTAGAGGACCCATCCTTTTCAACCCTTTGGGTACACGTAGACCATGGCTCAACGAGTCAGATCTATGTGTGCCTCTACCGTTCCCATACAGGAGATACCGAGACAACTCGACTCTTCGATTATCTGAGTCAGGCAGCAGATGATGCGCAGGAGCGGTTTCCGAACGCTGAATTGGTTTTCTTGGGGGATTTTAACGCCCACCACGAGATCTGGTTGGGCTCCGCCAAAACAGACCATGCGGGAAGAGCCGCCCATGCATTTGCTCTGGCGCACGGCCTGACCCAACTGGTACACGAGGTCACCAGGATACCAAGAAGGTCGGGCCTAGCACCCTCTCTGCTGGACCTTCTGCTGACGAGTCAACCAGACCAGTACAGTGTTTCGGTGCGAGCCGCCTTAGGCAACTCCGACCATTGTCTGGTTTGTTCCAAGGTGCCAACTATAGCGCCCCCACGACCCGAACAGGGAAAGCGGCGTCTCTGGCACTACTCGTCAGCGGACTGGGATGGGATGCGTGAGTATTTTGCATCCATCCCGTGGGTTGCACGTTGCTTTGAAGGTAAGAACCCCTCGGATAGTGCTACTGCTGTCGCCGGTGAGATCAGCTTGGGTATGGAATACTATATCCCCTACACTGATGTCACCGGTGCCCGCAGAGCGCGCCCTTGGTTCGGCCGCGAGTGCGCGGAGGCTGTTAATCAAAAGCAGTCTGCGTACCGCGCCTGGGTAAGGGCGCGCGCCACGCGCGATCCTAACGTGGGTCACTTCAAGGCAGCGTACAACAAAGCCACAAAGGTCTGCAAGAGGGCTTGCGTTAGAGCGGATGCCCAGCGCATAGCGCGGCTTGGCCAAGAGCTTGCGGCGCATCCCACGGGTAGCCGTGGCTACTGGCGATTGGCCAAAGCCGTGCAAGCCAACTTTTGCCAGCCTTCGCTGCCCCCGTTGCGCAAACTTGATGGATCCCTGGCCCATGAGCCGCAGGAGAAAGCTAATTTGTTGGTTAATCTCTTTGCGGCCAACTCCCGGATCGATGATTGCGGTATGCAGCCACCGACACTGCCCTTTTGTGGCCATGCGATGCCTGATATCCGTATCAGGCAACGCGATGTCCGTGCTGTATTGCGGTCACTCGATGTCCGGAAAGCCAGCGGACCGGATGGTATTCCAGCGGTGGTTCTTCAAAAATGTGCAGCGGAGTTGTCTCCAATGCTGGCGCGGTTGTACCGGATGTCGTACATCTCGGGTACAGTGCCTTCGGCTTGGAGGGAGGCGAATGTACAGCCGATCCCCAAGAAGGGTGATCGCTCGGACCCTACCAACTATAGGCCCATAGCCGTCACCTCAGTACTGTGCAAAGTACTTGAGCACATTATCAACAAACAGCTCATGTGTTACCTAGAGGATCACTCCTTAATCAACGACCGGCAATATGGTTTTAGACCGAAGCGGTCAACGGGTGATCTTCTAGCGTACGTTACCCATCTTTGGGGTGAGGCTATGGACAAGCATGGCGAGTCGCTGGCTATAAGTCTTGACATCGCCAAAGCGTTTGATAGGGTCTGGCACAAATCGCTTCTTTCCAAGTTACCAGCCTTTGGTCTGCCTCCTAGACTGTGCGACTGGGTGGCTAGCTTCCTGCAGGGGCGCCGTATTCGCGTCCTCTGTGATGGTCGAACTTCGGAGTTCTTGCAGGTAAATGCTGGCGTGCCGCAGGGGTCCGTCTTATCACCCACTCTCTTTCTTCTGCATATCAACGACATGCTGTCCACTGGCAGCATTCACTGCTATGCAGACGATAGCACCTTACACGGGAGTTATCACGGACATCCTGCGGCCAAGCAGTCTGATATCGCGGAAAGGAGGCAGCTTCTTGTTAGTGAACTTGACCAGACCCTGAACCTCGTTTCTCAATGGGGCTCTGAAAACCTGGTTGAGTTCAATGCCAAGAAGACGCAGGCATGCGCGTTTACAGCAAAGGTATCTTCTTTCCTTCCCCTTCCAACTCTTCAGAGCACGCCACTGCCACTACAGGACAATCTCAATATCCTAGGTATGGATGTTCGCTGCAAACTGAACAACAAAAACTACATCGAGAGTATCATCAAAACAGCATCGCGTAAACTCGGAGTCCTGAACAAAGTGAGACGTTTTTTCACGCCGGAGCAGCGGTGTCTTCTCTACAAGACACAAATTCGCTCTTGCGTGGAATACTGCTCGCATCTCTGGGATGGCTCCGCAAAGTACTTACTAGATGCTCTCGACAGGTTGCAGCGACGTGCGGTCCGCATTATTGGGAATCCTGAGATCACTTACACCCTTGAGCCTTTGCAGTTGCGTAGAGATGTGGCATCTTTGGCGGTATTTTACCGTCTCTACCATGGTGAATGTTCTGATGAGCTCTTCCAAGTAATCCCACCCTCTCCTTTCCTATATAGGACAACACGTGCAGGACTCAGATGCCACCCGCATACGGTGCAAAATATTCCATCAAGAACCAAGCGATTCGGCGACTCCTTCTTCTGCCGCACTATTAAGACTTGGAATTCCTTACCAGCTCACGTGTTTCCCTCCTCCTATAGTCCCGGGTCCTTTAAGCGGGGCGTGAAAAAGCATCTGATGAGGCCGTCAAGCTGAGTGCCACCATTGTAACATGGTACATGTCTGTAATGGTGACCCTCTTTTCAGAGACTTTGCCTTTAGCTTACCATCAGGCGAGGCAAAGTCAAATTGACGTGTCCTATATAAAAAAAAAAAAAAAAAAAACTTATTACTTACTTTATTTAACTTAACATCTTAGTAGATAATGTAGGTATACTTAATTAAATATATGTCTGTCTACCTATATGTATGTGTGTTGCAGCTAATCTCCGAAGTGGCTATACTGAGTTTCACTGGCAGTTAGCTGATAATATCTGGGCGTAACTTAGACAATTTTTTTAGGAACTTAGGAATACCACGTAAAAAACGCAATAAAACTGAGATCTAAGTCCACGCGACGAAGTTATACGCATACCAGCTAGTTAAAGAATAAAATCGATGTTTTGTGTAAATACGTTATGGGCTCCTTTTATTCTCATATTTCATGAAGGGAAACGCTTGACGTTCCCTCTGGCATAACGCAGGCGGTTGAGTTTGAGTAAATACTTAGTGTTAACGGTACCAGGCACCTTATGGTACCAAGTACCAATTTAATAACCAACATGGAATATATATTATGTATGACATATCTAGTTACTGCATATTCATGTCCTACATACCGCCTGCATGTAATGCATTCTAAGTCAATATGATCTAAGACTGTGCGAACTATGTTCTTCGAGTAGTTACAATTTATGAACGTGCTCAACATACATGTAAATTGTATGAATAGTTAATATCTACTTCAGATATAAAGCTTCCACATGGAGACTTTCTCGAAGAGGGTAATTAGGTGAGAAAAAACTGTCCCGGAAAAAGCGCAACGTTCTGAAATGTTCACTTAAAATTAGATTTATACTTTATACAGATTTCTATCTCTGAATAAGACTGGTGTTTTCATTGATATTTTATTCAGTAAATCGTGAAAACTCAGGTTAGTTGAACGGACGGAATCATTACCATGGCGATATTTTCGGTAGCATAATGTTTTCGCCTAGGAGTATATATGTTATAGGCAATGTGTATAATCCGGCATTGTATAGAATGCCTAAAACGTTCAGGCAATGTGTATAATACGATTAATTTCATACATTGCCTAGGTATTGTATACAATGCCCGAAGCGCGTCAGGCAATGTGTATAATGGACGGGTTGTTGTAAATTCGTCTCTTCAAAATGATATTTCATGTGCGAAAATTCGTCTCACCTTGATAAATAAGTACTGTTAGCAAAAAAAATTTGAAAAATGGATATTACTGCTGAAAGAAAAATTGTTCATTCCGACTTGGATAGATTAGGTTAGAAGGCTAATGCGGGAGCGGAGCGGAGCGGAGCTCCAGCATTAGCCTTCGTGGTTATTTTTTTTTTAACCATGCAGAACTATAGGCCACGGTAAGAACTCTCTTTCCATCAGGTTAGTTGGCTGACCAGCACAGGGATGATGGTAAGAGAGTGGTTGCCGTGGCTTATAGAAATTCTGTATGGTAATAAAAAAAAATAACCACGAAGGCTAATGCGGGAGCTCCGCAGCCTTCTAACCTAATCTATCCAAGTCGGAATGTGCAGCTTTTCTTTCACTACTATGTGAGAAACATTCTACGCAAAAAACACGTAGGTACTTAGGCATACCTACCAATAGAACACAATACATGTCTTATCAGCACTGTCTACTGGTGGAAGTTGAAATTAGGATTAGCTCTCAAAAGATTAGTATCTATCTAACTAAATCATAAAGAAGAAAAATATAAGTATTACATACATTGCCTATGCTTCGACCGGCATTCTATACAATGCCTAGGTATTCTATACATTACCTAGGCAAAGTATAAAATAGTTTAAAAATTGAATTTCATTTCATACATTGCCTGAACGACCCCGGCATTCTATACATTGCCTAGGTATTGTATAGAATGCCTGCATTATACACATTGCCTATAACATATACATATTATGTGTTTTATTGGAACGACGACATGATGACATCCTAACCCCGAAGGAAAGCCTGAGCCAGAGCGTTGTATACATATGTGTCCATAATGGGCTTGGACTAACATCTGCCATTGAAATTTCAGTCAAAACCGACATTGCCTAGGATTTTTGTTGTACTACAAGGCTACATTAAAGGCTGGTATTTTAATACTACAAACATACAGTTAAATCTTATTTATTTGTATATAAGTTTGAATGAATGATAAAACATTACAATACAGTTACTTTCGAGGTCATAGAAGGGCTCAGCGCTTTATGTACGCTAGTATTCAACGTAGCTAAAGAAACGAGGTGGAGGGTGGGTGTTGGGCTAAGAGTGGGAAGTGGGAAGAGTCGCGAGGCGGCGAGCGGCCAAGACCTTCAGTTAACGGTGCTATTGACCTGCGAATGGATTTTGTAACGTCATGTGTACGTAATCGGGTGTTAACGAGTTCTATATAACGTTTTTGGCGTGTACTCGCTCGAGTGGACAATAAACTCGATTACCCATAATAGGGTGTGACACCACACTCGACACGTGTTCGTACCTACACGTTGGCCAGTTCTCGGTCACCGCATATTGTTTTAAATTGCTCTATCCTGGTCACCGTAATGTACTGGCATGTGCTAGGCAAATTCACTTCCCTCGTTGTACTTTTAGGCTGTGTGTGTGTGTGTGTGTGTGTGAAAATTACGTAATTTTTTGAATTATTCATTTAAAAAATATTAGGTACCGATTCTGAACCCATTCACCTGAATTCGTTGGCCAGCGTATTGTAGAACAGAATAATGAATCTATGGCATTTGACGTATATGACACGTATTTTGACGTTTATGACATACGTTGACGGCATTCATATACGTCAAATCCCATACATTCAACATTATATTCTACAATACGCCATCCATCGAATTGCCACTTGTCTGCTTGAGTAGAATCTGAGCAAAACCGGAGATAGGACCAAAGGCGCGATAACCGACATCCACCCGGCGGGCAACTGCTAGTTTGTGCACAAAGACAATGTAGCTGTGGAGCAGGACAATGGTGCAAATTCGGTGGCAGCGTTCCTTCCGGCAATGCGCACAAGGTCTGGGTTGGTCGGGTCGACGGCCTGCGCCTCCCCCCGCACCCCCGCCGCCAGCTGTCTCCGCCCGGTTATATTTAGACCGGATGGCGGAGCTCTCACTGAAACAGTTTCTCCCCTCTGTTTGCGTAACACACCACGTTGTTTGACAAAGTGACTCTGACTCCTTTAATGCAAGACAATGATAGCCTGCACATCCGGGTCGACCGTTCGCCATTCGACCTTATCTGCCCTCCTCAAGCTTAGTGGAAAAGAGGCTATGTGACATTTGGTCGAGTAGAAACTAACATCAATACCTACAATTTTTATCCGGTAAAAGTTTAAAAAAAGTTCTCTGATAGGTAAATAGAAAACGACTAGAATCGATTTAGAAACATTCCCCCGTTTTTAGCCTCTAAACTCGACTTGCTTTTGTCACATAGCCGCTATATAGCTTGAGGTCGGCAGTGAGGCTTCGTTTGAATTATTATTAAGCGAAATTGAATCTGATTGTTATATCAGCACGCTATTCTTCTGCAGTGAATAGAAATTGACGAAGTCGCACACTACTAAATCTGGAATTCTCAATTAGTTCTCGGATTTCATGGCATATTACCACGTATTATATGGTCGCGGACTTAAATGTTGCCAAGATAGTAAATCAAATGGGCGATCAATCCCAAAAAGGGCAATGTACCGTTATGCGACTAATGCAGAGAGATGCAAACGACTGTTGTGTCGTGGACGGTGCACAGTTAGGCATACAGAAACACATGCATGAGCATGACATGTCTGTTCAATTCTCGCCGCGAACTCGCGACTAGCGACTACATTACAAAAAGCAAACATGTATTACTTGACATTAATGTGTATGTTAATTTTGCCGCTCAAGCGACGAGTCGGCCTATGCGACACTTGAAAAGAAAATCAAAAGAAGACAAATCAAACATTGCTTAGCAAACATTTCAAACAAACTACGGATAAGCTTCAGTTTTGAAATACTTTTTAAGCCACGTGTTTCATTTCATATCGAGGCCTGATTCATTAAAGCCACGTTTTGAAAACGTGTTTGAGAATATAAACTTACCTACCTAATAATACCTATATCTTTGGGATTCAATCAGTATGATATTTCAAAACAAAAACTACGGTCTACGTTTTCGTCAGGTTATAAACTTTCAAATCATTTACACATAGATGCCGTTTTCAATTAGATTATGATTATGAAATTGTGATTTTATTAGTTTTTAAAACGTAAAATGTCTAAATCTGGCCCTAAGCACAGATTACTAAATAGTTACTACGGCTACGTAACCCTAAGTAGGCGTATGGTTGAGTGTTGCTATCACTGGATTTAATATTCCGTATATCTACGATCTACCCACTCACCGTTTGTTTTTTTCACCTCTAATAGCTATCAAAAGAAGTACATATATAAATAATATGTGGAATGGCTGCAAGGGCTATTAAAATAGTCTAATGAGTCATTTCTTTGTACAGTAATTTCACGCTATCTGAGGTTTTGCGTCGACAGACATTTTGTTCATACCAATTTGCACAGTATATAGTGTTAGGTACACTGTGTACCTACTGTGCAAATTTATAGTAGGTACCTATCTATAGTAATACATATACCAACACGACAAGTACACAAATAAATAAAATTGAAGAAAATGAAAAATGTAATAAAAGAAACCCTGGTGTTGCATACGTCCATAGGCCACGGTAACCACTTTCCATCAGGTGGGCCGTGTGCTTGTCTGCCACCTAAGTGGTATAAAAAATAAAAAAATTGAATTGATTGAATTTATTGATTGCATATGAATTTTCATTTTTTTCTGTCATTTTGTTCCGCGTCATCTTCGAAGAGTCCGAAGTGGCTGGGCTAATCTTGACGGTATTTTTACGACAGATAGTTAAGACTCTTCTCTCTCTTCTTAAGGCGCCATACAATTTTTTATTCATTTTAGAAACAACTCGCGAAAAAACAATATTAAAACAACGAACGAATAGACAGACGACGAAGTCGCAGGCGCAGCTAGTTAATCATAATAATTACTGTGTAAAGCAAATATCAATCTATATGGTGATATTTAGTTTATTATTATCGTCGATATCGTGAAGTAAATAAACCCAGTGAAGCAATATGTAATAAGAATAACTCTTGTACATTTACGTGTAGAGTATTATGTTGACATCATTGCCTTATAATGTCCATTGTTTACCATGACGAGCGGTAATATAATTATATGAGAGTCTCGCCTAGTAGCACTATAATTGTATAGCTATGACTAAACGTCTTATTGGACTAAGATTCATGCTTTCTTAGTCATCTGTACTCTTAATGTCATATCGATTAAATTCGCACTGAACAATCTGAGTGCTCAACGTTTAGTGGTTCAATACGGGCCCCGCCAAGACCTTCGGGGGCCCAAACCAATGTTACCTACTAGCTAGTGCATCTGATGGATTGTAACGTACCTATAGCAGTATGACTATACGAGGCTCTGATGGAAGCTATCGTTTCGGGGTTGGAGGGGTCTGACGGCTATCGTTCTCGTAAAAGTCGAACTGCCCTTCTAGACAAGTGGCAATTCGTTACTCGGCGTATAATGGAATAGAATGACAAATGTATAGGATTTGACGTTTTTGACATTCGTTAACGCCTGTCATATACGTCAAATCACATACATTTGGCATTCTATTCCATCATACGCCGAGCAACGAATTGCCACTTGTCTAGAGGGGCAGGACAACAAACTTCAGTGCCGAACGAATCAACAGTATCTATCGCAGGCATTGGATGCGACCGGTATTGACACTGATCATAATGATGATGAGCAATATTCTTTTACTAGACCTATCTATCCAAATGTCAAATCATTTACATTTACTTGCTATACTTACCCATTTCGGTTTCAGAACATTTACATTATTTATCCATAGAGCTGTAGATAGGATAGGATAGACAGCCTCCGTGGCGTAGCGGTAGTGAACACGGCCGCTACGCAGGAGGCGCGGGTTCGATCCCCGCTCAGTGCAAATATTTGTGTGCATTAAATATGGGTATTTGCATTGGTCTGGTCATGCCTCGGAGAGCACGTTAAGCCGTCGGTCCCGGTTGCCATAAGAACATCTATGGCAGTCGTTACGGGTAGTTGGTGCCCTAAAAAGTTCAAAAACAACGGTCTAGCTGCAAAGCTTCGATATCGCCTAATGTTAACATTGGGTCGTGGAGGTCAGATGGCAATCGCTTCACGGAAAATATCAAGGTCTAGCCAAATCTGTAGCTATGACTGGTAAAAGCGTACCCCAGACTCCGAGCTGAAAGCTTCGGATGCGACTGGGAATTAACGCTAGGAGGAAGAGGAAGAGAGCTGTAGATAGGTAGGTACTGAGGCATGGCACCGTTACAAAATTGAATTATAAACCAATGCTCTAGTAATGACATTGCACCACACGTTGTGCGCCGATCTCAGCAGCTACAATCTACAACGTAGCGTAGGTACAAATAATTACCTCCTCTATTGAAGTACGATTTTCTCCGTAACCGTTGGGTTAACCAACCGATGACCGATAAGCGATAACAATACAATAATTTAACCGTGCGTGTGATACCTACTTAGTTTAAAATAACTAAAATCAAGCGTTAACGGTCACTTGAACTAATAAGAAAACAAAAATGAATAATGTACACGTAGTTACAAGAAACTAAATAACATGCTTTAATGGAAACCTTAATAAGTTTTTTTTTTTAATTTATTTATTACGCACACAAATTTTACAAGCATTAGTCTTGGACTTTAGTATTATGTTATCTGTGGTCTTGGTCCTGCAAAACTGTTTACACAGTTTGACTGCGGGATCGGGTGAGTCTCTAAATACATTAAAGAACTAATTATTATCTACCTTAAATACTTACTAGCTTACAATAAGTAGAAAGTAGGTACTGTTTGATCTTTTTTTTAAATATATTTTTGTCTGGTTCCCGTCTTATGTCCTCCGGCAAACTGTTCAGTAAGTACGGTATACGTTTTTTTAACGTTCTGTCTCCAAAATAATTATGTACTCTTGGTACTTCAAATTTTCCCGAAGACATAGAAGATTCTATCTATCACACCGACTGCTATCAGATTTTTTGGGTAGCTAAAACTGAAGTTATAGTTTAAGCATTCGGTAACTACACACAGCTTAACTACGGATCCTGGACAAGGTGACGCTGATGAGCTTAACTACTCTATAAAGATATCAAACTGTCAGTTCGACCTACGATAGAGTGAACCATTAACATAAATATTTACACGAAGAGAAGGAACTGAAACTAGTTTAAGTCGGTACCTACTAATATTCCACAGTAGCAAAGTCGGCAACACAATGTAACGATAGACAGATTCTTAGGATAGTTATTGGGAAACAAAGCTTGTTATTTTTACGAGCTTCTATTTACTTAAGATTCGAATTACCTGCACATATACTTATTAGAAATGTTTTGCGTAATTTAATCTAAGTCTAAGTTGGTACAGTAATTCGTAGAAATTAGCGGCTGCTAATATGGTAGGGTTTGCTACGTGACAAGCTCAAATGTACCAACCTAGCGAATATCAAATTGCAATAGCAGAATAGCGAAACCGGTTACGGCACGTCAATTTATCAAAACGTTTGATTAGTCCCCATGGAATATTATATCATGTCATGACTCATTGGATTTCCCCCCTTTGACGGGAGGCTTTCAGAGAGAGGTTGTAGACCGACGGGCTACGGGCAGTGGAGCCCAACCCACAATTTGTTGCACTCTAATAAGCTTGTGTTAATGCACGATTAACTGACAGTATTAAAAACAGATCGTGAACACACGTGATTAAAGACTCTGGTGACTGTATTTTAGGATAATAATTTTATTAGATATAGGAAGTATATCGAGGTCTAGTCAAATACAGATTTGACTAGACCTCGATATACTCCGATGGGGTCCGCTTTTACCAGTCATAGCTACAGAGCTATGACTGGTAAAAGCGGACCCCAGACTCCGAGCTGAAAGCTTCGGATGCGACTGGGAATTAACGCTAGGAGGAAGAAGGAAGTATACCTAGTATGTACCCGGCTTTTAATTTTGTACACCTATGCTACGGTTGTCGGCGCTATCAGGGATAAGAGGGAGAGTTCGGCTAACTTCGGCTTTCTTCGGTATTGTAGAGCGAAAAGTCAAGTACGATATCACCGTATTTTACTGTGACTGTACATTATCTGTGTGTGTCATCTAGTCAGAATTGTTCAGACTACTAGGTGGTTAGTATTAACCGAATAAATAAGGTTTTACACATACCTACATAAGTTATTTTATGTTGTACGTATGTACAGTAACACCGCTTTCCCAATGGAATAGACTGAAAATTGGTGCAAAGTTGGTGAAAAAGTGTATTGTACGGGCCGTCATCAAGATCACTGGCATACTAGTACACATCAGCTGACTGAATTGGAGGGCTAAACCGCAGTCGCTGCCGTAAAAGCCAATCAATTTTGCATAGGAGTAGGAGAGTGAACCCCGGGATCCAAAATATGGACGCAACCGGTATTGGAGCTAGGTGATAAATAGTTATATTAAAATCATTAAAAACTTACCCGCTACTGTTAGATGATTTTATCGAAGCTGCATACTTATACGGTGGCCCTGCAAAAGAAACAAAAAAGGAAATTATGACCAAATAAAGGTACAAAGCCTATCACTTTTTAACGCTTGGCGCGTCGCGTAGTTCGGTAAAAATAGTGTTAAGGCCCCGAATCAGATTAGCATCGAAAAATCAGTATTTACGAAACCGTTTTTCTTTTTAACTATAAAATCTACAGATCTGGAATTTACATGCCTGCATACTGCAGGATATACAGAGTAACTTCTCCTTTTCATAAATTAAATAAAAAAGGAGGAAATAGTTGAAAAGAAGCTCTGAACATCACTCTACTCTTTCTTATGAAACCAAATATTTTCTACAATATGTATCCAATTAATCTAAAATTACACATGTATGTTAAATAAATGTATTAGCATGACGTGACCTTCTTAGTTTGTAATCGTCCCCTATAAAATTATGTTTTAAAATTAGTTTTACTGATTTTTACGGCTGAAAAACGAGCGAATGACCTTGAGCATTTGTATGGTCAAAGTCATTCGCGTATGTAATCACCTTAAGTCGAACTAAGCAGGCATGTGCCTACCGGACCGTGCGTCTCTACATGGCAAGACAAGTGTGGATTGCCATCACGGGAAGCTGCACACACATCCCAAGCGTCTGACCAGTTTTTTCTGGTGCAGGAACTCTCAAGGCAGACAGAAGAATCACAAATATTGTAATTTATATGGTATGTTGTCTTATTTATGAGAGGGTTCCACTATGAGAGGTAGAAAATGTTTATAAAATAATGTTAGGCTGTATACGAATGGGATGTTACTTGTCTAAACTGAAGAAAACATCTAAGATATAAAAATTCAGTTATGCAACTGAAAGTTCGCCGAAAGCTTAAAAGCTTAAAAGAAAGACGCCTCTAAGAATGCAATTAAGTTAGTAGGATAATAGGCAACATAATTTGACGAGTGCCATGGAAACCATCGAAGAAGTACTACAATACATAACTGGGAACAACAGTATAGACCCCCCATACCCGGGGGCGAGTTGGGGACTCCGTGGTCCCCACACCGGAAGAGGGCTCGAGAGATATGGCCCTGGGTCGGCCGGGATGCGAGGGATATGGCTATGACAATCTCACCTCCGGCAACTGACGGCCTACAGAAGGCGTGCGTTTTAGTCGGTTCGAGTCCGACATAACCTCCTTCTCCGACCCCGGCGGGGGAGGTATCCGTGGGGATTTTTCGCACGATAAAAAAAAAGGGAACAACAGTATAGACGATAATGATGATTCTCTAACGAACATTAATTATCCTTTTAGGGGGAAGTTTCCAAGAATCCTTCCTTATTGGACGGACTTAAGAAACCTGCCAAAGTCGAGTTCGTAAGTTCGTAGTCCCAGCTGAGTCAGTCGAAAAAAGTAATTATGTTATGGAATGACTATGAATACACTATAACCATTTAATTTGTAACTAACCTGAAGCCTTTGTTTCAAAGGAAAGCATGCACCAGCTTGCAAGTGAGATTGACTTGACCCTAAAGGTGTTGGTGAGACCCACGGATATCTGTGGTGAGGCCCCATACACCAAAAGTATAGTTCGGGACATACATATTTTGGGCCCAAGAATGTGCTCTAAAAACGCGCAGTACACGTTTCTTGGGTAACTTTCGAATATAGCACGGGGTGCTACTGCGGTGGACGAACTCAAATTCACCAGACTAATGCCCGTTTTCAGCAACGTCCCCTAATTTTTAGGGGCCATCTAAGGAAAGTTAGGTAACCCTTAGTAACATTTCGTTTTCACCAAACCTTAGGGGATACCTAACTGCTTTGGTGTCACTTAAAATTTAGGGGCCACCTAACTAACCCCTAACAAGGTGACAGAATAACTTTGCGCATATTTACGCACGTTTTCGTAGGTATATATTTCTAACTAACTATTACAATCAATTTAATAATATTTTGCAAAAAAAATATTATTTTGAAAACACTTACGGTTTTCGCCAGCACTACAAAATAGGAGACCCTTTCTTAGGTGTCACTTAGGGTGGTGAAAACGAATTTAGGTAAGTAATATATTTAGGGACTGCCTACGTTAGGGGGCTCTTAGTTAGGAGATGATTTAAGAATAGTTGGTGAAAACGGGCAATAGATTATTAAGAAACAATCCGTGCGCGCCAGGGCCTCATTTATTTCGCGATTCAGGTCCAAGATACGTGACCCGAGGTATAGCAGTTGGTTATACGCATTTATAATTATATTACTGACGCTCTCTGATTCTGTGTTCGTAGAGTGGTTCCGGAAACGGCATTTTGCCGACTTGTATCGATCGAACAACGCTCGTACCTACCCGCAATGTACCGTGTGATTGTTTTTGCCGTGAATGTCTGAGTTGATGGCGTTTATTTACACAGGTATACCTTTTTAGGATGGATATCTAATTATCTATCTAATTAAACCTTTATAGCGTAGTGGTGGACAGCCTCCGTGGCGTAGCGGTAGTGAACGCGGCCGCTACGCAGGAGGCGCGGGTTCGATCCCCGCTCAGTGCAAATATTTGTGTTCATAAAATATGGGTATTTGTATTGGTCTGGTCGTGCCTCGGAGAGCACGTTAAGCCGTCGGTCCCGGTTGCCACAAGAACATCTATGGCAGTCGTTACGGGTAGTTGGAGCCCTAAAAAGTCCAAAAACAACGGTCTAGCTGCAAAGCTTCGATATCTCCTAATGTTACCATTGGGTCGTGGAGGTCAGATGGCAATCGCTTCACGGAAAATATCGAGGTCTAGCCAAATCTGTAGCTATGACTGGTGAAGCGGACCCCAGACTCCGAGCTGAAAAGCTTCGGATGCGACTGGGAATTAACGCTAGGATGAAGAAGAAGCGTAGTGGTGGACCGTTCAAATGCCAAGTCAGACCTTGCTGTTCCAATTACCGATGAGTGTAAATATTTTTTTGAATGAATACGTAGATTGTAGGTATATAAACATTGGTTTGGGTGTTTCTATGTATAATATTTACGTATTTATAAAAAAAAATAGAAACTATTACGCAAAGTTAAGCTATGGTTACTTTGGGGCTAACATAGACTGTGTACTCTGTGTGGGCAGGCTAGATTTTACGTAGGTAACCACGGGACCACTAATGGACATGTGGACCACCTAGCCTAGCCTAGGTAAGATTGGTTCCTGTGCCTGGATCTTAGTGGGGTTTCATACCACAGTTTATACTCCCAACATTAGGTATAGGTATTTTGGGATATGCCTAATAATTGATAATAAAATATTCGTCTGATTAAATATAAAAATTCATACAAAAATGCTTGCATCCTGTGTTATTCCGTATCGTGTTCCAAACCTACGATAAAAGCGAGGTCGCTTACAAAACGGAAATGCCGGGCCTACACAACCTGCGCCCGCGCCAATATTCACAGCTAAATAAATTTACTACCTACTCGCCGTATGTACCTATTCACTATACTGCTTCTAAATCTTCTGTATAAATGCCTACCTACAAAAAATTATAAAAGTAACTCATTTTAGTAATGTTGTCTAACATTTAACTCTAACACAATAAACCACCCAACAAAATAAGACAAAGGAATATGACACCCGTATTCACAAACAATACTGTGAGGTCTCATAGTGTGCTCGAGCGCATAGGGCTGGTAAAATTAATTCACAAACATCACGGAGCAGTATCTAACGCAGTGCGTTCCCTCAACGAAGTATTACTTAAGTGTTGTCTATGAATAAAAAGGTTTGCCAAAACGAACGCACTGAGAATTTGTCGTTCTTTGCACAGTTTTGGTAGTACGCATAGCGAAGTATTGTTTGTGAATACGGGTGTTAATCTTTAGTAATGTCACAGTCACCAAATATGAACGAGAGCACCTACAATATAGTGTGTGATAGCCACACAATAGAGGGTATGTCAACTACCTATGTCTTGGACGTTGGACACT
This sequence comes from Eilema depressum, assembly GCA_914767945.1. Taxonomy (NCBI): domain Eukaryota; kingdom Metazoa; phylum Arthropoda; class Insecta; order Lepidoptera; family Erebidae; genus Eilema; species Eilema depressum. Next base: position 42,820,821 of record OU612012.1, on the reverse strand, counting down.
GCAAGTATTTCGGTAGAACCCACAACATATTAAAACTCAGACTATTGTAGTTACGTATAAATGGAGAGGCACTTGACCTACATAATTATTCAGACTAAAAAGTTAAAAATACGTGAGGATTTTGTCAATGCTTCTTAATATTTCGAATTGCTTTTTTTGTAATTTAAATTCCGAACACCAATCGCATTCTCTAACGAAATAATTAAAGAAACTACCGAGATTTTTGAACTGTTCTTTTTTTTTTAACTTTAACGTTGTTAAATAACTGAACTTCGAATAATCTACACGAAAGAATTTGTTGATTCCTATAAAAATTCATGTTAAAATGTTTGTCGAAGAAAAAACAATTGAGAATTTTTTTAAATATATTCTATTGTTATTTAACATAAAGCCAATCGATATGACGTCAACTATAGCGATTCCGAGTAGTCGTAGGTAGGGATTTAGAATCTGTTTATTACTATTCTACTGAGCGTATTCCATTGATCTATAATGTGTACCATCCACTTATAGTACTTGTATTAGATCCTAATAATATAGCTAAATATACTGATCGCACTACAGTTTCCCCAGGTAGACGAACATTCATCGGACGTAACTTATATTATTATATAAGTTAAGATTTTATCTGGAGACTATCAGTACAATCAAGCCTCGCCTGTAGCACATCTCCGCCGCGAAACCGCGTATAGCGGAACCGCGGTCGTTTCGCCATGTTCTGTCAGTTGTACGAGGAGCGAAACTCTAGCGAAACGGCATGTTCTAATGCATAGATTTACCTATCTTCTATCTCTTTCGCCGCGCAAGTTTCGCCTATGCCGTTCACACCTCCGCGCTTCGTCCGCTATTTTGTCAGTGTTGTCACGTGACAATTTTACGTAACACGTAAATTGCAGGGCCGCATTAGGGGTCTTTTAAATTCCAAATGAATCAAGATCAGTAAAAAAGTTTTACTTTGATTATTTTTTCGCCGTCTACAGTTTTTTGTACAGGATGGTATTATCTACATCTAGGTACACTAATATTCTAAAGAGGAAAGTCCTTTTCTTGTTTTTTTTTTGTTTGTTGTTGACTGATTTCAATAATGGGAGTAACATAGGCTAGCAAATAAAGACCCGCGACGGCATGCATTTTTAGTGGGTCAGAGTTCAGTTCAGTTCGACAATCACTCCTGACCATATCCGAGGGAACTTTAGCACGAAAAAAAAGTGGGAACGGAATCCGAATTCCACGCGGGCGGAGCCGCGGGCAACTGCTAGTATTATACATAGCTGCTGCCCACGGCTCCACACACGTCGAATTCTGATCACGCTCCTACTTTTTTTCGGTAGTCCCTTCAAATACCACTCCGGTCGGCCATCGCACCTACTCAAAACCGCACGCCTCCTATTGCGCACTCCCCGACTGATTCTAGGCCATAATTTAAGAGCCCTCAGGTGTGAAAAGCACGGTGTCCTCATTGCACTCCGAAAAGGAAGGATATGAATGTCACACCACTTCACCAGCGGGGTGAAGCGGTGACAGGTGGCTGAATCTGAACTCTCGGTCTGCACTCGGCGACCAGTCCACCAATAATGTCAAATGTGTTATGCCTAATGAATTTCGGAGTATCAAGTTTCTGCCAGATGGAGGGAACCTCTCCACAGGGCCACATCCGTCGTACATCTTCTTTTCTCTTTATTATATTTGTATACATATTATTATTTATAACTTACTGATTAGACGTTTAGTAAAAATTAATTAATTTGACTTGACAGCCAAATACCGCCATATACGGCCCGCCTATCTCGCACTCCCCGACTGATTCTAGGCCATAATTTAAGAGCCCTCAGGTGTGAAAAGCACGGTGTCCCCATTGTACTCCGGAAAGGAAGGATATGAATGTCACACCACTTCACCAGCGGGTTGAAGCGGTGACAGGTGGCTGAATCTGAACCCTCGGTCTGCACTCGGCGACCAGTCCAGCAATAACGTCAAATGTGTCCTTTGCACGACTTATATGTCCAATTATGAAAAATGACAATCACTCTTTAATTGTCCAACCATAGAAATTGTCCAATCATAATATAAATAATAATTGGTCAATATAATTAATAATTAATATAATTATTAATCATCGATTATATTTGTATACATATTTATAACTTACTGTTACGTTTAGTAAAAAGTATTTAATTTGACTTGACAGCCAAATACCCTATACGGCCCTGGATTTTGACAGGCGACGACGATTCGAAATCTACACACGGTTGCGAAGGATCGCGCATGCGAAATCACGTTGTCATTTTAAACGGAGCAATCAGAAGTCAGAAAGTTGTCAAATTTTGGTGTCAATTCATGGTAAAGCTACTGAGCGTAACTACGTTTTTTTAAATGATGGGCGTGGAATATACCGAAAAGCTTCTCATAGAGATCAGAAATAGACCCGTTATTTATTTAATAAGCCATCCACATTATAAAAATAACGTGAAAAAATTGCAAGCATGGCTAGAAATTCAGAGAGAATTAAATGTGGAAGGTACGCTTTTTATTATAATAATAGACTTTCAATTGTATTAATATTATATTTATCTAAATGTAATGTTAACGTATAATGGTACCAAATATAAAACTAATTTATATATATTATATTTGTGCAAATTAGTGTCCCCATTGTCCATACAAAAAGTGAACATCTCCTTTCCCTATCACTCACCATAAAGTAACTAATAATTTAACTAGACAGCCAATTACCCAATTTCGGCCCTGTTGATTTTGAAAGTTCTTGACGCACGGTATCAAGTTCGCGCATGCGAAAAAGACGTTATCATGTTGAACGGAGCAATCAGAAGTCAGGTAGTTGGCGCATGCGTTCTACACGGACCAGTTAGATTCGGGTACGCGCTCCATATTAGATAACAAGTGTCAAGTTCCGCTCATATTTCGCTGCTCCAGCTACACTTGAACACAGCGAAACTCAACTAGCAGTTCCGCTGTCCGCCGCGAAACGGCGGAGATGTGCTACGGGCGTCAGTACCTAGGTGAGTTCAGGTACTTTTAAAAGGTTCGTAATATATTTCCAAGTATACTGTTGAGTGGTAAAAAACTACTTAGCCACATGAACTTCTGGTTACGTTACTTTAAATATACATAACATGACAGGTACTTTTTAAAGGCTGATTCTATTAATACTTTAGCGCTTTCCTGGAGTTAAACTACAGGAAAACACTAAAATAGTTCTGAAATGGGACAGCACAACCTATTTTTCAATAGAAAATTAAATAATTGTCACATTATTAAGGTGTAATAACCGTGAGATAATTTCATATCAGTAAGTAGGAACAAACGTGTTATCGTTCATTCACACTGACACCTCTTTACACGTTTCATATCGCACCTGATAATAATAATTTATTGGGGACACCTTTGCCAAATTATACTATACTAATTAATTATTGTATTCCGTTAAACAGGACCCAGATTTTCATTTATCTATTTACTTTAAAATAAAACTTCTGTCTCATTGCCATTTGTTTAGGTACTCTAGGGGGCCTGCTAATAGTGGTTCGGAAATAGGTCATTCTAGAGACAGAAGTTTTATTTTAAAGTAAGCCAGGTCTAAAACATTGATATGCCTAAAATTTTGTGATATATTATATAGGTATTATACTTTATTGCATACGTATGTAAGTATATAATTCTATGGCGGTCAAGCTGATGCAGAAATCGAAATATAGAAGTCGTTCACACCTTTAATTGCAATAATTTGCATCATAAGTGGTCGGAGCGTGCAATTTGGCAAAGGCAGCTGGCCAACGTACGCTCCCTTTTTTTTTTTGGAAAAACATTTAAAGATCTGCCGTCGTCGTCGGTACGTTTTATAAGGGAAAAACATTCCACAAATCATTGACATTTTTATGCAGTATCATTATTAAAATAAACAGTTCCAACCATTTGGAAATCTGTGCTAGTCTGCACTTTGAAATAATAAATAATGACAACGGAGGTAATATTGTTAATAATTAAGTATTTTAATAATATTATGTAATAGTAATAAGAGGAATCGCCTAGCACACCTGAAAGACATTTTATGCAACTGTGAAAAATCACCTATATTTTTGTGTAACCGATTAGCTTAACGTATTATCTTTTAGTAAAGGTGCTTCTAAACGGGCAATGTTTTACTGCAATTAGTGGCTGCAACACTGTGGCCCGGCAACATTTCAACTATTGCAAGCAATACCGGCCAGTATTGCAGTAATGCTCCGGAAATATAGCCAAACATATTTTGTGTTGCCACATATGGCCGATATTGCCGCAATGGGTTGCCGGACGATCGCTAGGCGGTCGATTTTCCTGCAATATTGCTCGGCCAGTTCTATTGTTGTTTCAGTCGCTCTCCTTGTTATGACACAGTCTATCCTTTTCTACGCGAATTGTTAAATAATTTACTATCAAGGCTTATTTCTAGACTTAAATTATCTAAAGTTTCACGCCTATTTAAGTAAGGTCGAATCCACAATCTCTTCTTTTTCTGTTTATTTTTTAATAAAACAATAAGTATAAGCTGCTGCAAGAAGTGTGATTTCGTCAGCCATTGTTGCCGGTTTGTGTAGCCCGTTTATGAATCTGCATCAAGAGCTATACTATTTCAGGCATATTTGCAACACATTGCCCAGCCATTGATTGTTCGGCCATTAGTTGCAATGAAATATTTTTGATATTGCCGGGCAATCAGTTGCCAATAGTGCAGCCACATATTGCAGAAAAACATGGCCCGTTTAGAAGGGCACTTAAGTATATTGTTATAAGCAAATCGATACTAATATTATAAATGCGAAAGTAACTCTGTCTGTCTGATACGCTTTTACGCTGTGAACCGATTTTGATAAAATTTGGTAGGTACATAGGTAGATTAGACCTTGGGAAAGGACATAGGGTATGTTTGGTCGCGATAACCGACATTTACTCGGGCAGAGCCGCGGGCAAAAGCTAGTACTTATATATTTCAAGGGAGTCAACAACAGTTATCATAAAGACAGCTAAAGATAGAACCATTAGACACTCATGGTATTTTGTAGGTACCTACTTATGTAAGTACCTACCTGAAAATTTATTGCCACATTTATTGCGTTACAGCCCTGAAGATCTTGATGGAATCTCATACATAAATGCCACGCCTCTGTGGCGTAGCGGTAGTGAACGCGGCTGCTACGCAGGAGGCGCGGGTTCGATCCCCGCTCAGTGCCAATATTTGTATGCATGAATATTAATATTTGCATTGGTCTGGGTGTTTCTATGTATAATATGTTGTATTTACAAAAAAAAAAGTATCTAAGTATGTATATCCGCATTCTAGATTCCATAACACAAGAGCTAATTAAGCTTACCATGGGTCTAGAAAGCGTTGTGTAGAATGTTGTGGAATATTTATTTATATTATTTATTTATTTATTTATTTATTTAAATGAGTGAGCAATTCCTTCATATCCAACACTTTCGCGGAAGAGATCATAAATTTTCAATTAGATTTAACTGTGACACTGACAGTCATAGGATGTTCACACTTCACAGCCTCGGTCGCACCTGCAACTCAAATAACTGCTAGTTGCATTTAATTACCCAAGAATTTTAGCAATATCTAGCTGACCCAGCGAACCTCGTACCTACCTATTGCCATATTTTCCGCCCGTGCGTTATTCAGATCCCGTTCCCGCTGCACCTTCCATTTATTTTCTTATTCAAACCTTGGCCACACAATAACGATGATAAAACAAAAAGAATTATCCAATATAGTGCAGTCATTGGGAAGTTATGCGCGTACCTACATACATTTGGGGGGTTTCATTTTTATTTGTATAGATTTTAATGTTAGGTTAATTTACTGTCATTAATTCATTATCCATACTAATATCATAAATGCGAAAGTAACTCTGTCTGTCTGTTACGCTTTTACGCCTAAAACCATTGAACCGATTTTGATGGGTACCGAGATAGAATGGTCGCGATAACCGACATCCAAGCAGTCGGAGCCGCGCGCAGCAGTTAGTCTATACTAATATTATAAAGAGGAAAGATTTGTTTGTTTGTTTGTTTTTTTGTTTGTAACGAATAGGCTCCGAAACTACTGGACCGATTTCAATAATTCTTTCACCTATAGAAAGCTACACTATCTGGGAGTAACATAGGCTATATAACATCACGCTACTACTAAAGGGAGCGGAGCAGTGAGCATAAATGTCAATAAATCGGGCAGATTTCCATACATTCTTTACTAATATTAGATTTGTATTTTTGTATTCGAGTAAACTCAAGAACTACTGAACCGATTTCAAAAATTCTTTTACCATTAGAAAGCTGCACTATCACTGACTAACATAGGCTATAATTAATTTTCAAAAAAATAGGGATCCTGGATAAAACTTCAATAATGTAACCCAAGGTGTAAAAAAAATGACCTAATAAATTCCTTACATCGCGTACGCTGCGAAAAATATTGAAGATAGAACAAAATAATGTACTGTAGAAATGTATAACTTAAAAAGGTCTACATAAAAGTCCGCGACAGCATATGTCTATCTAATAAGGGTAGCTCACAATAACCATTTTTATCTTTTACAAATTATAAAAAAAATATGTGTCATTTTCGAAGCTATTTTTAACAATATAGTGTTAAGCCTTATCTGACTAAATACGTTAGATACATTGTACATTTAATGTAGATCAAAATTGCCCTTTACACTGTATAATTATAATGAATATTTTAGAATCTATTGCAGTATGAAAGTAACGCGCGACGATATAAATTCAAGCCGAAATGCCGATCAAAGTCAGACCACGGAATCTATACCTTTATATTAATTCTTATCTAAATAAATCATTTGGTATTTAAGATTGTTTCAATACCTGTTGATTACTTTTTGAATTATTGAAATCGGACGTTCTATTCAAAAGATATTACGAAATTATAATGTCAATAAATCCGGTATTACCATACATTATTTGAAAACTAATTATTATTACGGGCATGGGCTAAAAGGGTGCAACCACGGGTGTTCGAAGTATTTCACGAGCGAAGACAGGGAAGGTCAGCTGAACACAAGATGCAACGGTAACAGGATCCGAATGCGGGATTGGAACCTCCATGTGATGCATCCTGGGTAACGGAGGCATCAACGCCCCTCACCCAGGGGAGGCGCTACCGCCTACGGCAAATACATACAGCAACGGGAGCAGCTCTATAGAGGGCTGCTCAAAGGCTTCCCACATGTCCCTCTGACTACGAGGAGGCCCAGTAGAGAGCAGGAAAGGGAAGGGCTGGTCACCGAGCGCGGACGTGAGGATTATAGGTCCGGCCTCCTGTCATCCCTTCACGCCCGTCTCCTCCCTTTCCGGAATTCGATGGGACATCGTGCTTCCCACTTCTGAGAGGGCCATCTTAAAATTGTAGATGGCCCAGGGCCAGCCGGGGGGTGCGGAAAATGCCCTAGGCAATTTTACACTCCAGCAACTGAAGACCCGCGACGGCATGCTGTTTAGTGGGTCCGAATTCCACATGGCACTCCTGATGGCTGACGGGGATGGTATCCGAGGCAATTTTAGCACGAAAGAAAAGTTTGTACGGAATCCGAATTCCACGCGGGCGGAGCCGCGGGCAACAGCTAGTATGTAATATGTTTATTATTTGGCCTTGATCAGAAACTACGGTACCCTAAAAAAGGTACACCAAGGAGGTTCCGAGTCTGAGGTTTTCATAAATTAAAAAAAAGTTACCGAGGACGGTAGTCATCATACTCACGCGTGCCATACGACGTTTTACAACACACTTGCGAATAAAATAATACTAAATAAACAATACTACAAATTAATTCGTTTTCCTATGTGCGCGCATCTAACAATGGCGGTCGGCCATATTTAAAAAAAAATTTGGTTTGAATTTTACTTTTTTTTACTGTTTTTGTACAGTCGTACAGACTGTACAAAAACAGTAAAAAAAAGTTAGAGAAAAAAAAGAGAAAAATTTGTGTGAAAATTTTGTTTAATATACAAGTATTACATACAAGTTGAAATTATTTATTTAAATACGAAAATGCATCAAATGAAAATACAATAGAAATATTAATTTATTCGTACTATTAAACACGTTCTTTTTTGTATCGAAACTTTTTTAAGAACATAGAAACTTAACCTATAAAATTTAAAAAAGAATCTATAACTCACTTGTGAATAATAGCAATGAAAAAGTCACGGTTTGATAATAGGTGTCATTCCGTGCCTATTTGCGGTGAAATAATAGCACTTTTATAAGCAGGTGTGTGTGTGTTGTAAATGTTATTATGAGAATACAATTTTTGACATATAATTTGATTTTGAGATTTTGACAGATCGACACAACACTGAATTTTCAACATCTTTTTATTAGAAGACTAACTATACTAAATTAAGTAAAAGTGTCAGCTAATACGAACGAGTGTGTGCACATTATACGGTTGGTCAAACAGAAAAGGGAAGCTCTTTTCAAATATAATTCACGTTATACGGGAAAAATATCGCTCAAGTGCTTGCTCATGGGTGAACACTGTTTACAAAGGACAAGATTCTCACGATATTAAATATTTCTAAGAAATGATAAACATGATAAGCCAGTGGTTCCAGTAATATACTTTGCCATATATTATTATGTTCTCAAATAAAGTACGAGTACTATATTTTCACGCTAATAAGTACCTACATAACTATATTTTTTCATACTAGACTAGTGTTTGCGCCATTTTTGAAAGCCGCAATGTTCCTGATATGACGTATCTATTAATAACACATCATTGCTTACACATTATGTTAGATACATCAATAATGTCTAGTTGTTCCAAGAATTATTACAGCAAATAATACTGATGCTATCATTGTTTTCATATTATGAACTAGAGCTATGGTATTGTTTTATTTCTTACGTATATCATCTCAACTTATGCTTAGAATAATGTAAACATGTAGCTGGTTTATCATACTTCTTGTAGTCAATGATCTCCTTTAATTTACTTGTCATTAATTTTGATGCGGGCTCAAAACCCGTATTCACAAACAATACTGTGAGGTATCATAGTGTGCTCGAGTGCATAGGGCTGGTAAAATCAATTCACAAACATCACGAAACAGTATCTAACGCAGTGTGTTCCCTCAACGAAGTATTCCTTAAGTGTTATCTATGAATAAAAAGGCTTGCCAAAACGAACGCACTGAGAATTTGTCGTTCTTGGTACCTACGCATAGCGAAGTATTGTTTGTGAATACAGGTGTTAGGTCCAAGATACGTGTCCGGAGGTTATACTGAGAATACGGTTTGGTTTACATTTAGATCTTATATTAAAAAGAGGTATACACCGACACGGTACCTGCGCTTAGGAATGTCCTCCGTACAAGATTAGAAGAATTCTCGTTCTTCTTACTTCGAAAATTACGGATTTCTGTGCAAACTTTGGTCCCTCATTTTACTCCTTTAGGGATTTACGCTGGCCTTTGACTTTATTGACTTTTGTTCAGCGATTTAGTGTGTTGGTGAATCAGTCAGTCGATTTGTTTTTTTTTTTGCGTCAGTACAGTTTTACGCACATTACTGAAAATTGGCAGCGTGATTCTACTGATTACTGATTAGTAATTTATCAAGAAACTGTAAATTAGATATGTCTGGAACTAAACAAAATGCGTCAGATACGTAGATATATTTATTTTTAGAGATGGTATTATGCCATTTGAGCCAATATATTTGAGCCAATACTTTCGGGTCCCAGTCTGACATTGATTTCAAAATAATCGTTATGGTAGTACAAAATTTTCATAGCGCGCTTTACAATATATCCCACAATAAATGGTAATGTAATGTTTACTGGTATATTTGACTATGAATAAAAAATCTACGTCTTTCGGATTTCGTGTTTGGCATATCGGTGCTGAGCGATATTAAAAAATAAAATATTTCTTCTATAGTTTACAATTAAAGTGGCCATACGCTTATTTCATGTGTGTCTCCTGCCCCTCTAGACAAGTGGCAATTCGTCAGCCGGCGTTTTGTAGAATCGATTGCCAAATGTATGGGATTTGACGTATATGACAGGCGTCAACGAATGTCAAAAACGTCAAATCCTATACATTGTCCTAGTTACCTAGTCATTCTATTCCATCAAACGCCGAGCAACGAATTGCCACTTGTCTAGGGGGGCTGTACTGTATACAAAATATGGAAATACTGTGACGGGAAAACTGTGACCGTGCGGGAAAATGAATGATTTCGAGTTGTGATACTTGTGACCCTACAATAGTGCCTCAACTCCACTGAACAATATGTATAAGTATGTCTCGTACAGTAATTACCAACATGGCGTGCAGATGAACCTCCCAGTTTATAATTAAAGTGGTCATACGATTATTTCATGTGTGTCGTCCTTGTACCAAATAATAGCTCGGTGCTGATTCAATTGAGAGCGGGTGTCCGCAATTATTAACATAAAGTAAAAACTGATGTCGCCACTTTATTGTGCCTATTGCGTACAACGCGACTCGCGAGGCGCCACGGTGCGCGTCCTCTTGGCCCTTTTTTAATGGCATTTTGTATAGCAGATTTATAAATAAACACTAACGACTCGGGTACTGAAATAGTCGTTAAAAATATTGCAACTATTAGAAATGTCTACATGGTACGATAGATCATTATTTTTGACCAGTGTAAGTAGGTACGTGCTTACAAGCTATGAGTTTAGTAACAATATAAATGTAAATCAATGCTTATATTTACAAGTATATAATTGCGCTAACATTGAACGGATCGTAATTAAACAAAACAATGAGGTAGCCTAGGCCGTGTCCTGGTGAAATAGTCGTGAGTGAAAGTAGGTACCTACCTAGCTGCTGTCCGAGTTCACAATAGCCGATGTCTTGACTATTTACTTCTATGTTGACTAGACTGGGTACAAGTCGTGCGAGGAACAAAAAAATTGATTTCGATTAGGACCACTAACTTTTTGTATCTGTGCTGTCATACAGGTGACATTACAAAAAGGCGCGCTATCATAAAGAACTTCGCCCCGTTCCAAATTCGAAATTCATGCCGGTTTCTGCCGCTGCGTGTTTTTGGCGTCCAAAAGTTTTTTTTTAGAGACAAATCAATTTCAAAAACATATAACTTTGTTTCCGCCTTTCAAACAAGTTGGGACATATGTGACAGTATTATAATAGATCGAATTACATATTTGTACTAGTCTAGGCACGTTTTGAGCGATTGTTAGTCGCCGAAACCGCCGGAAGGATGTCCCAGGAGCGGTGAGCGCGTGCGCAGCATACGACACGTTTCATTAATAACATTAGTTTGCAGTTAAATGCGGCCACGCTTTCCGCTCCCTGCCACTGCATATCTAAATTTATATACTTCTCAAATAAAATAACAGGATTATATTACATTAGGAAACAGTAAAGGTAAAAACTATTCAAGGCCTCTACGAAATATATTTCGACCTCATAGTACAGAAACTACACAGAATCGATAAAATTTCATAAACTAAGAAGACTGTTGTGCGCCTTAAAAACGTATTCATTGATTGATAAGGAACCAAATGGTTTTAACATTGTAGCTAACACAGTAGATGTCGAGGCCGTGAATTAGTTTTATGAAGCCAATAAGGTCGCTAGTCTTAAGCGTTGTACAGAAGTACAAACTTAAGTAAATAATGACATAGTCACATATACGCGGAAGTGAAATACACAGAAGTGAGATAAAAAAAACAGTATGTACCACTGTTATATCGGTAAGTCCATACATATTGAACGTTACATTGTTATCATAATATCAATGTTTTCATCTGAATCGTCATAAAGCTTCCTTTAAAGGAAATCGAGGTCGTGCGAAATGAAAGAGTTGGTTCAATATTTGGAGTGGACATGTGACAGATTTTGTGGATAACATGGATAACGTCACCACAAGCTGCTGTATGCAGGGCACTTCAATGGTAAGCTGAAGGTGAAGTTTCAGGAATGAGGCCCCCTTTGCAGATAGAGATCCGATTCTCAGGATATCATAGCTCTCAGTTTGCCGAACTCATCAGATGCTCTTTCATGCCTAGCGTAAAGGACCCAATATTTCGAGGAAGAAGTAAGCTCGTGTGTTGGTAGTGTCGGTAATGGGTAAATACCTGCCAGTGTCCCTACGGTGCGGTAAAGAAAAAAGGTTCCGAACAGCTTCGTCCTGAATGAAGTTGGACGCACCGTATGAGGGTGACATCACAGCCCCTGCACGTGTTGTTTTTGATAGGAAATGAGAGGGTTTGTGTAGTTTGTGAGATATGTTCGTTCAAATAAAAAATCTTTTCAGTCAATTGCATTACGGCGAAGTTAAAAGTGTCTGATGTGAAGTAGAACATGCTGACACGTCGCATGACTCATCTAGTTTAAGCAAATACTGTGCTCTTTACAGCTAACGTCCAACCTAGTATGTACTTACTTGGTCACTCGTTGATTTGTTTCTCCATATTTCATTACAGGTATTTAAACTTTCATGGTCATTACTATTAGAACTATCGGGATATTTACCATGTATTGTTTGGAGTTTCCGATATTTCCGCGCTGTTGCAAGCAAGTTCTAATAGTAATCTCCATATTTCTTTTGCAAATACATATAATTTTAGAACCAACTCATATATCGGTAGTATGCATGGTACTCTAATAGCAGTTAAGTTATGTGTGTAGTATTTGTATTTCGTATAATATTAGATAATTGTGTTTGTAGCAACTTTTTGTTCTTCCTAAATATAATAACTAAGTATGTTCTTGAGTAGTAATTTTCTCGAAATTTGCATCTCAAGGTTGTCTCGCACAGATCGCATTTAGTGATAAGATTTTGTACTCTCCTCTCAATTTCTTTTGAGCCTCATCCGTCAATCACCTGGTGTACCAGCTTGCAGACGAGGTTGCTTTTGGCCTCATAGACTGAGGTGTTATAACGTGCCCACAGTGTGTGAAATGTTTGTTCTTTTTTGATTGTATAGGTAGCGATATTAGCATGAAGGGAACAGTGCAGCGATGCTTATCCTCTAATACAGGGACTTCAGACTCTATTTTGAGAAGCAATGACTTAACACCTCTAAATGTCTAGAAAAATTAAGTTTAAAACTAAAACCCGACTACTGCAAAATCACGCTCTAAAAAGTATTAAATAAGAAAATATCAAGAATAGCCGTGGTCGTATATTTTCCTAGAATGTATTGTTTTGTTAGAGTGGCATACGACCACGGCTATTGTTGATATTTTCTTATTTAATACTTTTTAGAGCGTGATTTTGCAGTAGTCGGGTTTTAGTTTTAAACTTAATTTTTATTTATATTATTTTGGGGCAAGCAACACCCAATAATTTATACATATTTGAAAATGTGCTAATTGAGCCCTTTAATTTGATACCAAACATGGTTTAATTATCTCAAGTTTATTTTTAATGCAGTACTTTATGACCGCTAGAGGGCGCCACATTAGATTTAGTGACACGTGATATAGCCTATAACCAGTGGACAATCAAGACGCTTCTAACGATACCTCAATTGTCCAATTCTAATAAGTAGTTGAAGAGCTATGAGGGAACAAACGAACATACATACATACATAGCCTGTCAAAATCATAACCCTCCTTTGGCTTCGCCGTAGTCGGGTAATAACACTATGAATATTGGGATATTGGCAAATTTTTGGTGACTATAAATGTGGAGCCCCACATCCCCTGGTTGAAATACCCCGCCAGTCAGTTCAAGGCTCCTCTTAATTACTGTTTCCAAACTAGGTGTCGCAATAACACTTCAACTCAAAACATTTTCTTCATAATTACAGTAGCAGTCAGGTAGGCCAAGCGATACCTACGGCTACGAACAATTCAGCCGATATCGCGGTAGTCAAGACAGTATTCAATTTCCATTCATGTTTGGTCATCTATAGACGTTACACAGTATCATTTACTGAATGCTGATTAGGATATTAGTGACGTTGTACGTTTATATGTCAGGCTAAAAACGTCTACACAGTTTACCATGGGACCTCCCGCATTGAGGCTTGAGGCACAAGATTATGTTCTTGCGCACGACTGCTCATTATTTATTTATGGAATATATTTTACTCTCTTCTAACGGATTTGAGCTGATAGATTTTAGGGAACACGTATGGATGATAAGGGAACGTTGTGGTAAACATCTTTTACCACAGCGTTCCCTTATTATCCATACGTGTTCTCTATAGAGACCGATATAGAGAAGAGATGCTTAAATGATTCGGATACACGGAAAAGATTGGCGAAACAAAATGAGGTTAGGGGGAAACTATCACCTGGTAAAGGTCGACCTAGGGGTACTTACATATTTTATGTCAATCAGCCCCTCTAGACAAGTGGCGTATGATGGAATAGAATGACAAATGTATAGGATTTGACGTTTTTCACATCCGTTGACGCCTGTCATATACGTCAAATCCCATACATTTGTCATTCTATTCCATCATACGCCGAGCAACGAATTGCCACTTGTCTAGGGGGGCAGATCGACGCCGTTCTAAGGAGGTCAAGAGCAAAATTGCAAGCATGCATGAAAAAAAAAATACAACAAAGTAGGGGTAGCCAATAGAGTGACCAGACCAGAGAAGTGGAAAGATGTTGTCTCTGCCTACCCTATAAAAAGGTGTGACTGAATGTATTTATTGAAATAAATAATTTTTTACCGGTTCCTATTGTAATTTTTTTGGCATGTTACACTGAACCCGACATTTCGTTGTCTTTTAAGCTATTGCATAGCTTCTATCGCGGGCCTAAAGCGTGGAGTCGGTCTCCACGCTTAAGAGGGGGTATAAAGCTAAATTGCCGATCGTAGATTTTGATTTTTATACCCGAAAGTAAGCCACAAATGAGCTGGGTTTTTTTAACAGTAAATACGTTATATGTGAAAGGGACTGGTCATGGTGAAAACATAAAATATTAATATTTTATCGATAGAATAAAATCACAAAGTTGTGCCTAATTTACTACTAAAATCAATTTATTTCCAATATTATGCATACAACTGAGTCAATATTTGAATACAAAGTGTAAAATTATATAACCAAGTGACTCAACATTCACTTTGAAAAAATTATGTGGATTTTACGAGTAATTAAAAAAAAACTAATTTGTCGCTTACGATGTTCTTATTCCGCGCTTAAAGCTCTCTTTGTATCGCACCTGACGCGAGGTGTCGGCCATCTGTTGTTTCATCAACTAGTCGGGCTCGCCCCGTTGAGACGGGAGGACTGTATTTCTGTTTTCCGTGTCAAGAAAGTTCATTGAAAATGAGCCAAATAAAAAAATATAAAAGAAACTCTCTAAAAGAGAACATAAGAAACTAAGAATTCAACTTATGGCTAATTTTCGAAGGTACGTATATATATATTATTTTACTTTCTTTAGTTTGTTACTAAATATCCACCGTTGCTAGGTAACTCTGGAGTAATGTCGGCTCGGGTATAGTATATGCAAATCAAATAGATGTTTTTGACCACTCGCGTGTTTATTGTGGGATCCCATTTTTTCTCATAATGGTTTTTGTCCTAATTTAAATTGTCATAACAAGTTAGGCATAATTTTCTTTGTCATAATAATAGTGTGCCATAATTGGTTTTTAGCATACTATGTTATTAAGCATAAATAAATCAGCATATAAGCATCAGCATCATAAGCATAAATAAATAAATCGATGGAAGAAATTCTGAAATAAACGTATATTATTATAAATATTGTATATCCTAATGTTTTTATTCATAACTTTGATATGCATAAAGTTGTAAAGCATATTGTTTATTTGTCTAATAGTTATTTGGCATAATGATCAAAAAGAAATAATAATTTCTTAACAGACAGTGATAGATTTATTGAGAAAGCCCCTGATTCCGACTTGGATAGATTAGGTTAGAAGACTAATGCGGGAGCGGAGCGGAGCGAAGCTCCCGCATTAGGCCTTCGTGGTTATTTTTTTTATAACCATGTAGAACTTTATTTAGTCAATATAATTTGTATGCTTAAAATAGTTATGGTTACGCGTCGTTATGCTTAAGTAAACTTATGCTTTGAGACAGTATGCTTATAAAATATTATGCTTATAGTAAATAGGATTAAAAAAATTATGATTAAAAAGTTATGGTAAATGAGTATTATGCGTATATAATGTTAGGACAAGTAACATTATGCAATGTTAAATTATGACATAAAATTGTAGGAATAAAAATAGAGAACCGTTTATTGTATGTAATGTTATTTTTATAGCACTAATATAATTATATATTGCGAAAGTATTTATACATTTTTCAATTTTATAAATTTTAATGCATTTCAGAGTTGCTTCAGCTCGTAATATCACACAAGCTGATGAATCCGATCCGATCGAATCGCGTAAAAGACTTTCATCAACTTTGTTAGTTTATTGCAATTGTTTTTTCTCACATTCAGAAAACATTTCAGTAAAATATGCAACTTAATATGAACATGTACAAGTAGAATGATATTATGATTTGAGATTAACATGGTCATTCACATTAGTACCAAATGTTCACAAACTCAAACAGCATGGTAAGTATCCAAAATTGACCACACGGAACGCGGAAGACCGCCCGTGGAAGGATAGCTCAGAGTAAGAGCGCTGGAACGCCAATGTCCGCGTCTCTGGCATTAAAGTCCCTTTTTTGTCAATTTAGCATTTATATCAAATTATCTACAAGTAGATTAAAATAGCAATGCAATGCTTATGTGATTGATTTGTCATTAATTTGCAATTATTTTTACAGATCTCCCATTAAACCTTTAGAGAAAGTTGAAGTTTTGAGAGAACTAGATCCAAATTATTGTGATGGAAATTTTGCACGAAAGCGGTATGAGCGGTACATTTTAGCCAGCCTTGATTCAATATGTCAGGGATCATTACTCTCAGGCAGCCCTAGCTTCTTATACGTACGTATAATGATAAAATAGGGCAACCATATATTATACACAATGTTCGTCAGTAATATTGAACCACATTTATGTATAATTGGCCAAAGACAGATAAAAAGAAAAAACCAAAGAAGCAATAGATTGCACGAGAGTAAACCACTATACGATTTAAAATAGTTTTCTGTTATTGAATTTCCACATAATTTCTATTTTATAATAAATTAAAAAGAGCTGTGCTTACTGCAAAGTTAAAGATTGTATTTTTTGTATGGTGTAATCAGCAAAACAGATGTATCCTGGGTCGTTCTATAAGGATTGATTATTTCCAGAAAATACTGTATGTTATAAAAGTATATTGCAGTATTTTAGAAAAAAAAAAGCTTTACCTGCATACTTATCTGTTTTGCTAACTGTACATGAAATAAAACTTCGCAAGTTTATTGCCAATCTTTTATATAAATTTTAACTTATATCCTTTTCGCTCGTCAGCGTTCATCTCGTTCCATTCCGTTTTCTACATATAACATAAAATTGTTTGTTTTTAAGAAGTATCTATAAGTCAGAGATGGTATCTGAAAAACAAAATAACCATAATAAATAATGTAAACCAAGTAATTCTCGCCCGAAGTCGATTATCTTTTCTCTTTGTAAATCGATTTGAGCAATCAGCATAATAAATGAATGCTTCAAAATTTCATTCAATTTTTTGGGCGGAGTCATCAAAAATCAATGTTTAAAAAATTTGTGAAATCATTCATCGGTTCCGATAGCTCGTATGAGTATCGGTAGATGGCTCCACCGTCACCCCAAAGACAGAAAGTATAGAGGAATTTGAGTCGGCTTCGTGCGGGCTTCGGTGGCTTAGCGGTCAGAGCATTCCCCCTGTAAGGGAAAGATCGCGGGTTCGAATCCACCCGAAGTCGATTTTTTTTTCTCATTGTAAATCTTCAAAAGGGGGTTGGGTAATGTTGGCGTCGTGTCGGAATTGAGCGGCCATCAATGAAATTGGTATAATATGAAAGTACAGTATAAAGTGATCAAAAGTTACTATGGACAAACTTCTCTAAACTATATCGGGACTTAGCTATACAGGATGGTATTTTTCAACTTTACTTAGATGGAAGTACTCTAAATACTGAAGATAGCGAATTCCACTGAAAAGAAACATTCCCTTATTTTTAAAAAGAATCAAAACTGCATTCATAGTTTTCTGAAAATGCCACACCCGGTAGTCGAACCGACTAAAATCTTCCTATAACCTTCTATTTCATAGATTTCCTTTTACTTAATTTACCAAGTTTGTTAGAGAGGTTTGAACCTTATGATCGACCCTATAGATTGATGTAATAAAAATACAGGGTGTTATTTTTTCGAATTGTAGTCGGTTCGATTATAAGGCGTGATAAACGAGTTTTCAGCATTCCTTAAATGCAGTTCTGTTTCTTTTTTAAAAACATACTAAACTGTATGCAAAGTTTTCTGAAAATGCCACACCCGGTAGTCGAACCGACTAAAATCTTCCTAAATCTTCTTAAATCTTCTATTTCATGGATTTCCTTTTATTTAATTTACCAAGTTTGTTAGAGAGATTTGATCCTTATGATCGACCCTATCGATTGATGCAATAAAAATATAGGGTGTTATTTTTTCGAATTGTTCGATTATAGGGCGGGGCAAACGATTTTTCAGCATTCCTTAAATGCAGTTCTATTTCTTTTTTAAAAACATACTAAACTGTATTCAAAGTTTTCCGAAAATGCCACACCCGATAGTCGAACCGACTAAAATCTTTCTAAATCTTCTATTTCATGGATTTCCTTTTATTTAATTTACCAAGTTTGTTAAAGAGAATTGATCCTTATAATTGACCCTATCGATTGATGCAATAAAAATACAGGGTGTTATTTTTTTCAAATTGTAGTCGGTTCGATTATGAGGCGTGGCAAATGATTTTTGAGCATTCCTTCAATGCAGGGCTGTTTCTTTTTCAAAAACACACTAAACTGTATTCAAAGTTTTCTGAAAATGCCACACCTAGTAGTCGAACCGAATAAAATCTTTCTAAATCTTCTATTTCATGGATTTCCTTTCATTTAATTTACCAAGTTTGTTAGAGAGATTAGATCCTTATGATCAACCCTATCGATTGATGCAATAAAAATATAGGGTGTTATTTTTTAGAATTTTAGTCGGTTCGATTACAGGGCGTGGCAAGCGATCTTTCGAAATTCCTTAAATGCAGCTTTGTATTCTTTTTTAAATAAGAGAGTGTTTCCTTTGAATGAAATTAACTATCTCCGGTAGTAAGAGTAGGTACTCGTACCCGGTTCGACTACCGTGTGTGGCATTTTCAGAAAACTTTGAATACAGTTTAGTGTGTTTTTAAAAAAGAAACAGCACTGCATTTAAGGAATTCTGAAAAATCGTTTGCCACGCCTTATAATCGAACCGACTACAATTCGAAAAAATAACACCCTGTATTTTTATTACACCAATCGATAGGGTCGATCATAGGGCTCAAATCTCTCTAACAAACTTGGTAAATTAAATAAAAGGAAGTCCATGAAAAAGAAGGTTTTGTAAAATATTAGTCGGTTCGACTACCGGGTGTGGCATTTTCAAAAGTCTTTGAATGCAGTTTTGTTTCTTTTAAAAAATAAGGTAAAGTTTCCTTTAAGTAAAATTCGCTATCTTTAGTATGAGGGTACTTTCCTTCAAGGTAAAGTCGAAATGTTCCACCCTGTATATCGCAGCTCCGATATTACTTACAATGAAAATAATGACATTTGTACGTGTGTTTAACACAGTACAATGAAGTGGTATCAAAATTAATTATGGCCGCTGAAAAAATTAAGAACGCCACTGTCCGTACTAGATTACCCAATCCCCTTTCATCCAAAAGCAATTCTTATCCACCTATAACAAAATTGATAGTATATAATATAAGTAAGAATTTTTAATTATTATTGAAATAAATATTTCTATAACTTACTTTTTTACATTATTTCTGCACTACCTGTAAAATTATTCAGCGAATCGTTACAGCACTTAGGAAGATTTATTTTTATCTAAAAAAAACAAATTAAAACTAACAACACAGTGAAAATGTATTAAAATTTTATTTTATTACTTACCTCTCCATTTTATTTGCTTCTAACAAAAGTAATGTTTCAGTTTGAAGTATAGTTGGATGACCCGACTCAGGATTAGTATTAAAGTAATTGAATTCGCAAAAAAAAAATCTGGGTATATATAAATATCACATATAGAGGCACATCGCTAGATGTGATGATAAACAAAAACCAAAAGCATTGTTTTTCCCAAATCGTCAAATATTCCTTATACCAAAAATATTAATAGGATTATTTTCTATCGTATTAAAAATGTCTTAATATGAATATAATTCGACGATTTAAAAAAATATGCATTCAATTTTTGATGAACCACCACTATATTTTAAGCCAGTATGATTATTTTACTTACCTTTACATTTTATCTATCACTAAAAATTATAAATTTATTGTGTTTTCAAAGTATAAGTAGATTGTTAATGATGCAACTCGTATTTTGACAATTTTATCTGATTATTTTGGGTATACTGTGCGCCTTCGTACAAGAATGGCGGGTCGCTACCACACAAAATAGGTGGCGGACTTGCCGGAGCGACGACAGGCGAGAGCGGGACGTGTGAGGGGTGCGGGTGAAATCTGATTTTTTTCTAGCTTTATACGCACTCTTAAGGCCTGCGATAGAAGCTATGCCAGAAATCCAGAATTTCCGTAACGAAAAAAACCTAACACCCCGAAGCTCGCACGAATCGAGCCGAGCTGCTCCGAAGTAGCTCCGCTTAACGTAAGTAATTATAATTGCATAAGTTGATAAAAAATGCTATGCAATAGCTTTACCGCGGCAGTCCCCGAGTGCCACACGTCTTTTTAGCAGTAATACCAAATAGGTAAATCGCGATGGACTCCGTACTATACTCCGAACCGTTATATTCGCGCAAAGTTCTGACAGTATCGTGAATGTACTTATTTCTCAAATTGTTTATAACGTGGCAGTACTATTCAGTGATTCTGGTTACCCATAGTTTTGATAAAGCTAGCGTTTCTAAATAATCGTATACCAGGCCCTCGATTCCGCTAAAGAAAAACCACTGTCGTGCCACAGTATCTGCAAAAATTGGCATTAAATTTTAGACTTTATTGCTATAGAAATAAAGTCCAAAATTAAATGACAATATTTTCATTACACGCTTTCGTTCACTCTACAAAAAGCCATTTAATTTTGAACTTTAAATGTACCGTTTTAAAGGCTAAAATCAAATGGGATTTTCTCGCAGTCTCTGTGGTGTGACAGTGGTTGTGCTTTAGCAGAATCGAGGCCCTCTATAAATTTCCTATCTTGTCTCATACCTACAGACTATTAGGCTACTATTCTTGTGTTTTTATATTTATGAATTACTATTGCTACAAATCTTTTACTAGATACTCTTCCAATTAATGGTTCATATTCCCCCAATGAATAAGGATCTACTCAAGTGAAAAAACGTCTTGTTTATTCAATCGGGTGCAAATAAATTGTGTGAAGAATAATGGACTTATTGTTTCGGGAAATACTCATTTACCTATATCATTTTCTGATCTATAATCCCTACTAATATTATAAATGTGAAAGTAACTCTGTCTGTCTGTCTGTCTGTCACGCCCAAACCACTGTACCGATTTTGATGAAATTTGGTATAGGGGTAGATTAGACCTCGAGAAAGGACATAGGCTATGTTTGGTCGCGATAACCGACATCCACGCGGCCGGAGCCGCGGGCAAAAGCTAGTAAATAAATAATTGGAAGTTACGGGAATTGAATTCTTTCATTCATATTTCCGACTACTTTGACGCTAACACCGTAGTAAAAGGGGCTTTACCAGGGCCTTTTGGACCCAACCAACCTCACCTGCTAATTCTTACAGCCCTCTAGACAAGTGGTAAATCGTTGGCGTATTGTAGAATAGAATGATAAATGTATTGGATTTGACGTTTATGACATGCGATGGCGACTGTCACATACGTCAAATCCCATACATTCTTATGTATGTTGTACAGACGCCGCGTCGGCCAATGTATTACCACTACTTGTCTAGGGAAGCAACTGCTGTTTTAATACGCGAGGCTCTAACGACGCGGGCTCTCCCCACGAGGTTGAGAGTTGGCGTTCACATCGCAGAAGTCAAGATATGATAAATCACGAGAAAAAGTGGGAGACCGAAATCCTGGCTTTGCAGTAGCTACAAGCTTTGTACCCAACCGGGAGGGCGCACAGATGTTGATGAATGATATCAGACTAATGAAAAGAAAAAGTATGAAATAAATGAAACTGTGATTATAAACGAACCATGTTTCTACTTGATGACCTAACCTTACAGAGTATTACAAATTATATCATAGATAATAACAACACGTAAGAGAAACTAAGGACCGTGATGGGGTCGTGATAAGGCACGACGCGAGCATGACACACACAATCTGATGGATTAGGTACCATGGGACATATACTTAGATGAAATAGTTTCTATCCTGCCTACCTACTCAACCTCTTTCTGTTTATTTGTTTAGCAGTGTAACACTACACTTCATAACACTCGAGTAGATCAGCAAAATAATGTCTAATAAGGTGTAAGGTAAACGACCCAATACCCGTTAATATTGAACTTCTCTAACTTTGATGATCTGCTTTACTAAAATTATTATATTTCCTAAAACGAAATTTGTAATGGCTGGATAGGTAATTTATTGTAGATTTTGTGGGTTTACTTTTTTCATATTAATTTTAACGTTAATACATGATAATGTTAGAAAGGGCCTATTGTACCAGAATCCGGTAGAATTGTACTATACAGGCATGACACTATCGATTGATGCCATAAAAATACAGGATGTTACTTTTTCGGATTTTAGTCGGTTCGATTACCGGGTGTGGCAAGCGAATTTTTAAAAATCTTTGAATGCAGTTTTGTTTCTTTTTAAAAATAAAATGATGTCTCCTTTAAACAAAATGAGCTAACTTAAGGATTTAAGTTACTTTCCCTCCATGTGGCATCGCCGTGGGACGCCCTGTATAAACGTTAAATTGTTCCGGAATCCGGCAATTTTTATTATAAATACTCTATTACTATTCTGTGCTCTATTTACAGAAATTCAACATTATACATTTGTGTGTGTTTTAAACTGTGATGTAGTAATCAATATTAGGTAGGTACGAATACGAACCATCAGAACGAGAAACGCTTTGTTTATCATATCAGTCGCATAACTTTCGTCAAGTTAAAATCCTCGGGCGACTGGCGGCATGGCGCCTCGGCACCATCCAGAGATGAGCAGGTCCTCCCACGCCTCGCCCGGTGCCCTGTGCCGACTGCTGTCTGCCCACACCAAGTCTTCACAAATATATCACGAGTGAACCGTCTAATCATGTTTTCTAAGAAAAAGTAATGTAGGTGTACAACAATGTACCTACGTGTATGTTCACATTTACATAAAGCCGGATATTTACAGCTCAATGAATAATTATAGAAAGAGCTTCTATGAGTTCTGTATATTGATCAAGTTTGTCTCCTGGATGTGTATGCTTCATAAAGATCCCGTTAATTATTATAAATGTTAAAGTAAAATAGGATGTATTGTGTATGTGTTTGTGGATGCTTGTTACTCTTACCTACATGCAAGACTATTGAATATAATCTGGGTGTTTAGGTAGATTATGTCTGGAATAAAAAGACTTTTTGTCTAGCTAAGTTCTGTGGGTCACGAGAATGGTAGAATATCACGTAGAAGGAGTCACGAGCTACAACTAGGTTATTTATAAATCGATAGGTATAGAACTAACATTCAAAGCATTGTGTGAACATTTAAAACGACTGCAGAATGGGTTCATGCCCTTTGTTCTCGACCGCAAGCTATTTTAAGTTTCACGATTATGGTCCTTATAAGCCTTTGCACATTCACATAATAATGAAAATCGTACGGATATAATACCACGGCTGATTGGCGATTTATGTGTAAGTATGTACGAGTATAGCAAGCCCATCTTAGCCGGGCTCTGACCCTTCTCCCTGATGAGCTAAATCAAAAGCTGTGTCAACACACAGCTTCAACTAATAAATAAAAATCAGTGCAGTGCACAGCTAAAAATCTCCATTGTATTCACAACTAGGTACCTACCTATATAGGCGGATTAGAACAACAATCATATCAAAATGACCATTCAAATCATATCATTCAAATCATTTGTTGGCTAACAAAATTCGCCGGCACACTCCCGAATAGTGACTCATGCTCATGCTCAATTCGGGACATGGTGCCGACAATTTTATTGGTCGGGGTGCAGTCTGATGTGATTACAAATGGTAAAATGAACTTCTAATAAGAGATATTTTTCTAATATATTTTATCACGATACGCCTTTAATCTCGGTAGGTACATAGATTTCGTAAAGTCCGTTGTCAAAAATGTTCACGTTGCAGATAGTTAAACGTTAACGTAAACGTATTAAGTTAGTTAAGTGAAGCATAACTAGATGACAAAATTGTAAGTTTCGTGAAACCGATCAAGTCTTTGATAGTAGGTAATATTTGTAACAAACAACTTTTTGTAGGTGTACCATAATCATAATGTACTATTTTGCTGCTATTTCACGATAAAAAATTAATATCGAGCCGTCATAATCTTACTAAACGAATAAACGAACACAATATTTAATTTTAACTTTCTCTCTTTGAGAACCGTAATGTTGTTGAATACAATAATGAATGCAACGGTAGCTCGTTAGCATATTCTAGCGTATTCCAAAGTCAAATAACTGTCAAAATTTAGAGTTGCAATTGCAATGCACAGATACTGTTACATGTTACACGTCACATTTACTCCACTAACCTAGCATTAATGAAGAATGAAATATACTTACCTATCTGACGGAGACTGTACATTAACGAATCCAAGCAGAGCGGAATAATTCAGAACATTATGATTCTGAACGAATAAGACATACGAAGTTAGTAGGGTGCCGATTTTGTTGTTTCAAAATACTCTAAATTAGAATAAAAATTCGAAATTTTTTATTGTAGCCCTATCATAACGACGTAAGTGAGTATATCGAAATCGACATTTTTAACTGACTTCAAAAAAGGAGGTTCTCATTTCGTACCTACCCAATTTTTTTTATATTTTTTTTATTTTGTATGTTTGTTACGCGATTGTGAAGCCAATTCTAGACGGATTTTGAAAATTATTTTTCTGTTCGTAAGTAGATTATTCCGAAGTGGTCCCATTTAAATTTCGTAAAGATCTGATGATGGGTTTCCGAGATTAGACCAAGGAACTCTTCAAAAAGTACCAGGAAATCAACCGCGATTGCTGCAATGGCATATTATTGCAATGTTTCTGCCATTACACATCATAACATCACGCCTGAGTCCTTTGAAGGGGTACGCAGAAGTGTTCAGAATAATCAGCTATATTTCCGGTGTATATGCATTGATTTTAAAAATTCTTTTTGAATAATGCTTTCATAATTTTTTTTTAGCGTGGCCGGTTCGATCTGTAGTGCAGGCGTCAGCAGCGCATGTACAGTCAGGTCACTATAAATGCGATGTACAGTCGTGAGACTGTACAAACTCACTTAAAAGAGAAAAATAAATTCATTTTAACAAAAAAGTTTAACCGACTTCAAGAAACGAAAAAGAGGCACTGAAAAGCGAAAAATAACTTAATTTACAAACTTACTGATTTATTAGAAGTCGGTGCATAGCCCAAGAGAGGCTATATTTCAATTGATTGCATCATAGTAGTTCAGACACAACAAACAAAGTTGGCTGGCATCGACTTCTAATAAATCAGTAAGTTTGTAAATTAAGTTATTTTTGCTTTTCAGTGCCTCTTTTTCGTTTCTTGAAGTCGGTTAAACTTTTTTGTTAAAATGAATTTATAATGTAGTCACTTGTGCAAAAGGATATTTTTCACCACTTGATTTGAGAGTGCACTAAATAACCCATCCTAAAGGCTACAATTACTTACCTTACCTAATCACTTAGTCATTTGCCACTCGTAGTATTGTTTATTTAAATATAGTGACACATAATAAAGTATTTTGTAACATTAAGGATGAATCCATGTAAAAACTATACTTATTACATCCGGTGCAAAACAGAATGAAGTTCTAATTGAAATAAAAATTTAGATAGTTGAGTTCAGAGAGATGTGCAACAGAATCGGCACCAATATGGATCTATTGATATTAGATACATACACCTACTTCATTTAAAAGGTGAGGTAAGTTCTTTACTTATTTAACTATTGCATAACGGCGTAATTAGTTCTTGCTTTTCAAATTAAATGTGTCTGACAGTAGTTGGACTTTAGTGCATTGCATACTATACTGTAATACCTGTATCAATGGCATTTATTTCTTCAGCAAGAGTGTTATGTAACAAACATTTATATTAGTATTACCTAATCAGTAAGTAGCTTTTAATTTTTAATTAAACATGGTCTATTTACATTGACAATGAGAACATTATCTATTATTACAGAAATCGCGTAAAATGGGGTAATCTTTAAATTTTCTATTCTAGAGCATAATACAGAGTGTCGTTTAGACTCAAACTAAACAAATGGTAGGACACAACGGTATTTCCGTTCTAATCGAGAAGCCTGACTAGGGAAGTACCTCCACCCTACAGAATATCACCGCTGGGAACACAAAACGAGGTTCGTTTTGTGTTCCCGGTGGTGAGTAGGGTAGCCAGAGCTCACTGGAGAGGTTTTGTGCATTCAGTGTGAAGACCAAAGGCTTGTCCTACTTGTCTTCTGCGCTGACCGCACAGAATCTCTCTGTTCTTACAGGTTCGGCAGCACGAGTGTAACTTCGCTGGTGTTGCACTCGTCCATAGGCCACGGTAACCACTTTCCACAAGGTGTAAAAAAACTTATAGGTTCTAAAATGTTGATAATTTGGTTGACTGGTAGAGAATGCCTGTGGCATTAAGTCCGCCTATGTACTTGTTGCTTGTACATGAAGTTTAATAAAATAAAATAAAATAAACATATTGAATAAATCACTTGTACTTTTCCACAATTATTTATTTATTTTAACCTTACCGGTTTCACCTTACGGCATTATCAAAGGTTTACAATGGTTTAAACTAAAAACTACAATATTTTATGTTTGGGTACTTTTAAAAAAGAGTATACCAGCTTCAATTTTTTTCCCAAAATTTGGGGATTTTTTTTTTTAATTTCATAAACGTAATTATGTTTTGTAAAATAATTTATACATTATAAAATTAATTGTATTACAGTGAAAATTGTGTACAAGTGATTTATTCAATATGTGTAGCAAGTTCCACCAAGTGCCATCAATCTCCAGTATAAATAAACATAGTATCTTCTCTTTAGCAGTTGAACCAATCTGTGGTTGAACGCTCTACCGTTTCTGCCGCAAATTTGACAGATTCAAATGATTCCGGTTTTTCACTAGTCAGGATCCACCGTTTCACAGTAAGTTCCGTTTGATTAAAATTACCGGTGTTACCGGTTGGTGTCGGAAAGCAACGATTTCCTTTTACCAGACGGAATGACGTAGTCAAATAATTTGTTTCGACCGGCCCATTACTTAATAGAGGGCTTCAGGCTGTTAATATTTATATCAATGGCTTCAGGCGATTGGCGGGTATGAAAGAGAAATGGGTCTTTCAACAACCAAGTCAGAAAACACGGATTCGATTCCCACTCAATGCAAATATTTATGAAAAATGCATAAATATTTCCATCGGTTGTATTAGTGTTTTATGCATAAGTACGAAAAAGACCCTATAAGTATATTTAAGTATGTTTACCCGTATTCTGGAACCCATAATGAAAGTTAGTTAAGTTATGCAACTTTGAGCCTAGATAGCGCTATGTAAATGTCCTAGACCAGCCCATTTTATGTTTATCTAATTTATAAGATGATCAATATCCTCCCTTGTCGAGTGTAGGTAGGTACGTTGGCAAGAAAGGTTAATAAATTCAGTTTATATGATATTTTTAAACCAACTTAATTAATTTCCTCAAAATGAAAATGTCAGTTGTGTTTGTATATTTTTGTCACAGAACGCCAGGCAGAGGTAAACACAGAAATTAAAAGAATTTATAATGGAAGATAAATATTGAGATAAATATTCCATGAATTTTAATTTGTATTTGCGCTACGCACACACACAAGACAAGAGAGAGGGCATGACCGCATATAAGAATAAGGGCGTCATGCCCTTTGCCATCATGGCATACCTAGATGTTTCACATTAATAGTGACATACGCCGCATTTATACAGTTAAGATAATGATAATGTATCGAACCTGTCAATTATATTGATGAAATTGACACAATATTGTTGTATACAGACAAATACAATTATTGGTCTCTACAATTAGATCACAATAAATAGGTAGGTATACCAAATGCACGTGCATGAACTTTTCAACTTTTATTCTAGATGTTTGCCGCTATCTGCACCAATATTACATTACGCTTACGTATCATCACATCATACATGACAGGAGTGCTCGCTATCGACGATTCCATCCGGACAACCTTTGTTTAAGTAATTGATACTGTGGAGGAAACAATATAATTACATTAATTACTTACATTCTTGTAAACACCGTAATCAATGTTACACTAACACATTTATCTATTAATTTCCTTTAATTTACTGTTTACTGTGAGTATCTACATGATTACTTCATATACGTTCCTATCATAATTTTGAAATTAATATTAACTTCGCGTACCTTGTATTTATGTCTTTTCATTTTTACAGATTTTTAAAGACGCCAGAATACGCAATAGTTAATTGCTCAATCCCTAGCCTGGAGCTGGGATAAACGTAAATGTGTAGCAACATCCTGAGGACGCGGACTTCTAGGACTTTTCTTATTTTGTCTGCACCACGAAACCTGTGACAGTGAGTGCGCAAGGGCAACACTATTCATCACTATAGTATTGTCTACTGATTCATGGCCCGCCACCGGTGATACTGAAAAAGTACTTACGGTGTGAGACAGCCGAGACAGGCAAACTTTAGAAACATATACATCAACGGAGACAGGCCTGCAGGTCTAAAAAGGCGTCTCTATTGGAATCGTATTATGATTATATTTTTTCATGAGGCGTTATTTATACGAAATTAGAATCTGCTTTTGTGATTCTGCTCATATGAGTGACCATTGTATTACGAATTATATAGGAATCTATGAGATCTACTGAAAATTCATAAATTACTCGGTTACTTTAGCGGAATTTTAGACCCCCTGTTACGGTCCACGGAGTTCAAATGGCAGTTTTTTTGAGATCGAAACCGACCAGTTCATACTTGTAACACGGAGCAATAAGTACTTATGACCAGAGTAGATGTTCTATTCTTAGAATTGTAGCAACATTATGGTGAGGTAATGTTAGAGAACATGCTGTTTATCTCGTTTCCACGTCCACCACGTCTTTGCACGCCTACGTCTATTAGAGGCATTTAGAATTAGTTGATATTAGGTAAATAGATAGTTTTGTAATTCGTGTTGTTGTAGGCATGACAGGCTTGTGAGTGGGGGACATTTAGTCCGCCAGCACCCTAACACCCGTATTCACAAACGATACTGTGAGGTCTTATACACCCGTATTCACAAACGATACTGTGAGGTCTCATAGTGTGCTCGAGCGCATAGGGCTTGCCAAAACGAACGCACGAAGAATTTGTCGTTCTTTGCACAGTTTTGGTGGTACGCATAGCGAAGTATTGTTTGTGAATACGGGTGTAAGTGTTGCTGATCTGCAGAATTATGAGTATTGCTGCGCTAGTACTATTTATCTGTTCTGTGGTGTTGCTGTTCTATTTTTTTCTAATATTACTTATAATCTACGAGTATATAACTAGTTCTACAACCCTACCAACAGCTTTGGGGGACTTTACCATTTAAAAATATAAGAGGAACCCGAGCTCCAAAGTGCAAACTTTGAACGTAACTAGGAAATCGCAAATCGCTTTGCGGATAATGAAGATGAAGATCTATACAACTAGTGTATATTCCCATTTTCCTGGTTCAGAGTTTCATCATATCGTACGGCACAGTTAAGGGCCATCCATTAGTTCCGTAGGGGTCCCAAAGACGAGAGGGGGTTAAAATCACAATATGACGATCTCGAGGGAAGGGGAGTAAAAGTCATTCTTACGTAATATTTTACAAGTCTGAATTTGAATAACAGATCCTTTTTAATTAGGGGAAAATATCCATACAACGAAGGCGATGAATATTCCAAAGACCAAATAGGTACTTACTTAATTTTTAATGAAATATGTTCCTAGTAAAACGTGCAAAATCATTCAATATCTGGTTAGGTAATAAATAATATATAAACGAAATGATTAAATTATTTCTGGCGACCATTGAAGCATAAACACTCATTTCTATTAAGTATTCACCCCGTTTCAGGTACCTACGACAGTTTAAATTAATACAACACTGATCCTCTTCTAACTTCGACACTTAAAATCTCAGCAAGTTCTTCATTCCGCACGTACTTACTTACCTACTTAGACTTAAAAAGTTAAAATTACGTTCTTACATGTCTGTAGTAAGTGGTGGGGACTAAAACGTCTTTACGTAATTAATTAACGATCCTCCTAAACCAAAATGCTAAATTAATAATCAATCACTATTTTGTAAAATAAATAATTTTATCTAACTACCAGGCACCGCACTGAAAAGTTTCTTTTTACAACACAGAATGAAGTGATCTAACAGAAAAGTGGTATTTCTTTACAGAAAACTAGGATTTCATTAAAGGAAACTAGTGTTTCTTTATGGCAAACATCTGCAAATACACTTTGTACCGTCAAAGTTTGACAAAATAACCACTAATAACGAGTTCGTAGGCGACTAGTGACTATAAATAAACATCCCGCCGCCGGCATACGGTTTACGCATCGGACCAACTATGTTTAGAAACCGATGCTTGCGTTATCAATTCATTGCACTCGATATATGTGTAACGAGTGCAATAAGTAGGGACGGTCAGCGCAATAAGTTGCTGAAATTTTTATAGTATTTGTTATTTGTTAAGCTATTGCATAGCTTCTATCGCGGGCCTTGAGCGTGGAGACCGAATCCAGAAATTCCGTAACGAAAAAAACCTAACACCCCGAAGCTCGCACGAATCGAGCCGAGCTGCTCCGAAGTAGCTCCGCTTAACGTAAGTAATTATAATTGCGTAAGTTGATAAAAAATGCTATGCAATAGCTTTACCGCGGCAGTCCCCGAGTGCCACACGTCTTTTTATTTTATCATTTAGGTGTGCCAATTCTTTATACCGTAGCAGTATAGATATAGCTTGGGTATATGGGGCCTCATGAAGATCTTCAAGGCCCATGCCAAGATTACAAACTAATCCGCCCACCTTGTCTGAGAATTGGCAGGTCAGATGGCGGTACGTCGCTACGTTGCTTTGCAAATCAGAAAAAGAGTAGGAGTGCGATCTTCTGTTCCGGAAGTACAAGTTTTTAATTGCAATCGGGACTAGTGTGATGGTGATGATGACTGTTCAAATAAAAAGACCGTTCTTACATAATAATGCGCGTTATTTCCGTTGGTCAACACCCCGTGGTCAACACTGTTAACTACTGGGAATGTTTTGTTCTACTGGTCAACAGTGTTGACCAACGCGACATATTTTTTTTGTTTTGTTCCCACTGGTTAATACCCAGTCGCCGTTGTCAACACTGTTAACTACTGGGAATATTTTGTTCCACTGGTTAACAGTGTTGAACAGTGAGACATTTTGTTCCCGATAGTTCATGAAATATTGCACCGCGTAGAGATAAGTCGCCGGGCAGACTTTTCATTGGATAACAATATACGATCTTTATCTGCCAAGAGGTTATGTTTGCGTGACCCCAACAATTCGCGTAAGTACTTACGTGCGATATCACTGCACATTTCCTTGACCAAAGATCATCCTTTCTACTAGTCAAAAACGGAAGTTCTGATTTCAACCCATTTATACATAACTAGCTGTTGCCCGCGGCTCCGCCCGCGTGGAATTCTGATCCCGTTCATCGCTGATATATAGCCTATATGTTAATCCAGGGTATAACCTATATACATACCAAATTTCAACCAAATCGGTCCAGCCGTTTATGCGTGAAAGAGTAACAAACATCCACACATCCACACAACATCCATTCTCACAAACTTTCACATTTATAATATTAGTAGGATAGGATAATAAATACGCATGTTCATAATGTCAGACATTTTCTCAAAAATATCTAATTAATCTATCAAATGTTAACAACTTTTGTCCGCCGCTCCGTGTGAAATTATTAATCCTGTTCCCGTGGCCCGAAGGACCAATTCTCAGGATAAAAAGTAGTATGCTATTCATAAGTAATTTTACTCTGTGTCAAATCTCATTCAGAACCGTTCAGTCGTTCTGGCGTTATTGAGTAACAAACATACACCGATTTAATTTGGTCTGTCTGATAGCGTATGGTACAGTCACTATCGGTACCTTTCTGTACCCGTTACACTACCAACTTGCACCACCAGAAGTGTAACGTGTATTTTTTTAGTCCCGTTACACTACCAACTAATAGTGTTGTGAAAAATACTTTTTTAGTATTATTATATTTGTTAATGATAGTTATTAGTTTATCGCATTCCAAGTTATCCTACCATTAGCTCTAAAACTTTATATTTACATAAAATAACTTTACTTAAAAATTTATAAAAATTGGAAATTTTTAAATCTGTCTGCAAGATTTTAGTATAAAGTTAGTTCAGCAACTTCTGAGCGTGACTGTACCTGCTACTAAGAAATGTACTATATTAAAGTGTTGTTACCGAAGCTAGGTGCTACTTTAATACATAGTTTAAGTAAATAAAGGCATCAAATAGACTGTGTTATCTTCTTGCGGGGAGTATCTGGCTGGCCCCGATCCACGGTCGACGCCCTTGGGCGCCACTGACAAGCCACGAGTGCACTCGTTATTTTATTACACGAACGTAAATCATACTACAAATAAGTACAGTCAACAACAAAAGTTGAACGTTAAACTTAGTGTTAACTTAACGGTAATGTTAGACGAATCAGCAAATAATGTATTTTTATATTTTTTATTTTGTAATTGCCGGTGAAGTAAAATAGACCATATTACCCGTTTCTTCTCGCGGGTGTCGTAATTCGTGAAAGCCGACTAAGGTGTAGGGCTATTCTTCATCCGGCAGTAAACATACAGCCCTTGGCAAAGTGCCTAATTGACGGCAATTGGTTCACCCCAAAGATATTATATAAAAAGAAGTAGATATGTTATTGCGCGAAAATCGTGAAGATCCGAAAACGAGTCAATTGGAACGTTTGCCTCTAGTACCGCGTGCCAAGCGGCGCCGGTCGGACGTTGAGCGGAAGCATTAGTGACTTAAAAAAATAACGAAAATGCCATTGTATGTTTATAGACACTGCACGAACTATTACTCTAAAGTTAATACACCAAAAGTGTAGATGAATTAAAAATGTGTGTGTGTGAGTTCGGCACATTTTTCTACGTTGATTTGTAAGCATATGACATGTCTATGTTATGAAATGTCATTGGTTCACCCCCTATAAATTACGTAAGACCAAAAATTATAGTTGGCGAAATGTGCGTTTTTTACACCTCTACCTCTTTCTACCCCTTCAGGGATTCATAGTCGTGAGTATATGTACAGTATAAACCTTTCGCATAGGTAGTCAATCAAAACAAAGAAGAGACCAAAATCATAATTTTAAATAACTAATAGGTATGTACATTATTATGAGTCTTCGAACCAACGACCGGAAATTCAGACATTTCGGACAGATGTACAAAATCATTCGGTATTGTACTGGCGTCCCTAATTTGTACATTGTGGGGCCACAAGGGATGTCAATCTAGATTTTAGTGGAATTTAGTAGTCTCCCGGGAGGTCAAAAACTAACCTTTAAACTTTGTATATCACATTCATATATGTATGTAGTACGTTGTGTTTATGTAGGTACTAAATGTACTAATAGGTCAAATATTATTAAAGTGATGTTTTCGTTGTATTTCTTTTAACTTTTAAAATGTTCTATTTGTTTCTATTTTTTTCTTTTTTGTTACTTTCTGTGGGTAGTGATTTTGATTTGTCTGTTTTGTAGGTTAAAGGTGTGCGGATTTGTTTGGACTTCAATATTCTCGGTGAAGCGACAGGCATATGACCTCCGCAACCCAATGGTGACATTGGGCGATATCGAAGCATTGCAGCTATATCGAAGCATTGCAGATAAGCAGCAGGCTGTGTCTGCCGACTGTACAGTATACCTATGTACTACATTTTATCTAGATTCGTTCAGTCGTGTTTACGTGAAAGAGCACTATGAAAGAGTATCAAACATCCTCACAAACTTTGACATTTACAGCGAGGATTTTTATCAATTTTCCTAACGACCGCACAATGGTTTTCAAGGAAAATATACAAATATTATTATTATGACTATGAGTGGTATACCTACCTACTCGCTTGAAAGGAAGTAATGGTTCGTAAAAGGAATAAACGAGCCGGTGACAAAGCGAACGCCATACATTCCCGGCGCATGAGGCGTATTGCGAGAGCGAGCCGCGCTCTATAAATAGTTTACTATAAAAATACAACATC
This sequence comes from Eilema depressum, assembly GCA_914767945.1. Taxonomy (NCBI): domain Eukaryota; kingdom Metazoa; phylum Arthropoda; class Insecta; order Lepidoptera; family Erebidae; genus Eilema; species Eilema depressum. The sequence continues at coordinate 42,786,132 of OU612012.1, read as the reverse complement.
TTCTGAGAACTTCCGCATAAAGATAGGGGACTCACTATTTATCGTGTTTTTGCGCGATCGCGGCCATACATACGAAACGAGTTTCATATGGGATCAGCCGTAAGTTCATTATAAAAACTATAGAAACCTATAGAAAATTATAGGTACCCATTAAATATATTTAAAAGACAATAATGAATTGGATTTAGATTAATTAAGAAATTGCCCTTCTAGAAAAATCAAAAGTTTTGCTTTTGAAAAAAAAAATATTATAAAAATAAATAATAATAATAAATATTGTAGGACATCACTACACTACACAACGCTATCTAGACCCAAAGTAAGCATAACTTAACTAGCTTGTGTTATGGGTTCTAGAATGCGGATAAACATACTTAGATACATTTTTTTTTGTAAATACATACATATTATAGAAATCACCCAGACCAATGCAAAGATACATATTCACGTATACAAATATTTTCATTGAGCGGGGATCGAACCCGCGCCTCCTGCGTAGCAGCCGCGTTCACTACCGCTACGCCACAGAGACAGTAAATTGAATGCAAAACGAATTATCTAATAAAGAGTTCAACAAAACAAAATAATTACACATTTTTTTACGCTGTGCTCTAGCTTCGCAGAATGGGTAAGATAGGAATATGAATAATTGAATTTTCTAAACTGTTACAGGGTTAGGTTTGGTGAACTTTTTGATGAACGTTTTGGTTTTTGGTGAACGTGCCTTCACTGACATAAGAATAGATATAGAACGTAACGCACATAAGTTCAAGCGCTCAGCTGGCAACGTGAGCCACGGATTCACGAGACACAGGCGGCGGCGGAAGTCACTTCCGGCAACGAACATGCCTCACGGAGACGATAAGGCTACGTGTTGTGTCGTTTTAGTACCACATACTGCTGCAGAGTGCAGAGCTGTCATCTACGTATCTATGTCGCACTGCTTCCCGTCCGATTCCGATGACAATACAAATTTAAAACCACAGAACTATATTAATAGAAATGTACCTATTTGTATTTTTAAGATGTATTTAGAAATATGACTATTTTGTTACTGTTTATTTTTCTTCTAGAACCGAGCTCGCCGCTTCGTCCCCTTCTAACTAATAATGCGCACGCACAAAAGCTTGGAATCATAACTACGCAATTACGTACAAAGCTACTTTTACATTTGTTTACATTTGTTTACAAATATGAGCCCTGTTATGTAAGTATGTTTGTACATACTTAGTTTTTAGTTGTATTTATACTTACTTATTTAGCAGACGCACATTCTACTTATGTAGAGTGTGCGGCTGCTAAATAAGAGGTTGAAAGTTCGATTCCCGCTTACTGCAAATATGTTGTATTATTATGCATTGGTCCGGGTGTTTCATTTATGCTATGTATTACTTAAATAAATAATTTAAGTATATTCAACCTCGTGCTAAAGCACAATTGAGAAACTGCCTAGTTTGAGTCTAAATAGCGCTCCTGGTAAATGTCTAAGAATATTATTTCTTATATAGAATAAGAAATACCGTTGAATAAGCACACATGATTTTTTTTACAGACTGAGCCGGGAAAATATCACCTACTAGACTTTTTCCCTTGAAATGTGCCTCTCACTTTTATTTTGCCACATTTCTATACCTCGTATTATTAATTCTGCGATGGAAATTGAAAAGCGTCCAACGATTCCACACGCCGCCGGGTACCGCAGCGCTTTCCTTAATTTCCGGCTCTTTTAATTTACCACACATTTAACCGACTTCAATTTCTAATTGGAGTGCATTGCACTGACCAAAATGTACAACGTTTTTACTATAAGGCGCCGATTGTTTACCTGTTCTAAAAGCGGTGTCGGATTTTTTTACCGTACCGATAACATCATTCCGAATTTAATATAGACGCACAATATTTTCTTTATAACGTTCGTCGTGGTACGAATTACGCATATATTTCCGTGGTCTATATTTACTTAATAAATGAATAATGAGAATGGCTTGGCTATCAAAATGATGAATCGTCGCATGACTACCGCAGCACGCCGCGCGCCGGGGAGGGAACATCAGCTAGTCCCGCTCACTTATGACTTAAATGACTTATCTTCAGACATAAGCGGTCGCATTATGTAAGTACAGTTTATTTATTTGCATGGTGACATGACAACGGAAATTAACTGCTTGTATTCAGTATGGCGGTAAAGTTAGTGATCCATCATACTCGCTGACGTTTTAACTCTCGTTTAATGGAGCATTTCCGGTGAATAGTGCGCAGACGCATTGCTGCGATTGTCGACGTTCGGGTCAACAGGGTCGACCTTTTATTGTTTGGTTATCGATAAGCCTGGCGCCGCTGTCAGACCACATCACTAAACTAGTCTAAGGAGGAAAACAGTATATCAAGCGATATAGGTATATTTTCAGCTATTAAGGTGACTCCATCTTTCATAAAATACGCAAAAAAAAAAAATGAAGAAATGTATTTTTTTTTTTTTTTTTATTTATTAACGCACAAAACACATTACAATCTTTACGAAACAATAATATTAAAATACAGATCTGTGCTGGATTGTAACGTACATACATGTGCACACAGCTAAAAAAATAGCAACTAAACAGGAAAGCTCATACATCTTTCAAGGCCAAACTACCGTGGAGGATGTCTTTCAGAACCCTAGCGAATCTGCCGAAGTTAGAATCAAGTATGTCCAAGAGTATGTTCCCCCTTGCCACCTCGTTATACTGGCGGGCCATCCTGGTCAAGGGGTTAAAAAAGGAAATATTGTTTTTGTAAACCTGAAGGGAGAATAGGTTTGTCTCATTAGACCTACGTGCGCTAAATTTAATATTAAAAGTAATATGAGAAAGTAATCCCGGTGAATCTACAAGATAATGTATAATCCTTGTATAATTGTTTTTAAGCGTAATTAATTATTACGAAAGTAGTACCTACCTTTGAATTTACTTGGCAATATTTATAACAGAAAATATCTGACCTCATTATATGGCATTTATGACGGATTTCCTTGCGTATATAGATTTACTGTAATCTAATCCATCGAAGGCATAGCAGGGGGGTAAACGGAAGCTCGTCGCGTGGTTTGGAGCCATATACTTGGCCTGAGCCATGCTCGCGCCTGCCCCCCCCCCCCCTCCCTCCCCCGCCTGGCGTACACCCCGCCGCACCCGGCATCTCCCTCGAGGTGAATGAACGTCTTAACACTGGATTTCTATTATGTATATTAGGAGGAATGCCTAACTAATGTTACTCACAATTAGACATAACAGTTCGACTACAATTCCTGTATGGCACTTCCAACTGTAAATAAGACTGGTTGACCTTGTTATACTAAGCGTTAAAGGTTTTAATTGCAAAATTAAAGGGACAGATATGATCTGCAAAAATTTTATTAAAAGGGGACCTTGGTTTGGTCACATAAATTGAGTTTAAATTATACTAAGTACGTGAGGAGGTTAAAATATTGTATGAGTTAATGGGTCGGTGTTCTACAGTATCTTGTATCGGACGGCGACATCGATCCCAACCTAAGGTATCGCTATCTTTAAGTCAAGCATTAGTGATTTTGATGATATCGTTTCCTGAAAATGATTTTTTTTGTTAGGTACCTGTATTGAAAGCACAGATTCTTGCCAAGTGTTCTTCTAAAGGGCCATGATATTAAGTAATGACAAGTTTCGAAATTAACCCTTGCTACCCTTACCTAAGGCGTAAATTATGTGTACGCCAATATACAGGCATTGCCTTTTTTTAATAAACTTTTTAAAATCCAGTTTGTTGCATTTACGAGTACGTATGTTATAAATTGACATTTGAGGGGCTCTTGGTGCCGATAAAAATCAAAAAGTGTTTGTTTTAATGCGTAATGTAGAGTGACAAGCGTGGTGGCGCACCCTCGCGCCTCGCCGGCCCATCGGCTCTTGCCGCAGCGGGTAGGGCGATGACGGTGACTCACTCCACTGTCAGCTGTAGGTACCTAATCTCATTTTATTTTGACAATCCAGCCCTGTTTTAATATCAGCGAGACGACGCTGTTTATTTAGTGATTTCGTGCTACATTGAAATGTTTTATAAAACTACATTACATATTACATTCTTTTGGTTTTTTTTTTTCAAGACATGTTTGTTTTTAATATTAACAAGAGCTATTAGCAACAAATACATTATGCACTATGCAGTGCTTATAAAACAACAACATTTATTTTTACATATATCGTAGTGAGTGTTTAACAATTGGAATGTTCATAACTGTCAATGTAAACCTTTGAGAATCCCGTAAGTCGAAACCGGTTAGGTTCAATAATAAATAGGTATCGTGAAAAAGTACAAGCGTGTTATCAATATGTTTAAAAAAAAGACGTGTGGCACTCGGAGCCTGCCGCGGTAAAGCTATTGCATATTGCATAGCATTTTTTATCAACTAATGCAATTATAAAAAACCTAACACCCCCCCCACTCCGAGCTCGCACGAATCGAGCCGAGCTGCTCCGAAATCGAACGATTTCGGAGTAGCTCGGAGCTTGGAGTGGGGGGTGTTAGGTTTTTTTCGTTACGGAATATCTGGATTCGGTCTCCACGCTCAAGGCCCGCGATAGAAGCTATGCAATAGTTTAAAACGAAATTGTACATTTTGTTTGTCTTGTCTTGGCTAATTGCGATGGGAGTTTCTGTTTCATCTGATATTATATCTATTTAAAAGGATTTAGACTACTTTTATCCTAGAAAAAGAAAGGGATCCGTGCAAAAACTTTTTCTTTCTTTCTTTCAAAAAACACCCAGATCCGGACCCAAAGTCACGGGCGCAATCAGTGTACCTATTTTAAAAGCAAGTTTGAATTTTATTTTACTGTATAAAAATGTGGTCGTAATTAACTGATAGCAGCGATGTTGTCAACAACGAACGGTTAAATGAGTAACGAAAATATTTTAAGTCTCAATGTACCAAATTCGTATGTACGGCAGGTGCTGGTTTCTACCAACACAGTCCCATGTTGGAACATTAAATATATTATGAAGAGACATAATACATAATTATGTATATTAAAACTAACAATTCCGTGTACAGACAGGAGGCCGCCACTTTCCCTTCAATAATCGTGCTAAATTGTCTTTGATTTGCAATGAAACAGTATGCATTTGACAGTGACCGGACCGTACCGTACCGTACCGTACCGAACAGAAAGTTCTTATTTTCGCCATTTCACGGAATCGTTGGTTTTCCTATAAGTGACAACAGCTTGAAAATTATTGCAAAGGTATAATCTGCGCCAAAAGTAGATCATCATTATTAGATTTCCTACTTTTCAAGTTTGAAATCTGTTTATATTATGCACTTTTGACGCTGGCTGTATTTACCTACTTTCTTCACTATCAGTAGGTAACGATGCGATATAGAAAAAATATCAATGAAATTTACCCTAAGATATGCTCTGTATCAAGGCTAAAAAATATAGGTCTATGTCATACCTACCTACAAATGCTATTGACAATGAAATATGCAACAACCGTACCTACGAGAACCGCAGTCGTATCGCATCGAGTTCCATATTCAGTATTGAATTCCACATAGGTAGGTAGATATTGCTTTTAACGGACAATCGTAATAAACATTCGCATAGTCTGTTTATATTATTATTGCGTTGTATCTACTCGTATCATTGAATCAAATTGAATAAAATAAATTGATGTAAGTGCAATTGCAGTTCAAGAAAATTGATGCTCCCCCTGCGAAGAACTTGTGCAGAATTATTTCTAATATGAACGTCAATCAGTGTGGCCGTGTGTGGCATGATATGATCATGCCCTTTTGGAAATTTCAGTCTTCAATTTTACCTACTGGTAGGAGGTCACTGGTTTAAAAATTGGGCAGAATCTGGCAGTTTGTGTCGAGTCTACTATGTCGACTATGTGTGTCGAGTCATATTACATACACTTGCGTGACGTTTATATAGCGATGTCCCTTTAATTATATTCATTAGTTAATTAATAGATATTAAAAGCGGTTGTGTGTACCTACCCCAGACTAAAAGAATAGTTCATACCTATCTGAGGTACCTACTTCATTTTTTTCTTCATGCTATTCGCGATCGAACGATTCAATCATAATTTACGGAGGATGAGCAAAAAGTTTGACGTAAAAAGCACTTGTTGACTATCCTATAGGTAATATCGCATTAATATTAATAATATCCAAGAAAACGACGGTAATGCAAGAGTGGCAGAACAATCGAAGATTTTCTATATACACAACGCTATCTAGACCCAAAGTAAGCATAGTTTAACTAGCTTGTGTTATGGGTTCTAGAATGCGGATATACATACCTAGATACATTTTTTTTTTGTAAATACATACATATTATACATAGAAACACCCAGACCAATGCAAATATTCATATTCATGCACACAAATATTTGCACTGAGCGGGGATCGAACCCGCGCCTCCTGCGTAGCAGCCGCGTTCACTACCGCTACGCCACAGAGGCAGTCATTTTTTACTGCTAACTTTTTATTCTTTTCGTCAAGATCACCTTTATCTAATAGTATCTATATTACGCGTAGCCAGCCAGATAATTATTATTAAGTATCTGTCTCCGATCTTACAGCAGAATTACATATCAGTATCACACTTGTAGATGAAAACCGTTTTGCTCTTTCGCTGTGATTTGTTCTGTATTCTGAGTGATAACCTTAACCTTCTCTTCTCAGTACGATAACATTATTTTGAACTACATAGTTGACCCACCCTGACTTCGCACGCAAATATATTGCAGGGTACATACACTTCCGGATAATAAAATGCACCTTGTGTATCTAATAATGAAGAATTGTACCTACTATGCAAATAAAGGGTTTAACCTTCACGCCAGTGCAAGCTATAAGTTAACAATGTTTTATTGAAATCAAGCGTGATCCGAGTGGGGGGAGGTCACAAGGGAAATTACCCCCCTCCCCAAAATCGTGGACGTCAAATTAAAGTCTTCTAAAAGGCATATTTAAAGGAATTTTCGCACGTTATCCCCCCCCCCACTCCCCCCTCCAAACTTCAATGTTCGGCCGCACCTGATCGAAATCTGACGAAGGGTACGTCTCAACAGCGCCTAAAGTATGAACAAACTTCATGGCTTTAGATAGGTATGCTTTCACTTATGTTTGATTGCTTTTGCAAAACTCTATCTGGTGATTGATTGATGTCATTATATCCTACTCAAAGAAGCATGGCACAAAGTATAAACAAAAGAATCAGTATTATATCAAAATTTTATTAATAGACTGCAAGTGCGGATATGATCTGACCGATTTTGAAAGTACTTTGCTACAGTAAACACGTATAATGAGTACACTGGTGGTAAGTAAGTACCGGTAAAGTTATATAATATGAATGATCATTGTGATCACGATCAGTCCAAGTTCACACGTCCGTCCGTAACAATATATATACAAGTAGTTTATATTATACATACTAGCTGGTTTATAATAATATCCTACTAGCTGAATTATCTGTTTGTAATTCTTGAAATTGTTCACAGTTTTTCAATTAATGTAGATGAGGACATTATGCAAGATACTGACCTATAATTTTAAAAATGTTGTCTGACTTCGTTTGTTTAGGTAATATGGTGTTGTTAGGTAAAGTGGCTGGGTCTATTTTGAACATATTTTACTGCAGATAGCTCATAGTTTTGCGTCGTAACTTATATTACTTGGGTAATTTCACGATGCCTAATTTTTTGCTAATTTCGGTGGCATTTTTCAATCATAGGTTTTCCGATGAAAAAAATTTAATGGAGTTCTTATAGGACACATCAGTATTTTAGATATTCTAAAAGAACTCCATTAAAGTTTTTCATCGGAAAACCTATGATTGAAAAATGCCACCGAAATTAGCAAAAAATTAGGCATCTTGAAATTACCCACTTATATTTTAGAAGAAAAATTTAGGGTTCCGCTCAAAAGAGTTAAAACCTAGATCTATGTCTATGCGAACATCGCAGGCACAGCACTAGTTACGTAATATTTACATTCTATTGCGGTAAGTACGAGTAGACGTGGAGACGTGCTATTCAGCTATGGTACGAGGATGTAAAAGCTAAGCTATGAAACGATGTGACCGCTTACACTGTGCTATGCTATGTAACGAAGCGAGCAAAATGGGGATCCCTTTCGTTAAAATAAAATGTTTTGTCCTAAAATGTTTTGGCATAATTTTTTTGGCATAATTATACTTGGGATAATTTTACTATGTAATTATGCCAAAAAAAATATGCTAAAAGATCATTAGTCTAAATAACCATATTATGCCAAAATAGGTTATGGTTATTTTTTTTTATGCAAATGGATAGTGAACCAGCAAAATGTGCTATGAAACTTCCTACAAATAGGTATCTCTATCCATAACACACATGTTTCTATAAAAAAAACTACGTTTAAAAAAACCGACTTCAAAAAAAACTATTCCAATAAAAATAAAATGCACTAAAAAGTTCAAAATAATTGTGTATTCTTCAAAAACTTCATTACAAATTATTGTCAGTTTTGGAGTCGGTATCAGCCAAGGTAGGTTTGTAACTTCTCACGTGCGCGTTTTAGTCGGTTTGAGTCCGACATAACCTCCTCCGCACTGTGGCAGAACACTTATTACAGTTATTAAAGAAAGAAAGAAAGAAAGAAAATATTTTTATTCATACAAAGTATGTTGTCGTTGGCATAGAAGTTTATTTGTAGGCTGACACCGACTCCAAAAATAACAATAATTTGTAATAAAGTTTTTGAAGAATACACAATTATTTTGAACTTTTTAGTGCATTTTATTTATATTGGAATAGTTTTTTGAAGTCGGTTTTTTTAAACGTAGTTTTTTTTTACTTTTTAGTGTCTATAATAGGCTATTCTGTATGCTACGGTAGGATTGCTACGGGTAGTCTATATATAACATTTCGTTATTTTTTTAGTAGCTATGGGTATGCCTTCGAAAGGTGCAAAAAATTTAGTGGTCTAATAATTCAGTCCAATGTATCTTCAATGATAGTATGTACCTACTTACCATAGTATTGACTTAAACTATTCATGCTATACGTCAAATGAGTTCTGCTCATAAACTCATATCAGCTTCTGATGTAATCAGGAAAATACGTCTCCATGAAGATGATGATGATGAATGATGACATTTAGCCCGACGTAGACTAGGTAATTCTAGCACGCCCTTGACCATCGTAATGAGGTGACATAGACACCGTGTCACGGGATTGTCATAAAACTAGCTAATTTCTCATCACCTATTTGATTTCGAGGAGTTCTCTGGTGTATCTCCGGAGTTCAAGGTCCAGTACCCATAAAATTAATATGGAACTACCTGTGAGTTATACCGAACCCAATGCAAAAAGGTTTTTCGAAACCAGTTCATAAACGACGGAAATATCATCATCTGCATATAGACGTATTCTCCTGATTGCATCCGTGGCCAAGATGACCTCGGAGCTCAGGGTCCGCCTTCCGGCTCTTCCTCCTCCACTTCGCACGATCTTGGGCGTCCATGGTAGTGAGACCATTAGCACACATATCACCCTCCACGACGTCAAGCCAGGACTTCTTTGGCCTACCCCTTTTACCTGGACCCGGCGGGGGCACCATTGCCAGGCATTATGGCAGGAAATATGAGACAACATATTATTTATATAAGAAGTTGGGTAAAAATTTTAACTAAGAAAACACAAAAAACATCATAAAATAAAAACTACTGGGCCAAACTGTGTTAAATTTGTGTGGGGACCAAATGACAACTATTTCACATCGAATAAAAAAAGAATCACGGAAATCGAATCATAAAGCTAGGAGTAATCAGTGCAATAGGTACATAAAAAAACCCATCGAATTGAGAACCTCCTCCATTTTGAAGTCGGTTAAAAACATAGCTTATGTATGAACCCCTTTCTACCAGTGCTATGCTATGTGGACCAATGAATATGATTGGTGGATGTCAAACGCATCCATAGCAACGTAGCATAGCACATCTCTGGTGGAAAGGCAGCCTAAAACGATGATCATTAGATATACCTATTCTGGTGATGTATTATATACCTTAATTTGAATGTTTAGAAAGCTAAAAGACTATCGTATATAGTCGCGTGTTTGTAATAAGTATAAATAAAAAAAACAATCTGTCATTACTCGGTTCGGGCGTGAAGGTGTGATAGATGAGTAGGTGTGTGTAATGATTGGTTCAGCCGGCGTGATGCGTAATGCCATCTAGGTACTCTGCTGGTGATATCACTTGCTCAGCCGCATCGCATCACCGATATGTGTTTATTGTATAACAGCTATGATATGACTACTACGTATGTATCATATTTACTAGACAATTCGTTTAGAACAAAAATAAATAAATAATTTTGACTCAAAAATGTTTTTAATTTATACAAACAATACTGTGTTAAACATATTTGTAAAAATAAATTGTGTTGATACTGATTCCCAAACTAGAAAAACTGTATTTTGTAGGCGTCCCGTCCTCCCCATAAAAGTTGGCCGTACGATCGAGAGGTCCCGGTTTCGAATCCTGGTCATTACATTACCGACGTGAACCACTCCTAGCACAAGCAACTTAGCTTAGCTGGAGGGGTTAAGGGGAATATTAGTAGAAAAAATAAATAATAGTATACCGAACAGACGGTAAGTAGGAGACATAAAAAGAGCAACAAGCAACAACCTAAGCTAATTGCACTTTCGAAAGCCGCTAGGAATCTAGAAATTTATGACTCTTCCCCATATTATTTTGAATGATCCAAATAATAAAAACAAATGATTCTACAATAGATTGAATTACAACATCGATAAAATTTATCGATTAGATACTTTATTCATAAATTAGGAACGGTTTTCTCTAGTTAATTTCAATTTGCAACCGTACTTGATAAAAATAAATTCACAAGTACGTAATGAATATCTGGTGAATTATATAACGGTTTCTATCATTTACCTGATAGCTTCAGACTTTCGTAATTTGGTTCTAGTACCGAGGGTTTTAATTGCTCGTTGTGTTTATATAGCACCAAGGCCAAGGGCCTAATCCTTAACAGGCCCCTAAGATTTTGCGGTATAATAATTTATTAGACCTGTTCTCCTCAAGCCAACCTCACCTGCTAAGATACAACCTTTAATTAATTGAAAAAAGCAGCAGTAATCAATCAGCAGGAGCACACGGTTGCAGTCCTTGCAAGAGAGAGAATGGTCTGTATTGCTTGGGACGGGATCTAGGAACAAAATCGTGAGTGTGACAAACGATGCCCTGGTGCACGTGGTTTTAATAATCTACATATTATAGGTGCTTGGTGAAATTGAGCTCATCCACCGTAGTAGCACCCAAAGGAACGTGTAGGTACTGCGCGTATAAAGCACATTTCGAGCACAGTTTAGGTCCATGTCCTATATTAATATATTATACTAGCTTTTCGCCCGCAGCTCCGCCTGCGTGGATGTCGACTACCATCACCAATAGTATTTTTTTCTAAACTGACGGACTTGTTGTATAAATATAAGTATCCCGATAATTCTAATAGTAATTGTTGTATAAACTTTCGACACCTTATTTCGCTCTCTCAGTAGTGTTTTTTTCAAAATATTAAATGAAAACTGTAAGAAACATCGGCCTTGTCTTACAAAAAAGTGGTAGATTTTCAGAATATTACAACAAAATAAAAATACTATTAGTATCTTTATACCAATAGCTAGTAAATGGCTAGAAAAAGACTGGTAAGAAAAAATTACTATTGCCTAACATTTCGTTCTTATCAATCAATCAATCAATAGCCTATTTCAGTCCACTGTTGGACTTAGGCCTCACCCAAAGTATGCCATAGCACTCGATCCTCCACCGTATGTTGGGGACATATGCTGTCAGTTTGCACATTTGGGCCCCATGAGTCATAACAGGGGAGTAGAAACCTCGATGAATTTTCCCAATGTTGCCCAACCCTTGTCGACCCTTCGACGTACCTATATCTCTTTCTGGGTTTCGTCTTCTAATCTAAAATTACCATCTCAGCAATGAAAATATCGTATCAGCACGACACTGTCGTAGACAATCCAGAAATGCCCAGGTCTAGATGATGTCAGAAGGCTTCTCGTAATCTACAAATGCCATACATAGCGGCTGATTATACTCTCAGGTCTTTTGTATAATCTGCTCAACAGTATTGGCTGCAACAGTATAACCCTTTTAAAACCCGGCTTGCTCCAGTGGCTGGAATTCACAACTATTCAAGACGATTCTCAAGAACAAAACTTCTATAGAGATATGACTCAGGAGTCTTATAATTCTTCAGCAAGACCTTATAGTCTTTTTTGGAGAACAGTACCACCGCACTACATCCATGTTAAGTTCTGCTGGATGACGGAATCAAAGAGGTTCGTAAGCTCTTTTAGACCTGAGATTCCACCTGCTTTTAAGAGCCCTGTCAACCAGTGCGATATCATCAGTATACCATAACTATGAAGGTTGCTGTTGTATGCTAAGGATACAAAAAATCATCAATTGGCCTATTGCAGTCAACTGCTGGACATAGGCCTCTCCTAATATGCGCCACGTTTGCCGATCCTCCGCCTTCCGCATCCAGTACATCCCAGCCACCTTTCGCAGATCGTCGGTCCAGCTGGCTAGGAGGTGTCCCACCTTCCGTATTCCTTCTCACGGTATCCACTCTAGGACTCGTCTGCTCTAACGGCCATCAGTCCTTCGGCAGATGTGGCCATTCCACTGCCACTTTAGCTTGCTTATTCTGCAACCCTACGGCCAGATTGGAAACGAAGGTTTGGAAACCGGTTTCCATAGCAGAATTATTTTTCTTTTAACGAACTTGGTTGCCAAGAAAGAATAATAATTCTGTTTTCGAAACTAATTTCCAAAACAGAAAGTTGGATCTTCGTTAGCTATGTCGGTAACTTTGGTTCTATGTCAGATGACCTCGTTTCGAATTTTAACCTTCAAAGAAACTCCAAGCATAGCTCGCTACATAGCCCGCTGCACGACTTTTAGGTCACGGACTACCCCACCTTCAGTGGCCACGTTTCGTCACCGTAGGTCATAGGTAACATAACAGGCAGGACGCACTGGTCGAAAACCTTTGTTTTGAGGCATTGCGGCAGGGGGGAGGAGAATACCCGACGTAGTTTGCCAAATGCTGCCCACCCCAGTTGAATTCTTCTGGCTATTTCTTTCTCGAAGTTGGTTTTACTGAGCTGGATAACCTGCCCCAGGTAGATAATATTTTTGAACAACTTCTAGTGTCGCTCCTTCGATGGCAATCGGTCTCAGTACAACATGTTCGTTGAACATAATCTTGGTTTTATCCAAGTTTACACCGAGGCTGACTTGTCGAGAAGCTCCATTCAGGCTGTGCAGCACTTCGCCCCGTTGTTCTAGCGACTCCGCAACTATGATGATGTCATCGGCGAACCGAAGGTGCGAGATGTAACTACTCCAGCGTCTTGAAGACGTCCTCCAATGCGTTGGTAAATGCTGAGGATACATAAATTACTATGTGATACGTCAAAAATGAATACAAATAAAACAACATACTTGAAATTTGTGGTGGTTTAATTTTTTTATAATTATCTAAAAATAATATTAAGAAAATAAACATTTTGTATTATATTCTTTGTCATCTTAATCAGTAGTGCTCTGTGCTTGAGTAATTGAGCCCACAGCTGATAAGTTAGTGGAAGTTATTGAATTGTGTTCTGCCATCTCTATTATTGTTGCCTTATTATAGTATACTTCTCATCAAGAAAGAAAGTGAAGTTTTCTAGAAGCCAGGCGTTCGTCTATTTGGTGAAACGTTTCTAGCCATTGCATTGATATAAATTGTTATTTTGTTTCTAACTATGAAGCCGCCCCTTGTGTTATATCGGCGGCGTCAATAGATTTAAATTCACATACCTTACTCTTTTATATAGCTCTAGATAGCTATCATCGCTGCTATCATATGTTTTTTTTCTATTTCCAATCAATTAAATAAAGAAACTGCAGTACATAACTCTTACACAATATTTTTCACATTCTTGCATATTATACGTGACAGAGAGTGACATTTTTATAAATATTATCATTTGACAGATCAAAATGTGACTTAGCGTTGACACCATCACTTTAGTTCCGTTGTCATGGTAACAATTTTGCTAGCGATATTAGCGCCATAATATTTCGTATTTTCTTTAATATTACATTATTTCGTGAATTTGCCACATTTTAATTGTGATAATTGCTATTCGGCGACAAAGCCAAATTCAATAAATCAAAGATCATGAAAATCTGTTCAGCCATTCTTGAGTTATAAGAAAGTACGTTTTTGGCACTTTTTAGGTACTTAGGGTCTGAATTTCGAAAAATCGTTTCTTAGTACACCTCCACGCATCAAAACATACACTCTCTATAAATTTCAAGTCTCTAGGACCAGCGGTTTAGGCTGTGCGTTGTCTCTAACGGCCGAATACTGAAACGGCACTCAAATATTTAACGGCTGCTTACATGTTTAAGTAGCTCTTAAACACAAAATTCGTATTCTCAAACGTCAATTTTAAGCATGTGTTAAACTTAAGTGAACCCTAAATTAAGTTGCGCTCAAACGCCACTCAGTGTAAAGTTCGTATACTGGAATGCCACTTAATTATAATCAGGTGTCAAATGAACTGTCAAACTGATTTGAGTCCAGTATATATATTAATCTATGATTTGAGCGCCCCTTACATCTGAGAGTGGTCGAGAGGTCTCCTAAATCTGTGATCGAATTTATTCAAGCGTTAAAATAATGTCTTTATCGTCGTTATCTTCTCTTTCTGATCATGAAAGACCTGCAGTGAGTCGCCGAAATGTGGTGAAGCTAAATGCATTCGAAAAATACGGGGATGTGGAGTTTCGAGCGCGGTTCCGTGTTTCCAAAGAGACTATTTTATATTTGAACACTTTATTCGGTAGCACTATCAAACCGCTAACAAGACGAAATAGAGCAATACAGCCAGTGGACCAAATACTAATAATAATAATAATATGTACTAATAGATAATTTTATTTTAGTAATAAAGAATAATATTCATGTAAAATGTATGGCGGGGGTACTGCCGTGCCCTCCGATTGTAAATGATATTGTAGTATTGAGGACATTACATTCACTATGGCAATATTCTTTTTAGACCGTTGTTTGAGGTTCTCATAGAGGTGCCGGAGTTGTTGCCATGTTCTGAAGCCGCTTGCAGCAACAGCATTATACTGCTGACAAATACAGTCCCAGGCTTCACGCTTCTTTAATATCATGCCAGCGTTGGTTTCATAATATCTTTCTCCGCCACTGTATAATTACCCCCACGTTTCTTTTTCTCTTCCATTTTCCAATTTCATAAATATTTTTTGACCAAATGTTTGCAATTTCGCGCATTCTCAATCTTTACTCAAATGTCATTGTCACTCACTTACAAGCTAGTACGTTTCATTCTACGAAAATTTGGTCGTAATTGCTTACGTTCATTTTGGAGATATTTTTTATGTTAAATAGTAGAACATTATATAATAATGAATGCAAATTGTGTATCAAATAAAGCTCTTTTTATTTTGTATTATTTTGACTAAAATATGTAGCATAATAAATATTCTTTAATTAAACAATGCTGCGTAAAACTAGGCATCGTGAATGTTGCCATGACGTAAATTATTTGACGGCTGCTTAGCTGATTATGCCTGGAAATCGTTTGAGTAGCCTTTGTGTATACCACTTTAATTTGAGAGATGCTTATATTTAGGAGCCCTTCAACTGATTGTTTTATTTGAGTGGCGTTTCAGTATTCGGCCGTAAGTCAATCAGTCAGTCAGTCAGTCAGGACTAAGAGTTTTATATATAAGATATGTCCTGAGCAATACCTTGAAGATATTGGTGTGGCCATAATTCTCTCATCCCTTGACTATTTGCCACGTATTTTCTTTGAATATGTATGTGTCTAGAAGGACAGTCAAAGCGTTGAAAGCGGCCAAAAAAATAGTGTCCAACTGTTGGGCGCTAAACGATTTTCTTGCTTTCAGTGTCAGATGCACTGTCAGCGGACACGGACAAAAATTTGAAATTTTAAAAATGACTGTTTGTGTAGTGAAAGTGTGCAGAAACTATAAAGGACGCACTAAATCAATAAAAAAAATTACCTATCATCGGTAAGTACCATTGTATCGTACAAATTTTAGCAAAATAAGCCATAATCTTTTTTCTAAAATAATTTAATATTGCCGTCGCCATTTTGTACTTAACAGGTGTATTGCTAATTACTTAAGTCAAAACTCCCATAAAAAAACGTGGCGGGTATATTATGCAATATAATGTACATTATCGTATGAGGGGTTTTTCGGCATACTGAGTTCGAATTTGATGTCATTTTTACAAGACAAAATATGGGCAGTAGTGCGTCGTAGTGCTTCATGAATTTCAGAATGGACTCACGATATCATGGGTTTTTGGTTATATTTTTTCAGAATACCAAGCGATCTAATACTAAAGCGCCCCACACACTAACAGTTTATCGAATGACAACCGGATGATATTAGTCTGTCAGTTCATCGCAATAGCCCATACACTTACAGTTTCGTATACGATTTTGGACTGACCGCTAATACCATCTGAAGAAACTGTGGGCGGACTGTTGGTGTGTGGCCGCTTGACCATTCCGGTCAGCGCCGGCAGGTGTCGTCGGCAGGTAGTCGGCCGGCGGCCTGTCGACCGTCGGAAGGCTCTAAGCCTACAGATTGAATATTATGACTAGTGCAAGCAATTTTCGATCTTATTGGCATCACATAGTACATAGTTTTTTTTCTTATATTCGTGATCAGCGGCATCTATTATTGCGAAAACACATGTAATTAAGAAAATGTCAATAAGGTCGAAAATCGTTTTTCTGTTCTTAGTAGTCTCTGTGTGTAACGTGTAGTCGGTACAAGTCCCAAATAACACATTCACCTCCTTAATTACCTCCTGTGAGGTGATGCAAGAGGTTTCTGCACGAAAAAAGAAAGTTTTTGAATTGCTTCCATATAGATAAATAAAGTAATTATTAGTTTTAATTGTTTTTAAGAACAATTCAACAATTTTTTTTGAGGCTGAAAGTACATTTATCAATCTATGACTGACTTGGAAGCATCAGACGATCGTACGGTGGTAAACTGTCGACTCCCAACTGCTCGTGTGTAGTCGCAAAAGTGGCAGCAGGGCACTGCCGGCAGGCCAAAATCGCTTTAGTGTGTTGGCGCTATCGGCTTAGGACTGCAGGCCGCCCGATAGGACCTGCAGGCGGACTGTTAGTGGGTGGCCGCCTTAAGAAGTCTAGACCAGTCTATAATTAATATTACGATAGTACTTCATACCTAATGTTGTATCCTCATATTTTTCAAATTAAGAGTATTATTTTTCTCATCTGAATATACATACAATATTATTAAATAATACATAAAATTTTCCCTAATTTTGAGGCAGTTTTCAACAACTGGTATCAATTTATACACGCACACTAAAAAAGAAAACTGACAAACGCGAGTGTAAGACGAAGCTGTCACGCACACTAAGAAGGAAAAGTCGTCCCATTTCTTTATATTATTTTGCAGCGCCATACTCCATCTAGACATATAGTTAATCAAAGCGTATTTTATTAGGAAATTTGAAAAATATTCGATTAATATTTAGAAGACTCTCTCTCATCCTAGCGTTAATTCCCAGTCGCATCCGAAGCTTTTCAGCTCGGAGTCTGGGGTCCGCTTTACCGTCTTAACTACAGATTTGGCTAGACCTCGATATTTTTTCGTGAAACGATTGCCATCTGACCTCCACAGCCCAATGATAACATTAGGCGATATCGAAGCTTTGCAGGCGCGGATCCACTAGGGTGGGCAATATGGGCATGCCCACCACCTTAATAGACCTCAGGCGCGGATCCAGGCGCGGAACTAGGTAGTGGGCACAGGTACTTGAAAATGTGTGAAAAGTGCGAACTCATGTCAAGCATGTTAAATACGCCCGGAGGGGGGGGGGGGGGGGCTTTGGCGGAGTTGGTCTCACATTGACCTGTTGAATTGAACGTGGCGAGACGAAAATCGAACTTATGGAGTAGGGTGCAGAAATCGCAGGGGCAAATGCTAGTCAGCTTCCTCGAGTCGGGGGCACAGGGCCTCTTTTTCATTAATAGTTCCTTTAAGAAAAACCCCAACAGGAAGTGGACTTGGCAACGCCGGGACTCTGCGATAAAGAACTGGAAGCGATCACTGACTTATCCGAAGCTCTCTAAATATCAACATCAAGGCTGAAAGATTCCAAATGATAAGGTCAACCAACCTACGCCGCTCCAAGTAGCTCTAGGGTCCGAAAAGTTCCAATTGGAACTTCAAAATCGTTTCGCAATGCTGGAAACCTAGCGGCATTGACGAGAAGGCCGACATAGTGGTCAAAATATTGCAGGAAGTGTCTCGAAAGTTGTTTCCCGGAAAACGCAAACAGCAAGAGTCCAAGCTCTCTCCTGAGACTCTCGAACTTATGAGGAAGAGGCGTGAACACTGAACAACCATACACACAGTCGTCTTCGTCAGATGGGAGAACCTTAAACCAATAAATCAAAAAGCCGATACGACGCGACCTTAAACGCTCCAACACTCGCTCCATCCAGGAGGCAATCGAGCGATATAGGGGGTCAAAAGTGTTCGCTCAGCAGTTGGGAAGGCCCCATCTGACGAAATTTACAACTGAGCTATATGCAGCACGGATGAGTAAACCGACGACGGGACACAGCGACGAAGACCACAGAGCCCCACTCATGCGCCATTACACCGAGGAGATACCAAATGTCGAGTAGTGCGAGGTAGAGGCGGCTCTCAGGCAACTGAAGAACAACAGATGCCCTGGTGATGATGGAAATTACTACTGAGGTGCTGAAAACAGGTGGCGCTCCAATCCTGAAAGAGCTAGCGAGTCTCTTTAATTCCATCATCCGGCAAGAGCTAACACCTAGGGCACAGAGCGGAAGTGCGGTGGTACTGTTCTTCAAAAAAGGTGACAAGACTCTCTCACTCCTGAGCCATGTCTACAAGTTGTTCTCAAGAGTCGTCACAAATCACCTCGCGGATAAGCTCGACGAGTTCCAGCCACCTGAGCAAGCCGGGTTTCGAAAAGGCTATAGTACCGTGGACCACATCTATACTGTTCGGCAGATTGTAGAAAAGTCGCAGGAGTACAATCAGCCACTGTGTATGGCGTTTGTGGACAACGAAAAAGCCCTCGACTCTATCGAAACCTGGGCAGTGCTGGGTGCCCTGCAGCAGTGTCGTGTAGATTGGCGTTACATCGAGATGCTGAGATGTTTGTATGACACTGCCACAATGTCCATCCTGCTCCAAGACCAGAAGACGAAACCCATTAGCCTCCAGCGTGGAGTGAGATAGGGAGATATTATATCTCCCAAACTATTCACCAACGCATTGGAGGACGTCTTCAAGAGTCTGGATTGGACTTTGGCGGGGTACCAACATCCACGGTGAGTACATCTCGCATCTTCGGTTCGACGACGACTTCGTCATAGTTGATTAGTCACTGGAACAACTGGCTGAAATGATGCACAGCTTTAATGGAACTTCTCTACAAGTTGGCCTGGGTGTAAACTTGGACAACACCATGATTATGTTCAACAAACATGTTGTATCGAGTCGATTTCCATCGAAGGGGTGACACTCAGAGTTGTTCAAAAATATATCTCCTGGGGCAGGTTATCCAGCTCGGTAAAAACAACTTCTAGAAAGAAATAGCCAGATCCAACTGGGGTGGGCAGCATTTGGCAAACTACGTCGGGTCTTCTCCTCCCCCCTACCACAATGCCTCAAAGGTTTTCAACCAGCGCGTCCTGCCTGCTATGATCTACGGTGCTGGATGGACTGGATGCGGAAGACGGAGGATCGGCAGACGTGGCGCATTTGGTGGTGGTGTACAAAAAAGCCGCAATAATAGTGTGTAATTTCCTGATATTGTAACAGTGTGAACAAATGCTGGTATATCGTCTATTGCACTATACTATGTTCCAAATCACGCGTGATTCATGATTCATTTTGGTTTTTTTTTTTCAATAAACCATAAGAAAGTGACGTCACAGGTCTATTAAGGTGGTGGGCATGCCCATATTGCCCACCCTAGTGGATCCGCGCCTGATAGACCTGTGACGTCACTTTTTTATGGTTTATTGAAAAAAAAACAAAATTAATCATGAATCACGCGTGATTTGGAACACAGTGTATAGTGCAATAGACGATATACCAGCATTTGTTCACACTGTTACAATATCAGAAATTACACACTATTATTGCGGCTTTTATGTACACCTTTATAAGGAGCACACACAGGTCTGAGGTGTACAGTCAATCAATCAATCAGTTAGTATATTGCAGTCCACTGCTTCTCCGAAAATGCGCCACGTCTGCCGATCCTCCGTCTTCCACATCCAGTCCATCCAGCACCGTAGGTCATAGCAGGCAGGACGCACTGGTTGAAAACCTTTGAGGCATTGTGGTAGGGGGGAGGAGAAAGCCCGACGTAGTTTGCCAAATGCTGCCCACCCCAGTTGGATCTGGCTATTTCTTTCTCGAAGTTGTTTTTACCGAGCTGGATAACCTGCCCCAGGAGATATATTTTTGAACAACTCTGAGTGTCACCCCTTCGATGGAATTCGACTCGAAACATGTTTGTTGAACATAATCATGGTGTTGTCCAAGTTTACACCCAGGCCAACTTGTCGAGAAGCTCCATTCAAGCTGTGCAGCATTTCGCCCAGTTGTTCCCACTGGAACAACTGGGCGAAATGCTGCACAGCTTAAGAGGCCCTGTGCCCCTGACTCGAGGAAGCTGACTAGCATTTGCCCCTGCGATTTCTGCACCCTACTCCATAAGGTCTCATAAGGTTCGACGACGACTTCGTCATAGTTGCTTAATCACTACTAAGCAACTATGACGAAGTCGTCGTCGAACCGAAGATGCGAGATGTACTCACCGTGGATGTTGGTACCCCGCCAAAGTCCAATCCAGAGTCTTGAAAACGTCCTCCAATGCGTTGGTGAATAGTTTGGGAGATATAACATCTCCCTATCTCACTCCACGCTGGAGGCTAATGGGTTTCGTCTTCTGGTCTTGGAGCAGGATGGACATTGTGGCAGTGTCATACAAACATCTCAGCATCTTGATGTATCGCCAATCTACCCGACACTGCTGCAGGGCATCCAGCACTGCCCAAGTTTCGATAGAGTCGAAGGCTTTTTCGTTGTCCTCAAACGCCATACACAGCGGCTGATTGTACTCCTGCGACTTTTCTACAATCTGCCGAACAGTATAGATGTGGTCCACGCCACGGTACTATAGCCTTTTCGAAACCCAGCTTGCTCAGGTGGCTGGAACTCGTCGAGCTTATCCACGAGGTGATTTGTGACGACTCTTGAGAACAACTTGTAGACATGGCTCAGGAGTGAGTGAGTACCACCGCACTCCCGCTCTGTGCCCTAGGTGTTAGCTCTTGCCGGATGATGGAATTAAAGAGACTCGCTAGCTCTTTCAGGATTGGAGCGCCACCTGTTTTCAGCACCTCAGTAGTAATTTCCATCATCCCTAGGGCATCTGTTGTTCTTCAGTTGCCTGAGAGCCGCCTCTACCTCGCACTACTCGACATTTGGTATCTCCTCGGTGTAATGGCGCGTGAGTGGGGATCTGTGGTCTTCGTCGCTGTGTCCCGTCGGTTTACTCATCCGTGCTGCATATAGCTCAGTTGTAAGTTTCGTCAGATGGGGCCTTCCCAACTGCTGAGCGAACACTTTTGACCCCCTATATCGCTCGATTGCCTCCTGGATGGAGTGAGTGTTGGAGCGTTTAAGGTCGCGTCGTATCGGCTTTTTGATTTATTGGTTTAAGGCTCTCCCATCTGACGAAGACGACTGTGTGTATGGTTGTTCAGTGTTCACGCTTCTTCCTCATAAGTTCGAGAGTCTCAGGAGAGAGCTTGGACTTTTGCTGTATGCGTTTCCCGGAAACAACTTTCGAGACACTTCCTGCAATATTTTGACCACTATGTCGGCCTTCTCGTCAATGCCGCTAGGTTTCCAGCATTGCGAAACGATTTTGAAGTTCCAACTGGAACTTTTCGGACCCTAGAGCTACTTGGAGCGGCGTAGGTCGGTTGACCTTATCATTCGGAATCTTTCAGCCTTGATGTTGATATTTAGAGAGCATCGGATAAGTCAGTGAGTCAGTGATCGTTTTCAGTTTGAAACTTGTTGATCACAAAGACATCTCTAAATAATTTATCTTGTTCTTTATCGCAGAGTCCCGGCGTTGCCAAGTGCACTTCCTGTTGGGGTTTTTCTTAAAGGAACTATTAATGAAAAAGAGGCCCTGTGCCCTTGACTCGAGGAAGCTGACTAGCATTTGCCCCTGCGATTTCTGTACCCTACTCCATAAGGTTTGATTTTCGTCTCGCCGCTTCCAATTCAACAGGTCAAATGTGAGACCAACTCCGCCAGACCCCCCCCCCCCCCCCGGGCGTATTTAACATGCTTGACATGAGTTCGCACTTTTCACACATTTTCGGGTACCTGTGCCCACAACCTTATTCCGCGCCTGGATCCGCGCCTGAAGCTTTGCAGCTAGACCGTTGTTTTTGGATTTTTTAGGGCTCCCAACTACCCGTAACGACTGCCATAGATGTTCTTATGGCAACCGGGACCGACGGCTTAACGTGCTCTCCGAGGCACGACCAGCCCAATGCAAATACCCATATTTCATGAACACAAATATTTGCACTGAGCGGGGATCGAACCCGCGCCTCCTGCGTAGCGGCCGCGTTCACTACCGCTACGCCACGGAGGCTGTTTAGAAGACTGAATTTCATTAAAGATAATCCGTTGAAATAACCGAGCTGTCACGTTTTATCCTTGATAATATTATATAGGCAGGTGTATCATCGACGGATGTAAATGGGTTTAATTCAAACTGCCTACAAATTTTGATGATTTGAACGCTCGGCAGCTTCTCAGGTTAATTAAATTTTCGCCGATGGAAATCCAGCCTGGGTTCAGTGAAATCCGTTGAGCAAAATGTATTAACGCTGTTCAAATTAAATTATACTTACGTACTTGTTTGTATCAGTAAAATTCAACCCTAGTAATAGCACATTTTTAGCGGCCCCATCTGAAAACCAGCGCTGCACATACTGGATACCTAGTGTGTGTGTGTGTGTAGCAGTCAATGCTGAGATGGGGCCATCCCTATTTGGGTTTGCACAGGGCAAAATTTGTACCTAACCTACTGTCACAAATTGTTTATAGCATACCTACACGGCTACACCTCACATTGTGAGGATTTAAATTAAATATTTTTTTCTTTCTTTCTTTCACAACAAACGCAAGTAAATCTACTCGTACCGACCGCTTTTACATTGAACCGCTTTTATAGGTGTTGCCCGTGGCCCCGCCCGCGTGGATTTCTGATGCCTTTCATCGCTGATATTATAGCCTGTGTTATTCTGATGTATAAGCTATATTATTGTAAAGATTCATTATTTTTTTTAGGTGAAAGATTAGGTAACAAACATCCTCACATACCTACAAACTTTCGCGTTTATAATATTAGTAGGATTCTTATAGAATGTTGTATGAGAAACGCAGATTTTTGTGCCATACAGAAATATAGAGGTTCTATAAGATTACATTCGAAACTGACCAGAGTTAAGATGAACCATCTATTGGAGAGCTATTATAATGCATTGTGTTTATAAACACGCATCTACTTCCGACAATAGATCATAATCTGCGTCAGAAAATAGATAGTGAATGCGTCCTTAGAACCATTAAGAATACAACTGAGACAGGCTTTCGTAATCTAGCCTCATCTATTAGTCTCAAACACTGAGCACATAATACTTATCTATGATCAGTGATCACTGATCAGACAGAACCTATTTCAGAATATAAATAATACTTCCTTAGGATCATTAAGGGTACAAGAGTGACTGGTTTTCGTAATCTAGCAATATCTACAAGTCTCGGTCAATTAATAATTCTTATATGACAGAATTAAAGGCTCGGTGAACCTGCCATTAACGTACCAACATCGGAAGACATCACGTGGCATTTCGAACGGACTTCGTACCTACTGAAAGAAGTCCGAAGATGTCCGAAGTATATTCATGGTACGTGAATGTTTCGTCTTTCTTGTGGTTAGTTTCGGATAAACATTACACAGTACAGTAGCCCCCAGGATTCGACGTGGATACAGAATCCGAGGTGTCCGCAGTAGCTAGGTGGGATCAGTTTCTGTTCGTTTAGATTACGCTTATCAAATGTCGCGATTGACTATCTGGTGATGGTCGGGGTTTTGCAAAACTAGTACCTATTTGTGAAGATCTATTCAGGAGTTTGAGATCTCCATGAGCTTGCCAGCTCCTGCCATGAGCTTGTTCAGCTCATGGCTGGAGTTATTAAAAAAAATATTTCGTATACATATTTGTGCATCATGGCAATGGCAAATCTTATAACAAGTTTCAAAGTAAAGACACTACGGGTACGAGTGGATCTGAGTCTTATGCTAAATGCTTTTATTTTCATTTATGAGAATATCATTCGCCCGAGGCTGAATACGCGTTGAGAAGTTTTACGTTTGAATCAAGTTCAGAACACAACAATCCACTTCTAGCAAAAGTACTTACTAGCTTAGAGATGCCGTAAAACAACAAAGTAGGTACAATATCCGGCTTTTGACTTCACACGTCGGGACTCGGGAACAAGAGCAAAGGGCCTAACCACATTTATTCAGCTCTGTTCAGCCTTTGTCTATGGAAAACAACGAGGAGATGCGTAGAGGTACACATCCGCTCAGCTTTCCGCGTTTATTCAGTTTTCACGGGCAACAAGATGAAATGAGCACGATGTGTTTTTGTCATGCAAATATTATATATGTTATAGGCAATGTGTATAAGCAGGTATTCTATACAATGCCTAGGCAACGTATGCTATTTATATAGAATGCCTGCTGTTCCACCGGCAATGTGTGAAATAAATAGATCTTGGTTTACGGGAATTCTATTTCTGGATGGTTCTAAATGGTTATAAAAAAAAATAACCACGAAGGCCTAATGCGGGAGCTTCGCTCCGCATTAGCCTTCTAACCTAATCTATCCAAGTCGGAATTAGTGGCTTTCTCAATAAATCTATCACTGTCTGTTTTATGAAGAATGATCATTATGACTTCATATGGTATGAGAAATATTTTCGGACATCTGATGATATGAGTTGAAAAGTTATGTAAGAGAATGCGCACCCATTTCATATATTGCCGGCTGCGCACTCGGTATACTATACATTGCCTAGGCATTGTATACTTGTATAGAATACCGGATTATACAGATTGCCGGTAACATATCGACACCTCTGGGTTCAATTGGCGTATAAACCAAAACACGACTTTTCAGGAGAGCAAAAAAACGATTTTATTTTTAGAAAAAAAATCATAACTTTTTTATTTTAGAAGCTACATAAAAAATTCCAAGGGGAAAGATTCTTAGAATTTGGGGATGAAAAAGGCTACATCATTCAATCATATCTATCCCCTTTGGTTTGGAAGTTAGCATGGATATACGTCTTAGAAAATATCAATTTATGGTTTATACACCCCATGAAAATTGGATAACAATTGACAGCTTACAGCTTATATCCATATTTGGTAAAATTATGTTCAAATTTACTGATGTAAAAGCATGTAGCTGTAGATATTTTGGCTGTAAAAACTATTAATTTGCACATCAATAGAATTATAATTTAAAAAAACAATCTCGATACTGTTAGAATGCGTCAGAATTACATTAGTATTACTCTTACTACAGAATTATGGTCGATATACACGAAATTAAACTACCAGAAACAAAATTAACTTAGTTTTATTAAATAAAACAGATAATTATGTCTATTATAATTATGACATAACATTATCAGTCATGATAATGTTATGTCATAGTCGTGCGAAGTGGAGAAGGAAGAGCCGGAAGGCGGACCCTGAGCTTCGAGGTCATCTTGGCCACGGATGCAATCAGGAGAATACGTCTATATGCAGATGATGATGATGATTATCAGTCATGATCAGATTATCAAACTTAAAAAGGCAATTATTTAAATCTTTAGTAACTCAACAAACAGTCATCTCTCCTTCACCGCGACTTCCTCGTACAACAGATTGTCCTCAGGGTCTTTGCCTTTAATTCAGCGGCACTTGGACAGAGCCTTCGCCGTTTTGGCCCTGGAACGCGCCAACTTATAGATAAGCTTTTGCCCCTCAGACGATTCCAAGTTGTTATATAGCGGTTGCAAGTGGTCTCGATGGCTAAAAACCAATCCCACCACTCTGTTAGTCCACACTCAAAGTCAGCGCTCTGCGCTCTGCGCATCATCTCCATTAACAGTTTCTCTCGGGACAAGGCAGATACTTTCTAGTCCCTGCCAGGACACCCGCTGTGATATCCTGTGTGTGCAGGAAACTCACAGGGATGCTTGCCAGAGTAGACCATACATCTCTGGACTATCCTTATCGCCGTCGACACGATAGAAGAAGAAGAAGTGGTCTTGTTTGGCCCTGGCTACCACTCACCTGGTGGCGCGTTTTGCATCTTTGTACGCGTCGCGGTCTTCGGCAGATTTGGACGCTTGCCACTTTTTAAGGAGGGTTTTCTTCACCCTGATCTCTCTCTGGACTGTGTCGTTCCACCACCAAGTGTCCCTGTCATACTTGCATCCACCCTTAGACGTACCGAGAACCGCCCTCCCCGCCTCAAGGAGCTGCCTGAATCCTGTCCCAGTAAACCTGTACTGCTTCGTCTATAACATCAGCACTCTTGTCACCGATGACTTTGAATGACCACCTGATTCTGCGTTGGCCACGCTTGGCGCGTTTGTCTTTGGGTTTCACGCGGAGGTCCATGACAAGGAGACGGTGTTGGCTAGTGCGACTCTCTCCGGGTATTACCTTGCAGTTGGCCACCCTGCTGATGCTGTGCCTCCTAGTGAGTAGGAAATCGAACTTTCTTTTTGAAGAATCTGTTCACGACGGAAAGTTCGGTGACCGTACACTTTCTAAGGATGTGCTCATCCTCTGGGTTACGGCTACCGTATCCAAAACCGCCGTGCACATGTCCAAACACCTCACACCTGTCACCCACATGACCGTTCGTGCAGTGGTTTTAGCTAAAGCAAAACCACCGTCATAACACGGACACTGTAATTGGTTTTTGAATTTTTAACATTTAATTTTAGATTTTAAAAAAATGTCTGTAAAATTTAAAATTAAATGGCTTTTTGTAGAGTGAACGCAAGCGTGTAGTTAAAATATTGTCATTTAATTTTGGACTTTAATTGTATAGCAATAAAGTCTAAAATTGAATACCATTTTTTGCAATGGATATGGTTTATACGTCCATGTTATTTAAATGTTTGGATTTACGACGTCAATTTTAAATTACGTTTAAGAAATATATTTACTCGTCATGGCGTAAAATCCATTTACAATCAACGCAGACCTTACGCCCCGGGTTGGTAAAAATCTTGGTCATAACGTCTTACTAAAAATTTAAAAAAGAAAAATTTGGCTGTTACATTAATATTTTATCTTTTTTGTGGTAGGATGATCTAAATTTTTTGGGTCGTAAAAGCATTTTTTTTGCGAATTTGAACATTTTAAATATACAGATTGATAGAGAAAAAAAAACTGAATTAAACGGTGTATATAACTCATTTTGGCCAAAATGGTTTATACGCCAATTGAACCCAGAGGTGTCGATATTATAAATAGAGTTCCGCGCTGCACTGTGTGGGTCAGCGTCAACGCTGTACCACCGCATTCAACGTTGTCCCGCCATATTCAGGACTGTACGTAGTCGCTTATCGAAAAGAAGTCAAGGAAAGGCCACATTCAGCGCCGTTCAAGAAGTGACGGAATAGTACGAGCAGACTTGCATTGTGCAACAGCATATTATTATAGTGATAACGGTCTACAAAACCGAGGTAGGTACACCAATCTTAGGCGGATTCTCACTCTTCTTCCTGATGTGTCAAAACCCTGGTATACTGTACTATCTGAGGTGCGTGATCCAGAACCTCCATGCACTGCGTGGAGGTTCTGGGCAACTGAGACAACATCACCTCTCTCGCTGAGGAGACGCTGCCCGTGCGGCAAATTCCGTTTGGCGAGAGCAGTTCTGCAGAAGGCAGGCATATTTTTAATCTGCAGCATTTAAATCTAGGTCTACGACTCATTTAATTTTAAATTCGTACAGGATATAATCCATAGTTATGTTAAAATGCTTTAAAACATAATATCGATGCTTTATAATAAAAGAAAAATCGTTCAGTTAATCCTAAAACATATTTATACAATCAAAACCATTTAGTAAAGTATACTTTGCCCGGAGTGTTTTAAAGTTGATCCATGTGGCGTGTTTGTCAATTGGTCACGCGGCCTAACTAGGCACATGTACTCTGTAAGAATTACGCCATCTTAGTTATAACAGCTGTTTTATTCATAACCGGCCAAATGATCCAGATTACATGCGGACGGCCTTTGCGTAATTTTACATGATTCTGTTTTCATGTATACTGAACAACACCGGACAGTCCGGACACTCCTGTATCCTGTCTTGAACTTAAACGATGCCCGTCAATTTTCGTGTCACTGGTTTTATAACCAGTAGGTATGGCTCGTAGCTCGTAGGTAGGCCTCCCCCGGAACGCCAACGCTTAGAGAGTTAAGTAAGAATATATAATTTGAATAAGTTACACACCTAGGGAATAATTACTACGTAATAAGATAATGGGACAGGGCCTAGGCACTAAATATTTGATCAAGGCATATCAGTAACCTAACGTACCTATTTAGATAGGATACTTGTATTACCTACTTAGCTAGGTATGTACTTTTGTTACTTAGCTAGCTACTTTTATTTCTTAGGAAAGTGTTATTATTACCTACTTACTTATTTTTATTAGGTACATAACCTGGTGCTTCTATTACATAACTAGGTACTTTTATTACTTAACTAGTATTTCTTTTACTTAGCTAGGTATCTCTGTTACCTAGCTGGCATTTCTGTTACTTAGCTAGGTATTTCTATAACTAAGCTATGTATTTCTGTTACATAACTAGGTAATTCTGATACTTAGCTAAGAATTGATTAAGCTACGTAGGTGTTTCTTAGCTAAGTGTTTTTGTAACTTAGCTAGGTAGTTGAATTACTTAGCTAGGTACTTGAATTACTTAGCTAGATACTTTTATTACTTAGCCAGGTCTTTCTATTGTTTAGTTAGGTAGGTACTTCTATAGCTTAGCTAGGCAATTCATCTGAATATTTTTTGACCTCCTAGGTAGGTATAGTATAAAATGAGCACGAGGTACCAGCTGGACAACACTTTTTTCGTTACGCCCTAATACTGATTTGAAATTAAAATGTACCTAGGTACTTAGCCTCAGTTAGATAGGTAGGTACGCCTTATAACATCAGCTGTAAGTAGTTACAGTAAAAATCCCATCAAGATCGGTCCAGCCACTTCGGAGAAACCACCCCTGCTAGCTCCGGTTCCGGCCAGGGATATACCTAAGTACCTATATACCAGTATAATAATAGGTACTGGGTACACCGGTACAATGGTGTTTAGGTACATGCATGTGTTCATTTTTTATGAAAAATCATTGTATGCCTTGGTAGGTAGATAGGTAGGGTACCTACTTACCTAGGACACAATAAATACTGAGTAAATTAAATAAATTTGTTATTTTGACGCGACGTAGGAAAAGTAGGTAGGATCTACCAACCTAGAAGTATCAACTAGGTAGGTAGGTAGATACTCGTACAGTTAATAATATGTAATAGGTACCTAATAAACCTAAGAATATTAAATGATATTGGCACAACACAAGGTAATCACGAGTCAGTTGCAATCATGCATGTCATAATATTCAAAGTAAAACAAATACCACATAGGTACCTTACTATACCTACCCACAGATAGGTAAGTAGGTAAGTATGTAGGTACCAATCTTACTAAATAGGCCAGTAAAAATTAATCTTCGAAAATAACTAGTTTAAGTATGAAAAGTACTTGTTGCATTTAATTTAAGAATATTACAAGATCACAAGGCAGCGTTCAATAAATTAATCTAGGTTTGTGAATTGAGGCCATCGTTTCAATAATAATTAATTATAAGCAACTTATCACAACACAACAAATGGAACACTCACCAGTATTCAGATATTCACTTCCAGATTGTTTATATCAAGTCCAGTTTATTAGCACAAACGGAAATACATTATTAATTACAATAACAATAGTGAATTCAATATAATTTTCACTTTCAAAATCTTCACGAAGTGCTTACGCTGTGTCGGCACAGCGTGCACATTCCGTCGATAAATCAACACGGAGAAGAGTTGTCCGTTCAAAGAGTACGTCCGTACCGTGACTCTGCCGCCGGTATCATAACGAAACGAAACGAAGAACGAAGACCGAAACGATAGCTAACCTAAACTTGCTCGGTACCTATGTCACACATTTTTAGATATCGCAGCGATGCATTTGCAGATGTAACGCCCTCTATCAAATATGCACTTAACTAAATCTAAAGCAACTAACTACAATAAGTACACCATCAACTACTTTAGTAAATACTACATAGATGGCGCTGTTAACATAGTATTTATTTTTGTTTATTGTAAATTAAAATAAATAAAGCTGTGTGTGAGGTAATCAGTATTAGGATTATACGTAGAAAGGATTATATAAGAGGCATGCTGCATGTTTTTGTACATGAAGGCAATGTAGACTTCCTAAGTACATAAAAAATATTTACTACAGCGCCATCTATAAATATGTCTTGATTCTAAAGCTGTGGATGACAAACCCTTGTCAGTATTTGAAGTCTAGGTTTGAAAAACATGAAAAAGTACTTAAATTACAATTAATTACTAGATGGCGTTAGCTATGATTTTCGACTGAGCTAATATTATAAAAAAATGCGAAAGTAACTCTGTCTGTCTGTTACTCTGTTACGCTTTCACGCCTAAACAACTGAACCGATTTTGATGAAATTTGGTACAGAGGTAGATTAGCACAGGCTATGTTCGGTCGTGATAACCGACTTCCACGCGGGCGGAGCAGCGGGTAACAGCTAGTGAAATATAAAGGACAAGGGTGAAAAGGCATACCTTTTGTCAAAGCCTTTAGTCGTATTTGCAATATTTTAAGTTTTCGTACCTAGAAAGTAAAAAAAAGGATTCCTTCCTTGTAGTCCGAAGGGGAATAGAAGGAAGGAATGACATGAGAGTAACCCCTTACTTTTCAGTCCGTTTATTTGTCTGTCAAATTGTGATGTTTTTATGAGGATCGCGAGGAGATATTAAGTTGAAATTAACATCAAAAGTTTGCACCTCTCAGGCTATGAAAATATCAAAATCCTTATCTGTAGAGAATTTTACAATCTAAGTAAGTCCTACAATTTATTTTCTTCAGCATTTTCCATTAGCTACCACTGTAACCTTCAGGAATATTATAGGCACCTGCAAGTACCTATCATATCAAGCACAACAAAGACAAAAAGATCGACCTTAGCTAACTTCGATGGATATACCTTTTACCATTCCTCCTTTATTATTCTACAACTAGCTGACCCCACGAACTTCGTACCGCCTAACAGTCAATTCTTTTTTTTTCAATTTTTCTCTCCGTAAGAACCATCCCCGTACTTTAAGGAATGTTCTAAAAAAAGAATTATCGAAATTGGTCCAGCCGTTTTCATGCCATGTCGTGACAACGGAAAACGGGTTTCATTTATATATATATAGATTATCATCTTCCTGACCTCATACCTACCAAGATTATTTGGAGTTGGCACAACACGTGTGTGTTTTCCATTCGTCTCTGGTTGCAATCATTTCAACGTTCTCTCCCTTCCCAACCATATCATCTTTCACACAGTCCATCCATCTCCTTTTAGATCTTCCTCTCCCCATGTAGCCATCCACTACCATAGTTAATGCCTTCCTTATGACATCACTTTCAACCCTTGTCCGAACCAGGGCCCATACCATGAACTCTTAAAACAGGTCAATAATTGAACTGCTGTTAGTCTACCAACTGCAAATGTCACTTTGTAATCCTATATATTTATATGATACTAGCTTTTGCCCGCGGCTCCGCCCGCGTGGATTTTGGTTATCGCGACCAAACATAGCCTATGTCCTTTCTCAAGGTCTAATCTACCCCTATACCAAATTTCATCAAAATCGGTTCAGCGGTTTAGTCGTAAAAGCGAGACAGACAGACAGAGTTACTTTCGCATTTATAATATTAGTAGGGACTAGTAGGGATTACAAAGTGACATTTGCAGTTGGTAGAATGACAGCAGTTCAATTATTGACCTGTTTTAAGGTTTATGGTAAGGCCGCTGTACGTAGATTAGATTTCCTCGTAGCTTTTCCGTGATTGGTGCTACTTTCGAACTACGTCTAATACCTACTTTTATACTTTAATCTTATCTTATCCTTATTTTTCTACAATGCTGTCTGTATTCCTCGACATCACCCCTTCGTAATTAAAATCCTCAATAAGGCATAAAAAACAGCCTCCGTGGCGTAGCGGTAGTGAACGCGGCCACTACGCAGGAGGCGCGGGTTCGATCCCCGCTCAGTGCAAATATTTGTGTGCATGAAATATGAGTATTTGCATTGGTCTGGTCGTGCCTCGGAGAGCACGTTAAGCCGTCGTCGTCGGTCCCGGTTGCTATAAGAACATCTACGGCAGTCGTCACGGGTAGTTAGAGTCAAAAAATCCAAAAAACAACGGTCTAGCTGCAAAGCTTCGATATCGCCTAATGATAACATTGGGTTGTGGAGGTCAGATGACAATCGCTTCACGCAAAATATTGAGGTCTAGCCAAATCCGTAGCACAGAACAGATAGGTAATAGTATCCGTAGTTATGACTGGTAAAGCGGACCCCATTATAAAAACTGTTTAATCCGCTGATCCGCTCACTCACCTAAAATAAAATTTCTTTCGTAATCCTAAAAATACCTAATAATCCTTTTATATTTTTTATATTCTGCAGGGTATTATTTTTAATACGGATTAGTGACTTTATACTTCTTTCTAATAATAGGTATTTAAACTATCATGATCACATTATTATGAGAATATCGGATACCTACCTACCCACTGAATCAAATCAAAACAATCTAGGTAAGTACATACCTATGGTTAGCTTAAATAACATCAATGAATAATAGTCATTTTTAGAATTCTTTAAAATATGATTTGGCATGAAGACAGTCTTGTCTCTAGTGTGCGGTGTCCGGCGTGAGGCGTCTAGTCCAACTATTAGGTAATCTGTGGTCTAGTGTCACAAGACTGTCTATACCAATTTCCAGCTTTTCATCATTTTGATTCTGTTTTAAGGATGCCTTTAATGTACTTGAGTGAGGTGTACAGGACCTTATTATTTTGTCATTGAGAGTAAAGCCAACGTCACATGCAACTCGGTGCACCTGTCAAACAACGGACGATGCTCTAGCACAGGTGATCCTCTCAGGATTTAGAGGTCAAACGTAAGTAGCTTCTGGAAAAATCGACATAATACATATCAAAAACATTAGCGGGCTTCGGGCTCCAAGTTTGGACACAACTGGGAAAGAACTAAAAGGATAGTAAGTGAACTTATACAACTAATAAGCAGTCAGCCTCAGATCGATTTTAACTAGGAAAGTAAGTACTCAAACCCTTCCTGTTGACTGATTGTTCTGATGTTTGGGACGCACCTTTGGTTCGAACGATAAGTATCTATATGGACCTTTTTTGTGCGGACGTCTCCACGCCTACCCTCTGTTGGAGGCGGTGGTTGTGGCAAACTCGAGCCAAAAACCGCATTCCGTCTCGGATCATCAGTTGCATCGTGTGGATCCCATGGGATACTTATCCTTTTCTTTAAGGACCTTATCCCACGCTAACGAGTCATACATAGTTAAAAATATAACGAAGAATAGTTTATATTTACTGAGGTTAATGCACTCTTGTGGTGACATTCATTCTTAAAAATCGCACATTGTACTCGACAGGTTTGACGTTAATGCGAAACCGGAGAACTCTTTCATATTTATAATATACTAGCTTTTGCCCGCGGCTCCGCCCGCGTGGATGTCGGTTATCGCGACCAAACATAGCCTATGTCCTTTCTCAAGGTCTAACCTACCTCTATACCAAATTTCATCAAAATCGGTTCAGCGGTTTAGCCGTAAAAGTGAGACAGACAGACAGACAGATAGACAGACAGACAGAGTTACTTTCGCATTTATAATATTAGTAGGGATAACTGTACCCACTACTTCACCCGCATGTAGGTGTAGGTACTTAGGTACGAGCATGAAGAAGAATTCGGTCCTCCGTGAGTAGAGTTATTCGGTCCTCCGTGAGTAGAGTTGGTACCTATCTTAATTTATTTTTTTCACGAAACTCATTTCTTTACGTAAGTACGTATTTCTAAAGTAGGTAAAAGTAGCTTAGTTTATTCCTTAATATAACTTAGCAATTTATTAGTGAAAATTTTATCAAAATTGGTCCGTCACAGCCTGAAAGAGAGACAGGCAAAATTCCTGACGGTTCCCTACCTCAAAAGGAACCCTTATAGGTTCATTTTGTTGTCCGCCTGTCTGGCGGTCGCTACGCAGGAGGCGCGGTTTCGATCCCCGCTCAGTGCAAATATTGTAATATTATTGAATGCATGTACGAGTAATATGGGTATTTGCATTGGTCTGGTCGTGCCTCGGAGAGCACGTTGAGCAGTCGGTCGTGGTTGCTATACGAACATCTATTGGCAGTCGTTACGGGTACTTGGAGCCCTAAAAAGTTCAACAACTGGTCTAGCTGCAATGCTTCGATTGGGTTGTGGAGGACAGAAGGCCGTCACTTCACGGAAAATATCGAAGTCTAGCTAAATCCGCAGTTAAACTAGTAAAGCGGACCCCAGACTCCGAGGTGAAAGCTTCGGATGCGACTGGGATTAACGCTAGGATGAAGAGACGTAGGTATTAAGATCATTTTGAGCATCTACCTAGCCTACTTTGCTCAATAGTAACAATATAAATCAATGACTTTGCTATAGTACGCGCCAGTTAGTGTGGCAATACGAGTGGAACAAAGTCTTACGAATACGAAGTAACAAGAAAGGTAAATCAAAAATATTAAGAATTAAGAATTATTACATTATCTTTTAACATCGAAACTGTCGTTTTTGCAAATTTCGTATACCTACACCACTGGGGGGAATGTAAATGACTCGTATTGCCACACTAACTGGCGCGTACTAACTATAGTATCGATTTGATGTTGACTGTCACGTGAATATTTATTAAATCATCAAAATAAAAGTTGATTTTAAACAAACATACAGTCAATGTTATTTATTTGTATTATTTTGTATCTATAGATTAAGTGAATGTTAATAATGTATAAATCGCAGTTATTTCAGCAAACCGTTGACATTCTCCTAACTGGTACCT
Organism: Eilema depressum; assembly: GCA_914767945.1. Classification (NCBI taxonomy): domain Eukaryota; kingdom Metazoa; phylum Arthropoda; class Insecta; order Lepidoptera; family Erebidae; genus Eilema; species Eilema depressum. Next base: position 42,750,514 of record OU612012.1, on the reverse strand, counting down.
ACACTCAATCTATACAAAACAAATTCACGGTTTTAATTTTTTGTGTATTTAGGTTATGAGGTACACACATTGTTTGTGAAACTCATGAAAACATATGAAATTTACAGCTGTCTAACAGTTATTTGTTTTAACTGTTACTTCCTTACGACACATTCATAAAAGATGTCTCATCATTCTCTTAGCCTTTGGCCAATTCAGTTGGAGTCGGTTTTCCAGTTTGACTGTGATGTCCAGTCTTTCCTTGAAGCGACAGCCTCCACAATCCACAACTAATTGGCGGGTTTTGAAGTCCTGTGGTTACGCTAGTCGGTCTTTTGAGGGCTAACTACCCGTAACGAATGCCATAGATGTAATGGAAACTGGGACCGACGACGGCTTAATGTGCTCTCCGTCTCCTGCACTCCTACGGAGGATCAAAAAATCTCCCATCTGGGGGAAATTATATTTAATAATCATCACTGCTCTCATAATTATGCAACTGTTGCAATATCCAGTATCCTGTGGATACGTTCGCGCTCTTGGAGCTTGCCACCGTGTGCGCTCCAATCGATAATGTTTTTTGTGCGAATACATCACAGTATGCGTGTTATTGCTCGGGATATAAATGGATCTAAAATGTGCTCTATACGCGCAGTAGGTACACTTTGTTGGTTGTTTTTTGATGATAGCATGGGGTGCTTCTGCGGTGGACGAGCTCAAACTCACCACGCATAGATTATTACAAAACAATTTGCGCCAGGGTCTCGTTTGTCTCGCGATTTAGGTCCAAGATAGGATAGGGAGGGGTGCGTATACCGTCTTCACCAAGGCAAATATACGCGGAATACTGTGAGCGGTCATAGTGGATATCTTACGTTACACAGAACTATCACATTTACAACACATAAGTGCCCTTCTAAACGGGCCATGTTTTTCTGCAATATGTGGCTGCACTATTGGCAACTGATTGCCCGGCAATCTCAAAAATATTTCATTGCAACTGATGGCCGAACAATCAATGGCCGGGCAATGTGTTGCAAATATGCCTGCAATAGTATAGCTCTTGATACAGATTCATAAACGGGCTACACAAACCGGCAACAATGGCTGACGAAATCACACTTGTTGTAGCAGCTTATATTGTTTTATTAAAAAATAAACAGAATTATTACATTAATAGGCGTGCGTGAAACTTTAGATAATTTAAGTCTAGAAATAAGCCTTGATAGTTAATTATTTAACAATTCGCGTAGAAAAGGATAGACTGTGCTATAACAAAGAGAGCGACTGAAACAACAATATAACTGGCCGAGCAATATTGCAGTAAAATCGACCGCCTAGCGATCGTCCGGCAACCCATCGCGGCAACATTGGCCATATTATGTGGCAACACAAAACATGTTTGGCTATATGGCCGGGACATTACTGCAATACTGGCCGGTATTGCTTGTAATAGTTGCCATGTTGCCGGGCCACAGTGTTGCAGTAAAACATCGCCCGTTTATAAGCACCTTAATATATTGTTCTCAATCAACATAAAATGTCAACGTGAAACATAAAATGTAGTGGAAACCCCGCTTTAGATAGTTAGTGTTTTCAATCAACATAAAAGCTGTACAATATGATCTGTACCTGTTGTTAATGTAAATGGCACGTTTTATTGTTGTAATTTGTTTTACTAATACATATAAGTACGTCATCATCATCATCATGACGCGATGAGCACTTTAGTTATTGAGGTAATTGTCCTGGATTTAAAAATACAAAATTAAATTGAAATTTTAAAAACTTCCGGCCCAAAAAGAACCTATAAAACCTAAAATAATAACTATTACATTATGACCTACCCCAAGTATTGACCCTTTTGTTATTTGTCTCTTCGGGGGACCGCCAAGTACCTAGGTACCTTGCTATGCCCTATTCCCCCCGACGACGGTCATACGGCGGGTATAATTTATTAATTTCTATCTGCAATCTTAATGACTCGCACTTTTCAACTAGGCAACTAATAAAATTATTTAAAAAAAATCTTAAAAACAAGGTTGTGGTGATATGAAAAGCTTGTAGCGTGAACAGAAAATAGAGAAAGAACTTGCGCGATGGAGCTGGCTCTATATTAATGTATTGTCATCCAAACTAAACCTGTTATTTTGATAATAGGTCTGTACCTACAATATACGTGTCCTGAGGTATAACTTATTACTAAATGTAGCATACATTTAGTATCAAGTCGTCTAAATTCTTTGTACCTACCAGGAGGTTAAATGACAGCTTTGCCAAAGGAGATGAATACTCTTCCATACATTCGTGGGCCTGATTGATAGAAAATGGAGCTGTCAGCTGTCACAGCTTAAAAATACAGTTGATAAACACAAGAAATAATTAATCGATTAACGGAAATCGATTCAGAATTTATTTTTATTACACTATTATTTGGTATTTTAAATGGTTATTATTATTATTATGATTAAGTTTTGTTCACTCTGATTGATTTAATATCAAATTGAGATGCAAGTGTTATAATACGCAATATTTTTTAAATAATTTTTAGTAATCGATATTTTTGCTAGTGAAATAAATTTAGTTTTAAGATTTCTCGTCTTCAAGATTTTCAATTGAGCTGGTTTTTTAATATTTTGAAATAGAAAAAAATACCGCTTTTTTTAAGTCATATCTCAACTCATTACAATTTTGGCCCAGAAGTCCCCGTTCATTTGGCGACCGCAAAAGAACGGAAAGAGAACGGCTTTCAGAGATTGAAACCTTCTGAATTTACACCTACCCACTGTACTGATGTCTAGTTTTATTGAATAACCTATTTATCATAGAAGCACGTCTAAGAGTAAACTGAGAATATTTATAAAACATTTGTTGTTCTAAGTAAAACTTTTATCCTACCAACTACCACGCTAACTAAATTAAATATTTTCTATTACCTTTTTTTCTCGGTACTTACTGACTACGTCATTTAGTCGTAACCCCATTAAGGTCTGGTCAAATCGCTCCTGTTTATACTTGTGTGGTGTTGCTGAACATTAATGTAAAAATGAAAATGTACCAATATCATAAATCAAAGATTCAGTAGTTCTATTGTCTTTTTTTTAACTTTTTCTACTACTAACTCCTACTAATATTTTATTGAGCTATCTTCTATTATAAAATAGAATCTCGAGCGTTAGCGAGGGAATCAAAAGAGCACAAGTTGAAAAATCTTTACACTCGAGTGCAACTTGCAACTTTTCATCCCACCTCAGCGAGGAAACAAAATGCAAAAAATTAACGTTCACCGTCCAACGTTCACCAATGTTTAACAATATGACGTGAAAAGAAATTGATATCTACGCGCAAAGTAAGGTGGCGCCTAGAACTACAATAACATTGTACAATACTTTTAATTGTACAATAAGATTGAAAGGCGCTCTGAATCCAAACGAGCAATTTTATTGCACAATATTACGAAATAATGTTTTCGTGTTCAGTCCGAGAATAGTATTGATCCCGTGTGCACCGTGCGAATCAGTATGTCCGAACGAAATTTAGCTGCAGCTGTAGTGTTGTTGCTTGTGGTGAAACATAACGAACACGAACACGTCGCTGGTCGAAAGATTGGTACAAAAAGAGGCAGAAATACACTCACGAAAATGAAAAATATTGCGCAATTCTGACCCTACACGATGCAATGGAAAAATATTGAGAAATAAAAATTAAACTCGCTCAAACTTTCGATCAATCATTGCGTAATCTTCAATATTAACCCTAAACGGTCAATTATATTGTACAATTTGCAATATTGCGCAATATAATTGACCGTTTAGAGGCCGCCTAAATTAAGCAAAAGGTACACCAAGGAGGTTCCAAGTCTGAGTTTTTCATAAATAAAAAAAAAGTTGTATGATACATTCGGCACCGTAGAAATAACGGCACCGTAAATTCACTTTATCTTTTCAAAGAGAACGAAGCGCAAAAAAATATAATCTTTCCGAGGCGGGGGATGAAAAAGATCTTTATCTATTACATAATAATATGACGGTACAATCGGGTAGGTCTATAAAATGTTTGTCCCAAATAAGTAAATCACCTTCAAAGGTGAATTCTCTACGTCAAGATGTTTTTCTACGACACATCCTCAACGTTTAGAATGCGCGCCAATGGAAATGTTTAGCGGAAATAGCATGAGTATTAATTGGTATGCGTAGCTAGCAGTGAACACTGACCTTAGCTTTAGTTTACTATGCCGCTGGCGACAAGGATGGCTACAGTAATAGAAAAATCTGCGACGTCGCCATTTTAATTTCCGACTCTTAGATTCCAAGATTGTGGTTTCCTTCTGCAGATTTATTAGTTAGATAGTGTCTTTACAGTGGGTATTAAGTTTTATTAGAAAGTAAAAATAAATGTTAGATAGCAGTGACGACTGCAATCTAACATTTATTTTTACTGACCTAATTTACAATGCTTTTATAAAATTACTATTGTAGATGTATTGTAGGTTGGTGCTATTTTTAAATTGTAAATTACTTAGATGTCTCTGTACTTCGTAGATATTATTAAAAAATAAAACAGTGTCTATGCGTTCGCGCACTTTGATGCAGTTCAAAATCTATTACGAATTTTGATGCAGTTTTTGATAGAAAGGTCGGATTCTTCTTCTTCCTCTTAGCGTTAATTCCCAGTTGCATCCGAAGCTTTCAGCTCGGAGTCTGGGGTCCGCTTTTGCCAGTCTTAACTACGGATTTGGCTAGACCTCGATATTTTTCTGTGAAGCGATTGCCATCTGACCTCCACAAAGGTCGGATTAGATCACACTAAAATTCTGCCATATTTTTGATGGCAATTAGTAGTAGAATTGGAGGTAGGTATGATATGACCAAGAGTCGCGAAAACTGACATTCTGATGATAGATGAACGAGGCTCTGGTGCAGGCTATCTTTTCGGCGTTGAGAGGATCCAGACCGTAGTTTCTTTTGAGGACAAGCCAAAATCTTTGATTCCCAATTTCGTGATAGTTATTAATAAATTTAGGCACCGATTTATTTTAAGCATTCTTACTCCGAGTTTTTCAAATGAATTACTTACTTATGATTCTAAACTTAAAAGTATCTGAATCTGCGTACACTATAATGTTTACCTTAATGTGTTTGTGTAGGCATCGTGATAAATTAATGACGACTTTCTAACTTACATCACGATAGACATAAACAATAAGCCGCGATTGTTGCTTTAGAACAGTAGCGAACGGGCTCGCGTAATCTGTAGGTAATCTGTGCAAAAATATTCTGATCATGTGTTATGTGTAAACGTGGTGTACTTACCCCAGAGTTGTAGGTACTACATACCTGAATTCCGGGATGCGATAGATATGTCTAGCACAATCTCACCTCCGGCAACCTAAGACGGCGTGCGTTTTAGTCGGTTCAAGTCCGACATAACCTCCCCCACCGGCTCCAGAATTGGGTACCTATATTCGTGGAGATGTTTCGCACAAGGTACATACTTTAATCTTAAATGTAACAGAGGAGATAGATTTAAGGGTGTATACTGTATAGGGCGTCATCAAGACCTTAGGACCCAAGCCAACCTTACCTGCAACCCGGTACACTTGCTGAATGACGGAAAGAGGTTCTAGTGTAGACTTTCATCTTGACAGGAGTTCAGTCACACAAAAACCGAATAAATAAAACCTAAGAGAGTGGATCCTGGACTCAGAGCATAAGCAAACGGGATCTACCCTTAGATGACGATGACTAGTAGGGAGTTTTAGCTTCATGGGAAAGAGAAGGAAGAGAGAGGAAAGAGATTATAGATAGGTTAGTTACTCAAATGTTAATTGTAATTTGTACCTAAACTTTGCGTGTACAAATAGGGTCCTTAATGACTATAACTTAATGAATATTAATTTAAGTACTAACTACTAACTAAGCTACAATATGGAATCGCTAATGAAAATTGTATGATAAATATGCGCTTTACATATTTCTGTAGTTAGTAGAAACTTGCACGTCACTCAATTTAAAATATATGCAACTGCGAACATTACGATATTGAATTGTCGATTGGAGTCAATTAATGAGTTAGTTGGCGAAGTGTGACGCAGGTCACGTTGGCAAGAAAAATAGATAATAATGCGGTAAGTAATAAAGTAGTAAACTACCATAAATGTAATGTAGGTATCTATAGTCTCTCAATAGTACATTCAATAGTCCTACAGAGTGGCAGCACGAGTTTGACTCCCCTGCTGTTGCACACGTTTAAAGGACACGGTAACCACTTTTCATCAGGCACATCGTGTGTTTGTCTGTCACGTAAGTGGTATAAAAAAGTTCGTACCTACCTATCTTGGTATAAATTCTTCATTGTTATAATAGCGTTAGTATCGAATTTAGCCGAACATAGATAGGTATATCCCGAAGCTATCACTTTAGAGCCTAGCGGCGAACCCCAGATTAGATTCAGATTAGAGATTATTGTTGATTTGATTTGTTCTTTGAAGATTGATCAAGACTTCAACGGAAGCGATTGCCGTATGACCCCTCAACCTCGAGACGAAGTCAATCAGTAGGTTGGTGTGGCTTGCCGATGGAAGATTTTAGTGGGGCCCCATACGTCCACATTTTCGCTATTACTGTAAAAAGACTGTCATTTATGAAATACATATTTGTTCTAACATCGAAAAATAATCCCTACTAATATTATAAATGTGAAAGTAACTCTGTCTGTGTCTGTCTGTCTGTCTGTCTGTCTGTCTGTCTGTCTGTCTCGCTTTCACGCCCAAACCACTGAACCGATTTTGATGAAATTTGGTATAGGGGTAGATTAGACCTTGAGAAAGGACATAGGCTATATTTGGTCGCGATAACCGACATCCACGCGGGCGGAGCCGCGGGCAAAAGCTAGTATTTAATAATCTTAACCACAACTCGATCAGTAAAACGGCGCAATTACATAGTGACAATCACAGGCTATACCTACTATCTTACTTTATAAACATGAAATGTGAGAACCCAAGTTTCGGAAAATCAGTAGGTTGGTACCAAGAAACGCTTTAATCTCGCCGTGGACCCTGAGGAGGGCACGTGAACACTCGTTCGGCTGAAAGCAAATAAGCCTGAAGCATCCACGTTAGTGGAATCCTAGAACGTAAATCTACGTCTTTCGTTCAAGTTTCGTATGGGTCTGAGGTTACGAATGCACGTTCCAAGGTAGACCCCTTGTTTTGTGCCTAAGTGCGTTCCCCAATCCACCCACTCCTACTGAATTCTTAATGCATGTGGCTCCCATTGTTGAATATTTTGGTAGCACGGTAAATAATTATGGTATGGGGATTACATTATTGCTCATGAGATCTCACTATGACAATCCAAAAATATAAAATGAATCATCAAAATCGGTTGACAAGTGGCAAGAAAAAAAAAACATTAGGTCGAATTGAGAACCTCTTTCTTTTAAGAAGTCAGTAAAGGGGAAAAGGGGAAAAATGGATTTAAGTATTCATTGTTATTCGTAATAGCACAGTATCTATCTATTTATCTATCTATTTATCTATTTATACTATGGTACTAGTGTGAGCAAAGTTCTTCGGGCCCAAGACAATCTCATCTTTTGTCCGGTACTACTGGTTCCGGTGCTACCGGGGTGACAGCACAGTGATCCCTCGAGTCTGCTAAACCAAAACCACTGTCGTATGACACTGGCTCTACTGGCTCTACACTGGCTCTCATTCTCTGTACAAATAGCCATTTAATTTTAGACTTAAGGTCTCTGCATACGTAACGGGTTTTTTCACGGACGGGACGGGGACGTGAAGTTTTGGAAATATCGTTTCATACAAAATGTATGCGACAATGCATATGTCACGGGGCCACGGATGGGACGGGACGGGATGGGCCGCATACATTTTGCTTCACGTCCCGTCCCGTACGTGAAAAAACCCGTTACGTATGCAGAGACCTTTAAACTTCATTACTTACTTGAAATTCTAAAATTAAATTGATTTTTTTTTGCAGTGTCCGTCCATATGACTGTGGTTTTGCTTTTATAAGTTATTTTATTTGGGTTAATAAACAGAAGTACAGTTCATTGTTTTACATAATAAGCATCTAGAATACATTTAGGTACTTATCATACTACTAACAGCATTATCCACTTATTACTGCTATAACAGAATCGAGGCACTGTTTAACTGACGTATCGAGTCAGTCAATCGATTCTGAATAAGTTATTAGGAACGGCCGTAAGTGATATGGCTTATAAACTAGGTAAGATATATTAATAATTAAACGACAACACGGCATAATTATGCCCAATCTCCCCGCGACAACACAACTGTCGTTCAAAAATATCGATTTACTTACATGGTTATGGGCGTACATATTAAATTGTCTCGTGTCCAAGATCATTGTCCTCAAGTGACTCCACCAAATACCACCTACTCTTTAGGAATACGTAATGTTTGAGGAATTATTCGTTGTTGTGTACATCTTCCAAGATTATAAGGGCCTAGGAATTATTCGTTGTGTCGTGCGTGCACAATGTGCATTTTCATAGAACTGTGTAAAGATCTACCCAAATATTATACATATACAAGACACGTATGAAGAAGCCTAGGCGTAAGCTAGTACTATTATCTGTTCTGTGGTGTAATGGACAGTTTGTATTTTTAACTATAGCTACAATGAGTGTATGGGAAACATAGATTTTCTGGGCCCAAGTCAGTCTCACCTGCTATCCAGTAGGCAAACCTGCTAATTTATGGACGAGGCTATGACGCTATAGGGGGTTGGGTGGGTATGATGGCAGATGCTCCTACAAAAGCCGAGATAAACAAACTTTATAGACAGACTAGGAGGGTGGAACTTGGTTTCCAAAGTGCAAGTTTTGTAGGAAGGCAGAAACTAAAGCTGCGATGATGATGAGATACAATACTCTAAGTTTAACCTGGCGTCGATGACGTTACAATGTTACATCTTCGCCAGGTAATTGTTAAATAATTAATTAAGGTATTGTTTTCCGAAGTCGACCGCATACGACAAACGGGTTGTTGTAAATTCGTCTCAGTGAATATTCGTCTCAGTTGAAAATATTAGTAAACTCGTCTCAGTCCATATAAAATAATATTTCATGTGCGAAAATTCTATTTATTGGTTTATTGAGTACGTGCACTCATTATAATACTCACATATTGTCAAAAATTCCTGTTGTCTGTTTATCGCTATATCACTCAATAACCGCACCCACCCACACACACAATAGGGGCAGTAACTATGTATTTTATTGTCAACTAGCTGACCCGGCGAACTTCGTACCGCCATATTTTCCGCCCGCGTGGTATTCTGATCCTGATTTATGAGCGTTTCTCTACAATATTATGCATGTATTATACATATAAACATTCCTCTTGAATCACTCTATCTATTAAAAAAAACCGCTTCAAAATCCGTTGCGTAGTTTTGAAGATTTAAGCATACATAGGGACGGACAGACAGCGACTTTGTTTTATAATATGTAGTAATGGTGAAGTGATAGTGATGAAGTGATATTGATATGTAGTGATATTAATTAGGTAGGTAGGTACTAAGCGTGTGCGGTGTCCCTCAAACAAATCGGTAAACAAAATTATGTTACATATTTGTATGCGAAGTTTCCACGATTCAATTTATTAGCGTTTAATCTCTAGAGCGACCAAGTAATTATATTGCGCGCAGTTTAATATAATTTCAATTACGTCAACCGAGTTCCGATGTGCCTGGGGTCAAATGGCTAATTATTAACGGGCTGATTTAAAAACGTACAGAGGTGCTCGTGACTAAGTGGTAACCGAGTAGATAAAAAATTGCAGGATTAAGCGACACCAATGAATCATTGTTAGGATGGGTGACCAAGTGACCTAGCTTATCACATTCCGTCGGTCCCGGTTTCCATATTATATGAAGAAGTAGAAGAGGAAGCGTAGAAGTCATAGAAAGTCCAACTACCGAACACTCAATGCGGAATGCGGCAGATCATGGTCATGGTGTTATGAGCATACATTTGGGAGAGGTTTTCCTGCTGTGGACTGCAATGGGTCAATTAAAATATATCAATACCTATCAAACGATATGTCACCATAGCACTAACGCACGTCTCGAAATCATTCTGTATTCATTATAAGATAGGCTGATATAAATGTAAAAATACTTTGCACTTATAGTAAACAGGCTTGAATAAAAATAATACAGCAAATAACTTATCTTCGATCACTAACGGAAGACTTGGGTAGGTATTAAAATGTTTACATTTACGTTTGGGCGCGTAGTGGAATAACAACTTTAGCACTACGGGTGTGTCCCGGCCCGGGGCGCACCGTAATCAGTCCCTAACGGCCGGAGCCGGTTGATCACGGCTAAATCCTTGATCAAATCACTAGCAATTTATCACTATGTTTCGCAGTTTCGATAATACACAATTAATCTTTACCTACATATCTTCTTGATTTGGTTTATTTTGGCCTGTACGGAAGCATTTGACACCATACTCTAGCTAGAGTATACCTACTCTGAGCCAGAGCCTCGTACATTAATCACAGGAGAAGTTCCATGACCCATTACCTTCTTTTACAAGCTGTACCTATCTTTTTCGGAACGAAAATCACACACGACCTTTCCCAAAACATGCAACTAGACACCAACTTTCAATATGATCAGTCATCCGTTTTAATATAAAACATGCTAACACATCCCGTGGTTGGGTCCACTGTTCATAATCTGGAGGGAAAAATATGTAAACATAAACCTTCCCCATAAAAAAACAATGCGCCAGCTTCCAAGGTGATCCGTCAAACGGTGTTGGAGTTTATCAATCTCAGAAATATACCAACATCCATTTTTCATCGAGACAGGTCGTGTACGAGGGTATTATCTCAGATCCGCAGCGACTTCATCTTCATTCTCATAGCGATTTCCCAATTGCGCCAAAGATTATAGATACAGACAGCATCAGATAGATCTTGACTACCAAAGTACTCCAAATGATCTTTAAACCTTGGTATTATGCCCTTCCTGTTGACTCATTGTTCTGATATTTGCTGAGTAGGTAATACATGTTTAGTTCGGACCAAAGATATTATAATATAAAAAGAAGTAGATATGTTATTGCGCGAAAATCGTGAAGATCCGAAAACGAGTCAATTGGAACGTTTGCCTCTAGTACCGCGTGCCGAGCGGGGCCGGTCGGACGTTGAGCGGAAGCATCAGTGACTTAAAAATAACGAAAATGCCATCGTATGTTTATAGACACTGCACGAACTATTACTCTAAAGTTAATACACCAAAAGTGTAGATGAATTAAAAATGTGTGTGTGTGAGTTCGGCACATTTTTCCCCTCTGAATCAGAAGGTCCATAAGGGAAAAATTACGTTGATTTGTAAGCATATGACATGTCTATGTTATGAAATGTCATTGGTTCGGACGATATAAAAATTTAAATAAAACAGTTTGGTATTAATATTCTAGATATTAAGATCATTTTGTGTACTTTGATAGTCAAGATCGATCTGATGATGAGTATACTTGGGAGCTCGCGGTCCGCTTCTTGTTTTTGATCGGTTTAACGGCTTTTCCAGTGCTGACTGCCTTCTGACCTCGCAAACCCGAGAGGGTAGCCTGCGCCATAGCCTTAGTTGCTAGCTAGTGTAGGCCATATCAGCAGTAGGTGTATAGGTACATCTTGGCGGGGCCCATAACACCCCCGCATCCTTATCACGATCAAAGATGAGTGGTGCAAAATGATCTCCGTTAGTGAAGGCGTGTTGAATTGAATACACGGTAATATTACTCGTTGTCAATAACGAAGATATAGTTTAAAGCTGTCTACCTTGTTTGTACGTTTTGAACTTGAGCACCGAAGATTCAGCAAATGTTAGATATGATGAAACGTGTTAATGCCGCATTCGGGGCAAAACCAAACGCCATAGTGATACTGCGTTCGGTCTAATCCTAAATTCTATCGAAATAACTTGCTAAAAGTGAAATCCCGCCTATACTGAAATTCTTACGATCTAACGCAAACAGTGTACTTAATATGTTGGGTTCAAATCTTGTTTTTTCCGATTTTATAGTTAGGTTAGGTTAGCATACGTTGCTTCCATTTTTAATTTCGTGTTATGTAATAAGAAACATTAAGTCACCATTTCGATCAATATGTACACTTTTTTCGGGCGGAAATACCTACCGACATTGATCGAAATACTCGAAATGATTTCAGAGTTTGATATTTCAATATGGCAGATATTGATTTCCAAGGTGCATTGCAAATCAAGTTTTGTGAAGGCAGAAAATCAAATTGCAACGGGCTTTTAGCACTAAAATGCAATTCTCTCGCGTCGTCGTAGCGCGTTGGTTGGAAGCCAATAACATTACTACGAGTATAACTTGGACGATACTTCCTGGGCATAGAGTCAATGATGTATTATCTAATATATAAAGGTTTATAAGTGCCCGGTTAATGGCAATAGGCTCGCCACCTATTACATTGGGACCTAAACATAAACGGCGAAATGTGGGTGCTTGCACCTCTGCCTACCCCTTCGGGGATATAGGCGTGAGTTTATGAGTTTATGTATAAAATTCTCGTGTCACAGTTTTCGTTGCCATATTTCGCTGCCATTGGCTTGATCGATTTTGATGAAATTTTTTGTGCTTATCCGGTATCTATGAGAATCGGCCAACATCTATTTTTCATCCCCCTAAGTGATAAGGGTGCAGCGGGAACGGGATTTGAATACCACGCGGGCCGAAAATATGGCGGTACGAAGTTCGCCGGGGCAGCTAGTTTGTAATATATAATTGCATAGAGTACTTAACTATTTAATATAATTTACATCTTAGTACTAGAAAGAAAGAAAGAAATATTTATTTTTTATTAAAAGAATATTAGCAACCGAAATCCCTACTAATATTATAAATGCGAAAGTAACTCTGCCTGTCTGTCTGTCTGTATCACTTTTACGACTAAACCGCTGAACCGATTTTGATGAAATTTGGTATAGAGGTAGATCAGACCTTGAGAAAGGACATAGGCTATGTTTGGTCGCGATAACCGACATCCACGCGGGCGGAGCCGCGGGCAAAAGCTAGTTACTAATATTCCCTTATAGGTATATCTTGTGACCATGGAGAAGGACATATCATATTCTGTCCTCCGTGCTTGTGACCTACACTGCGTGCGGTTCGAATTTTGAATGACAGGCTACTATACGTTTGTGTTGGTGTCGGTCTGGGCAGGGTTTCAATGAAGAACAATTTGCAGAACAAACTCCATCGTTAACACTTTCGGTGCCACACACCGTACGGGACTATTAGTAAGGTTGAATAGAATATTGCATACATACTAATTTACTTCGAGAAACGATTTAAAGACAGCTCGACTGGAATGTGTCTTTGTATCGTTATGCACTTTGAACTCTTGTACTTTGTTCCAGTATGCGTTTTGTGTAAAACATCCTTCACTGCTGCCGTAAAAATTACGTTTTGTAACAGGCGAGATTTCAATAATATGCTCAGTTATTATTATACTCCTAAAATAACCCAAATCATAAAACATATAGATACATACGTCATATATGAATACAATTATGATGGTAGATGTACCGAAGTATGTATGGCAAGATCGTAGCAATTCAATTTTACATAACATAACATAACATAAACTCACGCCTATATCCTCGAAGGGGTAGGCAGAGGTGCTAGCACCCACATTTCGCCGTTTATGTTTAGGTCACAATGTAATGTTCAATTTTGTAGATGCGAAAATAACTAACTAATATCTATTTCTACAATAGAATTTTCCTTAGCTCTATTTTTCATTCGGTAGTTATTAAATTACAAAGGTGGAAGATTAGACCTAGCTTCCTACGTTATTTCACCAATCCTTCCATTCTTGTTATTCATTCCATTCTTCATATTTTATTTTTAATCGATTTCAATTATTAAAAAATAAAAAAACCCGACTGCTGTCTAAAAGATTGAAACAAGCTTGATAGCAGGCGGTACCCATTAAATTTCTTTCGGTTTATGATTGGCAAATGGGTACCGCCTGCTATCATTCTTGTTTCAATCTTTTAGACAGCAGTCGGGTTTTTTAATTTTTTAATAATTAATTTTATTTTAACCTTTTTAGTTAGGATATGACATCTATATATTTTTGTAATCTCCTTTTAATTCTCTTCATTTTGATACCCTACTCGATAAATTTGAATGAAAAAAAAAAAAAATTGCCAACACATATTTTAGCATCAAAAATCTACCGTATAGTTTTTGTTGGAATTTTATGTACCCTATGACACTCGGGTGATGAATACCTTTCATTTGAGACCCTATTCATCAAAATCCGTCCAGGCGTTAGGCCTGTAGAGGGGAACAAAGAAAACTACATACATACATACGCGCGAAACACATTACCCTCTCGCTGGCGCAGTCGGGTAAAAAGATGAAGTTATGATCTCTATTGTATCTTTGTTTTTTTTATATTTGTTACCGCAGAAATAATCTATGAACCGATTTGGCAAATAAGTTTTATTTTAAAGTGTGTAGTTCCATATTAACCGTCTTGCAGCAAGCATGTGTCTTACTTAAATAATACTAGCTTCCGCCCGCGGCTTCGCCCGCGTGGTGTGTTGATAAAAAGTAGCCTATATGTTAATCCAGGGTATAACCTATATACATACCAAATTTCAACCAAATCGGTCCAGCCGTTTATGCGTGAAAGAGTAACAAACATCCACACATCCAGTAGGATTATGACCTAAACGATATTGTTAGGCGACTGTGGCTTGAAAATTCACTGAGTGGTGATCGAACTCGCCAACTTTTGATTGAAGGTACGACGCCTTACGATACTATCACTTATCACATTACAAACTACATAACTAGTTCAACTAACCACTACAAAGTTAGTTAATGTACATTTGTGTAGGCACAGCTTACAGATGGGTTGATAGATATCAAATACGCTACAGCTACGCCACATAGATAGGCGAACCGCTGTCACCTCTGTGGTGTAGCGTTGAGATCGCTGGTTCAATTCCCGCACATAATTTATTATAAGCATGTTTTTTTTAAAAACAGTGTCTATACTCGTTCCTTATAACATATTTTGCTCGATTATAGTAAATTAAATGTTTACTACACTACATCTTTGGCGTAGGGTGAAGGGTGAAAATGAGTGGAGCGTAAGGATTCTAATAACTAATACAGAAACTTATTGTTGGTACAAAAGAGAGCAAGGGTTTTTGCCTCAATAAGGCCGGCCACGCACCGCCGGAATGTCTCTCTGAAATTGGACAATCAACAACCACTACAACCAGATATATTCAGGACGGCGCGCGGCGGTGTACCGCCATCTGATTATTTATAAATCAGATCGATCTATATGAATGATACTCAAGAATATGAATCATAACGAGCGTTTTGATTTGAATAGCTGCAAAGGAATCAAGAGAGATTTTCTAGAATCAAAAAACTGTGGTAAGTATTAATTCCTCCTCCTTAAAGATGTTTGCATGAGACGTGAAACTCGAAACTTCTGATCAATCGGAATTTTTAAGGCATGTTGTGTGAGGTGAGGAGCCGGAATTTGGAGAGAGACATTCTGACAGACATTCCAGCTGTTTGCGGCCTGCCTAAGATGCCACATGTTACTTGTATACCTAGGTATGTTATACATTTTCCTCAGTCCTATACAAACTCTATACCACATTTTCTTTAGTGATGCGTGGACAGCGACTAATGAACTGGTAGTGTGTTTGTTCATTTACCTCCTAAGCTTTATTTGTTTTGACCACTCTCGTTCCGACTAATTAGCTATCGAATGACCGTTGTTCAGTATAAAAGTCGTGTCGGATTGTATCTATCAATAACTCGATATTACTTTAGAAAATCAATGGTAACTTAAGTTGTGTATATATTTATACTGAAAGATACATGAATAAAAAAAAAAGAGATATAGGTAAGTAGCACTAGCGCGTCATAATTCTTCATCTTCAAAAAGCCGCGAACAAAGAGACTCAAGACAAGAATTTAAAACAAATGGTTTAAGATTGGTAGGAATATTCCCTTGACCCAAGGATTTTTTAAAATATTGGTGGTATTAAAATTGTACAGACACCCTTGATACACACAGAGTTATACCTATAATCGTATAAAATGGGTACATTTTATACGATTATAGGTACAGGAGAGAACGGTAGATAAGTAGTTTAATATTCCTGATTCCTCTGTTGGCGGTATGTAGCGATTTATTAAGGAAAAGTTATTTTCGTCTTATGAAAGGCAACACAACGTGACAGCTGTGAACATTCACAAAAACGAATATCACATTATCGCGAATATGGGACATCAGAACTTTCGCACTGGAAAACTACTTACTGGCTTACGGTAAATCAACTGTACGGGTCCACCACACCGTTTATTTATGTAGTAGTACTTTGTAGGTTTATTAAGTAGTGACATTATTAGTAAATCGAGCATCCGAATCACAGGTCAAATCCACGCGCACTCTTAATATCATTTACATAAGTACATAGGTAAATGATAATGAGTACGTAAACTAGTATTCAAATCAATTAACCTCAAAGAGCACGTTAGCCGTCGTCGGTCCCGGCGGTAATCGGTAATATGAACATCTATGACAGTTGTTACAAGTATTTATCTCACTACCCGGAAAAGTCAGAAAAAAAAGCCATATGTACCTACCTACACCATTCTATTCTGGAATACGCCGGCCAACGAATTGCTACTTATCTAGGGGGTTAGCCTAACTATAGAACTTCAATATGCTAGTTACAACCTCAATATGCTAGTTAGAAGGTTAGAAGCCAGAAAATGGGTTGAGGTGAGAGGACATCGGCAGTCACTTCAGGTAAAATATCGAATTTTAGCTGTAATGCAGTCAGACTGGAAAATGCCCCCTAAATTCGAGGAGGTGGTGGATGCGACCGGGACTAAAGCAAGGATGATGATTGTCAATTAGCAATAAACCACACTCCACACATCCATATCAATATAAATTATGAACGGTATTCCGTACAAAAATTCATAAATCAAATAAAATTGTTTCAAGTTTGTGAGGGTGTGACCTACAGCGGCCTTACCATAAACCAATTGAACTGCTGTCATTCTACCAACTGCAAATGTCACTTTGTAATGTCATAATAAATATATAGGATTACAAAGGGATTACAAAGTGACATTTGCGGTTGGTAGAATGACAGCAGTTCAATTATTGACCTGTTTTAAGAGTTCATGGTAAGGGCCAAGATCTAAACAAAAGTTACAGCGTGAAAGGAAACGAAAAATTTCCACCAATCACTTTGTACACGTGACACCGTGTGACAGCCGGGAAACGACTTGCACTTGCTAGTTCATTTCCTGTTTCAGTTCAAAATGTCAATTTATTGTTGAACGTTACTTCGACTCTTTGTTACATAGGTATGTCTTGGAACTGAAATGTGCTCAATATGTGTTTTATACTTGCAAATACACGCTTCTCGTGTTCCTTTTGAGTATATCACGGGATGCTACGTTGGGTTTAAGGCCCCGAATCAGATTAACATCGAAAAATCGGTATTTTCGAAACTGTTTTTCTTTTTAACTATAAAACCTAAAGATCTGGAATTTACATCCCTGCATACTACAGGATATACAGAGTAACTTCACCTTTTCATAAATTCAATAAAAAAGGAGGAAATAGTTGAAAAGAGGCTCTAAACATCACTCTACTCTTTCTTATGAAACCAAATATTTTCTACAATATGTATCCAAATAATCTAAAATTTCAGATATATGTTAAATGAGTGTATTAGCATGACGTGACCTTCTTAGTTTGTAATCGTCCCCTATAAAATTATCTATTAAAATTAGTTTTACTGATTTTTACGGCTGAAAAACGAGCGAATGACCTTGAGCATTTGTATGGTCAAAGTCATTCGCGTATGTAATCACCTTAAGCTTTAAGCTCAAATTCACCAAGCATAGATTATTACAAAACAATCCGCATGAACCTGGGCTTCGTCTGTCTCGCGCGCGACTTTGGTGTCCCGTAGTAAACTTACTTATACAAGCTTGAATTGTTAATCAAAATAGAAAATGTTAGTAAGATAGACTTATCACACAATAACTGCTCCAAGATCACAGTAGGTAAGTAGGTTATAGGTAGGTAGGATTCTACTTTGCTTCGTTCCCGGTTGCCATACAAACATCTTCTGCGGTATTCGTTACGTTACGACTATTGGTGCCCAAAACGTTCCGGCAACCTGGTATCTACAGAACATCGATAGTGTAGAATGCTCCGTCCCCGTAATGTAGTGTAATACGTAGACACTGGCTCACCACTACACTCAATAGTACGGGTATATATGGAACACGTCCGCACGCGTGTACTGTCAATCGTAGACTCACTCAACGACAGCTATCCCCACTATAAGTGTACGTGAGACAGCGTATGTATCTATTTCATAGACACAAACACTACATCCCTTCCTTATTTTAATATGTTTCACGAACTTTACTCCGCAATCATACATTTTAAATTGCTTTCTGTATGTGCATCTATCTAGTACTTCAGTGATTAGAATTACTTATTTCTTTCTATTCTTATAGTCCTTTCTCTTCTCTTCCTTCTCAAAAAGAGTCCGAAGTTACCTCCAATTTAATGAAATTCCAATGAACAATTCCAATTCAATGAAATTCCGATGACCAATCCGAATTTAATCAGATTCCGATGACCAATCCGAATTTAATCAGATTCCGAAGACCAATCCGAATTTAATCAGATTCCGATGACCAATCCGAATTTAATCAGATTCCGATGAACAATTCCAATTTAATGGAATTCCGATGACCAATTTCAATTTAATGAAATTCCGATGAGCAATTTCAATTTAATGGAATTCCGATGAACAATTCCAATTTAATGGAATTCCGATGAACAATTCCAATTTAATGGAATTCTGATGAACAATTCCAATTTAATGGAATTCCGATGAGCAATCCCAATTTAATGGGATTCCGATGAACAATTTATTACAATTTAATGGAATTCCGATGAACAATTCCAATTTAATGGAATTCCGATGAGCAATTCCAATTAATGGAATTCCGATGAACAATTCCAATTTAATGGGTGAATTAATAGGGACCTCCTCCATCTCTCCCACCTTTGACCTATGGAGGCTCTATTGCCCCCTAAATCCTGCAGTTCTAATGGTAGCAGGGGTAGCTGGTATCTTTACGCACGGTTTACAATTTCATGAAGGCCCGTACTGCCCACCACATATATACGCACAGTTTACAATTTCATGAAGGCCTGTACTGCCCACTACACTTGTATATACGCACAGTTTACAATTTCATGAAGGCCTGTACTGCCTACAACCCATTGACGCACGGTTTACAATTTCAGAAGGCCCGTACTGCCCATCGCACAGTTTACAATTTCATGAAGGCCTGTACTGCCCACAACCCATTGACGCACGGTTTACAATTTCATGAAGGCCCGTACTGCCCACCGCACAGTTTACAATTTCATGAAGGCCTGTACTGCCCACTACACTTGTATATACGCACAGTTTACAATTTCATGAAGGCCTGTACTGCCTACAACCCATTGACGCACGGTTTACAATTTCAGAAGGCCCGTACTGCCCATCGCACAGTTTACAATTTCATGAAGGCCTGTACTGCCCACAACCCATTGACGCACGGTTTACAATTTCATGAAGGCCCGTACTGCCCACCGCACAGTTTACAATTTCATGAAGGCCTGTACTGCCCACTACACTTGTATATACGCACAGTTTACAATTTCATGAAGGCCTGTACTGCCTACAACCCATTGACGCACGGTTTACAATTTCAGAAGGCCCGTACTGCCCATCGCACAGTTTACAATTTCATGAAGGCCTGTACTGCCCACAACCCATTGACGCACGGTTTACAATTTCATGAAGGCCCGTACTGCCCACCGCACAGTTTACAATTTCATGAAGGCCTGTACTGCCAGCAACTCTTGTACACACAGCTCACATTTTCATGATGGCCCGTACCACCCCCGACCCATGGAGGCTCCATTGCCCCCCAAATCCTGCAGTTCCAATGGTAGCAGGGGCAGCTGGTAAGCCATTTCTGTTTCCTGGGGCGTCCTGAAACATCCAAGATATTGAAAGTCAACACCTATATTTGAAGGGATTGTACTGAACAGTTGCCCATAGGCTGACATTCATTTGAATTATCAAGCCTTTCTAGATTTAGAGTCATTTGAACAATCACATTTATTTGATTTAACAAAAGTTCATTTGAACTACTGCAATTTTCCCAATTGGGCGGGCGGCATGTCAACCACTTAGCCTTTCATTTGAATAGCCAAATTCCCCACCATACTGGGGCAGGCTCATTCGAACCAACAGACATTACCTTATTTACAGCACTGTCAGGCATTCATTTGAACTGCCTTCTATCTTCCTGATTTAACAAAACAAACTCATTAGAGTTCTACTATTTGTGATTTGTATGTTGCTCAACGTCAGATATTTGTCATACTCATGGGTTTCACTTGGAATTATTGTAAGGTCACTTCTTGATATTATGTCTGTTCTATCGATTGCGTGTGAATATAAAAATAAATAATATTGTATTTCCACTTAATTAACCAACCAGCCAATAAATTACACAACCATTGATTTTAATACCCTGATGCAATAGTAAGTAGTTCGAGGTTACATGATAATAATTATACCATAACATTGAAGCCCAAGCTTCCCTCTTTTTCCTGCTGTCCAATTGCAAGCTCAAACTTCCCACTGTCAAGCCACTGTGAATGTACGTAAACAAGCACTTAGGTTGTATACTTTAAGGAATGAATTTCTTTTTTATGTAAAATCAGACGCTTATAGTACAAATACCTATTTCATTTTGAGCAATAAGATCGGCCACAAGTTATACATAAGGTTATATTTATATTGGTGTAAGTATATCTACCTATAGTATACTCAAAGTATAACTCTGGTATTTTTTTTTTTGCTTCATGTATAGAATCGTACGGCTATTATTTTGAGTGAGTTGTCGAACCCTGCAATGTTTTTTACTTACATATTTTTGCCTCCAAAACATCTCAACTCAATATGAGTTCTCCCCCAGCAACCCTTCGAGTAGCAGAGAATGATGAGTAATATCACCCAAATAATCTTGTGGCTATACTGCCTGTAGGCATACTAGCCTATGGAGCACTGGTATGGTGGACTCGAACGGAGTTGTCTACCGTGATTTCCAAGCTAGTCTTTCCAGAGGCTAGCCTGCTCATTAATCTGTAGATGCATGAAAACCACTCCACTCGCACTCCACTCCACATAACACCACTTGATCTATATGTATATTCAACAGGAAGCTACTATCTCGGCTATCAGATTATGGCATCTGGGACTCTGGGGCAATAACCAAGACAGTCCGCACCCCACCATCCTTAAACGAGCTTTAGAGCATCAGCCTCTAATAACCGCTCCGTGTGACAGGATCTACAAACTATACTTCTTTGCCAAAACATACCGTATAATAACAAAATCTAAGGGGAAGGACTACTCCAGTATAAAGAGGTACGCGTCTACTCTGACGTCTTCAAAACAGGAAATGGTTCAGGAGTAAGCATACACTCCCTGGACCACGGCCTGACGTCCACCTACTACTGGGCAAAACAGCTCGATTTCCAATGTGAATGTGTTGCCATACACAGCTGCGACGGAATTTAGCAGACTGGAGGCGAGGTGCTTAAACATAAGACTCCTCACCGAAAGCACTAGTGCACTAAATAACCAATAGTATACTATAGCGGAATGTAAGGCAGCTCTAACAAGCTATCCCCCAACAACGTAGTAACGCCACAGTGGTGCGGAGAGGCTCTGGCACGTTCAGATCCGTACCTGGTCGCGCGAGGGGTCTGCCGAATTACACATCCAAAGATGAGTAGAAACCACAGACTGCAGCCATCACAAGCGGCCATACCATCACTAAACAACGGCTCACGGGACGTCTCCTAAGTTAGACTAAGGACCTGGAGCATCATTTATTTATTTATACAGGTTAATAGCCAACAGTATAACATTTGTACACACAGACTGGTGTCGAACCAGATCTCAAAAAGCCTTAGTGGTACAGTACTTGTATAGTCATTACTACTCATTATCATGATATTATTGTACCATCTGATATTACATCAATGAACCAAATCAATAGCCACCGCTATAAAAGGTACATAGGACATAGAACCCTAGGTATCACTCTGCTATCTATCCAGTTCCCATAATCATTGGTATCACGGTACATACACAACCATTATATGGTATTACCGCCAAGGAATATAGCACAAGTACCACGAATAATATTATCAAGTTATAGTATTATCACAAAGCTAGTCTTACAAATACATTTTAGATAAACCAATTGTTACTTCTAATATCACACCCGAAGTGGGTACTATTGGATAATATTTTCATACCTTTACTGTAACGCCAATGATAGCCATAATTGTTCTCTGTAGATTTTCGATACCACACAATTATTACACAAGCAAGTACACAGCAATTACACAGTAATATATCAACCAGTAGGTACACAGTATATAACAGGTAAATGTAACAGGGGTTTATCGTACCCACCTTATTCTTCGATGACTCGGGATCAAGAACCAAAGAGGCCAAGCGCGGACACGAGTCCTCCCTCCATCCTTTCCATTAGTGGACCAGAAAACGTTTTACTACCAACTTTATATCATTGCAAAATAATCCATGATAGGCAATTATTTGATAATACTCTGCCCAGACAACAATAAATTACCTGTGCACTTGCACTTCATTATTTATACCTAAATAGTGATACATAACATTTTATTTTATTTAGATTTACCTTCATAATATATTCTTTGTAGAATTTGGAGACTGTAAATGTTCCGTATGCCACAAATTAAATGCACAATAACACATAGTCTGCGATAATAATATTGTTACTTTGTATTATAGTAGTTTTGACGTGTGCTATTCTTAATGTTATTTAAAATTTAACCCCTGTCAACGATTACAAGTCCATCAATAATATATTGCATAACGCATACCCACCACGTCATAATACTCATAATATAGGCAATAACTTGCACACCGTATGTTGCGAACTATAACTAACTATAACTATATTACCATGTGGTAACAAAACATTGTTACTTATAAAATCTTATGTGCCGTATTCCCGCCAACAAATAAATTTGATTTGATTCGCTCAATCTCAAACACAAAATATGTAATCAAATAGCAAAATTGGCGCCATTTAGTCACTCCTTATTTTATTTTTATAAACGCTTCAATGCTACGCTATTTATTTTCTGACTCAAATCTTCAAAATATTAACCAATAAATAGCTAATGTGATGTTAAAGTGCTACTAACCACCATCTTTACTTTTATTTAATTATGATTCAAATGTGCCACTTACCCTCTTTCTTCTTTTTTTTTTTTTATTCAAAATGAAATTGACTTTTTACCTCGTCGCCATTGTAGAATGCTCCGTCCCCGTAATGTAGTGTAATACGTAGACACTGGCTCACCACTACACTCAATAGTACGGGTATATATGGAACACGTCCGCACGCGTGTACTGTCAATCGTAGACTCACTCAACGACAGCTATCCCCACTATAAGTGTACGTGAGACAGCGTATGTATCTATTTCATAGACACAAACACTACAGATAGGTTCAAGTATAGTTTGACTAGCTGGTAATATGGGGTCTGGTACATACCTATTTAGATTCATTTCTAAAAAACTATGAAACTAATTTAATTACCAGAAATCAGAAAAGTTACATAACCAGAAACAGCGATAACAATAGTTCTTCTGGAATATCCTTAGAAGATTAGAAGAAGAGGTATTGCACACGTCCATAAGCCACGGTAACCACTTACCATCAAGCGGGCTTTGGGCGTGTCTACCACTTAGGTAAGTGGTATAAAAAGGCCTTATTAAACTCAACAAGGTTAACACATGTTTGTGAATCTCTAACAACTCTTATAGATTAATGCGCATCTTATCATAACCTCAGATTGTAATAAAACCTTTTTTATTTAAAAAATAACGCAGCCATTATAATTCCAAGAATTGGCCATTAACTAAAGTGACCTACTCGCAAAATGGGAGTAATATAACCGCTATAGTGCTATACTGATATAGATCCAAAACATTATGAATATTCTGCATAGCAAATTATAAATTATTCCGTCATAAAAACGTAAATCTCAAGATTTTAGAGACAAAAATAAAAGTACGAGTGATTAGGTTGTAAACAACTTTCATTGGAAAGAAATAAAAACAACTTTGTGGGCAAAAATCAAGTTTTCAACACAAGTCTGGGCATTAAAAATACATTTATAACCTACCTACTTTCGCAAACCAGTTAGGTGAACTATGATTATGGGTAGGTATAACCCGCGCCACGTAACTTGGACCTAAAATGTGCTCAAAATGTGTTCTATACGCGCAGTACACATTTCTTGGGTGTCTTTTGAGGATAGCACGGGATGCTACTGCGGTAGACGAACTCAAATTCACCAAGCATAGAGTATTACAAAGCAATCCGCGTGCGCCAGAGCCTCGTATGTTTTACGATTTACGTCCAAGATACGTGGCGCGGGTTATAGACTCGGGTGTTCTGAAAAAAAGCTATAAATAATTATTAAAAAATAAAAAACCCGACTGCTGTCTAAAAGATCGAAACGAGCTTGATAGCAGGCGGTACCCATTTGCCAATCATAAACCGAAAGAAATTTAATGGGTACCGCCTGCTATCAAGCTTGTTTCGATCTTTTAGACAGCGGTCGGTTTTTTTTTATTTTTTAATAATTAATTTTATTTTAACCTTTTTAGTTAAGATATGACATCTATATATTTTTGTATTCTCCTTTTAATTTTCTTCATTTTGATACCCTACTCGATAAATTCGAATGAAAAAAAAATTTTGACGACACATATTTTAGCATCAAAAATCTACCGTATAGTTTTTGTTGGAATTTTATGTACCCTATGACACTCGGGAGATGAATACCTTTCATTTAAGACCCCATTCATCGAAATCCGTCTAGGGGTTAGGCCTGTAGAGGGGAACAAAGAAAACTACATACACACATAGACACATACATACATAAATACGCGCGAAACACATTACCCTCTCGCTGGCGCAGTCGGGTAAAAGGAATTGCATGTTAATAATAGAATTGGTTATAGCGACCAAACATAACCCGTCTATGTTCTTTCCCTAGGTCCAATCCCTGCAATTAATTATCCCATTCCAGTCCACTTCTGGACACAGGCCCCTCCGGCTACGTCTGCCGATAATCCTTGTACTCTATCAAAATCGTTTCAGTGGTTTTGGCATGAGAAAGAAACAGACAGACAGAGTTACTGTCGCAGTTATAAATAGTATTAGCATAGATTTGCCTGATCCGGGTATTGACTTATAGGCAGTGGTTATTCGCTCTAGAGCCTGAAGTAAGAAGGAGGAAGGAGGAATCATCTTGGTGAAGGAGTTTTTTAGTCCAGTAACCTCTATGTATGACAATCGTAAAACGGAAGAGATCGAGTACTTGCGGTAGAGGCAGCACTATTATCTGGCATGTGGTCTCATCCTTCACCCAAGAATCAATCCTAGTCGCATCCAAAACTTACACTTCGTAACCAACTTA
This sequence comes from Eilema depressum, assembly GCA_914767945.1. NCBI lineage: Eukaryota > Metazoa > Arthropoda > Insecta > Lepidoptera > Erebidae > Eilema > Eilema depressum. Next base: position 42,724,791 of record OU612012.1, on the reverse strand, counting down.
TAAAAGGAAGACTTTTGTTTGGTTTATTAAACTTTTAAAAGAGTTACTACTATCTGACCTCCCGATCCCTGTGTCTATAAATCGGCAGGTTGACTTGGCCTCGAGAGGCCAAAAATGCCCTCATTCTTGCAGAATATTCCATCGAGAACCAAGCGGTTCGGCGACTCCTTCTTCTGCCGCACCATTAAGTCTTGGAATTCCTTACCATTTCACGTGTTTCCCTCCTCCTACAGTCCCGGGTCCTTTAAGCGGGGCGTGAAAAAGCATCTGATGAGGCCGTCAAGCTGAGTGCCACCATTGTAACATGATACGTGTCTGTAATGGTGACCCTCTTTTCAGAGACTTTGCCTTCAGCTTGCCATCAGGCGAGGCGAAGTGAAATTGACGTGTCCTATATAAAAAAAAAAATCATCCAATAACACGCACGCTGTAAAATAATCCAATGGAATTGACCAAAGTCGGATATATCTCCCTCACATATTTACATAAATCTAATTCTATTGATTTTGATTTCAAACCAGATTTGGACCATATACCAACCGGAAGAACCACTTTTGTTGTTATTAAAGAAGTTTTTTGACCTCGGCAGATGTAAAAGTGCCGTTCGTTAACCTGTATATGTTAATAGATTTTATGAATATATCGAATTGTGAATACATTAGTATAAACAGTGGGTGCAACATGCGCCTCGTCTATCTACATTTTTATTATCTATCTCATACCTATTTACATAAATAAAAATAAAACGCCGAAATGTATTTATAGGTATGTGCATTACATCCGAACGACTGTATCAAATTGCGTTCAAAGCTTACACTCAAAAGCTAGTTCTCTTTATTTTGTATTCTATCCTGGGAGTAATAGCTGTCTAACCTCCAAAGCCTAGAGGAATTAAAGCGTCCGTTGATCGGCATGTATACTAGCTAGCAGTTGCTGTAGCTGTACCTATATGGGTTCTACTAACATCTTTGGATTCAATCTAACCTATATTGGACCCATAATTATCCACTATGGATCAGTATCTTTCAAATTCACGTTTCATTATGATAGATAGCCTAAAATGGTTCCACTATCCTGAGCAGCTGTACACGGTCCTGCCAACCAACCCCAGGCTCCAAAATTTGAACGCAAAAGACCAGCTGTGAGAAAGTATGTAGGTATATCACTATTGCCTAAGGGATTGTGAACTGGTTTATAAACTGCTGCCCAGTGAACCCGATCAAGCCGAGCATCCACAGTGCGCGTCACTGCAGCGAAACGATTGGAGTATTTTTTACAGGAGACTTATTCAAACTGTTTGCTTTCTTTGTTGTAGTTTTGTTTTGGTCGAATAGTCGTTGTTTCTTCCCCTTTTCCAGTCGGATATGAACCTCTGTGGTGATTAAACAGTATGAGAGATGAGAGACCCAACTCAAACGCTGGGCCGAAGATGAGAGAGATACTTTGCCGCACCACTTATGGTGCCGTAGGAAGAAGGAACCGGGACCGTAGGAAGAAGGAAATACATGCTGTCTAACTCCAAGGAAATACATGCTGTCTAACTCCAAGGAAATACATGCTGTCTAACTCCGAGTCCTTAACTCGGAGTTAGACAGCATGTATTTCCTTCTTCCTACGGTCCCGGTTCCTTTAAGCGCGGCGTAAAAAGCATCTGATGAGGCAAGCTGTGGGCAGTGGCGTAGCTAGATGACCAAGGGCCCCGGTGCAAAAAGAAACAGGGCCCCCATGTTTTCATTCCATTTTTTTGGTTGCGAAAGCTTCCCCGGGTGTCGTACATCGCCTTATCGGAGTACACGATAGGGTGTCTAGAGCCCAACCGGCCTTGGTTGCCACCGTGCTGTAGGGGATCAAATTATCAAATCCTAGTTTGGGCCCGAAAGCCCATTGAGCTTGGGGTCCTCCTTAGTTTGGGGGCCCCCTGCACTTGGGGGCCCTGGTGCACGGCACCACCTTGCCCACCCATAGCTACGCCAGTGGCTGTGGGCCCTTGTTGTAGTATTATATGCCGTCTGTAAATTCTGTTATGATGACCTTCACTCCTACTTTAGTTTACTATCTGCCTGATAGTATCAGGAGAGGTGAAGTCATATTGATAATAGTGATGATTGTATGAACTAACCCTGGTCGGAAAATTCATTTTTTATATTGTAATTCTTGTAGTCTACAGCGGTGGAAAGCATGCAATCGGAGTTAGCAATTTTGATTCTGATTCACCTAAGTGTTCACTTCTTTTAACCAGGTGAATAAGAGCCGATGTGATCAACATAACATTCAAACAGGTAATAAATTATAGTGAAAATCGTTTAAAAAAACAAGCTTTTTAAATGGGTACACAGATACTTGTGATGTCTGCGTGATTGACCGTTAATTCCTTTACTTGATGCTCGATTCTGTAGAAATACGTGTGATTTCAAAACGTACGAAAACTTGCAAAATTAACTAACTTAAAAAAAACACCAGTAATTGAAAATTATGATTTGTTTTGACTGATCAAACCAATTATCAAAGTATTCTAGAATTTTCTATTCAATCAAATTGAAATCACGTATTTTGGAAACAAGGAGTTACTAAATTAGGCCAGAATTACCTTACCGTAAATAGAAACCACACATAATAATGCGATTCCGTAGGGTAAGAGCCAGGGCATTAGAAGGTTTTTTCAGGCTCAGCAGCACGAGTGTAACGCCTCTCATGTTGAATACGCCAATAGGCCACGGTATTCACTAGATGGGCTGTTGCTGTGAGCTTGTCAGCCACGTAAGTTGGTATAAAAAAACCTTCCAAGATTTAACCTCCGTGAGCAAACATACTAACAGATCCTTATGATTATCATGAAGGTTTTGAATACTATTGAATTAAAACTTTTTCCATTAAATTCTTGATGCACTCTCACTCAAGCTCGGCCAGCATGTTTGAGTTCTTGAATAAATAAGATCCCATCAAAAACAATACTTGTAAAAAAATGCCAAGTCTCGCCGCCCTCGGTTCTTCTACCGCAAAAAGTTGTGAGATCCATGTAATACCAAGTCGGTTAATTTATTCAGTCCCTACTTCAGAGACCTTCTGTCCTAAGTTATTATGTAACTAGCTTTTGCCCGCGGCTCCGCCCGCGTGGATAACGGTTATCGCGACCAAACATAGCCTATGTCCTTTCTCAAGGTCTAATCTACCCCTATACCAAATTTCATCAAAATCGGTTCAGCGGTTTAGTCGTAAAAGGGAGACAGACAGACAGACAGACAGACAGACAGACAGACAGACAGACAGACAGACAGACAGAGTTAATTTCGCATTTATAATATTAGTAGGGATAAGCTTTTATGTTTTAAATGTAATAAATTGACTTGGCAATCGCACTAAACAATCTTATTTTATGTAATTATATTGTGATGTGCTATACATTGTGTTTTCATGCGATGGCCAAGTCAATTTATTATAGTGCCGCTCTTTTTTGCTCGACTTGGCGGGGGCACTACCGTGCCCCCAGATAGGTGTCGAGGTAATGAGATTTCACGTAGACTGAGACAAATTTACAAAGTTTCGAGTGGGTCTTGGTACTAGGCCCTTATTAGGTTTGGCAGTTTGTAAAGTAACTATCGCTCGTTCGTATTAAGGTCCAACCCCACCAAACGGACGGCATCAGCCCGGATTTTACAATCTTTAAACAAAATTAAATCTTATTATCACAGTGTTTGAAGTTTATATTACCAAGTCTTTGTGGGGTTGAACCTTTAAGGTATGATTCGGAAGATGCCCGCATACGATAACTGCAAAAGCATCAGATAGCAGCAGCAGATACGCGTAGGTAATTCATTGCGGCTTCTCAATATTCCTCTTTATCCGTATGGGAGTTTAAAATGGGTACGCTGTATTTGCGGCATGAGTCTGCAGTGTTGTCGTATGTGGTCGACTTCGGAATCTGATCTTTAGCCAATCAATCAATCAATTAGCCTACTGCAGTCCACTGCTGGACATAGGCCTCCCCCAATGTGCGCCACGTTTACCGATCCTCCGCCTTCCGTAGCCAATACACATAATACGTATTTTTATTTATTTATTTTATTCTATAATTTACACTTACATGGCATATTAATACAAATTAAAGTAATTTAGTTTTACGCTGGTCCATCTTCTGTGTTAACCAATTGGAATCGATTGCCCACACACGTTACGATTGCGTTTAGAACTCATTGTCAAGTAGAATAATGACCCCGAAGAGGCACGGTCAGCAGTGATGAGGGGTCCACATAACACGATTCCTGCCAGTTTCTCAATGCCTCGCATGATGCATGCATAACAATCATCGTCATCATCGATTGTTAAATAGATTGATGCGTGATAATGAGAATTTCCCTTGTAAATATTTCCACCCTTCGCGCAGTTCATGTAGGTAGGTATTTACTGTCCAAAGTAAATAAATATAGCTAATATTACAAAATGAAAAATTGTGAATGAAAATTAATAATTACCAGCGGTTTTGAATTCTATTTGTCATCTTGCCATCTTTTACCGTCGTTCATTTTTACCGTGATTATATACTATTTTGTCTATAAATAGGTACCTACCAACCTAATATCTGTGTGACACATTCACGCATCACATATTATGTCTTTCAAATATCTACCTACATATAGTAACTATACAGGCAAACGTAATTCCCTAGGATTCCCTCTCTCCTGTCAGTAAAGACTTATCTTCGCCTTCCGAGTATTTACTTTCATTGATAATGTTTTAGTTATTATTTTGACCAGGTTTGTTGGTTCAGTCCAAAGTAAGTATTAGAGTGTAGATAGGCTCAATGAAAAACAATAATATGACGATATTTTTTGTGTGATAGCCTACTTCATACAAAAAATACTTCTTAGGATAAAGTTGTGAAGTCATGATTGTAGTCAGATTGAGAGCACTTCACCTGCATGCCGGTACACCTGCTCCCCCCTGACAAGTGGCAATTCGTTGGCCGGTGTATTGTAGAATGAAGAATGTATGGGATTTGACGTACTCGTGTATGGCAGTCGTTAACGCATGTCATACCTAAACGTCAAATCCCATACAAACGTACCGGTACATTTAAGGTCCAACCCCACCAAACGGACGGCACCGGAACGGATTTTACAATCTTTAAACAAAATAAATCTTATGTCACAGCATTTTAAAGTTTATTACCAAGTCACGCATGACAGCTTGTCGTGCGTCATGCCGCCGCACGTCGCTGTCAAGCTGTTGTGCGTGACTTGGTAATATAAACTTCAAACATTGGGATAATAAGATTTAATTTTGTTTAAAGATTGTATAATCCGGGCTGATGCCGTCCGTTTGGTGGGGTTGGACCCATAAACGTTAATTCGTCATTCTATTCAGAGGAGGCTCTGGCGCGGGTTCCCTTTCAGGGTGGGGACGTCAGACGATAGCCGACGCCCTAATACCAAACCAAAAGGTGGGAAAGGAGCAAGCAGACTCCATCTAGACAATAGGCAATTCGTTACCGGCGTATTGTAGAAAAGAATTATGTATGTACGGGATTGACACGGGTAATTTCACGATGCCTAATTATTTGCTAATTTCGGTGGTATTTTTCAATCATAGGTTTTCTGATGAAAAAATTTAATGGAGTTCTTTTAAACACATCAGTATTCTAGGTATTCTAAAAGAACTCCATTAAATTTTTTCATCGGAAAACCTATGATTGAAAAATACCACCGAAATTAGTTAGCAAAAAATTAGGCATCGTGAAATTACCCACACGTATTTTGACGTTTATGACGATTATGGCAGTCGTCAATGTATGCCAATCCCATACATTGATCAATCTATTCTATATCCTTACAAAAATATTGCCACTTGTCTAGAGGGGCAGATCCCCGAACGTAACCGGAGATACCTGTACGGTACCTTTATATTATTACTAGCTGTTGCCCGCGGCTCCGCCCGCCTGGAATTCGGATTCCGTACAAACTTTTCTTTCGTGCTAAAACTGCCTCGGATACCATCCCCGTCAGCCATCAGGAGTGCCATGTGGAATTCGGACCCACTAAACAGCATGCCGTCGCGGGTCTTCAGTTGCTGGAGTGTAAAATTGCCTAGGGCATTTTCCGCACCCCCTTGGCTGACCCTGGGCCATCTACAATTTTAATGCCTCCGTTACCCAGGATGCATCACATGGAGGTTCCAATCCCGCATTCGGATCCCGTTACCGTTGCATCTTGTGTTCAGCTGACCTTCCCTGTCTTCGCTCGTGAAATACTTCGAACACCCGTGGTTGCACCCTTTTAGCCCATGCCCGTAATAATAATTAGTTTTCAAATAATGTATGGTAATTTACCGGATTTATTGACATTATAATTTCGTAATATCTTTTGAATAGAACGTCCGATTTCAATAATTCAAAAAGTAATCAACAGGTATTGAAACAATCTTAAATACCAAACGATTTATTTAGATAAGAATTAATATAAAGGTATAGATTCCGTGGTCTGACTTTGATCGGCATTTCGGCTTGAATTTATATCGTCGCGCGTTACTTTCATACTGCAATAGATTCTAAAATATTCATTATAATTATACAGTGTAAAGGGCAATTTTGATCTACATTAAATGTACAATGTATCTAACGTATTTACTCAGATAAGGCTTAACACTATATTGTTAAAAATAGCTTCGAAAATAACACATATTTTTTTTATAATTTGTAAAAGATAAAAATGGTTATTGTGAGCTACCCTTATTAGATAGACATATGCTGTCGCGGACTTTTATGTAGACCTTTTTAAGTTATACATTTCTACAGTACATTATTTTGTTCTATCTTCAATAGTTTTCGCAGCGTACGCGATGTAAGGAATTTTTTAGGTCATTTTTTTTACACCTTGGGTTACATTATTGAAGTTTTATCCAGGATCCCTATTTTTTTGAAAATTAATTATAGCCTATGTTAGTCAGTGATAGTGCAGCTTTCTAATGGTAAAAGAATTTTTGAAATCGGTTCAGTAGTTCTTGAGTTTACTCGAATACAAAAATACAAATCTAATATTAGTAAAGAATGTATGGAAATCTGCCCGATTTATTGACATTTATGCTCACTGCTCCGCTCCCTTTAGTAGTAGCGTAATGTTATATAGCCTATGTTACTCCCAGATAGTGTAGCTTTCTATAGGTGAAAGAATTATTGAAATCGGTCCAGTAGTTTCGGAGCCTATTCGTTACAAACAAAAAAACAAAAAAACAAACAAACAAAAAAACAAATCTTTCCTCTTTATAATATTAGTATAGATGTACTAGCTGTCCCGGCGAACTTCGTACCGCCATATTTTTGCCGTTCCCGCTGCACCTATTTTCTCAACCTTTAAACCTTCCCTGGACATCTAAGAATAGTTCAAGACTAAAATTAGTCAAATCGGTTCAGCCGTTCTTGAGTTATAAAATAACAACGAAAAGTGGCATTGATTTTTATATATATTAGATTAGGTACTTCACTTACTGACGTGTGCTGCATGCCCATCTACCTGTATACCGGAGGACCTTATGAGCGCCTCCGCAGTGTACTACTACTTCCATCCAGGTAGTAACACACTGCGAAAATAGAATTTGAGATTAGAAGCGCCATCGATTCGACAGAAAAATTACTTATTATGGTGATGTCAACGTAAGTTTGATCTTTTGACAACTTAAGTAGTGCCTACTTAAGTTGTCAAAGCGTTCATTTGGTAAAGTAAACTGACACAAAGTAGTATTTAGGTCATAAAGCTTAAAAAAGGTGAGAGAGAGAACTCAGACGATATTATTTCTCACATCTATAGAGGTAAATCTGTGTCAATGGTTCTTTAGGTATTTATAAGCATAAAGAAGTCATTATTCTGTCCTCCGTGAGTATAAGTAATTCGAATTATAAAGTCCCTTGATGATCCAAGGCACCTTGGATCACGTATTTTGGACCTTAATCGAGAGAAAAATTAAGCCCCGGCCCGCGGATTGTTTTGTAATTGATTTGCTTGGTGAATTTAAGCTCATCTACCGCAGCAACACCCCTTGCTATCCTCATCCAAGAAACGTGTATTGAGCGTATTTGCGCAGTAAACAAACACACACACACACACACACACACACATACACACACACACACACACACACACACACACACACACACACACACACACACACACACACACACACACACACACACACAGCAAACCCAAGTAACGTGTACTGCGCATTTTGAGCACATTTTAGGTTCATGATTGTCCCGAGCAATTTTTTTTTTTTTTTTTTGAATATAATAGTATGAGATCCTTTAGTTACTCATTTTCCAATTGATTATATTTGAGTAGGTAACATATTATGTATACTCTAAGGTAACATATCTTATGTTACTCTTACTCATCAAATTGAAGTACCTAACAGATACCTAAGTAGGTATCTACTGATAACTCGTAACATAATACAATTAAACTGAAACAGTTCTATTTTTAAAATTAGATATAAGGAAATATTTTACGTTATTCATTCAGTTTCTTGGAATATACCTATTCTACGTATTCATCTTGGAGATCTATTTGTGACTTTCTTATACATATTCGATATACCTACATGTATTGTCATGATGTTTTTAACTACCCTATTACGTTAATATACAGATGAAATATAGGTACAATACATTTGGTTACAAAATATCATTGAACAAAATGTAATAAAATATACTCTACTAGCTGTTACCGTCGGCTCCACCCGTTTGAATGTCGGTTATCACGACCAAATACAGCCTATTTCCTTTCTCAAGGTCTAATCTAGCTCTATACCAAATTTCATCAATATCGGTAAAGTAGTTTATGCATGAAAGCGTAACAGACGGACAGGCAGAGTTACTTTTGCATTTATAATATTAAGTAGTGATTAGGCTGACCACAAACAGCCGTAATGTCTTTTGAATCCGAATTTCATTTTCTTATATTCTTTTACATATTATTAAAAGTAACTAGCCTTGTATTGCATGGTTCATACGAAGGTGAAGGAATTAATACTGATCGGACTCCTTTTCACTCCACCAGTGACAATAAAATCATAATCTGAATTCAATGTGAGTGTGCCGCTGTCCTATGTAACCCCGCGTTTACACGCTGCCCATCGCATTGCTCATCGTGTTGCCGGAAGTATTCCCACGAATAATGCCCTAGCATTCACACGTACGCATCATCGTGTTGGTCCGCATTACAGTATTCGCCCTGCAACGGAGACGGACGTAAACGTATGGAGAACAACGCTGTAGCAGTGTACAGTGTACGCATTATGCTTTTACAGCATAGCGAATTGATTAAATAGATTAATAATAAAAACTATCACTTTCAACTACCTATACACTGTCCGTAGATGGATATAAATATTTTAAAAGTAAATATTCGAGGAGCAATAACGAATGCCGTGTTTACTGATTAGCGCCATCTAGCGGTCTCGTATAGTTCATCGCGCTAGTATTGCCGCTCCTTTGACTCGCGCCGCCAAGCCGACATTCGCAGCAACATACGCGGCAGTACTCGCGGCATGACGAATATACCATTCACACCACGTCTCTGCCCACTTCTCTCGCCACTTCCCTCGCTCTGCCGCGAGTATGTAAACGCAGCATATGGATTTACGTGCGATAAGAAAATATTCCGGTTCGGAATAAGAACGCTCGTCAGTATCGTGCTTTCAGATCAATCTGGGATTTGTTTTTTGAAATTTAATTGTGTGTAATTTTATTATTTTCTTTTATTACACGTGTGCAACTTTCATATCCTATTTACTACTTTACATTGTAACCCATTTTCACAATAAAATCATTTGATTATGATTTTATTTAAAAACTATCTAGTTATTATCTAAATTATCTGGGATACAATTTTAGTTTAATATACAATTTGATTATGTACAAATAATCAATTAATTCCGGGAAATTAATTATAGATAAATATTTTGTATGAAATAGTTACCGGTTTTTTTAGAGAAATAGAGAGACATGGACATACTATATGGCTTAGAATATACTAAATATAATGTTTTTGATATTTGTTGTCCAAGAGACCATGAGAGAACGTTATTAGGTAAGACATGTGCGTAGGTACTGTACTTAGTCAAACATCTTATAATAAGAAATTGAGGTGGGCGTGTACAAAAAGTACTCCTATGAGCCTGTTTAGTAAGTGTACATAATGGAAACGGACAGAGGAAAATATAAATCAGTTGTATATTTATAATATGAAGCATTGGTAGTTTAGTGGTGAAGGAGTCGGCCTGCGATCGAAAGATCTCGGCTTCGAATCCTGGTCGTTACGCTACCGACGTGACACTTGTAACATAAGCAATTCAGCCTAACTGGAGGGGTCAGAGGGAATATTGGTAATAGGCTATTTGACAACATTAAAAATATACTACAAATTATGGTCATCCTATTAGAAAATAACGTTAAAAGACCTACGAGACTACAATTTACTCTAAAATATGTGTATATTATGAGAATTTCAAATATAAAAATGTTATATTTTGTTGATTTATTGTCTATGGCAAAAACGCTCGTGATTGGTCAGAGCTCTGGGTGACGTCATTCCTACAAAATATCTCCAGTTGTATGAGCTATTATTGTTTGTTTCGGTGTTATTATTTGCTTTTTCCTTGATTATCGCGAGTTTTATGGACATATTTTGTGATTAAGTTCGAAATGGATACAAATTTTGTGCGAGCTGATGATAACAGCAACTTACAGTGACGTCAATACTCACATGCATCGCCATTTTGATTAAATATAGCGTTTTTCGCGCACTTTTGAAAATTTAAACTTTATTATTGATTTTTTAACATAATGCATTGTTTTTTTACAGAAATATTAATGTGATATGTTTATACTGTAATAAGCAATCATTTAAAGTGGTTTTTGAACATTAGTCAAATAGCCTATTTAGAATACTAATATTCTTTAAAAATAAAAACTTTTACCCACTTTTTCACCCCTATACAATGAAGTTCCCAGGAACAATTCAGCAGGAATGTGTTGTTGTAATGTTTAAAGGTAGGTACTCGTAGTTTATATGACATTGCAAATTTTATAATATTGTTCCAGATCGCTTTGCTGGCACTTATATTTAACTTTGCCGCCGTATTACATATTATACATACCTATTCTCACAACCCTCGGTCAACTATGATCCTCGATCCCACGAAATAGGGGGCGAGCCTATTACCGTCTAGCGGGTACTTTGTCATGGGCTGTATGTTTACTGTCGGATGGAGAACAGCCCTATCCCTTAGTCGCCTTCTACGACACCCACAGGAAGAGATGGGGTGGCTCTGTTCTACTCCACCAGGAACCTACACGGCAATCTACTTTTTAATAAAAGATCATTAAGGTGATTACATACGCGAATGACTTTGACCATACAAATGCTCAAGGTCATTCGCTCATATTTGAACCGTAAAAATCAGCAAAACCAATTTAAATAGATAATTTTATAGGCGACGGTTACTAACCAAGAAGATCACGTCATGCTAATACACTTATTTAACATACATGTGAAATTTTAGATTATTTGGATACATATTGTAGAAAATATTTGGTTTCATAAGAAAGAGTAGAGTGATGTTCAGAGCCTCTATTTAACTATTTCCTACTTTTTTATTTAATTTATGAAAAGGAGAAGTTATTTTGTATATCCTGTAGTATGCAGGCATTGTAAATTCCAGATCTGTAGGTTTTATAGTTATAAAGAAAAACGGTTTCGAAAATATCGATTTTTCGATGCTGCCGATGCGCTAATTTTACGTTTACGTTTTTGTAGTTTTGGTGACTTACTAAGACGTAACGTAACATTTCGATGAGTAAAACTGTAGTTTTCTTCGTGGGTTTTCGGTAAAGAAAACGTAAGTATATATTGGCATGCTTGTCATATGTCATATATGACATATGACAAACATGCCAGACCAAAAAAATAACTACAATTATTTTATTTTTTTCAAAATCTTTTAGTTTTACTAACATAATTTCTCACATACATAAACTCTTTTGTATGAGAGAAATTTGGTATGAACTTATTATGCTTAAATATTATAACTCAGCTTTGACGCCATAATAAAGAATGCTAATGAGGACAAATTGTAGTGGAATATCTAATTTTTTTCTTTGGCCGGCATTTTCAATGTTGAACCTAAATAAATGGACGAAAAACCACGATTTGCTGAATGTGGTTTATTTGTTAATGCTTCTATTAACTATTCCTCCAATATAGAACAATACTTTTTTTAAAACATCTTATAGAGGAGCGGTATTACATTTATACTTACATACCTATGTAAAGATGTAATATTCCTATTGTTGTATAAAGATTGCCGTGTTGGTTCCTGGTGTAGTAGAATAGAGCCACTCCATCCATTCCTGTGAATGTCGTATCATTGTCCCAATGATAGACACCTATCTGTACCAATAGTAGACACTTTAATTTCTCTCTACAAAATTGAATATCAGACCGCTAAGTGCCTTGGTCTGCCCTATTCCCCCCGAGCGACGGTCAGACGGTGGTCCCCTGACGAGACAATGACAAAAGGTAGGTTTTACTTTTTATAGGTTCATTTTGGTTCGGGGGTTTTTTAAATTTTATTTTTTACTTTTTTATTTCATACTTTTTACAGGTATAACCACTCAACCGATTTCCATAAGACTTGCTGTATCGTGATGAATAAATTATGACCTGTCACTTGATACCCAACACACCATATTTGAAAATATTAGATGTTACATTGCCACTTTCACTCCTCATATTATTCAAATGGCTGATCCGATCTTTATAAAATTTGGTCTGTACCAAATAAAAGCCTATATCCGTTCCCGAGCTCTAATCCATCTCTGTAGATGGATTAGAGTTCGGGAACGGATATAGGCTTTTTATTGGGGTTAAAGGGAGGGGGGAGGGGGGGGGGTAATCTTCTTCCTCCTAGCGTTAATTCCAAGTCGCATCCGAAGCCTTCAGCTCGGAGTCTGGGGTCCGCTTTACCAGTCCTAACTACGGATTTGGCTAGACCTCGATACCTGGGGTAATACTGGATGAAAATTTCCCTTGAAGATGGTCCTTTCTGATGAAATGATTAGGAAGGACCACGAAGGATTGAGCTAAAGAAGAGAGACGAGGAAGAGGTAGGAGTGGGAGAAGGGGTGGAGGAAATGGAAAGAGTGGGGGAAAATTTGGGGTAGGAGCGTGGGAATGTGTGGGAAGGAGCGAGGGAATAGGTGAGAGAGGGAGGGGGAATCTTACGGTGTGTTTCGGTATGGTATAAGAGCTGAGGAAGAAGGTCATGGGAAGGAGTAAGGAAAGTAGGTGTGTGGGGAATGTAGGGAAAGGAGAGGAGAGCGTGGGGAAGGGCGAAATTGTGGGCTAAATAGTGAGGGCGGAAAGGGATGGGTGGAGAGTTGTAAGAATGTGTGTAGGGCAGGGTAAGGGAATGGGGGAGGGGAGGGTGGATGGGGGAGAAAGGTAAGTAGATAGTCAAATAGAGAGTCAAGTGGTTCAATAGTGTTGACTAAGTGCACAATGCTTGACTCGCAGCACTAAAATTTACAATACTACGCGATAAGCGACATCCACGTGGTTAGAGTGGGCTAGCGCGAGCATTATTAGTTATTACCGGTACATGTGCTGAATTTCAATGTATTTATCACATTTAACGTAGGTATAACATCTTATTTTCATGAAATAAAGGCATTATTCCAAAGTGTCTATCATTGGAACATCTAAGATTTTTTGTACCAATAGTAGACATAGCACATAAATGTTACAAAACCTAACCAAAATACGCGGGCAATGGTCCAAGTATGTCAATAACTTCAATATTTATAACGTTTGTACTAAAATTAGTAATAATCATTACTTATAAATAAACAAAAAAATCACACCTATAAAAATCAGTACCCTTGGCAAAAATCTTAAGAAATAACACGACCGTGTTCACGGAGTCCCATTATATTTGCTGTCAACTGTCGTCTTTCTAAATTTACTTCGGATGGTGTTGCGAATATTTGAACATATCTTATAGACACCATTAGGCATCTTTTAAGTCAATAGTCTTATAAAACAAATGGATAATTTTCTCAAAATACTGGGTTTTGTTCGAAAGTGTCTAGCATTGGTAGAGTGTCTAGCATTGGTACAGTTACCTTACCAGTTTAACGGAAATAGGCTCGCCCCCTATTACGTGGGACTGAAAATTATAATTAGCCAAATGTGGGTGCTAATACACCTCTGCCTACACCTTCGGGATTTACAGGCGTGCGTGAATATATGTATGTTTTATAAAGAAGAGTCCATCCTTGGTAAAAAATTGGGTTATAATATTTTTTAGATTTTTCTCTATAATTACTTATTAAGGTAACTGTACCAATGCTCGACACTTTAAGGAAAAATAAAATTTCAATCTAAAAAATTTAACAAATTAATTACAGCATGGTCGTTACATTCTTTTTTAACTGTTACAGCAACAATTAGACATTAACTTTTGCCCATAAAATCTTTAAAATCTATCATACTTTTACTTTAAATTAAATTATTATGCACTTGGTCGAAAACACCAATGCTAGACATCATTGTCCCAATGGTCCAAGTATGTCAATAACTTCAATATTTATAACGTTTATACTAAAATTAGTAATAATCATAACTTATAAACAAAAAAATCACACCTATTAAAATCAGTACCCTTGGCAAAAATCTTAAGAAATAACACGACCGTGTTCACGGAGTCACATTATTTGCTGTCAACAGTCTTTCTAAATTTACTTCGGATGGTGTTGCGAATATTTGAACATATCTTATAGATACCATTAGGCATCTTTTAAGTCAATAGTCTTATAAAATAAATGGATAATTTTCTCAAAATACTGGGTTTTGTTCGAAAGTGTCTAGCATTGGTACAGTGTCGAGCATTGGTACAGTTACCTTACCGCAGATGATTTTTAAAGCGTGGTAACTTTTGAATAATATTTTGAACGGACCTTTGTCACCTCCTCACTTGACACTAAACATCCGATGTATTACTTTACTCTATGCTTTACTCTATGACACTAAACTTGACAGTTCCTCATGTAAACATTGAAAAAAATATAGTTTTATATTTTTAGTTGTACAAACCTAATTATAATAAATATTTAAGGTGTATTGATATCTTAAAATTGTGCGTACATTACATTATACGCCAGCAACATGTGCCACAATATGGAACTACCGGATGACGATATATGTAGTTGTAATTAATGAAGAGAAGGAAATTGTTGATCCCTTAACAATCAAGAACTGTGGCAAAATCGAAACTAGCTTTTCCGAAAAGAAAAGTATGTAACAAGTATCTCTGCATTCTAAAACTCAAAGGACAAGCTAGTTAAACTCACAAGTCACATTTCTCGGATGACGAAAGAGTGGCGAAGCGTATTTTCTATTGAACCGGAGGAGTGGCAACAAGGCTGACAACTCCTCTGCTATAAAGATGTTCAGAAGCGATATAAGAAGAGATACATGCCGCAACTACGTGGACTCACGTGTACTTGATGCTGACACCCGGCCGTACAAACTGGGAGGAGTTATATATGAAGTGATCATCGTGGCCGAAACCGGTCGGAGAGAGTAGTAGTAGGTTACTGTGGGTCTACAATCCTGAGTAATATGTCCTAGGACCACTTTTGACTAATTTTATTTTATTTCTGTAATTTTACGTAAGTTACCAAATATATTTTTTTAAAGACAATGTGTTTAAATAATTATGTAATTTCTTAAATGCCCCATTATTTTCTCAGAGTTCTTCTCAGTTGCATCAGAAGCTTGGAAGAGGAAGTCCCGAGCTAGCTTCCTACTTCTCTTGGTTTGTTACGGCTTTTATAGGAGTGACTGCCGCCCAACTCGGAGATGACCTGCACCAGAGACTTTTTCTTCATCCTAGCGTTGAACTGGGGGTTGGCTGGGTTTTGATATTTCTGTGACGCGACTGTCATCTGACGTTCACAACCCATTGGCGATATCGAAGTATTGCAGTACACCAGTTGTTAGACTTCTTATTAGGGCTCCCACTTCCCCTAACTAATTATTTGCACTGAGCGGGAATGCAAACCGCGCCCCCTGCGTAGGAGTTGCTTTCAATACCGCTACGCCACAGAGGCTGTCAACCACTGCATCTGTCTGTTGTTTAAAAGATGCACCGAATTGCAGGTGAGCCATGAAGATCTTGGTCTGATCCATTTTGCAAGATAAAGATGTTTGTTACTTTATCACGCCGAAACAGCAGAACGCATCTGCTGAAATTTGGACAAGGATAGATTATAGTGAGCGTTTGGGCTGCGGGTGTACCTCTCAGATTTCTACTGATTGCTGTGGTTCTCAGTGTGCCTTCCATAGCATCTAACTAGTATATTTTTTTTTGCTGAAAAATTGTATGACAAAATAGATGCACCCACCATTAAAAAATATAATCTATAATATAAAAATGAATACCTAAATGTGTTGCTAAGCGCAAATCTCGAGAACGGCTGGACCGATTTCCATCTTTTTTTAGAATATTCCTTGAAGTACGAGGATGGTTCTTACGGAGAGAAAAGTAAAAAAAAATAAATAAGAATCGACTGTTAGGCGCTATGAAGTTCGCAGGGTCCGCTAGTATATTATAATAATGTACACTATGTACAGTCAGTATCAGATCAACCTTGACTAGCATAGTACTGGAAATGATCTTAATACCTTGGTATTAAAATTATTGTATGCACTTTGTGTAGATGTAGATTATCGTAGAATATTTATTTATTTGATTATATAAATCGACTTCTGGATCCGACAGGAGAGTACACTCTCGGAGTGTCAGTATGGGTTTCGTCCCAGGCACGGGACCATGGATCCAATGTTCGCTCTAGGGATTGTGGCGGGGAAATACAGGGCGAAGAACACACCCCTGCATGGCCTAGTCTTAAGGCGGCCACCCACTACCAGTATATCGAACGACAACCGGATGATATGATATGATCTGTCAGTTCATCGCAATAGCCCACACACTTACAGTTTCGTATACGATTTTGGACTGACGGCTAATATATGCGTGTGGCCGCTTGACGATTTCGGTCAACAAAGACAGTTAAAGGCCGGACAGTCTATGGCCGTCGGCCTTTTATACGTAATCCTTTTATATACGGCCTTTTATACGACATCAGACTAAAAGAATAAAATAATGTTATTATTTTAGTCTGAGGTAATAAAATTATGATGACATTGATGACATAAGGACTGCAGGCCGCCGGACAGACGAAAAACTGCAGGCGGACTGTAAGTGGGTGGCCGTCTTTAGACATACAGAAGGCCTTCGACTGTGTTCCTCGCGCGGTGATATGGTGGGCACTACGGGCCAAGGGAGTTCCAGAGACCTACATTGACACCATCTGAGACATGTACCACGATTCCGGTTCCGTGGTTCGGACCGCTGTTGCGACTCAAAAGCTTTCCCCATCAACGTCGGGGTACACCAAGGATCCGTCCTTAGTCCTTATTAGGTCAGCATAGTGTTAGACGTTTTGTCGGACAGCATCAGAAACTCACATGAGCAACCTCCGTGGTTGCTCATATATGCTGATGATATTGCGCTGATGAACGCGGACAGGTGCTCCTGTCCGCGTCCAGATTGGTGCGACACGTGAAAGTGTGGAAGGAGGCGCTTGAGAACGGCGGCCTGAAGCTAAATGTAACGAAGATAGAATACTTGCCGTTAAACTCGACAGATCCCACACCCGTCCGCATAGGCGATGATTTGGTCGAACGCACGGACCCGGTTAAGTACCTGGGATCTGTACTTCATGTGACCGGTGAAATCGACCACGACGTCAAGGCACGCATTGCTGCCGCGTGGACCAAGTGGCGAGAAATGACTGGCGTCACGTGTGATCCCAAGATACCAGTCAGGTTGAATGGGCAGGTCTATAAGATGATCATTAGACCTGTCCTCTTGCACGATTGTGAGGTGTGGCCGCTGCTGGAGCGACACAAGCAAGAGCGGGTCACGGGATGTGCGGCGTCACGCGTAAAGATCGCGTGAGGAACTCTCGCATCCGCGACAGCCTTCATGTCCGTGACATCGCAGATAAAATGCAAGAGAACCGCCTTCGCTGGTGCGGCCATGTCTTGCGGCAACCGCCGGGCTATGTGGGTAGAAAATGCCTGGCAATGGCGTTCCCGCTGGGTCCAGGTAGAAGGGGTAGGCCCAAGAAGTCCCGGCTTGACGTCGTGGAGGATGACATGCGTGCAAATGGTCTCACTACTATGGACACCCAAGAACGCGCGAAGTGGAGGAGGAAGAGCCTGAGCTCCCAGGTCATCTCGGCCACGGATGCAATCAGGAAATTGCGTCTACATGAAGATGATGATGATGATTTATTTATTTGATTCTATTTCATGACTTTAGCAATCACTTAATGCTATAGTCAAAATGAAAATAATTACTTACCAAAATGAGTTTTCTGTGATTGATACCAATTCAATATTTATATTTTTTGTAATCAATCAATCAATTAGCCTATTGCAGTCCACTGCTGGACATAGGCCTCTCCCAATTTTTGTAAACCTAGATACGTTTTACAAATCGTGAAAAAATTATTGACGATTTGAAAACCATGATTTGAAGCATAAAAACCTAACTTCTGCTTTGACATATCGTACTGACTACCACGTTAATAAGTTATCGAAATGGAAATCAAGCTTTGAACAAACGTGGTGTAAGTAAAGGAGACGATTTTTTACCTACAAATTTTGGAGAACAATAATGAAACGAGTATTGATTTATTTGTAATGTTATCGGGATTACAATGGTACATTGCTTCGTAGCTAGTCTAACCGGAACATTGATATAAACCAAATCAAAACTGATACTAAAATCAATGTGAAACTAGGTGAAACTGTCATGGCGCCAATCTCAGAAAATTATAATTTTATTGATTATTTAGTATGACATAATAGACGTCATTAAAATCATGTCCTATGCAATGTATTGAATAAATAGAAGACGGATAGGGCAATAACCTTCTTTTTAACAAGTGGAAATCCACTCAAATCCGCCGGAGCCAGTGAAGGTGGTTATGTCGGACTCGAACCGACAAAACCCGCATGAGCCGTTTTTCACAGTCTATACGTCTTTCGGATGTAGAAAAGCAGGATTATCCTTACTAGTTGGGCGGTCAGACGGCAGCCGCTGCCATAAAAGGCATATTTCCAAACCGAATAAAAGAGGAGGAGCAAGCGGCCGGTAAAAGCCTCAGTTACAACTACAATTCCTAAGATGATGATTCATATTTACACCATGAAATGAATGTAGGTATCCAATGAAATAAAAACAAACAAAACCATATTATATTAATATTTATTTATTACCTTTTATTACATAGGTATAGGTATAGGTATAAAACGTTTCTTGGAAATTGTTGGTAGGTATGTCGTCCAAAAAGCATACAAATCATAGTGATTATAGTAAATGAGCAGAAAGAAAACTCAATTAATGTAAATAACATACATTCTCCTAATACCTTGGTTTATGTTAGTAATTGTTTGTTTAGATACTGATTTGCAGTAATGCATCTGAAATAAGATGGTTGGCGGCACGGCTGGTATATTTATTAGAATTGTTTGACTAGGTACATCACTTATAGACACTGTAGGTAATACTCCACTTGGCCATATTATTCAATACTAGCCATTGATTTATATAGCAGCTGCCTGTGTAACATCTGTATTATATAATACTATTTTTTTACAATGAGCATTGAACAACATAATCAATCACTCAAAATAATCACAAAATAACTGTCAAACAATTTTTGGCACTTTTGGGATTGTATTGCCATTCGAAATAATGAAATCGTCATCGCTAACAATTTTTACCACATGGAATCGATTCCTCGATTGATACTTTAAAATAAAAATAAAACATCAGTTTTAAATTAAAATAATCTCCATTAGCGGGTTGTGGAGGTCAGATGACTGGAAGAGGTGCAACCGGGACTCCAAGGTAAGGCCAAGATAATGATGACGACAACCAAGTAGGTAAAGAGTGTAATGCCCAACCTAACGTTGTATTTTTGTATTCGTAAAGCTATAACCTGAGAGTATTATAGTTTAGAGTGTTTACTTTTAGACAGGCATAGTGTAAATAATAATATTTACACTATGCCTACACTCTAAACTATAATACTCTCAATGGACTGTTGTATTATAACATCATTGAAATAAAAATATTTAAACGGATTCTATTACAGCCTATTAAGTGGGACCTAATACAATGATTGGTATAATGTGGGTGTTAATTCACTCTGCCTAATCCTCCGGGGATAAATGAGTAATATGATGATGACGAAACGAATCTATAAAGATATAACTTCATTATATACCTACTATAATGAAGTTATATCTTTATAGATTCGTTTATAGCAAAATACTTTTATTAGCAAAAACTTTCGATAATGTCATATGGAATGAGAATTGTAAGATTGAAGATTTGAAGAGAAAACCTATAGTATTATGTGCCTGAAGTTTTATCGAATACAATCGCATTCTTAATCGATTTGAGTCTATGGTAAAGAAGATGTCTGGCAACATTTTAACATCTTGTCATGTGAAATATTAAGAATTTTCACAAATACAATAAATGAAAAAAACACTCTTTAATAAGTTATCGTGAATCGGTTAGACTTTGGAACATTCTTCGTCCAATTATGATAATAAATGGAGTCGTATTTTGTGCATATTGTACAATGACTGTTCATGCCCTATTCTCTGTTGTCTCTCTCTTCTCTCACTCTCGCTTTGATGTTTTACATAAGAAACAAAAACTTAAAAGTCGTTGTTTTGATGGGCCGAAAATAAATCATCTCCTTTTGACGTAGAGCCATTTGTATGGGTGACGTAGGTTGTCAAAATGACAAACACCTAAGTTCTGCTAAGTTTTACTTTGACAGATCTTACAGACTATCACGTTTTTAAGTTATCGAATCGTCGGCCTAATTCGTTAACCTGCTATGTCGATTTTAGAGAACTTTACAGGAGGATGAAAAAACTGAATAACTTCTATAATTTTATACTAATTGAAATTTCTAATATCCCGTTTCTTCTAATAAGTTCATTGATCATTTTAATATTGAAAATTCTTTGAAAAGTTTATACGAAATGGTAAAAATCTGAAAATAAAGGAGATAGCTGGTATTCATTTGGACATTTTTTATTTTGTTTGGGATTCAGCAGGTTTTCGTGTTAAATTTTTTAGCATGCTCTTTATAAAATAAGTACCTACATTTTTTTATACAACTTAAGTGGCAGACAAGCACACGGCCCACTTGATGGAAAGTGGTTACCGAGGCCTATGGACGTATGCAACACCAGGGGCGTTAGATTCGAGCCACGGCAGGGAGTTCATTCCACAAAAACGTGTGGGGGATGAAATTCCTTTAATACCTGACTGTGCGATCTGTTTCTAGTCATAACGTGTGGTTAAAGACTCCTTGTATGTGGCGAGAGAATCTAGCCGTGGGCCTCATATCGAACAATTCGTCTGAACACACACCACTGTACAGGCGGTAAAACACACAACGAGGCGCAGTCTCTTCTGAGGCGGAGCGGTTCCACACCGCCAGAGAATGTGGGATTGTCGACAATCCTCAGCACCCGCCTTTGCACCGAGTCGAAGGGATCAAGCTGGCAATCCGGTGCGCCGGCAAAAAGGTGACAGCAGTACTCCATGTGAGGCTGGACCTGCAACTTATAGAGAAGCAAGCTTTGCCCCGCAGTGAAGTACTTCTTCGCCCTGTTGAGCACTCCATGTTTTTTGGATGCCAGTTGACCTTGTCCTTCAAGTATTTACGGTACTGGACATCGCAGGAGATGTCAACACCAAGGATCCTGATAGTCGGGTAGATGGTAAGCCTTGTTTTAAGGAATTGTGGCGCCAAAGTAAATGGGGTTTTCTTAGAGGTGAATACACAAACTTATGTCGTAGAGGGGTTGAATTGGACTAAAGTTTAGTCTTTCCCGATCGGATACTCTAGCCAGCGTAGTCTCGATTTCAGACATTAGTTGTTCGTGACTTTCCTCCACCTCGGACTGAGGGATATTTGCACGGCCCGAATAACAAGTGCCTCCGGCATGGAGTCCGAGTAGCTGCCGTCAACGAAGGCTATAATCCCTTGGGGAGTCCATGAGATGGTAACTTTGAAAGAAGACCTACAGAGGTCGTCTTGCATCTGGCACAGGCCAGACCCGATCGAAGATCTTCACTATATCGAGGCTAACGGCTAACCGCTACTGCCTCACCTCGATTCTCGATGGCTTGCGCCCAACGATTTGTGAGATACACAAGAAGGTCACCGGTTGAGCGACGGTGGCAGAAGCCGTACTGTCGGTCGCTCTGATCTACTGAGCCTTCAACGTTATCTTAAAGGTATCCTAGGAGCTGTGTATTAATGACACGCTCCACCACCTTCGAGAGGAGGGAGGTGATAGCGATAGGACTGTTATTGGACGGGTCTGTCCTATCGCCTTTTTTGGGCACAGGATTCACGTATGCGGTTTTCCATGAAGCTGGAACTAGTCCCGCAGAGAATGAAAGCGCGAAAAGTCGTGTAGTACAGGGAAAAACTCGAGAGCGCAGCGCACTCCCTTGCGTGATTTTTACTTCATGCATTGAAGTACCACACCAGGGGATAATAGGTGGCAGGTCATTCCCATCCTTCGAGAAATTCGAGTTTGCCGCAAAGAGATTTAGAAAGATTGCCTAAAAGATCAACTTTCTCCTTGGTACCATGGGCCAGACTATCGTCAGGTTTTAGCCGCGGCGGAAGGCAGGATCATGAGTTACCGATCATTTCTAGTACGATGCTGTGAAGGAATATACGATTTGGCAGGTTTTCTGTGTGTTTATTGGTCGCTGGTTTTATAGCAGTTTTACGAACACGATTTTTAGCCCTGTTGTAGTTGAAATAATGACGTATTTATTGCACGATTAGGTCGGTAATCGTTTGTAGTTTCCAATCCGATCAAAATGTCATTTTCGATAAAAAGTTGATTTAGCAGGTTAACGAATTAGGCCGACGGAATCCATTTCGATCACAAGTCACGCGTATACAAAACGTGGCGTTAGCGCATCGGGCCCCTGATCTGATTCGGGGCCTTAATCCTACACTGTTTATCTAAGCGTTCGTTAGAGGCACGTGAGAGTGAGCGGTACATATTATCAGTACAGTTATTTGGTGCTTAATTTAACAGAATAATGGCAGTCTACATTATGTAAATTCTGGGTGCCGCATAGTGATTATTGAATAGACTAAGTTGAGTTAAAAATGAATTCCAAATTCTGTTATTCGCGCTAAAACTCGAGAACGGCTGAACGGATTTGACTAATTTTAGTCTTGAAATATTCGTGGATGTCCAAGGAAGGTTTAAACGGTGAGAAAATATGAAAAAGGATCTGAATTCCACGCGGGCGGAAAAAATAAGGTGGTACAAAGTTCGCCGGGTCAGCTAGTAATTACCAACAAGTTTCACTTTGAACACAAATACAATAATTTTGTGTAGTACTTTTCTTTTTATATAGGACACGTCAATTTTACCTCGCCTCGCCTGATGGTAAACTAAAGGCAAAGTCTCGGAAAGAGGGCCACCATTACATACACGTACCATGTTACAATGGTGACACTCAGCTTGACGGCCTCATCAGATGCTTTTTTACGCCCCGTTTAAAGGACCCGGGACTATAGAAAGAGGGAAACACGTGAACTGGTAAGGAATTCCAGGTCTTAATGTTGCGACAGAAGAAGGAGTCGCCGAACCGCTTGGCTCTTGATGGAATATTCTGCATCATATGCGGGTGGCATCTAAGTCCTAGGTACACGTGTTGTCCTAATAAGTATAGGAAAGGAGAGGGTGGGATTAATTGTAAGAGCTCAACAGAACATTCACAGGGTTCTCGGGTTATACGAATATAACCCGAGTGGCGAGGGGTCACCCCCTCGGGGTCCACAGGAAAACGCTGTTGCTGTAGACAAGTTTTGGGCCGACAAAATTTAAATATTTAGTCACTATTTAACAGATCTAACCGTTGACTCGAAAAAGGAGAAGGTGACCTAATACTTCGGAACAGTTAAAATAACAATAAGTTCCATACGCTACAAGGAACCAATAATTTATTTGTTACACATCTTACACAAACATTACAGATAAGTTCAATTCGATAGCGCAGCATCAAAAATTAAGTTACAAAATATGAAAAAGAAAAAAAAAACAGTCAAAATACAACAAAATACTACGAGTAGCAGTTAAAGAATATCAAAACGAACCACAGTACAGTCAACACAACATAATATATCAAAATTAAATTAATGAACTCACACATTACAGTTAATTGGAATTAATAATAATTTACAATAATTATTTAGAGTCAATTCAATGAGTCTATATAGGTACACTTCGTAATAGGTGGCTGTTATGAATTCATTCAGTGTGTACGAAAATAAATTGATATCTGAACAATAACTGGAAGGCAATGCAATTAACGGCTGTTCCCAATAAATGAAGCCAGATAGATAGATTTACTATCTATCTGGCTATCCCATAGAGACTGATGAAGTTTTTGTTCTTTAGAATGACAAAACTGGCAGTACTTAGATAGGTGGTACGGAACGGCCGTAAGTCAATCACGTCTTAGTTTACCGGTAAGTTGTATGTTAGGGCCCTGCTAGAGCAGCGTCCGCAATTTGTAGCTAGAAATGCGAGAAGATTCGTGTATTTGTGTTCTTTCTGTAGGTCTATCCTCCTACTGGGGGCTGAGGATAGAACATAAAAGTGCTGACTTGGGGTCGTAGATGGTGTGACGGTCAGATAAGTATACGTCAGTATTTGATTTGGATGTTGAAGCTGAAAACCAGCGCATGATACGAATTATTATTGTTCCAAATTTCATAATATTTTCAGTGAAGTCGATTAGTGCAGTCATATATCATAATATGACAGTGTAAAGAACTTAATATCCTATAAGATTTTCCCTTAAAACAGAGTCTTCAGAAAATCTTTACGGTCCGATCTCAACAACTTCCGTCCTCTATAGGTGCAGGCCTGGGAGTGACACGTGTGACATGCTCTGTTATTTAGAGTATTCCGCCTAGAAAGAGACTGGACACGGGTATAAGTCCCGTCCTAGATGTAAATCCCCGATTAAAATCCTACTAGCTAGCTAATTAATAGATCCGCCATGATATCGCACGGAAAATTTCTTGAAAGCAAACCCTTTTAGCGCGATCTTAACAACTATAATCCTCTTGAGCGGGCAAGTTAATTAGTCGGACAAGTATTACCGTAATCGAATATATGGCGGCGCTGCAGACCTGCAGTGAATAAAATACGAACAAAACTAACCCTGACGACGGCTTATTACGACGGATTCTGGGATTATACGCAACGTGACAGTCGAGCTTTTAAGCTGTACAAAAGCTTCGGATGCGACTGGGAATTAACGCTAGGATGCAGAAGAAATCACAATAATCTAAATCTAGGTACATTTATAATGCTGCCGAATCTTGTAAAGGGGTAGGTAATATGACGTTTCCATCAGGTGGGCCGTATGCTTGTCTGCCAGATGGCAGATATTAGTGGTATATAAAAAATCCATGAAGATTTTGAGTAGTTTAGCCTCAATATACCTATATTAAACTACTAATGAAATGTCTACTCCAGGCGTTCGTTCGACAAGTATAAATAGGTACTCTTTGATATTACTTATTGCATCTGTTATCTATGGTTTAATTTTGCCGCCAGAAAAAAACCTTGGTTGTACACTGCAAAGTGCGATCGACTTTTGTTTTTTTATTCGCGTTGAGAAAATACATACAATATTTGATTATTTTGATAATATTATATAATTGAATACAATATATAAGAGGATTAAATATAATAATGTAATAATTAGGTACAATACGAGGATTGAATAGAATACATAATATAGGTATACGAATTCATTGTCATGATCATGTAAGTATCGTATTCGTAATATGTAAATACTACTACTACATACCTACTAGGAATTCAAAAAAGAGAAAAAAGAAAAAAAAGAAAACATGTCCTGAGGTCACAGACTGAGGTGTGGATAATATAATACTACTAGCCTTCCGCCCGCGGCTCCGCCCGCGTGCATCTCGGTTAACGCGACCTTTGCTCATATCTTTGGTTCTACTCGATTGCGATCAAACAAACGTAAGATTTTAAGTCTGAGTAAGACCTTTCTAACAAAAAATCCGCATCAAAATCCGTCCCGTAGTTTTTGCGTCCATCGCGGACAAACAGACAAACAGACAAACAGACAGGAAATTCAAAAAAAATATTTTCGTGTTCAGTATCGTTAACATAACATAACCCAAGTATTTTTTTTTAAATATCTGCAATGTACAGACACGACCACTTTACAATTATATAATAGTATAGATACTAATAGATAGATATTGTTCTGTGGATGTAGGTGTACGTTTACCAATTTATTAACTATCTTACATATTATAATACAAAATGTAACTATACGTAAGCGTCCGTCGGTAGCGTATGTCTCGGTTCGAATCCTGAATGACACTATCGACGTGAACCCACCTCTTAAGGCCGCTTCCCACCGTCCGCGATTCTGCGGATCATCACGCACAGCCGACGATCGCGGACGGCAACGCACGCAGACAGGGCTCTTCCAACGGTGCGTGTTGGTCTGTGTAGATCTTTTGATAACTTCATTTCAAAATGCAAAGTGAAAGAGAACGTGTCGTCGCTGCAGCCGCGGCTGTGGTATTAGTTAATTCACAATTACCAAATTATGCGATCTAGTAAAAGTAAAAAGAAACCACGTCGCTGGTGGATATCAGCATACAACAAAATGTCGTTTAACGTAAGTGTACATAGACATACCTATATCAAATTTTATTTATTTTTTGTTTTGTCACCCATAGCAGTGGAATCACGGTAGAAAATTACCGAATGACATAAAATACTCCTTGTCCTGTGATCCTACCACCGGCGCGGTGGGATTATGATTCGGAAAATGATCGCGCCGCACCGCACCTTTGAAGTTACCGCCTCGCGACGGATACCGGCGCACCGCCACGGACGTCCTCTGCTACCACGGACGAGACCCTTCCCACGGTGTGCCGTGCGAGCTGGTCCGCGTCCGTCCGCGATATCGCAGACCGTGGGAACCGGCTATTATACAAGCATGATGATAGATTTGTAAAAAAATATATATACTTACTGCTGGTTGAGCCCCTAACCCTCGCCAGGAATGCACCAGAGCCTTGCCCGCTAAACAGCAGATTTATCAATTAGCTGGCTTGGACCACATTTTGGGGTCCTGTACACCTACACCCGTATTCACAAACAATTACTTCGCTATGCGTACTACAAAAACTGTGCAAAGAACGACAAATTCTCAGTGCGTTCGCTTTGGCAAGCCTTTTTATTCATAGACAACACTTAAGTAATACTTCGTTGAGGGAACGCACTGCGTTAGATACTGCTCCGTGATTTTTGTGAATTAATTTTACCAGCCCTATGCGCTCGAGACCTATGAGACCTCACAGTGTTGTTTGTGAATACGGGTGCTAAACTAATAGAGACTATACTAACGCTTTGTTTAAATTAGATTGATAACGAAACTGCTTAAAATACAAGTGTTACAAGTATCAATCGGCTTAGGTGACCGCTTACCATTGATAGCTCGTATAACCCGCGCCACGTATCTTGGACCTAAAATGTGCTCAAAATGTGCCCTATACGCGCAGTACCTACATATTTCTTGGGTGTCTTTTGAGGATAGCACGGGATGCTACTGCGGTAGATGAACTCAAATTCACCAAGCATTGACTATTACAAAGCAATCCGCGGACACCAGAGCCTCTTATGTCTTATGCTTCGTTTACATACTCGCGGCAGAGCGAGGGAAGTGGCGAGAGAAGTGGGCAGGGACGTGGTGTGAATGGTATATTCGTCATGCCGCGAGTATTGCCGCGTATGTTGCTGCGAGTGTCGGCTTGGCGGCGCGAGAAGGAGCGGCAATACTAGCGCGATGAAGCATTCACATACTCGCGTCGCGCACACTTCGCATCGAGCGCTCGTTGTGTACGCGCGTGTCACAGTCACAGGATTACTTCGACTTTATTATCATGACAATGACGCAACCAATCGAATGGTCCAACGAAAAATCAATAGAATTTATTGAAATGCTTGCTACGGATCTAATTAAATAATATAGGTAATACATATGTATAAGGTAGGTACCTACCTACCAAACTAGAATAGGTAGGTAGGTAGGTACCTACCTACCTACCAAATTAAAATAGGTAGGTAGGTAGGTAGTACCTACCAAATTAGCCTGATTACCTACCAAATAGGTAGGTAGGTAGGTACCTACCTACCTACCAAATTAGCCTAATTATACCTACCAAATAGGTAGGTAGGGTACCTACCAAATTAGAATAGGTAGGTAGGTAGGTACCTACCTACCTACCTATTTGGTAGGTAATCAGGCTAATTTGGTAGGTACTACCTACCTACCTATTTTAATTTGGTAGGTAGGTAGGTACCTCTACCTACTAAATTAGAATAGGTAGCCTAAGTAATTAGCCTAAGTATACCGACCAAACAGGTAGCTAGGGTACCTACCAAATTAGAATAGGTAGGTAGGTAGGTACCTACCTACCAAATTAGAATAGGTAGGTAGGTAGGTACCTACCTACCAAACTAGAATAGGTAGGTAGGTAGGTATCTACCTACCAAACTAGAATACCTACCTACCTATTTAGTAGGTAATCAGGCTAATTTAGTAGGTACTACCTACCTACCTACCTATTTTAATTTGTTAGGTAATTAGGCTAATTTGGTAGGTAGGTACCTACCTACGTACCTACCTATTCTAATTTGGTAGGTAACCTACTTACCAAATTAGCCTAATTTACCTACCTACCTATTTTAATTTGGTAGGTAGGTAGGTACCTCTACCTACTAAATTAGAATAGGTAGGTAGGTAGGTACCTACCTACCAAATTAGCCTAAGTATACCTACCAAACAGGTAGCTAGGGTACCTACCAAATTAGAATAGGTAGGTAGGTAGGTACCTACCTACCAAACTAGAATAGGTAGGTAGGTAGGTACCTACCTACCAAATTAGCCTAATTACCTACCAAATTAAAATAGGTAGGTAGGTAGGTACCTACCATTATTAAATTTAAATTAGCCTGATTACCTACTAGCTAAGTATCTAAGTAGATAGCCTAGCCTAATAAAATGCCTATACTGCATTTGGTTAGGTGTCCACTTAACTAAAGTCGTCCATCTCCATCGCAAGGCGAATACTGTATGCGGGGCAACGCGATGAACATCGCGATGATGCGAGTGTTGGGCAACGCGATGAACATCGCGATGATGCGAGTGTTTGAATGCTAGGGCATTATTCGCGTGAATATTGCCGGCAAGGCGATGAGCAATGCGAGCGGCAGTATGTAAACGCGGGGTTACGATTTAGGTCCAAGATACGTGGCGCGGGTTATATGATTGTTTATTAACTTAGTAGTGTAAAGAAAACAAGGGCGCTCTGAGTGAGAAAATGACCTCGTTAGTCATACCAGTGATACGCCGTATAATTCGGACAAGTAGATTTTTTACCAAAATACCTAGGGGGCGTCCATACATTACGCGAGATGCTTTTTTTTAATTTTCTGTAATGGTGAGATGTCGTGAGATTTTATTCAACCCTCTCCCCATCCCCCAATCTCACGTGAGATTTTTCATAATGTGGGTTTCTTACGTAAACGCGTTGGATTGTTATTGTAAAATGAAAAAAAAAATTGCTTCGTGCTTTTATTTACGACTAGTTAAGACTAATAATATAATCAATATTGCTGAATGAAATTATTTTCTTTCGAACGAATTAGTAAATAATCTTAATCGTATTACGATTACGCTTAAGATTAAATCTTAAGCATGTACAATCTGGATTTGTTTTGTTTCAATCAGAAAAAAAAATTGCGTGATATTTGCCGATATCCCCCTTTTTTAACCGACTTCAAAAAAGGAGGTTCTCAATTCGTACCCAATTTTTTTTTTTTTTTTTTTTTTTTTTTGTATGTTTGTTACGCGATTGTGAAGCCAATTCTAGACGGATTTTGAAAATTCTTCTTGCGTTCGTAAGTAGATTATTCCGAAGTGGTCCCATTTAAATTTCGTAAAGATCTGATGATGGGTTTCCGAGATTAGACCAAGGAACTCTTCAAAAAGTACCAGGAAATCAGCCGCGATTGCTGCAATGGCATATTATTGCAATGTTTCTGCCATTACACATTATAACATCACACCTGAGTCCTTTGAAGGGGTACGCAGAAGTGTTCAGAATATTCAGCTATATTTCCGGTGTATATGCATTGATTTTAAAAATTCTTTTTGAATAATGATTTAATATTTTTTTTTTTGTACTGTGGCCGGTTCGATCTGTATTGCAGCGTCAGCAGCGCATGTACAGTCAAGTCACTATACATGCGATGTACAGTCGTGAGACTGTACAAACTCACTACATACATACATACATACATAAACTCACGCCTATATTCCCCGAAGGGGTAGGCAGAGGTGCTAGCACCCACATTTCGCCGTTTATGTTTAGGTCCCAATGTAATAGGTGGCGAGCCTATTGCCATTAACCGGGCACTTATAAACCTGCGATAAATACACACATAACTTCGAAAAGCATCGAAAAGTCATTGGTGTGTGCCATGGTAATACCTGGGATCGAACCCGAGACCTCGTCTCAGCAGTCCATTACCCATACCACTAGGCTACCGCACTAAAAAGAGAAAAATAAATTCATTTTTAACAAAAAGTACTCTACTTAGTACTTTTAGTACTCGAATTCTATTAAATCAGTAAGTCTGTAAATTAAGTTATTTTTCGCTTTTCAGTGCCTGTTTTTCGTTTCTTGAAGTCGGTTAAACTTTTTTGTTAAAAATGAATTTATTTTTTTTTCAACGTAAGATTAGATGAGATTTGAGTCGACCCCCTCCCCTCCTTAAATATCTCACGTAATTTATGGACGCCCCCCTACCTATTTTGCATTTTAAAATACGTGCAGGTATTCCCCAAAAATTTAAATAAGGTAGAGACAGGGTACCTTCTTCAGATTCAACAATCTGTATACCTACCCATAATGATGTCATTTCGAATGATCTTAAATCAAAACATTCCGTATAATTACGAACACGACGCGGCTACGTCTTTAATACTTTCAATTCGATTGTATTATCAACTTCGGCTGTAGATAACATTAAAAATAGTACAAACTTGTGTCACGTTAACGTGCGTTATCTCCTGTATAACTTAAAATAAAGTATATACAACGTCCTAGTTCTTCTACAAATACTTTAGATATATCTTGCTTATTCATTATAATAAAACCCTTTCGCGTTAAGTAGGTGATAGTGTACTTAGCGCGCCGCCGAATGCACTTGACCTGCGAATTTCGAGACAATGTTTAATACCCGGATGGCGCTCCGCATGGCGTAGTCGTCACGGGTCAACGGTATCCAGGACTGTCAGGTCTTTCACAGAAAAGAAAAATAATGCCGGTACCGAATCTTATAAGAAGGGGTAATATATAAAGTGAATGTAAGGTAGGCGCGCGATTCAGTCGTACCGCGGTCGACAGCGAAGCAGCGGCCGACTCGACATCACCACTTACCACTATACCACTATACATAACGATAATAACAGATATTCAGGTGAGCGAATCCGCCACCGTGAACGACTACTCAATCGAGTACTCGTCACCGACGAGTCCCTTTCGCGCTTTTAACTGTCGGAGTTGTTCCTGGCTAGTCGCGCAGTCACAACACGGAGGGCAAACGCTAAAGCCGCCGATCGCGACTTCTCGCCTGCCTGTCGCCCGCAACGCTCGCGCTCGCGCTACGCTCCTGCTAACATTGTTGGTGCCGCATGCAGCCCGTGCAACTTGTCGCATCCGCAACAAAACTACTTAACCAGGTTCAATGAGGTAAGTTTCGCACTAAATATTAATTAAATATATTTTCATAATTTTTGTTCTATTTTGTTTGTGCTTTGCGATGCGATACTTATTTTTTGTTTTGTAAATCAAATAGGCATTTTTTTTTTAGAAATATCAATAAAAAATATCTTTTATTAGCAACTCATCGAAAACAATAAACATACAGACGTTTGATA
Organism: Eilema depressum; assembly: GCA_914767945.1. Classification (NCBI taxonomy): domain Eukaryota; kingdom Metazoa; phylum Arthropoda; class Insecta; order Lepidoptera; family Erebidae; genus Eilema; species Eilema depressum. The sequence goes on along the minus strand of OU612012.1, from coordinate 42,692,529 downwards.
AGAACTTGTAACAATGTACACTTCTGAGTGAGAAGAATAGCGTGATAATAAATAGTTCACTTTTATGTTTTTGTTCCGCAACATTTGTTAAGTAGATTTTTATATTTTTTCTCACCACAGCAAATAGTAAAAGAATCAATCTAAACCGATTTATCGTTATTGAATATCAATCTCGTGGCGTGTGTACAGAGCAAATTCACGTGTGTGACGTTTTAATAACTTGTAATTTACAAACTAAACAATGGAGCTGCTTGAGATGTTTGATATCGCGCTTACATACATACCTATTATCATCATTCATATCTTCGAGTCTCGTGTTTATTTCTGAGTTACACATTAATTTACTGATTTCATTATGTAAAGTTTTTTAACAGTGTGATGTGATAATAACTAAATTGTTAGCTACATAATTGATTCCGTCGAGCAAATAATGATTTAGTGTTTAAAAGCAATTTGTGGTTAGTGTGGTCAAATACAATTTTCGACAGTTTTATTTTTCTAAAGTAATGTTTTCCTTATTGACTTAGGAATTAGTACTATTGTATTGGTATTTTGTAACATTGTTTTATTTTCGAACATACCTTCAAAAGTGATAATTTTTCAATTTGGAACGTGTACTTACCTATTATTCCTATGATAAATATAATATTGTAATTATTTTACTTTATTCAGTAATATTGAAGTGCATTCTGGCGGATGACGAATCTCTTGATAGGTTTTAAAAACAAACGTTATGTCTATACAATAATGTTGACGGGAATTAACGCGATGTCTGTTTACGACTTGTGAAAGTAACAAAAATAAACTTAGGAACAGAACAAACTGAAAGTGTTATAATAAAGCCCGACCAGTAAAATAAAAAACCTCGCCATATTGCGGTAAACTATTGGAACTAATTTCTTCATATGGTAACAATCTATACAATGTCATTATGGTGATTATGGTCATCTGTCAGTGTGGTGTCAATTGTGCGTGTTGTTGACTTTGAGAGCGCTACAAAACTACAAAACTATAGTAATATGCCGAAAACTATTAAAAGCCAGTTAAGAAAAGTAATTTATAATATAACAAAGTATTTGTCGGATAAAAAGTAGGAAGGATTGGACTCTGTTCCTCTAAATAACATCACGGACCTTGTTGTCAACATGACGGGTAGGACATCATAGAGTACGTGCCACTGAAATTGGCCTAATCTACTGATTTTACTGTGACTAATTATTATTCACATTTTTAGGTATATCCCGATGTTCTGTAATAAAAATACGAAGAGAAGGTCAAACGTCAAATGTATTTTCTACGCCTAAGAAAAATAAGCCTAACGCAAAAAAGAAAATCATGCTCGATTATTTTGATCTCTGTGCTGTTTACTATAAAATACAAGAATTTTATGCAGTCCGAAAAACAATATCGCGTGGTCCCTGTTCTATACATGGTGTAACTGTATGTCTAACTTGTATTTACCATTCCAAGCAGTAAACTATTATACGGATACTACTGTGTTGTGATTTGTGCCCAGTCCTTGTAACCAGTATAACACGCCGCGTCTATTTTTCTATTTTAACCAGAAAACTTAACAGAGAAAAACTTAACTTTTTAACAGAGAAAAAAAAAACATTTTAGTGAAAGTTTTGTATATTAAACACGTACTACAAGTTCTTTCTTTTTCTTTTCTTTCTATATTAATTCGTTTGTAATATTGGACACGATCTTTTTTGTATCGAAACTTAAGAACAAAGCAACTTAATGAAATTAAAAAAAAGAAGTCTATAACTCACTTTTGTGAATAATAGCAATGAAAAACATGACAGCCTCCGTGGCGTAGCGGTAGTGAACGCGGCCGCTACGCAGGAGGCGCGGGTTCGATCCCCGCTCAGTGCAAATATTTGTGTGCATTAAATATGGGTATTTGCATTGGTCTGGTCGTGCCTCGGAGAGCACGTTAAGCCGTCGGTCCCGGTTGCCGTAAGGACATCTATGGCAGTCGTTACGGGTAGTTGGTGCCCTAAAAAGTCCAAAAACAACGGTCTAGCTGCAAAGTTTCGATATCGCCTAATGTTAACATTGGGTCGTGGAGGTCAGGTGGCAATCGCTTCACGGAAAATATCGAGGTCTAGCCAAATCTGTAGCTATGACTGGTAAAAGCGGACCCCAGACTCCAAGCTGAAAGCTTCGGATGCGACTGGGAATAACGCTAGGAGGAAGAAGAAGCAATGAAAAAGTCACAGTTTTATATTAGATGTCATTCCGTGCTTAATTGTGGGGAAATAAAAGCCTGTTCATAAGCAAGTGTGTTGAAAAATATTGGCATTTAACATGTGTATCACTATACTTGGTGTTGTCATAATCATAGATGTTTTTGGCGCCCCCAGTACGGGTTTTTTATTTTATTGGTGGGACTTTACATAACTTTTGTACAATCTAGTGGCTAATGCTTTGCTTGTCGTGTTTTTATTTGTCAATGTTAAAGTGGCCAGACTGACGCATTACGAAAGGTGATAATCAGAGTAGTTCTAACAGCTCATCAAATACATACCTTGTAGGGATTTCTTCTACTTAAAAAATAACTCATTCTAAAAGTATCTCTTTAAATTATGTAGACATTTTAAAGTTTCATGAATTTGATATTTTTGGTAGTTTACCTATTACACACTGAAAAAATTAAACTCATCCTCTGAAGCTTTTATGGTTGAAAAGCAATCAAAAGTTCGGGATCATTATTAAGTTAAGTTAATACTAAAATAACATAAAAATAAAATAAATTACGATAAAATCTATTCAAAATAGTTTTCTGAAATATTTGTATTGTTAAATGTAACGAATAAACTCAAAAACTACTGGACCGAGTTCATAAATTCTTTCGCCATTAGAAAGCTACTTTATCAGGTACCAACATAGGCAATATATTATTATCATGCTTTTATCAGATCAGATTAGATTTCCACACGGGCAGAGCCGCGAGCAACAGCTAGTATGTTATAAATTTACCAGTGATTCGTCCCAGCTTTGTACGGGAATATTTTGTATTTAGGGGGTGAAAAAAAAAATCTAACACGGAGATGATGATAAGGGGTGAAAGTTTCAAAGATCTTTCCTGAAAGCATACGACAGAAAAGGGGCTGTCCATTAATCACGTGATGTTTTTTTTAGCAATTTTTTAACCCCCCCTCCCCCATGGTGATACGTGGTGAGGTTTTAGACTACCCCCTCCCCACTTAGCCAAAATCACGTGTATTAATGCTAAAAAACTAAGAATCGTGACAAAAATCGCGAGTTATAAGAAAAAATACACGTGATATCTCAATATATCCTCCCTCCCCCCTGGTGATGTTTCGTGATTTTTTCCGAACCTCCCCCCCCCGGGACAGCCCCAAAGACGTAAACTGTCACAGTTGTGTGTACGTTTAAGCTCTGCGTTGCTAAATCAATCAGGGCCTGTTTCACGCGCCACCGCACTCCTCCTGCGTAACATTCTGTTTCTGTTCCCGCAACTCATGGGAACTTATTCCAGGAATAAGACCACTTACCCTGGGATTGATACTGAATCTCAACAGTCATATTTGCAAACTAGAATCTACCCCTGTACCAAATTTCAACCAGATCGGTTCCGGCGCTAGACCGTGATTGAACTTCAAACATTACCTAAGATCATTTTTTTAAGTTAGTCTATAAAAAAAACTGTAGTTCCTTTGTCTGTCGACCTCATGCGTCGCTGTCAATATGATTGTAATACTTTCTCTAGTGCAATAAACCGAAGTTCAATTTTGTTAAATACTTGTGTTTATTATTTCCTACAATTCTAATAGTACGTAAGATAGAATTGATACCGACTATCAAAGTGTACCAACTATGCCAACTATACTACTTTAAAAATGCTATTAATGGTGGAGTATTTCAAGGATCAGGAAATGGAACAAATTTCACATAACATAAAACTCGGCTTAAGGCCCGTCTCCCTGCCCTTCGGGCATGAATATAACATAATATCAATATAACATTTTTAGCGCCCTTAACTTGTTGAGAAGACGTTTTAGTACCTACTGTAATAACCGTCATGAAATTTGAATACAGAATGTTATGTACTTACAATTTTTTTTTTACAAAAATTTTGCTTTTGTACTTTTTAGGCACATTAGTTATTATCATCATCACGTGTTAGTCCCGGTATCATCACATCAGAATTCGTACTTTAGAGTCGGGGGTTAGCTCTCCAACGAATATATTGATTTGACTTATATAAGATTTTACGGGAGCGACTGTGGTCTTAACTCCTACCCTAATATTTTGCACATGTAGGTCCTATTAATACCTTCAGGGCCAAAGGATACTCCAGGGCCGTATCCTGAAAGCCCTTGGCCTGTCACTGCCAACCTTAACTGGGCCTATGTGATACAGTGTCACCCGGCAGGGGCTGAACAACAGGCCGGCGTGCACCGAATACGGCCCTGTGTACGAAACCACGAGCAAGTTCTCACCCATAAGACCTGCCGTTGTCCAACGGTAGCGACACTTACACCACCGCTAAGTCCCTCTCTCTCTGCCCGAAAGTGGTATCTCATGCCCGCAAGATCATTGAGACACGATACGAGTCCACCTGACCTGTAAACCGGTAAACCTGCCAATGAACGGACAGGTTCCGGCGCAGGCTTTCCTATACTTACATGATATTCTACACGTTTGTGTTCTTTACTAGATTTATGACAGCTGTTGTTTAAAAGCAGCTATTGTTGCTATTGCTAATTGTTTCATTTCTGGTGATTATTAGAGACCATTGACTCGACTAACAAACAGTTAGGTTTAGACAATATACTTTGACTAATTGGAGATTTTTCTTGTAAATTATCAACGTCAATCAATTAGTTTTTCTATATATTTACAAAAGAAAATAATATTTAAACTATACTATATGTTAGTTAAGCTATGCTTACTTTACGACTAATGATACGTGTACTACTAATGTCGTAAAACAGTCATTATTAATATTTATTGCAGTCGCATTGTGCCCTGCCGCCCCGATGCTCCACTTTCCGTAGCCTTTGAGGTCGACACTCAATGTAATTTGGGGCTTAATTCCTTACTTTTACCAATGCGTAGCAAATTATCCATATGATTACTTTAGATTATACACAAACTCTATATCTAGACGCAGCTAATGTCATTACAACACGGCGTAAAAAATTACTACTACTTCGGTATAAATTGATATATACGAACATCCACGATATGCGCACATCTGAGGAGCGGGCCTCAGATTCTCGGGGACTAACGCAAAGATGATGACTATTTAGGCGGAAAATGACAAGAAATATTCTAAGTTTATCCTTCAAATGTTTCAAGCATTTAGCAAAGTCACAAGTTTGCTATACAGGGATTTACCTAGACGTATTACATATTTACATTATCAATTTTCATATTAGGCTTACCGGGCGAACATAGTAACAGAGTTTAATTCACTTCGAGTGCCTTTTAGCAGAACGTAATAGAAAAGTGAACCAAGAGGCCAGTTTTTACAGTAAAAATTCAATTACTACTGTTGACGGTATTGACAATGCTAACTTTTAAACTTTCGCGTTCCACGATATATCTATACCTAATACTGTTAACGCGAATTAACGCAATCATGGAGGCTTCTAATACTAATCAGCCGTTCAATTAACAGCTGGGCTAATTCTAACTTAATCTATCCAAGTCGGATTGCTTTGCTTTTCTCAATAAACGTATATAAATGCCATGCAAACATACCATGTTCTCATGGCATTGATATACGTTTATCATTAAAAAAACTGATACATATTTGACTTAACAATTAGCTACCCTATTGAACTAGTGTAAATTTTAAAAAGAATAAGTACAAAATCATTTTAGACAATGATTTTGTTCTTATTCTTTTTAAAATTCTGGGACATTTTATACAGTGCTATCTGGCAAGTTACCCCTACAAGCCGGCAGGAATCGGGTTATAGGGACTCTTCACCACTGCTACACATTCAACATTCAAGCTTAAAAATATTCGCACTGAGTAGTAATCGAAACCGCGACCTTTGACTTAGCAGTTGATCGCTCTGCCGTTATGCTACCGAGGTCAATAAGCTTCAAAAACTCGAAAATATCGAGTTTATATACTTACAATACAACCCACTCCAGAGAATGTGGACGCGTAAAAAGGTAGTTACCCTTTTTAAAGCATCGCTATTATAATCAGCTTATAGGATTTATTACGAATGTAATTGCCGGGCCAAGCCGATACCCGGGCCGCTTGTTAAAAATCATTTTGGCAAATTTTAAATAATCGTATTCGAACATAAAAGCTCTTCTAGAATATTAGGTACATTGTTTTTTTGAATGACGGGCTTTTATTCAATCAAAAACATACAAACGAAACTAAATTAAATTAAACCCTAGAAAGTATTACTTGAAGAATTATTTGAAGGGTATTTTCGAATACCAACAAAGCATATCAAATGCAATCCACGGTCAAAATACAAAACAAAAATAACTATATGTAGGTAAAATACACGGCCGAAACGCAAAATCTCACGAACAAAAAGCAAAAATACAGGTGAAAATTCCACACGTGCATTGCTTTTACAAATGAAAAGCCATTGAAAATCGAATTAAATTTACCTGGAAAAGCTATTTTTAAATAGACGTGTGGGTTTGGCAGAAAGTATAAACCCATACACACACATGAACACAACAAAAACACCCAGTCACACACGTCGAGGCCTCTTATAAAATGAATGACATAATTATGTATTTTGAACGAGGTTTTGCCCACGGCTACGCCCGTGTGGAATTCGGTTATTGCGACTTTTGGTCACACCTATCTAGTCCATTCAACCAATTGCGATCCAATATACACCAGAATAAAAAAATCTGTAAAAAAATCTTTTCAATAGTTTTTTTTGTCGTGAACAAGCGAGCAAGTATTTAAAACAATTGCGTTCAGAATCGTTAATTTAACATGCATAGTTTTTCCTAATACTGTTATTTTTCCAATGTACAGACACAGCAAATTTGTAATTTCATAATAAGTAGTAGATATGAAAAGATAAATAAATAACTGGCTTCATTATAAATAAACAGTAACTGGGTTCCAATTGATTGTGCCCAAAGCGCACATCAGCTATAATTTGAATCGACTGCAGGCCACTTCACGTACGGAAATAATATTCCGATCGATACCTACGAGTATGTACCAGTATGTTTAAAAATTGTTTTAATAATGGCTGCGTTTGAACTTCAACATCGTCATATTAGGGCTGTACGAGGTTGCATCCAAAGCCTGGACTTCTGAGGCCGGGGTCGACTTACTTTTGGTATACCTACTTAGTTTATGTGACCTATACATGAACGACCTTTAAACGCCGAGAGGAAAACGGCCTGCGTCAAACCTCGTCCATCAAGCAGCGTATCGGCTTGCACTTTCTGAAAAATTTAGAGTGGATACAGCTGCGAATGCTTTTCATATTATAAACAGAATTATGCTTTGAGAACATTATCGTGAGACAATCCAATCCAAGAGTGTCGTAATTGCCACATCGCTTGTTATATTATATAAACATGAACGGTAGTATACCGATCTAAATATAGATCAGCCAATAGCATTTTACCAGCCGGGTAAGTGTACTTTTTAAATTTTTGTTTTTCCTACTAATTAATTACAACCTTTACAAAATAGCAACAAAACATCAGTGGCCAACTGCAGAACAATTTGTCGACATTTAGTTCTCTTAATTAATTAATTCGGTAATTAGATACAGTCAACATCAAAAGTAAGTGACAAATTTTTAGATTTTAGTCATTAGTTTTTGAACAAGGTAACATAAAAAATGAAAAATATGAATAGAATAGAAAAATCTTTATCGTAAATTAATAAAAATAAAACCATAACAAAATTAGTTTGTTACCTATGGGACACGGTATAAAAACGGGCACAAAACACTGTAGTAGTTATTGCAACATATGGCCTTAGCAGACGACCAGGGTGTACTGGTTAATAGGTGAGATTAGCTTGAGCCCTGAAGACCTTGGTTCTTGTGGTTCCCTCATACACCTGTAGAAAGAAAAAAAATACTGGATTTTTTTCTTATTCATTATTAGTACGTAATAGCCTGCTGAGAGTTCTGATTTTTTGCGGGCGTCTTTTCAGCCCCCCTAGACAAGTGGCAATTCGCTACTCGGCGTATGATGGAATAGAATGACAAATGTATAGGATTTAACGTTTTTGACATTCGTTGACTCCTGTCATATACGTCAAATCCCATACATTTGGCATTCTATTCCATCAAACGCCGAGCAACGAATTGCCACTTGTCTAGAGGGGCTGATCGGTTCACGTTTCGAACCGGCCGGCGGTGCGGGTGGTCTTTTGCTAAAGCAGACTTAATTTTTTGGACGTTTGGCCTGTAAACGATTTTTGACTTTGTATATACTTGTAACACTCACTTTCACCAACTATATTTTTTCAGTCTCGTACTGTTAATTGGATACATTGTATTACATCACGATTCGTTACTATCTTTCGGCGACACTCACGGGAATACCGTGATGTTGATCTATTGTTTAGGTTTTAATCCGATCAACGTCCCCTAAACCTGATCAGTCAGTTACACGGAAAGGGAATCAAGGTGTGATGTTTCCCAATTAATCTAGTATTTGTTTCCAAAAATCTTATAGTTCGATGTTTTAGTACACTAAAAAAGTTTTAGCACACTTCTGTACACTTCTTCTTCTTCGAGTCAATGGCTAGATCTGGATTTTTAAATTTACACTAAAGCCGTTTGTGGAAGTATCACCATTTTTAGGGTTCCGTAGCCAAATGGCAAAAAACGGAACCCTTATAGTCCGTCCGTCTGTCTGTCTTTCCGGCCGTATGTCACAGCCACTTTTCTCCGAAACTATAAGGCATATGCTGTTGAAACTTATTCTGTGAACCGCATTAAGAATTTCACACAAAAATAGGTAAAAAGCATTAAATTTTGGGGGTCCCCATACTTAGAACTGAAACGCAAAAAATTTTTTTCATCTAACCCATACGTGTGGGGTATCTATAGATAGGTATTCAAAAATGCTATTATATTGAGGTTTCTAACATTATTTTTCTCTAAACTGAATAGTTTGCGCGAGAGACACTTCCAAAGTGGGAAAATGTGCTCCCCCCTCCCCCCCTCTAACTTCTAAAATAAGAGAATAATAAATCTAAAAAAAATATATGATGTATATTGCCATGCAAACTTCCACCAAAAATTGGTTTGAACGAGATCCAGTAAGTAGTTTTTTTTAATACATCATAAACTGCAATTTTCGCCTTTGCTGCTACGGAACCCTTCATGGGCGAGTCCGACTCGCACTTAGCCGATTTTATTTTTATTTAGTCTGTTTACTGGTCACCTACTAGGGGACCAATGGGCACCTATATATGGGACGAATCTACACTTTTTATTTAGGGGGAAGGAATTTTAGGGAAATAGTGGGTTCTTCGCTGATTTTCTAAGACGTAGTAATAATCGAAGTATGTTAAAATGGTTCATGTCTGTAATGGTTGCCCTCTTTTCTGAGACTTTGCCTTTAGCTTACCATCTGGCGAAGTGAAGTGAAACTGACGTATCCTATATATTAAAAGTAATTCATTTGTCATCGTAACAGCGTTAGTCCCGGATTGATACCTAGTTTCGTCTTTTCATCCAAAAATTACTTAAAGTATTTTGGTACGGTTTTTTTTTACAAATGCGTCGCAATCGGTCGGTCGAACTGCCGCATGTTTGAATGCAATTGGTTGAGTAATACCGGTTTTTTTTGTAAGAATATTAGCAACCGAAATTACTAATATTCCTGTTAACCCCTCCAACTAAGCTAAATTGCTTGTGCTAGGAGTGGGTTCACGTCGGTAGTGTAATGGCCAGGATTCGAACCCGGGACCTCTCGATCGTAAGGCCGACTCCTTAACCACTAAGCTACCGACGCTTCAAATCAATATTATGACTGAATACGCGAAAACTGACATGTACACGGGTGCAGCCGCGGGTATCAGCTAGTATGTACATTCCTTTCCGTTTTGTTTTATATTGAACCATTTATTATTTGCTCAGTGTTTTGTTGAACTACAAGCCGTGCAAATAATAGGAACCACGGTATTATACCTACCTACCTATTTTATTTATAGACAGTATATTGGTATTATCGGAATTTTACATACAGATTTTACACGTTGAAACAAAACTATTGTTGACGGATTCTACAGCGTGTTATTTGATGTTATTTTGTTATTTGCTTTGATCCCGACGTTTCGATTGTTTTTCAGCAGCCTTTGTGTATTGCGTATATTGTATTGTAGGTATTGCGTTAGAGGTAACAATTTGGTTTTTGTTCTGAAATAAACTTTTTGAAATAAGTTAACTTAAAAAATCTGTTTAGATGTTTTTTTTTCTGAAAAAATACGATAAGTACCTATTGAATTTTACAAAAAGAAATCACCTAATTGTAAATATGGCAATGTCATTCTCACAAAACTCGCATTTTATGATAGAAAGATAAGTAGGGGTGTGCAAGGCTATTATTACAGATTACCTAATAAAAATTGAAAATTGAGAAGTGAGCGACTGTCGTGGTATAATAGACATACTTACTATGAGAAGAACTGAATGTAATGTTGTAAAAAAGGTTCAAAGTATGACTGTAGAACAGGCGCGGTCGCAGCTTGAAGTTTTGGGGGGAGTCACTTCGGAAATTCCTTAACAAATTTAACCCCCCCTCCCCTCGTACTGGGCCTTTTCAATATGACGTGCATGGTTTGGGGGGGGGGGGGGGGGTCATGTCCCCTGTGACCCTCCCCCCCCTCCCTCGGATCGCGCCTGCTGTAGAAGGAGTTTGCGTGAAAGAGTATAATATAAGTATGGCAAATAATGGAGTAACTAAAATGACATCTGAAAGGAATGTATAAAGTAGAGTAACATGTTGCCCCGAGCCCAAATAATTGGGACAAGGCCAGGTAGAAGTTGGTAGTATTGGTAGTAAAAGCAGTTGATAGTTATTATCCTGTTTTATTAGTTTTATTCATATCCACCACAACTTTTAAACTCGTAACGATATATTTCAAAATTTGAAATCATTTCATGATGGTCGTATATATCGCAATATTAATGTCCAATTACTTAAGTGTATTTCGAAGGTTGCAATACAACAGATGCGATGTTCGATACACATAAAATGTTCTAGTATCTATACAAATATATGAAATTGGAATGTCTGTTTATTTATAACGTTAAAATAACTCAATGAATGCATAACTGAACTAAACTTTCAATTTAACATTTTCGTCTGTCTGTAACGGGTAATCTCCGAATTGGCTGGGCTGACATGGACGGAATTTTTACCGTAGATAGCTGTTGTTATAAGGCGTAACTTAGGCTACTTTAATTTGTACATCTTCTGTTCTGTATTGAAACTTTTTTTAAGAACCAAGCAACCCAACCAATAAACTTAAAAATAAATCTATAACTCACTTTTGTGAAAAGTCACAGTTTGATTACAGGTGTCATTATGTGCTTAATTGTGATGAAATTAGAGCTACTTTATAAACAAGTGTGTTAAAAAATATATTATTTATACTTATTATAACAAATACTTATTAATAATAATAGAGCCTATTGTCACATAAGATGCTACCGGTAAAATAAATACTACAATTGGAAAGCTTTCCTAGGTAAGGAAAGGCGTGCATCGGATAATTGGTGGAGATTGCGACTTGCGACCGTCATCTTCACTTAAAACAGGTCAATAATTGAACTGCTGTCATTCTACTAACTGCAAATGTCACTTTGTAATCCTATATATTTATATGACATTACAAAGTGACATTTGCAGATGGTAGAATGACAGCAGTTCAATTATTGACCTGTTTTAAGGTTTATGGTAAGGCCACAGGTCACAGTGAACCTAGTTACCTAAAGTAAACCAGGCTGTTTCTACCTTGTTAAGTAGCAATTAATTAGCAATATTTCATAAGTATTTAATATGTTCCTTTCCAATTCGGAGGGAACAGTCAAAAATAGGCCAAAGGGTTATTAAACCCTCTCGCAATGGAGTGCATTTATTTGAGTTACTGTCAAAGAGCATACCTACTATTGGTATTTATACCCAATCTGGAACACAACGATGTCTTGAATTTAAATCGATAAGTGCCATCTAGCTATAATAAGAGTCAACAAGATTAACATAATTATAGGGCAGATGGCGCTATTCAGTTTCATCGTTAGGGGTGTATTTTGGGGTGAGATGTGATGTAAGTTAGGCACTGTTTGTGTTCCGTACAAAAAATGAAAGCCCAGATCAAAATATACGCGGACGAAATCGCGGGCATAGCTAGTAATCAATAAATCTCTACAAACGTACATCTCATAAAAATATCTTTATCTTCAGAGAGTTAACCATTCCATCATCATAAATCTGAGGCCAGTAGTAAAAACAATCTTACAAACTATTCTTTGTACATTTTTCAACAAAGACATACTTGTATTCAGCCGTAGGAATGTATTTAAAAATAATCCTGCCAACACCCACGAGCCTTTGCAGTTGTATTAAATACTTCGATCATGGCATAATTCGAAACCCCGTAGCACCCCTATATGCGATATATGTCTGTAATTTTAAAATTTTCCAATAACGTATGTACATGAATCAACCGGATTTGTTGACGTTTATGATTAGGTACCGCTCTGGTAGTAGTAGCGTGATGATATAGCATATAATCCTTTTCCTTGGGAAACAGGACTGAATAGTATAATATACCTAATATAACTACCTACTCAAATCCTCCAATCTTAATCCTAATCTTAATCAATTAGATAAGTACTCTCTGAAGGGTGTAAATAGAGCCTTCCAAAATCTTTAGGGCCCGAGTCAGCAATATTTCCTTTAATCGACTTTAAAAGGAGGAGGCTCGTGGTTCGTCTTTTATGAACCGATTTTGATGATTCTGTACTTGTTGTAAAGGAGATATCCCAAGGCAGGCCTCCTCCTGCCTTGGGATATCTCCTTTACAACAAGTACAGAAGTCTAGGAGGCATCCTAAAGAAATCGAGGGGAATTTTCGAAAATTGTAGGGGAACATTGGAAAACTAATGCGTTTGTCAATTTTCTAATATTTATCTTGTGTGCACGAATGACAACACTTTATTTGCACCATTTCAGATCGCTAACTGAATATTCATAGTAATGAATATTCCGTTCGTGATTTGAAATACATTGAAGTACTTACCTACAGTGCTGATTATATCATCATCCCAGCGCAGCGTTAATCCAGTTTGCGTAAAAGCTTTCACTTTGTTTAACCTACCTATAGCGACATTTACTATTGTATGAAAGAGAACCGCGAAATGTGATGTTAATTCGCACGCGGCTTCACCTGCTTGTAATACAAATACATAACCCGATCCTGTGACGATTGAGTAACAAACGCCGTCCGTGTTTGTTACTAACATTCCCATATAATATATGGGTGAATTTCCCGGGGCCAAAAATTGCGTGGCATCGATGAAATCGGTACTAAAAATCGTTATTACAATACTCTAACATTTTTTTCTGGTTAGGCGATATAGTGATCTATGTGGAGCACTAAATATTTTATTAAATAGGATTATTAGATTCGCCAAAAAAAAAATTTAAACCTCGAAATTTTTCATTGCCGTGTTTGTCCACACATCACCTATTGTGTTGTGATACCTCATTGATAAAAATCTATTGGTTTTTTTAATTAAAACCTAGTTTTATTTGATACGTGAATAGTTAGAGTATTGTTACGAAATACATTTATTCAAATATTTAGACAATACAACGAATGGTTAATAAAAGTTCATTTGTCCTAGAGTTACCTTTAATCGCCATGTTCTAAACATATTTTAGAATATCGTTTTATCTAACGACTTGTATCCTCCCTCATATCCGCTAAACACTACTCTTTTTTGCACACAAATGATTTGCAACAATATTGACTGTAATCTAGCCGAGGGTAAGCTGAGATGAAAAGCAGAAAGAGATCAATAGTACAAGAAAAAGAGTAAAAGAATTTACAACAGGTACAGAGGAAGCAATAGGTACAATGCCTAGCTAGGAGCTCAAGCCCTACCAAGTAACCTTTGTGTGTGTAGAATACAATTCAGGATTGAGCGGTGTCCTTATCGTATCTTTCCAGTTTCTAAAGCGAACAGACTATAGTTGAGCAAACATTGCACTGCAAATAATATAATTTGTGATTATAGTATAACTAGCTGTCCCGGCGAAATTCGTACCGCCATATTTTTTGATCCTGTTCCCGCTGCACCGTTATATTTTTTCGCCGTTCAAACCTTCCCTGGACATCCAGGAATATTTCAAGACTAAAATTAGCCAAGTCGGTTCAGCCGTTCTTGAGTTATAAAATGACAACGAAAAGTGGCATTGATTTTTATATATTAGAGATTAAAGATGAATATGGAGATAATTTTCTTCAGCGAGAATGAATTTAAGAAAGAAAGAAAGAAAGAAAGAAACGTTTATTTCCAAGAAGAGTCTCTTTCGGAATGGAAGGTGGAAAATTGTCATAGGAAAAAGACAGAAACTTCTAAGAAAAAATTTACAGAGGCGTGATTACAAAAGCTTCTCATCTTTCTAATTTCCACGATTACGTTGTTTATTTAACGGTAGATACTAAAATTAAAAAACACTTACCTACTTATAGTCAAATAATCATCATGGAATTTTTTTTCCGTATTCGTATTCTTTATTGTATACCTACACAAACATTTTTAATAACAAATATTCCATACAAAGGCGAGCTTAACTCAATGTTGAGTTTTCTTCCAGCAGTTATTATCCCACTTACGTCAAAGGTTCATCTTCGGAGTCTGGATCCGCTTGTATGATTGGTCTAGTTTGGTTATTAAGAGAGTGACTGCCTTCTACCCTCCCAACGAAGAGAGCCAACGTCTGAGCCTTGTCCGTTAATTAGCTGGTTATCAAATGGCAGGTGAGGAAGGCTTTTGTCTTTGGTTAGGGCCACCTATAGCTCCACATACCTAGGTGATGGTAAATTTTGTACACAGTACAACTTACTTACATAACTCAGTATATAATGATGTATTCTTTTATTAATGTTCCTATACCCATAATTTATCTGTCATTCTGTCCACACGCGAAACATGCAATTACAAACAACAATGACTTGTTATACGATTGTAAAATTGCAGTTTGCACAATAAAATAAATAAAATGTTATGATTTATCTTAGTATCTTCTCGTTACTACCTTTACTGACTAACTACCCGGTAGTGACTCATCAGACAACTGCCCCCCCCCCCCCCCCTGGCCTAGTGATGGACAAGCCAGAATTATAGAAAAATTGCCCCCTAACACTCCAATCTAGCGCACTCTTTCCTCTAGTGGTGGTTGGGGTTCAGACGGAAGTCACGTCCGCTAATGTCAAGATAAGTCACATCAATAGCAGTAAGTGTAGAAAGAACGGCCTCTTAGCTCCAAAGTGCAAGTTTCGGATGCATCCGGGATTTTTATTTACTTATCTTTTTATTTTAAACATTACAAACACTCATATTGTTAGTTAGTACGGTGTAGATTGCAGCAATATATTAACGCTCCGATAATGATTAAATGCATTGAGGTTTTAATGACAGATTAAAGCTTCTGAAGTGTGTAAGAACAGAAGGAAAGGGCGGGCGGCTCGAGGCGATATGTGCACATATACTTAATTCAGATCCTTATAATAGTACATCTACACTACTGTAGGTACAGTCGCATACGTAGCTAACCACAGAATAGATACAATTAAGGGCGATAATGTATGGAATGGCCACCCACCCTCTCCTACTGACCGCTCAACCACAAGATATCAGAACCATCAAAGGTAATTAAAATAATTATCCACATCTGTGTTTAAGCCCATTAGCTACATTGTATTGTAACAGGCGCCTACTAACATACATATTATAATACGTGATTGACTTAATTAATTGACCAGTATATAATCTATCTTCTTGCCTTTCGTTACGATCTATTTAATCGTTAATTCGTGAAAATGTAATAAACATATCTACTACACACAAATGGAGTTATTTTTTCGCGTATGGATAACTGTGAGCCGCGGCTTCGCCTGCATTGAAGTCTAACCCCGTACCCGCAAATCCATGAGAATCTTTTTTGGAAATAAAAAGTAGTCTACATGTTATTACACACTATTAACTTTTCTTGTGCGCAGTTTCAACCAGATCCTTTCAGTCATTTGGTCGTGGTTGTGTGACAAACATTCAAACACTCCATACCTATATAGGGGCCAATATCACACGCACAATAGGCTATTTGACAACATTAAAAATATACTACAAATGATGGTCATCATATTAGAAAATAACATTAAAAGACCTACGAGACTACAATTTACTCTCAAATATGTGTGTTTTATGAGAATTTCAAATATAAAAATGTTATATTTTGTTGATTTATTGTCTATGACAAAAACGCTCGTGATTGGTCAGAGCTTTGGGTGACGTCATTTCTAAAAAATATCTCCAGTTTTTGTTTGTTTCGGTGTTATTATTTGCTTTTTCCTTCATTATCACGAGTTTTATGGACATATTTTGTGATTAAGTTCGAAATGGATACAAATTTTGTGGATAACAGCAGCTTACCTACAATAGACAGTGACGTCACAACTCACACGCATCGCCATGTTTAAATATAGCGTTTTTCGCGCACTTTTGAAAATTTTAACTTTATCTTTGATTTTTTGACATAATGCATTGATTTTTACAGTTTAATGTGATATGTTTATACTGTAATAAGCAATCATACAAAATAGTTTTTGAAAATTAGTTAGGTAAATAGCCTACTTTTTTAGTTTCGGTGGTTCATTTTTTTAGGTTTTATCAGAAATTACTAATTAACATCTTCGATAGCAAAACAAACTATAACATATTTTGTAAATTTGCCAACAATCACAACAGTAGTTACAGAGATATTACTAATTGAAGCTTTTTGGCCACCGAAAGTGAATTTGGTCCACCAAAGCTGAAAAATCATATGTAATGGTAAATATGTCGAAAATAAAACAAATTATTATGCAAATATTTACTATAAATACATAAAATAGTTATTGTTCAACGATAATCACTATAGTCAGTCTCACATTTAAGATTTTTTTGCATGACCGTCACAGCCAACATAAACAAACTAGCGTAATTTTAATTTTAATTTTTTTTTTATTATATTATATCAACTAATGTCCAAAACTAAGCTAATCACAAATAATACAAAAATGTAGTCCAAATGAATAAAATAGTACAGAAAAAAGGGAATATTTAGCAATATTTGCCACCAAAGCCACCCAAACTAAGTCACCAACACTGAAAATTTATAGAAAAATATTAAATAAATATTCTACAACATTCTACACAACGCTATCTAGACCCATGGTAAGCTTAATTAGCTTGTGTTATGGAATCTAGAATGCGGATATACATACTTAGATATTTTTTTTTTTTGTAAATACATACATATTATACATAGAAACGCCCAGACCAATGCAAATATTTTTATTCATGCATACAAATATTTGCACTGAGCGGGGATCGAACCCGCGCCTCTTGCGTAGCAGCCGCGTTCACTACCCCTACGCCACAGAGGCAGGCAGAAAAAGGTCTACCAGAGTTGAATAAATCAGTTAAATCTTAAAATGACAATATAGGTAAACAACAGAAAAATACCTCTTTAATGATGCATTATGCCAGTTCATAAAGTAAAAAGGAAGCAAAAAAAATTCGATCCAACATTACTTAAAAATAGTTGGACAAAACGCCACCCAACGTGTTTCCTTAAATTTTGGCGGGAAATGCTGCACAATATCACACCAGCAGACTGCGTAAGCACTAGCGCGGGACTTAAGGTACAGGATACAAGCAAAACGACACATCTCGCGGTATTCAGTAACGAGTTAGGACATTTTGAAATTTGACCACCAAAACTTACCTTTTTGCTTGGACAATGTAAGCTTAAAATTGTTCATGTTCTAATGGATCAATTCATAAATGTTCTACACACTGATGCTACGAACTTTAAAACCTACTTTTGACAACTATAAATTTAACATGAGGTAGGCTCGGGACAGGCCACCAAACGCCTAAATCGAGCATATATTTTTTTTTTAAATATAAATAATAACATTAACTGAAATATAAGCATATAATCAAACGTACTTTTTGCTAAAGTATACGCCAAAAAAAAGATTGTAACAAAATATTAACGTTACCCTACGATTCTCACCCTGGACACTAGAAAAATGGTGTCGGGATATTCACCCATAGGTATATTCATAGGACAAAGTATAATGTAACATACAAAGTTGACATAGGTAGAATTTGCCGTTGTTAGCATGGTAATCCAGTTGTGTCATTATTGCGCCAAATGTTAGTGCGAGTGTACAATACAAACCTAATAGTGTATGTTTTTCTAACTGGGACAGTATGAGGAAATCCGAAATCATAGTAAATCCAAAGAAGTTGCTTCGGGACCTCTTTTTAGGGTTCCGTAGCCAAATGGCAAAAAACGGAACCCTTATAGATTCGTCATGTCTGTCCGTCCGTCTGTCTGTCTGTCTGTCCGTCAGTATGTCACAGCCACTATTCTCCGAAAGTATAAGGCCTATGCTGTTGAAACTTGGTAAGAAGATGTATTTTGTGAACCGCTTTAAGAATTTCACACAAAAATTAAAAAAAGCATTAAATTTTGGGGGTCCCCATACTTAGAACTGAAACTCAACATTTTTTTTTTCATCAAACCCATACGTGTCGGGTATAAGATAGGTCTTTAAAAATGCTATTGAGGTTTCTAACATAATTTTTTTCTAAGCTGAATAGTTTGCGCGAGGGACACTTCCAAAGTGGAAAAATGTGTGTCCCCCCCCTCTAACTTCTAAAATAAGAGAACGATAAATCTAAAAAAAAAATATGATGTAAATAACCATGAAAACTACCACTAAAAATTGGTTCGAATGAGATCCAGTCAGTAGTTTTTTTTAATACGTCATAAACCGCAATTTTCGCCTTTGCTACTACGGAACCCTTCATGGGCGAGTCCGACTCGCGCTTGGCCGATTTTTTTTGTAAAAACTTCAGCGTACAAAATTTTTCGTTTTGGTACTGACGTCATGTACGGAATATTTGATTGTTTCGAACGAATTGAACAGAAATGACTCAATAAATTTATGGTAAATCGCTCTTAGCCGAAAATTTGTATGCCATAATCGTTTTTACTAAATAATACTTCGAGGTTCCTTAAGCAGTTTCCTTGTATCTTACCTATATGGTTTCGGATTTCCTCATACCCACTGTTCCAATTAGGAAAATAATATGTTAGGTACCTACTAGTACACCAAGTGCGGAAACTTAAAAAAATAGTTTATGTACAATTTTCCTGCTACACATCTTTATGATAAAACTAGCTTTTGCTCTTGGCTCTGAGTGAATTCTGACTCCGTTCTTGCAAGCCCTAACCTATCCATTGCAGGGATAAAAAGTCTATGTGCTATTCCAAATTTTTCGATCCCTGTACCTTTCAGTCAAATTCGTTAGCCTGTCCGAGGCCAATCGCCGCGGTGGTTTATGTTTTACTTATCGCTCAACTACTTAGGGTCATAACGTGATGTTGTATAGCCTATAACTTTACCCAACCTACCCCAAAAACTGTACTATCAAGCAAAAACATTTTCAAACGCGAACAGGGGTCTACCATGAAACATCCGAAACTTCGGCCAGCACCAAACACGAACGAAAGACGTATTCCGCATTTGCGGTTAGTAGGTACAGTGGTGCTGTTTCAGATTATTTTCAAATCGCACACATTACTTATTTCAGATATTAGCAAATTGAAAAATACAAACTAACAAACTTTACAATTTCATCGAAAATACAGAAGATATTATAAATAGACTAGCTTTTGCCCGCGGCTCCACCCGCGTGGATGTCGGTTATCGCGACCAAACATAGCCTATGTCCTTTCTCAAGGTCTAATTTACCCCTATACCAAATTTCATCGAAATCGGTTCAGTGGTTTATGCGTGAAAGCGTAACAGACAGACAGACAGACAGACAGAGTTACTTTCGCATTTATAATATTAGTATGGATTGGTAATTAATCGATTAAGCATTCAAATTCATGCGATAGTAAGTTTTATAAAAACAATTATGCCACATGTCAGTGTTATTACACTTATTACACATATTACGTTACGCAAGTCGCGATGCGTAATACCGACCGGTAGTAGGAGCATGTCGTTGCACTTACGCCTTTGTAAACAGTGAACACGAGTTCGGTCTTATTACCGTTTTGCGTGTTAACAAATCACCGAAGTGAGAGTTCATTATGGTCTACATTTCAGGAAATAGACACTGTGTGATATAACTACAGACAACCTTTGTGTCGCTGCGCTAGAGTCTACCTGTCAAGTCAAAGTTCGCCGGTTCGATTTCAGCTCAGTGTATAATGTGTGTCTCAATGTTGGTTGATAGTGCGATGTGACTACTAAGACATAGCTAAGCCTTGTAATAGTTCACAAGTTACCCATAACTACTGTAGTTTCCTACATAGTAATTACATTTTTTACTCGTTTGCAGATAAAACTGCAAAACTGTATTTAATTTAAGCACATGGTAGGTACTTTGTATACGGTATGTATGATCCACGACCACGAGTCAGGTGCCAATTAAAAAAATAAATATATACATATGTTGCATATATCATATTCGTGTAACCAGCTGACGTAAATCCCACCACTAATAGTTAGCTGATTTCCTTCTTTAAGATAATATACATTAGTTATTATATACTTTGATAAATTCTCAATCGGGAGGAAATGATATAAAAATCTTTTATTGTCTACCGCCGCTCAAACACCCACGGAATCGCAGCTGACGTTCTCAACGCTTCGCGATACGACTCTCTGAAGCATTTTACGAGTTATCGCCCGAAAGGGACTTGGTCGTGAAAATCTGTTGCTGGCTCGCACTAGTAGGTTAGGTATTTTGGGAGAAAGACAAATTATATATTAGCCATATTTTAGTTTATTCCTAACAACAAAATTCTACTAGTATCACAACCGGTGAGATTAAGAAAAAACGCTTCGTGTAAGGTTAGAAATGACTTTTAATAATATTTTGCTTTACCCAACTTAATCCGCTACCGAATATCTAGACTGTGTGAATTTTCAAATTCAAAACTCTTTTCGTCAGTGTTAACAGTGTTAGTGATACGGTATCTCATCATGGCACGATGCATTCAACTAACACCTGATGGAAAGTAGTGACTGTGGTCTATAGAAGTGTGCAACACCAAGGGAGTCACACTCGTGCTGCCGTACCTATGAGAACAGAAAGTTTATGTGCCGTCAGAGCAGAAGACAAATCAGGAAAAGCCTTTGGTCTTACCACTGACAACACAAAAACTCTCCATTGAGCTCTGGCTACCCTACTCACCGCTGTGAATACAACACGCGGTTATTATGGCCGCAATATTCTGTAGGGCGGAGCGGCGGTAATTCTCCAGTCGGACTGCACAATTGGGATGGGAATACCCTCGTGTCCTACCTCTGGTTTCTCAGAGCTGAGAGGTCAGCTCTGGGAAAAAAGTGAGTCGAGTCGAGAGTGAGTCGCGCATATTCTGTATAAACCAAACTATCTGGCGTACGGGCCAAGTTCACACGGTAGTTGCTGCCATCAAATCATATAAACTAAACCAAGAGAAGATGGTGCAACCGGACATCGCTCTTCGAAGTGAGAGCCTCAGATACAACCGGAACCACGACGATCTAATCTAACTATTATCGTCTAGCGTCTACTTAAGTTCTAGACAGCCAGATTGCCTACTTCAACAACTTAGTTATTTTATAGTTTTATTGGTGGGTCTAGTATTGAAACCGATCTAACGTCAAGTGGAAAGTTATAACTACAATTATGTTGACTCGTCGCAGCACCCGTTTGTGCTAGATGCCGCGAAATCGCGATCTTATCGAACGGTAGAAAACAAACTAGACTTGTATGATAGTTTCTATTTCTTTTTACGATGCAAGCTAATGGAGATTTAGCTTTAGTGCATGGTATTAATTTACATTGGATCAAAACATACAACATTCGTTTAGCGATTTTCCATTGAATATATACTAGGCTCTTAATAAAGTAGAGACACCATGACATGTTATAAGCGTTCACGTCCGAGGGTAGAAAGAGAGATGGAATATAGATCCATTCCTTTTTCTCGCCCGGAACACTAACGCATATGGCTTGACATGGTAGGCCAACAGAATTCTGTAGGTACCTATTTAGAGTAACCGAGGGAATCAAAACGTGGGCTCCTCTCCCTGTTGTTACGTGCCGCAAGTACCTATATCCATGATAGTTGCATTTTACTTAGGTAAACTAATCGTGTTCATGTAATAATATATTTTTTACATTCCTCGCTAATAGCAGTTATTAACCAAGATATGACTGACGTATTTTTACTATGGTGTATTTCGTCCCCGATAAAGGTGATAATAAATAATAATAATACTGGAGTAAGCAGGTTTACTTGTAGTCGTATTTCTCAAATTATGATTTCGTTTTGAAAATTCTTGAAACATTTTTTTAAATTACCTACTTTAATAGAAATTACTAGCATTTCCGTTAACCCCTCTAGCTAAGCTAAATTTCTTGTGTTAGAAGTGAAAGCTTCGGATGCGACTGGGAATTAACGTTAGGAGGAAGAAGAAGAAGTGGGTTCACATGTAAGTGTCATCATCATCATCTTAGCATTGTGTCCCGATTGCATCTGAGACGTTCCCCTTCTCCAATTCACACAACTTTGGGAATCCATTGGCCCGTACCATTGTTACATGCAAGTGTAGTGCAGAGGACTTCAATTTGAATGTGGGCGTGCAATGTGAACCTACTTTCAGAAACAATAAAATGGGCCATTGACTAGGTTGCGAAGGCGCTTAATACAATCGAGTCCGAGTAACTTTGCTTAAAGAATCACAATTAGGTCATTGGCTCTTCAGCATATTTTTTTAAAGTGTCGGGAGTAACTTAGCTTCCTATAAACATACGCACATTGGTAGGTACTGTAGGTACACACCATATCAAATGATTTCCAGTCATTCAGCTGAAGAAACTTTTCATATCATATACATAAACTGAGCTCGGATAAAAATATTTAAATAAAAACAGGAAATATAGGTAATGTAAATACTTTTGTAATTACATGGTGTACGCATCTCTCTACAAACGTATACTTTCTTAGTTACCGTTTTCTACAACATGGCAGTGCATTTCTAGAGTAATTGTACACGCATCTCGTTAACAACAGTTGCATTGAATTTCTACAAAAACAATGTTACGCATAAATATGTTTCAAACGTGAACACCATTGTACAGTCGGCGTCGGTACTAGCTTAACACATTCCAAGTTACCGAACACAAACTCTTAATCTTTGCGTTCTGAAAACAAAATAATAAACAAGAAAATATATATATGATAAAAAAAATATAAATAAATTCATATTCAGATCAATAGCTGCGTTCCGGCGACCCGCGGGTGCCTATTTCAGTTGTATTCTAGGAATAAACTGGCATTAAGTGTACTTATTCAAATTCAAATTCAAATTAATTTTATTCGCAAGAATATGGTAGGTACAATAGGTGTTACAATTCAGTTCGTTCATATTCTGCCAAATGATGGCATGCAAAATACATTTTGTCAAGTTCAATTTACATTTACATATAAAATCAAAATCATAATCAGTTACATTTTATAATCGTTAAGTTATTAACATCTTTGTTTTAATTTTATTTAATTGTCATTCTATACATTTGTCATTATAGGGCAAAGGGTCTCTAAAATTCGATTCCTGCCGATCTGATCTGCTAGGGGAAGTCGTGGTTGAGAAGTTTAAATTTATAATCTAATAAATAATATATATACATAAACTCACGCCTTTATTCCCCGAAGGGGTAGGCAGAGGTGCTAGCACCCACATTTCGCCGTTTATGTTTAGGTCCCAATGTAATAGGTGGCGAGCCTATTGCCATTAACCGGGCACTTATAAACCTGCGATAAATACACACATAACTTCGAAAAGCATCGAAAAGTCATTGGTGTGTGCCATGGTAAAACCTGGGATCGAACCCGAGACCTCGTCTTAGCAGTCCATTGCCCATACCACTAGGCTACCGCGGCTACCTACATAATTACACATTATCTAAAATTCTGAATGAATCTGAATCTGAATTAAGTAACTGAAAACTACCGTGGTCGTTCAATAAGAACTTGGTTTTTCCATAGGATTCCTTTTCGAAAATATTTACCCTTCACCACTGATATGTGTTATTTCTGACTATAATCTATGCGTGTACGAAATTTCAGCCGGTTGATCGTGATTGAGTAACAAACATCCAAACAACTAAATTCTCACAAACTTCCACAATTTATAATATTAGTGGAATGTCAATGTAAAGTTGTATTCAGCAACTTGCGAGGGTGACTGTACGTCGGTAAACACGTATGTTCATCAAGGTGTAGTCAAGTTAATAATCAAAAAGCAAACTGTGTACCCAGGCGTTAATAACTAATGTTGTTAGTTACAAGTTTTGATTTGATGTTACTCCCTGATTTAGCTAATTCAGGAGGAGTCGAGTCATGGGCTGACGACGTTACTCAACAAATTGTGCGCATCCTACTTAATGGAGGGTAAAACTAATTTACTCCAGTTTCACCGCTACCTTGTAAACTTGTGCGGAATTTCTACGTACACTTTACGCAGGCTATCATTGCGGGCCAATAACTGTGAGAGATAGGGGGTGTTGTAATTGAAATTTCGTGTTTCGCAATTGTTAGGTAGTTAGCGTAACGATCGTTTGGAGAACTTTGATGCTCGTAGGTACATATCGGGAAGGTTTCCTCTAAATTTTGTGTGTATAAGTAGAGTACCTACCGACGTCTTCTATTGATACATAAAAATAAAGATTTATTTCTCTTGGTCATGCCATAATTTGAGAAGGACTTTAGCTATAATCATATCAGTTTTTAACAGCATTTTCTCTTATACTCGTAGTATTACGTTTTTTTAAGATATTTTAACATAAGGAAGGTTAGATCTCACGAAGCGGAAAAATTCCAAAAATTAGTTTTTAAGAATTCCACGTGGGTAGAGCTGCGGAAAACCGCTAGTTTATGCAATTATAAAATTAGTGTAATACCTTATACTGTGGTAATACGACATAAATTTCAACTACCTACACTTAAATACATTTTATGTAAAGCTTAAGATTTCAAAATAAATAGTCTGATGTAACGTTAAAGATGAAATCTCAGAAAACTACAATAGATACATACCAGTAATGCTACAAAGGTGAGCTTTCCTTTTGATGGTATCAGATGCTTGTACAAGCTCCGTTTATAATACTTGGGATTCTGAGAAAAAGGGAACACGTGTGTCGTTCGAGGATTGCAAGTATTTATGGCGCCTACAGCAACCTTCATGTGTACTTACAGTACATATCGGTATCTATTGAGCTGTAGAAAAATGATGGTACGCTTTATAAAAGCTATTATTAGGGAAGGTCACACTGATTGCATATGGACGTACATAAATGGATGGTATAAAGTGCAGAATGAGCGTTAATTCAAGCTGTCAGCTGCCATTGACCAAGGCCTAGTTAATTATTATTGAAAATCAGCATGATTGGTTCCGTGATGCACTTATCTGATTTTAAAGCTATTATATTGGTTTATATAGTTTTTTTGTTGTTGTACATGCCTATGCCTATGCCTATCTACTTGACTTTAAGTCATTAGTTTAGGTATTTCGGCACTTAGCATTGGATCCGTCTTCTTCTTCATTCTAGCATTAATCCCAGTCGCATCTGAAGCTATCATCTGGGAGTCTGAGGTCCGCTTTTTCCAGTCTAACTGCGTGTGGCTGGCTTCGATATTTTCCGTGAAGTGACTGCTATCTGACCTCCTCAACCCATTGGCGATATCAAAGCATTGCTGTTAGACCAGTTATTTAACTTTTTACGACTCCAACTACCCGTTTAACGACTGTTATTAATGCACTTAGCATTGGATCTAGGTAGGTATATAATGGAAGAAAAGTAAGGATTTTCTTTTCAAGTTTATCTTTAGAACACAATCAATACTAACAATCAGTTTCTAGTCGACACCCATGACTGAGCATCGTCACAAAATAAATAATTGGCATCGTTCAAGATCATAGGCCTTTTATTAAGCGGGTACGAAACTGCTGTGGCTGATAGGTAATATTAAATAAACACGGTAGATCCTGATAGTAAACACCTTTCGTATAAAGTTAATATTAACAGTTTGAATCGATAAGTGACAGTAGGAGGAGAAAGCCGTTCGCAGTAATGGTACATACTTTGCATAAACAGTAGGGCGCTCAGGACAGTACGTGTCTACCGACATAATATCAGAATATGTATGTGAGGTAAACCGGCCAGGTGAGATACAAGTTCACGCACCATGGGTTCTGTATCACAACAAGTTTATTTGAATACTGTTATAGAAGCTACGATCTACTTATTTAGCAGGGACTATATTATATATATATGTAGATAATTACTTCGTCCTACTCTTGGCATGGCAAAATAGGAAGGGATTGCGATTAAATATCTGTAGAAATTTATATTTGACAGCCTCCGTGGCGTAGCGGTAGTGAACGCGGCCGCTACGCAGGAGGCGCGGGTTCGATCCCCGCTCAGTGCAAATATTTGTGTGAATGAAATATGAGTATTTGCATTGGTCTGGTCGTGCCTCGGAGAGCACGATAAGCCGTCGGTCCCGGTTGCCATGAGAACATCTATGGCAGTCGTTACGGGTAGTTGGAGCCCTCAAAAATCCAAAAACAACGGTCTAACTGCAAAACTTCGATATCGCCTAATGTTAACATTGGGTTGTGGAGGTCAGATGACAATCGCTTCACGGAAAATATCGAGGTCTAGCCAAATCCGTGGTTAAGACTGGTAAAAGCGGACCCTAGACTCCGAGCTGAAGGCTTCGGATGCGACTGGGAATTAACGCTAAGAGGAAGAAGATCTGTAGAAATTTATATTTGTAGAAATTTAAGTAAACCTCATTTTATAGAACTCTTCACGACTTTTTGTGTTACTTTTCTACCTACCCGTTAGGTACGTTCGTTTTAATAAACACATAATTGCAATTAAGTACTTTACAACGACAACATAAATGTTGTTTTATTAAACTACTAACTAATACAAGAAACAGTTGAAATTTTAACGTGAGAATAATATTCCTCTATCCATCAACTGGGAAACTATATCTTTCTGATGGCCCTACTTAGGTAGTTAATACAACACCAGTTTATCTTAGCCGTTACTTTCTGAAGTGTGCCTTGACTTCTCTAATCGAAAAACTTGAATTTATGCGTAAATAATAATGAGCCCGGTGTCAGGGGCCCAATTTTCGTAATACATATCTGCTCAATCTCCTAAGTGTCAAAAACGAGCACGATGTCAATGGTCGCCCTAGAAAATTGTGTTACGAGAATTTACATTATAGGTACGTGTATTTTTAGGATATTGTGATTAGATCGATACTGAACTTCAAACAGATTTTTTTTACCACAATTTTTTTTTTTTTTTTAATTTATTATCAGAATAAAACATAACAATTTGGTTTAAGTTATATAGCAACAAAGAAACCACGAAGGTTTATATTTGTGCTAATGCAATAATAGTTACTTATTAGAATATTGAAATAAATATAAATTAAAATAATATTCAACAAGACCCTCAGGCCCTTAGACAAGTGACAGTTCTTTGACCGACGACGCGACGTGATAAAGAATATTCACGATATGACACGTATTTTGACGTTTATAAAATACGTGTTGATTGATGACAGTCATATTCGTCAAATACTTACCATACATTCATCATTATATTCTACAATACGTCAGATCGCTGCCATTTGAAATAATACTTACGCGTGTAACGGTAACTAGGTTTGTAGCCGTCGCGTCGCACACAGGCGGATTTTTAAAAATTCCCGGTCAAAACTCCAATGTACGAAGTCAGCCATATTAGTCACGTGACTTAATTTTTTGAATCTCAATGATTCCTTACATCCAATGATAACTCGCATAATATTTTATACGAACGTTTTCACTACTACTCACTATTGCAAAATATCAACTTCTAAACAAATACTGATTGTTGTTAAAAATTAAGTTTATATAAAAATATATTGTCGTATTTCGAAAGTGTTTAGTGTAACTTTTACCATGGATTATGAAGCTGGAGGTATGTATCTGAGTATTCAAATTAAAATCATTATTATTTTTTAGTTTGTTTGTTATAATAGAATTAAAGTAATTTACAATATAAATTTTAAGTAATGATTGCTTTTAGTATGCTATAAAGTTGTAAATTCATTAGAATCAGACTACTCCGTAAAGATTATAATAAAGATATACATCTTAGCTGGATATCGGTGTTAATTGTAGTTGCTAATATGTGCTACTCTGCTTTTCATTGGACAATTAGCAATTTGAATTAAGAACCAAGAAAAATGTTTTATTTTATTTCTTCTTTATTTTTAGGTTCGTCTTCTCAGAATGTCGTCATAAGTCGTCAACAATTACTTGAATACTATAGGAACTGCAATTTAAAAGGTAATAATGAAAAATTTGAAAATCTTGTAAATAAAGTAAAAAGTTTTATAGGTGTTGAGGATGATTTAACAGATGGCGCAAAGCAATTATTATCTAAGTTCATATTCGAATATAAACAGAAGTGGGCTTCTGCTAGAAGAAACAATGCCTATTTTAATAGAAAAGAATGTAATATTGTTAACAAGGATTTTTTAAATCTTGGGATATCTCCACTACACGCGTTGATCCGTCTATTTGAATGTTTGATCCATGTAAGTTATAGACTAACTATATGTAGGTGGCAAATTCGAAGTGCAGAGAATAAGAGTAAAGTAGACATTAGAAAAAAACATATCCAAGAAGAATTTAGAAAAAAAATGGGTCTCATAGTAGACAAACCTAAGCCCGGATTTGGAAGTAGCAACGATGGGAATACGGCAAGAAAATTCTTTCATTCTTACGAAGATTCAGCTGAAATTACAGGCATTAACATAAATATAATTTATCGCCTTTTTATAATACTTTTGGCTCTTACAAGTACGTTTCCGGTCAATCCAAATAAGTTCAAATTTTTTTGTTGGAAGACAGCTGTCGTTTTTCTTCCTCTTTAGCGTTAATTCCCAGTCGCATCCGAAGCTTTCAGCTCGGAGTCTGGGGTCCGCTTTTGCCAGTCTTAACTACGGATTTGGCTAGACCTCGATATTTTCTGTGAAGCGATTGCCATCTGACCTCCACATACCAATGGTAACATTAGGCGATATCGAAGCTTTGCAGCTAGACTGTTTTTGGATTTTTGAGGGCTCCAACTACCCGTAACGACTGCCATAGATGTTCTTATGGCAACCGGGACCGACGGCTTAACGTGCTCTCCGAGGCACGACCAGACCAATGCAAATACCCATATTTAATGAACACAAATATTTGCACTGAGCGGGGATCGAACCCACGCCTCCTGCGTAGCGGCCGCGTTCACTACCGCTACGCCACGGAGGCTGTCGTTTTTATCAAACACTATCCATGGTTCCCCCTACCAACAACTGTGCACAAAATTTTATTTCATGGCCATGAAATAATAGAGAATTGTATAGTGCCTTTGGGGTTACTTTCAGAAGAAGCTCAAGAGTCTAGAAATAAAGACATAAAAATGTACAGAGAAAGTTATTCTAGAAAATTTAGTAGAACTCAAAACATAGAAGATGTATTTAATAACCTTCTAGTATCATCTGATCCCTATATTACAGATATTTCAAAAAAACATTACAAGAAAGATTCAAAAATAAACGAATATCCAAAAGAATTAAAGTATTTATTAGATATGTAATTTTTTTTATGAAAACACATCACATGAAATATTTCAAACTTGGTATCTGAGTTCAATAAAGCTGTAATTTAATTTAATCATGCTTTTTTTCGATTCCTTTAGCTTTTCAAACTTTTGATTCACTCTTTAGGTTTTGACCAAAAATTTAAGAAAATCCGCCTGTGTGCGTCGTCGTCGACACTGCGTTTTCGGGACGCAAGGAACCCTAATTTAAATCGTTCCAACCACTCGTGAAACGCGTAGGGTGAAGTCTCCTAGTATCGGCCACGTCCTAATATCGGCCTCTTCGAAAAAATGGATCATAACTATGAAAATAACCCTAAAATTATGATCGTTTTTATGCAAAAAGCGACTCTATATCCATACGAATAACATCGCATATTTTGGTGCGGGTACCTCCACATTTGAACGCTCAGGTGGTAATAGAGCACGCGCAGGTACTGACTTGTGTCGTTTGTTGGCATTTCCGAGTCAAATCCCGGAGTCGACGCACTCCGTTGATAAGTATTTGAATGGAATTAAACATACCTATGGTATTTTATATTATTTTATAATAAAGAAAAATAGTCGAAGTACCGTTTAGGTAGTGTGTTTTTAAATTTATTTGTACTTTTTATGAAATAATCGGGGGGTCGAGATTAGGGATCTTTATTTTGGATAAATCTCAATATCGGCCACCTGGTCGATATTGGGGAAATGCATGAAAACACTAAACTATAGGTTTAGCTATTTTATATATTAGCAGTAACATTAATAAGGTTAAAAATAAAATAACAGCTCTGTTTGATGACTAGATCCTAACATCGGCCGCCTAAAAACTTTTTTTGCCAGCTACGGCCGATATCTAGAGAATCGATGCGTAATAACGGCCACTTTATTTTGTATAGGGTACTTACTTTCTTACAACCTTCGAACTTTACAATAAACAGGGACGTGGTAAAAAATGAACAAATAGGTACTTATATTTTATTTTTAGTCAACATGTATGTATGCCATGTCCCAAAAAAAAGAGAAAGGTTTCAAACCTATGGTTATATGACCATAGGTTTTATGACCCCTACAGGTTCTATGATACCTATAGGTTCTATGACCTCTATAGGTTCTATGACCTCTATAGGTTCTATAACCCCTATACTTTCTTACAACCTTCGAACTTTACAATAAACAGGGACGTGGTAAAAAATGACCAAATACTTAGGTATTTTAATTTTAATCAACAGGTAGGTATGCCATGTCCCAACAAAAAGAGAAAGGTTTCAAACCTATGGTTATATGACCATAGGTTCTATGACCCCTACAGGTTCTATGACCCCTATAGGTTCTATGACCTCTATAGGTTCTATGACCTCTATAGGTTCTATGACCCCTATAGGTTCTATGACCTCTATAGGTTCTATGACCCCTATAGGTTCTATGACCCCTATAGGTTCTATGACCTCTATAGGTTCTATGACCCCTATAGGTTCTATGACCTCTATAGGTTCTATGACCCCTATAGGTTCTATGACCCCTATAGGTTCTATGACCCCTATAGGTTCTATGACCGTAGTACGACTACGACCGTAGTATGTAGAATAAGAGATGGAGTAAATGCCGTTCAAAGAAGCAGGCAGTAATACAATGCTTCGATGTTACCATTGGGCTTGTGGAGGATAGATGGAAGACGTTTCGCGGAAAATATCGAGGTCTAGCCATATCCGCAGTTAAGATTGGCAAAGCGGACCCCAGAATCCAAGGTGTAAGCTTCGATTGCGACTGGGAATTAATGATAGGATGAAGTAGAAGAAGAGTAGCATTTCGACAATACGAAATTTCTAGGATCACTTTACAAGACAGACTTCCTAGAAGAATAGATACAGAGAGAAAGAGAAATCTGGACAATAGAATATAAAATATAAACCAGTCAAATAAAATAAAACTAGTAGTTACAAGAAGAAGAGTATTAAAATAGAAGAAGAGAATATTAACGGACAGCGTAACTGACCTCATGATTTACCTTTTTAAGAAGAAAAGGTGTAAATTCTTTATGGTGGCTGTGAAGTAGAACTAATTAGTGATGTCGAAGAAGATGAAGCCAAAAATATTAAACGTGACATATGTATACAAATGGTTCCACTTAAAGTGTACAGTTTATCGTGGGCGAAATTATATTTGTGTGATTAAAGAAGATTTTACTTGCCGTCACTGTTTAGTGCATTTAAATTGAAAAGCTTTTAAAGAAAGTCAAGTTTTCTGTTGACTTTATAAATAATATTTTTTCTTTATAATAATATATTTTGGAAATCTTCATTTGTCTTAAATTTATTTAATCATTGTGATCATTAGTTTATAATAACAGCAATTACTGTAATTTTCAAGGCTAAGATATAAAGAAAAGACAAATTAATGATAGATAAGCGTTAAAAAAATTATTAGAACCTGAATTGGAATATAAAACGTCATATTTTTTTACTTTACTTAGTTTTATTGACCTAAATTCACGTTGGAAAAGGTATGACGATATTAGGGTCACAGGCGGCAGAAATTAGGGTGTTAGAGGCCGATATTAAGGGAAATCGACATACTCGGAAAAAAACATCTATATTTTCAAAAATAACAAAGAATTGGTAATTTTACGAATGTAGTAATGGAGTTTCAGTATCCCTCTACCCAAAAAAGGTATTGCAGGAAAGCAAATGCTATAAACCAAAAAATTACAATCAATCAAAGGTCAAAAAATGTTGACATGGCCGATATATGGTGCCACCACCCTACGCACTCGAACGTTTTGATGTAGATTCAAAACGACAGGTAAAATCCTTTCCTTTGTTAAATTAAATACTGATGAAGAAACTTGAATTATGTTACTTTTGTGCACTTAACGTTAGTTTCGGATGTGTTCTTTTACAGTATGTCTTCGTAATATCAATATTATGAACTTTGTTAGTAGAACTTTTTGATCGTGTATCCCGCCGGTATTTATACTCGTACGCTATAAAAGGATATAGATATTTGCAAAATTGCGGACATTGCGTACTTATTTCAAGAACGGAATTTACAAATTGAATGTTACTTCATACAAAAATGTCAAGTCACGTGTTCACTTTCAATAATGTTTTTTTTATAGAGAATCAAATCTAGAGTCCTTGTAGTTTGGAAAGTTAACTGTTAGGACGGCCAACTTCGAGAATTAAATATCTGTAGGTACTAAGTATAACTTAACCAATAGAAATCTAAATACGAACTGGGTTTTTATCGTAGTGTATTCTTTTAACGGTAAAATTTGCCAGGGCACCTCGGGATCTAGTATACGATGCCTCTGGCGTTGAGTGTTCAAAGGCACTGGTAATTACTAACCAACTGTACCTAGACGATGTCTATAATGGGTAATTTAGTAGAATAAGAAGTAGACTGCTTCTTGCGCGAAAGAAACAGGGTAGTTATGTGGTATTGCACTGGGTATGTCTATCTACTCCGTGCAAATTATCGCCGTTTACATCCGAGATTACGCCAGTTAAACGTTTCAAAGTAGGAAACAACTCATTTAGGTACCGCAATGCATGTGTTAGCTAATCTCACCGACGAATTATAATATCGCAAAGTTTTCTTACGACTAATAGTTATACGTCAACTGATCTGAGTGACTGACAGTCAAGTTGACTGGCAGTCGGTCATTTCTGGGCCCATACCATGAACTCTTAAAACAGGTCAATAATTGAACTGCTGTCATTCTACCAACTGCAAATGTCACTTTGTAATCCAATATATTTATATGACATTACAAAATGACATTTGCAGTTGGTAGAATGACAGCAGTTCAATTATTGACCTGTTTTAAGGTTTATGGTAAGGCCGCAGACCTAACCCTTTTTTTTAAAGTTTATTAATTAGAAGTATCACTCACTGATTAATCACAATATCTCAGAAACTAACACCTACAAACTTGAAATTTGGCATGCGGCCGCTAGTATTGCATATAATGAGGGCTATATAGGTAAAGGACAGTAAAGGTAAATCGCCTGTCCATTGTTACGTGTTTTACGCCACCGTAAGACAATAGTACTTAATACAAAATTGCATGTGGATATTACACCCTGATTACCACCAACAAAGAGAGACACGCCTCTCTGTCAATTACCAGCCGTACATAAATACTTCCGTTTTGAATAGCTAAACTGGTAAATAGATGATGGTTTGATACGAGTGGAGAGAGACTCTTTAATACGAGTATAAAACCTCCTTACCGCCTTCCATCGGATCTGGCACTGGAGGTTATGCTGGACTTGAACCGACTAAAACGCACGCCGCCAGTGGGTCGGTCGGTGTGGTACCAACCTGGCTTTTGACCTATGTTGGGCAGATAGTTCGAAGATTGGTTTGCTTCTCTCTATCGTACAGACTCTAACAGTATATCATTGAAACCTTTCTAAAGCAGGTAATATAGTTAAGTGTTTATTGAATACTATCGGCCCGGGTTTTGGAACGCCCGGAAATAAAATCGCCAAAAAGTCAGGTAACTCGATTTCACGGTTGACTACCGATACGAAAAAAAGCTAAAAACAATATTTGAATTCGGCTGTGTGTACCTAATATATCCTTTAAAATTGGAACTCGTTGGATGCAGAGCTTTTGACATTTTTGGTATATTAGTGCTATAGCTTCACTGTAATATAGTAGGTACATGTACCTACATACTATTTATATACACACTAGCTTTTGCCCGCGGCTCCGCCCGCGTGGATGTCGGTTATCGCGACCAAACATAGCCTATGTCCTTTCTCAAGGTCTAATTTACCCCTATACCAAATTTCATCAAAATCGGTTCAGTGGTTTAGGCGTGAAAGCGAGACAGACAGCCAGACAGACAGACAGACAGACAGACAGACAGACAGACAGACAGACAGACAGACAGACAGACAGACAGACAGACAGACAGACAGAGAGACAGAGTTACACATTTATAATATTAGTATGGATGGATGTATTTTGTCACTGCTCATTCACTTTCACGTTTTTCGGACTCCGTACGTGATTGAGAAAAATTAATTAGATCTTTTTTGTTTTGTTTGTTCAAAGTTAATTAATTTAATTATTTTAAACTAACATATTTTTTTCTTTTTCAGTGGGGAAGCAGGGTACACCCCAACTAACTACGACAACATGAGGAATAAGTAAGTAAATTTGTTCTGTAGTGATTAGACTAAAACTGTAATGTTATTTTTTGAAATGTCCATTTATGAAACTACTTTATTTGAGGAATCTGAAAATGTAAGGTCTACTAGAAAGTTTCTATTTGTGTTTGGACTGTAAAATGTTGTTATGAGATAACTTTTAATTATCCCTTCAGATGAATAAGAGAGAGATATACCTGGATCATAGTGGAACATTTATGATCTCTTTCCTAATGGGGCTATAGAGGCGTGACTGTATGTATGTATTTAGATTAGATTATATTATTATTATCTAAATACGAGTAGATAATGTTACTGGATCTATTCGTGGTTCCTTTCCTATTTTATTTTTTTTACTATTTTATTTATCGTTCTTATATCTTTCTTTATTTACATTTACCTAAATTACGTACGTATGTAAATTATGGGAAAAATAAAACTTAAACAAAATCGCGTCATAGAATTCCTCTGCTTTAGGTAAGTATCTTGTGGTAACGTCACCAGAAAGCTGGCAATAGCCACATTGCAAGGATTTTATTATCCTCTGTGCGAAAACATTATACATCTGCAGCCTTAGCATGGCAGCGTAGTCATATTTCTTCGCTGCTCTTCGACCAATGAAGTCGACGAGATATATCTACATCATGACGTTTTGGTCAAGTGGCACCTTTTTTCAGTGATTTGTGTGCTGCGAATTCACATATTACCTATTACAAATCTTATCGCGAGGAAGGTGCTACTAATAAATTAATTCTGTTCACCTCCCAGCAAGACCCCTAAATATCGGGCAAGGAATCTCGGCTCTGTGGTATTTGCAATTAGTAAAGTTAGACAGCTGACAGGTGTAGCAACTACGAGTACCTACAAGGCTGGTTTATTTTAGTTTCAAAAATATAGTTAATAATAGTTTAACTATTGTATAGTATTTGTGGCATGTTATAAGGTCGTAACAAAATAGCCGCTAAAAATACGTCTAGATTAGTTTAAGTTTATTAAGTGGTCAATGACGCCGACCTTTTAGAGCTATTTTTTTATTCTTCATAGATACATAATATATTCAGT
Source organism: Eilema depressum (assembly GCA_914767945.1). Taxonomy (NCBI): domain Eukaryota; kingdom Metazoa; phylum Arthropoda; class Insecta; order Lepidoptera; family Erebidae; genus Eilema; species Eilema depressum. The sequence continues at coordinate 42,656,297 of OU612012.1, read as the reverse complement.
TACAAATTCTAAACAGCCTGTAATTATTTGTATTCTGGTTTATTGGCAACTGATTTATCTAAAATTGTTATTTTACTTCAAAAGCGAACATTTATGTTCCCGTATTTTCCTCAAAAAATAGTTTTAAGAAATACCTAAGCAGTTAATTTTTGTGTCGCAATATTGTAATATAACAATAACAATTTTGTAATAATTTGCACAGTATAATATTGGAATATACCTATTTGATCAACATTAAAAGTACGCATAAAATTAGTTGCTACGCAGCATCGATTGCAAGAACTCGAGACTTGGTGTGCGCTTTTGTTCTACGAGCATTGATATATAGGTATATTAACATCTACGAGTATGAAAGAAAATGTACTAACTATATGAAAATTTAAACAATAATGAAACATGAAACTATATTTACTTTACGTTCGAGCTAATTAGTTCATTATGGCTGTCAGATTTTATTTTGTGATTTGAGACTCGCATTTATTATTAAATTCTGACGTATGGTTTTCTTCACCTGTTTAATTATTTCCGTGAATACCTCATCTGCAGGCTGTTAATGTAAAAAAGTATTTGTCCGGATAGACGAGGCTCTGGCGTAAGTTTCTTCTTTAAGCTGAGAGGTCAGACACTCGGATAGCAGTCGCTGCCTTCCCTCAAATGGATAATGCCAAGGACCTAGGAAGGAATCTCGGACTCCGAAGTAAAAGGACGGTCGGATGCAATGCTAAGATAATAATGAGTTCTTCTTCATCCTAGCATTAATTCCCAATCGCATCCGAAGCTTTCAGCTCGGAGTCTGGGGTCCGCTTGACCAGTCCTAACTACAGATTTGGATAGACTTCGATATTTACCGTGAAGCGATTGCCATCTGACCTCCACAACCCAATGGCAACATTAGGCGATATTGAAGCTTTGTGACTAGACCGTTGTTTTTGGACTTCAACTACCTGAACTTAACTTCTTATGGCAACCGGGACCGACGGCTTAACGTGCTCTCCGAGGCACGACCAGATCAATGCAAGTACCCATATTTCATGCACACAAATATTTGCACTGAGCGGGGATCGAACCCGCGCCTCCTGCGTAGCGGCCGCGTTTACTATCGCTACGCCACAGAGGCTGGCATCAGATAATATTGAGTATTTATAGCTTATATTTTTCATTATTACTACCATTCTCTACAATCAGTACTGAGTGCGTGCGTACCCATTGTTTTATCGTATGTCTCGTCGAAGCACGTGGCCTGTATATATAAATTACGTCACAACGTGATAGGTAATTATTCACGTCACTTAGGTGGCAGACAAGCACACGGCCGACGTGATGGAAAGTGGTTACCGTTACCGTTACCTACTCTAGTTGCGCATTGTTGTCTCGCTAGCCACCGGGGGTGGTTATGTCGGACTCGAACCGACCAAAACCGCACGGACGTGTCAGGCCATCAGAGTGTGAGGTAGCCACTGGCATATCCCTCACGCACCCCAGCTGGGCTATAGAAGACCCTCTTGGGTGTGGGACTACGGCGTCCTCATTTTGCCTATACCCCCTTACCTAATTATCAGATAATTAATAAGTAAAGGTCTCTGCATACGTAACGGGTTTTTTCACGGACGGGACGGGACGTGAAGCAAAATGTATGCGGCCCGTCCCGTCCCGTCCCGTCCGTGGCCCCGTGACATATCGACGGTTAAAAGGCGACTTGATTCAAGCGCCATTTTGAGAACTTTACAGGAGAGCATTTTAAAGTTTATTTTTTAAGAAAAAAAATCACTGTTCCTAAAGTATTGAATAAAAATGTACAAATCTCCCCAACTAAAAAGCGGTATATTTTATGCTAATTTATGATTACATTATAACAAAGAAAAGGTGTTTTTAAAGCAAGTTAGATGTAACTTGAGCCATTTTGCACAATTCTTTGATCAGGGCAGAAAGGTCTATGTACACGATAACGATTTATGTATTCAAAGCAAAATAGTTTATGTGTCCCTTGCTTCTTGAACAGATCAAGAATAAATGATTTAGATCACTTACCCATTTGTCAACTGTTCACGGATACATGATTTAAATCACTTACCTATTTGTCAATTGTTCATGGATAAATGAGTTAACCCGCTCACCTAGTTGTAACTGTGCAAGGAGGAATGACTCAAATTACGCAGTGTTATAATAACTATTTATAGCAAATTGTTTTAATCGCAAGATTTATTTGAATCTGACTTGAGAAAAATAGCTCAAAGATAATAAAATAAATTTCACGATGCAGGGAAAGCGAATGAAATGACACATCAATTTTAAGAAAAGTAACTTAAATGGGATAGAAGCGAAGGTTTATGAGGGCGATTTGAGAGGTGCCGTCCGCCTTGTGGTGTCGGACGGTTCCTTCGCACAGCGGGATTCCGGTACACTCGCTGCCTTACAGGATAAACATCCTGCTCCTTCGCATCCACTCAGTTTCCCACCAGATCCGGGCTTACCCCTTACAGCAGTGAATGTCGCCGTAGAGGACGTGAGTTCGGCACTAGAGTCTTTTTACACGGGTTCGGCGGCGGGATTAGACGGGATCCGGCCCGGACACCTCAAAGAGTTGATATCTGTGTCGGTGGGGGAGAACGGTAGGCGTCTCTTAGCAAGTTTGACCAGTCTGGTAAACTTTTTACTCAGTGGTCAAGTAAATCTTCAAGTGTGTCCATATCCGTACGGGGCCACCCTCTTTGCATTGGCCAAAAAAGATGGAGGCTTGAGACCAATAGCAGTCGGTAGCGTTTTTCGCCGCTTGACTGCCAAAGTGGCTTGCCGTGCTGTCAAAGAGGAGATGGCCGAATACCTACAGCCACACCAACTGGGTTTCGGGACACGCCGTGGATGCAAGGCCGCAATCCACGCCACCCGAGCGATCTTTATGGATCATAGGAAAGAAGGCTCGATATTGTTGAAATTGGACATCCGTAACGCATTCAATACTTTTTGTTGAATGCGTTACGGATTTTGCGGCGAGAGACGTTTTGTTGAGTGAGGTTAAGGAAAAAATCCCGTCTCTCTATCCTTTTCTTCACCAAGCCTACAGACTCCCTTCCAATCTTTTCTTAGATTATAAACTCATCCTCTCATAAATGTGGGAGCCCAACAGGGACATCCACTCGGTCCTCTGGTGTTTAGCCTGGCTATCCATAAGGCGATCCGTCAATCCACCCTTAACATATGGTACTTGGATGATGGCACTATCGGGGCCAAACCAGAAGACGTGTTCCAGGACCTGGAGGCCTTAGTCCCCAGTTTTAGAAACCTGGGTTTGGAGGTCAACCCCTCGAAGTGCGAGTTCTTTCCCTGTGGCACCGAGGATCGAACACACTTTTCACACTTTAATTCCCTTCTCCCCGGCCTCAAGAAACTTTCATTCTCTAACTTCAGCCTTTTGGGATCGCCAATATTTCTCACTGCGGTTCCTGAGGCCATCACTACTCGGAAGCAACTTCTCCTAACTGCTGTCTGAAAGGCTTGTCCGCACACGTCGCGATTGTTTTGTTACGGATGTGTTTTGCTCTCCCTAGGGTCACCTATTTAATGCGAACCGCCCCGACTTGGCTCTGCCCTGAGGAAGTTTCATCCTTCGATGCTGCGCTGAGGTCGGTGGTTGAGTCAGTCTTCAATATCTCCCTGAATGAGACCCAGTGGATTCAGGCGGCTTTGCAAATCAGGTGTGGTGGTCTGGGGGTACGTCGCATGAGTGATCCACATCACTCATGTGACGTCAGGCGCCAGGAATGGAATGGCGTCTGCTCATAGGGTTGAGAATCTTGTCACTACTTTATTCAATTCTAATAGTGACGGGGGGATCATGCCTTTTGTGTCGGGTGCTATGACTGCTTGGTCGGCCATCAGCATGGGAGCATCGATCCCTGAAGCAATGCATCTTCAGCGGGCGTGGGGTGAAGCGACTCCAGGGTAAACTATTAGGAGATGCTACGGGGGCCGATAAATCCAGGCTGCGGGCGGTGTCGCAACCAGAATCCGGAGCGTGGTTGCAAGCGTTGCCTGAAGGTACCCAGGTGAACCTCACCTGGGTACCCTACTCGATGACGACTCTCTGCGGGTGGCAGTTGCTTTTCGCCTGGGCTGTAAGGTGTGTGAACCCCATATATGCACCTGCGGCTCCACGGTGAAAGCAGATGGCCATCACGCTTTGAGTTGTCGGAGGTGCACTGGGAGGTTTCCGCGACACCACGCTCTGAACGATATCGTTCGCAGGGCCCTGATATCAGCGAACGTTCCCTGCGTGCTTGAGCCTCCGGGACTTAGTAGGTCGGACGGGAAGAGGCCAGACGGGCTGATTTTGGTGCCCTGGAAGAACGGCAAGTGCCTAATTTGGGACGCAACCTGCGTCAGCACAGTAGCCGCCAGTCACCTTATTCGCACCGTTAACGCCCCGTGTGCGGCCGCGGAAGAGGCTAGCTTAAGGAAGAGGCTTAATACGCCGACCTGGAGCCGCTTTACAACTTCATACCGGTGGCCGTAGAGACTCTGGGGAGCCCATCATGGGGGAGTGGCTAGAGAGGCCACACGGTGGCCTCTCGTTCTGGCTGACGCAGATTACCACCGACCATAGATGCTTCGGGCGGTATCTGCATCGGACCGCGAAGAAAGAGCCAACGTCCGAGTGCCATCACTGCGACGCGAGCGAGGACTCGGCGCTGCACACGCTCACCGAGTGTCCGGCGTGGGAGACACCGAAACGGGAGCTAGTGGCGACCCTGGGAGTGAGAGTTCTCACGCTCGCCACTTTGCTCGCAGCGAATGGTTCGCTGTGCGGATGCGTGGGCCGCCGGCGCCTCCGTCTGCGAGCAAATAGTGCTCGTGAAGTGGGCGGACCATGCGGCCCACGAGGAGCGCAGGAGAATCGCTAACCGCGCAGCCCGCAATGAGCGGCGGCAACTCGGGCGTCGGAGGTCGCAGAATGACCTCCGTCCCGCATGAGCGCGGGCCTGGGGGTGACGGATGGAGCCGCCTGTCACCCTAGCAGAAGCAGGTCGCGGCGGCGGCGCGCATTGCGTGCCTCCCCATACCCGGGGGCGAGTTGGGAACTCCGTGGTCCCCACACCGGAAGAGGGCCAGATCGAGAGATATGGCCCTGGGTCGGCCGGGGTGCGAGGGATATGACTACGACAATCTCACCTCCGGCAACTGACGGCCCACAGAATGCGTGCGTTTTAGTCGGTTCGAGTCCGACATAACCTCCTCCTCCGGCTCCGGTGGGGGAGGTATCCGGGGGGATTTTTCGCACGATAAAAAAAAAAGACTGGGGAGTTGGGGCAAGGAGGCCAGAGCCTAAAGAAATTGGACAAAGACTGAATAATGCAACAGGGGACTATCGATCCGGGTCGTTCCTGGTGCAAAGGCTGGCCATCGCAATCCAGCATAGAAACGCGGCGAGTGTGATGGGCACTTTTCCACCGGGAACGGTCAGAAACGGGCTATGTTATTAGACATATTATATATTTTAAGTATATTCTTATATTGTATTATACAAATAAAGTAAATTTCGGTCACTTAAATAGATAAAATTGGCATCCGACTTATCTGGCATCGCGCAGTAGACTGAACCGACCTCGAATCCACGCGCGACATGCGTTTTGTGGGTCCAAGTACCTACCCGCGTTGGTTTGTGTTCTGTTGCTTGAGATAATAAATGCCAATTTTAATGCGAGGTGGAAGAGGTAAACTGATTTAAGTATGACATAAGTTTAATTATTAAATTAATACAAAGGAATCAAACGTGCAGATATTTATTTTATGCATAGAGAAAATTGTTCTAAATGGCATAAACACTAAAAACTGGTCAAGGATAATTAGCACAAGTCATATACTTCCATTATACTTATTCAGGTAAGATTGATTCAAGCGACAGAGATAATGTTTAAATGTTCAAGGCAAAATGATCTAATAATCATACATTAATAAATCTGGTTGAAGCAAAATGAATTAACATCCATGTTAAATTATTTAAGATCAAGTAAAAACAATTCAAACGTCAAAACCATTTTATTTGATCCAGGGATTAATGGTTTAAACTACAGATAGTAAGAAAAAACGGTTTTTTTGATGGGTCTATATACATGCTTTGAAAAAAACAACCAAAATTGCTACACTTGATACCTCGTAAATAGAAAAGATACCCAAATTCGTAATGGAGCCAAGCGCCAAAAAAGTGCTCAGATTAACCTCAAACCCGGCTCAAACGACGCGGAAAAATTCCACGATTCCAATGATGTATATAACTCAATATCGCCCAAGGTGGCGCTTGAATCAATTCGCCTTTTAACCGTCGATATGCATTGCCGCATACATTTTGTATGAAACGATATTTCCAAAACTTCAGGTCCCGTCCCGTCCGTGAAAAAACCCGTTACGTATGCAGAGACATTTTGGGGGTAAAATAGTATTTTTACCGACACTTATACACTAAGGCGTTTTTCTTTTGAAATAAATACTGTGTAGTGTCTATTTACATTATACTTCCTTAATCCCTACTAATTATAAATGCGAAAGTAACTCTGTCTGTCTGTCTGTCTGTCTGTCTGTCTGCCTGTCTGTCTGTCTGTCTGTCTGTCTCGCTTTTACGACTAAACCGCTGAACCGATTTTGATGAAATTTGGTATAGGGGTAGATTAGACCTTGAGAAAGGACATAGGCTATGTTTGGTCGCGATAACCGACATCCACGCGGGCGGAGCCGCGGGCAAAAGCTAGTAAGTAGATATGTTAATTAAAGCTATGGAAATGTAACACGCATGTGTTTGATAACATGAAGATTATTGTTGTTATAACAGATTGTGTTCAATTCAAAGTATGTATTATGTGTTTCCTGAACGGTCCACTTAGCAAGAATAACATTAGCAAGTACTAGTTTATGTTTGTGAACGAAATAGTATGATTTGGGCTTGTGCACAGTTGTTATCGCGAAACTCTTAACTCTTAAGCTACACCAAATGTGATTCTGTTGTGTTTAACCTTTAACTTATTTTATTAGATATCTACATACATAATTAATACCCACTCCTTGCCTTTCCGGGGTAGGCAGTCCTACCTATACGGTGACAAACGGCGGGAGGAATATTGTTCGATTTTCAAAAGTTTATACCTACATAATACTTAAATGAGAGAAATATTTTATAGACAAGTTTTGACATATTTACTATAAATATGACAATTGACATTTTAATCTGCCTATTACTGCCTATTAGGGCAACTGCAACTGCCCTGTACGGCAAAGTAAAACTACGCCCCAGCTTCGCCCGTGGTAGGTATGTTTTAAAATCCATCATCACCCATTTGAGCCCGTAATTTTAGTCTTCAAATAATTTATGGCCATCTGCCGGTTTTGTAACAAATATACCTTTAGTAGTAGCGTGATGATATATAACTAGTTATACCTTCGACCGTAAACGGGCTATTCAACACAAAAATAATTTTCCAATTCGAACCAGTAGGTAGGTACTTCATGAGATTAGCGCGTTCAACCAAACAAACCAACAAACAAACTCTTTTGCTTTTTAAGGCAGTCTTAACCATAATGCGCTAAACTTCCTTATGATAATAAATATTATTCTAATATATTATAATAAGCTATATTAGAAAATTAATTAGGTACTTTCCTAGTTAGAATAAATTACACCTTTCTTTTCAATACTCTTTTTTTTTTGTATAGGACACGTCAATTTGACTTCGCCTCGCCTGATGATAAGCTGAAGGCAAAGTCTCTGAAAAGAGGGCCACCATTACAACACGTACCATGTTACAATGGTGGCACTCAGCTTGACGGCCTCATCAGATGCTTTTTCACGCCCCGCTTAAAGGACCCGGGACTATAGGAGGAGGGAAACACGTGAACTGGTAAGGAATTCCAAGACTTAATGGTGCGGCAGAAGAAGTATTCGCCGAACCGCTTGGTTCTCGATGGAATATTCTGCACCGTATGCGGGTGGCATCTAAGCCCTGCATTGTAGAACTGCACACTAGAACTGTTTAGGTACGGCATACTTCATTATTTCACACTAGAATTTACATATAACTTAGGTGCTGTTTTGACGTTAGTTATGTACTTCCGACTATGTAACGAAACTATTATTTTCATTACATGCTTACATTACACGTCACGTAAAAACACTGGCGTGAGCTGTTGCCTACATAGTGATAATAAATTCTACGGCACTAAACAGCGTTATCTAGGCACCCAGTATCTAAATATAGTTTAACTAACTTGTAATATGGGTTAAAATGGGTATAAAATGCTTATAAATATATTTTCTTTTATAAATACAAATAGAAACACTCAGAACAATGCAAATGGATAGCCTGTTCCGAAAGGAACGAATTAAAAATAAACCATTTAGCGGGGCCCGGGGGTGCAATCAATTGACGGAACATTTTATTTAAAAAAAATCTTGCGAGTGAGGATCAGTGATCGTGAAACGTGGTAGTCGAATGCTCTATAAGTACCTATGCAATTTCCTCTTGCGATAAAAATGTATGTGCCGTGCCATATTTTGACCGACTGTTGCCAACAATTGCGGGAAATAACGCCAGCTGCAGAGGAAAATGAAAATATAAGATACTAGCCTTCCGCCCGCGGCTCCGCCCGCGTGCATCTCGGGTAACGCGACATTTGCTCATATCTTCGGTTCTACTCAACCGATTGCGTTCAAACAAACGTAAGATTTTAAGTCTGTTCAAGCCCTTTCTAACAAAAAAAACCGCATCAAAATCCGTCCAGTAGTTTTTGCGTCCATCGTGAACAAACAGGCAAACAGACAGGAAATTAAAAAAATATATTTTCGTGTTCAGTATCATAACCCAAGTATAACATAACATAACCCAAGTATTTTTTTTAAATATCTCCAATGTACAGACACGACCACTTTACAATTATATAATAGTATACCTCGATGTATTAAATATATACAAAATTATGCCTAAATGGTATTTATTTCGTAATTAAATAATTTGAAAAATTTATATCTTATATCCACTACGCACTACTTTACGCGTAACACATGACGCTCAACAAGTTCGTCAACGTAGGGCGATGTTGCCGTGCAACATGACGCGCGGCGCGCTTGTTTGTTGTACGATTGATGGTGCGGATAGCCAACATAGTATATTTTTACACCGGCTTCCCATTTGAAAATTTAACCCCTTCGCCACTGGTTGCTAGTTGTACTACTGTACTAGGTATCCACTAGGGAGAGATACTAGGCTTGAAGAAAATACGTTAGAGAGATTTTTGATAGTATTTATTTATTTCAACATAAAGATCGTTTGTTACTGAGGGCAACTGTATCACCAATATTTTCTTCTTAAATTCATTTATGGATTGAATTCATGACCAAACTGTTAGCACCTAGTTATTCTAAGTGTTAATAGAATAAAATGTCTTTACGTCAATATTTTCATTATCATACAGATCAATATGACATACTACAAAGGTCATGAATATTTGTTCATTATTCTATATTCGGTATGTTCGGCTGTTTTGTTTTAATATAGATTACATGACATTTTCAATTGAAGATGGGACAAAACCATTGAACGCGCGGCACTGCCCCTGTTACCGTTACCTCTGTATATACAAACATATTTTAGTCCCGTGTTTTAAGTTTTCACTATTGTTGGCACTTTGGGAGTGTCGCTGTCATTTTTACCAAGTCAGTCTAGTAAATACAACATAGAAGTCATGTCTGATATACTAGTAAAATATTCTGCATTTTTGTAGTGTTTAAATGTTTTCAATTCTGGAAAAGCTCCAACAGGTTCTGAAAATGATATACGCGAGGCCAAGAAGTAAAAGATACCTACTATACTCCCATCTCTCATACAATTATGTGTCTTACTAGCAACTGTGTGAATGATTCTGATGCCGTATACGTGCGCGATAATTGAGTAAATTAGCGCGTTTACTACACTGTAGCCTCAAATATGTACATACATGGAAATGTTAATAAGCTAATATTTTAAAAATATGGTCCACAGGAGTCTGGTTCATGCTCTATACTTTTAGCTTGTCTGTTCTATTATTTCAGAATATCACAGATATCAGAGGGTTGAACTGACTTCCCACGTTATTCTGTCAAACGGTTGATGTATTTGTAATCTCTTTAAATCACATTATATAATTAAATAGCCAATGGATTATTTGGCAATCTTGGGATCTCGGACATTTTTTTTTGTAGTTTTCCATACTCTGTAAAATCATGTTGTACCTACTTCATGCAGTTTTTAAATCTTTTTATTATACTTTCATATATTTATGATATTGTATCTCCCAACGCGCATCCAACTATAGACTCAGGCACAGAATCGATTGCAGATATTCACACAAATAACGATTGTATGGTTTGCATCCATAACCGCATCCATTCAAAGGCTGTCGTTTCTCGTCACATTGTTTGCACTCAATGTACTTGTGTCACTCTCGCCCTGTAACACGAACTACCTTTTAAATCGAGAAAATAATCTAAATAACTTAGTGGAATGTTGTATTGAGCATAATCACGTATTGCTGCTAAAAGAACGTTTGCAGCCACTTAAGAACGTGTTTATTAGCAAACCAACTAAGAAATTTATCGGCTCCTTCACCTTACGGACCCGTTCGACAAGAACTTACAGCTTACGATGCTCTAAGGGCTGGGAACTCGGGTACACTCGAGGAAGGAAATTATTTCATAGTCGATTCTCTTAGAGGGCGATTTGCAGTCGTCTCCTTCGCTCTTAGGCCTGCTTTCATGAAGGCCGGAGATCGTTATATAGTCTTGTCTGTGGTTCAACACTCTTCGGCACCTATTGTGGCCTCCGTCAGCATAATGTCAGGTTTCATGCCACCTTGTTTGCCTTAAATCACCGTTTCACACAATGGAATTCATCAGGGTTGGCTGTACATGGGGCCCCACCGAGATATGTGGGACCCACGCTAACCTCAGCTGCAAGTCAGAGCGTCTGCTGATTGACAGAGAAGGTTCTGGTGACTTTCCTCTCTAGGTTAAGAGGTCAGCGGCAGTTGTTCCCTTAGAAGCTTAAAAGAAACCAAATAAAATAAAGAGCAGGAAAGCGGACCCTGCGCTTTGAATGCGACTGAGATTGACGCTCGGATGAAAGAGGCACTCTAATGTCATATCTGAATTCCACGCACTCTTGCTTCGTAGATGTCATGATAAACATCATTGACATAAGAGAAATGTGATTCGCGAAAAGTCTTAATTTAAATGTACCTCGTGCGCATACCGGTTGACGCAGGTAAACTGTGCTTATGTGGGTTAATTACATTAATAAAAGTGAGAGGGCCATCGGTATCACTTTGTTACGACGTCAATGGTCTATCGGCCTACCTATGGTAACGGTTTTTAATCGCATCGATAGCCGCACTCTTGAGTAACATTGTATTGATAGATTCTGTGTTTATGAAACAAATAGCCTTACCATTTTCAAACTTATTGGTTAGCAAATGTAATGTTATGGTATAAATTATGTTCAAAATATTTTCTACTGTTAATGTTTAGCACCAATCATATCATGACTAAAACATCCATCGAGGCCGTTAAAGTATCCACCATTTTAGAATTAATAGCATCTGGAATAACCTTTACATTTCTGGACTTCGTCCAAGCTCACCATCGGACAGGGTGTAATCAAATTGGTGGGTAAAAAAATCGAGATTATTTATGGTCGAGTTTACATCATAAAAAAACACTATTTGTTACGGTGGGGTAACTCCAAGCGCCTTTCGAGTAACATAGTGGACGGCTTTGGAGTTGCAAGGATGAATCATCATTAAATGTAGTGACGAGGGGATCAGACAGGGATTACTGTCATCTGACCCCCCAGCTCGGCAAGTAAAGCCAGCGCCAGCGTCTTGCAAGTTAGGTTGAAGTCACCTCAAACATCTTATTCATTATGGTGTAAGGCCATAATACATTTTAAATACACGTTCGACCCCGTATCGAAGGCTATAAATAAGACCTACCTCGCATACGGATATTAGGTAACTGTACGTACTCAGGGGAAATAAGTTATATCATCAGATAATCACTTACAATTAATTAATGTGACCTGCTTTCGTTCTAATAACTAGATTTTTTTAACACTTGTATTATAAACGAGTTAAAGCTGTATTTATTCGAAAACAGTGCTCTTAATTGTTAGTTAAAGACTTAATTTAAAAGGGAAGTTCTTGAAGTGTGTAAGGACAAAAGCAGGGGAGCACTGTTGTTACTGCCTCCCTCGGATGGAAAAAGACCTGAGCGTATGTACCTATGTGTGTGGGTGTCCAAACATTTGACAAAAACAAATAACAAATTATCATATTACAAACTATTGTATAATAAACTACCTACTCATTAGACAAAATATTTATTTGGAAAAAATCATTATAATGTATAAGGCATCATTTCACAAATTGATTATTTTTAAACATGTTAGTTGACAAAACAACGTAATGCAGCCTGAAAATATAAAAATAATATAGTTATTTAACTATACAATAGATTTAGGATATTTTATTTTCAGCACGAAACATGTAACATATTATATGTGTCGCCAACGTTAAAAAGCCAACTAGCTTAAATCTGTCTAAAGTATAACATACCTAAATCTCGAGTTTGATTTTTACTCAATTTTATTATTTAACTTGAATACTTACCTAATATTAATTATTCAATTTTCTTCAATTCAAAGTGGCAAAAGTTTGGTGGCCGTGATAAAGAATTTTACAACACACCTGCTCATAAAATAATATATATACATATATATATATATATATATATATATATATATATATATATAATGTAATATAATAAATAATATATATGTATATAATGACACCTATTATCAAACTTTTCACAAGTGAGTTATAGATTCTTTTTTTAATTTTATAGGTTAAGTTTCAATGTTCTTAAAAAAGTTTCGATACCAAAAAGGACCTGTTTAATAGTACAAATAAATTAATATGCCTATTGTATGGTCATTTGATGCATTTTCGTATTTAAATAAATAATTTCAACTTGTAATACTTGTATAATAAACAAAATTTTCACTCAAATTTAACTTTTTTGTTTCTCTAAGTACCTACAGAAAAAAAAACAGAGTAAAAAAAAGTTAAAGTCAAACCTCATTCTTTTAAATATATCCGATCGCCATTGTTAGATGCGCGCGCATAGGAAAACGAATTAATTTGTATCTAGTATTATTTATTTAGTATTTGTAGTATTATTTTATTCGCAAGTGTGTTGTAAAACGTCGTATGCCACGCGTGAGCATGATGATTACCGTCCTCGGCTCTCTTAAAACCAACTCAATAGCGCCTCGGCGGTAATCACCAACTTTGCTCACTTGTACCATAATGTATTATTTATTTCAAAATGTCAGTTCAGGTATGCGTACACCGTGTGGGGATTCCTATAATTTCAGTATAAGATAAGATACAGATAAGACATTCTTTATCATAAAGGTAACGGTGTGTTAAGATTACATTTCCTTAAATTTAATGTAACCGTACACGTAATTACGGTAAATCCCCATTGCCCCGTACTGGTAACTTCTAATAACATTGCCATTTCAGGAAAAGTAGCAACCTTATCTTAATTATAGTTTTTTAATTACATTTTGCTAGCGTAAGATCGGCTAATTATCTAGTTTCATATTAAATATCGTGATATAATAAGTCATTATATACCGACGACCCCGATGCGTAAAAAATAGCTAAGTACCATAACCACAGGATAAGTAATAGTCCATAACTACTTAAAGCAGGTTTAAAATTTCACTCAATCGATGCAGAACTTTTTGAGTTTCCAATTTAACAATAAAATTACACCTGCATTGCAACTGAATTTTAGGAGAATTGGGTCATCCGATATTTAAATAAAATATTCCTGCACATATTTTCCGATACCAAGTACTCTCACAAAGTTCCGAGAGTTAATTTTGTTACACGTTTTATAGATGAATATCAATGCTACCGCTCAAATTGTATTAAAGCTTTTAAAATTTCATAATGTACGAGTATCAGTGGCGAGTGGCTAGGGTCGAATAATTTAAACAGGGAAAACCCATTAAAATATTTATTTTAGTCAATCTTGACGCATTCTGATCACACTTCACCACTAAGGCTAATATTATGGTGAAGTGTGATGTGCTCTTACTATATATAGCCTTGTTACAGCAGTTAGCTCCTATGTAATACGACTAATAAATTGGTTGGTTATCTCACGTACCTAAACGCCATTTACGGAGACTAAACGTTGACTGATAAACGCGCACCGAATAGTTAACTACTAACTATTGGCTCACACTCTAAGCGTAGTATCCACTAAGAAACATTGTTTCACTTCATGTTGTACAACATTATTGCATGTACAACGTGGCACAACCTAGACGCGCAGCAATGTTGTACAATATTGCCTGTCCACATATATGATCAATGGTCGAACGAAGTAAAAGCTACGCTTCATGTTGCGTGTCAGCTGGGAATATCGCGCCTGTTGCGCAACGTACCCGAACTTGTTGTATAGCGTGTTGTGCGTCAAATTTTGCCTACTGTATAGGAGAAGATTATGGCACATTGTAAGAAATATAATAGTTACTTCCCAATCGATCAATTAATGTCAACTAGCTTGCACAACTACCGAGAAGTGGCATAATCGTTAGTAGAATCGAATAATCAATGTATGGGATTGATATGATAATATTTTCTGTGTGGGGACGAAGAAAAAATATAAGTAGGTATCACCGCCCCATCTCATCCAAAGGGTGTCGTAAGAGGCTACTAACGGGATAATACGCAGATGATATCACTGCGAGAGAAGAAAAACTCGAAATAAAACCCTGTGCCAACCCGTCTGGCCAGCGTTTAAAACAGTAGGCCAAAGTCTCCCAACATTGGGAGAGGCTATATCCGGCAGTGGCCTGCGATACGCTAATTGATTGAAACATAAGGTCAAGCCCATGCATTGATTATTATATTCTATTCTACTGAGTACTGATGAATTGCCAACTATTGAAGTTGTCTTTGAATGCATACCAAGGTTTATAATGCACTTATGTACACTAATGTTAACATTTATTTGAACGTCAAGGTTTATAAAACCAATGACAATGCATCTTTAATAACAGATAGGTAGTTAGAAATCGTATACATTTATCAAAGCTAATCGACTATAAGTAATAATTATTTAGTAATTATACACAACAATGGATATGATTACCCAATCACAGTAAATTGCAAGTAACTATAGCTAATAGATATATTATTTATTGAGTAATAAGCGGTTAGCTACTCATTGCAATAGCCAATTCTAACTCAATCAATTGATCCTGGGTACAGGCGAGTCCGAGCGGGGATAAAAATTCCTGTAGCAAATACGAGATTATAACTTATTCAACTGTATAATGTCCCTTTTGTCCCTATTCCGCCACTGCACTGGTTTACAATGAAATGTAAGTTTGTGAAGATGTTTGAACGCTTCCACTCAAACAATTTCTAACTGATTCTGCTCTAGCTAAACGGATCTAACTGAATTTTGCTACAGGAGTTTGGCGCACTTTATTCTGGGAATAGTTTCAAATGGAAACGAGATTAGAATTGTGTTAGAATTTCCAATTTTAGGTGAAGCCACAGGTATCAGCTTGTGTTTGATAGCTAATAGTTTACGAATATAAAAACGATATGACATCCACATGTCAGATATGATATGACATTACAAATTGGTATTCTCCCCTTCCCGTTGACCGATTGTTCTCATATTTGGTAGTTACACACCTTTAGTTCGGACGATAATAGAATTCAAATCAATAAAGCAGTTTGACTTGCTTCTAATACCTTGGTATCAAGATCACTTCGAGACTTCGTGGTCAAGCCAGTTTAATGCTGACTGTACCTACATAACCGCAACAATATAATAATATATGTAGTAGATACTCATCCCAAGTACATTTCCGAGGTTAACGGTTCCGTTGTCGTATGACATAGCAAATATCAAATTATAAATCCAAAGACAATACAATTGTATGTTGATTCTCAAGAACACTTCAACCATAAAGTTCATTCAACTGTTGAACTCATGCATCAGTAAATAACGGTCGGGCGAGAATCGTCCTGTCCCTGGCAATCGTACAAGCCAGTCCTCGATCGACCGTTACCTACTTTTTACGATTACGTACCTTCGCACTTGTAGGCGTCATACATAACGTATAATCGAATTTTATTTAGTCCTTTCACTTACTCAGCTATTGTGTTCAGTGCTTGGATAACTTCCAATCATTGATATACAAAAAACCCTTCCAATGTATTCGCACGAGAAAGTAGTTTTGTAGCTCCCTTTGTTTACACAATGGTAAGGTAAGTTTACAATCCACAAGCTAGTACTAGGTAGTAATTACTAGTACCTACTGTTACATTACTCCTCTTAATTACATTACAGGCCCACACAGTTAACAGTTAGCATTTTCCTGGAACTTCCCTATTGGTATTATTTACCTACTAAGTGTGTTCGTGAGCTTTTTCCCTTCATTTGGAGTCAGCTTTTCAAATTAACTACGAAAAGGCCGAACTACGACACCATGATGACTACCTTCTGATCTATACCACCCTCTCTCGATGCAAAAGTTCTGTAGTTAGCCCAAGTTGTCGGGCTTTTTAGGGATCCAACTACCCGTAACCTGAGATACCTGAGCATGGCACCTGAGACTAGGGGTCTAACGTGCTTTACGAGGCACGGAGTGGTTTCTTTGTCTTATGGATGGACGCCCATCTGAAGACTAACTTGGCTAGTGTTACTTTAAATGACGTAAAATATATCTTTAAGGGCGGTTTCCGTTCTCAACCCACAAATCCCTACCTACGGGCTAAAATAATAATTATATTATTATTCTGTTTTCTACCTCCTGCACAAGTTCTTTTTGTCCTCTACCCTGACGTATAATAGCTACACATTTATTTATGACTAGCTGTTGCTCGTTCTGATAGCGTTCTTCGCTGATAGCAGTGTTACGATTTATAGCCTATCTTGGTACCTGATAATGTAGCTTTCTAATGGCAAAAGAATTTTCCAAATCGGTTCAGTAGTTTTTGAATTTATTTTTTCCTTTTTATAATTACCTAGCTTTTGCGCGCGGCTCCGCCCGCGTGGATATCGGTTATCGCGACCAAACATAGCCTATGTCCTTTCTCAAGGTCTTATCTACCCCTATACCAAATTTCATCGAAATCGGTTCTGTGGTTTAGGCGTGAAAACGTAACAGACAGACAGACAGAGTTACTTTCGCATTTATAATATTAGTATGGATGGAAGTATGGATGGATATGGATTACTTTTGACTATGGATGTACTTGATGACCAGTCACACGTATTAGAATAGAATAGTGCCCTTCATTAATATTCCAATAATACAAAATACACGTAAACCACCCAACTGTGAATAAAAGTAAGAGTGGTCAATTAATTAATTTACCTTGACTCAAGCACAATTTCGCTAAAATTAAAACGGTCAATAAGGTTTATCGACCTCAGTAAAGACAATGAACTTGTTAAACTGGTTTACGAGTAGATAAAATTCATATGTTCAATGACATTCGTGGCTATGAGTTGCATAACAGCTGCCACGGGTAGGAACTGCACCTCGATTGACCGGTATGTTAATCCTATCACTTGATTATTAGTTGCGATGCCCGCGGCTCCGCCTGCTTGGAATTCTGGCCCCTTCATGAATCGATTGGAACTACTACTACTATTCCATGGCTAGAAAGTAGCTTATGCGTTATTCCAAACTAAAATCTATTCTGTTACCAAATTTCAGCCAGTTTCGTTCAGCCGTTTTCAATAAATTTAAGTACAATTAACCAATTTAAAGTTTAAAAATTAATATCTATAAGTTCTGTAAGTACGGCTTCGGAGTTCTGACCTTCAATAACTGAGCTAATCGTTAGACTGCGTCCCACTGGTGGGAATAGAATAAAGGGCACGACCTGTCAATCCACCGGCAGCTTGCTTCACCCATTTGTGGTGGCTGGGGGAATTTCAGTTTACCTGTACACAATTTGTACTAATGTTTGTATCATTATAATTATCTACTGTTATAATGTGAATATTAATTTTATTACGACTCGAAATAAAAAAAATAGTTCCGTTAAATATGTAACTAAGTTGGTAGCTGAAAACTACTACTGGAAATATAACTAAGTATACATACGAGTACATAGATAAGCAAGATCGTTAACTGACGTGAATAGATATCTATAAAAGTTAATAGTAGGTACATTATGGTACAAGCGTGTAAAGTTGGTGATTACCGCTGAGGCGACATTGAGACCCGAGCCGCAAGGCGAGGGTCTTAAGAGAGCCGAGGACGGGTAGGATGTTGAAACAATATTTAACGATCTATGTACTAATAAATCAAAAATAGACGTTAAAAGTCAATTAAATTGTTGGTGTTCAGCCTACATTACTTAGGTTCTGTTGTCCAACTCTTTGATTTAGAATAGGTATGTTTAGTCCAGTCTGAAAATTGTTTCGTCATATTTTGTTATTTTCATAATTTGTTTCGTCAAAGCATGTTCCAGGTTTAATTGTACAAGTTTATGAAAAATTAACTTGGCAATGTAACTTGATTTGCATTAAACAACACAATTAACGGATAACCTACAAATTTTAATATTTCTTTCACAACTTTGTTTTATGGAAGCCGTACCTACCTACTGCGTGAGTATGAATAGATTTCTTAATATTGGACT
The DNA here is from genome assembly GCA_914767945.1 of Eilema depressum. Taxonomy (NCBI): domain Eukaryota; kingdom Metazoa; phylum Arthropoda; class Insecta; order Lepidoptera; family Erebidae; genus Eilema; species Eilema depressum. The sequence continues at coordinate 42,637,529 of OU612012.1, read as the reverse complement.
TTTACAATCTTTTGCTGGTGTTGCTACCATACCTACTTATATAAAAATTTCGCAATTACAATTATTTTTATGTGTTAACACATTTAACGAATGATGATAAAAGTGAAAATTCAGTACTTAAAGTTCAATGTATTGTCACCAGTGAAGGCCAGCCCAAGTACTTGAACTTTGATTCCGCTCTATCCCTGACGATCACAATTCCTAACTCCGTCCTTTAATTTTCTCTCTGCCCGATTGTGTTAAGACTTACTTAACCGAATTTCGGGCACTCACGATAACTCTCACAGTAAAACTAATTAACTTACTCTGAGCAAACAGTAAGTTTATTTTATTTGTTCGGCGAGTGGCGAATAAACGTAAATAATCAAAGACGAAACAGAGACAATTAACCTGTCTACTTTATCCATTTAAAAGAGCTCTAGAGCCAGGCACTTAATTGCCTCACTGTTTAATTTTCTCAAGACGCCCTCTGAGCATTTCGAGCCCAATTTATAGTGAAAAAGAAGCTTTGGCTAAGTATTCATTGTTGTATTAAGTTCTTTTTTGTGCTAAGGGCGTATCGGCATCCGTATTGTGAAGATTTTAATCCAAGTATGTTTTTAACTCGTATCACATTGTATAACATAAAAGGGGTCAGAATATATCGGTGGAAAACTACACAGTTTGTTTTACTGCATGCGCTTTTGCGCTTGCCGGATAATCAGCATAATTAAAAAGTATAACAACAATATACCTATTACATACTAGCTTATTGACTCCACGTATACCTAATATGTGGGACTGTGGGGGCTATCAACTCAATACGATTAATAGTACATAATTAATTCAAGATTGTGCTCATTTTTTCACCCCAAGGACAACATATTACAAACTATGTAGGTATATAGATTACAGTTTGCAATATTTCATTCAGATCCATTCAACCTTTCTGACGTAATTGAGTACCTAACAAACATCCACCAGTGCATCGAAGCTTCCGCCTTTTCAATAGTAGTAAAATATTCACGATTATTTAAATAGGTATGTATAGATAATATCAGTAGCAATAATTACCTTAATACTGGAAACAGCCTATAAAGACATTAATTATAATATATATATTTTGCACCTCCATAATGTAAATACTTAATTGAATATTGCAGCGTGGTTCCCGGCAGAGTAGAATTTGGGCTATCCCATCTCTTTCCACGCGGTGTCGTACAAGGCGAATAAGGGATTGGCTGTTCAACATCAAACAGATCTCTCTCTCTGGCTCGAGTCAACAATAGAGCCAGGAATACGGCAATAAGCTCACCCCCTATTACGTGGGACCTAATCCTACAATGATTGGTGAAATGTGAGTGTTAATTCACATCTGCCTAACCCTCCGTGGATTAAGGCGTGATTATATGTATGATGTAGGTATGTAATAGTAAAACAATGGAAAACGTTAACATATTCCCATACGGCAAATCGGTAATGAGCGGTATAGCCTTCATAAATCACGACCAATGTACACAATGTTACAACTACAAGGTTTATCAACATTTGGCATTGCCTTACTAGCAATCATGATGATGATAGCATTCACAAAGGCTAAATATTGCCATACATCGAAATTATGAAATATTAATTGTTGATGGCACTGTGACACGGTCAAATCGATTGCATGTGTAGTACCATTTCCGCGGTCTGAATCATTCCATTCATACGTTACTATGTTGATATTCCGCCAGATAAATATTGATACTATTTAGGTATTTAAACTTTCATGGTCGTTCACACTATTACTAGAGTTATCGGGATATTTACCATGTATTGTTTTGAGTACCTATCCGATATTTCGGCGCTGCTGCGCAGTTGCAAGCACCGAGATCACAGAAGAACTAAGTAGTTCCACCGTGATATAGTGAACTGAACTGAATAGTTCCTCTAATAGTAATTGATACTATTTTTTTGGACGTCACCTGGCGGCCTAGTGATTAAGCAGTAACCGAGTTAGTTAACACGTTGCAAAGTTAAGCAATACCAACCAGGTCGGTCTTCGGATGGGTGAAAATTCTCTGTGTGTAGAAGAGTACCATAGATGCTGTCCTCAGTCCTCGGTTGCCATACAAACATCTACGGTAGTCATTACGGGTAGTTGAAACCCCAAAAAGGTCTGACATCTAGTCTATCTACCTACAGATCTTGAATAAAGCCGAAGGGTTTTAGAGGTCAGATAGCAGTCACCTCACAGTAAATATCGAAGCCCAGCCGCTTCGTTTTAGTCGGTCCGTTTAGCCGCAGACCCGTCTTTGCTATTAGGTAAGATGCGAAGAGATGATAATAATAAACACACATTATAGGCTAATGAACTGCTGTGAGTCCCAATGCCACAGATTACCTAAATAGTTGGGATCAATGCTGACAGTTACTACCGACAACTAAAGCGTTACATAGTTAATTTACGTTTATTCGACGACCTCAATAAAATCTTCCAAACCACGGCATACGACTAAAACACGTAGACATTATCTTATATTTTATAATAATTTATGGGGACTGTTCGTCTTATGACACTTGGATAACATCCAGCCATATTTTTAAAGTAATGACGCCGTCCAAATAATGTTATGTCTTCAAAAGACCCATTGCCAAGGCTACAGATGTTGTAAACATTCTAAGAAGCTACTATAAACATGCTTTTTAAATTATATAATTCCAATTTTAAGTAATACCTATCGTCCTTGAGGCCCAAATCAACTACACCTGCGAGTCGGTGTACCCGGTTACGTATCAAAATACCAAATTTCAAAGTCCCGAATTTCAAAATCCCGAACGTTCGTTTGACCGAAGAACAAAATACGAAGTACAAAATCCTGAAATACAAAATCCCGAAATTCAAAACTCAAAAAATAGATTTTCGTGTGATTTTGTTTGGGTGATCCTAAAAAAATAACCCCTTTGGGATTTTCAGTAACCGTTAGCTACGACCCAACGGACGACGGTGGAGGGTTCCTCTCTGGATTAGGAGGTTAAACGACAATTGTTACCGGAATTTTCATAAGTTAGTTAAGTTCATAAGTTTCACTATAAAATATGTGCACGCCATGTACCTACTTAATTCTACGTTTGGAATACAAAGTATGGAATACAAACCTATCCTACCGGAAGAAAACCTGTGTAACATTTGTGTAACGAATGATAAAGGATATTGCAATCCAACACAATTAGCCAATGAAGTTGTAAGTTTGTTGTTGAAAGAAGTTCCGTCTGCGTTATAGATATTATCTACGCATTTACCTTTGTAGCTGTAACAATCTTGTAACCATAAATAGTTAAGTAGCTAATTAAATCGCCGATTATTTTACAATGTCATTTTCCTTATATTTATCTTCACTTCGTAAAATTATGCTGCTGTTCATTCACAAATTAATGATCGCAATGAAATTATTCCATAATCATGTATGACTGCCCCTCTAGACAAGTGGCAATTCGTTGCTCGGCGTATGATGGAATAGAATGCCAAATGTATGGGATTTGACGTATATGACAGGCGTCAACGAATGTCAAAAACGTCAAATCCTATACATTTGTCATTCTATTCCATCATACGCCGAGCAACGAATTGCCACTTGTCTAGGGGGGCTGGAATGCTGAATAGTGACTAATATGTGAGAGTTTGCAAAAATGCTAAGTTTGTTTTATTTAATTTGTTTAGTTTATTATTCCGAATAATTATTAACAAATATGTATGCTCGGTGACTTGCAAGCAGTTCATATGATAAATAAATCTAAAAAAATAAGTAAAGTGGGCCCCAGACTTCAAGGTGTAACCTTCGGATGCGACTGGGATTAACGTTAGGATGAAGAAGTAAATCTAAAAAATGAAACCAAATTATGTTTTCTGATGTCAAGATCTATAATTAGCGGCCACGTGTACAAACATCTGTAGGTACTAAGCAATTAAAAATACCCATTAGTGATATCCAGATAAGTCATTGTTCTTAATCACAATCTCCAAGACAATCGAAGCGTTGCTTTACGGCAGGTACCTACGTCAGATACAGTCGCTGTAATCAATGCAGTTGTTATCAACAATATTCGCATATCGACTTAAGCAAGTCGATATACTTACGTATGTACCTACTAGGTAAGATCGATATCGACCACAGCTTCTGCATTTTACGTCACTGTGGCCAGTCTGCCCCCCTTGACAGGAGGCAATTCGTTGGTCGGTGTATTGTGAAATAGAATGACCAATGTGATTTGACGTTTATGACATAGACTGTAATATAGGTACGTTTTGACGTGGGATTTGTCCCATACATTCGTCATTCTATTCTACAATACGCCGGCCAATGAATTACCACTTGTCTAGGGTGGTTGATATCAATATCAATAATTTGAGAGTTCAAATCATAGATTGGGGTTCATGTGGTTCAATTAGAACAAACGTGACAAACAGGGACTATCCGGCAAGATCACCAATTAACCACTCTGAATTTTAGTATTTATCTGTGGTTTATGTTGCTATAATGAGCACGACTGCCGTCTAAATTCTCTACCCTGAGAAGAAACCCTTCGCCAGAGGCTCATTCGTCAATCTGCATGTCTATTTGCAGGTGATATTGATGATGATGATTGGCCTTATACACCTTTTCTTATTTATTTATTTTACAAATTATTTAATCGTTTTTTCGTGTATTATTTATTCAAATTCTGAAAGTCGCCTTTATGGACATGGAACTCTATTCCAGCAATGAATCCACGAGTAATTGAATGAACAACCTAGCTTTCAATAGGTTAACCAGGGGATTCTGTTGTACTCCTATGTATCTGTTGTAGCAGCTGCGTAGAGATCGCGTGACGATTTCTAAGGAACCCATTGGAGTATCCTTGTATGGTCCCGTCTGGATGATTATTGCAAATTCTCCTACATTCTCTTCGTTTTACTTGGTTTACCTTTATTTCTTTAGTTTTCATAGTTGTTTTCATAGTTGTTAATACCACGAGTTGGAGAGATATAGACGTCAACAGAAGAACTGTCTTTATAGGTTTGCACTTTGCACCCAATGGCGGGTCTTACATTGGTACTTTTTACATAGGTTTTCTTAATCACAGCCCCGAAGAAAGTCTTGAAGACATTCCTCTGCTATCACTGAGTGGATTGAACGGCTGGGTTAGAAGGCAGTCCGTATCAAACAGGTCCGCCAGCCGCGACGCTGAATTTTCGCAATCAAGTGCAGAAAATGAGGCCGTGAGGTAGGGGCGATATTGCTGAAATATTAGCTGTTGAAGATGTCACCCTCTCCAAAGGCAGACGAGAATACACCGAAGCATCATCGCTCACATTGTGCAGTGTTTACCACTTGCTAGCATCCCACCCGAACCCTCATGCTATTCCAATTTACTGTGTCAACTTCCCCAATATTACCCTATTTAGCTTTTAGCAGCCTCAATCGCGCTTATTCAGTAAAAAATCATATAACTACTACACTGTACTTATGTAGCTGTTGAGATAGTGGTACCACGTTATAAAAAAGTAAAAATCTAAAGATTTGGCTATATTTATTAAGACTGCTCTTCGACATATTGCCCGCAATATCAAAATTCTGATTGGCTGTTTACAAATTTACTTACATCGAAAAATACATCTAGATAAAGGTATACCTATGAATAGGTATTATAGGTACCTATCATGCCTATAGTACTTATTTATATTCAACTGTACATACCAAACCACTTCTTGAATAAAACTCAAGAAATGGTAGCTCAAAAGAAGACATTATCCGTGTAAAAAATTTAAAGTGACTGTACGAATAAAACTTTTTAAATCCCCATAAGATCACAAGAAAGAATCAAGTAGGGATCCCTCCTGACTTCTTTTCGTTTAACACCAAGGAAAATTACGGTTACACGAAAATTGGGTTACCAAAACAAATTGAAAATTTGGAGGCAATTTTCTCCCTCAAAGAACAACCACTTTTATTTTATTTTCATTTTTGACTTAGTCCACTTAATTTAAATAGTAAAATATTGCTCACATTTTTATTTTATAATATACAAAAACATTGCTCAGAAAATGGATACATAATAATATCCACCATCATACTAAGCACCACATTACATAACTCTAGGGAGGTATTACAAGGTACGAAAAAATTTGACTGTGAAGTCCGGCAATAGGAAACATCAAAATTTATTGATTTTCATAGATTTCAAATTGGCATGATGGCTTACGTTAAGAGAGTACCTAAGTAGTACGGAATTCGAATTGGCTTTACCCATGACTTGCGGCGAGAGCGGTCTCACTCCAAACATCATACAAATTAACGGAAACCGTAGGTACCACATCAGACTGCCCGAGCTTTTCCTATAGACTATAGAGCCATTTCCAGCATGTAGATGTTCGTTCCCTATTTGTTAGCATAAAATTTGATGTCTTAATTTATAGTGACATACTTTTACTTCGCCTAATGACCGTAACATGTAATAGTAATTTGGCATTTCTTTTTTTACTACTACTGTTACGTAACAATTTAGAGGTATTTTTGCTGAAGCATAATATAATAAACGCATAATTATATTAAAGTAAAATAAACAGAGCGTCTAGTGAATACACAAGGTAAAAATAATGTAGTAACTGTTTTGAACCTAGATATATTTACTTGCCGGAGACCCGTTCATATTCCAGTGGTCATTTAAAAATAATCACGACGTTTTAAACCTTCTAACTTTCCGACTACTCTGAGTCGAAGTGTTAATACTAATAGTGGCACCTACATAAATATATTTTACCACTGATAGACGAATAAATAAGGTCTATGTCCCATATGTTTATATCAACATAAACAGTAAAGTATAAAATCAAATGCCAAAGTATTATTATGCCATTGAAAATTTTATGAAAGAATATGTTAGGACATAAAACTTATGCAAATCAAGGGAACGTCATTGTAATAGGTATTCTGGGAATAAGGTACAAATAATAGAATAAGATACCATCTCAATTCTCTCTTAGCACTTCGAAGAATTAATGCCGTATTTTTGACTTTCCATGTTACTCCTCATGTCTCCGAACCTATTCTACGTACAGCTATACTGTGCGTTAAAATTAATAACAGGTGACTAATTTTCTTAAATGTTACAGGCCGTCTTTCTGGGGGCAGCGAACGAAGATGGAGGAACGATTAATGCTGGCTTTCGGCGTTGCCGTATTGCTGGTCATCGCGTTCCTAGCTGCCTTCATTGCTACTTTTGTGCAATGCAAATCGACGGACATTGCCGACAGCCACGGTAACAGATTATATTACTGATACAGCTCGCGATTCCTTCCAACCATTTTATACTAACAATTTTATCCTTTGCCTGTATACACGAAAATAAATATTTGTCTGTGAAGCACAAAAGAGATTGAAAAGTATTAGTGTCTATTTATGATAGCATGAATATAACTAAGTAGTTGCATTTCATTTATTCGTATCCATTCATATTGCATTTACAAAAAAAGAGACTTGAAAACGATTTCTAGAACGAAAATTAAATGAAAGAGAAATGTAAAATCTATAACAGTTTACAAGCATATTGCTTTAAAGTCTCGGTATCTACCTATAGAGAGAGATGTTGTAAAAAAAGATAAAAGTGAACCTTGGATGCATGTGTGGATGGTTTCATAACGGTAGAGAAAGCACATGAGATGATAAACAAATAGACGGCCATTTTTACAGCTTTTCTCGGAGGACGAACGAAAGGATAAAATACAAAGATACGAGTATGTGAATGTGTGTATTACAACGTGACTTGTTTCCAATTCTTTCGAATTGTGAACTACTTGAAACGTCGATGTTAAATCGACTAAATTATGCATTATTTGTGTGTCAAGTGCAAAGGAACGGAAAAGAATGGCTTTTACCTCAAGAGTCCAGTCCAAATGATCTGATTTTTGTTTTCTAGTGTGAAGTAATCAATCTATTCTATTCTTCAAACAAACTATAAACAAACGTATTGCTACTTGCCTAGAGGGCCAGGTGACTTTATGGTTTTAGCACAAATTTACGACCGTAAAGTTAAATAGAAACCACTTTATGTGAAACAATCATTGGTTGGCATAATAAAATTCGCAATTGAACAATGACGATGTCGATAGAATATGTAATTAGAGAAATTTTTGAAGTGATTCAGTGTCTTTGTTCTGTAAGTATAATAACAGGAACAGGTAGTACAAAGTACATGATGTAAGGACGCGATGGTACATATTATTGGCCTGATGCCGATGAATATATCACACTGTATTGTGCGGACATTATTGTATTGTACATAAATACAAATTGCGTTTTGCAGCTCAGAAGGCCAGCTTTTGTAACTAAATGCAGTCACATTCCATTTTAAATCTGGCAAAAGCCAAGTCTTACGAATATTACTGATTAATATACCTACATAGATATCTACATACATACCTGATGCAGTACACACATATTTATGTACGTACATCAGATACAGAATACAGATACCTACATACAAATAGACAAGGCTCTTTCCTCTTAGTATTACTTCTAGGTACGCCGGGATTGCTTTCCTGATTGTCCTGTCCTCGATCTGATTGACATACGCCTAAGTTGACCGTAGCTAAATAAACCGCCCCGGGTCGTATCTGGCGCAAAGGAGCTCCCGTCGGTACACTGGCCGCATTTCCGCGCTGGATTACAATATAGCTAACCTTTGCACAAGTCGAAGCGAAATTTAATAAGTCAATAGTTTTGTGTGTTTCTCACGTTTATCGTGTGGTAGTCAATCTGAGTAGCTAATGAATTCTATATTTTCTGCCAGTAATATTGTCAATAAGTTGAATAAGGTTAGGTTGCACAACTTGAATTTCCGCCTTTTGATGAAACGGAACCTTCATTTCCCACTATGTTCCGCTTCACTGCACCACAGACCTGCTGCACATATTCAAGAATTCGTATTTTAAAATTGTCATCCTCAGAACTCGAAATTCACAGATATTTAAAATTGTCAACCTCTGAACTCGAATAAGTGTATGAATAATGTTCTTATATGAAAATGAAGTAGATATATTTATGATGGTATATCTCAATCTTAGACAATTTACCTTGATCGCACTACTATCATGATGTCAGAAAAGTATTGTAGTACCGCGTTGTATGAAGTTACAATGAAGTAGAAGAATAAATGAAGTAATTATAATATGTACCTACTTCGTTCAGGCTCACACTCACTTATTAAGGGATGTCCTGTTTAACCTAGAAGTTTGATTTTTTCACAACAAGGTGGCAGACTTTAGTATTGATTGATATCCCGAGAAACAGGTTTTAACAGACAAAGAGACGGACAGTGAAGTGTTCCTATAAGGGTTCCGTCTTTTTTCGTTAAAGAAGCAAATAATTATTATTTGGAATATCGTTAACCACAAAATCACTGAGCAGGTGAGATAGTGTTCAAATGCGGGTCTGATACAGAAACCCCTATTAAAGAAATGCGGATGCGACCGGGATTGACGCAACGAGGATGATGTTGACTAAAGAAAATAATATCAGTGAACATTTGCTACAGGCATACTACAATATTATAGTCTAATAGTCTAAAAATTATATAATTTCCGAAAAAAATATATTCAAGACTTGTATTTTTAATAAATATCCGACCTTATCGCAAGAGAACGTTGGAAAATGTACAAGCACGGTTTACGGTCTTCAACGTCGGTTACAAAACATAAGATCACGTCGTGTGTCGAAACTGCTCTACAGGCACAGCGCGGCTGCGCGGGCGCATGCCATGCTTCGGTGCACGCTCTTGCCTAATTTGACATTACACTAAATAATAACAATAAAATTTTTATTACAATACATTTAGCTAGATCACATTTCACGCAAAATTGAGCAAACGTGATTGAGAAAGGCCAACAATAGATCGATTTAATGACAAATAACAATTTGGGCATTTTTTTGAGTGTGCAACCTTTTTTGCCTGAACTATTAGCGGTGCAGCGAACGTTATCCTTGCTTGTGTTGAAACTGTGGTGAACTGTACAAATAGTTTATTATCCTGCACGTAAATTTTAAATTCCGTAACCATTTTCTTTGTTATTCGATCACGAAATAACGGTAGGACAAAAAATTGGACGAAATTCTACTTGCACCACCACAGCAGTATCTGCACTGATATGCTTTGATTAATTAGTCTTCAGCTAGTTTACTTAGCTGGCCTCCTAGACAAGTGGCAATTCATTGGCAATTGTAGAATAGAATACGAATGGGATTTGACGTATATGACACGCATTTTTGACGTTTATAACATACATTGACGACTGTCATATACGTCAAATCCCATACATTAAAATATATTCTACAATATGCAGGCCAACGAAATGCCAATTGTCTAAGGGGGCTGGAAGGATTAGGATACGCGTAATTTGGGCTTGGACTACTACAAAATCTATGAATTCAATATATCAATGCTAAAATAATGCACACACTTTTACTTGTGAAGTTGTGTGAAAAGGTGTAAACTATAGTCTTCTTGGCCGTCTGTACACGATGTATTCCTACAAAAGTGGTCGAGCTTATTTGCAATCGCTTTATTAACTGTAATTCCCTGCCAAGTTACCATTCCATTAAGAGATACGTTCGACACCGATATTAGACTAATGCTTTATCGGAATCGATGATGAACTAACAGCTTAAAAGGATACGCAGTAGCTGTTACTGAATTATGTCATAAATATGGCCTCCATTCATCAGGAGGATAAAGTAAGAATTATATTATTTTTAAATATGGAAATAGTGAACTTTTTTATACAGTTATGTGTTACTTGAAAGTAATTGAATTGAAATCCAATTGAATAAAAGAAATGGAAGTAAATGTAGATTATATATAAACTGAAGGTTATGAGGAGTAAAAACTGGAATTATATACGCTGGTGAATCAAGTGAGGAACAGCCGAGAGTGTAATAAGGAGCGATGTGATATGGTAGAAGAAATAATAAAAGAGATACACTAAAAATAAGTTATATTATTGCTTTATATTAAAGTAACAGCCTCCGTGGCGTAGCGGTAGTGTACGCGGCCGCTACGCAAGAGGCGCGGGTTCGATCCCCGCTCAGTGCAAATATTTGTGTGCATTAAATATGGGTATTTGCATTGGTCTGGTCGTGCCTCGGAGAGCACGTTAAGCCGTCGGTCCCGGTTGCCATAAGAACATCTATGGCAGTCGTTACGGGTAGTTGGTGCCCTAAAAAAAAGTCCAAAAACAACGGTCTAGCTGCAAAGCTTCGATATCGCCTAATGTTAACATTGGGTCGTGGAGGTCAGATGGCAATCGCTTCACGGAAAATATTGAGGTCTAGCCAAATCTGTAGCTATGACTGGTAAAAGCGGACCCCAGACTCCGAGCTGAAAGCTTCGGGTGCGACTGGGAATTAACGCTAGGAGGAATATTAAAGTAATATTTTAGTTTATGTAAAAAATAAAAGTATTATTATTTATTTTATAAGAAGGTAGTTACCAAAATAGAGAAAGCGATGTTTAGATGTTTCTGATAAATAGTAAGAATGTATGAAATGGAAACAAAATAAATGGTCCTTCATCTATGCCTTGCCCGTTGGGTACGAGCTGTATGTACCCATAATTTTAGTAGATAGAAATAAATAAATATTCTACAACATTCTACACAACGCTATCTAGACCATGGTAAACATATCTTGTGTTATGGAATCTAGAATGCGGGTAAACAAACTTACTTAGATACTTTTTTTTTTGTAAAAATATAGGTAAATATTATACATAGAAATACCCAGAACAATGCAAATATACATACATTCATGCATACAAATATTTGCACTGAGTGAGGGATCGAACCTGCACCTCCCGCGTAGCGGCCGCGTTCACTATCGCCATGCCACAGAGGCTGTTTATTATACATTGTATAATATTAAAGTAACACTTGCCTTAATACATAACACGACAAAAAAGTAAGGTATCAGTTTTTATAAATCAGGAAAAGAATACATTAAAAGAGAAAAGGCCAAGTTTAAAAAATACATCTAGGTCAATAACAACAGGTCTGAGAACTCCGTTAAGATTCACGTAAATTCTTATTATTTATACCCGATCCTACGTACGCATGTCTGTTTCGGTCGTATATTGTCAATTTTATTGACTCCCAAATGATGTCCCTTGGCCTTGACACACTACAATAAAGGTCTAATTAAATTAATTCTGTTCTAAAGAAGTTATGTCGTCGCAGTAGATTATAAAAATAGTTTTGTGACATATACTTTAACCTTCATTGATAACGTAAATGTTTGTATCATAACCGTTTTATCTATGACGCCATGTCGCTCGAATGCCAATCACATTTTTACTAGTTACTAGCCAACCCCAGGCTTCGCACGTGTCATATTTTGAAACTTGAAACCCCATACATATCACCCCTTCGGGTCCGTAATTTTTCAGTCTTCAAATAATGTCTGGAAATCTGTCGGACTTCCCTCCCTCATCAATCACCCAATCAATGCCCCGCTTCTTTGAATAGCGTGATGATATATTTGTGCCTATAAACCTTCGTCGATAAACAGACTATTCAATCTATAATATAAAAATGTGTTGCTAAGCGCAAATCTCGAGAACGGCTGAACCGATTTCGCTAATTATTTTTTTAGAATATTCCCTGAAGTACGAGGATGGTTCTTACGGCGAGAAAAATAAAAAAAAAGTCGGTACGAAGTTCCCGTGAACTTCGTACCGACTAGTACATAGAGAAATTTTTCAATTCAAACTAGTAGTGCCAGAGATTAGCGCGTTCGCACAAACAAATAAACTCTACAACTTTATAATGTTAGCACAGCAGTAGAGCTCATTAGACTGTGATAGTGTATTTATTTATTTATATTTTTTAAAGAAGGCTTACTGACTGTGACTAATAGATGAAATTGAGTACATAATTAATATTGTCCGATCGCCAATTACAAGCCCCCACATTTAGGTATATTTAATTTGAAAATGTATATTTTATTTCTCTTCATGTAGATTAAACTAGCCGGGTCTGCGGCTAGTTTAATCTACATGAAAAAAAAACATTATAATAAAACATCATTTTACAAATTGATTATTTTCAAAAACATGTTAGTTGACAAACAGACAGTTAGTGATAGATTATTGATAAAACTGATTATTTTTTATAACCATGCAGAACTTTATTTAGTCAAACGAACATTTTTAAAATAAAATTTTAGCAATCGAAATGTTTTCTAAGTAATACATTTGCGAAACGTGTATTATGTCAAATGATTAGTTTTTCAAACGTTGTTTGTCAAATGATGTTTTGTCATACGTTTTTTGGTCAAACAAGGGTGAACCTTTCAATAAATATAATTGAATAACACATGACTTTTTACCCACGACTGTTATTTTAGAAAATCACGGGATACTTAGAATCATTTAGAATCGATTGAACGAGTAGCTTTGTGAACAAATTGATTGGCCAATAACTCGATGATACCACACACATGCGTATAATTTAAATAATTGAGACAATATTGCTGTCTATTGCTTACTTCTTTCTTTGAAAGTTATTTATGAAAATTAGAAACGTCGCGATAATTTTAAATAGTTGTCAAATAAAAGAGAAAAAATGTAACTATTGCATAGCGTTGATTAGACGAGGTTGGCTTTCCACCGGAAATGTGATATGCAGCTATGGTAAAAGCTAAGCTATGAAACTATGACTGCCTCCGTGGCGTAGCGGTAGTGAACGCGGCCGCTACGCAGGAGGCGCGGGTTCGATCCCCGCTCAGTGCAAATATTTGTGTGCATAAATATGAATATTTGCATTGGTCTGGGTGTTTCTATGTATAATATGTATGTATTTACGAAAAAAAAATGTATCTAAGTATGTTTATCCGCATTCTGGAACCCATAACACAAGCTAGTTAAGCTATGCTTACTTTGGGTCTAGATAGCGTTGTGTAGAATGTCCTACAATATTTATTTATTTATTTATTTATTATGTGACTGTTCTATGCTATGTAGCGTAACGAGTAAGATGTGCTATGAAACCTCCTACAAATATTCAAAATATTCAACATTCGAATCTATTCTCCATCTAAGTATGTATAGCACACATCCATAGCACGTACCTTTCTAAATAAAAACATAGCTTAGCTGAACCCCTTTCCATGAGTGCTATGCTATGTGAACCACTGAATATGATTGATGGATATCAAACGCATCCATAGCATCGTAGCATAACTAGCACAGCACATCCCCGATGGAAAGGCAGGTGTCAGAATTGCTAGAAAATGTTGAGAAGCAAAAAATGCAATGTTTAGGACTTAATGAAACTACAGGACGAGAAACAACATTAAGATACTGATGAAATGACCGAGAAGGAAATGAATGATTATGACTGCAAATATTAATGGAAAAAGTAAACATGTTGTGATCATCCGTTATTTATTTGGGGTCATCAAATGAAGGTTTGGATGTAATGAGGACGCCGGATGCTAAGACGCTGATGAAGGACTGGAAGATGATACTGGTTGGTTGTGTTTGAGTGACTCACTTATGAAGTAGTAACCTAAAGTTCCTTTGCATTTCTCGACAATAAAGCGAACAAGGTCGACGTTAGGTAATTAACTACTCACTACACCATACCAGGCACGCGACACATAATTACATAACTATTAATAAGAGTACCTATAAATTAGCACTGTGATGTTATCAAAAGGTGATTGAATCCATATTTATGATAAGTCACTATATAAAATGTATGCATGAAAAAGCCGTTCAAAAACGTGCATGAAAGGAATTATTCTTTATGTGAATTTGATTTTTTTCTTTTATACCCGCTTCTTGATAAGGCTTAGTTACAAAACTTTGACAGTAGATGTCACTGGCTGGTTAACTGTTCTAGATAAGCACTAATAAAGAGCGGATCCCGGGCTTCAAAGTAAGTAAAACTTTGGATGCAACTGAGATTGGCGCTCGGATGAAGAGAAACATTAGTTACCCCTCAGTAGTTTGGTCACCCTTGTTTAGTTCTTTACGATTGCATTTCATATGTTTCTATGTGATTTTTCTGTTATGCTTCTAACATCTTCTGCGTTTGTTTTATTCCTTGCACGAATGTTGTCATAACCATTCATTCATGTAGCATGTGTTTGTTACCTGCTTTTTAGACAAACCACAGACTAGTGAACTGAAACTTTCTTCATCCATGCCGCCGGCAGTTGTTGCCAGAGGAGAAGCATCGGGACATGTGGATATGTGTAACGCGCCGGGATGTATTCACACAGGTAAATCGCCCAAATATGTTCTCCCCGATGTTTTATTTTTCATGTACTGATCTGCATTATATCAGTTAACATTGAGTTTATTGTTTAGTGGCATTTTAAGACGCTTTTATTAGTTTATCTGTGTTTATATGTAGCGGATTATTTGAACTCGATTTTGGAGCACTTCATAACAGCCAGGTGATTGGAAATTTTGCACACTTTAGTAAAAAGTAACGAATAATTGCTTTGAGTTAGACATGTTATTATTAAAAATGTGTAAGGTGCTTACATTACAATAATTTGGTTCGAAAAACCTAATACATAATAAGACTAAAGCGTGTTTTTTCTATGAGCGTGTGTTTTTTTTTTCTAGCTACCTACTTATTTATTTTTAAATATTTTTTTACTAGAATGCACTTATTATTGATGATATTTTATCTAATAATATTAACCAATAAAACTTACGAACAATTTAGTAAGTGTGAAACAAACTGCAAGCCTTAATGGCCAAATATGAAATGACCCAATTACGTGGAGAATGCTCGTGTGTAACTAATCGCGAGGTCAGTTTTTATTAGAATAAATAATATCACGAACAGCACAACCTAATTTTTAATAGGTTGAGGTCCCAAGGCCACCAGGCCATGTTTCTTTACATACACCAGTTACACATTTCCATTGAAGATTAAGTATTGACCTGTGAAAAAAGTTCTGTACACGATGCTTCACTGATTACCTCGGTGTGTACCTTGTGTAATTGAGATCTGAAAAGCCTTATTTGTTTCCTTTATAGAAGCTTTTCATTTACCCAGTTTCCCAAACACGCAGATGAACCTAACAGTTGTATAATTTTAGAGGGGTCCATGAGATGGAAATGTTAACAAAAATGAAATGTATAAAGGCACTATTTTTTAAACCACTTAGGTGGCGACAGATCTACGATTAAATAATCTGTGGTAGCAGGGTAACTACAATGTTGTTTCTATGTCTACCAAAACAATGTAAAAAAGGAACATGACTTTTTCTAGGCTGCTAATCTCGCTAGCCATTAGCGCCCACAAATGATAATAGCCTCGTTTTCAAGATAATTTAACACAAACATAACTCACTGTATATAGATAGAAGTTAGGTTTATTTGTATATGTAGGAATATATGATAAAAATATCTGTAGCTACTTAATGAACCCGTTGAAGGAACCGACTTTGTTTGCATTGTTTTTGAACGTTTACACAATATATTGTTATTGTTAAGATTCTTGTTATTGAGCAGTTCACTCTTACGTATGAAAAGGGATTCTACCCAAAAAATATAGATAGATAAAAGTATTAGAATGCAGTACCGAGACTGACAGTCACAGTAGATCTATTGTAGTTATTAAAACTAACTTTTCGATATATCGTTAAAAATTCCTCTGAAGGATATTGCTTTAAGTTTGAGTCGGTTGCTTTCCGAGGAATGTTAATCGTTAATGTTACACATACAACGCCTACTGTGGAATTTCGGAACAGGCTAAGGTGCTATCACCATGCTGCCTTGTCACCTACTTACTTATTTGAATTATGATTTTTGTTTCTCTGTAAATATCTACCTACTCACACAGAAAAAAAATACATTTTAGTGAAAGTTTTGTTTATTAAACACGTAGATACTACAAGTTGAAATTATCTTTTAAAATACGAAGTTGCATGAAATGAGCAAGCAATAGGTATAATAATTCGTTTGTAATATTGGACACGATCTTTTTTGTATCGAAACTTTTTTAAGAACAAAGCAACTTAATCAATGAAATTAAAAAAGGAAGTCTATAACTCACTAGTGAATAATAGCAATGAAAAAGTCAGTTTTATAATAGGTGTCATTCCGTGCTTCCGCGCTGAAATAAAATGTTATGAGCAAGTGTGTTGAAAAAAATAATTAATTTATTTTTGTTTTCTTTTCTTAGCATCAAAGCTGCTAACGAATATGGACGAGAAAGTAGATCCTTGCGATGATTTCTACGATTTCGCCTGCGGCTCATTTGTGAAGAACACCCGCATACCTGATGATAAGACGTCAGTGAACACATTCTCCATCATCACTGATCAGCTGCAGGAACAGATACGGTCGTTATTGGATGAACCCATAGTACCGAACGAACCGAGACCGTTCGTTCTAGCGAAGACTTTGTACCAGGCCTGCATGAACCGAAGTAAGTATGGGTTAAGTACATAGTTTTAGAACGTAGTAGGTCGAACGTTGGAACGTTGACAGCCTCCGTGGCGTAGCGGTAGTGAACGCGGCCGCTACGCAGGAGGCGCGGGTTCGATCCCCGCTCAGTGCTAATATTTGTGTGAATGAAATATGAGTATTTGCATTGGTCTGGTCGTGCCTCGGAGAGCACGTTAAGCCGTCGGTCCCGGTTGCCATGAGAACATCTATGGCAGTCGTTACGGGTAGTTGGAGCCCTCAAAAATCCAAAAACAACGGTCTAACTGCAAAACTTCGATATCGCCTAATGTTAACATTGGGTTGTGGAGGTCAGATGACAATCGCTTCACGGAAAATATCGAGGTCTAGTCAAATCCGTGGTTAAGACTGGTAAAAAGCGGACCCCAGACTCCGAGCTGAAAGCTTCGGATGCGACTGGGAATTAACGCTAAGAGGAAGAAGTAGAACGTAGTGGGTACCTATGTATGGGATCCACTAAGGTGGTCGGTGCCCAAGTCAAACTCACATTCTAGCCTGTACACCAGTTGATTAATGGGCAAGGTGGGCTCCGACCAGTTTGCTTTCGAGGTACATATTACAAACTATAGTCGCACCCAATTTAAAAATCATGTAAAGACCACCCTATGCAAAAAAGCATACTATAGGACAGACGATTATATTAAAGACAAAAATGTATGGCTTGAGCATGGTGCAGGCCCCTCTTGAAGTTGTCTTATTTTTATTTTGTGTAAGGTTTTATTTTTATTTTTTATATACCTACTTGACGCGAGACAAATGTACATACGTTCATATTTAGTCTTAAGAAAACCTTTTATTTTTTGTAAACTGACGTCCTTAAAATGCCGCAGTGGAGTTTGTTGCGCCGTTTCTTCTCCATTAGCGCTTAGGAAGCGGTGGTAAACTTAGTTTTAAGGAGTTTTTGACGTCAAAAAGCTGTAACAATGTTGCACTATTTTGAGAAATAAAGACTTTGACTTTGACTTTGACCCGTAAAAGCCACATTAGAAGAAAGCGTATCAGAGCTTTTGGGTGTTTTAAATATTTCCAGCATTACCACTGAAATTAAGATGATTTTAGTAAAACTTTATCAATCAAAATTCTTTGTACATTGTAAGTTCGCTAAGTACCTAAGTTGTAATACATATTGTCCGCTGCCTCATGCGTGTGCATGCATGTGAGCACCCGTATGCAATTATGCATGCATGTTTCGTGCAAATGGTATATTGTTTGCACAAAATTCACTCGACATTTTCACACGATTTTTTTTTATTTACTATTAAAATATTTCTAGTAGGTATAATTTTCTGCCTATCAAAGACATTCAATAGATAGGTACAAAAGCATAAGCTGCTTAGGACTTAGGAGATATTTTGAACGTGAACATTATATACAAATTGTTATTATTTTCTCACTAGAAAAAAATATTCGTTTTTACCTTGAAAAATAATTATCGTAATGTAATCTTTACATTATTAATGAACGCTTGTTGCTGAATAATGAATTTGCTAAATAGGATAGAAATAGATGTTTACATAACATTCGGTGTATAAAGCAGTTTTATCATAAACAATAATATTCATCGAAATTATGATACTAAGCTCAATTGCTTGTGTAAGTAATGGGTTCACGTCGGTAGTGTAATGGCCAGGATTCAAACGCGGGGCCTCTCGATCGCTACCGTCTACGTACCGCCGTAGGACGGGAACATCAGCCCCTCTAGACTAGTGGCATTTCGCCGGCCGGCGTTTTGTAGAATAGAATGCCAAATGTCAGAAACGTCAAATCCTATACATTTGTCATTCTATTCCATACGCCGAGCAACGAATTGCTACTTGTCTAGGGGTCAGGGTTCAATTAGCTATTACCTTTTTTATAGAATATTCATAAGGTGTGCCTTATTTACGTCAATATCAGCGACAAAGTACTCGTCAGTCGAAGCCATTAGTGCAGTAAACTTATAATAGTACAGTATGGTATAAGTGAGCAAAGTTGGTGAATACCGCCGAGGCGTCATTGAGAGAGCCGAGGACGGTAATCATCATACTCACGCGTGCCATACGACGTTTTACAACACACTTGCGAATAAAATAATAGGTACTACAAATCACTATTACTACATATTATAAAACAAAGTCGCTGTCGCTGTCTGTCCGTCCCTATGTATGCTTAAATCTTCAAAACTACGCAACGGATTTTGAAGCGGTTTTTTTTAATAGATAGTGTCTCAAGAGGAAGGTTTATATGTATAATAGGTACATGCATAATATTGTAGAGGAACACTGATAAATTTAGAGATAATACCACGCGGGTGGAAAATATGGCGGTACGAAGTTCGCCGGGTTAGCTAGTACCTACTAAATAAACAATACTACAAATTATTTTCCTATGTGCGCGCATCTAAATCATAATTTTTCTGTACTTAGAGAAAAAAAAAGTTAAATTTGAGTATGTTCCTATTCATTCTAATAAACATGTGTGTAATAAATAATAATTGAGATAGCTTCGAATGCGACCGGAATTAACGGTGATGATATGAAATTGAAAATTAATAAAATCTTGGATTATGTGAAATTAACGATTCTGAATACCAAGTTAATTTATATCAATAGAAATATTTTATCAATACTTTACAAAATACATAATTATATTATATTACACAAATATAAAAATGTCAACTAGCCAACAAAATCATTGTTAGCCTAATAACCCGCCGCGGGTCGTACCTATCTGGTGCAAAGGAGCCCAGCGGCCTTACCATAAACCTTAAAACAGGTCAATAATTGAACTGCTGTCATTCTACCAACTGCAAATGTCACTTTGTAATGTCATAATAAATAAATAGGATTACAAAGGGATTACAAAGTGCCATTTGCAGTTGGTAGAATGACAGCAGTTCAATTATTGACCTGTTTTAAGAGTTCATGGTATGGGCCCAGAACACTGGCCGCGTTTCCACGCTGGATCGCAATAGCCAACCTTTGCACCAGGTACGAGCCGGAGCGAGAGTCACTAGTTTTCTCCCTAATTTTGTTTATCATACAAGTATTACAAGTTGAAATTATTTATTTAAATACGAAAATGCATCAAAAGAACATACGATAGGCATATTAATTTATTCGTATCTACTATTAAACACGTTCTTTTTTGTATCGAACTTTTTTAAGAACATAGAAACTTAGCCTATAGAATTTAAAAAATAATCTATAACTCACTTGTGAATAATAGCGATGAAAAAGTCACAGTTTGATAATAGGTGCCATTACGTGCTTATTTGCGGTGAAATAATAGTACTTTTATGAGCAGGTGTGTTGTAAATATATTTTTGCGACGTGTGTCGTATTATTGTTTCGTACCCGTGTTAGTTTTCATGCGCACTCGCGCACACTTTACGGTACTTTTTAAACATGACCTGGGGAGGATATCATGGACTTTATTTATGTTCGCACTTCATCCAAACAGTAGCGACTAGAGGTAGAGGGACTAAAAACAACTCGCGAGTTTTTAGGCAGCAAATGAGCTTTTTACATGCTGGATACGTGAAATATAACTTCAATAAATATGACTATATATTTAGTCATTAATTAGTCGAATAAAGCTGTCTTAACTTTGGGCTATCATCGGTGTATAATAAAATACTCAATCCGTGATTTCCAAACCTATTTTCTATATAAAATAAGTCTTGCGTAAGTTTCAGTGAGATAAACGCGAGATTGCACGCAATAGAGAAACCTGTTCACCCCCAGTGAACTGTTCCATGTGGTGGGATTTCATTATATAAGATAGTGCAACATCAGTAATACCTATCTAGAGAAACGGTTTTTCGGTGTAGTTTTTTGATATTTCGATGTTAACATAACTTGCCTCACAATTTTTGGTACGGGGTAAGCAGTGGTCTATCTGACCTACTAACCCTAAGAGGAAGACTGTGTCAAAGCCTCGTCCGTTGTGTCAACCGGCTTACAGGAAAAGTTGGCTTGAACCGCGGCCGGTATCATACCCAAATCATACCTACCTATCCACCGCGCTTTGCTTAAATAACTTTGTATGATTACTTCACCGTATCAAAGTTGTAATATAATATAATATGGGATGATAAGTGTAATTGCAATCATTATTCAACCATTGATGATGCGACTCTAAAACGAGTGAAAGTGAACTGAAGCGGAGCTATGTTGCATTCGCTGTTTACATAATCAAGGTGACGTAAGTTATTGATAAATCTGACTGAAGTTCGTCAAACTTAACGGGAAACACAGATTGGATATTCATTCATTTATTTTGATTGTAACAATATTTGTGTGTTTTGGGATCCCATTACGATCTTTGGACGCCATTCTCACCTGCTGGTCGTACACCAGCTGATTAATACCTAAATGAGGCTCTTGTGCAAACTTGCCTTTGACCCCGGGATCAGAGATGAAATCTCGGATGCGCTCAAAAATAAAACTAGGATGATGATAATTTAGATAGTATTTCGTCTGCCTCACTAAGTAATTGTTTTTATTTCAACTTTTTAACATAACGACAACAATAATTAGGTATTTGTTGAATTTTTACTACTTTTTTACGATGACCAGGTGACCACAAATAAGAATCGTTTACGAACCCAATTTAAATCAATTGGTCTCAGTCTCTGAGCTTTGTTAGTTAAAAAGTACATAAATGATAATGAGTTTTTTTTTCCTTTCAAAATATTAGGTACAATATTCTAACTTTCTAAGTATTTGTTTCGGAGATTACAAATCTCTACGAGAAAAGATAATGACGTTTTAATGAGGAGAGAATTCTTAAGACATTTCTCGTCACTAATACGAGGTTGTAATGCGTTTCAGTTAATTAGTAATGAGAAGATTATACTTTGTGGCCTAATATCATGAACATGATCTTGATATTTTTGGGCCCATCAAGATCTTAGGTGCTCAAGACAACCTTGCATATAAGCCGTAGGTATAAGTAAAACAAAAAGCATGCGAATTAATATGCGGGCCCCCGGGCACCGAGCTATGAGGTTAAACCTGACCGGGAAATGAAATCCAAGAAAAGTGCAATTTTTAAGGTTAATAAGTAGGTAGATATATTTAAATGAACTTTTGTATGTGTGCAGCTGCCATAGAAGCCCGTGGAGTGCAGCCTTTGCTGGATATGCTGCAACGGTTGGGCGGATGGCCAGTACTGGACGGCAACAACTGGGACGAACGTTCCTTCTCTTGGGAAAAGTCAGTGTACAAGTTCCGTGACGCCGGCTACTCCGTCGACTACTTCCTCGATTTCTCTATCAGTGTTGACGTGAAAAATTCCACCAAACGAATCATCGATGTAAGAAATGCTATAGTTTTATTGTTTTACAATATGTCCCTAGTCTCAGAGCAACTATGTGTACGGTCGGCCGGCCTTGTGATAACAAATTAGAAGACCCATTACCCCAACTCGCGCTAACAAAAAATTCCTACGTCTTGCGAACGATTTTACTCGTATACATCTGCGAATGATATCATTTCATTGTTGCGAATGTATATAATTTTGTGATAAAAACATGAGCTAAGTGAATATTTTTTAACAGCTGGACCAGGCTTCATTAGGTTTGAGTCGAGAGTACCTGAACCGTGGATTTAGTGATAAGCTCGTCCAAGCTTACTACGACTACATGGTCGATATCGCATCCTTGTTGGGTGCGGACCGCGCAAGGGCCGAGATTGAACTCAAGGACTCGCTAAAATTCGAAATGAAGCTTGCTAACGTAAGTAATATAAGCACACATAAAGTAGTTTAAGCATATTCTACAGAAAAAATTCTTACTGAAATGCATGTTTTTGTATAACTTCCGAACGACTGCCTCAAATTGCATCGTTCTTTTTTTTGTGTTTGTTCAAGACAAGGTTTGTATAGGTATTTTTGCAAAGTCAACGTGTAGGTGTACCTAATTGCATTTCGGTGAAGCCAGGGCGTGCAGCTAGTTCTCAATAACAAAGCAATGACAGTTCTCCGAAGTGTAAGACTGCCTGCTAATATTTTCCTGCGCGTTCTGTTTGCCGAAGGCGTAATGAACAAATAAGTAGGGGACGTCTCACGACTAGGTCGGTCGGTGTAATGATTGCGCTCAAACTCACCTAATCAGGCTTCCCCACATTTACCCAATGAAATTCACAAAGTTTACTTACTTCAACTCGATGACAGCTAATAGAGGAAATTAGACCTTTAATCATGCTGATGAGGTCAAAGTCCATTTATTATTATTACTAGCTTTTGCCCGCGGCTCCGCCCGCGTGGATGTCGGTTATCGCGACCAAACATAGCCTATGTCCTTTCCCAAGGTCTAATCTACCTCTATACCAAATTTCATCAAAATCGGTTCAGCGGTTTAGTCGTAAAAGTGAGACAGACAGACAGACAGACAGACAGAGTTACTTTCGCATTTATAATATTAGTAGGGATTATTGATTAATGGGCGAGCAGCGCTTGCTGATATGTCCATATCACTCAGTGCTTTGTGTTTTTAAATTTGTCGAATGTCTATCGAGTCGCTCCTTAAAAGCATTTAGGTACACTAGGAGCACATATTACATGTTCCGGTAGGGAGTTCCACATTCGCACGTCGCGGTTTGGCAGGAAGTGATACCTAGGGTTGCTGGCACACCGAGGCTTACTTAGTTTCATTGAATGGCCTCTTATGTCTGTTAGAGTTCATGGTGTAGATGTTTTCAATGTTCGCTACATTGTAATGTTTCTTTAGTATTTTGTAGGTACGTTTCGATGAGGTCTCCTCTCTTCCTTCTCTCTTCTAGTGTGGTAAGGTTCAGTTCAGTAACCATTTTGGTAGCTCTTCTTTGCACCCCTTCCAACAATAGGATATCTTTTTTAAAGTATGGACTCCAAATTTAAAAGGCGAATTCCAGCAGAGGTCTTATGTATGTTTTGTAGATATTAAGAAACAACTCCTTTACATACAACATAGAATGCTTTTCTGATCATGTACATCACGGAATTTGCCTTTTTGGTTATGTTCATGATGTGCTCCTCCCACTTGAGGTTATGTGTGATTGTTACCCCTAGATCCTTTTGGGAACTTACGGATTGCATTACCACTGAGTCTATATTGTATTGCAATTTTGGGTTGTTACTGCCAATATGTAGGACTGTGCACTTTGCTGCGTTTAGTGTGATAAGACAGTCCTGTGTCCATTGTACTATGCGATCTAAGTCTTGCTGTATATTATGAGGATTCCCCATTATTTTGGTATCATCGGCAAATAAAGACAAGTCCGATTTGATAACGCTTCTGAGGTTATCCGACTTAGCAAATTAAATATATTATACCTACTAGTAGTATTTTTTTTTATAATAAAAAGAAGACAGCACCCATTTTCAGTGCATGAAAAAGGTTTCATGAAATTTGAAGAATTAGCACCCCTGAACGGAAGTGCACGAGTGCAACAGGACATGCACTCTGAGTAAGAATAAGAACAAAGTAGGCATTTAGATATATTAAGACCCCTGTCAAAAACACACCAGGTATAGGTACTTAGGTACCTACTAGATGTACTTTTAACATCGCTATTCAATACTTTACATAATCGAGATCACACTGACTTATTTTAATATGCGATCATTGTCTGAAGTGTATCGTGAAATAATAAAAAGAGCAATAGTTATAGTGTCACGTGTACCCAATAACAATTTATATCAATGCGTGTACCTATGAGTAGAAAAGAATTGTATTCGTTTCAACTACTTACCATGAAAGCTCAATTTTATGACACATTGATATAAATTGTCTCATTGACCATGACGGAGTAAGACCCAAGGTCTTCAGTAGGTATTTATCGCAGTTGACCTAATTGAGTTCGCGTCTTGGCCAAAGATGTCAATCGAAAGGCATCACAATATTTGCGATGCGTATGTAATAAGGCGAAATCACACTCTGTTATGTGTTATTGGTTATTTAGTTTGCGGAAAGAAGAGTGAGAGTTCGATAGTATTATTTAATTTTTGTAGAGCCTTCTCTCTATCGCACATCGGACAGCCTTACACTTGACGGATTCATAAAGTAGTTACGAGAAGCAAATAAAATAAACGATTTAGTAAACCTAAGTGTACTTATAAAATAGTCCAAAGAGTAACATTACAATTTTTTTCTCAGATTTCCCTCCCACTGGAAAAACGCCGAAACGCTACAAGCCTTTACAATCCGATGACTATTGCGGAACTACAACAGAAATTCCCTAAGTAAGTATTATAAGACTACCTCGTAAGACTATATTTTTATGGAGATCCTATCAAACCTTTTTCGCGTGTACACAACTAATTACTTGACTATTGTGACAGGATTCCATGGCAGGAGTACATCAACCGCCTGCTTGCCCCTCACGTCACCATTGGACTCGAAGAGGTTACCATCGTCAGCGTGCCGAAGTACATTTCCGATCTTGAGGTTTGTATTAATAGTATGACACAGATTAATTTCAGGTACTTACTTCTCATGTTAGGAGAAAATAGTGATATTATCATCAGACTGACCAAAAATAACGGGTCGGTAAGTTAACTTATCTTTCCGGTAAAGTACGATCGCTTAAAAGTTACTTTTCATCCCTAAGGAACAGTGCCCACTTTTAACCGTATGAAATGCCTTTCATATCGTCTCTATTTCCTAACAAGCTGTACTTGCCTATGCAAAAATTTATAGTACATAATCGATAAGTGAAGTTGTGAAAGCGTAACCAACAAAAAACTCACTTTCGCATTTATAAAATTAGTTAAGATTTACTTTTGTTACTGAGTAAATGACTTCATTTCGTAGCAAATACATCTTCCCACCTAGTCGGGTGGTAATTATGCGAATGTAAGGGATTTGACGTTTATTACATAGGTACGTTGACAACTGTCATATAGGTACGTGAAATTTCATATAATCGTCATTCTTATCTACAATACGCCGGCCAATGAATTACCACTTGTCTAGAGGGGCTGATGTAAAACTGCTTTTAAACCGCGATGACTATTTTCCCAAAGATATTGCTGGAATCGACTCCGAAGCGCGTGCAAGCGAACTATGTGATGTGGCGCGTCGCCGGTGCGTCCGTGTCCTACTTGACTGACGGTCTTCGCCGCAGGCAGCTCTCTTACGTCACCGCGCTGTCTGGGAAGACTGAGCGGGAGAGCAGGTGGAAGGAGTGCGCCGACACCACCAGTGTCAGGTATGATACAAGTTTTATGGACATATTTGCCTGTGTGTAAGAGGTAGAATATATTGATTCTTTTACCACACAATTAGGTAGTCTATTTACTAGCTAAGCCTAATAAGTTTATTTGGCAACTCTGTTTACACGGTAAATATTTGTCGTGTGTATATCAACAGACCTATTTACTGATTAGTTTTTTGCAAATACCCTCAAAGCACATTTGAGGTCGTTGACTTCGCTCTTATGCATGAACACGTTTTTGTTTTAGTATGTCCATCGCTGTGGGGGCTCTTTACATCAGGAAATACTTTAACGAGAACTCTAAGGCCAACGCATTGGAAATGGTGAACGATATTAAGTGAGTACGATTACGCTTCTCTGGAATACTAATGACGCTGAGGTATTGAAGTTAAGTTTCATCAACACCTATATGGGCCTTCTGTTGCTACAAGCGGGACTAGGCGCAGGTGTCGCGAGCAAATCAAATAACCAGCGATCCACCTAACCCAGCATAGATTTATGTATAGGTATATTTGTATGAAACAGGACGCCACTCGGAAATCACATGAGTCGCCGCGTCATCCACTTGATCAAAACAGTGGACAACCTTACGTATGCACCGTGTGCATAATAAAACTGTCTTCTTCCTCCTAGCGTTAATTCCCAGTCGCATCCGAAGCTTTCAGCTCGGAGTCTGGGGTCCGCTTAACTAGTCTTAACCACGGATTTGGCTAGACCTCGATATTTTCCGTGAAGCGATTGTCATCTGACCTCCACAACCCAATGTTAACATTAGGCGATATCGAAGCTTTGCAGCTAGACCGTTGTTTTCTTTTTGGACTTTTTAGGGCACCAACTACCCGTAACGACTACCATAGTTGTTTTTATGGCAACCGGGACCAACGGCTTAACGTGCTCTCCGAGGCACGACCAGACCAATGCAAATATCCATATTTTATGCACACAAATATTTGCACTGAGCGGGGATCGAACCCGCGCCTCCTGCGTAGCGGCCGCGTTCACTACCGCTACGCCACGGAGCTGTCCATAATAAAACTGTCTGTACCTACCTAATTAGACGTTGAAGTACCTCAATTTTTAATTCTCAAATTAGAAACCGGACCATATTTATTTGGCTTTTGAAATAAAACAAGTCCTAAGTACCTATTACAATTTCAATATTTTAAATTAGGTACCTACTTACTCTTGTCATTTATCTACCTGCACAGGACATAATATACCTATAATAAGTACCTATTTCATAGTCCGTTTATTAACATGAGTGTTAAAAAAGATGTCGTAGGTATAATAATCAGTTGGTTTTTAAATCATCAGGAGATGGCGCTAGCATAGCTTTTGGTAATTTTAATGTGCTCTGTGGTTTGTTTGTAGTATTTTTTCATGACATTTGCGATGTTACCAAAGTTTAATTTCATTTACCCATATTATAATAGATAAAATATAATAAAAAGCTTAATTCTTTTCGCGTCACTGTCAATAATATTATATTTAAAATAATTGTATCAGAAAAAATTACAAAATATTTATGTAAAGTAAATCATTACCAAACCGAAGAACATTTTTCCATAAATTAGGGAAAACTATATGTGACACCACACTCTTCTTACCAAAAGTGCCGGCTGCGCCATCTAGCGCGTCTTTAGGAACCCTATAAATACCTACTAGAAAACTGCTCATTAACTTTCAGGTATCTACCTACTTATGATCGATCGACATTTTAACAAATGGTCGTGTCGTGAAGCATAAGAACTAAATAAAACGTAATGTATGTTCACGTTTTTTAGACAACAGTTCCGTCAGACATTGAAGGAAGTGGACTGGATGGATGAGCAAACCCGTGAGGCAGCTCTAGAGAAGGCAGACTCTATGGCCTCACACATTGCGTATCCCAGCGAAATGCTTGAAAATGATAAGCTGACGAAATTCTACGATGGGGTATGTTTTTTTTTAAATCACCAGCCCCTCTAGACAAGTGGCAATTCGTTGCTCGGCGTATGATGGAATAGAATGACAAATGTATAGGATTTGACGTATATGACAGGCGTCAACGAATGTTTAAAACGTCAAATCCTATACATTTGTCATTCTATTCCATCATACGCCGAGCAACAAATTGCCACTTGTCTAGGGGGGCAGTAGACCTACATAATGTAGTAACAAGCTCCGACCGCATGAAACTCATGTGAAACTACTCCGTGGATGTAAATTAACCATGTAACTAATTATTCCAAACTACAATCTATCCCTGTACCGAGTTTCAGCCAGATTCGTCCAGTTGTCTGAGCGTCATTGAGTAGGCAACAAGCATCCAAACATCTTCACAAACTTTCATAGGTAGGATACTGGCTGAAAAGGGCCTTTGTTTTGTAAACCTCAAGTAGGTACCTAAGTATCTACCAGAAAACTAATTTAGAATGTAATGGATCCTCTCTCTTACACCCGTATTCACAAACGATACTGTGAGGTCTCCTAGTGTGCTCGAGCGCATAGGGCTGGTAAAATTAATTCACAAACATCACGGAGCAGTATCTAACGCAGTGCGTTCCCTCAACGAAGTATTACTTAAGTGTTGTCTATGAATAAAAAGGCTTGCCAAAACGAACGCACTGAGAATTTGTCGTTCTTTGCACAGTTTTGGTGGCACGCATAGCGAAGTATTGTTTGTGAATACGGGTGTTAGTCCTCCTGTGGAAAATAGTCATTTCCCTCTGTTTCTGACCCTTGCGTTACAATTTTATCAATATCTTTTAAAATATCGAATACCTCACATTTATGAAACTAGGTCGAATTAAGTTGCGGAGAAAATTACTTTTTCATTTTCCCTCGTGCATTTTCTATAAAGCTTTAAACTAATTAATTGGTCACAGAAGGTACTTATTAAGTGAAACCATGGAAGCTTAATTAAAAGCAATATTAAATAAAAAAAAATTATAGCAAATCTTTCCAGGAGTTGATAATGAATTCAAAAGCATTAATTTTTAGTTACCTACTTTAATTTCAAATTATGTTACATTAGACAATTTTTGATATTATATCTATCTATTATACAAAAATGAATCCCTAATCAGCAAATCTCGAGAGCGGCTGAACGGCTGAACCGATTTCGCTAATTATTTTTTTAGAATATTCCCTGAAGTACGAGGATGGTTCTTACGGCGAGAAGATTTAAAAAAAAGGCGGTACGAAGTTCGCGGGGTCAGCTAGTATTAAATAATTGTATCGTTCCTTCTTACGATCTTCGAGGCTGATACTTGCTAAGAAATTAGGTTTTGTAAATACGAAAGCATTTTGCATTACTTGTTTTAATAAAATGAAGAAGGGTGTCATATCATTAATAGTCATCCCCATCAAGTATCTTAAAATTTCCAAAACTTCAATTCAGTTTTTGACGGCTGTTTTCATTAGGTAGTACTATTAAACTCAAATCACGCAACAAATACTACTACCTACTAGGTACTAACGTTTTGGATAAGATCAACTATGTAATTAATGACCGTACTCATATATCTACGACCTAAATCTTTGACAAGCTGCAGGCACCTTACGTAAGCCATACCTACTTTCAGTTGGAGATGTCATCGGACAAGTTAATGGAGTCTGTACTGAATTTGACGCTGTTTGGCACGGAATACCTGTTCAGCAAGCTTAGGGAGCCCGTCAACAAGACCGACTGGGTCACCCACGGCCGTCCAGCCATCGTCAACGCCTTCTACTCCTCAATTGAAAACAGCATCCGTAAGTATAACCTGTCCATATTATTCTTTGCAATCCAATCCTTAGTTCTGCCCTATACCAGGCTAGGTACAAACAATTGAAAACTATAAAGCGTCCAGTATACAATGGCTCATGATGGCCCACGGCAAGACATTGTCATTGTGTTCAGAAGGCAATGGCAGGTATATAGTGGCGCACGATTGGTCATTGTAAATCGTACGCAATCGGTATGTCGGTTATTTTATTTGGCACACTTCTGAGCAATCGTGGGGTAGCAATGAGCTATGCACCATTGTGTGAACACCTACGTGCTGATGGCGTACAGTTCCCAATTGCAGACCATGTCCCATCGGCCATTGGCCACTATGTATAGGACGCTTATGTTTTTTTACAGATTCTTGAATGGGCTTTAGGTAGTTAGGTACTTTATAGGTACATAACTAAGTGACGATTTTATTTTTATCCCTTGTCGTATAGTGCAGCAGCCAGGTAAACCCAATTATAAATAAGTACCTATTAACTTATAACTTATTAGCCAGGTAGGTACCTACCTAATGTACCGCTTCCAACCGGTCTTATTGGAGATCTATTAGGGGAGGCCTATGTCCAGCAGTGGACTTCCTATGGCTGAAATGATGATGATGATGATGGTGATGATGTACCTAATGTTTACAAAAATAATGTTTCTCAGCAGTTGGCCGAGTTCAATCACATCGGAGTGGAATAGTAAATACCATTGTGTTGGTATCATGAGAGTTTTCATTTTATTAATAAACATTGACAATGGTAGGTAATACTTTAATGTTATCATGTAAAGCCTGCTTGCTCGTGCAAGGGCCGTTAAGTTTTGGCAATCAACGAATGAATATTTAAATACAATCTAAGTAGTTAGGTTCATACATAATAGGTAGTTAGAACAAATTTTCTAGGACATTTTGTAGACCCAAAGTAAGACACACAACGCTGTGTAAACCCAAAGTAATACATACACATTTATACATAGAAACACTCAGACCAATGCATAAAGACATATTCATGTATACAAATAGGTATATGCATTGAACGGTAATCGAACCCGCAACCTCCACCGTAGCAGACGAAGGCTCTACCGCTACGCCATACAGGTTGTCAAATTAAGTACCTACATGTTTAGGTCTATTCCACCTAGTTACATTGTAGTTACATTGATGTAAGTAGTTGGACATTTTTCTTCCAAGTAGTTACATTATTTGGAAATTTTATTTTAATGTAACTAATGAGACTTTTCTGTCCAATTAGTTACAGCCCAGGCCAAATGACCAACTAGGAGTATAATAGGGTTTCCAACACACTTGCTTTATCTACATATCGCTCATACTCCAACAGAATTCCCTGCTGGTATATTGCAAGGCGCCTTCTTCTCGTCCAGGCGACCAGCGTACATGAACTACGGTGCCATCGGCTTCGTCATTGGCCACGAGATCACGCACGGATTTGATGATCAGGTAATTGTGACAGTATCTAAGTACTTAGGTACCTATTGTAAGAATTGGAATGCTCTACCCGCACACATGTTTCCTCCTTAGTACCATACCGAGTCCTTTAAAGCGGAGTGTCAAAAAGCATCTGTAGAGGTGGTTAAGGAACCGACATTTTTGGATGGACAGTGGGTACTTGGAATGGAAACGCAAATCTTCTGGACTTCACCCTAGTTACGTACAATCCAGTGGATCCACATATTCAGGATTTCTTCGCAGTGTATAAAGTAGTGTAGGCTTACTTACAATACCTAAATGTCAGTTTAATCTTATGGCCAATCAGTGGTTTTTAATCAAAAATAAAGAAAAAAAAGCTTTAGCATAACTTAGATCACTGAAGAAAAGAGTAAAAAGGTATTTGAAATGAAAATTATCCATTTTTAAACAATCAATAATAATGAGAATATACAATATCATAATAATCACTATAAGTACTTAATTGGACTGACTATACTTAACTGTTTCACACAGGGACGTCAATTCGACCAAAATGGAAACCTAGTTGACTGGTGGCAAGAAATGACCAAACAGAAGTACCTGGAGAAAGCTAAATGCATCATCGACCAGTATTCCAATTACACTGTCAACGAAGTCGGATTGAAGGTACGTACTGAACTATACGAAGCTCAGGGCCCATACCATGAACTTCTGTACCCACTCACCCATATTCTGACAAATAAACTTTCATTTCATTTCATTTCAACTCTTAAAACAGGTCAATAATTGAACTGCTGTCATTCTACCAACTGCAAAATGTCACTTTGTAATCCTATATGTTTATATGACATTACAAAGTGACATTTGCAGTTGGCAGAATGACAGCAGTTCAATTATTGACCTGTTTTAAGGTTTATGGTAAGGCCGCAGATCTGTAAAAAAACTACCAGAGGCTAGGATCAAGTATACTCTGGATTCGTCAAGCGCGTACACCCGAAAGGGACGACAACATAGTACTTATGATACCAGTGTTGTTAGTCCCTACCAAATTTTACCCCGCGACTTTTTTAAATCCGTTAGGTGGTATATGAATTTAATGTTTTCTGGCATTAGTGGCATTACATCCTTTAAAAAACACAAATACAAAACAATTTAGGCATCTGGATCTGGATTTGGAAATCTGAAACAACATTTTCATTAATGTGAAGTTTTAAGAATAAATAAGAAATACCCCACATTATGGGTAATTTACCAGTACCTCAACTGGTATCCCTAATAATTCTATAACCCGGACAAATCATAAAGTAGATAAAAATGGCGGACAAGTCTGGCTTTTGTTTCGAGTTCGATAATTTTAACTCACCACTTTATTTGGTTGGTTAATACACGTATTATGGTGATAATAAATCAATATTTTGAGCCATTATTTCTACTTTAAAGAACTTGTTAATATGCTACGGCTCTTAATCTATTAATATCTTTACAAAAAAAGGGATATTTTGTCTAAAAATCGTACTTACGTATGATAGGTTATGTCTTGTGATTTCCGCTCACTACGGCTTTTGCAGCCTAATATATAACATATCACCATGTTGAATACAATGAGTTTTAAGCAACAAACTTATGCCACTTAGTTTCACCACTTAAATTACTGTCTATTATGAAGAATTCTCAGAACAATTTCAACAATTCACGATCACAAAAGATTTGTTGGTCACAACTTTCCACTTGTGACCAACAAAAAAAACAGAAACTCTGACAAAGACAGAGCATATAGTTTTTGTCCTATTCATTCCTTACAGTTTTTGTATGTTGTGTCTCGTTCATACGCGGTATTATTATTTGCGTAGCATATCCAGAGTATACTTGATTCATGACCAGAGGTGAGATGAATGCCTCACCTGCCGGCTCTCAGAAGTAGATTGTCATTGGTCAAGTCAAGGAAGTGCTCTACGATGTGTTCGTTTGGGAAATGTCTATGGTTACACTTAGATACAATATCCAGTGATTGAGTTGGCACCTCGTCGAGAAGAAGAGTGAGATTCCAACTAAGAACAGTAGGCACATGCTGTAAGAACATTTCGAACGATCGAACGAACTCGAAAGCTGAATCTGCAGTGATATTTCAATATCGCATGCTGTTTTGGTGATGTCACGTTGTCGAACACGTAAACATACATCACCCTCATGCTCAAGAACGTGACGACACAAAATTTACAGCAAGCAGAATGGAAATATCGCCGCATATTGAGCTGTCGAGTTGGTTCGAACGTTCGAAATGTTCTTACAGCATGTGCCTACAGCTTGCTTCGGTTTTTATAGAGCGTTTTCTCTATCGCACAGCTTAATATATATTTAGAGTAGTTGTAACCAAATCTACCTATATGCTCAATATTTAATTACTGGTTTTAGTTACTCTACACCTGCCATTACGGTACTGTAATATGTCTTTTGTTATAGCTGAACGGTGTGAATACCCAAGGTGAGAATATTGCTGATAACGGTGGCATCAAGGAAGCTTACTACGCGTATGAGGCTTGGACTAATCGCCATGGAGAGGAGGCTCGACTCCCTGGCCTGGAGAAGTACTCCCCCAAACAGGTATGTCATATACCGGCCTTAGACAGTGAATTATAAAACTGTACCTACCTAAAACATAATTATTTTTAATGTAAACATTGTTCAACTCAAGCAGACATTGTTTACCTTAAATTTCAAACAATAAAACATTTTCCTCTTACATAGTGGGTACTTAGTTTTTCAATAGGTACCAACAACTTTTCGTAATCATCATTTAAAAGATTTAAAACCAAAGATACCACGTTAAGAGAATATATTGCAAACGAATATAAAGAAACTACTTGGGACGGTACTGTCAGCAGAAAAGAAAGGCTCGTGGATAATTGGTGAACTTTATCTATAATAGCCTTGTGAATCTGGCTGTAAATCTAAATATGTATGCAACAAATTAGACGTTTTGAAGCGTGACTTTGTGACCTACATCCAACATGAATACCGAAATTTGACTTGAAGACCAAATTTTTAATTGTTGCGCTTTACTTAACAATGAGGCAACAGCAATTATTGTATGTGCGTGTAGCGAAAAATAAACAAACATGCAAAATGTTATGCAATATCGTTAATCTTATAACGCTGTTTACCTACATAAGTTATGGCCGACATTAGCAAATATTACGTAAAAAAATGTTCAGGAAGTTAGTGCATAGTTTAGATAATTACATTGTACGAATTGTTAACAGCTGTTCTGGCTGAGCGCGGCGAACACTTGGTGCGCGGTGTACCGTAACGAGGCGATCAAGCTGCGCATCACGACCGGCTTCCACGCGCCCGGCCGCTTCCGCGTCGTGGGGCCCCTGGCCAACATGGAGGAGTTCGCCACCGACTTCAAGTGCCCCGCCGGATCACCAATGAACCCCGCCAAAAAGTGCAAAGTGTGGTAGTGCCAACTGCACTTCTGCCACTTTCCAGAACGTTGAGACTACCCCCTCGGTGCAAGATTGTTATGGCGACCCGACTTAACCTGAAGAGCTGATTTACAACTAACGACAACTACTCATATTATGATATACTATTATAACAATAGAATATGATAACTTTTTGTACCTAGTGACACTTAAATTACTCTGGCAAATAGTATTCTGTCATTATTTAGCCAAACAATTTATTTCATGAAACTACGCATCAGTTTCTTTATCTCGATTGTGGACAGACGTAGGTCGATGCACCTATGTTTCACAAGTCTGTGGGTGTAATAAATGTTAGATGTCACCCAATATTTCGATGTTGTTTTAAACTTGTAAATAGAATAGGCGAATTACGTTTAGGTAAGTATAGATAATTTTACTCATAATATTATCACACGCTATTTTCAAATTATTACGTTGTTTGTTTGGCGAGATTTTAGACTGAGCACACAAATTAGAACATATTTTGACGGGTATTCTGACCCATAATACTTGTAACGTTATGTTAACAGAGATTTTAGATAATATACTTGTTACAATTCTGCATGTTACAAAAGGGTTGGATTGTTACAGTTAGTGTTTCATATTTATTCAGAGCCGCGGTCACAGGGCGCCGTCGAACCCTCCTATTATTTTTTATGTTATTGATTGTATTATTTTGTTATTAATAACCCAAAAACTATTTATATATCTCCCTGCAGGGCCTGTCGCCGCGGCCACTAGTGTATTAAATGTAATACTGTATCGAATCTCACTTAATGTGATTAGGAAAAGATCAGTGATAATTTAATTTTAACTTAAGTACCTAGCAAGTAATGTTTTTGGATACAATCGTATTACTGTAAATCATTGGAACGCAAATATAAAGATCATTTTTATGAATAATTGACTTTTATTTTAATAACAATTTTTCAATGTGGTACGCACACTAAGATCCCCTGCTATATCCTGTGGGGAATTTCTTTGGATTTTTGATCGGCATTGATCACCTACGGGAAAGCTTTTGCCCACACTGGGTACTAATTTAATAAAAATTTACAGCAATTCGAATGGGACTGGCCACAGGTTCACGTTCCGTTTTAGGCATTCAATTATTCCAATCTAATTCGACTAAGTAATTCCCAAGTTATTTATTTGAAATTATTCTTGTCCCTAGGCTGTTCCGGATAAACTCATAAGCAAATTAAGATATAACCATCCCACCGAATAAATGTTAGCAGCATTATGTTTGAACCTAAACCTCTCTCTGGTATGCCAGAAAGTTCGCTTCTCAAAAAATTCTGAAAACCGGTCCTATAAAATAACTGACTTTTTTTTGAAGACCAATACAACATCCAGCGGATAGGGAAGATTTCAATAGGTAGTTATAAAAAGAGAAAGAGAGAGGTAGGTTTACACAACGAAAATAATAATAACAATAAAACAGTAGGTAGCTAAAATTTCATGAAAAACCGGCCAAGTGCGAGTCGGACTCGCCCATTAAGGGTTCCGTAGCAGCAAAGGCGAAAATTGCGGCTTATGACGTATTAAAAAAAAAACTACTTAGGGGAGATTCGGGTAGCCCCGGCCGGCGGGTAGCCTCGGCCACTCTCGGTTCTAGGCATTCACGCACACATAGAAAAATAGTGCACACCTTAAAACATTCCCAGCGCCACGTATTTGAACATTCGCTGCAGCGGTGACGCAATCGTCGAGTGAACGACACGTGACAGCTGATTGTTTTCTTTAACAAAATTTTTTCGTGCGCCGGTTACTTTTCAAACATAGTTTATGGACATTGAAAGTAAGTATTTTATTATCATTTATTAATAATTCTGAGCAGTTATTATTATAGTTAAAAGGGTAGGATATTTGAAGCCACAAAGATTGTTGGATATTTTTTATTTAAATCGAACTTTTGATCGTGACGGTCGAGTACGACCGGACACAGTTTTGTCGGGTACTCTCGGACACTTTTCAAGTGGAGAGAAAATCTTTATTATAATGATTCTATTGCGTTTTTTTATTAAATAAGGTTCTTTATACTAAGGAAAATAATAAAGTATAATAATTTCTTTGCAGATCATCTGTAAAATGCCAAAATTTAAGAAAAGAGTGCTTCAAAGAGGGAATTGGAACGGAGCTAGAATGAAAACTCAAAAGAGCGAGATTCTCACATCTTCTCCATTTAAAAATGCTTTGGTGGAGAAAAACGCGACTGCAATTAACAAAGCTAAAGCAATAGAGATTTTTTTTATATAGGACACGTCAATTTGACTTCTCCTCGCCTGATGGTAAGCTGAAGGCAAAGTCTCTGAAAGGAGGGTCACCATTACAGACACGTACCATGTTACAATGGTGACACTCAGCTTGACGGTGAAAAAGAAAGGTGCAACAGCTACAAAGAAAAAAATTAAAACAAAACAAAATATTCAACATTTGTCAAGAGACCAGGGAACAGTTTGCGGCGAATCTTTCGAAGAAGACTGGATTCAATGTCATAAGTGTAAGGACTGGGCGCATGCAGCATGCGTAGACATTGATCCTTCACAGCCTTACCTACTATTATTGTGACGTCTGCAAAGCTAAAGAACGACTTGGCCATCGCTAATATGTATGTCCGGAGCTACCCGCCAAAAAAAATAATTCCAAAAATGAATGGTTGTCTTCTAAAGTTAATTACAAGTAAGATAAAGAATTTATGTGATTGTTACTTATCTTAAATGACTCTATAAGTGTTTTATTTAATGTTTATCGAAGAAATAAACATCTTGCGTTGTCCATTTTTTTTAATATTTGAATTTTGTTTATGTGTCCGTGGCTGCCCGACTCTCCCCTACTGGATCTCGTCCAAACCAATTTTTGGTTGAAGTTGGCATGGCAATGTAAATCATATATTTTTTTTAAGACCTATCTATAGATAGAGATATTACCCCACACGTATGGGTTTGATGAAATTTTTTTTTTTTTTAGTTTTAGTTCTAGGTATGGGGACCTTTTTTCTATTTTTGTGTAAAATTCTTAATGCGGTTCACAGAATACATCTACTAACTAAGTTTCAACAGCATAGGCCTTATAGTTTCGGAGAAAAGTGGCTGTGACATACGGACGGACAGACAGACGGACGGACAGACATGACGAATCTATAAGGGTTCCGTTTTTTGCCATTTGGCTACGGAACCCTAAAAATGAGATAAGTAAGCGGTGAAAAAAGCTTTTAACTTCAAGTACCTAACAGCTAAATGTGGACTATGATTAAGACAATACTCTCGTCTGTTCGCTGTCTCTAGATTCGTGTATACGCCTTGCTTGGTCAACCCAAACCCAGATGCCCAGCCAATAGAAACAGGAAGTGTTCGGGGCTGCGTGGAGGATAACTTCTACAAAAAACCGTGCCGTTTCGCTGCCTGCGAACTCGGTCACAGATGGCGGATTAAGCCTGCTACAAACTAGCGGCTGATTTATAGTCATTATCACTGATCTTGATGACAGCCTCCGTGGCGTAGCGGTAGTGAACGCGGCCGCTACGCAGGAGGCGCGGGTTCGCTGAGCGGCAGTGCAAATATTTGTGTGCATGAAATATGGGTATTTGCATTGGTCTGGTCGTGTCTCGGAGAACACGTTAAGCCGTTGGTCACGTTTGCCATAAGAACATCTATGGCAGTCGTTACGGGTAGTTGGTGCCCTAATAAGTCCAAAAACACCGGTCTAGCTGCAAAGCTTCGATATCACCTAATGTTAACATTGGGCTGTGGAGGTCAGATGGCAATCGCTTCACGGAAAATATCGAGGTCTAGCCAAATCCGCAGTTAAGACTAGTAAAGCGGACCCCAGACTCCGAGCTGAAAGCTTCGGATGCGACTGGGAATTAACGCTAGGAGGAAGACTGCTCTTAGAGATCAGTGGTCATTATAGATATGGAATCCATACATTTGTATTGACTGCGTTAGCAAAGACTGACCTCAACAAACTTCCAAAATCACGACACCCTGATGATGGCAGGATGGGCAGCCTGAGGCCCTGGGCAGTCCTTATTTGCGGGTCATAGTGACGTGAAGTATATCACACTCGCTTCTCGAAAGGGTCGGGGCTCTACCTGACCTACCAGACTGTGGTTTTAGTTGGTTCAAGTCCAACATAGCCGTTTCGTAGTGCCCACAGCAGTCACAAAAAAAAATCTTATTGCAATGGGTTTCGTGAGTTTGATACTTATCACTAAACCAATGGCCTCGAATGCATACTGAACAACACTAAAAACCTCTGTAAACACACACTAAACACCTCATTGTTGCCAAAACTCACGCAATTTTCACGCATGGTAAGTAGACAGCAGCCCGCCGTTTGCTAGTATAAATAACATAACCCAAGTTTTTTTTTTTTAATATCTCCAATGTACAGACACGACCACTTTACAATTATATAATAGTATACAGGGTGGAAGATTTTAACCTTACCTGGAGGGAAAGTACTTTAAATACTGGAGATAGCAAATTTCGCTCAAAGGAAACATTCCTTTATTTTTAAAAAGAAACAAAACTGCATTCATAGATTTTTGAAAATTCGATTGCCACACCCGGTAATCGAACTGACTAAAATCCGAAAAAAATACATCCTGTATTTTTATGACATCATTCAATAGTGTAAATCATAAGGATCAAATCTGTCTAAATAACATGGTTAATTAAATGAAAGGAAATTCCTGAAAACTTAATTTTTAAATAAAACTTAACATATTAAAGAACTTTAAGTCAAGGGTCCATCAGATATCATAATTAATAATAAAATTCCATATTCAAACTACTTGTCCCTGTTTTTCATGCGGAAACCCCAGCAGGCAAGCAATGGTATTTATGTCGGACTCGAACCGACTAAAACCGCACGCCATCTCAGGTTAACTCAAAAAAGGCAAGCCAATAAGACAATTTTCCGTTTCCGTTGCCCAGGATGTTGTGGGGTGTACCATGCGGAGGTTCTCGACCAAGTACCCCCAATTACCTACTTGTACCTCATGTAGTTTTTTATTTTTTTTTTAAAGGATAGTAACCGAAATTATTCAAATTACCGTTAACCCCTTCAGCTAAGCTAAATTGCTTGTGTTAGGAGTGGGTTCCCGTAGGTATTGTAATGGCCAGGATTCGAACCTGGGACCTCTAGATCGTAAGGCCGACTCCTTAACCACTGAGCTACCGACGCCAATTTACCCAGACGAAGTTACCCAATAACATTACATTCTAAACCGGAATTAAAGTTCAGTCATTTAGTACTAATTTTAATAAATAAATGGCGTCAAAGCAAAGAACTTTATTGTTGATTATGGTGTCTGATGGCTCCTTGGATAGAAGTGCAGTCTGCTGAAATTTAATTTATAAGTTAAGATTTTATGGACTTCCTCTTATTTAATTAACCATGTTTGTTAGAGAGATTTGATCCTTATGATTGACACTATCGATTGATGCTATAAAAATACAGGATGTTATTTTTTCGGATTTTAGTCGGTTCGATTACCGGGCGAGGCAAGCTAATTTTCAAAAATCTAAGAATGCAGTTCTGTTTCTTTTTAAAAATAAAGGAATGTTTCCTTTGGGTGAAATTCGCTATCTCCAGTATTTAAAGTACTTTCCCTCCAGGTAAGGTTAAAATCTTCCACCCTGTATAGATAGATTCCGTGTCTATAACAATAGATGTTATCTGGTTGTAAAAAAGGAAACCAATACAAAATAATTTCTGATGACCGTTTATTTGCCCAGAAAATGATTAATACATACAGAAATGGAATAAAGTACTACACATGCACTGTTCGATTGATCCTGGTGTTGTATGAAGCAAAACTACATGTATTGAGTACCTACCGTACACGCGTCAAGACTGAATTGCGACTATTTTTACACTGAATAAGCAGTCATCTTTGACAACATTCCAAGAAACACTACCTACCTCCAATGACTTGTACAATCATTCTATTTATACTACTAGGTTGGCTGGTACCGGAGAAAGTCAAAACGGACCGTCTATCACGTGCTTTTCAGTAGCTATCATACCGAGGGTATTACAAAAAGGTGAGCTATACGTATACAAATAGGCTTCTAAATTCATTACACAGTCTTTGGGTGCTTGCATAGAGAAACAGGTTACCGGTACGGGTGGGCCGGTACGGGCTATCCATGTTGCCATCATGGTAAATTCATCATTTGTCAAAAAAAAGTTGCAAAGTATTCGCGCCCACATGTCATATGTTTTTCAACACATAGGCGCGAAACGTTGCGAATTTTTTTAACAATGAGGTATAGAACGTAAAAAACGAATTAGTGTTGCTATGGAAACTTGTCTGTGCAGGTAGCCGGTACCTGTAACCTGTTTATCTATGTGAGCACCGTTTGCTACCTCCCTCCAATGGCACCCCTGGAACGGTAATACAATCTTTGCTCTAAACAGCTTGTCTATTGTCACTACAGGCCCTCGATTCTGCTAAAGCAAAACTACTGTCGTGCCAGTCACTACATAAAATAACATTAAATTTAAGACCTTATTGCTAATAGACTAAAGTCCAAAATTAAATGAATAGAGTTCCATTTCTCTTCTTCATTCACTCTACAAATAGCCATTTGATTTTAGACTTTAGAGGCATTAGATTTAAGTTTAAAATTAAATGGAATATGTTTGCGGTGTTCGTGGCACGACAGTGGTTTGACTTTAGCAGAATCGAGGCCCTCTCCAATCTCAATCTCCTCGGTAGTGGTCGCCTGTCTAGTATTATACATAGAAGTAATGAGCAGTTTTCCAGTAGGTATAATAATCAGTTGGTTTTTAAGTCATCAGGAGATGGCGCTAGCATAGCTTTTGGTAATTTTAATGTACTCTGTGGTTTGTTTGTGGTATTTTTTCATGAATTTGCGATGTTGCCAAAGTTTAATTTCATTTACCCATATTATAATAGATAAAATATAATAAAACGCTTAATTCTTTTCGCGTCACTGTCTGTAATTTAAAATAATAATATTATTATATTTAAAATAATTGTATCAGAAAAAATGACAGAATATTTAAGTAAAGTAAATCATTACAAAACCGAAGAACATTTTTTCCATAAATTAGGGAACACTAGGTGTGACACCACACTCTTCTTACCAAAAGTGCCGGCTGCGCCATCTAGAGCGTCTTTAGGAACCCTATAAATACCTACTGGAAAACTGCTCATTGTCTACATCTCTATTAAATGTCGGTTGTGCGAGTATACCGTAGCTACATACGTATAACATGAAAACACGCACTACCTTATTATAGCTTGCTTTACGCATAGGTAATGGAAAATTAACCTATGGGGTATAATGGAAGATTTCTCGTGTGGAAGATTTTTGACGTAGACGTATAGCCCCCTAGACAAGTGGCAGTTTGTTGCTGGCGCGGTCGCAGCTTGAAGTTTTGGGGGGGGGGGGGTCACTTCGGAAATTCCTTAAGAAATTTAACCCCCCCTCCCCTCGTACTGGGACTATTCAATATGACGTGCATGGTTTTGGGGGGGGGGGGGGGGGGGTTATGTCCCCTGTGACCTCCCCCCCTTTGTTTTCCGGCGTATTGTACAATAGAATGATGAATGTATGGGGAGGAATATATAAATATATAATTGCCACTTGTCTAGGGGGCAGATTAGACCCCTTGAAACGTTGTCAAAACGGGTCTCTTCACAGTATATGCGTACTCCATCCTAATGTGACCTTATCTTCTGATACTTACTTATTAAGCAGCACCTAAACTACACTGTTCCCGAAACTGCGCAACACTACTGTGAAAAGTAATCCTACGATGAAATGTACATCCGAAGTTACGTACCGAAATTTCGAAAGATTAGTACCATGAGACATTTTAAAAATTATGATTCATTATGCATATAGCTAATCCTCCGTTCACATGGAGACATGTCGGATATATTATTATAATTTTGGTAGGATACGGTTTAGTCGTACTATATTGCTTTGAAAACCGAATACACGTGCAAACTTATACATAAATAAAATCGGCCAAGTGCGAGTCAGACTCGCCCATGAAGGGTTCCGTAGCAGCAAAGGCGAAAATTGCGGTTTATGACGTATTAAAAAAAACTACTGACTGGATCTCGTTTGAACCAATTTTTAGTGGTAGTTTTCATGGCAATTTACATCATATTTTTTTTTATAATTATCATTCTCTTAGTTTAGAAGTTAGAGGGGGAGGGAGGGCACACATTTTTCACTTTGGAAGTCTCTCGCGCAAACTATTCAGTTTAGAAAAAAAATATTTTAGAAATAGTCCAGTCATTTGGGCGAAAACCTAGAACATTACCTGGAAAGTTTTCCGGGAGTTTTGAAAATTGGCAATTTTATAGATTTTGATATGCTCTTTCCAAATTTGAACTTTGCCACCTCGTATGTTTGCCGCTCGCACCGCCATTTTGAAAAAATGGCGCCCAAAAGCAGTTTTTGGATAATAACTCCTTTCCGGCGCATTTTACAGGAAAAACATATTCGACAAAATAAAAGTAGAGAAAATTTCCTACAATTTATGTAAAACCTTTTCTTTCCTAAAATCAATAGTTTCGGCATACGAGGGCCGTAAACCATTATACATCCACACCAATGTGTAATATTTACTTTAAACTGCTCATACTGTGATTTGTAAATTATAAAAATTATACAAAGGTTATCTATAGTAATTATAGGTAACTATAGTCTGTCATGTCTCCGCAGGTATAAAGAAATGCGCCCCTTCTGTGTCAGGCCCCTTCTTTCCCTTCTAAGAAACATCTAGCCCCGGCTGAGCTCAACAGAAATATTTAGTCTGAGTCATCAGTATACGTTTATCATTTCACAGTGTCGTTTGCATTTACAGAGCCATGGCTTCTAATAAAGTAGATA
Organism: Eilema depressum; assembly: GCA_914767945.1. Lineage (NCBI taxonomy): Eukaryota > Metazoa > Arthropoda > Insecta > Lepidoptera > Erebidae > Eilema > Eilema depressum. Next base: position 42,593,349 of record OU612012.1, on the reverse strand, counting down.
GAAGGGATACCACGATAAAAAAACGCGCCGATTTCTCTACCTCATGGTGGTGTGGAAATGAGTATTTCTGCCGAAACGTGTATTGAATTACACTTTACGGCGCTCCTACACCGAAACTATTAATTTTAGGGAAAAAATAATTATCACAAATTGTAGGAAATTGCCTCTACTTTTATTTTGTTAAACATGTTTTTCCTGTAAAATGCGTCGGAAAGGAGTAATTATCAAAAAACTGCTTTTGGGCGCCATTTTTTCAAAATGGCGGCGCGAGCGGCAAACATACGAGGTGGCAAAGTTCAAATTTGGAAAGAGCATATCAAAATCTATAAAATTGCCAATTTTCAAAACTCCCGGAAAACTTTCCAGGTAAAAATACCAAATGACTGGACTAAAACCTCAATAACATTTTTAAAGACCTATCTATAGATCCACACGTATGGGTTTGATGAAAAAAACAAATTTTGAGTTTCAGTTCTAAGTATGGGGACCCCCCAAAATTTAATGCTTTTTTTTTATTTTTGTGTGAAATTCTTAATGCGGTTCACAGAATACATCTTATTACCAAGTTTCAACAGCATAGGCCTTATAGTTTCGGAGAAAAGTGGCTGTGACATACGGACGGACAGACAGACAGACAGACAGACAGACAGACAGACAGACAGACGGACGGACGGACAGACATGCCGAATCTATAAGGGTTCCGTTTTTTGCCATTTGGCAACGGAACCCTAAAAATTAGTGACTAAATCATATTCTGCGACAATCAGTTTCATAAACAAGTGGTAATACGTAGGCCGCGTAGAAAGATGAATGTATGGGATTTGACGTATATGACAGTCGTTAAATATTAAATAAATAAATAAAATTCATTTAATTCAGGTCACAAAACCCGTTAACATCATCACTACATATTATAAAACAAAGTCGCTGTCTCTGTCTGTCCGTCCCTATGTATGCTTAAATCTTCAAAACTACGCAACGGATTTTGAAGCGGTTTTTTTTAATAGATAGAGTGATTCAAGAGGAAGTTTTATATGTAGAATACATGCATAATATTGTAGAGAAACACTGATAAATTTAGAGATATGCAGCGGGAACGAGATCAGAAAATATGGCGGTACGAAGTTCGCCGGGTCAGCTAGTATATCATAAACGTCAAAATACGTGCCATATTCGTTAAATCCCATAGGTACATTCATCATTATATTATCTATATCTATATATACTTATATACTTACTAATAATAAAGCTAAAGAGTTTGTTTGTTTATTTGTTTGTTTGTTTGAACGCGCTAATCTCAGGAATTCCCGATTGGAATTGAAAAATTCTTTTTCTGGCGAATAGTCCATTTATTGACGAAGGTTATAGGCTATATGACATCACGCTACCACAAAAGGGAGCGGAGCAGTGATCATAGATGTCAACAAATCCGGCAGATTTTCATACATCTAATCTATACTAACATATTGAAGAGGAAATACTTGTATTTTTGTATTCGACTACACGCAAAAACTACTGGACCGATTTCAAAAATTCTTTTACCATTAGTAAGCTGCATTATCACTAACTAACATAGGCTATATTATATTTTCAAAAAAATTAGAGATCCTTATCAAAACTTCAATAATGTAATCCAAGGAGTAAAAAAATTACCTAAAACATTTCTGGCATCGCGTGCGCTGCGAAAACTATTGATGATAGTACAAAATAATGTACTGCGGAAATATATAACTTAAAAGCGACAGCATATTATTATGTCTATCTCCTAAGGAAAACCCCCACCCATTTTTATCTTTTACAAATTACAAAAAAAATAATGTGTCATTTTCAAAGCAATTTTTAACAATACACTATTAATCCTTATCAAATTAAATACGTTTGAAATGTTGCGCATTTAATGTAGATTAACATTGCCATTCAAACTATATATGATTACAATGAAGAACTTCAGAGTTCTCGAAATTTGAAAAAAAAATTACGACAAAATAAATTCATGCAGAAATGCCGATCAACGTCAGACCACGGAATCTACAACTTTGTATTAATTCTTATCTAAATAAATTATTCCGTATTCGAGATTGTTTCAATACCTGTTGATTACTTTTGAATTATTGAAATCGGACTTTCTATTCAACAGATATTACGAAATTTTTAATGTTAATAAATCCAGTAGATTCCTGTACATTATTTGAGAACTATTTATACGGTTATAGGTTAAAGAGGTGCAACGGGGGTTCTAAGTATGTCATGAGCGAAGACGAGGGTGGTCAGAATCTTCTAGATGCAACGGGAGCGGCCCTGTAGAGGGATGCTTAAAGGCTTCCCACATGTCCCTCTGACTACCAGAGGGCACTGTGGAGACCAGGCCTAGGGCGGGCTGGTCACAGAGCGCAGGCGTGGGGAGTCGAGGAGCGTGTAACTACAAGTAGTGCCATTGGATAGAGCCACGGGGAAGTCACGGGAATATGCCCAAGGCAATCTTACACCCCCGGCATCTGAAGACCCGAGACGGCATATAGTTTTAGTCGGTTCGAGTTCGACATAACCACTCCTGATGACTGAAGTTACATCGGATACCACCCCCGTCGGGTGGTATCCGATGGAACTTCAGTACGTAAGAGAAGTTGGAACGGAATCCGAATTCCACGCGGGCGGAGCCGCGGGCAACAGCTAGTTCTCCAATAAAAACAACCAAATGGCTACTTGTCTAGAGGGGCAGATCCGGTATGTCTCTGTGTGAACGTCGCAAGGAATAGAATGCGTTGCCTGAGACTATTTCCGAAAAGCTATAACCCGGAAGTCATCAAGTCTAGAGGGAACAGGTTGCTTAACTATCGACCACATCATCACTTACCAACAGGTGAGATAGAAGTCAAACGCGGCCTATTATTGTTAATAATATAAGAAAGATCAATGTTCCCGCAATAGGGCCCAACGTGACAATCCGACAAACTAAGGGCTACCGAAACATATCCGAATCATGGTACCAAAATACTAAATCTTTCGTTCGTATTATGTGAGGGCGTAAATTTTCGGATGTACATTTTCATAGTAGCTGCCCAGACCCTGGCGACGCAGATGATCTAACATTATAATAGAATATATATAAACAATAGTTTCACTACTAAAATTACAGCCAAATGGAAATAAATAAAGTAGGCGAGATCATAAAAGTAATGTGCTTAAGAATTCAATACCATATAGCCTGTGGAGGATAAGTTCCATGACACATTTTAAAGTTAGTTTCAAGTGACTAGTAGAATATTTTACAGTGTGTTTTGATCCTAAAGTGCTTTAACTTATCACGGCTTTGATCCGCACACCGAGGGCTCGATTTGGTTAAACCTAGAATCTAATATAGATTTAATATAATATACTCAAAGATACCACCACAACGCGGTATCTCTCTTATATTTAACAGACTTCGCTTACTTCGATAATATCAAGGAATTTATGAAGGATGATGTTTGGTTTTTTAACTTAGATAAGACATTGGTGTCCTGACCACAACCAACTTTACAAATTGATTTATTGTCACAACAGTAATACAGAGAACCTTGTTCTATGTACATTTATCAAGTATTTAAAAACATTTAAACTTTGTATTCTAAACTCCCAAGGACCTTAGTACTAAACGTTCAGCCCTCCTAGAAAAGTGGCAATTGTAGAACAGCCCCTCTAGACAAGTGGCAATTCGTTGCTCGGCGTATGATGGAATAGAATGCCAAATGTATGGGATTTGACGTATATGACAGGCGTCAACGAATGTCAAAAACGTCAAATCCTATACATTTGTCATTCTATTCCATCATACGCCGAGCAACGAATTGCCACTTGTCTAGGGGGGGGGCAGAATGACGACTGCATGGGATTTGACGTTAATGACATACGTCGACGTCTGTCATAAACGTCAAATCCCATACATTCGTCATTTTATTGAATTGTCACTTGTTTAGGGGGCTGCACCGCAAGTTAAACTTCGTGATATAGACAGATTATTATATTACAGCGACGGCTTGCAAACACACCGCTTACAAGCACCAGAGGAAGTCTGCCCCTCAAGTCTGATTCCAATTCCTCTTTCAATCATACTACAATCAGTTATCAATATTCGATCAACGTATAAAAACCATACAAATAGGAAAATACTGAACTTTGAGATCAAAATACACTGCATCATGGACGCCATTTGACGGCTCATGACAAAAAATTATTGTTACATCACTATTCTAATAATTTAATACTATAAAAGACAACCAGTGTCGCTTATTCGATATATTATCGTACACATTTAGTAATACCGCGGGAACATACGTCTGTATGTCTGATAAAACTCGTTGATAAAGTTTATATAAAGATATAAGAAATCGTCGGAGTATAGGAACAGAATAACATAGGTATCTACAGTTTAAGGTAAAGGTAGAGACAGTCCCTTTGTCAAATCCTATTGTTATTTTACTACTATTAATTGCGTTACCATAGAGATTAATGACGTTTTTATCCTTTCTAATGTCAAAACTGGCAGTAGATAGGTTATTGGGGAACGGCCGTTAATGTTTTCAGGCAATATTGGTGAATGCAAGTGTTCCTATCTATTTCTTTAGCATCATTTTTATCCTTTCTAATGTCAAAACTGGCAGTACCTAGATAGGTTATTGGGAACGGCCGTTAATGTTTTCAGGCAATATTGGTGAATGCAAGTGTTCTTATCTATTTCCTTAGCATCATCTATTCTGAATTACTTCCTTACCCCGACGAAGTACTTTTGCGGTGATCTAAAGAATATACGACATTAGTTTTAGTATACAAAATATACGTAATAATTAATTTAGAATTCATAAGCGTAATAAATTGCAATAGGTTTCAACATATATATTAAATTGTCCCAAAAACATGATAACACTTGCTCAAGTTATTCATTGTTATAGATATGTAAAATCGTGTTATTGTGATGATATCTGCTACGAAAGCTGCCGCGAGCGGTGAGATTCATTGGTAGTGAGTTTTTATTATGCTTATTGACTTTTAGATCAAAATCTAATTGTTGTATTTCAACTTTATACTATAACTAATGTTGCATATAAATATATTCATAAAAATATTCTAAAATAGTCGTTACAAAGTGCATTAACGCACGGGAAGTTCATTCGTCCAGGCTCGGTGGGTGATCTTCGTCGGTGAACGTCAGGTGTGGCTTGAGATAAATCAGAAAAGCCAGCAGGCGATCGTGTTCGGGTTCGGAACCCCTAAAAAAAATATTACATTTTATGTCATTTTTTCCGTAAGACATAATTATAATTTAGTCATCTAATAATCATATAATTTTACTTACTCGACGTCAATTTCAATAGCTAGTACTGTATGATGCGGTTTTCCTTCTTCGTCCAACCATCTGAAAAATCGATTTACTTAATCGATTTACAAAGGAAACATTCCTTTATTTTTAAAAAGAAACAAAACAGCATTCATTGATTTTTGAAAATTCGCTTGCCACGCCCGGTAATCGAACCGACTAAAATCCAAAAAAATAACATCCTATAGTTTTATGGCATCAATCGACAGTGTAAATGTAGTTAAGGTTGCCTGTAAGAAATTGCCACAGAGCGATAAGGCCGCCATCTGTACTTACCACATAACTTAGATCTCTATGTTGTATTATTTCATATGGTGTACAATAAAGACGTTTTTTTTTTTACTTACTTACTAAATCACAACAATCAAATCTGTCTAACAAACATGGTTAATCAAAGGAAAGGAAATACCTGAAAACTACATTTTTAAATTCAATTTAACAAAATAAAGTACTTTAACTCAAGGACCCATCTTAACAATAAAATTCCATATTTAAATTACTTGTCGCTTTTTTTTTCATACGGATAACCCCACAGGCCAGCAGAGGTATTTCTGTCAGACTCATACCGACTAAAACCGTACGCCGTCTCAGGTTAAATCAAAAGTCTCAATTAGCGGGTTATAAGGCGAACCAATAAGGCTATTCTCTCGCCATCACCGTTGCCCAGGATGCGGTGCGGTGTACCACGCGGAGATTCCCGACCAAGTACCTACTCCAAATAACTTATACCTCATGCAGTTACCCAATAAAGTTACACTCTAAACCGGAAAATGACAAATGACGTCAAAGATAACTTCTTTATTGTTGATAAGGTACCTAATGACTCCTTGAGTAAAAGTGCTGTCTGTTGGAATTAAATTTATAAGTGAAGATTTTATGGACTTCCTTTTATTTAATTTACCATGTTTGTTAGAGAGATCTGATCCTTATTATTGACACTATCGATTGATGCTATAAAAATATAGGTTGTTATTTTTTCGGATTTTATTCGGTTCGATTACCGGGTGGTACAAGCGAATTTTCAAAAATCTTTGAATGCCGTTTTGTTTCTTTTTAAAAATAAAGGAATGTTTCCTTTGAATGAAAATCGCTATCTTCAGTATTTAAAGTACTTTCCCTCCAGGTAAGGTTAAAATCTTCCACCCTGTATATTATATTTTCTTAATACGGCCATTGATTAACGAATGAAATTTTGAAGCATTTATTATGCTAACAGAACTGTTCACATCGATTAAGAAAGAGAAAAGGACTCGAACCCGCGATCTTTCCCTTACAGGTCGGAGGATCGATTGATTAACGAGATGATGATGATAATAATGATAATGATAATTACGTGGTGATTGGTGTGTGATAATGATGATACGTACATATCAGCCAGTGTAGGCGAAGTGCACGGGGCCCCAGTGAGAGAGCGGGGCCTGCGGACGGCCCCGTGTTCGCCACCTTGGACCTGCGCCATGCCCAGCGTCGATCGCACCACGTGCCAGAAAGCTCGTTGGGCAGCTCCCACACCATCTATACGCTCGATGCGAACCCACCCTGAAGATTTCAAAAATACAAATCTATACTAAATACTTTTTTTTATCGTGCGAAAAATGCCCAAGGATATTACCCCCGCCGGAGCAGTAGGCACATGCTGTAAGAACATTTCGAACGATCGAACGAACTCGAAAGCTGAATCTGCAGTGATATTTCAATATCGCATGCTGTTTTGGTGATGTCACGTTGTCGAACACGTAAACATACATCACCCTCATGCTCAAGAACGTGACGACACCAAAATTTACAGCAAGCAGAATGGAAATATCGCCGCATATTGAGCTGTCGAGTTGGTTCGAACGTTCGAAATGTTCTTACAGCATGTGCCTACAAGTGGAGGAGGTTATGTCGGACTCGAGCAGACTAAAATGCACGTCGTCTGTGGGCCATCGGTTGCCGGAGGTGAGACTATCGTAGATATATTCCTAGCACCCCGGCCGTCTATAATAATTACTAACCGCGGTACGTACGGTATACTGAACTTACAGGAGGTAAGACATGACGGAATTTCCGTACCAGTCGAGCAGTCCGACTAGGGAAGTGCGTTTGCCCCACAGAATACCGCGGCTTTAATAACCTCGTATTGTATTTCCGGCGGTGAGTAATACTGCGTTCACTGGAGAGGTCTGGCTACCCGTGGAAAGACCAAAGGCTTGTCTTGCTGGTCTTCTGCGCTGACGGTACAGAATATCTATTCTTACAGGATCGGCAGCATGAGTGTGACTCCCCTGGTGTTGCGCTCGTTCATAGGCCACGGTAATCACTTTCCATCAAGTAGGCCGTGTATTTGTTTGCGACCTAAGTGGTATAAAAAAACCCGTGATGTATCTTTGGTGCTCAAACTATCTGAGAGGTGAGACTGAAGCCGCTCAAAGGACAATAAATAACTATCAAATTGGTATTTTTTGTGTCACCCTACTTCTTAAATAATTCGTTAGTCTTAAGGCGTATAATAGAAATCATATGAAAATCCCTTGAAATCACTAATTGCAGTACTATTTTAGTCACAGTCCAGTAGCCTATCATACTGCTATTATGGTACAAGCGTGTAAAGTTGGATCACCATACACGCGAGTGGCATACGATTATTTTCAACACACTTGCGAATAAAATAATACTAAAAATACTACATAACACAATCAAAACACAATAGTAAAAATCTATTTGTTGTCATACTTGTCTTGTCATAAATATGCGCGCGCATCTAACATTTTTTTTTTGATCCTTTCGGAACAGGCTAAGGTGCTATCACCATGCTGCCTTGTCATCTACTTACTTATTTGAATTATGATTTTTTTTTCTCTGTAAATACTCACAGAGAAAAAAAATACATTTTAGTGAAAGTTTTGTTTATTAAACACGTACTACAAGTTGAAATTATCTTTTAAAATACGAAGTTGCATGAAATGAGCAAGCAATAGGTATATTAATTCGTTCGTAATATTGGACACGATCTTTTATGTATCAAAACCTTTTTAAGAACAAAGCAACTTAATCAATGAAATTAAAAAAAAGAAGTCTATAACTCACTTTTGTGAATAATAGCAATGAAAAAGTCACAGTTTTATAATAGGTGTCATTCCGTGCTTAATTGCGGTGAAATAAAAGTCTGTTTATAAGCAAGTGTGTTGAAAAAGCCTATTTACTTACCAGCAAGAGGCGGCACCGCGTCAGGCTGACATCTGGAGCAGTAACATCGTACTTGTCCCCACGACACTGCCTGCCTCAACTCCGGGTACGGCAGAACTAAATAGTTCCAGTATTTTAACACCAGATGCAAATGTTCACACCCTTCTCCTGAAGCTTCCCACTCAGATTCAAGACTCTGTCCTTCAATGCCTTCCTGATCCAAACACAACACACGATTCAAATAGTTCAAATTCTCAACAGATAGAGTATCAGACCAGAAATCATCTCGTCGTGTTGATTCATCAATTGACGACGACTGTTCCTCAGACAGGTCTGGTAAGTTGCCTGGCTCCATTGTCAACCCATCCATGAGTTCACTATCGAGATTGTCTACATCATTAGCCTCTGGATAACGATCGTTGTGACGGATGTTAGTGTCACAGAACTGCTCGTGAATAGCTCTGTCTGAATCGTCTCCAACATGTGAACCAGCACTAAAGGTATGCCGCAGCCCTTTGCCATCACTCGCATCAGATACTTGACAGAAACTGTGAGTCGAATGGCTCTTTTGAATGGAATTGTTAACCATTTCGTTATTATTAGCCGGGAGAGAGTTATCTGACGAAATAAGACTGTGATGTAATGAGGTGCGGTTTGGTTGTACTTTTCGACATATTAGATCTTTACTCTGACTGTCACCTGCAGCGTTCCCACTGGTTTCTGGTAATGGATCTGGTAGTGTACTCGGACCAGCCTCTACGACTATTGGGAGTAAGTTTTCTTCAACTAGATTGTCTTGACTGTACGCCTTGGGCTTTTTCTTTGGACGGGACAATTCTAATGGCGGTGCAGTATGCTCGTGGCTCGGTTCCGGATCCTTATTAGCTTCTGAGTTCTCTTGTTCAGCAAACTCGTCTTCGCTAACGTTTTCAGTAATTATTGGAAGATCAAGTGATGCACCGCTAGTGACAACGTATGGATGGAGAAGCACCGATACCTGAAAGTAAACGTTATGAAGTTAACCCATATCATCCTAGTGTTCCATTTTTGGATCGGTTTAATTTTTAATTTTTATTTTTTATGTCTGAGCAAATTCGATTTATTTTTCTGTGTTGTAGCAGAACTGAAATAATGAGCAATAAGATTATGTTGACATTAATTCATTTTCGTGGGAATTACGTACTAAAATTCTTGGATTATTTTAGAGATATTTGAAAAAAAAAATATCTCACCGATAAATGTAAGTATTATTAATATTTTTGATTGTAGTTAGTAATGATTATACTTTATTTGTTTCATAATATTACATTTTACCTATTTATTACAATGCTTTATCCAAAAAATCATTATTGCTAGAAATATTGTGTACTTTTTTTAACTGTTCCATTATTCTAACAGTAGGAACGTATACTACTGTAGTTATATAGAACAATTTTTTTTTTATTTTCCATTTGTTACTTATTATATCCAAATATACAGTCAGTTGGTACTACATGTACAAACTAACTGTATATTTGCCAACATCATATGCATATTTACATACATACTACATACATATCCAAAACATACTCCGGGTTCGATACCCGGACGGAACATGTTAAAATTATTTATTTTGCTAATGGTTTTGTTTTAGGTTGACTGTGAATGATATTCTATCATATTTGGAAGAGGATGATAGGTAATATTTTGTCGGCAAATGTGTACATAACACCTCCGGATAACTATAATAGTGACGAAGGCAGTGGCGATGAAGAATCAAACTTTGGGCGTGGGAGTATCTGTAGTACTGGATCTAATATCCAAACTTCCATCTAGTACCTAGGTACAGCTTGTATATGAACAAATTTTTTTCGTCTTTACCTCTTCTGGACGAAATAAAAAAGTTAGGTCATGATGCTACTTTTACCATACGGGCAAATAGAGTAGGGAACGCCCCTTTGAAGGACCAAAAGGAGATGAAAAAAAAACGAAAAGAGGCTGATACAATCAGTGCCCCGACACTTCCTCTGGCATTACATTGCACATTGGTTAGATACAATGATAAATAGTATTGTCACAGTTGCATCAACTCAATGTGGTTCGGCTCATGTCTGAAAAGTGAAACGCTACTGTGATAAGCAAAAGAAGGATGTAGATCAACCCCGGTTCATCGTCAATTATAACCGATTCATGGTTGGCGTGGATCGCTTGGATCAAAATGTGGGTTGTTATCGCTAATCGATCCGCTTGAAGAGATGGTATTGGAGGCTACTCATGTTGCCCATCAATGCTTGTCTAGCTTTTGCCATAAAACATAACCATGATCTGCGATACCTACTTGTAGAGTAACGGTAACAGTTCATAATAAATGTTCCATAAGTTTTCACAGCATATAATTTCTTTTTTATTCTAAAATATTAATTAGTAAACTTTTATAGTCTTATTATAACAGTCTAATAAAGAAATAAACTATAAATTCTTTATATTTATCATTTTATTTACAATCCTTATAGTAGTGCATTCAAGAAATCTACATAGGCCTATCGTCCTACTGTTCCATTTTTGAAACGGTTCGGTAAAAAAAAAAGTAAAGTAGCTAATTTTTTTTTTTCAATGGCAATTAGTTCTTAGTGCTATTTCTATACCCTATTGTAAATTTCACGCACTAGGAATGAAATTACGTATGCTTGGGATGATATGGGTTAATCACTTGAGTTGCAAATGCACGATTACAGTCACAAAAGGAGTCCGCTTACTCTTTTGAGTTTTTTTTAGCGACTGCCGCTGACTTCCCAATAGGGATGATGACAAGTTCGTCAGCCAACACTGCTTAATATCTTAGTTTTTATTGCAAATATGCAGTGCAAAATAAAATATTGCCAACGAAAATGGAACTATGACTTTTTATTATTTTAGTTCTCAAAGTAGGTCAAAATATAAACAATCAAATTGAGTCCAAAATAACTTTTAGATTTTTTTATTATGTCAAATGACTTTTTTTTATCATTATAAACTACTCGTATATACGCGTAAACGCAACGCACATCGAGATAAATGCGCTTTTATTTTTGCACTACATAACAAAAGCGTGACGTCACGCCTTTGTACCGACCAACCGACAAAGACGATACACTCTGAAAGAGAAGTAAAGTAAAATGACTGAATACGTACCTGAGCAATTCTGCCGTAGAGATCTATGGTGGGGAATATGAGGCTGTATCGGCGCGGCACCGTGGCAATAGCACCAATGATCTTGCCATCGATCTCCACCACCAGCTCGCTGTTGAAGCGGAAGTGGAGCGTCAGCACCGACTGCTCAACCAGGTTGTCAAGCGCCATGCCCATCAAAGAAATAGTCTGTAAACAATAAAAAGATTGTTTATACTGGAGATTGATGGCACTTGGTGGAACTTGCTACACATATTGAATAAATCACTTGTACTTTTTTGGAGATCTATAGGGGAGGCCTATGTCCAGCAGTGGACTTCCTATGGCTGAAATGACGATGATGATGATGATGATGACTTTTCCACAATTATTTATTTATTTGAACCTTACCGGTTTCACCTTACGGCATTATTAAAGGTTTACAATGGTTTAAACTAAAAATCTACAATATTTTATGTGTGGGTACTTTTAAAAAAGAGTATACCAGCTTCAACTTTTTTTCCCAAAATTTGGGGGAAAATTTAAATTTTCATAAACGTAATTATGTTTTGTAAAATAATTTATACATTATAAAATTAATTGTATTACAGTGAAATGTCAAATATAAAATGTCAAGGAATTATAATTAAATTAAATTAAAGTAATTGTCAAATTAATGATGTCAAATGGATTACATACTTAGATTACAATATATAAAAATGTATAAAAAAAGATATATTTAAGTATTTCTTTGTAAATTACAGTTATATTAATGAGTTTTTTTTTTGTAGTGTGAATTAAACTGTAGTCAACCAATCTCGGCGTATTGTAGAATAGATTAATGTACATATGGGACCGACACCTATTTTGACGTTAATTACAGTCGGGTCATTAGACTTAAAATATGTGTCGATCCCGTTCGAGCCGATCATCATTCTATTCTGGAATACGCAGGTCATCGAAATACCGAGGGCAGCATTTTCTTAGCGTTGCTTTCAGTTGCATTCGAGACTTTCACCTTGGCGCCAGGCCCCACTTACTGCTCCTCTTATTAGTTTGATTTGTACAACTTTTATTAGAGAGACTGTTCTGTCTGTCTGACCTCCCAACTTCGAGAGGAAGCCGCAAAAAAGAATCCGCTCCGTCAATCTGTAAAAGTTGTGGAGAGTCGCTACACACGTCAGATGTGCTCAACACGCAGTGAACGAAATATTGAAATTGACTAAGTAACTTTATAAGAAGAATAGCCTATAGAAGAATATCCACCCAGCTTCGCCCATAGCATATATTATGTTGAAACCTCGTATCACCCCTTTGAACTGGTATTAGTTTAGTGTTCAAATAATGTATGGAAATCTGCCGGATTTGTTAACATTTATGATCACTGCTCCGCTCTCTTGAGTAATAGCGTGACGATATATAGCCTAAAACCTTCATCGATAAACGGTCTATTTAACACCAAAATATTTTTCAAATACGAACTACAAGTAGTTCCTGAAATTAGCGTATTCAACCAAACAAACAAAAAAGACTCTTCAGCTTTATAACATTTGTGTAGATACTAACAAAGGCACCATTATCGTTGAGCAGATCGCTGGTGAGTACCCAGCAGGGCGGGTCCAGGTGTATACCACTCATTGGCAGCTCGGTGGGCAAAACTCCTACGGCACCGATCGACGCCGTGCCGCACCAATCGTAGTCTAGCTTATCCACACGAAACTGTAACAAGGAAACATTAACTATATATAAAATTCTCGTGTCACAGTTTTCGTTGCCATACTCCTCCGAAACGGCTTGACCGATTTTGATGAAATTTTTTGTGCTTATCCGGTATCTATGAGAATCGACCAACATCTATTTTTCATACCCCTAAGTGATAAGGGTGCAGCGGGAACGGGATTTGAATACCACGCGGGCCGAAAATATGGCGCTACGAAGTTCGCCGGGGCAGCTAGTTAACTATAAATATGACTTTCAGTGTGTTATTTTGTAAGGCATTATACCTATAGTCCATTTAAACAATATTGAGGTGTTTTTACTGTTTTTTTTTATACACTCGGAATTTTTTTTTAAATACTAAAAACCGAAATCGCCCCAGTTTATTTGTTTAATGTGTTATTTTTATTACAAGAGTCGCTACAAGATTGTTTACCTTTAGATAAGTATCTAATCAATGGCATGCAATGCAACAGACTTGGGTATGAGGACTTCATTTTTTCTTATTGGTATTAGAGTACAATATTGACATCAACACAAATTTTGACTTTTTTTATGAGTAAATATAGATATAGAGTGTTGCAGCACTCGTCCTTCACCTTAGTTCATGTAATTATGAAAATGAATGCTGCTTGTAGTGTTGAGAAGATATATTGCTCACAAGGGAGCTATCATTGCCCAGAGAGAGAGAGAATATTGGTCAATACAACAAAAAAATCAGGTTAATTTAAAAAATACAGAGCTAGAAATTATAATCACGTAATATTTACGTGGAATTATATTTTTTTTTATAAAAATTACAATACGCTTTAAAAAACCGTTATTCTGAGTAGTCTATATTTAAGTATTTGCAATTGGAAAGGTAATCGCAGCATTGACAATCAAATAGCACGCTCGGCAGCAACAGTTATAGGCAGATGGATATCTCGTAACACAAAAAGTTGGGTCGCACATTGAGTCGCAAAAGCAAACACAGCAATAAAAGTTTCCTGCGCAATTTTAAGTCGTGTAAAGGTCCAACCCCACCAAACGGACGGCATCGGCCCGGATTTTACAATCTTTAAACAAAATAAATCTTATATCACAGCATTTAAAGTTTATATTATCAAGTCGTGCCAGCTTGACGTGCGTCATGCCGCCGCACGTCGCTGTCAAGCTGTTGTGCGTTGTAAAATCCGGGCCGATGCCGTCCGTTTGGTGGGGTTGAACCTTAAGGCAACCGGCACCTACCCTGAAATTGTGTCCTCGTCGTATGGGGTGACTAACTACTGCTAAGCCCTCTTTATAACCCTTGTAGCGTACAGCCACAGTATCTGAAACAGGACAAGTCATCAACATTTTACTTTCCATGTCAAAATTATTATGTTTATTGATGACTACAAAAAATATTCTAAGCATAGCTACCACCCGCATTGTAAAGCTATAACGCAGAGCATTGCAAATTTCTAGAATATAAAGGATATATGAGATCCTAGTATCCTCTTCAGACTTTAAATTATTTCTACGCCAATATTTAAAAATCGGTTCAGAAGTAATATAGACATAAGAAGACAGACAGACCAACAGAATTACTTTTGCATTTGAAATATTAGTTTTAGAACGTTGCTTTTAGTTTATTTTGTTATTATTTTAATGTTTTACTAGTAAGTATTCTGTGCTTAAACAATTAAAATATTACTAGAGATTTTCGTATCCATATCACAAATACATACATAGAAGGTATATAAAAGGTGCGCCAGCAAACAAGCAGCATAGCTCGCTCAGCATGTCGGTGTTTTACACATCAAATATAAATTACATCAAAACATTTATACACTTATACAGGGTGGAAGATTTTAACCTTCCCTGGAGGGAAAGTTCTTTAAATACTGGAGATAGCGAATTTCACTCAAAGGAAACATTCCTTTATTTTTTTAAAGACATAAAACTGCATTCATAGATTTTTTAAAATTCGTTTGCCACATCCGGTAATCGAACCAACTAAAATCCGAAAAAATAACATTCTGTATTTTTATGACATCAATCAATAGTGTAAATCATAAGGATGAAATCTGGCTAACAAACATGGTTAATTAAATGACAGGAAATCCCTGAAAATTAAATTTTAAAATTCGATTTAACAAAATATGTAAAGAACTTAACATAAGGATCCATCAGATAATGATCATTATTAACAATAAAATTCCATATTTAAATTACTTGTCCCTGTTTTTCATAGGGATACCCCAACTGGCCAGCAGGGGTATTTATGTCGGACTCGAACCGACTAAAACCGCACCGCCGTCTCAGCCACCTACCGACCTAATTCAAAAGTCTCAATTAACGTATAATAAAAGGCGAACTAATAAGGAAATTCTATCGCCATCTCGCTCAGATTCCCAAGCCCAACCAAGTAGCTATACCTCGAGACACGTATCTTGGACCTAAATCTGGAGACCTGAGTGACTCATGCAGTTACCCAATAAAGGTATGATTCCGAAGCCGACCGGATACGACAACTGCCGAGGCATGCAGCACATACATCGTAGCCATTACTTGTTAAACTCCGTTATGGGTAAAGAGGACCATTGAGAAGCCGCAATGAATTATGCGTATCTGCTGCGTGCGTCTGCAGTTGTCGTATGCGGTCGGCTACTCAGAATCATACCTTAATTTAACATTTTAAATCGGAATTATAGTTCAGTCATGTAGTACTCATTTTGCGTCCGGTCCATAAGAGCTTAATCCCAAAATAGATAAATGGCGTCAAAGATAACTTTATTGTTGAGAAGGTATGTGATGTCCATGAGGAAGGAATTTATAATTTAAGATTTTATGGACTTCCTTTCATTTAATTTACCATATTAGTTAGAGAGATTTGATCCTCATGACTGAGATTATCAATTGATGCTATAAAAGTACAGGATGTTATTTTTTCGGATTTTAGTCTGTTCGATTACCAGGCATGGCAGCGAATTTCCAAAAATCTATGAATGCAGTTTTGTTTCTTTTCAAAAAAAAAGGAATGTTTCCTTTGAGGGAAATTAGCTATCTCCAGTATTTAAAGTACTTTCCCTTCAGGTAAGGTTAAAATTTTCCACCCTGTATATTAAAATCCCTTCATTACCATAACTACTTCTCTGCTACTCAAAGGTTTGCTGGGAGAGAACTCATATTGAGTTAAGCTCGCATTTTGTACATATTTCTTGTAATTTTCTTTTTGTACGATCTCTGAACTATATGTGTGCAATAAAGAATTAAGAATTAAAAGCAAAAAAGCAATTATAAAGAGGGGAAATTCAACTTCAATGTGCTAACATATGAAAAGTTTGTTCTTGAATCATCATGGCTGACCGGTGAAGAAACCAAAATATGATGACGCTTTATATCTAGGAATAGACACGTAAGGGTAGCGTTCTTATAGTATACATTATTATATAGAGCGCGACTTACTATATAACCGAGAATCATGGCTCAACCTCAATAGTAGCAAAACAATACCCGTCAAAGTGACTTATCAAATAATATTTAATTCTATAATTTAAATCAGTGATTCATATTACATCGTATACTTTGTAGTATTCATTGTTTTCGTAATACATAAAATGCTACAATTATTTTGTATCTTGGTTTTTATTTTATCCATACATAGCTAATCGAACAAAAAAAATCATAATATTATACTTAATTCATAAGTCTAGCTATTAAGTTTCGGTAATGCATAAAATGTCACTATAGGTGCGCTTATACCAATCGCTGCACATCTGCCTCGGTACTGTTCATACCCGTGCCTACGCTCGGCACAACGCACCTAAGTGGTACGCGCGCTCTATAAATTTGCGTTTGTATACAATTAAAAAACTAAACAAAGTACTTACCGGAGCTACATAGACGTATATTGTCGCCGTGAATATAGTAGAACGTATAAGGCAGATCGTGTCGACGACGGCGTATATCAGACGAGGACTCAGCGCCCTCGGGGTTCGGCTTCAGTGACACAATGGATGTAACGCCAGGAATATCGCCCTCCCTGGGTACCTGGGTGGGTATCCTAATAGGCTCCATGTCGTCGTCGAGAGGTTCCGTACTGGGCGGCGAGGCTGGAGGAGCACTGGGTAGGGCCTCACTGTTCGCAGTGGGTATCGGACTGGCTACGGGGCTGGGCGAGCGGCTGCGTACCACACTAGGTTCTGTTGGTGGTTCCGCGCTAGGAGCCGCACTCTGTCCCTCAATCGCCTCAACGCTAGACCTCCCACTGGGCTCCGCCGTAGGCTCTGCAACCAGTCCATCAATGCTACCATCAGTAGACTCCCCACTTACCAGGCACAAGTTCGTTAAGTTAGCTGCAATCAATCCGTCAATATTTTCTGTATAAACGTTATTTGTTTGACCCGTGTTTGGTTTTGGATATCCAGTGCCATTCACTGCAAATTGTTACAAAACAAGGCTACATTTTACAAATATATTAAATAATATCGTTAAATTGATTCATAAATAATTTATTATAATAGTTATCTGAAAAGGGTTTCTTAGGCCCGTATTCCAGAACAATACTCTGTCTTAAATCTCGATTTTATTGATAGATTAATCAATGGCAAGCTGTGGTTAGTTCTAGTTATAAATCGAGATTCAGAACTGCGTATATTTCTGGAATACGGGTTTTAAAATAGACAAAAGGACCTCCTCGTGGGATAAAACTAAAAGCCTATAAGGGGTAGTAACGAGCTGAAAAAAAAGGGCTACTGCAGTAAAATCGACCATCTCCTGTCTAAATAATGTCTCTCAGCAAATATTTATACTTACTTGTGAGAAGCATACCAGCCGTAATAACAGCATGTCCTTGATTCATAGCATGTATTTTAGTAACATGACCATACATTTCCATGACAACATACACTTTCTGTAACACAAATATTTCATTAATAAATTAAAGATATAAGCAATAAAACAAACTATTTCTAACACATCATCATCATACTTCCTTCTCGCAACTTAACGTATCATAACCTCACCTCATTCATCTTGACTCAACAACACAATAGTACAACTCACATCAGGAACGTTCTCGAACGCCAAATCCAGCTGTTCAGAATTATAGTAGACCAATACTCTGGAATCATTCGTCTTTTTAAGGCCGACTCGGTCTCCTGGACGTAGCCATTCAAACGATGGCACGAATGATAATAGTTCTTGGTCGCGTGTGCCAGGTTGAGAATATTTCATTAGCCGACCTGAAACGGACGTAAATATTAGTAACTACCACCAAGCAATAAAACACCAAGTAAATGAATAAAAAAAGAATAAATCAAGAGTGTTTATTAGCTTTTGTTTCGTGTGCAAATCTCCATAGATACCCCAGCGGATTACGTCGGACTCGAACCCAATAAAACCGCATGCTGCGTCGTCTTTGTGACAGTACCGGGATTTAAAGTGACCCAATAAGGTAACTTCTTCACACCCCAACTAGTTCTGGGCTATTTGCGGCTTTGAAATGGCCCTTTAGGGTGTGGGAAGCTCAGTGTCCCTATCTTGTGCCAAAAGGGGAGGGGAAGAGAAACCAGCAATAGTTCAGACACTCACCGTCAATGTAGGCCGTATAATGTGGAAGACAGGACACAGACGGTGGAAGACTTCGGTTCACGTAAGCATTTAATATATTGATATCTGTGATACCCATACGAAATGAACCAGCATACTGGGATTTACACTCCGCTATTTTAATCTGCAAAATACATGCATAATGTGA
Source organism: Eilema depressum (assembly GCA_914767945.1). Lineage (NCBI taxonomy): Eukaryota > Metazoa > Arthropoda > Insecta > Lepidoptera > Erebidae > Eilema > Eilema depressum. The sequence continues at coordinate 42,574,261 of OU612012.1, read as the reverse complement.
TTTTTGTAGACCCAGATATGAGTGCTTTTGTAGACACGAGAGGTGTCTTCCCAAGAAAAAAAAAATACATACATATACTCAGGCCTGTAAATCCCCGAAGGGTTAAGCAGCGGTGTATTAATACCCACATTTCGACAACCATGATTTTCGGTCCCACGTAATAGGAGGCGAGCCTATTGCCGTTTAGCATGCACTTCTTTGTTTTGGGCTGTATGTTTACTGTCGGACGGAAACAGCCCTATCCCTTAGTGTCTAAACACACTATGCCGAAGTTACGCGACCGAAGGTTCAGCGGCTGATTTTACGTTCCGACGTATTTTTTTTACGTTCCGGCGACGTCATGTTAGTAACTTAACTATAATATTGTATGCATAATATATGTACGTACTATAGTGATGTCATCATACCTACTCATCATCGATAACTGCATGGCGAACGCTACTCGCACAAAAACCTCAAAGTTTAAGCGAGTAGTTAATATGTTATTGTAATAATATCTAAGTAATACTCTATTGTGAACATTTTAAATAAAATAAAAAATAAAAATTCGGCTCATATGACACACCATAAGTGCCGAACTTACGCGGCAGAAATTAAGTTCCGCAACTTTGTGTGTGTATTCAGTGTCGCGGGGCACGGGCGGATCCCCGCTGCTCCCTCTCCCCGGATCTTCGTCGGCAATCGAACCGAACTTCGATCGCGTATAATGTGTGCTCACAGAATAAGTTGCCGCTGAACTTACGCCTGACCGAAATTACGCTGTACGCTATGCCGCGACGTAATTTCGGCATAGTATGTCGTCAGTAATTCAAATAGCATTGCAGGCGTAATTGTGCTGAGCTTCGGTCGCGTAACTTCGGCATAGTGTGTTTAGACACTTAGTCCCCTTTTACGACACCTACAGGAAGAGATGGAGTGGGCCTATTCTACTCCACCGGGAACCAACACGGCAAAAATATAGTCCATGGATTGAAAGTACACTGGCTAAGGGCACGTCTACTGTGGTGACTACGGTCGCTTAGGCCACCTCTGTATTTGCTCTGCTACTCGGAGAGCTTGCCGATTCTTCAAGAGGTGATAAGCAGTGTGGTGTGGACTTGTTGCTTAGGCGGTGTTCTAAGTAGTAAGTCCAAGTCCAAGAGGTGCCCTGTCAGTATTTGCTCCACTAGTCGGAGAGCTTGCCGGTTCTTCAAGAGGTGAAAAGCAGTGTGGACTTGTTGCTTAGGCGGTGGTCGAAGTAGTAAGTCCAAGTCCAAGAGGTGTCCTGTCAATATTTGCTCCACTAGTCGGAGACGCTCAGGTTCAGAATGTCCAATTCTCAAAATGTCGAGCGGTTTCAAAATGTCCTATTCCCATATTGTCCAATTCCCTAATTGTCCAGTTCTTAAAATGTCCAATTCCCAAAATGTCCAATTCCCAAAATGTCCAATATTTTTTTATTCCATAAGCACTGACAGGGGTACATATTTGAACACCTAAAATTATAATACCTAAAGTTAAATAACCTAAGTTCAAAATACCTAAAATCTAAATACCTAATGGTGGGTTGACCTAAATTTAAAATACCGAAAGTTTAAAATCGCTAAGTATTTGAATACCTAAAATTATAATACCTAAGGTTAAATAACCTAAGTTCAAAATACCTAAAATCTAAATACCTAATGGTTGTTTGACTTACTTTTAAAATACCCAAAGCTTTAAATGACAAATTGATATTATAGTGAGTACGTATTACAATGCCTAATTTGAAATTATCGAATTTCATAAGCCCTACGAACGGAAGGCCGAATATTAAAATCCCGAATGTTTATATGATCGAAAGTTCTAAATACCGAAAATTAAAATACCGACAATATTTAAGAAATAATATGTGGTACGGCTTAAAGAAAAAGGGACACTGCTCACCCCGACTCGGATAGGCTAGGTTATAAGGCTAAGGCGGGAGCGGAGCGGAGTGGAGCGGAGCTCCCGCCTTAGCCTTCGTGGTTATTTTTTTTTATAACCACTCATACAAGGATTGTCTGCTCCAATCCTGAAGTTCCAAATCCTTGTATGTGTGGTCATAAAAAAATAACCACGAAGGCTAATGGTTGTTTGACTTACTTTTAAAATACCCAAAGCTTTAAATGACAAATTGATATTATAGTGAGTACGTATTACAATGCCTAATTTGAAATTATCGAATTTCATAAGCCCTACGAACGGAAGGCCGAATATTAAAATCCCGAATGTTTATATGATCGAAAGTTCTAAATACCGAAAATTAAAATACCGACAATATTTAAGAAATAATATGTGGTACGGCTTAAAGAAAAAGGGACACTGCTCACCCCGACTCGGATAGGCTAGGTTATAAGGCTAAGGCGGGAGCGGAGCGGAGTGGAGCGGAGCTCCCGCCTTAGCCTTCGTGGTTATTTTTTTTTATAACCACTCATACAAGGATTGTCTGCTCCAATCCTGAAGTTCCAAATCCTTGTATGTGTGGTCATAAAAAAATAACCACGAAGGCTAATGCGGGAGCTCCGCTCCGCTCCGCTCCCGCCTTAGCCTTCTAACCTAACCTATCCGAGTCGGGGTGGGCAGTGTCCCTTTTTTTAAAGCGCTGTATGCGGGCTGCTTTAGATCGGTCATTCTGGAAGTCTATGGGAGAGGCACAAATAGTAAACGTACAATACAAAATATTTTTTACTGATCTACCCACATATTGTTGTGTGTGGTGTGTGGTGCATTATTTTTAGGTATTTTGACCATTTGGTATATTAAATTTTGGTATATCAAACTTTGTTGTTTTAACTTTGTTGAATTTAAAAAATATTGGACATTTTGGGAATTGGACAATTTGGGATTTGGACATTATGAGTTTTGGACATTTTGGGATTGGACAATAGGGGAATAGGACATTTTGAAACCGCTTGACATTTTGAGAATTGGACATTCTGAACCTGAACCGTCGGAGAGCTTGCCGGTTCTTCAAGAGGTGAAAAGCAGTGTGGACTTGTTGCTTAGGCGGTGGTCGAAGTAGTAAGTCCAAGTCCAAGAGGTGCCCTGTTAGTATTTGCTCCACTAGTCGGAGAGCTTGCCGGTTCTTCAAGAGGTAAAAAGCAGTGTGGACTTGTTGCTTAGGCGGTGTTCTAAGTAGTAAGTCCAAGTCCAAGAGGTGCCCTGTTAGTATTTGCTCCACTAGTCGGAGAGCTTGCTGGTTCTTCAAGAGGTGAAAAGCAGTGTGGACTTGTTGCTTAGGCGGTGTTCTAAGTAGTAAGTCCAAGTCCAAGAGGTGCCCTGTCAGTATTTGCAAGTCCAAGAGGATGACCTCTCAGTTTTGCTCTGTGGCTCGTAGAGCTTGCCGATTGTTCAAGAGGTGAAAAGCTGTGTGGACTTGTTGCTTAGGCGGTGGCCTAAACAACAAGTCCAAGTCCAAGAGGTGCCCTCTAGGTATTTGCTCTGTAGATGGGAGAGCTTGCCGGTTCTTCAAGAGGTGAAAAGTAGTCTGGACTTGCTGCTTAGGTCACCTCCTCTCATTGCTTGCTGTGTGGCTCGGAGAGCTTGGCAATTCTTCAAGAGGTGAATAGCACTCTGGATTTGTTGCTTATGCTAACTCCTCTCAGTGTTAGCTCTGTGCCTTGGGGAGCTTGCCGGTTCTTCAAGAGCTGAAAAGCAGCGTGATCTTACTGTTTAGGCTACCTCCTCTCAGTGCTTGTTCTATGACTCGGAGAGCTTGCAGATTCTTTCAAGGGTGAAAATAATTAAAGTAATTTATTAAATTAAGTTGTGTTCACTGTACCTCGAATATCTCTCCTACAGCAAGATGTGCTGAGCTAAACACAAGGTTCGACATCGGGTCGGGTGTTATTCGCTTAGCGATCGAGTAGTCGTGCATCAGACATATGTTATCGCCACAGTATTCTGAAAAACTCCTGTAACATACAAAATTACTTACAAAATACCATTTTTTTTATTAAATATTATGCTATTTGAATAATACGTACCAATACGGCGGTGGTGGCGACGACATAGCCCGTGAGTTACTTATGACCGAATTGTCTGAATTTGTACAACCGTTGTAATTGAAAGCCCTTTCTTCATTCTGAAGTATGGTGACCTGAATATCAAAAATATAATGTTAGATTATGTTTATAAAAAACACAAATTATATACAACAACAGCGTATTCAATAGTAAGAGATAGTGGAAAGACCATTAGTAATTGTTTATTTTTAAACATGTTGATCGACTGCTTATTCTCTACGCAATGAAGGTGATGTAAAAGGCTGGCTTGACAACACGCAGGGTTATTTCATTTGCCCCAAGCGTATTTAGTTAATCATTAGATTTATTAAATTTTTATTTATGTCTTATACTCCTTTCGGTTAGGAACAGTCAACAAAGGAGATATGGTTGCACCTTTACATATAAAGTGTAAAGTGACGTACTTGTCGACTGTACTTAATTAAACGTATTATAAACAATCTTACTATAGTACATTATGGTACAAGCGTGTAAAGTTAGTGATTACCGCACGGCTCGGGTCTTAAGAGAGCCGAAGACGGTAATCACCATACACGCGAGTGGCATACGATTATTTTCAACACACTTGCGAATAAAATAATACTAAAAATACTACATAACACAATCAAAACACAATAGTAAAAATCTATTTGTTGTCATACTTGTCATAAATATGCGCGCGCATCTAACATTTTTTTTATTTGTTCCTTTCGGAACAGGCTAAGGTGCTATCACCATGCTGCCTTGTCATCTACTTACTTATTTGTATTATGATTTTTTTTCTCTGTAAATACTCACAGAGAAAAAAAAATACATTTTAGTGAAAGTTTTGTTTATTATACACGTACATACTACAAGTTGAAATTATCTTTTAAAATACGAAGTTGCATGAAATGAGCAAGCAATAGGTATATCAATTCGTTTGTAATATTGGACACGATCTTTTTTGTATCGCAACTTTTTTAAGAACAAAGCAACTTAATCAATGAAATTTAAAAAAAAGAAGTCTATAACTCACTTGTGAATAATAGCAATTAAAAAGTCACAGTTTTATAATAGGTGTCATTCCGTGCTTAATTGCGGTGAAATAAAAGCCTGTTTATAAGCAAGTGTGTTGAAAATAATATTTATTTAAAAACTCAGTTTATTAATATTCATCTATTCAGAAACTCATTTCTCAGACAGCTTAGTTTTTTTTAATATGTGTTTTTATAAAAAGTGGCTACAAGATTGATACCTTAGTTAAGTACCTAAGCAAATGGAGTACAGATGTTTCCACACACAAAGGAAAGAAAATACGTAGAGAGGTTTCTTTTATAAAATTTTACACGCATAAGAAAGTAGAAGGCATTAATGTATCAGCGTACTCACCTGGGTACACTGTCCGTATAGATCGACGACGGCGTAAATGTTGAGATGTGGGACATACCACGCTTTGCCCATGTCCATGCCATCCAAATAGTAATGGAGACTGCGGTCCGCATGCCACATCATACCTGATAGGCCACATTATTGGGATTAGTAGGAAGGAGGTGATAGGACGTTCATGACGAATTTGTTTAAAACAATGTATAGCTATTTCCTTTGACTTTTTTACAAATCACATGTACTATAATAGAAAGTAAGTTGCTAGCTCTGCCTTTGGTGGATTAAAGACCTCAGTCAAATCAAACAGTCAAAAATACCTTCAATCATGGTGCATGTCAACTAATGGCCGTTGCCTATAACGTATATAATACACGTCATCAGTCTCTATGGGATAGCCAGATAGATAGATCTACCTTTAACTGCAGGGAAGTTGTTGGGAATGACCGTATTATATCTAAAATTAGGTACTTACCAACACGGCTACCGACTGTCAAAGTATCCAAATCTAGAGGGTATCCACTTCGCACGCATTCACCATCTTTCATCATGGCCGCGCCACTCAGAATGTAAGTGTCCCAATTAAGGTCTGTAGCTGTGCCCGCTATGGCACCGACGCCTCCACTCGCTTCAAAGTCGTCAGGACGTATTGCAGTGACACCTGGTTTTGGTCGAAACATGATAATTGGCAAGAACACCAAACAGACATAATATTTGTAGAAACGTTTCGAAACCTAACATAATTATGGAACGACTTGGAAGAGGGGAGTTGAATATGTTTGTGTATTGGGTGTATCATATTTTTAAGCAAATAACTGGCATTAATTTAAAAATTGACATTTTAAAATATAACTTATATTAGTCAGTAAGAAGTCAATCAAAATTAGATAATTATATTGGTTCTTCCATTTTAACAAGTTGTAAAAAGTTAAAATCATCCAACACTTTCAGATGGTAAAAAAAGTACAAAGTTAGGGAAGACGTACTACAATAATAAAGCATTTGGTTACTAAATCTTTGATGACTAGTATTGTTTTAACCTGCACTAAACAGTTAAAAATATACACAAAACTAAAATATTTCTAAGAAAAAACCATAAATAATATAAAAATGAATCCCTTGGTCACGCGTGAACGGCTGGACCGATTTCGCTAATTCTTTTTTTAGAACATTCCTTAAAGTACGGGTATGGTTCTTACGGAGAGAAAATTGAAAAAAAAAAAAAGAATTGACTGTTAGGCGGTACGAAGTTCGCGGGGTCAGCCAGTAAATAAATAAATACCGATTTCGAGGCTGCCAATCCAACAGTCGACCATTTTGTCTATTCGCACTTCAAACATGTCGCACTCGCGGAGTGGTCGTGAACTGAACAGTACAGCATCGTTGAACTCGGAGTAAACCGTCGCACGCCAAGCGGTCAGCCGGTTACGACTGAGACGCGCGTTCCGGCCGTGAACGCGGTGGAAGCACATCTCACTGAAAAACAAAACAGATTGTATAGGTGCCGGCAAGTGCCCTTCAGAGCACGTTAAGCCGTCGTCGGTCCCGGTTGTCATAAGAACATCTATGGCAATCTTTATAGTGGATATAAGTGATGTGTCCCACTCAGAAGGGTTTAACTGTGCGGTTAAACGGCGTCCACACTGGAAGTTGAAGTAGTAGTAAAAGTAGACAGCTGCCGGCAAACTTCGTGAACAATAGTCAGAAATTTCGCACATAATGCACATGGTCCAACCAAAACACCAACAAAAAGGCTTTTATCTTTTTTTTGTTATTGTTTTTTTCCTTTTCTTATTGTTCCGGTATCTGTATCTCGTTTATGTATGAATAAATTTCTGATCAACAAATGACCCGTGATGGATTTATGTAATTTACGATTGGTTGAAAGGCGCGCCCAGCCATCGCACTCCGTGCTTACCACCAAAGAGATCTAATAAACTCGTACTGTGCAGCTAAAGTACATTGTCATGAAATTTGCCGTTTATAATATACATTTATTATTACTTTAGTTAACAATAATAACATACACCTTTCGTATGTCGGGATGGTAACAAGTGCCTACCCCAAAGGCAAAGAGGTGTCACTATACACATGACTACACGAAAAAAGAATGATTGGAGGAAGTGGAACAATGAACATACGGAAATATCGTAGCATTTGACTCAGTGGAGAGCGGCGATTCAGGAGAATACAATGGCGGAGGGGTATAGTTGTCCACGATTGTCGCTTGAGCTGCGCGGCCATACAAATCTGTAATAGGCAAATGATATTATGAAAATACATTTAAACCTACCAACGTTTTTAAGTACCTAAGATGGGATATAATATATGAGTCTTTTCTTTGCAACATCGCGACATAAATTGAGAATTTAATAAAAGGGATATATGTATACTCGTATTATGTTAAATACACATCTTATTTCGATACAATAAATTTTGTAAAACTTACCGATCATTCCAAATACGTTCTCCGGCACATTGAATGCGGCCGGTCCTTGATCGGCGCCGTTAATGAAGACATGGAGTATGCCCAAGTCATTCCGCATTATACCCACCGTCTCCCCTTCCTACAATACAATATAACTGTCTTAACTTCAGCTGTTGAATTGGTGTAACAATTAATTAATGAAATTTATTAATAATGTTTGATTAAAATTTTAGAATATAATTCATTTTAAAACTGATCATCTACTTTTGAAGCTAACTCTACAATGATATCACGTCATGGGTCTATAATAATGCTTATATAATTATCAATATAATTTAAATTTTTATGATCATTATGGGTAACACACTCACCACAAGCCTATTAAGATTCCGAATATATTGAGGGATTATGATGATACCATCCCGTATAACATCTTCTCCGGTAACTGCCCAGGTGCCGGTCCTTAAAATTACATTGTCCATGAATAATGTTATGAAAATAGACGAAGTGCAAGGATCTTAGCAAGTGGAAAGATTTAGTATCTCTATTGTAAAAGAGGCGTCACTGTATAAAGACTAAGCCGTCGGTCCCGATTGCCATGAGAACATCTATGGCAGTCGTTACGGGTAGTTGGAGCCCTAAAAAATCCAAAAACAACGGTCTAACTGCAAAACTTCGATATCGCCTAACGTTAACATTGGGTTGTGGAGGTCAGATGACAATCGCTTCACGGAAAATATCGAGGTCTAGCCAAATCCGTGGTTAAGACTGGTAAAAGCGGACTCCAGACTCCGAGCTGAAAGCTTCGGATGCGACTGGGAATTAACGCTAAGAGGAAGAAGAATATTTTTAAACATGTGGGCGCGAATGCATTGCGATTTTTCATTATATATGCGGTCTTAGAAGATGTGCGGCCACGTCTTGCGGCAACCACCGGGCTACGTGGGTAGCAAATGCCTGGCAATGGCGCCCCCGCCGGGTCCAGGTAGAAGAAAGAAGAATGCCTGGCTTGACGTCGTGGAGGGTTAAATGCGTGCAAATGGTCTCACTACTATGGACGCCCAATAGGCTATTTGACAACATTAAAAATATACTACAAATTATGGCCATCCTATTAGAAAATAACGTTAAAAGACCTACGAGATTACAATTTACTCTCAAATATGTGTATTTTATGAGAATTTCAAATATAAAAATGTTATATTTTGTTGATTTATTGTCTACTAGCTTTTGCCCGCGGCTCCGCCCGCGTGGATGTCGATTATCGCGACCAAACATAGCCTATGTCCTTTCTCGAGGTCTAATCTACCCCTATACAAAATTTCATCAAAATCGGTTCAGTGGTTTGGGCGTGAAAGCGAGACAGACAGACAGACAGACAGACAGACAGACAGACAGACAGACAGACAGACAGACAGAGTTACTTTCACATTTATAATATTAGTAGGGATGACAAAAACGCTCGTGATTGGTTAGAGCTCTGGGTGACGTCATTGCTACAAAATATCTCCAGTTGTATGAGCTATTATTGTTTGTTTCGGTGTTATTATTTGCTTTTTCCTTGATTATCGCGAGGTTTATAAGTGCCCGGTTAATGGCAATAGGCTCGCCACCTATTACATTGGGACCTAAACATAAACGGCGAAATGTGGGTGCTAGCACCTCTGCCTACCCCTTCGGGGAATATAGGCGTGAGTTTATGTATGTTATGTTATGTTTATGGACATGTTTTGTGATTAAGTTCGAAATGGATACAAATCTTGTGCGAGCCGATGATAACAGCAACTTACCTACAATAGAGTGACGTCACAACTCACACGCATCGCCATGTTTAAATATCCTAGCGTTTTTCGCGCACTTTTGAAAATTTAAACTTTAGCATTGATTTTTTAACATAATGCATTGTTTTTTTACAGAAATATTAATGTGATATGTTTATACTGTAATATAATAAGCAATCATTTAAAATGGTTTTTGAAAATTAGTCAAATAGCCTATTGTCATTATTTTTGTTGCTATGGAAATTTGTTTTGTGCAGGTAGCCGGTACCGGCAACCTGTTCCTCTATGTAAGCACCTCTACAGCGGCCAACTTGAGTCCGTAGGCGATTTAATGACTTGCAAATTGGCCGCTGGAGATCAGACGGCTGGTTTTCTTTTGGTCTGATTTAACCTACCGGAACTGGATGTTGGTCTGTCTACCTTGGCTCTCTATGGGGGACTGTCTATTGCTAAAATAGTTTTCATGAAGCTCCGGTGTCTCTTTGTGCGGATGGAAGACGTTTTACAGTTCTACAGTGGGTGTCGGAGATGAGTATACCTACTGAACATTTGAAAAAGTAAAGAAAATTACAATAAAAAGCATACTTGGCATTGCTCATTTTGAATGGAAACTTGATATCGTTATGGGAATGCTGCGTGACTCCAATTTCAATGCTTCCAGCCCACTTCGGTATAACGAGATCAATCCTCACTTGGAACAATTCATTGGTCCTCAGTGTTCGGTTTGTCATTACGATTCCGTTATTGAAGTATTTGAAAGCACTAGAACAAATATTATACATTGACAATCACAGTACAGTACCAACCCAGCTATAGATGTGGTATCCTCGGGAAGAAGATCGCTTTACAAAACCGGATATCTTTAAGAGTGCCGAAAACCGAAACCGTAAATACAGAGAAGTATTGAAATAACAATGCTTGATGAAAGAACACATGACACATTGCGGGGTGACGGTATAGTGGAGAGAGGCAAAAGCCCATTCACTTCTTTATTTTCCATCTACCGGTCAATAACAAAATAATTCAACGTATAAAGTGTGTCAGTTGTACCATCAATGGTACTGATCAGTGGTACTACTGACATAAAGGGTTCTATTTCTTAGGCCACTCCTCTTTGTATTTGCTCTCTGGTATTAACCACTCTATAAAGATGTCATAATATCAGTTTAATATACGACAGAGAAGTTATAAAAAAACGAATCACGGTAAACTTGATGGACTTTCACTCTTCTTCCCAAACGAAAAGCCAGGTAGTGTAATATAATTATCTTAAATATCTTAGAGAATATTATGTCAAAAAGGGTATACTTACTTAAGCCTATGAGCAGTCTTACCATCGTTAATAATAATAACATTCGAATCACGCAGCGTATGAAATAAAAGGCTATCGTCGTCCAATCTTGGCCTGAACCTACCTGTAAAGGTTATGCACGGGTTATACAGATGTGGAAATTAGGAGATGTGACCACACAGGAAGCGCGTTAAAGCAGTTGCTTGGTGGCTAAAGAGTCGGTCTTAGGATCAAGAGGTCTGGGCCAATCTCGCCATTACACTACCGTGACCTCACTCTTAACACAATTTAGTTTAGCTGAAGGGTTCAACGGGAATAATAGTGATTTCGTTTACAAGGATTCTTAAAAACGCGCTGAAAGCACAGAGTCTTTCTGTTCTTACAGGATCAGGGAATATGATTAAATAATATGTATTGTCTTACTTGGTGCAGGTGAATCAGGAGAAGCAATCATTGGTGGATTGCTTACGATAATGTCAATATCTTCACAAGGACTTACAATAGACACCTGAAAAAATGACAAATGTATAACATTTATATAGTCAAAGTCAAAATATTTATTGCATTCATGTGTGTTACAGATGTTAAGTAGTTTATGGTCTCAACATGAAGCCCGGTTTGGGCACAGCAAATTTATATAACAGCAAATATAAATTAATAAATTAGTTATTACTGTTAAATTGTCATAGTATAAAATTAAAATTCATTAATTGTCGTAATATAAATTAACAGATCAGTGTCATAAACCAAATAGTTACAGTGATTAGGATTAAGTTTAAAATTACATATCGCAATTAATTGTTACTAGAATTAGAATTAAAAATTTATTAATATTAAAAAAACATTAAAAAATTCGATCTTATTAAAATTATTAAAAATGAAAATCAGAATTACAATAAAATAAAAATACAACCAAAATTAAAATCAAAATCAAAATGAAATTCAAAGTTTAAATTAAAATCAAGATAAAAAAATAAATATAAATCAGAATTAAATTAAAAATAAAAATCAAAAATAAAAATCATACTTAAATAAAAATAAAAATAAAATCAAAATTTAAATTTAAATAATAAAAATCAAAAATCAAATGAAATCAAAATTAAAATTAAAATAAGATTCAAATAACATTCCAATATTCTAATAACATTCTAATTGCTTAGCCCACTTTAAAGTTGATGTTTGTCTTCAAAAACTCCTGCAAAGTATAATAGCACTTTTGCAGAAGATAATCATGAAGTATATTCTTTATAGAGCTCATACAAACATAATGTATACTTTGTCTTTGGTTTGTCACATCGGCATGTATCCATTTTATGGTATATGAGGAAGAGTGTTTCCACGGTTTTTCTTTTAAATTTTTCTTACCAATCAGGCAAATGAAGAAGCTGATACAGCATCCACTTCTACTAACTATAGAAATGACTTACTTTGACTGTCATGCCGTACAGGTCGACGACACCCCATACTTGTGGGTCCACCTTGTCAGTGGCGACACCCTGGTCTACACCATTGATGAAATAATGTAATTTCCCATTACTTTTTCGCATCATGCCAACCGTGTCACCTTCCTAGAAATAAAATTCAATATTAAGTAGTGCGAAATTGTAGAGTAGCTTGGCAGTCAAAGAATCAAAGAATCAATTTCGTTTATTCAATTTAGGCACTTAAAGAGCACATATGAACGTCAAAATATTACAATTGTGTCAAGAAGTATGTAAACAAAAAATAAAATATTAAATAAATTAAAGTAAACCATTTAAAAATGATTCTTTCGCTGGTTCGGTAGTTGGTTCTACTGAGAAGATACCAGCAAGAAACTCAGAGAACTCAATTAAGGATCATTTGTAATATTAATATACAGTAATATTAAGGATCATTTGAATGAGTTTCTTGTGAGGCTTCCACCTTGGAGTCAACTTTTACGGTTTTTGGCTTGCATCCAAAGGTCTTTGAAGAGGCCATCACTGGCGATCATTTTCTTGCATGATTTTGTAGAAAGTACATCGTTTTCTGGCATGATTTTGTAGAAAGTACATCATTTTCTGGCATGATTTTGTAGAAAGTACATCCCTACTAATATTATAAATGCGAAAGTAACTCTGTCTGTCTGTCTGTCTGTCTCACTTTTACGACTAAACCGCTGAACCGATTTTGATGAAATCTGGTATAGAGGTAGGTTAGACCTTGAGAAAGGACATAGGCTATGTTTGGTCGCGATAACCGACATCCACGCGGGTGGAGCCGCGGGCAAAAGCTAGTAAATTATAAATAAAAAATTGATATTGATCAAAATGTAATTATTGAATATTCATATCGAATTTTCATATTGAAATCTGTGCCCAAAAATACCGCAGTGGAGTTTGTTGCGCCGTTTCTTCTCCACTAGCAAGTCCCTCGGAAGCGGTGCTAAACTTAGTTTTAAGCACAATTTGACGTCCAAAAGCTGTAATTACTTAATTTGATTTGATTTGTGCAGCCATCGTCTGACGCTGACTGTACGTAGTTATAGGTTGTACAACTAGACACAAAACTAAAGCTTACTCTTAGATCATCCAGGTTGAAGTTGCCATATTCCATACAAGTGCCATGGCCGTTTATCAGCACTTTGCAACCAGACATCATTATAGTGCCTGACTCCATGTTCGTCATTGTGGATGGAAATCGGATAGTTGCTGGATTATGCGATGTTACACCAACCTAAAACATTTATACACAAATCTATTGGTACTATAAGTTTCTTAGCATCTGAAGGAGCAACCCTCTTTGCTTGAAAACATGGGCTAGAGTGCTAGACAGTGTATAAGAAAATTAAGTAATAAAATTGTATCAGGTTTACACTAAGAGACAATGCACTTGGTGTAAAATTAGTATAAGTAAGTAAAGTTTAACGCACTTACACCCGTATTCACAATCAAAACTGTGAGGTCTCATAGTGTGCTCGAGCGCATAGGGCTGGTAAAATTAATTCACAAACATCACGGAGCAGTATCTAACGCAGTGCGTTCCCTCAACGAAGTATTACTTAAGTGTTATCCATGAATAAAAAGGCTTGCCAAAACGAACGCACTGAGAATTTGTCGTTCTTTGCACAGTTTTTGTAGTACGCATAGCGAATATTCTTTGTGAATACGGGTGTTATAGTATGAGAGGCGACAACACTAAATTTAGTCTAACCAAAGTGGAAATGTAAAGACTGCGGAGCCCAGACTCCGAGGTGAAAGCTTCGGATGCGACTGGGAATTAACGCTAGGATGAAGAAGATTACGTGTAAATGTAAACATAGCCAATTAGATAAGTAAACACATGTTAAGATGTACACTTATCTCCTTGGTCCTGTGTACATCGGCTTACTTACCTCAATGCTGCCACTCCACTTGTCCACAAGTCTGTCGATGCGTATTTCAAACAGTTCGTTGTCGTAAAGCAGTCGATGTGTCATTACCACGCCATTGTTGTAATCATCTAATGGGCGCGCTCGTTCTGCGCTCCTGTACATACATACAAGCAAGTATTATTTATAATACAATACCTAAAATGGGGTGAATAGGGATCTAAGGGTGAATAGGGATAAAATGGTTGTTAGATTTTTCTAATAATTTTCTCTTTTCTCCCGAATTACAAGTATCCAACCAGATCTTATTGATGACTCTGCTCATTATTACATTGAACTAATCCATAATTTCACTAAAATAACTACAGAATTCAGCTGACCATTTTATCCCTATTCACTAGGGTGTCCCGATAATTTTTTTTTTCGATTTTCGTTACACAAGACCCCCCGAAAGTTGCGTTATGAGTTGTAGATTACCGTAAAAATAATAAAAAAATTATATGAAAATATCTTGAGGGCTCTACCGGCACTTTTATTTTTCAAAAAATCACTTAAGTGACCCTTCAGTGCATATCGTCTATTATTATTTTTTTACCTTAATCACATTTTATTTTGTAATTAAAATGATATTAAGACACCAATTTACGATTTGCAAGTAATGAAAAATGTATTTCCTATGAAGAATAGGTTTGTCCCGAACGCGCGAAATTAATGTTTTGACTGGTTTTTCTCAAATTCTCTACTACAATGTTGAGACAGTTCGTCTCATTTCTATTGCGGTTTTATTGCGGAAAAAGGTGTCACTCCGTACTTTCTTGTGATAAATTACGTGTTTCAGTTATAGATATAATATAAATAATACTAAATTCATCACGAAGTGAGACTAGGTACTTTTTCAAAATAAAAACCAAAATCTCGTGGTAAGAAATCAAATTTTGGTGTTTTAAATACCCTGGGAGAGGTGCTCTTTTCTGCTTCACTGACTTTTAATATCTTGCTAAATGCAAAGTCTCAAATATGGTCTCTATCGTCAAATAACATGGCTATAAGCAATTTTATTGGGTGCGCGTAAAAAACGTCGATCACTGAATCTATAGATCTCTGTCTATCAGGTAAACATCGAAAATATCTACACATAAGTAATCATTTGAAAAATATGCTTGACTCCTTATATGATGGCTTTTGCATGTTGAGAAACCAAACGAGACCACCTAATTCTCAAGCAGCTGCAATTTTTTCTGACGGCGAAACAGTTAGTACTTATGTTAAGTCTGAGGCCCGTATGCTAGAAAGAAACTCAGTCCTGAATCTCAATTTACCTTAGGACAGATTGTACAGATAGACTGAAGGATTTCACAGATTGTCGTTACAACCTGTCCTCAGATAAATCGATATTCATAACTGAGTACCGTTCTAGAATACCGGCCTGAGTATGCTGATGGCGTTTGGCTTCTTGTTAAGCAAAACCTTTATTTTAAAGATGGAGGCTAGCATATTTCTTAAATTATTACGTACTCTCAATTTTGTACCTGATAGACAGAGATCTACTTATAGATGCGGTGATGAAAAGAAACGCTTTTTTCGCGCATTTAGAAAACTTGCTTATTGCCATGTTATTAGCTGACTGAGACCATATTCCAGAGATTACATCTCGCAAAATATTAAGGTCAGAGAACTGGTTCTCGCTGCTTCTGAAGAGCATTTTTCTCAAGGTGTTTAAAGCACTAAAACTTAACCTCTTAACACGAGATTGAATACTTTGGTGAGAGCGAGACTGTGAGATACCTCAGCTCCACTGATCCTGCGACACATCTCCAATGATGGACTCAGAATTAAGGCTAAAGAACTAAACCTTGATATCCTTGACTTTCCTTGTCACACACAGACAATAGAAAGTTGTTTCAAATTAGTGACGGAGGCTTCTCGAATCGTCATGAATGCTACAGCTCGGGATGAATTCATTAGGAACATATCAAAATATCACGCGGAAATACCTTGTTTTGACACAAAGACCAGTTCCGTTTTTTTTAAATATTTATTGAATTTATTGTATTTCAACTATTTTTAACGCTGGACTAACTCATTTTTGTACTCTTAAATTTAATAAAAACCATTTTAATGTTATTTTTGTATGAATTGTAGCTTATGTTAGGAACCCCTAAAAATTGCACATTTCTTAAACTTCAAGGTCCGGTAGAGCCCTCAAGATGACAGATATCTAATAAAATTTAATAATAATCGTAATGTACGCGTCAAAACGCAACTTTTGATACCTCTTGCATAGCCGTAGCTCGAAAAAAAATTTTCTCCATACATTGACGGGACACCCTACTATTCACCCATTGATCCCTATTCACCCCATAGTACCGTACAATACATTATTAGTAACTGAAATTACTAATATTTCCCTTACCCCTCCAGCTAAACTAAATTGCTTGTGTTAGGAGACGGTTCACGTCGGTAGTGTAATGTCCAGGATTCGAACCCATAGCCTCTCAATTGTGAGACCGCCTCCTTAACCACTAAGCTACCAACGAAAAAAGTAATTGGAAGTTTGGATACGATACTACACATCTTTGTAAATATTCTAACTGCACTTTTAGGATCCAAACCAACTTCGATACATTAATGCACCTGCTAAACAACGGCACAACCTCTGGCGCAAGCTTTCCTCTCGGGGTTGGGGAGTCAGACCGAAGTCGCTCAAGTAAAAACATATGATTTCAAAAAGCAGCCCAGCCCTCCTAGTTGCAAACTTGCAACGCAGCGGTATAAGATGATGACGTATGCAATTACTATCCTAATATGTAGAACTAGCCTTCCGCCCGCGGCTCCGCCCGCGTGCATCTCGGTTAACGCGACCTTTGCTCATATTTTTGGTTCTACTCAACCGATTCCGATCAAACAAACGTAAGATTTTAAGTCTGAGCAAGCCCTTTCTAACAAAAAAAAATCGCATCAAAATCCGTCCAGTAGTTTTTGCGTTAATCGCGGACAAACAGACAAACAGACAGGAAATAAAAAAAAAAATATTTTCGTGTTCAGCATCGTTAACATAACATAACCCAAGGTTTTTTTTTTAATATCTCCAATGTAAAACTTTTGGATACATCCAATTTCTTGTTAACAATAGCATGTAATTAAAACACAGACTATACAAGAGTGGCAGTTTATCGTGCGCAAAATCCTCTCGAAAAAAAACCCTCTCCTCCCCCCCCCCCTCCCCCGCTTCCGCAGGGGTAATATGTGATTATGTCGGACTCGACCCGAAGACTACTTAAAACGCACGCCATCTGTGAGTTGTAGGTTGCCGCAGGTAAGCTTGTCTGAGACATATCTCGTGCACCCCTGAGCAGTGGAATATATTATGAGAAGTAAATACGTACTTGTTGTTCGCAGACAGCTTCACTAATATACCGCACCTTGGATGGAATCGTAGATGATCTGGTGCTGCTGTAAATAATAATAAACATCGTTATTTTATGCTTCTGTGGCGTAACGGAAGTGTTCGACTGTTAAGCCGAGGTTCGATTCCCGCTCAGTGCCAATATACAATAAAATAGTTTATTTTTACGGCAGAGAAAAAGGAGTGTCATTAATATTTATGTATTTTAGAACAAAAGAAATGTAACTATCTGAAAGTAAATTACCATGCGCGCTAGCACCATCGGATGGCATGTATGCAATATGGGGTTCTCTTGGATCAGTGGGCAGACCAGCAACTTCCATTTCACTAGATGTTAATGTATCATCATTGTTTGGATCTTCTTCTACCTGCAACATTAATGAACAAAACATCAAAGACGACTGACATTTAAAGTTGGCTCCACACGATGGGCCAGCGCTGGCCCAGCGATATGGCCATACGAATTGGCGAACGAGTTGGCGAGGCAACTACACGATGGCGACACGCAGTTGTGATCTGAACGTTGACTGAGATGGACGTGGAAGCATTAGCTGCTGCGGCGATATATATGTACAGCACGTACCCTCATTTTCTGAACGTGTGCCGATATAATTCTAAAAATTGTATGACCTCATTATGAGGCCACGTATTCGTCATTTTTGTTTTTTTTTTTGAGTAGCGGGCACGTCCTCTCTCCTCCGCGTTCGAGCGCGCACTGTGGAATGGGCCACGTGTAGATGCGTACCGCCATCGCTGGCCCACTACCTTTGATGTGCGGCCGAAAAACCGACAACAAAGCCAACTCAAGACCATCGCACGCACCATAAGCCAACCGACACCACTAAGCCCTCCACACGCTGGCCCATCATAGTGGACCATCGTGATGGCCCATCATAGTGGACCATCGTGATGGCCCATCGTTTAGAGGGGCCATTACATTTGTGGACACACTTTTTTTTTACACGTTTTTTTTAAACCACTTAGGTTGCAGACAAGCACACAACCTGATGGATTGTGGCTACCGTGGTTTAGGTATGAAAATGAATTTCAAATAATAAATCTTACCTGGTCTAGGCTAGTTTCCATAATAGACCTCATTTCAGTTCCACGTATAATTGAAACCTGTACGCATTGGCCGTACAAGTCGATGACGGCAAATAATTTTGGAGGCATATCTCTTGCTGCTATTCCAAGACAACGGCTGTTCACATAGAACATTAATTCGCCCTGGGAAAACAAGTATGTTTTGTGATAATTTTTATAAATTCAATTCAAAAAACAAAAAAAAAACAAGTAAGAAAAATTGTTATATTATTTCTTTAAGTGTATTAGGTTCCAACTTCGCACAAGAAAAATTCTAAATAGAACCCTATTAGGGCTCTTGCTATCAAAGCTAAAAAAAATAAAAAAAAACTATAAAAAGTAACTAAAAAATAACTATCTTTAAAGCAGGTTTTATTTCATTCCTGGTTCCTGTTTGTTGTCAGTCTGGACATGGTGTCTATCAGTATGCATGTTATTACTTCAATGTCCATCTCGGCCCACTGGCCAGAGATATGTGGGTTGAGTAAACACAAAATGGGACCATTCCCTCTTTCCCTCTCAGTACATTAGGCGTGGGTTTTCTATAGAGTGAAGTTATCTTCTTCCTCCTAGCGTTAATTCCCAGTCGCATCCGAAGCTTTCAGCTCGGAGTCTGGGGTCCGCTTTTACCAGTCATAGCTACAGATTTGGCTAGACCTCGATATTTTCCGTGAAGCCATTGCCATCTGACCTCCACGACCCAATGTTAACATTAGGCGATATTGAAGCTTTGCAGCTAGACCATTGTTTTTGGACTTTTTAGGGCACCAACTACCCGAAACGACTGCCATAGATGTTCTTATGGCAACCGGGACCGACGGCTTAACGTGCTCTCCGAGGCACGACCGGACCAATGCAAATTCCCATATTTAATGCACACAAATATTTGCACTGAGCGGGGATCGAACCCGCGCCTCCTGCGTAGCGGCCGCGTTCACTACCGCTACGCCACAGAGGCTGTCAAAGTGAGTGAAGTTATAAAACACAGTAAATGTAATAATAAAAACTCTCACCTTGCTTGTCCGCATAACTCCTATACAGTCTCCTTCTCTTAAGGTGTCCAATTCCGGTCCATAAGAATTGACTAGAGTGACACCATCTTTCACAATCGAGCTGCCGGACATTATCTGAAAAGTAACAACAATCATCAAATATATAATGTATATGTTCATATTGTTCATATATACAAGTAAGTATAAATATGGTTATAGGAAATTGCACTTTTAACAAGGAAGTACAAGAGAAGTTACATCCTTATTGCTTTAATGATAATTGTTTAGTTACATATGAAATTCATGTAGATACTCGTACATTGGAAACATACATAAACATGCTTATTGTTTACTAGCTTTTTTTTTTATCGTGCGAAAAGTCCCCACGAATACCTCCCCCGCCGGGGCCGGAGGAGGAGGTTATGTCGGACTCGAACCGACTAAAACGCACGCCGTCTGTGGGCCGTCAGTTGCCGGAGGTGAGATTGTCATAGTACTTTTTACTAGCTGTTGCCTATGGATTTGCTTACCTAATAAACAGTGAACCTGACTCTATATAGTAAAAGTTGAAGCCCTAAAAAGTCCAACAACTGGTCTATCTGCAATGCTTCTATATCACCCAATATTGATATTGGGTTGTGGAAAATATCGTAGTCCAGCCAAATATGCAGTTAGAATGGCAAAGAGGACCCCAGACTCTTAGGTGAAAGCTTGGGATGAAAAAGATGAAAATGTGCCCTAAAATGTGTACCTATTCACAGGATAAAAAGGTATTCTGGACCAAAGTTTATCTATGTGTGAAATTTCATCAAATGTGCTTAGTCATTATTGTATGAGAGAGCAAGTAACATCCAACCATTCCAACAAGCTTTCACATTATTTTATATTATTAGTAGGATTATACCCCGCAATATTACTTAGCTGTGCCTCACAATGTTACTTACTGCTCAATATATATACTCCACTGAAGAAAAATAGGTGAAAAGACCCACATCAGAAGGCAGATCGCCCGTGTGGTCAACAGTGTCCTCTGCTAGCTATAAGCAAGTAAGGACTTATTGCTCAGCTGTTAACAGTCATAGTGTGACATTGAACAGCTACAATGCTCCCTAAGAATTGGACTGTCTAATACAAAAAGACTTAATGAAATCCTAAAGACTTTTTCAAATTCCATAGTTAGTTACAGATTAACTTGTTCAAACTGCTAGTCTCTTATTTATTATTAGCAAAGATTAATAACACTGTAAATAGGTACTTGAGTCATGAATGATAAAAAATCATTTCATCATTGTGTACAAGAAAAAGTTTTAAAATTATGGTAGCAGTTTTTTATAGGAAAAACATACCCATGCTGTATTTCTTAGTTTAGTAGCTGTTGCTGGTAGTTCCACATACTCAGGGTCCAGTGTTGTAACACCGATCTCGAGACTGCCATTCCATACATTGACCTAAATAATAAAATCATATGTATTCTAATATACAGATCACTGAAAATTTACTGTAAATATGAAAACACTGTTGAGTAATGTTTTCTTGTATATTTAAAAACATTAATAATTACACAAATGTGTAAACATCTGTGTAATTATTTATGTTTTAAAATTATTAATTAAATCTTAGAATAGAGAAATACTCTAGTGAGATCAACATATATTTTGTTTGTATTTATGTGGTAAACATTAAAAAAAAACATTATGTATACTTATGGAAAATAAATGTTATTCCACATATAAAGTTTCCAAACATCAGGGTAATGAACTCTACACATGAAAACTTAATATTGATCTGTTTCTTGTTGTTCTTTTCCTTACCTTTCTGTCAATGCATACTTCAAATATAACATCATCCTTCAAGGGCTCACAGCTTAATATCAGGCCATGGTTAAATTCAACAAAATTTCGTACAGCTGTAGAGTTTTCATTCAATAACGTGACCCGGTCGCCGCACCTTCTATGAAACCTCATTGTTTTCAAACTTTTAAAAGTTTATAAATCCACCAGTGCGCGGTTACAATTTAGTTTACGATCTTTCTGTACATAATATCATAATAAAATCTTACTCTCCTGTACTTCTTATTCACATAAATAAACTGTATATCAAGAAAAACAGCTCAACGTTTTGAAAATGATCATTCATTTACGCATGTCCAGGGTGCCACTTTACTTAACAATTTATGTTTTTTAGAAAACAGAACGGTCTTCTCCTCACTCATTATTATTGATACAAGACTAAAATAACATTTAATCAATAGAGGTACCGGAAAAAAACAATTTAATAAAACTAAAAATATCCTGCATTGATTTTCGCTTCTAACAGTGTTATCAACTCCTAAAAATATTCACCCCTCCCTAACCTAATCCACCAGGCAAAATTTAAAAACTCTGGCAACAAGGCCACAGAGTAAGTAATATACTAGGTATAGCCAAGGCCAAACCTCTTATTTAAATTACTATTCTCTTTGGGCCAAACCAACGCGATCGCTCGCATCATAGATTAATATGGCTCGCATCCGCTGCGCTGTCGCGTGCACGGTGGCGATTAGTTAGTGGTGCGTGGAAAAGTTATGCACAGCACTGTTTGTACCACACTAATGCTAAATGTGCTGCGTTTACATACTCGACGATGAGCGAGGGAAGTGGCAAGAGAAATAGGCAGAGACGTGGTGTGAATGGTACCTATATTCGTCATGCTGCGAGTGCTGCCGCGTATGTTGCTGCGAATGTCGGCTTGGCGGCGCGAGTCAAAGGAGCGGCAATACTAGCGCGATGAACTATTCTTATACTCGCGATGTGCTCGCGATGAACACATTTTGCTTCGAGCGCTCCAGGCTTCAAAAATATAAGACGTATATTTTATTAATAAAAAATAAATATTATAGTTTTTAGTAATAATTTATTTAATTAATTCGCTATGCTGTAAAAGCATAATTTATTTATAAAAGCATTACATGACGGTATTTCCTTCCCAACCCAATGGAGTAGTCCCACAGGGGAAGTACCTCCACCCTACAGAATACCGGTGTTCCCGGTGATAAGTAGGGTAGCCAGAGCTCACTGGACAGATTTTATGCTGCCAGTGGGAAGACCAAAGGCTTGTCATGCGCTGACGGCACAAAATCTCTCTGATAATACAGGATCGGCAGCACGAGTGTGACTCCCCTGGGGTTGCACTCGTCCATAGGCTACGGTAACCACTTTCCATCAGGTGAGTCATGTGCTTGTCTGTGACCTAAGTAGTATAAAAACTATATTTCCAAGAGGGGGGGGGGGGGGGGGGCTTAAAAATAGTTTTTTCAACAAATAATAGATGCATGCAGCGTCCTCTACAGTTTCTAGGAAAATACTAAAAAATAAATTTCCTTTTTTAACAGGTACATATTATTACAGGTTAATATATACCTTTAAAAAATCCTGTCTGCTTATTTACCCCCTGTATTTGGGGAAAAGCTACTAAGTTGGTAACCTTGGCTACCAATCACAAATATCACAACATGATTCAAAGACTAAAATACATGACAGTTAACTTTTTTAATAATAGACTATACAAAACTACATTTACAGCGTAAAACTTTCTCTTTCTCAGTTCTACCATTTACCTCGTGCCAAATATTATTTTATCTTTTAAGCTTGTGTGCTTTATCCTGATACATAGGTACTTAACAGATATCCAAATAAACGATACGACCTCAAATTGCGATACACAGGATTAGTAGTTTCAGTTTTTTTGCCCTAGATGGCGCTGGTTACATGTAGTATCGCTGTCTCGCTATCTATCTAATTCCCATAATCATCATTCCCCTTCAAGACCGTAGGTTTTAGGTTTGATTCCGACCGATAACTCATTAACTCAGCTGTTTATGCTCGGTCGGTGGCGAAGCGGTAGAGCGTTCGACTGGTAAGCCGAGGGTGCAGGTTCGATTCCCACAGAGAGCAAGTATTTGCACTGGCGTAGCTATGGGTGGGCAAGGTGGTGCGGTGCACCAGGGCCCTCAGGCTCAGGGGGCCCCCAAGCCTGAGCCTGAACTAGCAAATCTCATATTGAACTACCAAAAAAGTCTTAATTTTGGAATGCGAAAATGGGTTGTAGCACAACTCTAATCCGTGCTACTCATTTGTTGGGAATTTTGTACAGTATTGTCTCGTTAAAAGATTCGCCATCACATTTGCAGCTAGCTTGGAGGCCCCCTGAGCCTAAGCTCGACAGCCGACGCTGCGGCCTATGGCCAACTATGAACTTTCCACGTGTAACTCTGATTAGCAACTGTCGCAGTGGAAAGCAAGTAAGGGGGTGGGATGGTTTTGGGCCAGATGGAGATATCGTGGTTCCCATATTTAAGTGGGCCATCTCAAAGTCGTATATGGCCCAGGGTCTGTCGAGGTGCATTGGAATTTTCTTATTGGTCCCGCTTACACTCCGGCGCTTGAGACCCGAGACTGCATGCAGTTTTAGTTGGTTTGATTCCGGCCTAAACACCTTCACCGAATGTTTATGTCGAATCATCATCTGCATGTAGACGCATTTTCCTGATTACATCCGTGTCCAAGATGACCTCGGAGCTCAGGGTCCGCCTTCCGGCTCTTCCTCCTCCACTTCGCACGATCTTGGGCGTCCATGAAAGTGAGAAAAAATCGCACGCATATCACCCTCCACGACATCAAGTCAGGACTTCTTGGGCCTACCCCTTTTACCTGGACCTGGCGGAAGCGTCATTGCTAGGCATTTGCTACCCACGTAGCCTGGCGGTTGCCGCAAGACGTGGCCGCGCCAGCGAAGGCGGTTCTCTTGCATTTTATCCACCATATCACGGACATGAAGGCTGCTGCGGATGCGAGAGTTCGTCACGCGATCTTTACGCGTAACGCCGCATAGCATTTTCATCTCCATGACCTCCGTGGCCTAATGAACTCCCCCTAATTGTGTATTGTGTAATGTGCGTTGTGTTTTGCAATAAATGTATTTTCTTTTCCTTCAACCTGACTGGCATTTTGGGATCACACGTGACGCCAGTTATTTCTCGTCACTTGGCCCACGCGGCAGCAATGCGTGCCTTGACGTTGTAGTCGATTTCACCAGTCACATGAAGTACAGATCCCAGGTACTTAGCCTGGTCCGTGTGTTCGATCAAATTATCGCCTATGTAAACGAGTGTGGGATCTGTAGAGTTTGACGCTAAGTATTCTGTAGGCACACGAAAATAAATGGAAATTTACGTATGCATGCGCGGAAACAAGCTAGATGTATATCTAGATTGTTTCCGCGCGCCTCTCTACAAGGTTTTTTGATTGGGGTACGGGGTCCGCAGTTACCACGCGGTGTACCCTGGGCAACGGAGACGGCAGCGCTCCTCTCTCGCGGATCTGTTGAGGGCTGGTCGGAGACTTTTCACATGTCCCACTGACTAGCAAAGGGCACAATGGAGAGCAGACAAGGAGCGGACCGGTTACCGAGCGCAGGCGTGGGGGTTACATGTGCGGCCGCCTGTCACCCTTTCACCCTCACTGGCGCCGCGGTTCGATGTTCGTCCCTCTTTTCAGAGTTCTATGGGGACACCGTGCTTCTCACACCCGAGGAGGCCATTTTAAAACCGTAGATGGCCCAGAATCAGCCGGGTGCCAGTAATATCCTATCGGTAACCTTACAACCCGGCAGCTCTGGTATCTGAAGATTCGAGACGGCGTGTGGTAAGCGGTCCGAGTCCGACATAACTACCCCGATGGTACGAAAAAGAGGGAGAGAGGAGGGATTTGATCCCCAACAGCACGTTAGCGACCGGTAGGGGATATGCCTACCTCATCGTTTACTTTGGTAAGGCGACGTGCGACGCCCGAAGGAATTTTCGGAACCAAAAAAAAAAATAGGGGGGGCCCCCTGTTTCTTTTTGCACCGGGGCCCTTGGTCACCTAGCTACGCCACTGAGTATTTGTGTATGAATAATTAGGTATATTTGAATTGGTCTGGGTTAGGTACCTATATTTGAAATGCTTAGTTTGGGTCTAGATAGCGTTGTGTCCAAAAAATATTCAGGGTTTTATTTGCCGTCGTCAATCGCAACATAAGCGTGTGTATTTGATCATGCGCTTTCGTATTAGCCCTACGCAATTAAAGGGCCTACGGGCTTAGATAGGTTGTTTGTTTGTTAAGTGGTAGACAGCCTCTGTGGCGTCGCGGTAGTGAACGCGACCGCTACGCAGGTGCCTCCTGGTTCGATCCCTGCTCAGTGCAAATATTTGTACCTATGTCACAGAACAGATAATTGTGTTACCGGTAATGTGTATAATGGAGGTATACTATATAATGCCTAGGCATAGGTACCTATATCATTCATTACATATATATCATTAATTATATACTTTACCTAGGCAATGCAATGTATACAATGCCTAGGGATTGTATAGAATGCCTGCTGTGCCACCGGTGATGTGTAAAATAAATAGATTTTGGTCTACATTTATCAATGTTCACCGGCCTAATTTGTCAAGATAACTTTGCGGGACTTCTATTTCTGGATGGTTATAAAAAAGTAACCTTGAAGGCAATTGTGGCAGCTCTGCTCCCGCATTAACCTTCTAAACTAATCTGTCCTAGTTAAATTGCGCTTTGTGGACACTGCGCATCCCGATTCCCGACTTGGACAGATATAGGGTAGAGTAGAAGCTAAGCAAAGGTGGGAGCGGAGCGAAACGAAGTTCCTGCACTAGCCTTCGTGGTTATTTTTTTTAACTACACATTTTACACACACTTTTTATATAAACAATAAACACACTACGTTTTTTGGTAACATTTATTACCGACTACGCTCTCGGTATTGTTTAGATGCATAGATTGTATGTATGTAGGTATATCTAACATACCTATGCATGAATATGGGTATTTGCATTGGTTTGGCTTTGGTCATGCCTCGGAGAACACGTTAAGCCGTCAGTTACGGCTACCTTACGATTTATATGGCAGTCGTTACGTCCCCATGAGTTGAGGCGGGGTGCGGTGCCCGGAACTTCCACGCAGTGCATCCAGGGCAAACGGCAGCGCCTCTCTTTCTCAAGCGAGAGGCTGCCGCCAGCGGCAAATATCGGCCACGGCGGGAGCTGTAGAGGGCTGCTCGGAGGTTTTCCACGTGTCTCTCTGACTAGCAGAGGGCACAGTGGAAAACAGGCAAGGGCGGACCGATCGCCAAGCGCAGGTTTGCGGTATACAAGTGCGGCCTGTCACCCCTTCACCCTAGTAGGAGGGGGAGGCCGTGGTGCGACAGCAACCCTCCTATTTCCGTTCGATGGGACTACGTGCTTCTCACACCCGAGGGGGCCATCTTAAAACCGTAGATGGCCTGGAGTCAACCGGGTTGCGAGAGATATGCTTTAGACAACCTTACACCCCGGTATCTGTAGGTTTGGTTCCAAATTTGGTTGGTCTGCTGAGTACGACATATTAGTTACGCACGAAAAAAAATTCAGTCGGTCTTACCAGTTCATATGTTTTCCTCTTCTCTCCCTACAGTCCCGGGTCACAGAACAAATAATAGTAGGTATTAGCGTACCCGGGTCCTTTATGCGGGACGGGAAAAAGCATCTGATGAGACCGTCGAGCTGAGTGCCAACATAGTAGGTACGTGTTTATAATGGTGACCCTCTTTTCCGAGACTTTGCCTTCAGTATACCATCAGACGAGATGAAGTTAAATTGACGTGTTCTTTATATCAAAAAAAATTAACGAGAAAAAATTAAATACCGGAAAATTGCTTAGTTTGATTAGACAAAAGACAGGTAAAGTAAAAGGTTGTTCTTTGCCCGTGCAAAGCCGAGACGATATATCTATCCCACTCCATCCATGGTGTACGAAAATCACTATACTAAGTAAGTTACTTATTATCGATTATTCCCAGTAGTCCCCTCTAGCTCTGTCCCCCAGGGTGACAGCTGGGAATTGTCTTCCCATCGATAAATCGTTTCAAGTTTCATCATAATAAATATTTAATAACATTACTAAATAATCACAAGAAAAAACTGATATTGTTAAACTTCATTCTTATTTGAAAATATTTCATAGATATTATGGAGTGTCATCCGCGACATATTTTTGTCTAACTCATACATACTTATTAAACTGAATAGTGTTTATTTGTAACACCTATTTGATATCCATGATATACCATATCATGGAAAACAACTTTTTTCAACATACCTTCCTAACATTCTGAATAAGCAATGTTGAAAAATCTAGATTTTTAGTTTCCTATCCTGCTTTATATTCAAAAACAGCGCAAACAAGCATGTTTTTATCATTTTATTCGGCTACCTACTTTATAACGTGACTGAACACCAACTGAACACTGACTGCATAGTGACTAGGGTTGTCGTTTTTGTTTTTAACTTTATAGGGATCAGACTTGTAAAAGTCAATGAAACCAAAAAAGTAGAAGAGCAGACCCCGGGTTCCAAATTCCAAACTTCGAATGCGGCTGGAATTGACATTCGAATATCACTAAATATTATAAAACAAAGTCGCTGTCGCTGTCTGTCCGTCCCTATGTATGCTTAAATCTTTAAAACTACGCAACGGATTTTGAAGCGAGTTTTTTTAATAGATAGATTGAGATAGAGTGATTCAAGAGGAAGGTTTATATGTATAATACATGCATAAAATTGTAGAGAAACACTGATAAATTTAGAGGTTTCTAATGTGATGTCGTAAATAAACACATTTTTTTTGCGCTTCATTGCAAACGCTGGCTGAACCCCACGAGATAAATCAAATATTTACGAAGTGATTTTAAGCATTTCAGCATTAATCCTTATCCAATTAAGTACCCTTAATAAATGGTCCATTTAATATAAATCAATATGGCCCTTTACAGCATGTAATTTAAATGAATATTTCCGAAGATATTACAGAATTAAAATGCAGGGACATAGCGGTGCGGCGGCGGTACCGCGCGCGGGCGCGGTGTAAATAAAAATAAAACCCCCAAATGTTCCCAATGACTGCACCAAATTGGATAATTATTTTTGATTTGTGTTCGATATTGTGTAGATTCGATAGTGTGTGTGAATAAGAAAATTAAATGGATGGTGCAGCGGGAACGGGATCAAAATCTAACATTTGCAAAACATAAACTGGGTACCGCCTGCTGTCAAACTTGATTCGCTCTTTTCAACAGCAGTCGGGTGTTTTTAATTTTTAATAATTTATTTTATACTTTTCAGATATGATATGACAGACATAATATATACCTACCTTATACCTACCTATGTCGTATAGCGAACAATCGGCAAACTAGGATCGAAGCAAGTGAAGGGATCTCTGCCTATGACTACTGCCTAGTGCCTACGCCAATAGGAAATAAGTGTGTTGGTGATCTAAGGTGTTGACATGACCCTACTTTTAAATGGACTATAACTAAGTAACTATTTATTAATCTGTGCTATAATCTAGGCGCATCTACTTATACTTGTATAGTGTGTCATGTTATAAAACTAGTAAATCATGTCACTGAAAGACAACCTCGGCATGACGTCTATGATTTTTATTTTTATAAAAAGATTTGCAAGATGCAAAGCAGTTGAATAGAATGAACAAACAAATTCATATTATGAATTTGTTTGTTCATTCATGAATTTGTTTGTTCATTCTATTCAACTGCTTTGCATTCACCACCTAATGTTATTTATGATGTCGTATAATCCTACTAATATTATAAACGCGTAAGTAGTTTGTAAGTATGTGAGGATGTATGTAAGGTAAGGATACACGTAAAAACTACTGAATGGATTTTAATGAAACTTTACAATAATATAGCTTAATACATCAGAATAATACATAGGTTAAGTATATAGGTATGATGCGATCAGCGATGAACGGAATCAGAATTCCACGGGGGCGGAGCCGCGGGCAACAGTTAGTTCAGTATAAAATCGTTTTAAACCATCTACCTTTTATTGTGCTTCTTAGGTAAAGTAAGTATACCCAAATTAAAATAGAAGACCAACTGGAATAAATTCTTTCATGCGAGGGTTTGCTTATTTGGTTATATTGATTTAAGTTAGAAAGGCAGCCTCTGTAGCGTGGTGGTAGTGAACGAGGCCGCTACGCAAAAGGCGCGGGTTCGATCCCCGCTCAATGCAACTGCAAAAATGTGGCCTATTCGTGCCTCGGAGAGCGCGTCAAGCCGTCGGTCCTAGTTGCCATACGAACATCTATGACAGTTGGTATGGGTATTTGGAGTCCTAAAAAGTTAAACAACTGATCTAGCTGCAATGCTTCGATATCGCCATTGGGTTGTAGAGGTCAGATAGCAGTCGCTTCACGAAAACTATCGAAGTTCAGCCAAATCCGCAGATAGACTAGTAAAGCGGATCCCAGACTGCGAGGGGAAATCTTCGGATGCATCTGGGGTTAACGCCAAGATGAAGAAGAATTGATTATGTTAGAAGGCAGCTAGATGCCTACAAGACCTGTACACTTAGTGTACCTAAGCTTCAATTGGATCCGTACCTTTTTTTTATCGTTATACCATTTTTCGTGCGGAAATCCCCACGGATCGATATCCCCTCGGCCATTGAGGTTAGTTGATTTCCAGGCCCCCTCGGGTGACGGAAGCACGGTGCTCAACCCTCTTTACTGTGCCCTCTGCTAGTCAGTGGGTCACGTGCAACGTGCATAGCCTCCAAGCTGCCCTCAACAGAGTAGGCGGCAGCATCTCTCCTGCGGGAAAGGGGTGTTACCGTCTCCTTTAACCAGGGTGCACCGTCAGGACAATCCGGACCGAACACCCCAACCGAATGATGTGCCTAAATTGTTAGGTTTCGACGAAAAGTAGATGGTAGTTTGAAGATGTACAGTTAATTGTTATAATACTCTCATGGTACACCTGCCTATGCTAATATGTGTGTTCTCTACCTGCAACGTGTATTTACTTTTTTTCTTTTCAGTACAATGCTGGATTCTACAAGCGGGCGTGAAAAAGTATCTGTCGATGTCGTCAAAGCAAGAACCACCATTTTTGGATCGTTGACATCTGGACTGGTGGCCTGTATCATCTGGAATCCACCATAGTTTCGCACCATCAGGTTGCGCAGTCAATTGACGGGCTGCGTATTAAAAAAAAGTATTTTGCTCAATAAAAATTAAGCTAAGCTTTAAATAATAAATAAATAAATAAATAATAAATATTGTAGGACATTCTACACAACGCTATCTAGACCCAAAGTAAACATAGCTTAACTAGCTTGTGTTATGGGTTCTAGAATGTGGATAAACATACTTAGATACATTTTTTTTTCGTAAATACATATATATTATACATAGAAACACCCAGACCAATGCAAATATTCATATTTATGCACACAAATATTTGCACTGAGCGGGGATCGAACCCGCGCCTCCTGCGTAGCGGCCGCGTTCACTACCGCTACGCCACAGAGACAGTCTAAGGCTTCTAGTCCCAAATCGCTAGAAAACCAATTACAGGTCAACGAGTATGGTCGAAAGGAAACATAGCATTCCTAGGGGAATAAGAAACAAGTAAGGGATTTAATGAAAAGCATACTGTTCTGTATATTTGCTCAGTTGCTCTGAGTACAATACAGGAAATTGAAACTGTAAAACGGAATCAGTAAATAGTACTTAGTTATAAATAAAGCACTACCTTAACTGCTACCCGCAGCCCGGCGTCGCCCGCTAAATTGTAACTAGGTAATCGGTAAATAATAAATAAAATCACGTTAATTATCATCATCATCTTCGAGTTCAGTCGCACCCGTAAAAGACAATATAAGAAAAATCGTATAATTACAATAGCAGTTTATATCATAAGTTATTTTTCTTACGTTACTCCAACAAAAGTGCTAGGCGCATTTTTATAATATTTTCAACTGTTTTTGTTTCTAGAAGTCGGTTTAATTTTTTTGTTAAAAATAACTTATTTTTACCGTTTTAGTGAACTTAACGCTGATTTGTTGTAAGCGCTTTCGGATTAGCCCATCAACCACGCTACTCATATTGAGATAGTATTGAATCAATGCATGTTAATTGAGATGAAACGATTATCTCCAAGTAAGTATGAAATATGCATCGAAGGCTATTTTGAAAGTAAACAACCAATAGAAAACTCGGAAGCACTGAAAACTAAAATACGATGACAGATCGTTGAAATTGCTGCATGCTGATATCTGGTACCTACCTAACTTGAACAAACTATCTGTACAACCTCAAAGCTAAATTAAAACTAATACAAATATATTTTTTTAAATCAAGGCATATACACTGGAAAAAAGATCAAAGAAGTATTTTCAACAATAACTAAAAGTTTTGAAAGTGTTCTATTCTATACAAACTGCAGATGCTACCTATTACCGATACTACCTTCAACAAAGTTTTATTGGTCAACAAATGCTAACAACTTTGTTGTCTTAGGGACTTGTCTGTTTTTACATGGTTCTTACAAACTTTATACAATGCAATTTTTGTGTGATACATTGCCATGGATTTTGGTATGAAAGTGTACTTTAGTTCCGATAACCTGAATCCCGGATACATCCCTACTAATATTATAAATGTGAAAGTAACTCTGTCTGTCTGTCTGTCTGTCGGTCTGTCTGTCTGTCTGTCTGTCTGTCACGCTTTCACACCCAAACCACTGAACCGATTTTGATGAAATTTGGTATAGGGGTAGATTAGACCTTGAGAAAGGACATAGGCTATGTTTGGTCGCGATAACCGACATCCACGCAGGCGGAGCCGCGGGCAAAAGCTAGTATAAAATAAAATCCAGATTTATAAAGTACCTAACTCTTCGATGGTCACGCATCTCACGCAGGTGCAGGTACCTGCATTGTGCGCACAATTATTTTTTTTTATATGCCATACACGTCGCAGACAAGCACACGGCCCTCCTGATGATAAATGGTTACCGAGACCTATGGACAATGTGCACGGACACGAAGTTTTGACATGGTAGCGACTACGGTCTGACTCCCTAAGCCCAGAGGAAAGCTTCTATACCTACCGCCTCACCAGTTAATCAGCAGGTCACCTTGTAGGTGAGGTCAGACCAGACCCTTTACATAACATAGTAAACAAAAATTGGAAAATGTTATAAATGTGTCCTCTGAATATAATAAAAACAATCCATTAATTTATTGATGTATTGCGATCTTTCCGATCATTTGTGAAATTGTTGATAAGTAAGAAGTTTGTGAATTTGTACAGCAGCTTCTGAGGACGCGGACGACTTGCCTGAGCTGTTTCTTTACCGAGAATTGTCGGTCTCGATTTTCCGGGAAATCAACGTAATTTGCTCCTGGAAAAATCTTGTCTAGACGTCGGGAAATTTCACAATTCTAAACTTCATCTATAAGTATAGGTATGAACAAAAGAAAGTCGAAAATCGTAGTTACACTATTTATAACTCGGTAACGACTGGACCGATTTTGCTGATTTTTATTTTGTTGGATTCGTTTTTGCCTGGATTAACAGTATTGAGAATTCTCGAATCTCAAGAAACTGAACAATTTGAGAAATCAGAAACCTTATGCACAAAGTAAAAACATCTTGCATACTTCACCACATAATATATTTTCTCAAGCGTATTTATGCGGTGGTGCTGAAAATCATACAATAATAATATAATTAAAGTTAAGGTATACCAAATACTATTTTTTTTAATTTTTTTTCTCTACAAGCTCATATACTTAGATCTAATATATAAAAATCAATGCCACTTTTCGTTGTTATTTTATAACTCAAGAACGGCTGAACCGATTTGGATAATTTTAGTCTTGAAATATTCGTAGGTGTCCAGGGAACGTTTAAAGGATGAAAAAATAGGTGCAGCGGGAACGGGAAAAATATGACGGTACGAAGTTCGCCGCGACAGCTAGTATAGTTATTATGTTATTAGAAAATATTTTCACGAGTGTGTAAAAAATTATTTCCACTATAAGTTTGATGTCGCGTCCACAACATGGTTTTCTTGATACCACAGCTTCTGACAAAAAATCGCTTCAGACCCACGGTACCCCTGGTCATACCCCTGGTGGTACCGTGGGTATTTTAAAGTTAAACGGTACCACCAACTAATAGTGATGTGATGTTAACATCTACGACTGAAAAAACATGATTTTAACTATGGATAGGTATGGATGGATTCGATTCCCGGTCAGTGCAAATATTTGTATGCATGGTATTCATATTTGCATTGGTTTGGGTGTTCCTATGTATACATAAGTCGTGCAAAGGTTTTTTGTGTGCTAAAGTTCCCTCGGACCCCCGGGCCCCGTCCCGTTGACCCCCGTCGGCCATCAGGAATGATTATGTCGGACTCGGACCCACCAAAAACGCATAGAGGTATGGAGGTTCCGACCCCGCATTGGGATTCCGTTCCCGTTGCATCTTCTGTTCAGCTGACCCTTCCCGTCTTCGCTCGTGACAGTCGTGACATACTTCAAACACCCGTTGCACCCTTTTAGCACATGCCCGTAATTAAATAATTTTCAAATAATGTATGGGAATCTACCGGATTTCTTGACATTTATAATTTCGTAATATCTTTTGAATAGAACGTCCGATTTCAATCATTCAAAAGGTAATCAACAGGTATTGAAACAATCTTTAATACCAAAGGACTAATTTATGCAGATAAGAATTAATACAAAGGTAGAGATTCCGTGGTCTGACTTTGATCGGCATTTCTACTTCAATTTAATTTGCCGCGTTTTATTTTTAATTTTTAATTTTAGATATATAATATGACTATTACTTACCTAATTACCTATTTATCATTCGAGAGATAGGTAGGTCAACACATCACTAGGGTCACTCACTCGGTGGTACCGTTTAACTTTAAAAGACCTTCGGTACCACCAGGGGTATGGCCAGGAGTACCGTGGGTCTGAAGCGCAAAAAATCTACACAATGTGAATAAATTTTTGTGAAATTTTTTACACTATTATTTGTATAGGTATTGTGTGTAGGTAGGTATTATGTATGTAGTATGCATAGATATTGTATACATATATTATTGTGTTTTAAAAATTTTGGTGTCTCTATTATATAAGTAATTTTCAGAGTTAATTAGACTTCTTTAGCATTACATGCAACCAAATACGTGTCTTTAGCTAAGTACATTAAATTATCTGAATAACTAAAAACAAAAAATATCACTAAAATTATGTGATAAATTCTGAGATGTTGAAATTCAAGTATAAATGCGTTTAATCCACTTTAAACTGCGTTCATTGAATAAAAGTTAAATTAACTTAACTTAGTTAAACAAAATTTCATTAATGACTCCTGCCCTAGACGACGAGACAAAGTGAAAGCATAGGTACTGTCACTGTCAGCCTCAAGGTCTTGGTACAGTTGGTACACAAAGAAATCTGTCCCCCGACATTATGTCACGCATTCCAGAGCATGGAATACTGGAACTGTGTCCCATTCCGCTAAAAACCCTTGTTGGATAACTGACAAGTTGGACAATTACGACAGTTTATTCGAGATAAAACGTAATATTTAAGTGTCTAGAGTCGGAAGTAGGTATGGGTCCGGCATTCAACTATTACATCAAGAAAATATAATAGGTACAATTTGAATATGAAAATAGAAATAGCTGAATCATATCGTGTAACAGCCTCCGTGGCGTAGCGGTAGTGAACGCGGCCGCTACGCAGGAGGCGCGGGTTCGATCCCCGCTCAGTGCAAATATTTGTGTGCATTAAATATAGGTATTTGCATTGGCGAGTCTCCTCGCCGGATCGCTACCGTGGATCCTGGAAGCGAGATCCCTTTCGGCGCTATACCGCTTCCGAAAGGCGGCGCGGGAGCGGGGACACGATCCTGAGCCTGAAGAAATTCGGGCCGTGAGATCCCGGCTCCACAGGGACATGGTGGCGGAGTGGGAGCTACAACTTGGGCAACCACGCGCAGGGCGCGCCTTAGTAGCGGCGGTAAGACCCATCATGGGGGAGTGGCTAGAGAGGCCACATGGCGGC
Organism: Eilema depressum; assembly: GCA_914767945.1. Classification (NCBI taxonomy): domain Eukaryota; kingdom Metazoa; phylum Arthropoda; class Insecta; order Lepidoptera; family Erebidae; genus Eilema; species Eilema depressum. The sequence continues at coordinate 42,538,597 of OU612012.1, read as the reverse complement.
CTCTCGTTCTGGCTGACGCAGATTTTCACCGAGCATGGATGCTTCGGGCGGTATCTGCATCGGACCGCGAAGAAAGAGCCAACGTCCGAGTGCCATCACTGCGACGCGAGCGAGGATTCGGCGCTACACACGCTCACCGAGTGTCCGGCGTGGGAGACGCCGAGACGGGAGCTAGTGGCGACCCTGGGAGTGAGAGTCCTCACGCTCGCCACTTTGCTCGCAGCGATGGTTCGCTGCGCGGATGCGTGGGCTGTCGGCGCCTCCTTCTGCGAGCAAGTAATGCTCGTGAAGGAGGCGGCGGAGCGGGAGCGAAGGAGAATCGCAGACCTTGCGGCCCGCGAGGAGCGAATGAGAATCGCAAACCGCGTGGCCCGCGAAGAGCGGCGGCAACTCGGGCGTCGGAGGTCGCAGAATGACCTCCGTCCCCCATGAGCGCGGGCCTGGGGGTGACGGGTGGAGCCGCCTGTCACCCTAGCAGAAGCGGCGGCAGCGCGCATTGCGTGCCTCCCCACACCCGGGGGCGAGTTGGGGACTCTGTGGTCCCTACACCGGAAGAGGGCCAGATCGAAAGATATGGCCCTGGGTCGGCCGGGGTGCGAGGGATATGGCTACGACAATCTCACCTCCGGCAACTGACGACCCACAGATGGCGTGCGTTTTAGTCGGTTCGAGTCCGACATAACCTCCTCCCCCGGTTCAGGTGGGGGAGGTATCCGTGGGGATTTTTCGCACGATAAAAAAAAAAAAAAAAAGGTATTTGCATTGGTCTGGTCGTGCCTCGGAGAGCACGTTAAGCCGTCGGTCCCGGTTGCCATAAGAACATCTATGGCAGTCGTTACGGGTAGTTGGTGCCTAATGTTAACATTGGGTCGTGGAGGTCAGATGGCAATCGCTTCACGGAAAATATCGAGGTCTAGCCAAATCTGTAGCTATGACTGGTAAAAGCGGACCCCAGACTCCGAGCTGAAAGCTTCGGATGCGACTGGGAATTAACGCTAGGAGGAAGAGCTGAATCATATCGTGTAATATTTTAAATGTGAAGTTTTGTGAAAATATGTGCAAATTCCAGTACTGTAAACTTAAACTATACCAAGACTTATACCTACTAAACGCTATACCAAGACGCAGCATGTATCGTTTTAACGCGGCGTAAGAAATGACTCCTTACTTCGGCATATGTTGACATATACAGACATTTGCAGTTTAAAGAACAATATCGGCATTAGCTTACACACACAAAACGCGTGGCATTAGCTTATTCACACCCTTTTTTGCATTGTATAAGCAAAGCTGTGTCTTTACAGTAGATGGTCTTGTAAACAAATCCATCTATTCAATCAATCTATCAATCTATTCCCTCTACCCACGGGATCCTATTCCGGGGATAATAAATACCGTGTTTTACCGCCTCTACCACGGCGAGTGTTCTGAGGAGCTATTGTAATCCCACCTTCTCTCTTCCTGTCCAGAACAACTCGTGCTGGAATGCGGTGTCACCCACATCCAGTAGAAGTAGAATCCATTCCGTCTCGCACCAAAGAGCTGGAATGTTCACCCGCGCAAGTGTTTCCCTCTTCCTACAGTCCCGGGTCCTGCAAGCAGGGCGTGAAAAAGTATCTACGAGTATCAAGGCCGTCAAGTTAGGGTCCACCATTTTAAGGACAATAGTATCATGGAGGTCCGTATCTTCTGGACTGAACCTCCGCTTTTTACCATCTAGCGCGATGCAGTCAATTGACAGTTAGTCTAGATCTATTATTCCAGACTATACTTAGTCTATCCCTGTATCAACTTTCAACCAGATATGTTCAGCTGGTAAAGAGTGATTGAGTAACAAATATTCAACCACTTTCACATTTCGGGTTGATAGTTTAAAAATGTAATGAGAGTCTCAGAACGGTGACCTGCGTACAAAATGTCCCATTTCCTTTGAATCTACACTTCTATTGGAAGACCTATAAGATCGCAAAGATTGTAAGTAAATCGTTTTCTGAAACCTTTTCAAGAAGTTTGCTCGTATATTGAAAACATCTAACAAAGGATTTAATAAACGGAGTGACTTACATTGCGAAAAACATATTTACTTGCTGAAATAAACCTATTGTAAACATTACAAACTGTTGCGATTTATTAAGTGTTATTTTATTATTCCTCATTAGCTGAAAGTCACGCCTTCATCCCCGGAGGGCTAGGCAGAGGTGAATGAATACCCACATTTCACCAATCATTGTATTAGAGCCCACCTAACAGGTGATGAGCCTATTGCCGTATTCCGGGCACTATTGTTGACCCGAGCCATGCATCTGAGGTGGTTTTGTCTGATGTCAAACAGCCGTATCCCTTAGTCGTCTTAGACGACACCGCATAGGAAAAGATTGTTGTGGTCCAAACGCTGCAGGAATGCGGGACGCACGCAATGTTGATCCTTTCCTGAAACCCATAGAATTTTTTTTGTGATAAAGTGCGTTATTCCAGACCGTAAACTATCTCTGTACCAAATTTTAGACAGATTCGTTCAGCCGTTAGAGCGTGATTGATTTATGAAACATTCAGACATCTAAACACCCAAACATCTTCAGAATTTTCACATCCATTGTTCCAGGGAATGGTGCCCGAACATAAGGTAACGTGATATCCCCGGACTGGGATCAATATGTAATTTTACCTCGTTGAGCCGCAGTCAACAACTAATATTGTACCCAATTGTTATTTAATTACGTAGAAACTGTGAACAATAGACTTATCTCCTGTTCGGTTATATTAGAAACAGAATAGTTGAAATGTGAGGACATAAAATAGTTACTTTGTGACCGATATCATCTAACGAATTAACCTGTGGATACTTTATATTTTTACTATCACCTAGGGCCGGCGCCCACTGCCGGCATGGCACGGCATGGAATTTATTACTAATCAAGTTATTTTGAACCTTATCTCATATGCTCGGCTGCCCAAATTCAAAACCCAGTAAGTGTTTTTTAACAAATTTCACAGGAGAGCGTAAAAACATAAAACGGGCAAGCCTTTCAAAAGTATTGGGGTTAGAGTAATAAAGTGATATTTTTTGGATAGAGTACTAACCACTGATTACATAATGAGTAAAATATTTCGATAATAATGTATATTGCACGTTTTATACCCTTACTAGCTTTGAAAATGGAAATCTCAATTTTTTTCTCTGTCCTGGCCCGTTTCAAAAACCTAGTATATGCATGTTTCGTAGAGGTAAAATAAAAAATATAAATTTCTGCATCGATCAAAGTAAGAAAAGTATTTTTATTGTTTCAATGAATCATACAATTAGTTAGAAAAGTAAGAATATAATGGTGTGCGGGTGGCGGGTGATAGGCGGTAATCCGCTCCAATTTCTCGCGTCGCGCCCAAGTTCAAAAACCTAGTAAGCCATATTCCCAATAACAAAACACAGTAAGTGCATCTGACTTGCTGAGTTTTGAAGTTGTAAATGCGAGTTGCTAGGTTTTTGATCTTGTTTTCTGAGAGTGAAAATGCACTTACTAGGTTTTATGGTGTCAAAATATCTGTTATTTTGTAGGATTTTAAAGCAGGTGTCTTCACAGGTCGATGCGGTTCCCTATGAAAGTTCGAAATATGGAAAAAAAGTGTTTTCGGAAAAAATGTCCCTTACTGGGTTTTGAATTTGGGCAGCCGTGCTTTGCCGTGGCATTGTTTTTGCGTAAAGTAAAATGAATTATAAAGCATATGAGATAAGGTTCAAAATAACTTGATTAGTAATAAATTCCATGCCGTGCCATGCCGGCAGTGGGCGCCGGCCCTTACGCTATAAAGAAGTCTTAAAAATTCAAGTAAATGTTGTCATAGGGCAGTTTTTGTTCATTATGTTGTACAGTACCTATCCGTCTTTGAACCGGCACGTTGAGAACTCGGGCCGAGTTACTTCTCGGTAAAGTAGGAACGGACCACCCCATCTCGTAGGAGGCGACTAAGGAATAGGGCTGTTTTCCATCTGACTTCCATGATTTACAGGCGTGAATATATTGTATATGTCTGTGCGTCGAGAAGAGTCCGAAAGAGATCTAGACTACTGGCCCGTTTTGAAAAAATTATGCGTCATTTGAACCACCAGGTGACCTTTCTAGAACGATTTAAGAGCATAAAATAATAAGATTCAGCACTATACCGTCACTTGTAAGCTGTCCAACTGAATGCAGGTGAGAATTCAAAAGTACTAGAGTGAGTACATTTTGGTCATATATTTTTTGTACGGCATTCTTACCATCGATAGATCCATGAAAAATAATAAGAAAAGAAAACGCGTAGTGCTGTAAAAAAATGGTGCGCCACAAAGTCGGAATTTTTTATTTATTTTCCGACAATTTCCAGGGTAAAGAATGATGCCCACTTTCCATACATCCGTTGCCCTGTCATTCAATTTTACTGATACTGATACTGCATCTTTAAAACCATAAAATCAATATGGTTTAAATTACTTTAAATTGTTAGACAAGAAAATGTGTATTCAAGAAAAATCTAGGTAGATATATCTAGTATTTATTTATCTGTGCTTTTAAGGTTACATAAATGAGCTTTCAACATACAATTTGCTATTTGCAATTTTTGTCATCATCATCATCATCCTTGCGTTCATTCTGGTTACATCTGGGGCCTTGCTTCAGAGTCTGGGGTCCACCTCTTCCAGTACTACCACGACGCGGCTGAACTTACATAATTATCGGTGAAGCAACTACCATCTGACCTCCAAAAACCCATTGGCTACATAGGGCTCCAACTGCCCATAACGACTGTTCGTATGACAACTCAAAAGCAAGCAGTCGAGTTCACTATTTACAGTAGTAGGTATATATTTTTATATTCAACAATAACTAAAAAAAAATATTTTTATCTTTGTTGCTATTACAGAAATGACAATATTATGAAAAGTCAAAAATGAATATCAATAAGACAACATTTTATCCATTACAATTACTACAATTAGTATTTTTATTCGTCTATTTTATTTTTATACTAGCTTTTGCCCGCGGCTCCGCCCGCGTGGATGTCGCTTATCGCGACCAAACATAGCCTATGTCCTTTCTCTAGGTCTAATCTACCCCTATACCAAATTTCAACGAAATCGGTTCAGTTTAGGCGGTTTAGGCGTGAAAGACAGACAGACAGACAGACAGACAGACAGACAGACAGACAGACAGACAGACAGACAGAGTTACTTTCGCATTTATAATATTAAGTAAGGAATAAGTAAGGATGTACCTATGTGTTGTCCTCTTATTATAATTATCATCAAACCAGTGTTCAGTTGTATTTTGAATTGAAGGCGGGAATCATTAGAAACAAACTACCGTGTAACTAAGCCTACGTAATTGCGTAGGGCTAATACGAAAGCGCGTGATCAAACACGCATAATTCACGATTGACGGCAGCAAATAAGAGCCATTTCAGTTAAGATTGAGGGCTATGCTACTACTTTAGACGGCTAAAAGAAACTACTATGTTAATATTTGAATGACTGAAACTCAGTTAGGTTACAAAGAACAATACAGCTGTGCAACTTAGTGAAAGTAAGCACAACGATGCGACAACGATGCGAGTCGCAACGATGTGCGCGATAGACACTGTCATTGGTCGATTTCCAATGACGTGATACAATCTGACCAATGACAATCTACGTTGCGCCTCGCATCGTTGTCGCATCGTTGTGCTCGCTTAGTGAATTGCAGTGCTGAATCCTCTAATAACGAATCCAATAGCATACAAATTTCGTCTGTAACAAGGAAACTCAAATTTAAAAAAAGGTGAATACTTAGTAAGATTTTAAGATCACATCGTCTAGTGATATCAATATTATTTTATGGAAAGAAACCATAACACTAATAGGTACCTTAGTGTTATAGTTATTCGTTTGGAGCTCGTCAACAATGGATTTTTCCACAAAAGAAGCAGACGCACGTGTAGATCAAATGCATACCTACTTAACATAGAGGCACAAGGCTGACTACAAAATGAAGTCTAGATATTTTCAAGGTGTGATTTTTGAACTTTGTACCTGCATGAAGTGGTACATCTAAGATAACGATAAACTTATTTTGTAGTCAGGGAGTTACCTTGTTACATTTATCTTGATCTGGTATATTGATATATGATTTTACCGCATAGTGGACCACCTCAAACCTCTTTCAATGAAGTTTTTAACTACCCTGTAAAGTGGCACCACCAGGTCGCGCATAATTCAAATGGCCACGATCTGAAGACACGACCTACTTGCTTCATCCAAGCTATATTATTGACGACAGGTTCAGTAGGTACTAAAACTGGAGTGTATTTTATAGGTGTCTATTAGGGTGAATGTTTGTTAATACCACTAGCACAGGGCTAGGATGCCATCCTATCCCATCATTTGCCATTACACGTATATTAGGTACTAGCCTTCCGCCCGCGGCTCCGCCCGCGTGCATCTCGGTTAACGCGACTTTTGCTCATATCTTCGGTTCTACTCAACCGATTGCGATCAAACAAACGTAAGATTTTAAGACTGAATAAGACAAAAAAAACACATCAAATTCCATCCCGTAGTTTTTGCGTCCATCGCGGACAAACAGACAAACAGACAGGAAAATCAAAAAAAAATATTTTCGTGTTCAGTATCGTTAACATAACATAACCCAAGTATTTTTTTTTTAATATCTCCAATGTACAGACACGACCACTTTACAATTATATAATAGTATAGATGTCTCTTTAAGATAAGCCTGCCTCTACTCAGGCGTGGTGACTGAATTAGTCTGTTAGGGCATTTTAATACCTTCATGAGACCTAGTTGGGGCTCCTGCATAAACAAAAATAACTATTTCCTTTGCCGCATCGCCGCCCACCTGTTATTCACTCAATTAGATACCAAGTAAAGAGTGTAAGATTCCGCTATCTTTTATCTAAAAATTTTAGGATAATTTAAAGATCATCTACTGAGCTTTTCCCAACTCAGTTGGGCGGAGTTTTCGAACTAATTTCGAACGGACTGATCTTTGATATTTTTCGTGAAACAACTGCTATCATCTCCACAACCTACTGGCGATATAGCAGTTCTATTATTTAGTTGTCTGACTTTTTTGAACTCCAACTGCATATTACACCGTTATAGATGTATGATGAACTGGACCGAGGGCTTAACGTGCTCTCCGAAGCACGGAGGGGTCATGATGTGTAAAGAATCCATCCTAAGACGGTCTTTTTATTTATTTATTTATTTATTGACACACCAACAGTATACATATAAATCATTATCATCATGGAAAACAAAATATCATTGCTCAAGTCTTGCTGATCTGGAAATTAATTAAAACAAATTGCTTCTAGAAAGTAGAACTCGACGTATTTAATATGTATGTTGATCATGTAGGAACTCTAACGAATTGCAAATTGACCAGACACGTGTAGAATGCTCATAGTGCAAAATTCCAGAGGAATTTGTTCAGTGGTCTTCACCTGATGCGCAAACGTCGAACCTTAATAGCTAACATAATATTCGAAAACCTTCGTTTTGGCATTCTTTCTGCGCCCAGAATCATTCTTCATCATCGCCCTTAATACCTACGTACAGAGCAATGGCTTTTTTTGAATAGGGATTATACGTCATTATACGCCCATACGTCACCGGGAGTCATACACCTATGGGTCCATATACCCACGGGGTCATTCGCTCAAAGGCTCTATACACTAATTTAGGTCATTGCGGGCGAGCCTATTGCCGTCTAGCGGGCACCTTGTCATAGGCTGTATGTTTACTTTTGAATGGAGAACAGCCCTATCCCTTTTCATAATGATTTAATGGTTTTCATAATGATTCATTGCTTCCATGAATAATCTTGATCACGTCAGCCTTTAAAAAAAAAGCTGCGTTAAAATCGGCCATCGGTCACAGACAGACACCCACTAAAATTAGACTAAGCAAATACGTCAAACAGGGTAGAGGTAGGTAGGTAGGTAGTGGGGTAAAAAAGATAGCCTTCAATCCAAACGATCAAGTTTTGAAAACGCTGGTAGGTAAGCGGGAAACTTAATGCCCAGAGGTAGAAGTACTTACATATACTCGTAATATAAATAACGGACTTGCAGACAAACGCTCATCGCTTAAATTAACTCTTTGAAATTTTCGTAAGACCTTTCCTAAAACATAAAAGGCATTCTACTGCCAAAATTATAAGTTCCTCACCTCGGCTGCACTATAGTAGTTAAGTAGTCGGCCTTACGATCGGAGGGCCCGGGTTCGAATCCTAACCTGAACTTACACTACCGACGTTAACCCACTCCTAACACAAGCAATTTAGCTTAGCTGGCGGGTTTCGGGGAATATTAGTAACTAGCTTTTGCCCGCGGCTCCGCCCGCGTGGATGTCGGTTATCGCGACCAAACATAGCCTATGTCCTTTCTCGAGGTCTAATCTACCCCTATACCAAATTTCTTAAAAATCGGTTCAGTGGTTTGGGCGTGAAAGCGAGACAGACAGACAGACAGAGTTACTTTCACATTTATAATATTAGTATTAGTAATTTCGGTTACTAATACTAGTATTCTTTTTTGCCGTGTTTGTTCCCGGTGGAGTAGAACAGGGCCACCCCATTTCTTGATGTGGGTGTCGTAGAAGGCGACTAAGGGATAGGGTTGTTCTTCATCTGACAGTAAACATACAGCCCGTGGCTCAGTGCCCGCTTGACGGCAATAGGCTCGCTGCCTATAACGTGGGACCGAAAATCATTTGGGCGCCATCTCTCCTTCACCGCGACTTTCTCGTACAACAGATTGCCCCCAGGGTCTTGAATGCAGCGGCACTTGGATAGACCCTGTGCCGTTTTGGCCCTGGACCGCGCCAACTTTTGCCCCTCAGACGATTCCACTATAATGTAAACATCATTTTTGTACCATATTCAACAAATAAAGGACATTGAACTTTGAACTTTGAACTTTGAACTTGAACTTTGAACTTTGAACTTGAACTTTGAATTTGAACTTTGGTATATAGCCGTTGCAAGTGGTCTCGTTTGGCCCTGGCTATGGCTCTCCTGGGGGCGAATCTTTGTACGCATCGCGGTCTTCGGAAGATTTGGACGCTTGCTACTTTTTATAGAGGGTTCTCTTCCCCTGATCTCTTTCTGGACTGTGGCGTTCCACCAACAAGTGTTCCTGTCACACTTACGTCCACCCTTAGACATACCGAGCGCCGCCCTCCCCGCTTCAAGAATAGCTGCCTGAATCCTGTCCCAGCAAACCTGTACAGGTTCGTCTACAGCATCAGCGCACTTGTCACTGATGGCTGAGACGAGACTTTGGGACTTGACTTCATCAAGCAGCCACCACTTGATTCTGCGTTGGGCACGCTCAGCGCGTTTGCCTTTGGGTTTCACGGGGAGGTCCATGACAAGAAGACGGTGTTGGCTAGTGAGACTTGCCCCGGGTATAACCTTGCAGTTGGCCACCTAGTTGATGCTGTGCCTCCTAGCGAATAGGAAATCGACGATGGCTGTAAACATAACAGATAGCGGCGTCTAAATCCCATTGGATTACTAGGAATCAGATCAGCGAGCTTATTGGATTTTTAGGGTTCCGTAGCCAAATGGCAAAAAACGGAACCCTTATAGATTCGTCATGTCTGTCCGTCCGTCTGTCTGTCTGTCTGTCTGTCTGTCCGTCGGTATGTCACAGCCACTTTTCTCCGAAACTATAAGGCCTATGCTGTTGAAACTTGGTAAGTAGATGTATTCTGTGAACCGCATTAAGAATTTCATACAAAAATACAAAAAAAGCATTAAATTTTGGGGGTCCCCATACTTAGAACTGAAACTCAAAATTTTTTTTTTTCATCACACCCATACGTGTGGGTATCTATAGATAGGTCTTTAAAAATGCTATTGAGGTTTCTAACATCATTTTTTTCTAAACAGAATAGTTTGCGCGAGAGACATTTCCAAAGTGGAAAAATGTGTGTGTGTGTGTGTCCCTCTAACTTCTAAAATAAGAGAATGATAAATCTAAAAAAAAAAAATTGATGTAAATTGCCATGCAAACTTCCACTAAAATTGGTTCGAACGAGATCCAGTCAGTAGTTTTTTTTTAATACGTCATAAACCGCAATTTTCGCCTTTGCTACTACGGAACCCTTCATGGGCGAGTCCGACTCGCACTTGGCCGAATTAATTTCAGGATAGTTTCAATGGCTGTAGCCTAGGTAAACAGGTTAGCAATGTAGCTAATTATAGCACAGTTCCGTCTTTTGGCCTTTATTCGCGTCTTTAACGTCGTGAAAAAGCATCTATTGAGGCCGTCAAGCTGAGTGCCACCGTTGTAACATTATATGTGTCTGTAACGGCGACCCTATTACTTGAGACTTTGTTATCAGCTTACCATCAAACGAGTTGAAGTCAAATTCAGGGGCCCTATATATATTTATGTATCGTTTTTCTTTTTAACTATAAAACCTATACTTAGATCTGGAATTTACATCCCTGCATACTACAGGATATACAGAGTAACTTCACCTTTTCATAAATTCAATAAAAAAGGAGGAAATAGTTGAAAAGAGGCTCTGAACATCACTCTACTCTTTCTTATGAAACCAAATATTTTCTACAATACGTATCCAAATAGTCTAAAATTTCAGATATACTTATGTTAAATGAGTGTATTAGCATGACGTGACCTTCTTAGTTTGTAATCGTCTCCTATAAAATTATATATTAAAATTAGTTTTACTGATTTTTACGGCTGAAAAACGAGCGAATGACCTTGAGCATTTGTATGGTCAAAGTCATTCGCGTATGTAATCACCTTAATTAGATTATATACTCCCCTGTTATGACTCATGGGGCCCAAATGTGCAAACTGACAGCATATGTCCCCAACATACGGTGGAGGATCGAGTGCTATGGCATACTTTGGGTGAGGCCTAAGTCCAACAGTGGACTGAAATAGGCTATTGATTGATTGATTGATAAGAACGAAATGTTAGGCAATAGTAATTTTTTCTTACCAGTCTTTTTCTAGCCATTTACTAGCTATTGGTATAAAGATACTAATAGTATTTTTATTTTGTTGTAATATTCTAAAAATCTACCACTTTTTTGTAAGACAAGGCCGATGTTTCTTACAATTTTCATTTAATATTTTGAAAAAAAACACTACTGAGAGAGCGAAATAAGGTGTCGAAAGTTTATACAACAATTACTATTAGAACTATCGGGATACTTATATTTATACAACAAGTCCGTCAGTTTAGAAAAAAATACTATTGGTGATGGTAGTCGACATCCACGCAGGCGGAGCTGCGGGCGAAAAGCTAGTTAGATTATATTCCTGTATTCCTTCATCATCCTCATAGCGATTTCTCTGGTGCGTCTTAAGGGTCCGCTATTCCGGGAATGACTCCCGTCTGACCTCCCAACCCAGAGTCTTGTCCGTGAGGAAATCCTGTAAACCTAAGTGCAACCTGCGTAAATTTCGTAAGAAGAGTTTATCAAGCTTTTACTTCACGTATGCATAATTTATTTTTGTATTGCTTGTTCTAGTTTAAAAAGTACTAGTAAAAGTTAGCACATTACTTTTGTTGGCTATTTAGGGTTTAGGGGAGCCACTAGGCTCTTCGGTCTCCGGCTCAAGTCAACCTCACTTGCAAGCCAATACAACTACTGACTGGCAACGTGACTCTGGAGCAGGCTTTCATCTTAGGGTAGAGAGGACAGATACCAGATGGTCCTAGTATAACGAGAAGCGAACCCCGTGCGCCGAGTTCAAAGCCTGTAATACAACCGGGGACAAAACTAAGATCATGATGATGTGACTTTATAGATATAATATAAATAAACTCTGACGGATTTGTCTAATATGTTTTACACGAAACAATAATATTAATATTATTCCACCTTAAATTCAGTAGGTTCATAATCCAATTTCTAATCAGATTTGGTAGTTAGTCTTTTGCACGTGTCATTCTTATCTGAACCTTAATCACGCACATTATGGTTAAGATGTATTTATATATCAAACCTTAACCTTTGCAACCTTAAAATAAAGAATTTTCAAACAAGATTACAATATAAATAAGAAGATAGATTTGACAGATGCATCCAATTGGAAATGGACTCTACACCTTTCGACATATGCACAGTAATTGAAAGGATTAGACGAGATGCGTTCATGGTTCTAAAGTCATTTGGAATAGAAGGTATTAAAGCACTGAAATTATACGTTAAAGTTAGGGCCTTTTGTAAGTGGTGATAAGAAGTTTTGATGTGGGTGGGATATCGATCGGCGCCGAGAATTGCGCGCTCATTCGGTTGTCTACCAGTAAACACATTGCACGCTCACTGCCCGACAGACGTACCGAGATGCACACGTTAATCGGGTTGTTAGTCGCTGCGGCCGCAGCATGCGCCATCGCAATGCCTCCTGGTAAGTTAAAAAAATAACACAATATTTTATAGCAACAATTACATACACACTTCTTTTATAAAAATTCTGTTGTCGCTGATATGCGTTTCCTGTCTCCATGTGATTGCGATGCTTTTTTATTTATAATGTACTTAGTATAATTTTTATAAAATTAAATAATCAATAGTGATTTATGTTATTAGAATTATATTTCGATTAATATCACTATACTAAAAATATTAGTACAAAGTGAATACTGGCTGACACCTGTTACATGCTCCGAACTTAGGTTGTTACAAAAATCTTTAACGTCAGTAGTTGCTTTAAAAATATTTTTATTCACTTAAACAAACAACAATGGTGTGATAAAAGTCACGAAATACAATGTATGCTTACAATAAAATGCATTGATTCCGATAAACGAAGAGAGCAGAGAAAAGCGGATTAGCTTAGAGGCTTAGAGCTTAGTGTACACGAGATAAAAGTTACTTTCAAAGTGCTGGGCTATCAATACGTCCTGAGAAGTGCAGTATTCATGTTATTTATATTATATATTATATTTATATTTGTGTTATGTCTATTGTCTAATTTGTGATAAGCTGGTAGTGAATTAATTTCTGCACTGCTGATTTTGCTGATATACTTAGTAACACTTTGATTCCTTTAAAATTTGTGGACGCATATTACAAATTAATTAAGCCATGCTTATTATCTGTAGTCGACTAGGTACTTAGCGCTGTGTTATATTTTGTTAAATATATTTTGTTTTAAAACCAAAATTCTTGTTTACATTTTTAGCACATTCTATCTATCTATCTATTTTTAATTTGTCAATAGTGTGCATTTGTGCAGGTATTTTACATATGTGTAGGTATAATGAAGTTGTAACAGGTGTTAGTCGTGTATGAGGTTTGGGTCCCATTTAATCATCAAACAATTATAATATAATATTAAGTATTTGGATTAATTTTATCGACAGGCTTCCGACAACCACATGGGACTGGGAACATAAAATAACTAGATATTTATACATAACATATTAATAGGCGTTACAATAGCATTGATAGACGACTTTTACGAAATTCTCAAGAAGACAAATGATTTTTTTTTAAAATTTTAATTTTAAAAGTTTATAGGCATATAAAAAAAATATTAACAATTATACATAATATACCTCGGATCGCACCTCGGAGTCCGGATCCGCCTCGATTTGTAGGGTTCCGTAGCCAAATGGCAAAAAACAGAACCCTTATAGATTCGTCATGTCTGTCCGTCCGTCTGTCTGTCTGTCACTTTTCTCCGAAACTATAAGGCTTATGCTGTTGAAACTTGGTAAATAGATGTATTCTGTGAACCGCATTAAGAATTTTATACAAAAATAGAAAAAAAGCATAAAATTTTGGGGGTCCCCATACTTAGAACTGAAACTCAAAATTTTTTTTTTTCATCACACCCATACGTGTGGGTATCTATAGATAGGTCTTTAAAAATGCTATTGAGGTTTCTAACATAATTTTTTTCTAAACTGAATAGTTTGCGCGAGAGACACTTTCAAAGTGGAAAAATGTGTGTCCCCCCCTCTAACTTCTAAAATAAGAGAATGATAAATCTAAAAAAAATATATGATGTAAATTGCCATGCAAACTTCCACTAAAAATTGGTTCGAACGAGATCCAGTCCGTTATTTTTTTTTTAATACGTCATAAACCGCAATTTTCGCCTTTGCTAGTACGGAACCCTTCATGGGCGAGTCCGACTCGCACTTGGCCGAATTTATTTTAACTGTCTTGAATTGTACCAACATACCACAGGGAGCTTCTGTGGCGTGGCAGTAGTGAACGCGACCGCTACGCAGGAGGCATGGTCTCGATACCCACTTAGTGCAAATATTTGTATTATTTGTATTTAAATTGGTCTTGCCGTACCTCGGAGAGTCCGTTAAATCGTTGGTCCCGATTGACATACGAACATCTATGGCAGCCGTTTCGAGTATTTGGAGTCCTAAACAGTTCAACAACTGTCTATCTGTAATTCTTCGATATCGCCAATGGGTTGTGGAGGTTAGATGGCAGATACTTCACAGAAAATATCAAAGTTTAGCAAAACCAGCAGTTATACTGGAGACTCCGAGGTGAAAGCTTTGAATGTAACTGGGATTATTGCTAAGTAGTATGAAAAAAAGACTGTAAATGTCAACAAAAACACATTTACAGGCAAAAAAAGAATTGACCACCGCTGGACATCGCTGGGACCATAAATTTATTGGCAGTTGATGCCTTTTATGATGCCACTTAGCAAGAATTTTGGGAAATTACAAAAAAATGTACACACGCTGCACGCATATCGACTTACTTAACCAATTTCAAAAAATGAAGAACATATTCAAAATTTAATACCTCATTTATCCCTGAAGTGGCAAATGAGTAGTTGTGTGGAAGTTCGTTAACAAGTGCTTTACTTCTGAAGTAAGAATAATGAAATTAAATATTAAAGCTTCTGCTTTGCATTTACAATTGGACCCGGTAGGTGGTGGAGCAATCGGGTAATTGGATGTTTTCCAACTTTATTCCAACCGGTCTTATTGGAGATCTATAGGGGAGGCCTATGTCCAGCAGTGGACTTCCTATGGCTGAAATGATGATGATGATGATGAAATCGAGACAAGATAAAAAAAATTGACGGACTTCTCTGACTTTACAAGTTACGACATAAATTGAGAATGACGTAATCAATACAATTCTTTCTTTTAAATTTTCTAACATTCTGTGGAAGGTTCTTTCAGAATGAAATTGTTATGGATGGCACACGCCTAGCGAGATATGTTAGAATCGTATTGTACTGTTTAAATTGCACCGTTTAATAAATGCGTACACATAAAAAAACAGAAAGTATTTATCACACAGACGTATGGCAGAGAAACATTTGTCGGAGTTATGTTTCAGACCCTATAGATTTATTAGCTACGATGCGAACGTAATGATTTCTCGTAGCGTGTGTACTAGTCATGCGGACAGAGCCGTAGACAACAGTGAAATATAAAAAATAGATACTGGATTATGCTTTCATAGTGTTATCAACAAGAAAGCAGAGACCGATAATAACAAACCCGTCCCCATGACATTGAGCGTCGCGCTATATTGTAAATGTGGCGGCTCTATTAGCTTTATGTCAATCACAGAACACAGTAGGTACAGTACACGGCTTTTAAAAAAAAATATTAGGAATCCAGATAGAATAGGCTTGTTTCAGTTTCGTAGATCTTTGTAAAATTGGACTCTCATCTATTACCACAGCTGTTTGAAGTAGAATACTGAGTACGGACGGACTTAGCGTCTATTACGACGTAATAATGTACTATTGCACGTCTATTAAGACGTTATTTTAAGAGCTAAGACAGCTCTTGTGTGGAGTAGTATATTTTTTAATTAAGTTTTCAAAAAGATACAAAACATACCAAATACCTAGTTGAAAAAAAAAAGATTTATTTAAAAAGGATTCAACGGTTATGCCATATGATAACTATTACTTGATATTGACGATCGAACGTGCTAAGTTGACGGCACCCTGTTAGAAGATAAAAAGCTGAGGTATAGTCTAGAAGATATGGGCCCACACTTCAGATGCTGATTGATCCTAAAATGGTCATCCCTGAGTTGCTGGCCCGATAGATGCTTTTTCCCGCCCCGCATGAAGAACGGGGTTGTAAAAATAAGAAAAGGAAAATAGGAGTGCGAGATGAGCATTCTATTACTTTGTCGTGCAACAAAGGAAGAAAGGCACAAACCGCTTGGTGCGAGATGGTACCGCCTACACCACGCGCAGGTGATACCGCAGGCTAGCACAACTGACATTAGTGATTTTAATCGGGATATTTTTAAATGCACATCTGTATAATTTTTCAGAAAACTACGTAACTCCACCAATTTACTGAATGCATACCAGAAACATGAATGCTGTGCAAAAAAACTGACTTGCACACTAACTAAATCAAATGATAGATTTATTGAAAAAGGTGTGCAAATCCGACTTGGATAGATTAGGTTAGAAGGCTAATGCGGGAGCGGAGCGAAGCGGAGCTCCCGCTTTTGCCTTCGTGGTTATTTTTTTTATTTAACCAAAGGAATTGTTCTGCAAAATTCATTAAACAGTATATTTAATTTGATTTAGTTAGTGCGCATAATTAGTGTGCAAGTCAGTATTTTTGATATAGCTTTGAAATATTTTGTTAGAAAAAGGGACTATACAAATATCGATTTAAATACAACGAAAGATGTGTGATGTTTGTACGCCAGAATCGCCAGAATATGACCTGACAAAGATAACATCACTTTTGAATTTTGAATGAAGACGGTTGTATAGATAAATATTAATCGATTTCATACGTGTCTCGCTGGCTTAGTGGTCAAAGCGTTCCCCCTGTGAGGGAAAGATCGCGGGTTTGAGTCCCGTCCGATGTCGATTTTCTTTTCTCTTTCTTAATCGATTTGAACATCACTTTTGTACCATATTCAACAGTAAAGAACTTGAACTTGAAAAACACGCATTATTGACTTGGAATCTTTGAATCTAATTTTGGAGCATTATACGTAAGATTGATGATATTACCGTCAAGCGGGGACTTTGTCATGTTTACTGTCGGATGGAGAATCTTCTAGAAAACCCACAGGAAGAGTTAAGGTAGCCCTACTCCACCGGGAACCCACACGGCAGACATCAAAATGTCTCTCCAGTGTACGAGAGAGAACGCTCTCCTTTATTCACATGCAATAACTGAACTTCCGTAAACAGCTACGAACATGGATTTTTTCTCGTTTGATAACTCCACGAAAACAGAATTTAACTTCTTTTTTTACAAGCTTTTATTTTTGTGAATGTTTTTCATAACAAGCCGATCGTAACTCTCTCTCTTTCGTCTTCCCGACATTCCAAATCTAATACCGGATACTGTATTAAATCACTTCTTGAATTGTGCAAATATAATTTTTCAGTATCAGTGTCCCGAAGATATGAAACTCAATATCAAATACGATTTGTACCGAGAGATGCTTTCAAGTGTAAAGCGATATTCGCTCGCCTGACTACATTTACTGCCATAGGTATTTGACATCCCAATTTAGCACCATATTCTAGAATGGTACTGAATTCTGAATCTCGATTTAGTTATCTGAGGACAATATTGTCAATTTATCTTTGCAATCTGTCCTCAGATATATCTAGAATACGGTTTAGTCTAGCCTTAGTCTATACAAATATTTCGCGAAATTATACTACACGTTGAACACTGTTCATGAGTACCATTTCTTTTCTTGCGGATATCCCCACTAAAACTATCCCCGCCGGCCACCGGGGGCGATTATGTCGAACTCAAACCGACTAAAACCGTACGCCGTCTCGGGTCTCAATTACCAAGGTGTAAGGGTATCCAATAAGGTCCCACCCTGCCTGCCCTGCTGGTCCCACACTGCTGACTATGGGCCTTCTACGATTTTGAGATGGCTCCATTCTACCCCAGAAAGGGGAGGATCTTGCACCGTATCGCAGTCCTGCTTCTTCTGGCACAGGCGGTTACCCTCAGCCAAGAGAGCCAGCCACATTTTTTTTTTTTTTTCATATCTCCCAAGTAAAGCTAAGGAATCGGGTAATCAATAGGCTACCTACTCAATTTTGACGGCTATCATAAAAGTTGATGTCTAAAATCATTTGTGAATGTGGTATCAGAAACTACTTTAAAGTTACTCGAAAAGTGAACATCTTATGTCAAGATGTTAGATGTTAGATGTCAAACCGCTGACCTTCCTTGTTAGGAAAGTCTTATTAAAGTAAGTCTTATTCAACATTTTTGTTAACACTCATATCAATGTGTACCTACCTACTGTTAACTCTAAAGTACCCCCGAGACGTTCCCAAACTGAGCTCAACAGTTTCTTTAACACGTTCACTGCGGGAGGATTTTTAGTGTACTTTTATCTGGTGCGTGTGAGGTTATATAGACTCATGGAGGACTTTTTAACTGTGCGTATGTGGTCATATTGACCTATAAAAAGTTCAGTTTTAATATAGGTTTTATTCAGTGGGGGTAGCGATTTTTGTCTGTTTTTTTTTTGCAGTACATAGACCTTTATATGGTGTATATGTGACTACCGGCGTTTTTGGCTCCCATGTTTCGTTTATGCTATAGAAGAGAAACAATTTGTGAGTTCATTTTGACCACACAACGCACTGAAGATATCAAAAGGCTAGTGATGGGAAACACTTCTGTTAATATTCATATCGATAAATTGACGTAGAGCTGTATTACTTATAGGTTATACTAATACCATTGGAATCTTAGAGGCTTAAAATGAAAAATCAAAGACTTAGTAACGGTTTATTTTAATATGATGGCACCTATGTCACGTTCCTCAACAGTGCTGCCCTTCTTCCGAAATAAACTATTCATATCAAAACATATTATGTTAATTCAAAAAATTCTATTGAATTTGAGTAGATGATCCATAAAACTATTTTATTGACTTTAAAATCAATCCCTATGATTAATAACCGCGTCTATCTTGTTCATTTTTAACAATTTTTTTTCGATATGCTGGGTTTTTCTTCTCTTCTATTCTGCTCTTCTCTTCGTTTTCTACCTCACTGTCATAATTTAGTTTTTTCTACTTCGTTTAGGCATTTCTAACACTTGCCGAGAACACCACGTTACCTAACGAGTATAAAATACTAAAATTCAACGATACAAGAAAGATCGAAAATGTAGGCACTTAAACGACGTGACATCTACGATGTTGCTCTGCACAACACTACCCGCACAAAATGACGCCAGCGCATCGTTCAGTGCGGATGTGAGGTGCAGAGAGTGTGTGGTCATATTGAACTCACACCGCACTGGAATGAAATATTTTTCTTCTGGTGCGGGTGAGGTCATATTGGGTCACGACTATTTAAAAATGCTGGATTGTTCACATTAAAGCGGTGATCATAATGGTATATTCATCTCTTTCCTGTAAAATATATTCTTAAAGTTATCCCTCTCGCACCAGGGGAAAGTACGCTATTTTCGTCCCGCACCAGACAAAAGTTAGCTATGAGTCAAAATGACCTCACAACGCAGCGAACGTGTTAACACGTTCACTGCGGGAGGATTTTTAGTGTACTTTTATCTGGTGCGTGTGAGGTTATATAGACTCATGGAGGACTTTTTAACTGTGCGTATGTGGTCATATTGACCTATAAAAAGTTCAGTTTTAATATAGGTTTTATTCAGTGGGGGTAGCGATTTTTGTCTGTTTTTTTTTTGCAGTACATAGACCTTTATATGGTGTATATGTGACTACCGGCGTTTTTGGCTCCCATGTTTCGTTTATGCTATAGAAGAGAAACAATTTGTGAGTTCATTTTGACCACACAACGCACTGAAGATATCAAAAGGCTAGTGATGGGAAACACTTCTGTTAATATTCATATCGATAAATTGACGTAGAGCTGTATTACTTATAGGTTATACTAATACCATTGGAATCTTAGAGGCTTAAAATGAAAAATCAAAGACTTAGTAACGGTTTATTTTAATATGATGGCACCTATGTCACGTTCCTCAACAGTGCTGCCCTTCTTCCGAAATAAACTATTCATATCAAAACATATTATGTTAATTCAAAAAATTCTATTGAATTTGAGTAGATGATCCATAAAACTATTTTATTGACTTTAAAATCAATCCCTATGATTAATAACCGCGTCTATCTTGTTCATTTTTAACAATTTTTTTTCGATATGCTGGGTTTTTCTTCTCTTCTATTCTGCTCTTCTCTTCGTTTTCTACCTCACTGTCATAATTTAGTTTTTTCTACTTCGTTTAGGCATTTCTAACACTTGCCGAGAACACCACGTTACCTAACGAGTATAAAATACTAAAATTCAACGATACAAGAAAGATCGAAAATGTAGGCACTTAAACGACGTGACATCTACGATGTTGCTCTGCACAACACTACCCGCACAAAATGACGCCAGCGCATCGTTCAGTGCGGATGTGAGGTGCAGAGAGTGTGTGGTCATATTGAACTCACACCGCACTGGAATGAAATATTTTTCTTCTGGTGCGGGTGAGGTCATATTGGGTCACGACTATTTAAAAATGCTGGATTGTTCACATTAAAGCGGTGATCATAATGGTATATTCATCTCTTTCCTGTAAAATATATTCTTAAAGTTATCCCTCTCGCACCAGGGGAAAGTACGCTATTTTCGTCCCGCACCAGACAAAAGTTAGCTATGAGTCAAAATGACCTCACAACGCAGCGAACGTGTTAACCTCTGTACCCTTCATAAATATGATTTATATGTCCCCTAAATGATACGTTTGTGCCTTTTCACACAAATCCATTTATTATGGCTACTAGTTAACCTACCAGTGTGGACATTTGAAGATTTAACGTGCGAAATTATGCTATTTTGTTTCGGCCAATTAAATTCTTCAGATGTACCCACCTAGTTATTTGTTCTGTATTCTTTTAACACGTTCACTGCGGGAGGATTTTTAGTGTACTTTTATCTGGTGCGTGTGAGGTTATATAGACTCATGGAGGACTTTTTAACTGTGCGTATGTGGTCATATTGACCTATAAAAAGTTCAGTTTTAATATAGGTTTTATTCAGTGGGGGTAGCGATTTTTGTCTGTTTTTTTTTTGCAGTACATAGACCTTTATATGGTGTATATGTGACTACCGGCGTTTTTGGCTCCCATGTTTCGTTTATGCTATAGAAGAGAAACAATTTGTGAGTTCATTTTGACCACACAACGCACTGAAGATATCAAAAGGCTAGTGATGGGAAACACTTCTGTTAATATTCATATCGATAAATTGACGTAGAGCTGTATTACTTATAGGTTATACTAATACCATTGGAATCTTAGAGGCTTAAAATGAAAAATCAAAGACTTAGTAACGGTTTATTTTAATATGATGGCACCTATGTCACGTTCCTCAACAGTGCTGCCCTTCTTCCGAAATAAACTATTCATATCAAAACATATTATGTTAATTCAAAAAATTCTATTGAATTTGAGTAGATGATCCATAAAACTATTTTATTGACTTTAAAATCAATCCCTATGATTAATAACCGCGTCTATCTTGTTCATTTTTAACAATTTTTTTTCGATATGCTGGGTTTTTCTTCTCTTCTATTCTGCTCTTCTCTTCGTTTTCTACCTCACTGTCATAATTTAGTTTTTTCTACTTCGTTTAGGCATTTCTAACACTTGCCGAGAACACCACGTTACCTAACGAGTATAAAATACTAAAATTCAACGATACAAGAAAGATCGAAAATGTAGGCACTTAAACGACGTGACATCTACGATGTTGCTCTGCACAACACTACCCGCACAAAATGACGCCAGCGCATCGTTCAGTGCGGATGTGAGGTGCAGAGAGTGTGTGGTCATATTGAACTCACACCGCACTGGAATGAAATATTTTTCTTCTGGTGCGGGTGAGGTCATATTGGGTCACGACTATTTAAAAATGCTGGATTGTTCACATTAAAGCGGTGATCATAATGGTATATTCATCTCTTTCCTGTAAAATATATTCTTAAAGTTATCCCTCTCGCACCAGGGGAAAGTACGCTATTTTCGTCCCGCACCAGACAAAAGTTAGCTATGAGTCAAAATGACCTCACAACGCAGCGAACGTGTTAACAAAAAAATGGCTATCCATAAGCACGATTCAGTAACGTTACTTTAACAGAGGCGTGATTTCGATTCAATTAAAACGAAAAATAAAAATTACTTTGGTATTCAGTATGATCTGTCAAAACAACATCAACATTTTCGTGAGGTTATAAGACCACGGAATCACTCACGTGTTGATTGTATTTTAATTACATTTTGACATAATATACTAATTAGTAATTATAAAAATTACGAGTACTTAATTATACAATTAAGTACTCATAATTTTTATAATTACTAGCTTTAAAAACGTATATCAGTGTAAGCGTAGCATTAATCGTAGCGTTAAATACCAACAAGGGCACTATTCACGGTTGACTTTGCCGATATAAATTTATATTAGTGTCGTTAAAATATTCAGTGTTCAACCTCTATCTGGAGCAAAGAAAATCATGGCCGCACGTAGAGATTGCGTAGGTGTAGAATGGCAAGTCGGCTACGATAAGCTACTGCTTACCGTAGCCGACGTTTATTACCGCTACGAATAAAAATGTGTGTGTAGTGTACGGTGTTGAATAACTTCTCTGCCCCCCTAGACAAGAGGCAATTCGTTGCTCGGCGTATGATGGAATAGAATGACAAATGTATAGGATTTGACGTTTTTGACATTCGTTGACGCCTGTCATATACGTCAAATCCCATACATTTGGCTTTCTATTCCATCATACGCCGGGCAACGAATTGCCACTTGTCTAGAGGGGCTGAGGTAGAAACTCACCCATTCAACTAAACTGGGCTATGACATTATACTGTAGATTACATCCTACTCCTACTACATATCATCATCATTGTTATGAAGACGCATTTTCCTGATTGCATCCGTGGTCAAGATGACCTCGGAACTCCTGCTATGTAGTAGGACATTTCTTTTTGATTTTTGATTACTGATTGATGATAGGACATAAAAGTTTGTGAAGCACACGGCCCTTGGGCGTGGCGGTAGGGAACGCGAACGCGTGAAGTGCTCCGGTGCAAATATTTGTAATATTTATTTTTAACACACTTGCTTATAAACAGGCTTTTATTTCACCGCAATTAAGCACGGAATGACACCTATTATAAAACTGTGACTTTTTCATTATTATTATTCACACGTGAGTTACAGACTTCTTTTTTTAAAATTTCATTGATTAAGTTGCTTTGTTCTTAAAAAAGTTTCGATACAAAAAGATCGTGTCCAATATTACAAACGAATTAATATACCTATTGCTTACTCATTTCATGCAACTTCGTATTTTAAAGAAATTTCTACTTGTAATACGTGTTTAATAAACAAAACTTTCACTAAAATGTATTTTTTTTTCTCTGTGAGTATTTGCAGAGAGAAAAAAATCATAATTCAAATAAGTAAGTAGATGACAAAGCAGAATGGTGATAGCACCTTAGCCTGTTCCGAAAGAAACAAATAAAAAAAAAATGTTAGTTGCGCGCGCATATGTAAACAAATAGATTTTTACTATTGTGTTTTGATTGTGTTATGTAGTATTTTTAGTATAATTTTATTCGCAAGTGTGTTGAAAATAGCCGTATGCCACTCGCGTGTATGGTGATTACCGTCCTCGGCTCACGCTTGTACCTTAATGTACTATTATAATATTTGCACTGGTCTGGGTTGCATGATTGTTCATATTATTAAGTTAAGATATTTGACCCAGTATATAATATAGTCTGAGTTCAAGATATTATTACAAGTTATTAGGTATTCGCATCCTCGAACGAACAAACTTTTAATAGATTATGGAATTTTTCCATCTCTAACTTTGTCCACATAAGTTGTTCGACTCCTATACATATTCTAAGTTAAAGGTATTCCATTCCATCAAAACTATGAAGATATCATAACAGTTGCGTCGGTCGCCGTGTTCGTCCCGCTAGTGTACTGAATTTTTCCAGTTCTAGTGTCTAACTTTATCCGTATTGTTCAGTTAAAATACTACGAATACACATTCATACATTACACGTGCAAAAACTTGAAATTGATTTGTAATATCTGTCTAATGCAATAATATCATGGAGAATCATATTCTCTCCTCCGTGAGTAATTCACATTAGTACCATGGTGTAATATTTACGTAGGTATGTATAATAAACTGCAATAAAACTAGATTATAATGACAGGTTACATGCGATTAATCACTTGTTACACTTGTTTTTACCCGACTGCGCCAGCGAGAGGGTAATGTGTTTCGCGCGTATGTATGTATGTAGTTTTCTTTGTTCCCCTCTACAGGCCTAACACCTAGACGGATTTCGATGAATGGGGTCTCAAAGGAAAGGTATTCATCTCCCGAGTGTCATAGGTACATAAAATTCCAACAAAAACTATACGGTAGATTTTTGATGCTAAAATATGTGTTGGCAAAAATTTTTTTTTCATTCAAATTTATCGAGTAGGGTATCAAAATGAAGAGAATTAAAAGTAGATTACAAAAATATATAGATGTCATATCCTAACTAAAAAGGTTAAAATAAAATTAATTACTTATTAAAAAATAAAAAAACCCGACTGCTGTCTAAAAGATTGAAACAAGCTTGATAGCAGGCGGTACCCATTAAATCTCTTTCGGTTTATGATTGGCAATGCCGCCTGCTATCAAGCTTGTTTCAATCTTTTAGACAGCAGTCGGGTTTTTTTATTTTTTAATAATTAATTATACACATACATACATAATACTCACGCCTTTACATCCCCGAAGGGGGTACACAGCGGTGTATTAACACCCACATCTCGCCAACTATTAGTATGATTTTCGGTCCCACGTAATAGGAGGCGAGCCTATAGCCGTCAAGCGGGCACCTAGCCATGAGCTGTATGTTTACTGTCGGATGAAGAACAGACTACCTAAGTCGCCTTCTAGGACACCCACATGAAGAGATCGGGTAGCCTACTATTCTACTCCACCGGAAACCAATACGGCAATTTATTTCACATAGGTGTATATAATGTAAAACATGGATAGGTACATATAGAGAGAGGGTATTGGCCAAGGATTCGGAAAGTAATTAAAGTGACTGCCGAAAATAGAAAATCAATGGTTTTTGTGAAAAGTTAATTTGGTTAAGCTTCCGCATTGAGTTCAGAATAGATCAAGAATTATTTAAGCCTTGAATGTAGCCCCCCTTTTTACCACTTACCATCAGGAGGGCCGTGTGCTTGTTTGTGACCTAAGTACTATAAAAAAGGCAACATTTGAGTGACGCTCAACAAGTTCAGAACCTTGAGCATCACGCGTATAAATATCGCGATCTAGTATCGCGAAGATCACGATAATTGGCAGTTTACAGTAATATGACTAAAATTGTTTTGTTCATGTCGTAGTTAAAAATTGATGCTTATTAACATTCTTTGACAGGTCCAACACCATCAATGTCGCAACTACAACAACTCTCCCCTGACGAATCGTCTGACGAATCGTCTGACGAATCGAATAGTTACGTGAGAGATATCATGTTGCCTCGAATGCTAACCCCTCACCACTTGGGTTATGGTGAGAGTATTCCAGAAGAGTCAGACGAGCACGACTGGCTGAACAAGGTAAGAATACCCACATAGCCTAAGCTATGAGCTTCAACATTAATGATGGCTACTTGCGCAGGGCTCCTTAAACCTTGCTTTGTAAGAGCTATTGATCACACAAGAGATTGAAATATACGTTCTCGAGTTTTAGCGAGAATAACAGAACTGCAATTCATTTTTATTTATACTTTTCCTTTTATTAGTAAATCGGGTTTAAAAATTCAAGAAAAGCTTGCTTCTAATCTCCCACTTGGTTAAAAAAGAAGTGGATTTATTCTATTTTTCAGTTCCTTCAATTGACTGATGTAGTAAACCGCCCTAAAACTCTACCCCAACGAGCCTCTCGCGGTTGTATACCAGCTCGATTCTTAGATTAAGTACCTTCGTCAATTTGTAATACGTACCTAGACGCTAGCATGTTACCTCTTTCGCGCTAGAACATAAACCCTACCGAGGTCACACGAACCTCTCCCGAACTCTCCCGAAGGAGTCGGAAGTATACCGCCCCGCGCCGCGCCCGCGCCAGTCGTCTTCCGCTAGCTACGCGAGCGTGTAGGTACGCGTGCGCCTATCGAACCCAGTTAACTATATTAGTGATTTTCATGACTTGTTGTAATATTACTGTGTCACAATCGTCACAATATACGAATCCTAAAGAATTCTCATGTTTTCTTTCTACTATGAGGACCCGTACCTCAGATAATTAATTTAGATAGGCACTGAATTAAGAAACAATTGGTTATGAACTATTTAATCTTCTCTATAATATGAAAATGAATCGCTAAATGTGTTGCTAAGCGCAAATCTTAAGAACAGCTAAACCGATTTCGCTATTTCTTTTTTAGAATAGTCCTTGAAGTACGAGGATGGTTCTTACGGAGGGAAAAATTAAAAAATTGTCTGAAAAAGTCTAAGAACAACACTTTTCTATACCTACTCCCGTACAAAGATTTCGTAGTTATACTTAAAAGTCAATTTGAACTTTAATACCATACTATAAAGTTCAAGTGTTAGTAGAGAGGTTCCAGGCTGGCAAAACAATTGAGTGACGTTTTAATAATGATAACTAGACGGTACGAAGTTCGCGGGGTCAGCTATATAGTAGAATATAATATTTTTTTGCTAAAATAAATGAATTAAGACACTGAAACAAAACAGAAATGCACGCACTGAACATTGAATTATTTGAGTCCTAAACTTTTTGATGATTTTTTATAAACGACAGAACGCACATTTAAAGATAGATAACTATCATCATTACATATTATGTATAAAACAAAGTCGCTGTCGCTGTCTGTCCGTCCCTATGTATGCTTAAATCTTCAAAACTACGCAACGGATTTTGAAGCGGTTATTTTTAATAGATAAAGTGATTCAACAGGAAGGTTTATATGTATAATACATGCATAATATTGTAGAGAAACACTGATAAATTTAGAGATATGCAGCGGTAACGGGATCAGAAAATATGGCGGTACGAAGTTCGCGGGTCAGCTAGTTTTTTATAAACGACAGAACGCACATTTATAGATAAATAGAGAAATGAATTTTTAGTTCAAGATGTTTAGGATTCAATTCAACTAGTGACACCTGTAAATTGACGGATGAGGCTGGGTTAAGCTTTCTTCTCAGGGTTGTTAGGTCCAACGAAAGTTGCTTCTATATAAGTAAGATCAAAGTTTGGAAACGAGGACTAGGAATTCGGCTTTTGGATACCAAAGTACAAGATTAAGGTGTGATTCCGAAGCCGACCGCATACGACAACGTCAGGCGCATGCAGCAGATACAGCACAGATACATTACTTGTTAGACTCCGATACTGACGACACGGCAGGTGGGCCGTGCCAACTAAGTAGTATAAAAAAAACTGATAAAGAGGACCATTGAGAAGTTGTGAAGACCATACCTTTAGGGTGTCACCGGGGTTAGCGCACGGAAGAAAATGATGGAGGGAATTTAATGAGTCTTCTTAGAACGAAAAGTACCACTGCTTCATAATACTGAGGCTTTTGATTTTTTCAGTCAGTGATTAAATAGGTAAGGTAAAGGTAGGAAACACACTAACATTCAGTTTATTTTGACATAGGAAATCAATCGCCTAAGCGAAATGGAGTCTGAAGAAGTGCCACTTACGCAGCCCCTCAGTTTGTTCGATGATGAAGTGGCACGCTGGATGTCAGAAATGTCTTACGTAGAACAGCCCTATGAAGGACCAATGATAGGACATAATCTACGTCGTTTCGTGCCACGCGAACGACTTGATAAAGACTTCCATCGAGTTTCACAGCTACCTAAAGGTATATTTATACCTGAATTAGCACCGAGTCAATTGAAAGAAGAACCTAAAGAAATAGAGGAGGAAGAAGAGGGAAATAGAGAAGAACTAAAAGAAATGGAGGATGAAGAACGAAACAGAGAATTAGAAGTGGAAGAAAGAAATAGAGGAGAACCAAAAGAAGTGGGTACAGAAGAAAAAAATAGAGGAGAACCAAAAGAAATGGAGGTAGTAGAAAGAAATAGAAAAGAATCAAAAGAAGTGACGGCAGAAGAAAGAAATAGAGAAGAAAACAAACACGTAGACGAAGAAGAGAGAAATATAGAAGAACTAAAAGCTGTAGAAATAGAAGAAAGAAATAGAGAGGAACCCAATCCAGATAAAACGCAAAAAAGAAATGCTACTTTCGCAATGACTCCTCTTGAAGAGGGTTTCTTCGAAGTTACTGCACAAAAGATTACCGCTGAAAGTACGTATTGCATTGTTATTTTCTTAGAAGCTTTATCTATTGTAGTGTGAACTTTACAATAAAGTAAAATATAGGTTTTTGACTTACACACAAAACAAATTAAAACATTTATTTCATTGCATAGACCAAATGTGTCGAAATTAAAAATATAATTTAGTATCAAAATGGTAAGTAGAATTAAATTTTGCAGAATCTAATGGAGCTCACGAAGGAGGTGAATCCGAATTCATAGAGATATCACCACCGCGCGAAACTCGACAAAACCCTAATTTAGGAAGGACGAAGAATCTTGTCGCCGAGAACGTGGGCCCTATGCGAACCGGAATGTGAGTACATCTATTATTTTATACATTTCTTTGCTATCAGTACCATGTTACTGCTACAGGTAGGTACATTTTTAAAGGTATCATTCAAGAAACATAATATGAGTACTCCTGTTATATTACTATCTATATACATATAAGCAATATTAAAATGAATACTCTCACTAATTTGTTAGGGAATTTTATTACTGTATGCATTTTTGAAATAACTTTTAACACATAAGCAACGTCATATCTCGTATTCCATGCCCACCTACAAAGTCTAGCTGGATTATAATTTGAAAATTGATATTTTATCTCAATTTTCAAATTATAATCCAGGAAAAATAGTTAGACGAAATTAAATGGTCAGCTTGCATAAATTCGCATAGAGCTGAAAATTGGTGGGGGTCTTAATTACATCATAATGAAAGAAATATCAAAAATCCCCATTGATTGGACTTCTGCATTTTTTTTATTCAAGGTTAAAGGTCAAATAAGTATATTGGATTCTCGCATTTTTCTCGTAAACAACAAATGCTACCGCAACAGTAGGATCGCAAAATCTTTATTTTAACAGGATTATTATTGCTACTATCAAATCTAGTGATTGATATTGAAGTGACTGGGCATTAATGTGTCTAAAAGAAACTACATATAATATACCACACAAGTGCTCATAGTAGATGTGTAAATATTTACATCTATTTGCAATACTCATGAAATCGTCATTTTATGTGTGGTCATAAACTTGAGTTCTACTTTAGGGGCGTTTTATTCGGAGATTAATTTTAGTAATATGGGTGATCTAGGATATATTACTACAGATTAAACTTACACTTACCACAGCACCGTATGTACCTAGGTATATCTACTCACGACAAAGTACCCACAGCACTCGCTGTCTATACTTACACCTAACATGTTTACTCAAGAACAGATTGAAAATCGCCATGATTTCATAGGGCGATTCTCAACCTATCACATTACTGAACCAGACTAAACATAAAAGGCTGTCTCAAGCCTCAAATTGATATCGGAAAAGTTATCCTTTCCAAAGATATGATGTCTGAACGAGATTATTAAGAGTTTGCGTTAGTGTACTTTCACTATATTGTAAAAACACACAATTTTCTTGAAAACAGTGCGCTCAGACTTGCTTACGCGGCAAGATGCATATTGAAAGAAGAACAATTTGTGTCCGAGTGGGCTTATAATAGCTTGAACAACATATTTATTGCATTTAAATTCGAGTACCCAGAATTTATTTAAAGGGTATAATATACTTAATTCCTAAGTGTGAGCAGATTTGCATTAAAAGATTACTATCGTGCCTACTATGGATTGTCGTAGAACAACGGCACATCATAAATGTTTTTCAAGAGTGTCATAATTGATATACTTTTATAATTTTATTTGATAGCATAAAAGTTTTACTAAATTATAATGTAGTGTTTTTCTTTAAATTAATAGATTATCTTTTTTACAAGGCCTTAAACTTCATGGTTCTGGAAACGGTCATATCGAGTGCGTTCACTTAACGTCTTTCTAAGTGATTTTAACGTTACATTTTCTACTGTATGATATAGAGTATTAGACATTTTTAGAAAGCCCATTAACTTAAGATTTCAACACGATGGATATTTTTTATTTTATAGTAAAATTTACCTTCAGATTATTGAAAAATAAAGTAAGGTAAAAATTTAGTTTTTCAAAGTTCATACAGACATTTGATCTTTGCCCAATCCTCCCCATTCACTAAATTTCATGTTAATCTTTAGCTTAACTATCTGTAAAAAAACACATATGAATATTAGACGCTACTTTTCGCAACTGCAGAAGTTATGAAAATATGTCGCAAGAGTCAGAACGCGGTTTTCCGGTTTCCACTATGTTGAGGTTTCAAATATTGTTTCTTTATATCAATAGTTTGTGGTATGATAGGTTATTTACTATCAAACCACTTATTGACATGAAGGTATTTATCAGTTTTGCACTCATCATTTGTGGGTAAAAATCAACGACACGATGCACACTACCCTTTTTCAAATGGGACTAAGTATAACTATAAAGAGTATATTCATTATTTTTTTGATAACAAAAGCAACGTATTCATTAAATAAACGTTTATAATAACTAGTTTTTGTTACCTTGGTTTCTACGTCTCCTTAAAATGTCTACGTTCAAGTGTTCTAAACGCGAAATAATACTTTTTTATATCGAAGAAGGAAAAACGATGGCGGCAATATTAAGTGTTGGCAGAAAAATATCAAGTCTCTTAAGACCATTATCGTAAGGAACTAAAGACATATTATTCCTATTTTTATGCACGATGGCATGTACGGGCAAGAGAAAAGTTTTTAGATAAGAATAGTAATTTAGTTATATTAGAATATTCAGTAAATTTACCGGGCTCAGGAGACGTTACAATCGACACCACTCCATCTACTTCTACTGGAAAAAGCGGAAGGCCATGCGTGAATTGTGTAGACTCGTCACAATTCAGCAAGAAAAAATGCTCTTTTGCTTAATGAATATGGATTTGAACATATTTACGACGCATATATTCAGGGATTACGTTTAATTGGAGATATTATAGAAGCAATCCCCAAGATTAGTCTGATCACATCACACTGCAGCAAGAATTTTAGCAATAGATTCTGGGTATAAAATTGGATTGAAGCATTTACGACTATACAGTAAATGGGGTTGTGATGGTTCAACTGACCAGAGTCAGTTAGAAACAAAAGCTTCCCGAAGAATCGGAACTTATTTCTGATTCTTACTTATTTATCACTTCTTTGGTACCTATCGAATTAATTAACGAGTTAACAGGTGACGTTATTTGGCAAAATCCTGTACCTTCATATATCCGTTTTAACCAGACTATATCAATACAATTTTGCAAAGAAACTCCTGAGAAAACCAAAGCTGTATTTGATGAAGTAAAATTGTAAATAAATTAATTGAGCCCAACGTTGATTAATAGAGAAGGCGATGGAGTACAAGTAAAACATGAACTGTTTTTAACAATGATAGATGGCAAAGTGGCACAAGTGTTAACAGACGCATCTTCTGGTTCCACATGTACAATATGTGGCGCTACTCCTCGATAGATGAACAATTTGGCAAAAGTGACTGCCAGGCCTGAAAATGAAGAAAATTATCAATACGGGCTTCCTACACTACATGCCTGGGTCCGTTGCATGGAAATGATATTACACATTTCCAACAATCTTTCTTTTAGAACCAACAGAAAAAAAAACAACAAAAACAAGATAAGAAATCTCTTGTCCAAAAACGCTTTCGTGAAGAATTGGGACTAATTCTAGAAGATTATAGACCAACCTCGTCAAATAAGTGGTAATACCAATGATGGTAATACTGCAAGAAGATTTTTACAATGCGACTTATTCCGCTGAAATTGCAGGTGTGGATTTGACTTTGATCAAACGACTTTATGTAATTCTGCAAGCTCTTTCATCAGGTACAATGATAGATGCTGAAAAATTTGGTAGTTACGCAATGGAGACTGCCAGGATTTAGGTGAGTAATTATGAATGGTACTACATGCCTTCTTCAGTCCTCAAATTTTTAATTCACGGGGAAAGTATCATGAAGCAGTGCGTCCTATTCGTCAACTTTCGGAGGATGCACAAGAATCACGTAACAAAGATTATAAGAAATTTGGTCTTCATCATGTTAGAAAATGCTCTCGAATAGCTACTAATGAAGACGTATTTCATACATTTCTTTATACTTCAGATCTGTATTTATCAAGCCTTAGAAAAACATATAAAAAAATGTGAAGGACCTCGATGAGATGATCC
Source organism: Eilema depressum (assembly GCA_914767945.1). Classification (NCBI taxonomy): domain Eukaryota; kingdom Metazoa; phylum Arthropoda; class Insecta; order Lepidoptera; family Erebidae; genus Eilema; species Eilema depressum. Next base: position 42,506,053 of record OU612012.1, on the reverse strand, counting down.
TGAAGCTCACTAAGTTTGATAGTATGAAGTATGATAAATATTATATAATTCTACATAATAAATATTATTCGATATTTAATTTAGATAAATATAATTCTTATTAATAGATTATTTAAATATATATTTTTAATTTTGATAGAATGTTAATTTATGAAAAGGAGAAGTTATTCTGTATATCCTGTAGTATGCACGCATGTAAATTCCTGATCTGTAGGTTTTATACTTAATAAGAAAAACGGTTATTTTTCGATGCTAATCTGATTCGGGGCCTTAATTGTAAAAAAAATCAGCCTTGTACAATGAATTACAGAAGTTACCGATTTTTGATCCGGAACAGACATACTTATATTTTCCATGCGCCGGGATTTTATCTTGAAATACGAAAACTGAGGCATTGCAGATTCTTGAAAGAAAACTATGCCAAAATTTTTAGGGCGAAGTTTTTGCCTAACGAGCAGTCGCTTTGCAGTAAGATTCTACAAGTGAATAGATTAATTTGTGAATAGAACATTAACGTCGCCTAGTGCATATAGTTATATTTTCTTTTTTTTACCCAGGTAATATGCATATGAAACGTAAATATTTTTCTTATCTTATACTTCATCTAGTCTTCACGTTAAGTTTTAGTTAATTCCGTAAAATAAAATGAGAAACAAAAGTAGATGTTTGGGTATGAGTGTTAGGTAGTTCCCAAGAAGTTAAGAAATAATAGGTAGGTATTTAGCTGGCTGCTAGTAATAAGTTACTAAATCGCACTTTTCACATTGCAATTGTTACAATAACATTTTTACGTCACTTCTCGTCTTTCTTTTCGATCAGCCGGTTTTGTATTACTAAAGTGATCCGATTTACTTGCAGATATTTTCTTTTTCCTTTCAATACGATAGCAAGTTGTAGTTGACCGCAGGAGGTAAATAGGTCAATGTGATTTTATGTAAGTAGGTAGCTAGATAGAAATAACGTTGATGCTAGGGATAATGTAATGTCGACAGTGATGGCCCTCGTCATACAGTCACAGTAAATAAGAAGATTCTAAGATGATAATGTAAACTTTCTAATCTGAAAATCCTAGACCTCTAAATATAATTAAACATGCATCAGCTGGTGGGACTTTGAAACTTAGCAGGACCATGCAAGGCGTAGGTACTACCACCAAATTACAATTACTTATGTCAAATTCCTAAATAGGTTTTTAGATAAAGAGTTGCTACATTGTTAAGGCACAAAAAGGGTGGGAGGGCTATTGTGGGATGCTGGTCCACAATCTTATGCATTGTTGTCATGACCTCGTGACAGGCATCTGTTTAGGAATTAGGAAGCATTTCGCTTGTCGATTATTGGGTTATACATACCTATGCGTTATATAATATGACAATGAAACAAATATAGACGATGAGCTGTCCACACTTCGTCGCATGCGGCCCTAATACTTAACGCGAATAACAAGGCACACAAAACAAAACCTGCCCCCCTAGACAAGAGGCAATTCGTTGCTCGGCGTATGATGGAATAGAATGCCAAATGTATGGGATTTGACGTATATGACAGGCGTCAACGAATGTCAAAAACGTCAAATCCTATACATTTTTCATTCTATTCCATCATACGCCGAGCAACGAATTGCCTCTTGTCTAGGGGGGCTGGTAGGACAGCCGATCAACATCTGCCCAGTTTCCTATAGATTTCCATCCAAGGTTATAATCGACGCCATAAATCCATAAGTTCTTTCAAATTCATAGTAAAGAACCGGGCTGCAGGCAAAAGTTGATTTTGGTAATAAATCCATAAGTTCTTTCAAATTCATAGTAAAGAACCGGAAATAGCTGCAGGCAAAAGTTGATTTTGGTAATAAATCCATAAGTTCTTTCAAATTCATAGTAAAGAACCGGAAATAGTTGCAGGCAAAAGTTGATTTTGGTAATAAATTCATAAGTTCTTTCCAAATTCATAGTAAAGATAATAAAAAATTACAGTCTGTTTCCGAATTGATGTATCGAATTTCAAAACACATTTAAAGGAGATGATTTATTTTCGGCCCATCAATACAACGACTTTTAAGTTTTTGTTTCTTATGTAAAACATCAAAGCGAGAGTGAGAGAAGAGAGAGACAACAGAGAATAGGGCATGAACAGTCATTGTACAATATGCACAAAATACGAATCCATTTATTATCATAATTGGACGAAGAATGTTCCAAACTCTAACCGATTCACGATAACTTATTAAAGAGTGTTTTTTTCATTTATTTTATTTGTGAAAATTCTTAATATTTCACATGACAAGATGTTAAAATGTTGCCAGACATCTTCTTTACCATAGACTCAAATCGATTAAGAATGCGATTGTATTCGATGAAACTTCAGGCACATATAGGTTTTTTCTTCAAATCTTCAATCTTACAATTCTCATTCCATATGACATTATCGAAAGTTTTTGCTATAAACGAATCTTCATAGAATGCGTTGTAGATAGTTTTATTTCAATGTGTAATTGAAATAAAACTATCTACAACGCATTCTATGAAGATTCGTTTTCAGTTACTTTATGTGTTTATGTGTTTTTCGTTAAAAAGAATATTTTAGCAACCGAAACTACTAATATTCCCGTTAACCCCTCCAACTAAGCTAAAGTCGGTAGTGTAATGGCCAGGATTCGAACCCGGGACCTCTCGATCGTAAGGCCGACTCCTTAACCACTAAGCTACCGACTTAGTGGTTAAGGAGTCGGCCTTACTTTACTTTATTATATACCTACTGTCATCATCATATTATACTCATTTATCCCCGGAGGATTAGGCAGAGTGAATTAACATCCACATTTTACCAATCATTGTATTAGGTCCCACTTAATAGGCTGTAATAGAATCCGTTTAAATATTTTTATTTCAATGATGTTATAATACAACAGTCCATATTATTTACACTATGCCTGTCTAAAAGTAAACACTCTAAACTATAATACTCTCAGGTTTCGGACTTTACGAATACAAAAATACAACGTTAGGTTGGGCATTGCACTCTTTACCTACTTGGTTGTCGTCATCATTATCTTGGCCTTACCTTGGAGTCCCGGGTGCACCTCTTCCAGTCATCTGACCTCCACATTTGACTTTTTATTTTAAAGTATCAATCGAGGAATCGATTCCATGTGGTAAAAATTGTTAGCGATTACGATTTCATTATTTCGAATGGCAATACAATCCCAAAAGTGCCATAAATTGTTTGACAGTTATTTTGTGATTATTTTGAGTGATTGATTAGTGAATTTTCTTGTTGTTCGATGTTCATTGTAAAAAAATAGTATTATATAATACAGATGTTACACAGGCAGCTGCTTATTATAAATCAATGGCTAGTATTGAATAATATGGACGAGTGGAGTATTACAGTGTCTATAAGTGATGTAGTCAAACAATTCTAATAAATATACCAGCCGTGCCGCCAACCATCTTATTTCAGATGCATTACTGCAAATCAGTAAACAAACAATTACTAACATAAACCAAGGTATTAGGAGAATGTATGTTATTTACATTAATTGAGTTTTCTTTCTGCTCATTTACTACAATCACTATGATTTGTATGCTTTTTGGACGACATACCTACCAACAATTTCCAAGAAACGTTTTATATACCTATGTAAAAAATAAATATTAATATAATATGGTTTTGTTTGTTTTTATTTCATTGGATACCTACTTTCATTTCATGGTGTAAGTATAATATGAATCATCATCTTAGGAATTGTAGTTGTAACAGGCTTTTACCGGCCGATTGTTCCTTCTCTTTTATTCGGTTTGGAAATAAGCCTTTTATGGCAGCGGCTGCCGTCTGACCGCCCAACTAGTAAGGATAATCCTGCTTTTCTACATCCGAAAAACATATAGACTGTGAAAAACGGCTCATGCGGGTTTTGTCAGTTCGAGTCCGACATAACCACCTTCACTGGCTCCGGCGGATTTGAGTGGATTTCCACTTGTTAAAAAGAAGGTTATTGCCCTATCCATCTTCTATTTATTCAATAGGTACATTGCATAGGACATGATTTTAATGACCTCTTTTATGTCATACTAAATACTCAATAAAATTATAATTTTCTGAGATTGGCGCCATGACAGTTTCACATTGATTTTAGTATCAGTTTTGATTTGGTTTATAACAATGCTCCGGTTAGACTAGCTAAGAAGCAATGTACCATTGTAATCCCGATAAAATTACAAATAAATCAATACTCGTTTCATTATTGTTCTCCAAAATTTGTAGGTGGCCGAAAGCTCTAACATAAAAAATCGTCTCCTTTGACTCATTTCATTTGAATCATAGTCAAAGTGAGGAAAACTGTTTCCAATATTTCTATTGTTTCAAACAAAAGAGAAAAAGTTTCAAACATTTAGCGTATTTCAAATTATTTTTCCATTAACTACAGTGCTTTTCGTTCGAAATACTTTTTACACTTTGAAATCGTTCGATTCGAAAGTTTTATACACATTTATTTTTACAGTTCACCGTAATAGACTGTAGGTTCGCTGTTTTTTAATACTTTAAAAAGTTAGTTATTATAAATAGCGAACCTACAGTCTATTACGGTGAACTGTTTGATCGACGCAACGTGAAACCTCTTAAGTTCTTGATTGAAAGTTTACAAGCAGTAATGAAACAACTTAGTATTTTTAAACTACAAATAAAAAGTATAGGTATTCAGTGTAGCGTATACGAGGTGCTTTCGCATTTTATATTAGTATGAATATAAAGTTTAAAGTTATGTTACGTGAAATTGTGATCCTGAATAAAGGTCAGTGGCTCATGACAGCGTAGTTCTTACATAGTCGACATCATCATCATTCGCGTAATACATATCCCGGTTGCATCCGAGGGTTTTCCCTCGGAGCCCGGGATCCACTTTCTGGCTCTTCTTCGACAATATAGTATTAATTACAGGACAAATAAGGAGTACCGTATACCTGTCTCCTTACTGCCAACCAACCTACGCTGGTTGAGAGTAGTTCACCCGACTGGTGACACAAGGTGAAACTATGTAACTACATTATATAAAAACACTTAGACAAATCCTAGCTCCACTCCTAGGAGACCTTAGTTGCGCATGGAAATGAAATATGTTATGACTGAATGTTACAACATTTTTGTTACTAATTGCATTGAAATATTCGCCCAATTATTTATAAGCAACGTCCACGTTCAATCGAAAATTTAATTTGCAGTCAATCATCAATGACTTCTACGTATATATTACGTACCAGACTGTACAGTGTACAAGCTGTTAAGAACAGAAATTGTGTCACAGTTCCGCGGGTGAGGCGGAATGGAGGAGAGGTCGGATAAATGAGTTAATGAATTTTGACGTCCATCAGTACTATGTACCTAGGTATATAGCCCTAGCGCGCCTTTTTGTAAAATCATCTGTATGTAACTACAAACAGTTGTTCATGGTAGATGATTTATTGATGGGCTTTCCGTTATTTGTCCGTCTAGCTAGTAGTATTACATAGAAGTCATTGTCAATCATATTATTTATGAATCTTATTTATAGTTTGAATTAGTACGGTGATGGTCTCATGATGAATGAATTGAACGTACCTATTTTAGTCGGCATCGGCAGGGTGAAGAAAAGCTGACCGTGGTGGTCTACAGGTAGTAGAGACTATGAATACAATTTAATTTGGCTTTAATGAATGGAATTTTAATGCAAAGCCATTATCTAAATAGGTAAATACCTAATACAGAGAGTACTATACAATTGCGCTAGTAGAGTATTGGACATTATTGCGTTATTACATATTTCCGCAGTACAAAGGATAACATTTAATTATCTACGCCGTCGAAATACCTAATGATATATGAAGGAAATGAGGTATTAGAAGTTGCTCGCCATTTGCAGATCCTTCCAAATCACATTACGTCTTTCAAGTCAAACTTTTGGTTCGTATCAACACGCACAGGTAGGTACTTGATACATTTTAGCACTCTGATAAACCAGCCGACTAAATGCTTAGGAATAATATTTTGGACCGACACTCCGCATAGCATGTGAGGTGCTAGGGACAGAATTTGTTACTAAAATTGTTTCATTAAGCAAGTATTTTGATGTAGTTATTCTAATTATTTTGGCTGACCTAACTTTTCTCTGGGCCTTTTTTGTCAGTAAAAGCTTATCAGTCTTAGATCACAAACCATTTATAATCATTTTAACATAAAAGTGTATTCAGTTTACTCATTGTTAATATTATACGTAATAGAGATTTTTATTTACGTAGCTTGCGATTAGAGTAGACCTTTTGATAGTGAGTCATTAGTAGCTGTGCTCGTACATTGTGGCTGTCCACAGACTGATGCGTGAGCACGCAGACACTTGTTCCGTGCAAAACACATTGTGCTATTTCGAGGAATACGACTGAATTTCGAAGTTCTAAATCCAAGCTCAGCAAATGCGAAGGCATGCTACTTCTTGCTTTTTAAAGCTATATTTACTGTTTGCATTAACGCAATTCGTAACTAACCATAATCGCGGTGAATATCTAGTAGGAGGCGATCTATGCTTATCGTTATATATCAGGTGCAGTTTTGTTCAATATTTTACTGAACTTTCGCACTAACGTGCATCGCGCTGAGAGTCATTCAATGATTATGAACTGATGTGAAATACTTTCGCACTGAAGTGCATCGTGGGGGCAAATATTTAAAATAATTTGTATCGATGTGGTGCTCTTTTCCGTTCTTTAGAGCTACAGTTCATCGCGACTTTTTACTTCGAAATTCAATAAATGACAGTCGACGAACAGGACTTGCATGAAATAGTATGCATCTTCATGCATGCAAATGTATAATGCAACGGACGGCGAGTACTCAGGTGTTAGAATGTAATATCTATTAAAATCGTACTTTAATATAATGATCTGTATGATGGTGTGCAGGACTAAACAGGACCCTGACCCCACGGACAAGCCGCGTCACGACCACGGGTCAGACGATGATCCCGGCCAACCCATCTATAGTATGGTACTCATAACTGCCATTGGAAGCGCACTTGCAATGACAATCGCCGGTTTTTCGTTCGGTTGGTACACGTAAGTACAGTTCTACCTTACTATCTTACTATGGTGCGTAATTCTAGGAATAAACTCAAATCAGCCGTGACTTCGAATCAGACCAACACACACTATGGATTTTCGTCTACTGTGTGTGATGCATGATCACGCACCGTGGAAAGAATTGCCTTAAGAAATATGTAGAAAACTGCTTCTTCTATCTCTTCTTAAATCGCTTTTTGAGGTGGAGTCCACAAACATCTGTGGGCTCCATGCAAACCTCAACGCCGTCCACCAACACCTCGAGACGGCGAATTCAGCCATGCTTTTTCTGACGGAGACGCAAATACACCGCCCTGACGACACGTCTTACTTGCTCTACCCCGGCTACGTTATGGAGGAAAATTTCCGTGCGAAGGCCGGGGTGTGCGTGTTTGTTAGGGCGGATGTTTGTTGTCGCCGTCTGCGCTGCCTAGAGGACCCATCCTTTTCCATCCTATGGGTACACGTAGACCATGGCTCTACGAGTCAGATCTATGTGTGCAGATCTATGTGTGCCTCTACCGTTCCCATACAGGAGATACCGAGACAACTCGACTCTTCGAATATCTGAGTCAGGCTGCAGATGATGCGCAGGAGCGGTTTCCAAATGCGGAACTGGTATTTTTGGGAGATTTTAACGAGATCTGGTTGGGCTCCGCCAAAACTGACCATACGGGAAGAGCCGCTCACGCTTTCGCTCTGGCGCATGGCCTGACCCAACTGGTACGCGATGTCACTAGGATACCAAGAAGGTCGGGCCTAACACCCTCCCTTCTAGACCTTCTGCTGACGAGTCACCCAGACCAGTACGGTGTTTCGGTGCGTGCCGCTTTAGACAACTCCAACCATTGTCTGGTCTGTTCCAAGGTGCCAATCACAGCGCCTCCACGACCCGCGCAGGGGAAGCGGCGTCTCTGGCACTACTCGTCAGCGGACTGGGATGGGATGCGTGAGTGTTTTACGTCCATCCCGTGGGTTGCATGTTGCTTTGAAGGTAAGAACCCATCGGATAGTGCTACTGCTGTCGCCGGTAAGATCAGTCTAGGTATGGAATACTAAGTATATCCCATACACTGATGTCACCGGTGACCGCGCCCGCTGACAGAGCGCGCCCTTGGTTCGGCCGCGAGTGCGCGGAGGCTGTTGATCAAAAACAGTCTGCCTACCGCGCCTGGGTAAGGGCGCGCGCCACACGCGATCCCAACGTGGGCCACTTCAAGGCAGCGTACAATAAAGCCACAAAGGTCTGCAAGGGGTCTTACGTCAGAGCGGATGCCCAGCGCAAGCGCGGCTTGGTCAAGAGCTAGTGGCGCATCCCACGGGCAGCCGTGGCTACTTGGCGACTGGCCAAAGCCGTGCAAGCTAACTTCTGCCAGCCTTCGCTGCCCCCGTTGCGCAACCCTGATGGATCCCTGGCCCATGAGGTGCAAGAGAAAGCAAATCTGCTGGTTAATCTCTTTGCGACAAACTCCCGAATCGATGATTGCGGTAAGCAGCCACCAACATTACCCATCTGTGACCACGCAATGCCTGAGATCCGTATCAGGCAGTGCGATGTCCGTGGTGTGCTACAGTCACTCGACGTCCGGAAAGCCAGCGGACTGGATGGTATTCCAGCGGTAGTTCTTCAAAAATGCGCAGCGGAGTTGTCTCCAATGCTTACGTGTTTGTATCGGATGTCGAACATCTCAGGTACAGTGCCATCGGCTTGGAAGGAGGCAGTGTGCAGCCGATCCCCAAGAAGAGGGATCGCTCGGACCCAGGCAACTATCGGCCCATAGCATCACCTCAGTGCTGTGCAAGGTGTTCGAGCACATAATAAACAAACAGCTCATACGTCACCTAAAGGATCATTCCTTAATCAATGACCGGCAATACGGCTTTAGACCGAAGCGGTCAACGGGTGATCTTGGCGGCGTACCATGGTGAATGTTCTGATGAGCTCTTCCAATTAATCCCACCCTCTCCTTTCCTATATAAGACAACACGTGCAGGGCTTAGATACCACCTGCATACGGTGCAGAATATTCCATCAAGAACCAAGCGGTTCGGCGACTCCTTCTTCTGCTGCACCATTAAGTCTTGGAATTCCTTACCAGTTCACGTGTTTCCCTCCTCCTACAGTCCCGGGTCCTTTAAGCGGGGCGTGAAAAAGCATCTGATGAGGCCGTCAAGCTGAGTGCCACCATTGTAACATGATACGTGTCTGTAATGGTGGCCTTCTTTTCAGAGACTTTGCCTTCAGCTTACCACCAGGCGAGGCGAAGTCAAATTGACGTGTCCTATATAAAAAATAAAAATCTTAAAATATCCTTGATACTAATTTACAGGCTTGTAAAAAGAGCGAAGGCTGCTGCAGAGGTTGACTATCCCGCCTACGGCGTCACCGGACCGACTCCAGATTCATCGGGCGACAGAAAACTAGCTCACTCCGCTCATATGTACCACTACCAACACCAGAAACAGCAGATCATCGCCATGGAAAGGTAAGAAGCGAAAATACGGTCCATAGTCAAAAAACACATTTCACAATACTTCATCAAACTTCTTCATCTAAGCGCCTAAAAAGGATTGTTGAAATCTTCTACAACTCATTATTTTGGCTTTTACGGAAGTGACCACCGTTTGGCCTCCAACCCCGAGTAAAAAACGGCTATACCCCAAAGCTTCCATATAGTACGGCTTTTCTCTATCGCACATCGTATTTCTAGAGCTTGAGAAGCCTAAATAAAACAAAAGCTGTAGCTCTGTAAAATTGTAGAGCCTCACTTATCTACCCGATGAGATGTCAATTTGAAGGCTAGGTACAGAGTACATCAATAAAAGAGTAAACTAAATAAAAATCTATATTCATTTGCAGGAATGGTTTAGAACAACGCAATACCTCCATGTCGGACCCCGAGTCTGAGGAAGAAAACGAAGAGGGCGACTACACCGTTTACGAATGCCCCGGGTTCGCTACGGTAATTGAATTTTGTATTACATTTCTTTAAGTCACGAGGCGACTCCAGTCGTTGAGAAACCTTTTTACCCGGAAGCCATTAATCATTAACTAAAAGCAATCGGTAACGCGGTGTCCTGCGTGACCGAATATACAGAAAATCTAAAAACGTAAAATACATCATCTAGATATACATAATTCGGACAGCCCTACCTGGTGCTTTGCGAACTTGTATGTACGCATACCCTGCCGATAAGATAAGTATCGACCTTTGCAGTGAAGTTGTATGTAAAGGTGTCTATGCACTGTCATCAGTCTCACATTGTACACCAAGTAATTTTATTTAATAATTTATTTCAAGTCGTCATCGTATGGCGTGTGAAAAGCCCGAAAAGCCTCTGTAGCGTAGCGGTAGTGAACGCGGCCGCTACGCAGGAGGCGCGGGTTCAATCCCCGCTCAGTGAAAATATTTGTATGCATAAATATGCTTATTTGCATTGGTCTGGTCGTGCCTCGGAGAGCACGTTAGGGCCGGCGCCCACTGCCGGCATGGCACGGCATGGCATGGCAAAGGATTTTATTACTAATCAAGTTATGTTGAATCTTATTGTAGTGAGTTTAGAATTCATTTTACTTTATTTCGTCAAACGATGCCGCGGCAGGCCGTGGCATGCCGCGGCGTGCCACAGTCCGTTTGACTGCCTCTTTGTCTGTAGCGGTAGTGAACGCGGCCTCTACGCAGGAGGCGCGGGTTTGATTTCTGCTCAGTGCAAATATTTGTATGCATGAATATGAATATTTGCATTGGTCTAGTTTCTATCCTACTAATATTATAAACGTGAAAGTTTGTAAGTATGTGAGGATGTACGTATGTGAGGATATATTATGGATGTGAGGATGTTTGTTATTCTTTCACGTAAAACTACTGAATAGATGTTATTTAGATACATGACTGTATGTTTCCTGAATAAATGAAAAAAAAAAAAAAAAAAAAATGAAACTTTACGATAATATAGCTTATACATCAGAATAACGCATAGGCTATGCTATATTAAGCGGTGAACGGGATCAGAAATTCACGCGGGCGGAGCCGCGGGCTGTTGCATACATATTATACAGGAGCTGTTGCTCCTGTATAATATGTATATATTTACAAAAAAAAATGTATCTAAGTAGGTATGTTTATAGGCTTTCTAGAACCCATAACACAAGCTATGTAAATAATTATTATAATTGAGATTTACGTAACAGAATACTTTTTGTTTTATATTTTTGTGTATTGAATGGATGTGGTTTCATTGATTTATAATTTATTAATAGACGATGCTTAGGGGTTTTTGCAAAGGTAAGCCGGTAGTAATAGGGTTATATGGACACTTCGCCACTACAAGCTAGTTAAGGTATACTTACTTTGGGTCTGGATAGCGTTGTGTGAATTGTCCTACAATATTTATTTATTATTTTATTACACACTAGCTGACCCGGAGAACTTCGTATCGCCATATTTTCTGATCCCGTTCCCGCTGCATATCTCTAAATTTATCAGTGTTTCTCTACAATATTATGCATGTATTATACATATAAACCTTTCTCTTGAATCACTCTATCTATTAAAAAAACCGCTTCAAAATCCGTTGCGTAGTTTTGAAGATTTAAGCATACATAGGGACGGACAGACAGCGACAGCGACTTTGTTTTATTATGTAGTGATAGTGAAGTGATGATTATTTATTTAATTATTATTATCTAGTCAACCATAACGACACAATCACACAACCAACTTCGAATCCACGAAGAGAAAAAATGATGCTAGAGTAGCTGGGCTTTTAGCAGTTTGCCACGGCAGCATGCCGCGGCATGCCGCGGCATGCCATGCCATGCCATGCCGGCAGTGAGCGCCGGCCCTAAGGCCGTCGCGCGTCGGTCCCGGTTGCCATACTATCATCTATGGCAGTTGTTACGGGTAGTTATAGCCCTAAAAAGTCTTACCCCGCGTTTACATACTGCCGCTCGCATTGCTCATCGTGTTGCCGGAAATATTCGCGCGATTAATGCCCTAGCGTTCACACACGCGCATCATCGTGTTGGTCCGCATTACAGTATTCGCCCTGCAATGGAGACGGACGTAAACGTATGGAGGACAACGCTGTAGCAATGTACGCATTATGCTTTTACAGCATAGCGAATTAATTAAATAGATTATTAATAAAAACTATCACTTTCAACTACTATACACTTTCCGTAGATCGGTATAAATATTTTTAAAAGAAAATATTCGAGGAGCAATAACGAAAGCCGTGTTTACTGATTAGCGCCATCTTTGAGTCATCCTTTGAGTCGCGCCGCCAAGCCGACATTCGCAGCAACATACGCGGCAGTACTCGCGGCATGACGAATATACCATTCACACCACGTCTCTGCCCACTTCTCTTGCCACTTCCCTCGCTCTGCCGCGAGTATGTAAACGCAGCTTAACAACTGGTCTAGCTGCAATGGTTCGATATCGCCCAATATCAGTATTGGGTTGTGGAGGTCAGATGGCAGTCAAATCCGCAATTAGACTAGTAAAGCGGACCCCAGACTCCGAGGTGAAAGCTTCGGATGCGACTGGGATTACCGCTAGGATAAAGTATGGCGTGTGAAAAACTTTACAGTAAATACTTATGCTTGAGAAAAGATATAAGGCTAGGAATGAGTTAAAATATAATCCTGTATAAAATGTAATCTGTATTAATCCACAGACGGGCGAGATGGAAGTGAAAAATCCGTTATTCACTGAAGATCCGACACCAGCAACCCCCGGCAAGTGCGAACTGGTGAAGCCTCAACCAAAGGAATAGTCTTTCAAAACTACAGACCTTCCCGTGGCCTCAAACATACCTGGCTAACTATAATTGTCACATTTTTACACATGTTCTGTAAATTTGATTATCTTTTCACAACCACCACAATTATTGTGAAACAGGTATGTACAAATAGAGCTTTTTATAACTGACCGATCGTTGCCAAATGAATAAGGAATGCGTGCGTAAAGTAGGAATATTCATTTAAGTACATGATTTTCAGTACCAATCTAGTATCAATTTCATTTGTTTTACGTACATAATAGTTACAGGTTAAATAACATTGTTTTGTTTTAAAAATTTAGCTATGTTTTGGCTTTATGTACAAATGTAGGACATTGTATCACACATGTCATCAAGGTTGTCTTCAATTGCCTCATTAGTTTCCGCGCGGTTCAGCATTCACGACAGGCAATTGCTTTTGCTATAGTAACCTCAATGCCGGTAATACAATTACCCATGTACTTAATTCGAACAACTTACTTTTCGCGTTTAATTAATTATATAATATATTTATCTTAATCATGTAACTTTAAATGTTTATCTAGAAGAACCGTTGCAAATATTACATATTTTTAAATGGAAAAATAAGTATTATATTAGCAGTACACGTGCAAAAGTACCCTCGCCGGCCAATAGGGTTGTTATGTCAAATTTAAAACCGACTGAAACTATCGCCGTCTTGGGCCTAAAATGCCTATGGGTACGGTGGTCCAATAAATCATGCCCATCGCATTCCGGCTGACCCTGGGCCAACTTCGTTTTCGATATTCCCCCTGGAGTGTTGGAATCATGATGTCTCCATATTGCCCTGGACATAGGGGGGTGCGCATCGCGCCGCTATCCTTGCGCTGCGGCCGGTAGAGTCCTGCCCCCCTAGACAAGTGGCAATTCGTTGCTCGGCGTATGATGGAATAGAATGAAAAATGTATAGGATTTGACGTTTTTGACATTCGTTGACGCCTGTCAAATACGTCAAATCCCATACATTTGGCATTCTATTCCATCATACGCCAAGCAACGAATTGCCACTTGTCTAGAGGGGCAGATGGCCTCTCGTGGGCTTGCTCCCCCATTTCCTTCTCGAGCATTAGTTACTCGTAGAGGGAGGCTGCAGCAGCCCATGCGCTCTCATTCCGCACCATAGCTGCGAGAGCTTCCACGAGGCCTCGCCTTAGTGCCTCCCACGCTTGATACTCCGCCAGCGTGGGCAGCACTAAGTCCTCACTCGCATAATAGTGATGGTACTCGGACGTTGGCTATTTACTGATCCGAAATGGGTGGTCCCCGAAACAACCTTTCCCGGAGATCACCTGCGTCAGTCGGTACGAGAGGCTCACATGTCACCTCTCTAGCCATTCCTCCATGATTATTCTTACCGCCGCAAGTATGGCTGCACATTCAAGTATCTATCTGTAAAGTGTAGTGCAACCTACTAAGTACAGTCGCCCTCAGAAGTTACTTATTTTAGAGCTAAGGTGGTTGGTAACTTGGCATGTGTTAATCTAATACTGACGGCGACTGTATCATAAAGTGATTTTATTCCAATTATATGTAGTATAAACTTTAAATGTTACAAAACAGATACCATAGCACGTAACTTCAGAATTAAGAATATAATAAATATCTACATTATATGCATACTAAAACTCCTGTTTATAAACCAGTATCCTATTTTGTAGATATTTTTATCTACTTTCATCTAATAATTCACTTGAGTGAATACATAGTTCCTTCCCAAAGACTTTTGGATTTTACTTATTATTATGCATACTCGTTTCTATGTAGCTTCGGCCTAAATACGTAAAAATAAGTCTTTAATGAACCTCACTTTTTACTATCTAGCAGGAAGCAATCAATTGACGGACCATTTAAAAAAAAAAACTAATTGTTCCCTGATCATTAAAAATTTGGTGTTAGGCCGATTTGTTTCATCTCTTACATGCAGAATATGACTGAACTTCTGTAATACAATAAATTGCATAACACGTCTGACACCATATTCTAGCAAATAAAGTATTTGAATTGAATCAATTTAAGATAGGTTACGATTAATAAAAAAGTTATGGAACATAAACTCTCTCCTTTATATATTTGCTAAAATGTCTCTATATTGTAGTGACTATCTATTCAGTGAACACTACGATTTGACTTTCTTTTTAGCCTACAGTAAAGATTTATAATGATCCTGTACAAGCCCACGACTCCCCTCCCACCTTCCCTCATTCACAAAATTATATCAACAGGTACGCCTCTGATTTTAAACCACTTCTCTATTCGAATTTAGAACATTCACATATTTAAAAATGTGATGAATGTTTGTGTTTTTAAAATAGTAATTAGTTGTATTTTTTAACCGACTTCTTATTATTATTCTGTTTACCATAAAGAGAAATCTTTTTAATACCTTTCAAAATTAAGTACTCACATTTACCCGTACGAGTTACATCCCTAACATATCTTCTACTATTTACATATGTACAATTTCATAAAAGTTTATTAATACACTATGATAAAAGTATATTATAAAATTATATAAATGTATAAATGATGACATGACGCAACACAGAAACCTCACAGTAGAAGTCGATACACTTGTGTACGACGATCTACATTGTAGTTAAAGAAAAATATTATATCTATTCAATTATTATCAATCGTGTAGTTGTCACATAATTATGATCTTTACCTATTTATTCTATGTTAGATATCAGTGTTGTATTTTACCACGTTTTTACTACGCTTTATTTACTTGCTTTCTTGTCTGTCTGTTCTCGTAACTTTCTGATAAGTTGAGATAAAATTGAAATCTTGGACATACAATCAGAATTGAAGTTACTTCAACCCACGACCAGTGCCTTACAGGATGAATGCTCTGAGCCTGAGCTACCAAGTCACGCCTTGAGTGTTACAAATTCTCCTAGACGACCAGTTTGAGGCGATAGTTAGCATAAACTAGTAATATTACTTTATAATGTAAATAACTACAGAGATGATTTTGCTTAACACAACAAAAGATGAATAGGATTACTTATTTACCAAAAAAGTTTTCAAAATGCGCGGTGTCTTCTCTTACGGCTGCCAACCGAAATGTCAAAATGGCGGAGTAATCTTAGTACTCATTCATTAGGTCTGCTATGTGACTTAATGGTGAGGGAATAAAAACACAGATGGCGTTTACATAAATTGAGATATCGACGTATTCCAAATTATATGCAGTATTTCAAATATGCTGCACTAATTGCTTTAAAATTTAATTGAGGTCACATGCAGGAAAGCTTCCAGAAAAAGAACATAGATCGTTTTAAAAACGTGGTATATATTTGAAGTTATATTTCTTATTAAAGTGCTTAAAATCCGAGTTCAATCTTTGCCATACGTACTATGGATTGAAGAGCAAGGATTTGTATGAGCGCATTTATACAGTAAATATATGTGGCGAACTGGCGATCCTTGAGTCAGGGTCCTGGAGATTGCGGCTATTGTCACATTATTGATGTAAAATCTCAATTCGTGCCTATATTACAGGATAACGATACTGGATCGCGATGTTGGATCGCAATATATATAGACTATAATAATATGTCGCCCTATGTCTATTTTATTGTATGTACTTAGATATTAAAAGTGTATCCCACTGAACTAAAAGTTTATGATTGGGAGTATAAAATCTTTTAGATAGGAAATTAAATTATCCATAAATGGTAAACAATATAATATACCTATACTATATATCTAATATATTTTATTATGCCATAACGCTTAAACTGGGAACCCGGTTGTGTGAGTACCCACAATCAACCTCCAGACACAGAGTAGATAAGATTACTGACGTTGGTTGCTTGGAGTAGGTATGTTGTAGTTGTACGTACATTCAACGACAAAAGTAATTAGAAAAAATTCATTTTAATAATAGTTTTTGCCCCTATACATAAAATAATGATCAAAACAACAAGTATAATAGCTTTGTTATTTATTGGTCTTTACCATAGGGACACACAGGGCTCGTGTCCAGGGCCCCCAAAAGGTTGACAATTTCACTCACACAAACTCGCAAAATATAATAATATTTGTATTAGGCGCACTTTTGTCAATCAACAATTGAATGGCCTATAATAAATTATTGTATGAAAAATATTTATACAATTCGCTTCAATCTAATTTTATCTGGATTTCCAAAAACTTGTGTACTCCAAATTGGCTCCAAATTCTTGTGTGCCCAGGGCCCCCTGCATACGTTAAGACAGCCGTGCATACGTGAAATAAATTAAATTAAATTTTAGTAAAACTTCGTTAAATGTTCGTAAATACTTATTTCAGTGTTAATCAACTTTTGTCGTTGACTGCACCTACCATACCACTAGGAGAATCACCAAAACCCAGTTTTTGCCATCATGGCGAAACATAGCGAAATCACTGCCTATAATAAGGTTTTATCACTGTTATTAGTAGGTACCTGAAATGTGAATATATATTTTAAAACATAATATATAGCCAATAATGTGGATACGATTGATGTTATATAACCATGTGCCCAAGTAACAAATCCTATACATATATCAATTTATATACATTGACTTCTATCCTACTACCTAGACTATCTGTACGAAATTAAATCAAATTTAAAAAAAAAACAAAAAAACATACAAAATCTCGAAAGACGATTACTTGATCAGCAACAATGCACTATTTTTGTAACTTAAAGTTTGACAACTGCCAAGATTCATTATCGCATTACCCACATCATGATCCAATTTTTCTCTAAACAGCTTGTCTTGTAGCTATGGAAGTCAATGCATCGCCTAAATGTTTTGCATGAAGAAAATTTCCATGTATTTAATCAGTAATAAACCGCAAAGGGCAGCTAGTTAATTATTAAATAATATCAAGCAGATGTAACCTAGTTATTTTTCGAATATTTTATGTACTTACTTACCTATATATCAGTCTGTCAATTGAAATTGACTTAGGTCTGAGGTCTCAAGTGCCACGTATTCTAAGTAACTATCACCTAGAGCCAGATGCCAAATAAGTAGTCAATATATTTATCTAAAGTTTACTGTATTTCCACTTCTGCTGTGCTTCCTTGTAAGTGTTGTCTAAAGTTGAAAGTAAGATGGACATTAGCACGTACCTCCTGTACCCGGTTTTTGATTCTGCATGTTCGCAGTACGATCGCGCGTTGCTTCGATTTTGTAAAGCGTTCTGTCTGATCGTACATCGATACCTCAAGGTTTTATAAAGTAGTTAAAACTCTTTGTACGTAATAAGTATTAAAACGAGAACTGTTATAACTACTCTAAAAAGATATGCGTTGTGTGATAGAGAGAACACTTTACAAAACCAAAGAAACCCACTAGGTACTACGTGGAGTAACAGTGTCACACTACAGTGCACTACTCGCGACGTGCCAAACCAAAAACTATTTTAAATTCATTTGAAACTAAACTACTTCTCTGTTTAATCATACCTCAGCCATATTGGTATGATTCCGAAGCCGACTGCATACGCCAACGATAGACGCATGCAACAGATACAGCATACCCATTACTTGTTAAACTCCGATACAGTCATACAGATATAGGGGACCATTCAGAAGCCGCAATGAATTACGCGCATGTGCTACGTGCGTCGGCAGTTGTCGTATGCGATCGGCTACGGAATCATACCTAGGTACGTACAGATTATGTAACATGTTGTATAACTTGTGTTTTATAACACGTCCACATTATCTAACATTGTTTTATAACTTCGCAACATTGTACTAACTTCAGTGTCTACATTACTGAAACATGTTATATAACATTGTTTTATAACATGTTATGCTATATAATTTGTACGCACCTATGTCTTAATTATTATGGGGGGTGCATACGTAACGAGAAATCATTACGATCGCACGTACCGCACTGTACCTGCTATTCCACTCTTATTACGAGTAGGAGGTAGGACACGACGGTATTTCCATCCTAATCGAGCAGTCCGACTGGGGAGTACCTCCACCCTACAGAATACCGTGGCTAAATAACCTCGTGTTGTATTCCCGGTGGTGATTAGGGTAGCCAGAGCTCACTGGTTTTTTGCTCTCAGTGGGAAGAGCAAAGGCTTGTCCGGTTGGTCCTGCTTGTCATCTGCGCTGACAGACATTTTCATACAGGGTCGTCAGCACGAGTGTGCTGTGTGACCCCTTGGGAGTAAACAATTTCCATGAGGTAAGCCGTGTGCTTGTCTGTGACCGGAGGGGTATGAAATTTGAAACTAATTTTTTTTTTTTTTTTAAAGAATATTAGCAACCGAAATTACTAATATTCCCTCTAACCGATTGAAATAGAGTGTGCTATGCAAATCGATTGAAATAGAGTGTGCTAGTTGTACAATTGTACAATTTTTATGGTTACTCATCAATTTATCGGTTTCGTTTGAACGGTACATTAATATCGTAGAGATTTCTCGGAACGTGAGTGCCGTGAGATATATTTCAGAAATTACCGTGTGAAATGTTTATCAATATTCTCTATCACTGATTAAAGTTTCCAATAGTAGAGTCCACCACCAAGACCATCTTCGTCTCACAGTTTAGCGTCGGAGACTGTCTAAAATTTAAACCGACAATGGTTAGTAATATTCACAAACGTAGCAGCTAAAACATATTATTATTTCTACTGTACCTATAAAAAAGATGTGAAAGTACGATGGTAATTGTGAAATAATTTTAAGTTTTGTGTGCTTTTAGCTCATTAATAAAAAATGTAAAAAAAATATTATCGTTACGTATCAAATGTACCTACCTATTATAAATATAATTATGCAATTATAATATATTTTACAACACACCTGCTCATAAAAGTGCTATTATTTCACCGCAAATAGGCACGTAATGACATCAATTATCAAACTGTGACTTTTTCATTGCTATTATTCACAAGTGAGTTATAGATATTTTTTAAATTTTATAGGTTAAGTTTCTATGTTCTTAAAAAAATTTCGATACAAAAAAGAACGTGTTTAATAGTACGAATAAATTAATATGCCTATTGTATGTTCATTTGATGCATTTTCGTATTTAAATAAATAATTTCAACTTGTAATACTATTTATTACTTATTACTTATTTAATAAACAAAATTTTCACTTAAATTTAACTTTTTTTTTCTCTAACTAAAGAAAAAAAAAACAGTAAAAAAAAGTTAAATTCAAATCTCTTTTTTTTTAATATGGCCGACCGCCATTCTTATATGCGTGCACATAGGAAAATGAATTAATTTGTAGTATTGTTTATTTAGTATTTGTAGTATTATTTTATTTGCAAGTGTGTTGTAAATGGTCGTATGGCACGCGTGAGTATGATGATTACCGTCCTCGGCTCTCTTAAGACCCTCGCCCGGCGGCTCGGGTCTCAATGGCGCCTCGGCGGTAATCACCAACTTTGCTCACTTGTACCATAATGTACTATTTTGCTTTGATATCAATTTATGTAGCTTTGTATTATTTATGTATGCTTTTTGAAATCAATTTGTCTTTTGAACACAGTGCCCAAAATATTGTAAATCCACTGTCATAATAATTGTTATATTAAAGATACTTATGTTAAGAATACTTTCCACCACCTTTTCAAAATTATGTAGTTATCATAAATAATGTAGTATTCGCCTATTGATGAACAGATCCCATGCTCTATAGATTTAAGCATTGATCAAAGTATAAAATAATCATGATAAAATATCAAAAATAAATTGGTGTATCTATTTTATGTGTAGTTTAATTATTTCCGAGAATATATTTAGTTTTAAATGGATTGATGTGATAAATTATATTATATTATAAAATATATATGTACAAAACAAGTCTTGTTATTTACCTACCTATCTCCCTATACCTAATGGTTCTGAAGTCTTCAGAATTGAAAAGTCAGTTATAGAGAATGCAACTGGGAACTACGCTGAGATGATTATACTTAGTTCAAAGAGAATATTTAAATTTTGAAGTTAACACAATTATGGCCGAATCTGTAAGAGCACAAAAATAAGGAGCAATCTGTTATCTCGTCTTCTACTACAAAAATGAAAAAGATGACATAGCACTACCGTGCCCCCAATTTAAGACAATAAATAAATATGTTAGTATTAAATATCTAATCTGAACTTATCAGAATCCAAATGCCCTCTAATACTCCTATTTCATGGGTGTGTGGCTAACTGCCAGTCAGTCACAGATTCAATCTAAATACTCACCACCCAGCCCAACCGCAGCCTTAAACCCAGCCCAACCGCAGCCTTAGTGGACAAGAATACTGCAAGACTGCTACGAAGAAAATATCTATAAAAAATCACCTCATGCGTAGGTATCTAGTATTTAGTTTCTCATGAAATCTTGGCAAAGAAAAAAACTATTTTGGCTAATTCACCACTTTTTATCTGGTCCAACTGAAATATTGACGAGCGGAGCGGACTCTTGGATAAAATATTTATATGCAGTAAATTCTAAATTGTCACAAAAAGTACTACTCCGAAGTTACCAAGGCACTTCACTGTTATTAAGCTAATGCATCTCAGAACATTCGTTTTGAAACTGTTGAACTAATCTGAATCCAAATCAATCGTAAAACATTGGATGCTGCAATAGATTTTGGAGTCGGAGTCGAAGATAAGGTGCAAAGGGCTTGCAGCTGTGGTTGACTTGGGCCTTGAAAATCTAGGTAAGGCAAAATACACTCGTCTTTATAAATTATGACGTTATTCTGAACTATAACATACCTATACATACACCGCTGGACATAGGCCTTTCCTAATATTAATACATACTTACCATTATTAAAAACCTACGTCCTTTTTACTGTAATAATCCTACTTACCTATATTATGTTGATTTGTTCTTTTATTTCCCCTGTACCCAGAAGAGGTGAACAATTTGCTAGAGGTGGCCCACGACCAGGAAAAATTAAAATAACTGGGCCAGGACAAAATATAGTCAGAGAAACACACTCTAGTCACACTCTGTTGGGTAAAAATTAAATCCAGCAAAGAAAACACGGGTGAAGCTATAAAATTTATTAGTTTCAAACATGAACATCGAGTGAACTAATATCGAAGTGCTATTAACCACGTAGAGATCAAAACAGTTTTAAAAGGATTCTTACTCAGAACAAATATAATTTTATGTATATAATTTATTTATTTTATTAAACTTTTCACACGAAATGTAAAGGTGCGTACAAATCATATAGCATAACATGTTATATAACATGTTTCAGTAATGTGGACACTGAATTTAGTACAATGTTGCAAAGTTATAAAACAATGTTAGATAATGTGGACGTGTTATATAACACAAGTTATACAACATGTTACATGATCTGTACGCACCTTAATATAATTATGTAAAATTGTAAGATATAAAAGTAATGGTATGATTCCCAAGCCGACCGCATACGACAACTGCGGACACTTGCAGCAGATCCAGCGTACCCGTTATTTGTTGAACTCCGATACGGAGCAAGGGGACCATTGAGAAGCCGCAATGAATTACGCGTAACTGCTGCGTGAGTCTGCATTTGTGCACCTTCGGAATTATACCTTATGTTCAATATATTTTATCGCTACAAAACACTTACGGCTAGTACAAAAATAATTAATCTAATAACATATTAGATTCTTCATCTCCTTACACAATAATAGTCAAATATAATAGGTAAAACACCTATACTAAAACAAATGATATACCCATTCCCAGAAGACGATTTTTACCTGCTGTCTCCACAAATATTCTACATTCAAGGAAATTGTACGAATGTGTCCAAACCCGAACCCTACAACTTCTGTAGCTGTTATTTATTATTCACCTTATTCAACAAACACATTTGTCATATCTTTGCTTTATTCGCACACATATAATGTGTCCGTCCATGTGTCGTCAATTCCGAAGCCGACCACAGACGACAACTCCTGACACATGCAGCACATACGGGCCCATACCATGAACTCTTAAAACAGGTCAATAATTGAACTGCTGTCATTCTACCAACTGCAAATGTCACTTTGTAATCCCTTTGTAGTCCTATCATGGAATTAGTACTTAATAATTCCATGAGATATATTTATTTTATGTGACATTACAAAGTGACATTTGCAATTAGTAGTATGACAGCAGTTCAATTATTGACCTGTTTTAAGGTTTATGGTAAGGCCACAGCACAGCATACCCATTACTCGTTACACGCCGATACAGATAAAGCGTAATGAATTACGCGTATCTGCTGCTTGTGTCTGCAGTTTTCGTATGCGGTATGTTTCGAAATAATAGCTTGGCGTCAAGTCGAACGTAAAACGCATCTTCTGGGTGTGGTATAGTCTAATGATTCCCTGCTACTACGACACCTAGAGTCCTAAAATTCACCAGGGAGTGGCAATTCATTGGTCGGTGTATTGCAGAATAGAATGATGAATGTATGGGTATATATGGAATGGATAATGTATATTTGACGTAGAAACGTATTTTGACGTTTATCACATACGTTGACGACTATCATAGCATAGGTATACCTTACATCAAATCCCATAGATTCATTATTCTATTCTGCAATACCCCGGGAAACGAACTGCCACTTGTCTAGGGGGGGCAGACAATAAAATAAAATGATTATAAATACAAAGTTTGTGCATAACTAACGGAATAAATATTATAAATTAATTTAAATTCAAATAGGTACCTAGTAAGTAACATTTATGTATATGAGATCTTTGGCGGTAATTTATATTAGCTTAATAAATTATTAACTTTTTGGCTTTGGATTCCAATGAGGAGAAAACCAAACATGATCAAAAGAGAAAAAGAATGTTATGCAATTTAATTTTGGAATCTCATTTTTAGTGAACTACCCAGGAGGACTCGAATTATTTCACCAGGTATTTCATCAGGCATTACAACTATTTCCGTCATAGTATCTAGTATATAAAATATATATGGATGCCTATATATATATATATATATATATAATATATATAGGTAACTATATATCTATTACAATCGCTCGTTTATATTATTGCTATATATATTATTTCATTTTATAGTATTAAGTGCACTGCACAATGAAAGCGTATTATACATTTGCTTGACGCACTATTGAAGGCAAACATGTTCAATGTTAGAAATGAGCTCTTTAACTTCGTCAGTATAGTTAACAAAAAATATATATAAAAGAATTCATAAAACATTTGTACACTAGTTATACCCATAGAGACTATGTGTGCATAAGTAACACTTTTGAACTACCCCTCTTACCACAATCGCCAGTGGAATAAAATAATCAACGTATGGGATTAATACGTATTTTGACGTTTTTTATACCACTTAGGTGGCAGACTGGGGAGATCTCAGCCACCTGATGAAAAGAAGTAACGCTGCCCTACGAACGTGTACTATGTCAGAGGCGTCACACTCGTGGTTGGAACCTTCTAAAGTCCTTATCAATCCCATACATTGCTTATTGTATCCCATACATTGCTTTTGTATCCCATACATTGCTTATTGTATTCTATTCTATTCTACTAACGACTATAGACACGAGATCATATAGTAACATGTATAACACATGTGTAACATGATCACATAAATATCGATATTGACAAAATACAATTTTATATATAAGTAACGAGATCGATAACGTGTACGGTAAGAGTGACACAACGCGACTCTCTAAACTCTCTCTTACTAAGGTACCATTAAGCTATATTAAAAAAGGAAAGGACAACTACTTTATACATTTATTAGCTACATACATCATTTCATTATCACAGTAATGCATACACGCGTTAGACTATTTTCTATAACACAATGTTGATATACCATAGAAGCATTAATTGGAATCACGTAAACTATACACCAATTTCCGGGTTATTTCATTATATTTTTCGGGCTATACAATGATTTTTCCAGGTTATCCAAAAGTTTAAATTAGACTTTAAATAGACTATATATAATCCGTTACTTAGAGGTAATTACCACTATATACTATTATATGTATACGCGAGGATGTTGATTATCTTTCTCAAGGTCTAATCTACCCCTATTCCAAATTTCATCAAAATCGGTTCAGTGGTTTAGGCGTGAAAGCGGGACAGACAGACAGACAGAGTTACTTTCGCATTTATGAATGAATGAATGAAGGATAATTTAATCGCACGAAATACGGTACATTACAGTTAGTCAGTTCTTATTATTACAATAAGTAGCTGAGCGTATTACCTACACCAAAATTGGCATGCAAAAATTTCAAAGATATTGTCAAATAAATAGTAATGTCAAATGGATTTAATTATATAAAAGTATGTCATTTAATGGATTGGTAAAAATAATAATATAATATATTGGAATTATAAAGGAATGTCAAGTGTACATATTATTTCATGGTCACAATCAATATATTATATAGAATTAACATAATATAGAGCAGAATAATTATATTTTCATTCTCTCTGTAGGAAAAGTACTCTTGCATAGTGTAGTTTTTTTATAACCATCCAGAAATAGTTCCGCATAGTCATTCAATGTAAACCAAAATCTATCATTTCACACATTGCCGGAGGAACAGCAGGCATTCTATATAATGGCATCGATTGCCTAGGCATTGTATAGAATGTCTGCACTATACAGATTGCCGGTAACATATACAGTGAGATACAAACATTGTTAACTATATAATCAGACAATATAACTCTTCTACCGCTGTTTGTTTTGGTGCTTGCAATTATACTTGTTGACGTCATTTGCCAATTTCAGCAGTAAATAAATATTTCTATTTACGTACATATATATACACTTGTAAACGTATTAAACTACTTGATGCTCAAACATCTACATAAGAAGGTTAAGAATAAAAAACTGGTTACACAATTCCTACAGATATTTAGAATAGATTGTAATGGGGCATATATTTCGGTAGTTTATTACGCTATGAATCACCAAGAAAATGATATGAGGTTAATTGCATATAACAACGTGTTTACGCTCAACTTAAACACATTATTGTCAAAACTATTAATAAGACTAAGAATTGATAAACTTCTAAGCCCTGATTGATAGGTTACGGAGGTTAGGATAACGGCGATTACACACTACCATTCATAACAAACTCTTGAATAATAGAACATTAATAATAATTAATAACAGAGAATATACTTATATTTTATATACCTATTAATATCGGTTTACTAATGTTTGGCAAAAAACGTTTCCCAAAGTGTTACATGCCAAAGTATGTTTCCTAAATTTTCATTGGGCAAAAAAACATTTGGCAAAACAACTTTTCGCAATTTTACAGTTAGCAATACTATTTTTGGCAAATTATTGTTTACCAAATATTTACATGGAAAAGTTTTATTTTACCAAGTATTAGGTAGTCAAATATGGTTTGGCATATGATTTACTTAGAGTCTAAATTCAATGCATTAAATTTTTTAATTACAAGATCCAATTTTTAAAATACACTGCTGCATGGATGTTTTTTTCACCTTGGACAAATAAATTTACAGGTAAGAACTTCGATAATACTTATATTGTTATCATACAAATCATTTCCGGCGCTTCGCCGGCCGCTGTCGCGGCACGCTCGCTCCGCTCGCTCGGCTCGAGCTCTGTTGGGGTCACAGTTCTAACCTAACCTAACCCAGTTTTCTAGCAGTTCCAATCTAGCCTACATTACAAACTACGCCTTTACTACGTCTTTACAAAATAAAGCATTTGCTAAATGTATATTTGACTTATTAAAAATTGAGCAAGTAAATCGACCACACCTACGCATAAGGTCGAAACGCTAAAAAGCTGTTTTTTCAGGAGAGCCGTTTTAAGATATTTTCTTGTCTAATTCGATTTTTTAAATCTTTTTCACCGATGTTTTTGTGTAATGTTATGAATAATTGACATATTAATATTGTGACGAAATATGGATTTCATAAAAGTCATATTTACGAAAATATAGCCTTATTTAGTGAATTACGACCTTATACGAGTAGTCCAAAGGTCGTATGTCATTGTTATGACCATATGCCGCTATTCAGACCAATTTAGACAACACGAATAAGGTCGTGTGTTTAAGTTACGACGGTATACCGCGTAGTATTTCACGTGGCATACCGTTATACATCTAAGAAAAACAGTCGTATCAGGGTATCACACAATACAAAACTGCAATAATGCTTGTTCAAATCATACACAATGTTTGTTCTCTATAAACATCCCTGTAATATTATTTTTTATTGATATAAAACATAAAATTTAACGGAACTTCTCTGTGAGTCTTTGCTTGAAAAATAAAGATTAATTAATAATAAATGATAATGTAGTACTCATGATATGAGAACAACTTTAATACAATTTATTAAAAAAACAAATGCAAAAAAGTAGTTCTGTTACATTTTGTGAATTTTGGCATTTAATTAGGTATATTAGGTGAGTGTCTATTGCTCTAATATTTTAGACACGTATTGGAATAAAAAAATCATACTTATATATATGAATTTTTATAACTATAATGGATGCGGAAGGCGGAGGATCGGCAAACGTGGCGCACATTGGGGGAGGCCTATGTCCAGCAGTGGACTGCAGTAGGCTAATTGATTGATTGATAACTATAATAACCTAATTCTTGAAAATATAGAAAAATGGGAAGTTACCTGTAAAACTATTTTAAAGGTTACCTAACAGGAATCTAACAGTTAAGGACAGGAGTCTAACCGTATTACACAAACAAAATTATTCAGATAAACCTAGTGAAATTTTACTGTGGACCGAAAGTATGCTACTCGCGGGCTCCTTTACTGGATTACTATACTTGCCTTTACGTTTTTAATTGACGTCAAAAAACATGTTGTTGTAGTGCATTATTTTGAGGAACAAAATTACTTCCTCATTACACACAGATATACCTCAGCCTCTACGACGTCAAGCTAGCTCGTTTTGGGTCTACCCCTTACCAGAACCCAGTGAAGGAGCCATTGCCAGTTATTTGTTTCCCACGTTGCTTGGCGGTAGCCACAAAACATAACCGTACCAGCAAAGAAGACCTACCGTTTTATCTGGGATGTCACGTATATGAAACCAGCCGTGGATACGGGAGTACCTCACGCGATCATTATGTGTGACTCCGTACATCCAACGCAGTATTTTTATCTCCATGACGAGCGGCTCCTGCTTATATCACACCAGCAGCCACCATATAGAAAGACAGACCTAATGGTCCCTTATAAACGTTGATCAATACTTAACAAATAATTAAAATAAATGTAGCTCATGTAATAGGTAAAGGAACAACATAAAATTGGTCCAAAGGTCCTGAATCTTACAAAACTTTTTAACTAGTTTAGCAACGTATGCACCATGCTTTCTTGCAATAATAATTTAACTATAAAAAGGAAATACATATGTCAGTTTCTGTTGGATTTTGTAAACCTAATCATTCGTCATCATTCTTTGGATAAAATTAGCAAAAATGTTGCGCGCATAATAATATTTAACTGGGACCAGTAACTTTTAGGGCACGTTAAGACCTTCCGTCTCACTGTTTGGTTTCACCACCTATCAAAATAGGTCCAGTTTACTCCAACCAATCCTGAGAAACAGATCATTTACCTAAGTACCAATTTTTTATAATGTTTGAACTATTCTCTTTCCTATTGAAAGAGTGTAAAGGAATTTTGTTTTAAAGATGAACACCTTAAAAAGTATATCCGAGTTAGATTTAGTAAAAGGTACGATTAACAATGTAATTTCATTACCTAGAATGATACCCGAGTTGTAGTGGTGTACATTTTCATATAATTATCTGTATTCCTTTTGCTATTAGTCCGTCTTCCTTGTTACATTATCCTAATTTTAGAAGAATTTTGCCCAGAAATTGAACATGGTGGTGCGCGCTCCATTTTTACTCAAATAAATGCACTTTTCTCAACTATTCAAATATTCTAATTTCATATTTTTGCAATCTTTACGTTGATTCACTGTTATTAGACAAACAAACTAAAGTATTCTGATTCAAAATGGTAGTGAACTGTGTACTGGCTCTCCTAACACTGATTGATGATTAAAATCTGAAACTCAGTTTCAAGTGCCACCGGTACTTCGAACACATAGGGAAATAATGATTATTGACATAAATTGTACAATATCTACGAAAAAGTAAAATTTTAATAGTATTTATGTAAATTATTAAAAAACAAATAGCAGTATCTTTAGTATGTAACATATCATACAGTCTTATCTTTGTGATACGCCTATATACGCTTGTATAATTTTAAATTACAACAACGCATATGGCCGTAAGTATAAGTTACGACCCCAGGTGTAATATTTTTGAAGAGTATAAAGTCGTAACTAACCACAAAATATGCTAATAGACTGTCACATAGAGTCGTAACAGGCATGTTACGACGTTGTGCGTTGGAACCATGTGTCATACGACGTCGGAACTCTGTTGAGTTTGACCCATGCGCAATCAACTGATCGGCGCATATGATTGTAACTTGCAATGCAACTGTATGCGCGGGTGTGTTTAAAAGTTACAACTGTTATCAATTGAAAATCTCCTTATTTATTGACATTTTAAAAACTCTGTCTTCATGAAAAGTTAGTACGACATAATATTGTTCTGATGGCACAAAAATCTCAATTTGTGAAAAAATCGCGTTACGACTTAATGCGTAGGCGTGGTCGAAATATTTGCCAAATGAATATTTGACCAAGTGATTAAATTGCGAAATGTAAATTTGCTAAAGATTCTTTTGGGAAATTAAAATTTGCGATAAGTTTTTTGGGAAGTGAAATTTGACGAAACATATTTTGCCAAACGGCAGGATCCCATTGATATCTACTAAATTACGACAGTGATATTTACACCTTATTTATTTATGTATAAAATATATTTGCCAGTACGTATATATATGTATATATAATTTTTACTGCACATTACAATAACGAAGTGTATAATTCCAGTATTTTATTGTTTGACAAAACTAGGACGAGCCTACCGTTGGGCTAAGTATCTAAATCCATTGTATAAGGCATACATTACTCTTAAAACACGCAATCGGTTCACATTTAGCTGAGGATTTACATACCTGCCAACAGGTGGACTCAGTCATCATTGTCCATCCCGATGAGCTCAGCTTGCAAACGCCCTTTGCTACGGCAACAAGCTGTCAAACACAGTATTCTAAGAGCGAGCCGAAATTGCGGACTCATAGATAATAATATAATAATCTTCCAAAAAGAGTTCAAGATTCCTAGCCACGCTATAGTAAAATGTAACATAGGAACTTTTATTTCCTGATCGGTGAAGAATTCGTAGAGCCTTACGAAGATAAAAGGCGACCAGCTGAGCCAGAAAACGGTGACGAGCACGAAGCTCATCAAGTGGCTTGGGTTGGATAAGTTCTCAGCTAGAGCAGTAGCGTATTCTTTGTCGTGAATAGGTGCACCACTGTTCAGCTTGCGTTTCATAGAGAATATGTAAAAGTAGTTGTAAACGATAGATATGACGCTGGGGCCCAGCACCAGAATGGCGAGTGTGGCGGTGTAAGCGTACGTAGTGCCCCAGTCCAGCATGCAGATAAACGTCTCCTTGTCGAAGTTAGCATCCTTCTTGTACCCGAGGAGAGGCGGACAGCAAAGCATCGCAGCAGATATCCAAGTGAATACCATCCAGCATTGACTCCTAGTACGCGTTTGTACCTGGTCCAAATATGTTATTAATAACTCATAATAAACAGTTTTGCCTAAACCTACTATCACATTGCATTTTAGAGAAAACTGACTCATTATTAAATCTATTCATATCTATTGTAAATTGAATAACTAGGAACTCAGTAGTAATTAGGGAACCATAAGTGTTAATCATGCACACGGTAATCTGTGTCGATATATCTTTAAAATCGGTTCAGTAGCGTAGGATACCTACGTAGAAGTTAAATAACAAAATTTAGTCAAGTTTAAATAAATTATCAGTACAAAATTCTAATGAAAATCAACATGCTTACAGACTAGCAAGTCAAAGAAGATATTTATTTACATAACTTGAGAAAAAATTAATGGAAATCGAAAACTGCTTAGAAACGTATAAGATAGGATAAAAATACGGTCTCAACGATTCTATTTAAAGCAGAAAAGGCTTCAGTATACCGAAATGAGCAATCCCTAAATGCAAATGCGTATTTATAAACTGCAAGCTTCTAAGAAATAAAATATTGAAAGGGATAACTACCGTCGCACTAACCGTCTCATATCGGAGAGGTTTCCGAACGGCGAGATAACGGTCAACTGATATCCACATGAAGGTGTACATCGAGACAGCCCACAGCGTGACTTCGACATAGCCCACCAGCCGGCACATCAGGTCCCCAAACATCCAGCGTCCAGTGATAGCCGGCCATACTGATAGTGGTACCACTAACACGCCGTACAACAGATCTGCCACCGCCAGTGAGAGTAAATAGTAATTGATCACCTCGTTCGATAGGCCTGCGGATAAAAATTACCAATCAAGGTTGTAATATTGAATTCTAAAGAAAGCATCTTCATCCTAGCGTTAATTCCCAGTCGCATCCGAAGCTTTCAGCTCGGAGTCTGGGGACCTCTTTACCAGTCTTAACTACGGATTTGACTAGACCTCGATATTTTCCGTGAAGTGATTGCCATGCCATCTGACCTCCACAACCCAATGGTAACATTAGGCGATATTGAAAACTTTGCAGCTAGACCGTTGTTTTAGGACTTTTTAGGGCTCCAACTACCCGTAAAGACTGCCATAGATGTTCTTATGGCAACCGGGACCGACGGCTTAATGTACTCTCCGAGGCACGACCAGACCAATGCAAATACCCATTTTCATGCGCACAAATATTTGCACTGAGCGGAGATCGAACCCGCGCCTCCTGCGTAGCCGCGTTCACGGTCATGGTGTGGTACAACCAGTTGATCCATCGGGAAAAAAAAAGCCCTGTGGTACAACCAGTTGTATCAATGGGTGTACCACGGGTAATACATGGCGTTCACTATCGCTACGCCACGGAGGCTTATTATTCTTTAGGTATATGGCAGAGTTGCCTACTACAAGAATTGTTTGCTCAAAAGGAGACCCCAATCACAAAACAATGCTATCATGTCATTTCCGAATAAAAATATTTAGAACTGAATATCTCATAGTAGTTTAAAGTATCAGGTTCTTATGTATGTAGGTACTACAGTAACCGATATACATGTTCAAAAGAAACCTGAAAAGTTCACTAGCTTATCCACTTCTGGGTGGATTATTTTCCAACAGATAAAGAGCAATTAGGAATTAGAGTACGTTGTCCCAGTTTTACTGCAAGGTCAATGTCGGTCATACAAAATAATTACTAAGCATTATCAATGAGTATCATGAAATATGTACATCAAAAGTTGCGAATGGGTCCAAGAACTACACATGACTTTTATTTTGGGATAATCTCTACCGAAAGTAATAACTGCATTTGGTACAGTAAATAAAAGTGAAGTTTCTGTTTCTAATATTTAAAATAAAACAGTTTATTTATTTATTCTGGTTAATCCTACTATAATACAATTTAAATATGTACAATATTAACAATAAAACTAAACATATATATATAAAAGGACAAATTAAAAACTAAAACCGAACGCGTCGTGGCATTCCTCCGCATCGCATGCCTCTTGTGGTAACGTTCCCAGAAGACTGGCAGCATTGCCACGTTGTATGGCAATGCTTATTCTCTGACCTAAAAAGAGGCCAGCCTTCTGGTCACGAGAAGCGTCGACCATACGCTTCGCAATCTCCCTGAAGAGATTGCGCGCGCTCGGACCCCATGGTCCCAACGTTTCGAAAACAGTTCTAAACTGCTAATGTAATAGTACAACGGTAGACAGTCGTAACACATATTGTAAGGCGTAACTTAGACTTCATTATTTCAGAAAACATTTTAGGATACCGCGCAAAAAATTAAAACCCACATCGACGTCTACGCAAACCGTCGTCTTTCGTTTTCATTTTAAACGTTTCATGGTAGCCCCCAAATTCTCACACGTACCTTTGAAGTTAAGAAATGATGCTATGATAAGTAGATTGGCTATGACAATGGCGCCTCCCATCACGGCTATGACAGTGGCCTGCGTCAGCGACTCAAATGTCGCAAAAGGGGTGTCCGTCACGCTCACGTCGCCGGCGCTCGCCGCCCCGCTTCGAGCGCTCATCATCTTTGCTGGCATATTTCACCAGTAAGTTACAGATATCTGAAACAGAATTTTATAAAACAATTACTAAATAAAACAGCCATTCTACCTTCACTAAAACATGTATGTATGTTTGTACAAGCGCCAAAAAGTTAGACCTTCTAGAAAAGTCACGGCAGGAGCCCATGGTTCGATTATTATAATTATGTTAGGAGTGGTTATACACAGGATTCGAACCCTGGACCTCCCAATCGTAAGGCCAACTCGTTTACCACTAAGCTACCGACGCTTATTTAAATCATTTATTGTAGAACTTTCTACACAACGCCATCTAGACCCAACGTAAGCATAGCTTAACTATCCTGTGTTATGAGTTCTAGAATGCGGATAAACATACTTAATTTCATTTTTGTTTGTAAATACATACATATTATTCATAGAAACACCCAGACCAATGCGAATATTTATGTTTATGCATACAAATTTTTGCACTGCGGGAATCGAAACCGCGCCTCCTGCGTAGCGGCCGCGTTCACTACCGCTACGCCACAGAGGCAGTCATTTATAACAATACTTACCATTATTTACCAATGTGCAAAGTTAGCTTGAATACGACAGGCAATACCTGTAAAGAAAAAAATACCACATATTATTTAGAATTATTTATAACAAATTCTCGGTTGCGGACAGACTTTGATGTGTTTCACACATACATGCTACTCAAGCAAACGATTGTATTTAGACTAAGTATAAGCATTTTTTGTAAATAGACCAAAAAATAATGCCTGCTGAGTTTCTTGCCGGAGTCTTCTCAGGCCGGGGCCCGGCCGCGGTGGTCTATTTGCTAAGCTAGTCTTCAATAATATATTTATATATATTTTTTGTTTATTTTGACGTTTTCTAAGTGCCGTTTTGATGGTCAATACAGAATAAATGATTTTTAACTTTGACTTTTCTTAACTTTGACTTCGACTTTTGAAAAAAAAAAAAAAAAAATTTGCACACCTATCAAGGTAATAAGCGGAGCACTTGCACTTTATGTATACGAAACGAACTTTATGTACCTGTCTTATGCGAATAAAATTAATTTGAATTTGAAATTTGAATTTGAATTTGAACTTTGACTTTGTTGACTTTTTCGAGAGCGACCACCGTCTGACCACCCAATCGCGTAGGAAAACCTGCACCAGAACCTTGTCCGTTGTTTATCAGGTGCATCAACAAGCAGATGAAGTTGACTCCGGTCTCAAATAAGTTGGTCGGACCCTGTGTACCACAATTTACAATTAATAAACAAACAATATGAAGAAGCCTAACTGCATAATAACGGCTTTGTCCTACTTATCTTTTTCACTGACGGCTCAGAATCTCTCTGTTCTTACAGGGTCAGCAGCACGAGTGTGACGCCCCTGGTGTTGCACTCGCCCATAGGCTACGGTAACCACTTACCATCAGGAGGGCCGTGTGCTTGTATCCGACCTAAGTAGCATAAAAAATGTAGATTTTCTACTCAAGTATATCGTAAATAAGTATTCAAAGTCTACAAGTCTGCTCTTGTAGTGACTGTGGTTATCCAACTACAAGACCTGCACATGACTAAGACGAAACAATTGCACCTAATTACTCATCTAAAGTAGTTAAACCAAGTCTTGTCAACCTACCTACTGGTATGACATCATCACAAAATACTGAATATCAAACAAGATTGGAGACTACGTCCTCTGGGAAACCGGACGCTCATGAATTCCCACCCCTAACCAACACTAAATACCAGAATCAACCTATTAGACCTGAATATACTCCAAAAGCTCAAATCCCCGAAAGGTTTGATTTTGAATCTATTCCTGGTTATTATCAAAATATTAATGAAAAAAGACCCGTTGATTATTCAGGTACTAAAAAAATCACATCTAAGTTAGATAAGCCAGGTTACCGTTGGTCCACGCGGTTAATCACGACTAATCCGAGACGAAGAGAACACCGTTTCTGTTTCGCTTAGTAGAACTTCTAACATAAACTTTGTTGACTGCTCACAGAATAATTTAGCTATCGTTGAAGTAACACTGTCGGTAGCTTAGAGGCTTAGGAATGGACCTTACAATCAAGAGGTCCCAGGTTCACATAACTGACGTGAACCACACATTTAAGCAAAAAGGAGGAGTTTAGTACGAATACTTGTAATATCTTGTAGCAAAAAATCTGGTTAGGCATTTCAATAAAGTTTGGAAGCAATTAGTAAGTTCAATTGGAAAAGTCAACATCTAGGACGGAACTTGGAGGAACTCATTATACACGCACACACACGTCCTACACTAACCAGAACTCGACTAGAAAGCTGAAATCCTCCAATACATAAGTTATAGGCCAATGCGGCTAAGGTGGAGCTTTCTACCGAAATTCTTATGAAAATTTCATAAGAGTTTCGTAAAGAACGTATAAAAAATTCTAATGGCCATTGTATATCGATTTACCTTTTTACTTTATAGTCATTGTACGATACTAATTAACCTATTCAGTATTAACGTTGTAGCTCAAAATAAATAAAACAGTATAGAAGTCGATACCAATAGTTAATTCAACTCACTACACACTACACAACACACAAACCCAATACTATTACCACCTAAAGGTGCTTCTCCACATTAAAGGTGCTTCTAAACGGGCAATGTTTTACTGCAATTAGTGGCTGCAACACTGTGGCCCGGCAACATTGCAACTATTGCAAGCAATACTGGCCGGTATTGCATAAATATATAGCCAAACATGTTTTATGTTGCCACATATGGCCGGTGTTGCCGCGATGGGTTGC
This sequence comes from Eilema depressum, assembly GCA_914767945.1. Taxonomy (NCBI): domain Eukaryota; kingdom Metazoa; phylum Arthropoda; class Insecta; order Lepidoptera; family Erebidae; genus Eilema; species Eilema depressum. Next base: position 42,470,164 of record OU612012.1, on the reverse strand, counting down.
CGGACGATCGCTAGGCGGTCGATTTTACTGCAATATTGCTCGGCCAGTTCTATTGTTGTTTCAGTTGCTCTCTTTGTTATTGCACAGTCTATCCTTTTCTACGCGAATGATTTCGTCAGCCATTGTTGCCGGTTTGTGTAGCCCGTTTATGAAACTGCATCAAGAGCCATACTATTGCAGACATATTTACAACACATTGCTTAGCCATTGATTGTTCGGCCATCAGTTGCAATGAAATATTTTTGAGATTGCCGGGCAATCAGTTGCCAATAGTGCAGCTACATATTGCAGAAAAACATGGCCCGTTTAGAAGGGCACTAATATGAACGTGCAACGTGAACCGACTTGAAACTGGGTTGAATATTTCGCCGGAGCCGAAATGGCACGTCATCTGTTTGGCCTATTTCCACAGGTCGAAGGTAGCGGTCATTGGTTTTACCATTCACCAAGAGAACCGGGCTTCAATCATTTTTTTTCATTAACGATTGGATTTTTTAAAATATATGTTGAACTGACGATCTTAAAAAAGGTGACTAGATTAGACTTAAAGGCAAAACTTAAAGCATATTTGCATAGTAACTGTTTTTATTCACTGGAGGAATTTATCGCAATGAAAAAATAATGACATAGCAAATAAAAATTGACTTATATTCACATTTTTTGCTTGACATTGCTAATCTATTTAAGTAGGACATCTTAATTTCACTTTTAACTTGACTTTCATAAATTTGCCTAGAAATTGACTCCGTATAATTTGTATTATTTGACATTGCATTGAATTTATCTAGTTTTTATTTTGTTGAATTCCTTTGATTATGTAACTACTAAAATTTTTTTTTTTACTATGTTTTAATTAGATACATACCTACATTCAGACACGATTGTAAAAAATTGTTAATGAATAAATGAAATGAAAATGAAATGACTGAATGCGGCAGACGAATGATCGGAAGCTATGACGCACATTGGGAGAGGCCTATGTCGAACATTGCACTACGATATTTTTTTTTATTTTTTTTTATTATACACTTTATTGTACACCATTAAAATTTGATATAGGCTGTTTGATTGATACAAGTTGCTTAATATTTACATTGCCCTGTTAGTACCCGGTGGAGTAGAATAATAGGGCCACCCCATCTCTTCCTGTGGGTGTCGTAGAAGGCGACTAAAGGATAGGACTGTTCTCCATCCGACAGTAAATATACCGCCCATGACTAAGTGCCCGATTGACTGCAATAGGCTCGCCCACTATTAGGTACGTGGGACCGAAATTATAGATGGCGAAATTTGGGTGTTAATACACTACTGTCTACCCCTTCGGGGATTTACAGGCGTGCTTATATGTATGTAATATTTACATCATTTTAATCTTAGCATAACTTAGCTTACGAATTTGTAATGATGGGAAAAGTGCCGAGCGCCGTTATAATGAGAGCTCACTTCTCAAGAGACTACTGCTACGGCGTAGACAGTATTCAAGTGCTACGAGACGCTACAAATTGCTCACTTTCATTCGATTTTTCAACGCAAAATTCGGTCCACGTAACTGTAGATGCACACAGCCAAAGAGATAAGTATACATCTTATATACAACATCACATATAAAGGTATATTGAATAAATCACTTGTACTTTTCCACAATTATTTATTTATTTGAACCATTGTAAACCTTTGATAATGCCGTAAGGTGAAACCGGTAAGGTTCAAATAAATAAATAATTGTGGAAAAGTACAAATGATTTATTCAATATGTGTAGCAAGTTCCACCAAGTGCCATCAATCTCCAGTATAAACAGACATATAAAGGTGTGTACTAATCTCCTAGGCCGCGTGTGTGGTAGGTCTACTGACGTCAGCAATAATTACGTCACAGAATTGGTTATACGGTAAAATCAGTTTAAATATTAAAGCTAGAGTGACGTTTGAATAGGTAAACCTCATTTATATTTCAATCATAACTCGATGCTATTTAGCTTTTATTATTCATGCAATATATTGTTCTGTATTAACGAGGAGGAGGATTCAAGAATACAATAAAAACAACTGCGGGAAGCTCTATTGTGCGTCTTTGGGGGTAATTGGGAATAAAAAAATAAATAAAATAAAATAAAATTCATTTAATTCAGGCCACAAAACCCATATAAGTATCCAGTCATTTGGTGAAGAAAAATACCTTATGTTATTAATTCATCATACATACAATCAGCTTTTCACAATTTAAAAATATTATTAATTAATTAATGAAAATTGGGATCAATTATAGGAATACAAAATAATATAAAATAAAATAAAATACAAAATAAAATAATTCCAGAGATAATGTTCAAATAAATAAAATAATAAACTAACTTTAACTCTCGCGTTCCATGATAGTGACACCGGACAGTTGGCTTGCGGAATAGGGACACAGTGAGTGTGGTATGTGAAAGTACATGGCGAAATATCGAAAATGTGCGGGTAGATGAAGAACCTACTACCTCACGGATTCGAAGACGGCGGGCGTGCACCGCTGAGCCAGTCAGCCTATGACCACGGCCGGTGTAACCTGCGCCCTCACCATAAACTCTTTAAACAGTTCAATAATTGAACTGCTGTCATTCTACCAACTGCAAATGTCACTTTGTAATGTCATATAAATACATAGGATTCAACAAATCGAACAAAAAACTTCATAACAACAAACTACATTAATAAGTGCATCTATTGATATTTTCGGTAATGCATGAAACGTCACTATAGGTGCGCTATACCATCGCAAAGTATCTGCTAACACTCGGCGCCAAAGACCTGAGTGATAGGCGCGCTCTATATTTATAACTAGCTGTTGCCCGCGGCTCCGCCCGCGTGGAATTCGGATTCCGATCCAACTTTAATGTATGGAAATCTGCCTGATTTATTGACATTTATGCTCACTGCTCCGCTCCCTTTAGTAGTAGCGTGATGTTATATAGCCTATGTTACTCCCAGATAGTGTAGCTTTCTATAGGTGAAAGAATTATTGAAATCGGTACAGTAGTTCCGGAGCCTATTCATTACAAACATACAAACATACAAAAATAGGTACAAATCTTTCCTCTTTATAATATTAGTGTAGATAGATGTATACTCTAAGTATGGGTGCGAATGCGTTGCTATTGTTTTTTACCATATTATGTGAAGCTAGAACGTTAACGACGAACTGTTAACATTTTGGTAGCTATGTAAACTTGTCGGGGTAGGAAGTAGATCACCCAAAGCAATCAAACACTTTTTTATTGCCAAAAGATTGATGATATCTATATCTATACTATTATATAATTGTAAAGTGGTCGTGTCTGTACTATGGAGATATTAAAAAAAAATACTTGGGTTATGTTATGTTAACGATAATGAACACGAAAATATTTTTTTTTAATTTCCTGTCTGTTTGTCCGCGATGGACGCTAAAACTACTGGACGGATTTTGATGCGGTTTTTTTTGTTAGAAAGGGCTTGCTCAGACTTAAAATCTTACGTTTGTTTGATCGCAATCGGTTGAGTAGAACCGAAGATATGAGCAAAGGTCGCATTAACCGAGATGCACGCGGGCGGAGCCGCGGGCGGAAGGCTAGTTAGATATAATATCACGCAGAACAGATAATTCAATACAGTCTCGCGTCCACGGGGGAGGGAATAAGTGGGGACGCCTATTAATAAAGTATATTGATTATATAATATTTCTGTCTTTAACGAGAAGTCGTAGTACCTCAATGATAAAGACGCCCACTTAGTAAAGTTAGTGAAGTGCCATGAATGACATACTATTTATCGATACTTCAAGTTATTATATTACTAGCTTTTGCCCGCGGCTCCGCCCGCGTGGATGTCGGTTATCGCGACCAAACATAGCCTATATCCTTTCTCGGGGTCTAATCTACCCCTATACCAAATTTCATCAAAATCGGTTCAGTGGTTTGGGCGTGAAAGCGAGACAGACAGACAGAGTTACTTTCACATTTATAATATTAGTAGGGATTTTTTCAATTCTTCGGTCAAAGTCAGGTCTATAGCGCTTTCGTAGATTTAGAAAAGGGCCTTACTAACGACTAACTGGTTAACCGGACGATTGCAGGCTCACACATGCGGCTCGTTTTCACACAAAAGTACACATTCGAATACCTGTGTGGCTAGGCGTTGTCACTTTTTAAAGATCTATTTATTGGGAAAGCTGCTATGCATGTGGATTGTATAATGTATAATACTATATAATAGTACACGAGTGTAAGACGCATAAATATACCCTTTCTTTTCAACTTCAAACTTCACTAACACCTACATTAAAAGCTTGCAGCCCGCATTGCAGAGCGCCATAGTCTACGCTCCTCTGTAGCTACGACGAACATTCTACGCCGTAGCACTCGCTACGAGCTTGTGCTTAAACATACCATTTCGACACATTTCTGTATGAACTTTTTTTTAATTACTCCACTCCGAGTGGTGACAAAATTTGTATGAAAATATATGTTTAATTTTACATGCCTGTCATCAGATGTTACGCTGGCATATACACATATATTATTATATTGTAAAGAGGAAAGATTTGTATATTTGTATGTACGAATAAACTGAAAAGCTATAGGTCCTATTTCAAACATTCTTTCGCCATTAGAAAACTACTTTATTAGGTACCAACATAGGCATATCATCACGGTACTATCAGAGATGAACGGGATCAGAAATCCACGCGGTTGAAGCCGCGAGCAAAAGTTAGTCTACAAGAGCAGCTCAACACAATTTGCAAAAGTCTTGGTTTGTCCTTGATGTATAAAGATTCGAATTAATTTTAAGTATTTTAATTATTGAAATTAGGTCTATCAAGATACTCGAAATGGTTTTTTTTTTTCACGACAATGCTTAAACTGAGACTGACGACACGCGACACCTATGCCATTGCCCTTCCCTATAGAACTATGACTAGAGCTAAGACGGCTGCGCAGAAAAATGTATTTATAGCATGGCACAGGATGTGCGTGTGACGCCTACGCAGCGACTTCAGAGTGAGGAGTATCGCCAACCTGTGATCGTTTGCTTGCATTGTGTAATCTCTTCTCAGTGTATATTCTGCGCCGGGGAAAAGCGACGTTTGACTCGTCCGCTCTCATCGACATATATTGATTGCGGTGGAACATTTTAACAAATATAGTGTTAATAAAGTAGGCGCTAAAGAATTCCTCGCTTCTGAAATTCGATCATAGCATTCTGACTTTTGATATGTGCTATAGTGGTCCCAGGCTACAATATGACTGATTTTGTCAGCTGTAACTGTGGTCCGTCTCACCACACCTTCCCCACCTCTTTTAACATTGTTAGCATACTAGCTATTTGGTTAAGTTATGTAATTTGAGTCCCAATAAGCGCTTAAACGGAGTACATATGGATCATATGTAAACAAGTTTAGCTTAGATATGCTACTTAAGACGTTAAAAAAACCTTTTATGTGTATATAAGTATCTGGGTTACCGACCGCTGCTTCATATTTTTCACTTTTCAGGTCATCTCTTGTAATTGTGAACTTGGTGTTTAAAAAAATCAGTGAATCTGTCCAGACAAGTAGTTCTATATGTATAGAAAATAAATTTATTATAAACTTTTTATATAGCAGAAGGTCTCAGGTGCACATATCATAAAAGATTTTGCTATGCTCAAATTTCGTAAATGAAGAATCCTTTGTGGCTTGCTTTATAAATTAAACAAGAAAGTAGTAAACGTGAAACCGTAATATAGAGAGTGTATACAACTGGGCTGCTCTGGGGCTGTCCAGTGATACCAAAAACGGCATGATCGAGTGACGCGAAGATGCTGTTCCAGGGACATAAAAAGCAGAAGACTGGTGAGGGCGCACGCACATCAGAATTTGCATTCCCCACACCTTATCCACACGGGTAAGCAATTAATCTTAGTATTACACGATAGGTTATTGTATTATTAATGTGCTTCTCGGAAAACGGTATTTAGAAGACTCTTATGTAGCTCATAATATATGCGGTTTACAGTTGCGTTTCACCTGACGTTTAATAGATGTCAGCACTTTCAACCAAGGAATGCGTTTATTGCGAGTGTATTTTCATCGCGAATTTGAAATATTACTATAGTAATGTTTCGTAACAAAAAGCACCCAACGATCAATTTTAACGCACTCCGGCGCCTAAACGACAAGAGGCGCATGTCTTCATCGGATTGTTAACGCGTTGCACGGGTACTTGCGTTCTACAATAAGGTCAGTTTTCTTACAAATTAATTTAATATTTAGGTATACTAGGTTATTATAAAAATATGGAGAGAAAAAAAAATACAATTACTTACAAAATATACATATACAAAACTATGCTATATACAAAAAAGTGACCGTAACTTCTTCCCCATCGATCTCTACTGGGACCGTGCCCAGAAGGCTGGCGGCATTACCTCGCTGAATGGCGATGCCAATCCTCTGAGCGAGGTAAAGGCCAGCCCTATGGTCACGGGAAGCGTCGATTAGTCATGTAATATTGCATTAACAATGTTCACCTATCCCGAATACAATAGTAGATTACCTAACAAGTGAAAAAAAGATGAATTCTTTTCGAGGCACTGAGTTGTATCCCGAGAGGAGGGAAGCTTTCTGCGGTAGAATCCCGAGCGTAGCGAGGGATTCTAGATAGAAAGCTGAGCGGATCGAGGGATACAAGAGCCGAGATGAATTCTTTTTTCACGTGTTAGGTACTCAACTTTTCACCATTGACTACGAGAAAACGATTACTCTGTGATTATGAATTACATTTTGTTATGGATAGTACACAAAAGAAGCAGCAAATTATCAGTAATAGCTACCGCTTTAGCGCAAAAAGACTCAGGAGTCTTTTCGCGTTCGAGAATATGAGTTTCATTTTCATCACTAGATGAAGTCATTTTATGATTATGAGACAAAGGCTTTTAGTACGTTTTTATAGTGAGAGTGTGCAACCTCTTTGCATGTTTCACTAGAATCCGTACATTCGCGCATGTTCCAAATTCAAATTTTTTTATTCACTCGGTGAAACAAAGAGCGTTTTATTCACTGTTTTTGATGAATCACGGGCCCTTTTTCGAGTGTCAATGGTGAAAACAATGTATCGTAACGGAACCCACTTATATCGTAAATAATTAATTGGGGGAAACCCCATCGATTCTAATAATTGCACAATCACTATAATGAGGGTATGGAACTGATTTTAACGAGAACAAAAACCTCTCAAGCAAACGAATGAGCCACGATTGCTTTAGGTGATAAAACTAAATAAAAGTCATTTAGATATTTAGAACTCTGTGCTTTCCAATTGTTAAATTAACAATAATATAATGTTATAGTTAAAACCATTTTATTTTATGGAACTCAAGAAGGTATCGGTAGTAATATGCTCATATTTATTATTTTCCTTTTGCAATTTGAATATAATTGAATGAAATTTTGAAGCATTTATTATGCTAATTATTCAAATCGATTATAAAGAGAAAATAGAATCGACTACGGGCGCGACTCGAACCCGCAATATAGATTTTTTGTTATTATATCAACCAAATAAGAGACTACACAAGAAAAAGAACGATGGGTGACACACAACTTTCAGGAAACCCGGTTTTCACATATCTACACTTATTATTACTTACCTACCTACTGTTTCTAATTTAAACATTTGAATATTGTAACCGGAACTCATTGAATATTTACAGAGTAAAAATAATATCGAAATTGAAACCACTGAAAATAGGTAGCTACAGTAGATACATCAAGGTACTCGTACAAGTGCGTAATGTTGGTGATTACCGCAGAGACGCCATTGAGAGGTGACGGTCTTAAGAGAGCCGAGGACGGTAATCATCAATACACACGTGTATATTTTTCAACACACCTGTGAAGAAAATAATGCTAAAAAACATTCTATATAGTATATAAACTAGTTTTCCTATGCGCGCGCATAGGTTTCTTTTTTGTTTGTCACGGATAAAGTTTGGGAAATTTAAATAATAACAAATATATCGCAAGAATCCTTTAAAATAAGTAGTATTTCATCCAATAAATATAAAAAAAAACTTTACTCACTTGTGAATAGCAATGAAAAACTCACAGTTTGATTAGGTGTAATTATGTGCCTAATTACAGTGAAATTAGATTGATTTATGAGCAAGTGTATTTAAAAATAACTTTATGCACTCAAACGAATATAAAACTCTTTCACTATATCCAGCACCTTATTTTGTGATCAAACCAACGTGTTGCTGTCGTAGAAAGCTATGAACTAGCAGCTACAAGGAGCGGTATATTCTGTTCGGGCGGCGAAGCCTCGCGCACGCGACATTGAGGATTCAAGGTCTAACCTTGGGAGCTTCGCTAGCGACCGGGCTCCTCAAGGTCATCTAGCTCACCGCAGCCTCTTACCTCTCTCTCGTAGAATCAATACTAAACTTTAAAACGCATTAAATATTTGCCCCGCGCGGTGTCTCTCTAATCTTGTACACAAGCCTGCCTGCAACTTATTGTAACGCAACATGTTTACTTCTTGTGAATGCTTTAATTTAATATAATACCTACTTATATAATTTAGTCTCTCCTCACATTTTTTTTTTATATCTACAAAAAAAATGAGGAGTTAGGGCTTAAAAATAAAAAATTGATAGAAGATTCAGATAAAAGTTTAAGAATTCAGTGACAGTCTACTTAGATAGATAAGTATAGCGTGTTGTTGTTCTATTTTTTATTTTATTAACCGACTTCAAAAAAGGAGGTTCTCAATTCGTACGCATTTTTTTTTTTTTTTTGTATGTTTGTTATTGTTACGCGATTGTGAAGCCAATTCTAGACGGATTTTGAAAATTCTTTTTGTGTTCGTAAGTAGATTATTCCGAAGTGGTCCCATTTAAATTTCGTAAAGATCTGACAAAGGGTTTCCGAGATTAGACCAAGGAACTCTTCAAAAAGTACCAGGAAATCAGCCGCGATTGCTGCAATGGCATATTATTGCAATGTTTCTACCATTACACATCATAACATCACGCCTGAGTCCTTTGAAGGGGTACGCAGAAGTGTTCAGAATATTCAGCTATATTTCCGGTGTATATGCATTGATTTTAAAAATTCTTTTTGAATAATGATTAAATTTTTTTTTTTTGTAGCGTGGCCGGTTCGATCTGTATTGCAGCGTCAGCAGCGCATGTACAGTCAGGTCACTATACATGCGATGTACAGTCGTGAGACTGTACAAACTCACTAAAAAGAGAAAAATAAATTCATTTTTTTGTTAAAAATGAATTTACATATTTATATACCGCCCACGGCTTCGCCCGCGTGCATCTCGGTTAACGCGACCTTTGCTCATATCTTCGGTTCTACTCAACCGATTGCCATAAAACAAACGTAAGATTTTAAGTCTGATCAAACTCTTTTTTTTTCTTTCTCTTAACAAAAAATAACCGCAACCCTAATATACCTGTTAATTATATTGTTTAAACAAACAGTAGGTACAATGAGTATTCAGATAATGGATATGCGACAAATACCCAGTATACAAGCTTTTTCTTATATTTCTAGTTAATTCTATACAATAGAATTTTTTTTTATACCACTTAGTTGGCAGACTTTATTTTTTTTTTTTTTTAAATATTAGCAACCGAAATTACTAATATTCCTGTTAACCCCTCCAACTAAGCTAAATTGCTTGTGCTAGGAGTGGGTTCACGTCGGTAGTGTAATGGCCAGGATTCGAACCCGGGACCTCTCGATCGTAAGGCCGACTCCTTAACCACTAAGCTACCGACGCTTCACTTAAGCAGAAATCTATCATACGACTATATTGTTTTTATACATTGGTTTATTGACGTATTATGACGGCCTCTGAAACGTAGCGGTGGAGCGTTCGACAGCTACGCAGAGGGTGCGGGTTCAATTCCCGCTCAGAGCAAATGTTTGTATGCATGAATATGGAAATTTGCATTGGTCTGGGTGTTTCTATGGATAATACGAGTACCTATGTATGTACTTACAAAATAAAAGTGTATAATGTTTTCAACACACTTGCTCATAAAGTGACTATTAATTATTAATTTGCAATTAGGCACGTAATGACACCTGTAATCAAACTGTGACTTTTTCATTGGGTACTATTATTTACAAGTGAGTTGTGTTATTGAGTCATTTGTTTAACGTGGTACCATTGGACAGTGTACCATTGATGAGTCTTAAAAAAGTTACGATACAAAAAAGATCGGTCCTTTAAGCGGGGCGTGAAAAAGCATCTGATGAGGCCGTCAAGCTGAGTGCCACCATTGTAACATGATACGTCACTGATACGTGTCTGTAATGGTAACCCTCTTTTCAGAGACTTTGCCTTCAGCTTACCATCAGGCGAGGCGAAGTAAAATTGACGTGTCCTATATAAAAAAAAAAAAGAGTGGTGGAGGTCAGTAGCAGTCACTTCACGGAAAATATCTGAGTTCAGTCAAACACGCAGTTACACTAGAACAGGCGGACCCCAGACTTCTACCCGATTAACTTTAGGATTAAGTTGTTAACATTATAACGTAGGTAGTTGCCTACACTCGGCGCCAAAGACCTAAGTGATACCTACGCGCGCTCTATACATATAGTGTAGGTATACTCTAAGATGGCAATACTTACGGCGAGACGAGACGAGCACGAGAAGTAGCGTTGAACTCAATTTTGTAGACTAGCTGACTCTACAGACCGTCTTGCCGGAAAGTTTATTGCAGCATCGCCCATATAAATATTTAGGCTGTAGGTACGTACAACAGAGATTTAAGACTCCTGACCTTATTCTATTCTTCATTTCCCTTATTCGCTTTAGGGCAGATTCGCTTCATGACAGATTCGCTCCACGGCAGAATCGCTTTATGACAGATTCGCTTTAAGGCAGAAAATGTACAGTTAAGAGTAAAAGTGTCTAAGTAAAAAATATTGGTTTAAATACTAGTTGATGTTCTTTAAATCTATATTAAACGAAATTTCGTGGAAACGTATTAGTAGATTTGAACCTTATATTTCTGTTGTCCTGGTACTTTCTTTTCAATTTATTAGTTATATAATTATCTATACTTAGTTGGTATGTTTACAAGAAGTTTCCGAGCATACAAAACTACTTCAGTTTGTCTATCAAACTCTTTATTCACAGTCGTAACGTAAATAGAATCTATTTGGTAGATACCTAGTCGGTGGATTGAAATTCGTTAACATAGCAAACTGAAGTTAAGAACTAACTAAACTATGTCGGTTAATAGAACGCGTATAATGGCGTAGATTCACGTTAGCGTTGGCCAAATCGAATAAGGGGCACTATAAGTTAACTTACGTAATTTGTGCCGGCACTTTGAAGCATTTACCTACCACTGAGAAACTGTATGACCAATTAGGTATATTAACAATCTCAATGATATTGGCAATCGGCACAATATCCTGTTCCGGTTGTCTGTATGTGTGTCATACCTGTACCTTCAAAACATACCTATAGCCACAAAATCACTCTATTATATAGATTCTGTCTATGGGAATATACTAAACTATTATTTGGTGACTAGGATCTCAACTACTTAACATTGCAAAATAACTTATCTAATTATTATTATTTGTTTCAGGGCAACTTCAACTGAAATCACGTGAGTATTGTTCGTTTAACTTAACCCTACCACACGAAGTCGTTACTGCGTCAAAAAAATTTATAATATTTTGAAATATAGTTTCATTCATCAACTATAACAGAACTTAACTAAACAATACTGAATAGAATATCTGAAATTAGAGCATAACTTTAATTCAGTACTTACGTAATTCGTTCTCCAAGCTAGGGCGTCATGATGTGGGCGGATGTGCGTGGATTTGCGGTCTGTTCATTGTTCGCCGAACGAACGTTCTACGATCGCTACGGAGCGATTGTCTGAACGTGGCGTGCACTTGTGTCAAGCTCGACAATTCTCACACGACTGTAGTTAAACGCACACTGCGGCGGAAGAGTAAGGCGCGCGCAACCCCCGCACTCACCCCGTCACAGCACTAAGCAGGTTGTTCACCATCGATTCACTGTTCAACAGGATTATTTCACCAAAACCAAAAGCCTATTCCAAAATTGGGTCACAACTCACGCACTGCCGAAATATTTAAATTACTGTACATCGAAATACGCCGCAAGTGAATAGCTATACCGGGCGGTATCGCTAGTCACTTACGAGCGCTTCGTAGAAGTAATTGCAGCCGTGTGTGTGTACCTACTGTACCTAGACGTAAACAATTGCACGCGTCCACTATTGAGTTAAAGATAACAGAGATAAACTAGCAGTTCTAACAAATGAACGTATCTCCAAGTGTAAGAGGCACGTAACTGTAGGAATATTTAAGAGTTAATTTAGAAGGTATTGTCTCGACTGTACTTTATCTAATTGTAAGTGTTCGACTGTACTGGGCGTCGATTCTGCTAACCACTGTCACAAAGACTGCGAGAAAATTCCATTTGATTTTAGCCTTTTAAAGTAATGCAGTTAAAGTTTAAAATTAAAGGGCTTTTTGTAGAGCGAATGAGAGAGTGTAATGAAACTCTTTTCATTTAATTTTGTGACTGTAAGTCTATGGAAATAAGGTCTAAAATGTTTTGCAGGCTCTGTGGTATGACAGTGGTTGTGGTTTAGCAGAATCGAGGGCCTGTACTTTTAGCACACTGGATTGAAGGTAGAATAAAATAACACTCAACAATATAACTTTCATAGGAATTTTATTGAACACAAGAGCACACGAGTGCTATAAAATACACTTAATAGTAACGTCGTACAAAGCTTAAATATAACGATATTCGTTCCACGAGCAAACAGCGTTAATCATTACAAGATTGTTCGAAGTATATTAATCGCTAGTCAATCATACCTAAACATAAATACGTATGTCATGGCTTTACGCTAAAATGGCATTCATTTAAATTTATCCATGTTCCAATATTTTATCAAACTAAATTGATAATATTTGCATGGAATTTATTACGAGAAAACAAAGTACATACATAAAGTTCGGAACTAGTCAAACATCATAGCCTCCTTATAAATTATACCTAAGAAAGGTTTACATAGCTTTGGTAGTAGTAAGAAATATATTATTATTTTTGAGTAACATTAGCATTGTGCTCAAATTATACTTCGTCAAATCAGTGCTTAAATTATACGCCTCGATATAGACTAAAAATTATTATACATAACTAGATATTTTAAACCCTTTTTTCAAACAGTATAAAACAATGTACAATACAAAATTTATTACCAAACCATGTTAAGATACCTTTTTTTTTTAAAAGTTCAATGCCAAAATACAAAGGTAAATTATTTAACTACGTGCGCCAGCTAAATGAAGGAAGATGAACATTATATTATTCACATATACTTATTTGTAATGGCTTTCACAAAACTAGACTATAGAATCGTAGATAACATCGAATAGTCTTGCTAACTGTTGCTATTTGATGGATATAAGTGCTAGTATATTTTTTTTATTTACACAGCAAACGCATTTCAGCTATAGGTATCTATTCAAATCGTTTTAAGATCCAAAAAGCGAAAACGGCTTAAGCGGGACTCGAACCCGATTTGATAAAACGATTTCAATAGTCAGCATACTAAATGCTTAAAATTTAATTCAGATATAGGTATCTATTTTCCAACTACAATGACCACAGACATAATGAAAAAAAAATAACGAAGAACACGACTGACTTTATTAGACCTTTTTTTGAAAAACTTATGTTATATATAACGATTGTATTCATAGAACAATTTAAGAATTTAATTGTATTCTAATATTTTCTATCAATAGAAAAACTGTGTATTGATTCGTAATATGTGTGATTGAATTGTTCATCACGTTGATTTTGCTAGTAGACTGCATGCAATATATTTATAGTTATTAGACCTAAAGTAACATCGATTCTAGGCATCCAACGCGCTTAAACTTAAACATTACTAAATTATCTGTAAAGGAACAAATAATGGTACGAGATTCTATATAGGGATATTCATACTCCATCACAAGACGTAACATGACGAAAAGTAATTAAGTGTTTAGGGTGCTATTCGAGACTATCGGTAATAAATATCTATTCAGTAGGCACATGCTGTAAGAACATTTCGAACGATCGAACGAACTCGACAGCTCAATCCGCGGCGATATTTCCATTCTGCTTGCTGTAAATTTTGTGTCGTCACGTTCTTGAGCATGAGGGTGATGTATGTTTACGTGTTCGACAACGTGACATCACCAAAACAGCATGCGATATTGAAATATCACTGCAGATTCAGCTTTCGAGTTCGTTCGATCGTTCGAAATGTTCTTACAGCATGTGCCTACAGTAGTGGGGCGTTAAAACACGCCGGTGAATCATTCCTCGAGTCTACCAGGCTCAGTTGGAACGACCGAACTTTAATATTATTCTTGAAGCGACTACCATCAGAGACACGGAGGCCGCGGAAGAGTCTCATTATTTTTAAAACGGTCACGGTGACATATACCGGTGAATAAATCCCCATATGTATAGCCAATAATTTGCGTTTCACAAAAACGACCGGTCGAATCTGTCTGAAATTAAAATACCTATGCATATATAAAAAAAAGTGTTATTTAAACGTTACTCTAATTTTCAGATCTGAACATTTAATTCCTATCTTTCTCAAAAAAGCTTTGAACTCATATATGTAATACTATAGCTGCTAATTTTGTCAAGACATATTTTGGAAGTCGTGTGTGGTCTGTAGTTATTATATTATCGCTACCTTCGCCATATTCAATATTTATGTAGGTACCTACTTACTACTGGTTGATGACTAGGATTCGGTAGCTTCAAAGCTTAGATCAACTAATTTGAGTTAGGACCCGGTTTAGTAAAATTACGTGTTTAAAGTGTTAAGTTTAAATCTAAATGAAAACGACTGAAAACATGAAAGAGATTCTGAGGTTTAATAACCTTACGAAAACATAGGGTAGGTTTTGTTTTGACAGATCATACAGAATACTTACCTAAACTTTTTTAAGTAAGCTTTTTATTCTAATCGAATCATTTTTAAAACGTGGCGTTACAGAATCGGGCCCCTGTTTGTAAAAAAATACGAACACAGTATGCAAATATACGAGTATAAATTCAGTTATGTTTGACCACCACTAGAATGTCCCTGTCTATAGGCCCCACTCAACTATCCGCTAATATTATACAAAATCAATAAAATAGTTTGACACAATATATATCTACATGATAAATATTTACTGCATGGAGGAAAAAGTGGGAAACTTTCTTAATTAATAAATATCACCTTTTATACGTATCTCCAAAAATTAAGAAGTAAAAAAAATTGCAAATTTTCCAAAACTCAAATAAACGCAACTTCTCACGAAACTATTTTAAGTATCGTATTCAGTATTGTAATTTCTGATGTACCTAGTTTAAAATATCTAAACGATCCTCATTTCTTCGCCTAGGTCTCCATCACATCGTCATTCTATTAGCTGTACGATTTTATTCAAATCTTAAAGATATAGAAAAATATTAATTAGTGTTTATTTATCGTAACATACACGAGAATTTGATGACGATGGCACTTTTCTACATTTAGGCAGCGTTATTGCAACAGGGCATTATTAAAAATATATTAATCTGTTTTTCATTACCATAATATAAACTTCTGTGTTACATGTTATGAGGCTATTGTTAAAACTGGTTTCTCTCACTCACGCACTTGCATTGCACATTGCTAATCTAATCTATATTCATGGCACTGTTGCATGTAGTAACTAAGTACCTAGTAAAATATTATTATTTTATTAGTAAATATGCGTTGCAAATATGAGTTTAAACTTCTTGATAGAAATTTTGTTACGTGTAATTGCCGTCCCTAAATAAAGTTCGGTTGTTTTGTTTTAGCTCATTTCTCAGAAAACTCATGTAGTTATTTTTTTAAGAAGTATCAAACAAGTTCATCATGTAGAACTAATGAATTGAACAATATTGTCTTATTACTCCGAAACAGTGCAAGAGTTATAAATATACATAAAAAATTCTTCGTGTAAAATTAGAAAATATTACTGCAGAAGTTACCCTTTTTTCCTAAAAGTGCGATAAATATGTCCTATGAACTATAAAAGGCTGTCAATTGTGTAACTTTTAGACATGAGCAAACGTACTTCGTTTAGACTATATAAGGTAATATCTATAAAACAGATTTTAGCATCTCTATCGTTACTATTAAACATAAATTCTATTTTGAACTAAATAAGACGGTCGCAGTTCCATCAGGGTCAGGCTTGTCAACTGTAAGTGTGAATACTGATCGTGAACTGTGACATTCAAAGCCGACATGAAAATGGCAGGGCTCAAATAGCTCAAAGTAAATCGACGTTTCATATAGGTCATCATTAAATGTTGAAGCGGATTATACTGATCGATATCCTAGTCGGACAATATGAGTACAATATCTATGTGTGTACGCAAAAATTGAAAATGCGTTCTTGAACCAAATATCGTTAGTAATATTGTGAATTTTAGAAACAACTTTCATGTCACCTTGTAGAAACTTAAAAAAAAAAGTTAATTCATGTTTCCAACTTTACTTAAGACGACTTTTTCGAATATTATTTCAACAATTATTTCATTCACACTTTTCTACGTTTTCGTAGAAAGGTAAAAGGAATAAGTTATTTTACAGAAAGGTACAAGCACATTTCAAAAACCTAAAATATTGTTCCAGTATAGGCATACGCGGTCTGTGGACAGCTAGCTTTTTCTATAAAATCAATGTGAGTAGGTAACGTAATTATTTTTTGTTGTATTATTATAATGATGTTAAAAGTTAATTAATATAAAAATAGACGCATCCTTATTTCTTTATGGACGTGCAAGTGCGAGTGTAGAAACTAGTTATACACAAGGTGCGATATATTAAAATGTGTATGGTTAGAAAACAAGAATATTTTTAAAGAGTATTTGTAACCGAAATTATTAACATTCACATTAACCCCTCCAGCTGAACTACATTGCTTGTTAGCAGTGGGTTCACGTCGGTAGTGTAATGGTCAGGATTCGAACCCAGGACTTCTCGATCGTAAGGCCGACTCCTTAAACACTGAGCTACCGACGCTCCAAAATTATTTTCATAGTTAAAGTCTGTATGTGCTCTGCACAACTTAGCTAAGTTGCTGTGCGTACCTAATAGGTATCTTATTGAATTATACTGGTGTAGTTAGGCGTTAATAACGTATTAATCTTGTTACGAATAAATGGACTTGAACACTGAAAGCTCTCTTATATAATGATCTTAACAAAAGTATAAGAGTGGATACATTATATTTATGAGTAATACGTAGATACTTAAGTTTAATTTACTCAACAACTATGACTACATCGCACGTAGCTATCGTTATAGATCAGACTACGTATTACATAGCACCAAGCTAAAAATAACAGTTCAGTGTGAATGCATAAAACAGACGAAGTCAGCACTTGTAATATTTTAGGACCGTCTTAGATTACTGTTTATTAGTCATTGTTAATATACGATGTGATCAATTGTACTTACACTACTCAAAAGCAAATTTTACTCAATCAAATTTATATTTGAGCAACACCGACTGAGCACAAAAAAGTGGTATTCATATGAAACAGCACAAAAGGCGATATTCTTACCTACCTAGACAGTAACAAGCCAATAAAGCACTAACTAAACAACTATTCGTTTGTGGCTCTAAGTTAATCACTCACGAATTACATGCAGAGATTCGTAACTCCAAAATCTCGCATTTCAACAAAACGGTGGATGCATTGGCAAGAAATATTAAAGCCTTCTAACAGACCGAGCAAGTGAAAAGCAGACAATTATTTTACGATATTATATTTTGTTCGTGGTACTCTCTATAATATGTTCGATTATATAAAATTGCATGTCAGATGCAGAGTACACAAAATAGGTACACAGTTAGTACCAAAGATATTCTCTTGAATTATATTTAGTGACCTAAATAAATAATTATTTTCAATGCGAGAAAACCATCTAGCTAAATAAAACTGTGTCTCTTTGTCAATATTTATAAACACAGAATACTTATTATACAAAAATAAACACGTAACTTACTGTATTATGTATCTTATGATATGTTTTAAAATGAATCGATGTACAGTACATTTTATCTTAGCACTTAGGTACATAGTGTTATAGTTCCAACTATTTTTGTACTACGGTAAAAGTATATTTAAAGAGCTAGAGAGTATGGTCAAGAGATCTCACAAGGGATTCTATATGAAAATAATTATCTTTTATTGTGTTAAAATCTGTCTACACGTACTTATAGTATACTATGTTATAATATTTATTAGATTCTTCTCAGCTGTAGGTAAGACTGTATATCGTATTAAAAACTTGTATCTACCAGAATAACTATAAAACGGATAAAATGTAGAGCCATAAAGTGTAATATCTATATATTTATAATAACCTCTTTATGTTCAAGTTAAGAATGATCATGACTAATCATGGATCGTGTAATAGTTGCACACGTCTAGCTTAGACCATACATTTTATTAAATATTTATCAACTTTTTCCTGACAGTTACATAATCATGTTGTTGTTTTACTTAATTGGCTATATTTTGTTGTGTAACTAGCTAATATCCGACATGCGTTGCCATGATTCATAAAATAAACCGGCCAAGTGCGAGTCGGACTCGCCCATGAAGGGTTCCGTAGCAGCACTTGCGAAAATTGCGGTTCATGACGTATTAAAAAAAAATACTTACTGGATCTCGTTCAAACCAATTTTCGTACATATATTTTTTTTAGATTTATCATTCTCTTATTTTAGAAGTTAGAGGGGCCCTCCCCCTCTAACTGAAAAATGAACTTATATGAATCATCCTTATATGAGTCGACCTTATGCGAATTGATACGTAACCCGAGCCAAGAACGCTACAAGTAGCGAATGGGACGAGTTGCGAAAATAAATACAGAATAGGACGAGTAGAGAATGGGACGAGTCGCGAACGGGACGATTTGAGAATGGAACAAGTTTCGAATGGGACAAACAGCTATTTGGACGAGTTGCGAATGGGACGATCTGCTTCAGACCCAAACAGTAGCACTCTGGAAGATATATACAGAGGTGTCACACAATCTGCCACAAGAGGTGTCGGTAACGGTGACGCGATGGTTTTACGCACCTAAACAAGTTTTCACTTCAAAATTGTACCCAGATACCTTTCCAGTACGATAACGTACCTTAGTTTCATAGCAATCGGAGACTAGTATTGGACCGCACGTTATAGCAAGCACAGTAAGCAAACCCTTTTATGTCAAAACCATAACCCGTCACAGGTAAATGATCATGTTTTGCGCCCAACCAATTCAATAAAAACAGTGAATTTAGCAGCAAACGGCCACAGCCCCATCACTCTGTAATGTATATTTCTTTGTACTTTATACAGGACACGTAGGTATAAAGTCCATATCGCTTGTCGAACTGGCGTACGTTATCGTCCGAAGTTTATTATTAAAAAGAAATTGCATTGCAGCGCATACCGGACTTTAGCTAGTAATTGTTTTCATTATAACTTAAATACATCTTTTTGCTTCCATAGCAATCTAGAAAATTTTATGGATAACTGTACCCGATACAGTTATATGTTGTATTTAATTACACCGCTTAATAGCTGAAGGTGTAAGGAATTTGTTGGGTTGAGCGAGGACGGCGGGGAGGGGAAGGGGAAGAAGCGCTACCGTTGTAGTCGCGTAAAATACAAGGCCGTGTCTCACAATACAGCACACCTTAATTGGTTATAGTTTAATTGATGCAACTACGTGATTCTAGGAACACCGGGGCTACTAAATTTGGTATAGACACTTCTAGTAGTCTATAGTTGGTTTATATCGTTGCTAATTCCATCTTCATTTAGAAACGCATGGCGGTAAAATATTGTTTGGATACTGCCTCTCCTTGTATGTTTGTTAATTTTTAACAACTTTAAAATCTGATATCGTTTATAGAATATGACAATATATAATGGCATTTGAGGCTTCAAAAATATGTATAACATGTGCACGATTAAATAACAAAAACTCACAAACGTGTTTGTAAGCAGTTACATTAATATTTGCAGGACAAAGGTTCTGATGTAAATGGTAACACACATTCTAAGACCTGCTAATTACAATAATTGTTCAAAGGCAGAGTAACTTACATATTACAATAAAAAGACTTAGGATCAATTCATACTAGAGCAGAGTCGAAGCGCAGCGAAGTGAAATTATGGCAACCCACTTATCGGTGTTGACAGTTCGCGCGCGTGAATTCGTGCGTATTTTTCTTAAATTATTTTTTTTTTAAATGACGCTTCGATTCGAGACGTATGAATAGACCCTACACGAAATTCGCTTTTTCCTGTAACTGATCGCATCACGCGTGTTATTAGGCCTATCACTCACTGTCACATTATTCGAACGACATGAGATTTGCTGGTAAGGGCTTCACCATCTTGTTTGTGACTTCTTCTATCACTTTCACCCACATCTTGGCAGTTACTTCCGACACAGTCCTAAAACCATAGTTCACATTTAACCAATGCGTGACATCATCATCATCATCATCATCATCATCATCATCATCATCATCATCATCACCATCACCATCATCATCATCATCATCATCATCATTATCCTAATGGCGATTTCTCAGTTGCGTTCAAAGTGTGCACATTGGAGCCCGAGGTCGCTAATTGTTCGTGATTGGTATGTCGGCTTTTCCGGAGCCTTGTCCCTAGTTTAACAGGTGCATAGACTTGCAAGTAAGGTTGGCTTGTGTCACAAGGATGTTGCGTTAACCTTAGTTGCAACCAATATTGCCACATTGCCATTGGTGCCCGTCCACTTCCCTAAGTTTCCTCTTTACGGGAGCGAATGAAATGTGACAAACCCCTAATAAAGAGCCCGTGTCAGAACCTCTTCTCTCAACCAGTATACTGCTTTGCTGGTGGGGTTGCCTTAAACCCTGAAGATTTCCAAGGCATTCGACACGATTTATAGAAACGACAGCCATTTGAATTCCCAACCCGGAGAAGAATTCCTGAGCTAGATCTTCGTCTAAACAGTTGTTGTACCGACTTGCAGGTGAGGCTTGGCTTGACCTTGGTCTTAGTCGAGCCTCTTACACACATATAATGATAGACTGATGTCACAGATATATTCTACTTAGGTACTAAACTTACTTGAACTTGTAAACGGTGCCGGTGTTATGGTTGACCAACTGGAAGGCGTCGCCACTGAGTCCTTCGACCACCCTGGCCGACCACCCGTCAAGAGACAGCACCTTGCACTTCTCTTCTCGGAAATCGCTCCGGCTAGTGCTACGACGAGTAGAAACGAATAAGGAATAAATAAACTATCGTTTCATAATAAGATAATGATGGTATACAGCTTCCTTTAGACTTGTTGTAGTAAGAACAAATTAGAATTAATTTTTACAATTAATTGTTGCCAGGAACTTGAATCAATTGGGTAGTGTCCTGGGTCATCAGATCCTTACCAATACTGCTTAGTATCTTAGTCTTTTTTTTTTCTTTTTTTTTTTCAAAAAATATATAAGATATTGCCCAATTAAACTGAAACTATGACTATTCATTATTTTCAATTTCCAAAATATAAACAATCGAATTAAATCACAATTTATAACTTTTTAGATTCCTTATTAAATTTTAAATCGATCTTATTATGCATTGTACACGTGTAAACGCAACGTGGACCGAGATAAATGCGATATTCTCTTGCACTCCATACATTTTGCACTACGCACAACACGCGATGACGTCACCACGTGCGACGATTTTGTATGGAGCGTTTTCGGGCGACTCGAGAAATTGTATTTTCAAAATCAAATATTTTTAAAACTATTTGTCGTAAGAATATTTCACTTTAGCAGTTAATTATATTATTGAAAAATGTACAGATTACGATAATAAAAAAAAATAGGACACAAGCCTATTTTATTCTTCCTCCTAGCGTTAATTCCCAGTCGCATCCGAAGCTTTTTTCAGCTCGGAGTCTGGGGTCCGCTTTACCAGTATTAACTACAGATTTGGCTAGACCTCGATATTTTCCGTGAAGCGATTGCCATCTGACCTCCACAACCCAATGGTAACATTAGATATATCGAAGCTTTGCAGCTAGACCGTTGTTTTTTGGAATTTTTAGGCCTCCAACTACCCGTAACGACTGCCATAGATGTTTTTATGGCAACCGGGACCTACGGCTTAAGATGCTCTCCGAGGCACGACAAATCAATTTTAATTATTACATTTTTAATAAATTACTAGCGATCCGGGTCGTATTACTGCGATTAATCTAGTTTACTTCTTACAGACTGTAAACTATTCCTGTCAAGTTCCACCCAAAATTCAGTAGGTAACAAACATCCGTCTATAATGGAACATGATAAAATTAGACCTGTGATGTTAAGCAATAAACTACTAAACTTACCCTTTAAAAGATTTTGAAGCATAGAATACGAGGATATTTCCTGTAATCTGCAACCAATAACGCTGCCACGATGATAAAGATATTTTTCTTCCATCTTTTAATATTGTCTTTCTCCTTACAAATCCTTGAAAGTCGCAATTAATCACTTCAGTTTTGCACAGATTGCTAAAAAGAAAAATATTGCGATGTTTAATCAACGTTTAAAAACACAGCATACCTATTAGACATGACAGTTATGTACCTACTCAATTACGCCGTATCTCCTCCTAGAGAGCCTTGATCTGTGACCTCGGTCTGCGAAACCGAAATTGGGTCAATACAATTCTGGTTTCACAGACCGTTTCGTCGGTGGTACGCGACATAGTTAATGTTAGATACATTTTTGGAATGAAAACTTGAAAAGGAATTATTGCCTACCTCGTAGTGCTACATTTTTACGTAGGTACGTTTCAAACGAAATATTGACAGATGATTAAGTAAACAAAGTTCCGCGAATACACATATAAATCTTTGACAAACCACATATAGAAAACTCGTGGAGAGCAAGGACCCCATCTCATCCCCGAAAGCCTGTTTTCGGAAAAATGTTGATTGTGAGAAGAGGTTCGAAAATATTTGGATGATATATATTTAGGAAAGTGTAGGATTGCAAAATAAAATTTATCACGTCATAATGGTTGTTCTTGCCGAAGTCTTACAAAAACGCCTTTGTAATATAAAAACTGGAGTCACCGAAGAATATGATATCACTATGTGCGATCTTAATAAGGAATATCATTGTTTACATTTAATTGTACCTATTCAGTATTGTTAATTATACCTACTATAACTTTATTATAACCTGTGTCATGGCCAGTTCAGCAGCTCGATTATAGTTAAATCTGCAACTCGAAATCGGGTCATACCTGTGTGGGAGCGATCTTGACATTTTGCTTCCGGAAACAGAACAAGGCGATTCTAGTAACGTATCGTCGAGCAGGTTAACCGAGCCTGCTGGTGTCTTGTCTTCCAATTTGTCGTCTGTATGACTTTTACCGAATATACTGGAAATTAAATACTATTTTATTATCGAAACTGACACACTAAAAGCTGAATAAAATATAAAACAAAACTAAGGCAACTTATTTTTAAGCATTTCAGACGTTATGCCGGTAATATTATACTAATTTATTTAAATGCTTGGGCATATATCTGACTGGGCGGACCGTCACGTGGAGGTGACAGGACGTGAGTAATAGTCATTTGGGGGCATTATTCAGTTTTGAAATGTATTTTAACCCGACTAGTCAGAAAATTCAAATATTTAACATTAACATAGAAGAATAAACGTGGTGGTATCGTGTAAAAAATGCGTCGGCAAATATACGGTCGCTCGTATTCACATTATGTGCCGTTGGTCAATTGCACTAAGGGATACCTACAACGGAAACGGGGCTGAGCTAGTGGTAGTGTTGAGTTTGGTTGGCACCAACATCCACCAAGAGATAACCAACCAACCATTCATAACCCGAAAGCACGTCAGACAAGTGGCAATTCGTTGGCCAGCGTATTGTAGAATAGAATGACGAATGTATGGGATTTGACGTATGACAGTCATCAAGGTGTGTCATAAACGTCAAATCCCATACATTCGTCATTCTATTCCACAACACGCCGGGCAACGATTGCCACTTTTCTAGCAGATTACCTAAAAATAAACGTAAGTTTGCACACCATACCATTTTTAACTAAGGTAAACAAGGCTAATAAAAACAATCTTGTTCTATCTTAACCTCATGATATGTACCTACATTGTTTAAAAATTTAGTTAGCAATTGTTTTTACCTGCAATAGGTAGGTACGTATGACATAGGTACTTAGATGTAAAGCTGGCGTGCCGTCGGCATTGCAACGACGTACGTTCCGCCCTATCGGATGTATGCCCAAGTCTTGTTTGCGGTGTCATACTATCTATAGTTTATTCAATTGGACTTAAAACCACCAAATTAAAACATACATATAGTTATTGCTAATGTTTTATAAAGCCCTGTTGAATAGACTATCTGTAGTAATAGAAATTAATATGAAAATTTTAGGACGTACTTATGAAAAATTTAAATCAATCAGTCACGCAACTGTATGCTTATTGGCAGTTAATGTATCGATAACAATATACTAAGCATACAGAGGAATGTAGAGTATTCACAAGCTATTGCAACGCCGCACTCACCACACTACTACATAGGTACGTCAGCAAAACACATGACATGATGCATACGTATAAAAATAAAATGAGATACTAAATGGAGAATAGGAAAAACTGTAATTATGTATAGCACTACTATCGTTTCACAAGAAATGGAGTAACATAAAAGCTTTGTGTTATGTATTGTATACTGTGTAAAAGTATAACAAGCTGTTTTTGTATTGTAAGAACATCACTGGCATTACAAGTTTGAAATTCAATCATCTATTTTAGCAGTCTGATTGAGTTGTGAAACCTTAAAAATAACAATTTGCGTCCACTGAGAGAAATACGAGTACAATGTCACTGACCGTAATTATCACACCAAGTTATAGCCAAGTTCAATATCCTAAAGATGTTCACTTTTCAGCCTGGTATTTTAAGAAATCGACTATTTAAGTTGAATTAAGTTATCAAACTGACTACAAGTACATTGGCGCCAACGCGGTCCCCAAAGCCGGCCTAACTCAAAAAAACCCCTACAACGGATATAAACGAGAGGTTTTAGGAACTGAGAAAACACTAATAGATTACCCGCCACAGGAGAATGGAGTTGCTACCTCAGGATTTGATCGGAATCGTTGGACAATGCACCACAAAATTTCACTAAAGCGACCCGTTTCCAATGAGATCAACCAATAGAGTGATAAACTTCATTGTGCGATGTCAAAAAAACCGTAACCTGAGAAACGAGTAGACGACGAAGCATGAAAATACGTAAAAAATCTTAAGTAACATATATATTAACATATATTTATCTCTTTCACACTAGTCGCGAGCTTGATGCATGACGTCCCGATTTGATTGAAATGGCGATATTATTGCGGTAAAAATGAAAACCGAAATGCGCAAAATAAAGTGAAGCTATAGATGACGCTGGTTACGAATATGAAAAAGAAAACTGGGAGTTGCCGTCGATAGGGTCGAAAATGACTTGCGCCTATTTTTTACTCGTACATTGACCATAACCCAAAGCTTCCAAAAATCTCATCTCCTCAACGGTAACATGCAGATGTCTTTAAAAAATTACCCCAGAAAGGCGACCGCTTTCGCTATCAAAGCCTGCGAATGTAATCCTGCACAAATCACCATCCGAAAACTGGGAGAAAAATCGAGTTGCTAAGAGGAATCCCTCCAAAAATCAGTCAAACGGTTTAGTTGACAGAAAGGGAAACGAAAAAGCAATATATTTATGTCTCACGCATCTTGGCGCTTCTTTTTCAAGGGTTTTGCCTTCCTTCGAATAGACAGAATGGCCAGAAATAGCCGCCGAATTGATAGCGTCGCGTCGTGTCTTCTACAAAAATATGTTTCTACTGCACAAATATCGACTGAACTGAATCTGCACAGTTCACCTATTCTCCTGAATTTATTTAATTAAACCTAATGCTTATTTTCATTTAGCGGCTAACACTTGCGTAGCACCTGCAGACATCGAACTAATTACGCAATAATATTTAGTTAGCTCTACTATTATACAGGGCATTATTATCTTACAATTGAATTTACAAGTACTATTAACAATTTAAGACTCGTCCACATTTGGTCGCAACATGAGTGTAGTGGTAGGTGAATGGACAAAGTAGATAACTAATGGCACAACTTGCGACTTCAATGTAGGTACCGAAATGAATAAAAGCAATGTGTACTTATGAGCTTCTTATGTTAACGACACATCGATGTGTCGAGTCGATGACAAAGCCAAGATTAGAAACAATGTACTGTAGATGCTATTGGTATCTAAATACATGAAGGATATCTACATATCAAGTGATAAATAAAAACAACAATGAAAGCTAGGACATGCGAGCTAAAACTTATATGTATTAACAGTTAATTTCTCCTGCCATCCAACAGACATAATCATCTTTACAGTAATATGTTTGAAAATGATAAATTATTATATTTTGAGTTTGGGTGTAGAGGGCCTTTACCAAAATTATTGAGGCCGAAGCCAACCTCACCTGCTGATGCAATTGCTAAATAACGGACAAGGCTCTGGTGCAGACATTTCTACAAGGGTTTGCAGGCCTGACAGTTGTCGCTCCCGGAAAAGCGATATCGGCTTTTCATCAGCGTTGTATATATTATTTATAAACATATAACATTTATATGCAGATAACTCTATGATGATGACGACAGACAGCCTCCGTGGCGTAGCCGTAGTGAACGCGGCCGCTACGCAGGAGGCGCGGGTTCGATCCCCGCTCAGTGCAAATATTTGTGTGAAGGAAATATGAGTATTTGCATTGGTCTGGTCGTGCCTCGGAGAGCACGTTAAGCCGTCGGTCCCGGTTGTCATAAGAACATCTATGGCAGTCGTTACGGGTAGTTGGAGCCCTCAAAAATCCAAAAACAACGGTCTAACTGCAAAACTTCGATATCGCCTAATGTTAACATTGGGTTGTGGAGGTCAGATGACAATCGCTTCACGGAAAATATCGAGGTCCAGCCAAATCCGTGGTTAAGACTGGTAAAAGCGGACCCCAGACTCCGAGCTGAAAGCTTCGGATGCGACTGGGATTTAACGCTAAGAGGAAGAAGAACTCTATGATGATGACGATGGAACTTAAGGAAAATAAAAAAGTATTTTGACTACTGCCTAGAATTTGTTCCTTACTAGTAAAAGTATTTTAAATAAACAGAACCGGGACTCCTTTGAGTACTTTTCGCTAATCCTCTGGATAAATAATCGTCTGGATACATGCAGACCACAATCCATCCCGTCTATGTATTTCCAAGTTCATTGGCTATTTATGTAACGAACAATAGAACTTAAGTAGACGTCAATTGGGAGAGGCCTATGTCCAGCAGAGGACTGCGATGTTGATTGATTGAGTCATCAATTAGTTTGACTAAGGCGTTTGATAGGGTTAACCTCAGGAATGAACAATAATATAGACAGTTCATTAAACATGCCAAGACAACATTAAAAATGAAAATCAGTTTACTTAATACAGGTTTAAAATGTAGGCATTCCAAACCAAGACATGCCAAGCCAATAACAGAGTAGAAGCTAAATTGAAGAAATCATTTGAAAGAAATTTATACAATACAGCTTATAAGATGTATTGTACTTCAAATAAATAATATTTCCATGAAAATAAAAAAGATGTACAGTGAAGATGATGGTGATGCCTCATAACCGTATTCGGCTACAGCGGCAGCTTTCATGTTTGCAAGCCGGTTTTAGCGGTTTTAGCCGTTCACTCTTGTTCTAAAAGTGCTGAATCAAAAACCAGGTATCTCCCATACCTGGTCATTGAAAATAAACTCCTATTATCAATTTCAATTTATTTATTCACTCTGCTACATGTTATCGAATTTTATGTACCTAACTAGCATTCTATTTAAACTTGAAATCGAGGGAAGCGTACATGCACTGCCCTCCGTTCCTCTAAACTCCATGTCCAGTAGACATAGCACATACCCACGTCTGACCGGCGAGCCGCAACCCTGCCTGGCAACGGATAGGGGCACAATGAATACTCCTTAACTAGTACTACGGCCTTACCATAAACTCTTAAAACAGGCCAATATTGAACTGCTGTCATTCTACCAACTGCAAATGTCACTTTGTAATGTCATATGAATATATAGGATTACAAAATGACATTTGCAGTTGGTAGAATGACAGCAGTTCAATATTGACCTGTTTTAAGAATTCATGGTATGGGCCTGTATGGGTCCTGGTCTTGTGTGCATATTAGAAAACCATCCACATTAAAGCTATATGCTCGCAACTTGAGGCGGTTCGACACGCCGTTGTTTTAGTTCTTTCCTAGACGCTTCACTGAATCAAGCTTTACAGCAATTTTAATTGAAGATATTATATTTGGATATTTTTCCACAATTGCCTGTGTACTTTATACATTTTTCCACTCTATTTTGGTCTTTGAGCTAAATATACAAACACAAGAAAATACGAACAGAAAACATGCTCTTAAATTACTGGTTATTTCTACACAGATTGTAATATACATATAAATACAATCGTTGTCTACATAAAATTATATCGGAAGCTTTCGTGTCCATTAACTAGGAAAAGACTCACCCCATCCCAAAATTGACCTTGTGAAAATTTCTTGGCAAGCTCGCGCTACGAAACCTATGTACCAATTGCAAGAGTGAAAATACACTAGTACATAATTAAAGTTTCACAAAAAAAAAACATGATTATGTCTCCGAGATTCAGTTTAGTCGGAATTTAGATATCTTGCAAAAACTTGTGCCGTTGAAATTGTTGAAGAGATATTTTCGAAATATGTAAGTAATTATAAATGATGAATTGAAAGTGTATTAAGTGATTATTAAAAATGAAAGATGCACACTGAAAAATTAAAATACACATGTACAACATTAATTATTTATGTATAATGATATGGCTGTTAATATTTCGGAGTAATGAATTCTAATTAATTTTTCAGTAGCTCCAAATCACAAACAGGACTCTACTTGATAGCGCAAGTGTTACTCAGTAATATTAAAAATGTAAGTCATCACTAAAATGTTATAAAAGCAAACTGTATTACTTACTTGGAGCCCAGCGAGCGGCATTTTCGATGGGTCGGTATGAACTTGCCCTGGTGGCATGTTCCTTGAAGGCGCAGAGAGCCGGAGCCCATCTTGTGAGAGGGTGAAATTGTGGCGACGTTAGATGCTCCTTGTGAAATAACTTCTTTCACAGACTCTTTAGAGCCGCAGCAACTGCCAGGAGGCGACGGAGGCTCAAGCTTTTGCGATAATCTATAAAGAATGCATATTAAATACCGAAGTCTGAATTAATAGATTACATTCAGGCTATTGCAGTCCACTGTTGGACATAGGCCTAGCACATTCCCTCCCCCGATAAATTCAATCTGTTGTGTGTGTCCAACCCAAAAGTGATACTTATTATTACCGTCGCTCCCAGTGTAATATAGGCAGCTAAAACCAATAAAAACCTTGCGATGTGTTGTCATTACAACTGCCCTTTCATAGCCTGGCCATTTATAAAATTCGTTCAAACGTGAGGGACTGATTTATTGTTAAAAAGTTTCTTCATTGAAGGCAAAGTTTTAGTGTGAATCGCGGAAGCGCATCAAATGCGAACAAACTAAAATTGTTTTACTATATACTAACTATTGGTACCCATTGTCACCCGGAATTCCAAAACTCCTTCCATGCAAACTTTTTCCACACACATATAGCAAACTGATACTGTAAGCGGCTTTGCGCGGACAAGCATCTCTGACGTCAATTGATTTTCATTCATACATACACTATCGACATTCAACTTCAACATTTAAGTGATAAGGGTGCAGCGGGAACGGGATATGAATACCACGCGGGCCGAAAATATGGCGGTACGAAGTTCGCCGGGGCAGCTAGTAAAATATATTTTTTTATAAACGTCAAAAAGCAAATCAAATTAATAGATATTGAATTATCAATCAAAATAACGTATATTTGCATATCTATTAATTTTAAACTCCAATACGCTCGACCAAAAATAGAGCAGAAGAAACGTGGGCGTATAACACAGATAACACGACTCTGCCTCCGCTTTCGGAGATATACAGGCGTGATTGTATATCGCATTTATAACATTAGCTTTGTTTGGTCGAAGCAGTCTAACCCCGCGTTTACATACTGCCGCTCGCATTGCTCATCGTGTTGCCGGAACAACTCGCGCGATTAATGCCCTAGCGTTCACACACGTGCATCATCGTGTTGGTCCGCATTACAGTATTCGCCCTGCAATGGAGACAGACGTAAACCTATGGAGGACAACGCTGTAGCAGTGTACGCATTATGCTTTAACAGCATAGCGAATTAATTAAATAGATTATTAATAAAAACTATCACTTTCAACTACTATACACTTTCCGTAGATCGATATAAATATTTTTAAAAGTAAATATTCGAGGAGCAATAACGAAAGCCGTGTTTACTGATTAGCGCCATCTAGCGGTCTCGTATAGTTCATCGCGCTAGTATTGCCGCTCCTTTAGTACTCGCGGCATGACGAATATACCATTCACACCACGTCTCTGCCCACATCTCTCGCCACTTCCCTCGCTCTGCCGCGAGTATGTAAACGCAGCTTTAGACATATCAGGTGGAGTACCCTTTTGTTAAGGCATGTCGCGGCGAGGAAGAGTGCGTCTGCCTAAGATCCACTTAGTTCAGCTTTGTAGAGGGTTCGTTCTATCAGACTGACAGTTTGATACCTTTAAGGCGGCCACCCACTTACAGTCCGCTTGCAGATTTTCGTCTGTCCGGCGGCCTGCAGTCCTTATGTCATCAATGTCATCATAATTTTATTACCTCAGACTAAAATAATAACCTTATTTTATTCTTTAAGTCTGATGTTATTACGTATAAAATGCCGACGGCCATAGACTGTCCGGCCTTTAACTATCTTTGCTGACCGGAATCGTCAAGCGGCCACACACATATTATATATATATCGGACTGTGCGGCCGTGTGTGTTCGCGCAGCGGAATGTTGTTGAATTTAAAGATTTTAATTATGCAGATATTTAGCACATGACGTCGTGTAAATGCTTATGGTAAAAAAAAATTTGTGCATGCAGCCATTGTGGAGAAATTCGCTAAAAACAGATTCCGCTGGGCGAACGTTGTCCTGGCGGCACTTTTTTTGAATTCATGGACTTAGAAGAAAAAAAATGTGTCCAAAAATTAGCGTGTATTTGCGTGTAATTGTGTATGTATGAATAAAATTAATGAATGCATAAACTTCGGAGAAATTCAAGTTTCCGCCACGCGAACGTTTGGCCATTAGCTAGTTTTCATATAAAGCGCTTATATAGAGAGCTGTAGATTTTTACATACGTTGTTTTGAATTTGCTTATATTTGTTTAATAAAAAGATTTAGAAAAAATCGAAGGGTTTAACAGATAAAAATATAAACGTAAAATACGCTTATTAGGTCTTAGTTCGTAAAGTATGCACTTTGGGGTCTAGATTTTTACGTTTATACAAACCTTGTAAGTGTCTGTAACATGTTGCCAAGTATCAATGATGTTCCGCTAGTAATTAAAGAGCAATAGGACAATTTACCATGTATAGACCACTGTTTACAAAGCAGTCAAATATCACGACGTTCTAAAGGAATTGTATAGTAAAATATATTCCAATAATTAGCTTACTGATTGAACTATTCACATGCAAAATTTCATCTCATTATATTCAGTAATTAAAGATAAACAATGAAAATACTGACAAAGCATCGAAACCCTACATAACCCGACCAAGTTCGGATGGCTACAAAAAAGCGGCCGTACCATATATCTAAGTAACGTTCTTAACCTTCCAGTATAGTATTCATTAATATGGTACAGTTGCGTACACAAGCGTTAGGAAAAATAAAACAATAAATTGCATTTCTTGAATGAAAAATATTTTTTTATTAATAACGCCACTATCTACGATAAAAATAAATCTTCAATTAACAAGTAGGTGGGTACTTCTCTAATTAAATATCCGTCTACAATTTATTTCTCGCCACCTGTTACGTAGAAACCCAAAAATTGGCAAAATGTGGAAACGTAGAAACGTAGAAACGTAGAAACCCAAAAATTGGCAAATTATCTATTTTTTCTCTCTAGCTTAATATTTTTGATCAATTCATATCTACTATACTTAGACTATTTAACCAAAGGTCTAGCCTTAAGCGTACCGCTTCGAACAAAATAATTCTGCATATTTTGGTGGGGTGCACGGGAACACGCTCACATACATAAGTCACTGCCGTACCAGTAGGTACAACGCTAATATCATATACTGAGACTGACGCAAGTCTCAAGCGCTTACTTAAATAAAGTACCTACCGCCTACGTAAATAGTACTTACTAATCTTAGTCAAATACAATTAAAAAAGTAGGTGTAGAAAAAATAAATGATCTATAAATTAAATCGAAATAACAATTGTGTTATCACCTGTACCAATTCAATACCGGTATTATACTGTAAATTTTAGAATGTTACCTAAATATATTGCACGGCCGCCTTTTTGTAGCCATCCGAACTTGGTCGGGTTATGTAGGGTTTCGATGCTTTGTCAGTATTTTCATTGTTTATCTTTAATTACTGAATATAATGAGATGAAATTTTGCATGTGAATAGTTGAATCAGTAAGCTAATTATTGGAATATA
Source organism: Eilema depressum (assembly GCA_914767945.1). Taxonomy (NCBI): domain Eukaryota; kingdom Metazoa; phylum Arthropoda; class Insecta; order Lepidoptera; family Erebidae; genus Eilema; species Eilema depressum. Next base: position 42,437,260 of record OU612012.1, on the reverse strand, counting down.
TTTTACTACGCAATTCCTTTAGAACGTAGTGATATTTGACTGCTTTGTAAACAGTGGTCTATACATGGTAAATTGTCCTATTGCTCTTTAATTACTAGCGGAACATCATTGATACTTGGCAACATGTTACAGACACTTACAAGGTTTGTATAAACGTAAAAATCTAGACCCCAAAGTGCATACTTTACGAACTAAGACCTAATAAGCGTATTTTGCGTTTATATTTTTATCTGTTAAACCCTTCGATTTTTTCTAAATCTTTTTATTAAACAAATATAAGCAAATTCAAAACAACGTATGTAAAAATCTACAGCTTTCTATATAAGCGCTTTATATGAAAACTAGCTAATGGCCAAACGTTCGCGTGGCGGAAACTTGAATTTCTCCGAAGTTTATGCATTCATTAATTTTATTCATACATACACAATTACACGCAAATACACGCTAATTTTTGGACACATTTTTTTTCTTCTAAGTCCATGAATTCAAAAAAAGTGCCGCCAGGACAACGTTCGCCCAGCGGAATCTGTTTTTAGCGAATTTCTCCACAATGGCTGCATGCACAAATTTTTTTTTACCATAAGCATTTACACGACGTCATGTGCTAAATATCTGCATAATTAAAATCTTTAAATTCAACAACATTCCGCTGCGCGAACACACACTGTGCGGCCACGGTTAAAGCCTTATAACTTACTAAATATTGACTCTTCGAATTTGCGGTTTTCACGTTCGTCTTTTACAAATTCCTTCGAAATGCTGACATAAGTTTTTTTTCTACAGTCTTATACCTTTTGGCGACTTAAGTCTATCAGGAAAAATTACTAGGTATAAAAATGACGAAATTATAAAATTAAATTGTCGAAGGCTATTTTATGTCGTGATCAGTCTTAACCTAGCTTATCATTTAACTGCTTACAAGTATGTATGACTCAAAATTGAATGCAAATGCACCTATGACTATATGATGACTATAAATACAAAGTTTAATGTTATGTGTTTAGTAGCATTTAACCTTTCAAAACGTATCATCCTTAAAGATTTAGTCATTACTTGTGACAAACCATGCCTAATATGTATATATTATGTTTGTCGACGAATTCTGCTTTGGTGAAAGATTCTGTCGTCGAATCACTCATGATTTAATCGTTTTGTCGGGGAAACGTTCGTAGTTGAAAGGTTCTGTCGGTGAACAACTGATAATCGAAACGTTCTGTCGGCGACTCATTCGGCGGAGAAAGTTTGTCGGAGTTATGTTTCAGACCCGAAACTGTAAGTGTGTGGGCTATTGCGATGAACTGACAGACCGATATCATCCGGTTGTCGTTCGATAAACTGTAAGTGGGTGGCCGCCTTTATACTCGTAAAGTAGTTAAACCGCATATCTATACCTATTTATAATGGGTGGCGCAAAAGTAGTGGCACCAAAGAAAATACCTTTATTTTTTTTATATGAAATTTTCTGTCATTCTGTTGTTGAAAATTGTGTAGTGAACAAATGTAAAATACACTGAAAATAAACATGGACCGTTTTACTCCCCAAGAACGTGGAATAATTGTGTCAAACGCTTTTCCAGGCCGAGTTATCTCTCGTTTTGGCGATTTGCCTTGGCCTGCAAGATCACCCGATCTGACCAGTCCAGACTTCTTTCTTTGGGGTTTTTTGAAATCTCGGGTGTATGTGAACAAGCCACAGACTCTCGCAGCTCTAAAAGAAAACATTCGTCAAGAAATAACGAACATATCGCAGGTAGTGTTACGGCAAGTTATGCAAAATGTCATAAATAGGGCTCAAATGTATCAACTCTGGAGGTCACCATTTAAAAGACATCATCTTTAAATCCTAATGGTACGAAATTTAATGGTACAAATATACATTTAAAAAAACCTAAATCTAGTTTTCTAATTTAGAAAAAATGTTATAGCCGAACCAAATAGGGTCTTTACTTTTGCGCCACCCGTTATCATATTGAAACTGTAGCTTCGGTTTTGAAAAATTGAAGTAGCTGCAGATAATAATATGTGCTGTGCGACACAGAGAAATCTCTACAAAACTGAAGAAACCACTCTGTGCACCCTGATGACGTGCCAAAACCAAAGCCATGTAGAATATAATTCTGATATAAATTAATTTCAATAACCTGAGCGATTCCCGATCCCTTTGTGCTGTTGTGCATAAAGTTACCTACCAGTTAATGGGGTCAGTATCAGTAGTCATTGTCTGACTACGTCGTGTTATCAAAACACTGTATGGTACTCATACATATACTTCTTATCATACTGTTGGAACAAACAAGACAAAATAAAATATTTATGAGCAATTCGAGCACAGTACCTAACGTTTTATTTTCGCCAGAGAATTGACGTGATAAAGGCATGATATAGCAATATTTTGGAATCGTTCAATAAATTGCTATGGAAATAAGAGCTTATCGACTCAGCTCTAACGGATTTCTTATTAGTTAGTATGATTTAGATTTTATGTTAGTATGTAAAACATAGCCTGCGCCATAGTCCACGTGGACATCAATCTGAATTTCAATTATATTGCGCGTGACGTAGTAGGTACTATTTCTGAAATAAAAGTAGCATAAGTTACCACCTATCTGTAGTAAGAGTCCCGTAAAAATCGGGCCTGCCACTTCGAAAATCATGCTACGTACAATGCATTGTGCAATTTGCAACATGCAACTCGTGCATACACTAGTTGTATTTATTAAAAAGTTGTTATTTTAACATTACAACAGACATTTTAACTTTTTGCATAAATATGTACCTGTATGATGAAATGTGTTATACTAATTAGCTTTCCGCCCGCGGCTCCGCTCGCGTGCATCTCGGTTAACGCGACCTTTGCTCATATATCCGGTTCTACTCAACCGATTGCAATCAAACTAACGTAAGATTTTAAGTCTGACCAAGCTTTCTAACTAAAAAAACCGCATCAAAATCCGTTCAGTAGTTTTTGCGCCCGTCGCCGTCGCGTACAAACAGACAAGAAATTTAAAAAAAAAATGTGTTCAGTATCGTTAACTTAACATAACCCAAGTAAGTATTTATTTTAAATTATGTATCTCCAATGTACAGACAACTACTTTACAATTATGTATAATAGTATACAGGGCGTCCCACGGCGATGCCACATGGAGGGAAAGTATCTTAAATCCTTAAGTAAGCTCATTTTACTTAAAGGAGACATCATTTTATTTTTAAAAAGAAACAAAACTGCATTCGAAGATTTTTTTTAAATTCACTTGCCACACCCGGTAATCGAACCAACTAAAATCCGAAAAAGTAACACCCTGCAAGTTTTGTTTCTTTTTAAAAATAAAATGATGTCTCCTTTAAGTAAAATGAGCTAACTTAAGGATTTAAGGTACTTTCCCTCCATGTGGCATCGCCGTGGGACGCCCTATATATAGACGTTAAAAATCTGAAACACATGGCGTTTTCCCGCGTCTCTCTGTAAGGGAGGGGGAATTGAAGCGTCGAGGTCGCGAACGTTAGCGGCCAGCCGGTACGGGTCACAGGTTCCTTTCTAGGGCGCACCTGGTTCCCCGGCATATGGTAGACGCGCAGTTTTAGTAGACTCAACCCGATATACCTACCATTAACCACATATTAAAGAATATTAATTTTGTATATTAAAACGTTTTTTATGACCATAGTGTCTAGAAACTCTAGAACATGATGTGCTGCTTATACTTTTAAAAAGAAGTTACTCAAGTATTAAGTTTAAAATGAGGATAATCAATATTGATACACAATATCCACATAGCATCAACCAGTTAACAAATAACTTCACAATCTAAATATATATATAACTCAAAGGTGACTGACTGACTGACTGACTGACTGACATAGTGATCTATCAACGCACATGCCAAACCACTGGACGGATAGGGCTGAAATTTGGTATGCAGGTAGATGTTATGACGTAGGCATCCGCTAAGAAAGGATTTTGATTAATTCTACCCCCAAGGGGATAAAAGTTTGTATGAAACTATGTTAATTTTAAACCGATCGGGCTGAGACTTTGCATGCATAAAGCTACTATGACGTAGGTATCTGCTAAGAAAGGATTATGATTAAATCTATCCCCAAGGGGATAAAATAGGGGATGAACAACATTCCGAACTTAACGCGGACGAAGTCGCGGGCAACAGCTAGTCTCAGTATAAAATGAAACGAAAAAAAATGTCCTAGATGAAATACGAGAAACATAATAAAATTTAATTATGGATATCAGGATATAGGTGTACAGATAGCAAACATCGTCGGTGCTATGCCGTATTTCGATAATGTTCACATTTCTTAAGATGGCATTTCTCAGTGTTTTAGATTTCGTACGCTGCAATCATAATATCCATTATATTAATATAAAAATCAATGCCACTTTTCGTTGTAACTTTATAACTCAAGAACGGTTGAACCGATTTGGCTAATTTTAGTCTTGAACTATTCATGAATGTTCAGGGAAGATTTAAACGTTGAGAAAATAGGTGCAGCGGGAACGGGATCAAAAATACACGCGAGCTGAAAAAAATATGGTGGTACGAAGTTCGCCGGGACAGCTAGTTCACTATAAATACTTCCTCTATGTACATAGAAAGAACTCTACTCACAGAACAAGAGTCTAATGGATTTTAGCTTTTCAGTATGCAAAATATTTATTTAAACCTTTCTATTCTAAACCCATTGCTTTAGAATAGAAAGGTTTAAGTGTGCAAAACATTGGAAATACCTGTATCATATTATGAGTTGAATGGTAGGTAGGAATATACTTTACTTACTTATATTGATCATCCTCTAGAAATTTCTGTAGCTCTTCAATGTAGCGCACACTATTCAGATAGTTGCCTACGTGAGGCACCGTTGCAATATCATACTCGGATGTTTGATATTTTTCGAGAGCCTTCAATACCACGGCCATTTTTGTGACACGGTGGGGAGATCCCGCGGGATGCGCGATGTCTATATAAACCAGATCTGTTAAGAAAATACCTGCAAGAAAATGTTACGGTTAATTTTGGAAGAATTAGTAGTCTTAATGAGCGTAAAACACCTGAATGCAGCAATTTGGAGTTTGGAAGCCGCTCCCGCGCATCACTTAATTTAATAGTACTAAACTATTTTTAAATTGAAAAAAGGAACACTCACCAAGATATGGTATACATGGCAAAGGAATACTTTTTAAATATTCCCTTAAAGCAGTCCAATTATCTTTTTCACCAAAAAGTTCTGCAAGTTTGTCAAACTGCTGTTTATCTTTCTTCGACAAACATGCCCAAGTTTTTGACAGCCTGTGGTAAAAGATGAGATTTCTTAACATATAGTTATGTGATAAGTACAACATGAAATGAAACAAAATTGGTAATTTCATTTGAACATAGATTTTGTGGGTGGAACGACATTGGTCAAATTTGATATTCGTCAAATCGGCATTTCGTCAAATGTGACAATAGTCAAAGCTGTAGTTCGTCAAATCGTCTGTTTGTCCAATTATGAAATTTGCCAAATACGCTATTGGTCAAGTCTATGTACTGTCGATGAAAACATGCATTATGAATTTATATAATTTATAAGAAGTTCAAGAAAAACATAATAAAATATTTTTTTGCATGGATATAAGTATTTTAAAAAGGAAGCGAAATATTATTTAAATAAAGTCAAAAGAGAAGATAAGAAGCAGAGGAAAACATCATCATCATCATCTGCATATAGACGCGTTCTCCTGATTGCCTCCGTGCCCAAGAAGACCTAGAAGCTCAGGGTCCGCCTTCCGGCTCTTCCCCCTTATTTCGCACGATCTTGGGCGTCCACGGTAGTGAGACCACTCGCACTCATATCACCTTCCACGACGTCAAGCCAAGACTTCTTGGGCCTACCCCTTTTACTTGGACCCGGCGCGGCGTGGGCGCCATTGCCAGGCAATTATTCCCCACGTAGCCTGGCGATTGCCGCAAGACGTGGCCGCACCAGCGAAGGCGGCTCTCTTGCATTTTATCCGCGATGTCCCGGACATGGAGGCTGCCGCGGATGCGAGAGTTCCTCACGCGATCTTTACGCGTGACGCCGCACATCCACCGCAACATTTTCATCTCCGTGTTACACGCAGCTCTTGCCAGCAGCGGCCACGCCTCACAAACGTGCAAGAGGACAGGCCTAATGATCGTCTTATAGACCTGCCCCTTCAACCTGGCATTTTGGGATCACATGTGACGCCAGTCATTTCTCGCCACTTGCCCACGCGGCAGCAATGCGTGCCCTAACGTCATAGTCGATTTCACCAGTCACATGAAGTACAGACCCCAGGTACTTCACCTGGTCCGTGCGCTCGACCTAATCATCGCCTATGCGAACGGGTGTGGGATCTGTGTCCGAACCACAGAACCGGAATCGTAGTACATGTCTCGGATGGTGTCAATGTAAGTCTCTGGAACTCCCTTGGCCCGCAGTGCCCACCAGATCACCGCGCGAGGAACACAGTCGAAGGCCTTCTGCATGTCTAAGAATAGGCAGTGCAGGGGCGTGTTCTTCGCCCTGTATTTCCCCGCCACAATCCTTAGGGCGAACACCGGGTCCATGGTCCCGTGTCCAGGACGAAACCCGTACTTACACTCCGAGAGTATACTTTCCTGTCGGATCCGGGAGTCGATTTTCCGCTCATAGAGCTTCATGGTGTGGGGCATTATCTTTATACCGCGGTAACTGCCACACTCCTGCACCCATCCCTTGGGATCTCACCGTTGAGGAGTACGCGGTTGTAAAGATTTGCTAGAATGCTCACACCACGGGCACCCATTGCAGAGGAGATCATAAAAGATACAAAAATAGAAAAAATAATAGAAAAGTTATTGAGTGAAAAATCAGACACATTAGTGTTTAAAACAGTTGTGTTGGGTATGAATTCTGTAAATAAATATGAATTGAATAAATTTAAATTTACTAAGGTACTTTCATTTTTGTAGTTGGTTGTACTAAAATAACTTGACCAATAGCGTATTTGGCAAATTTCATAATTGGACAAACAGACGATTTGACGAACTACAGTTTGACCATTGTCACATTGGACGAAATGCCGATTTGACGAATATCAAATTTGACCAATGTCGTTCAACCCGATTTTGTATAACTTACAAGTATTTTGGAGACCTTCAAAATGCTGTTAACTATACTATAACTGTACAGAGTGTACAGTATCTTCATCCCTAGTAGGTACTTTCAATTCAAAATGTTCTTACCTGTATATACTAGCACTATGCAAGGCAGAAATAACAGCAAACAGAGAATGTAAATTATTCAGTTCATGTAGTTTCTTGCCTACTTTAATGAAGTGAGCCAAGATTTCTGCTCGAGCTTTCGGAGATTTACCATTTAATATTTCCTGTACTGTCCAAAAACTGACCTGGTAACAAAATTGTTATTTTTAGAAGAATCAGTCCTCAGCTATCTTCTGATAGTGGAATACTGTTGTCTGTGTTCCAACCGACTTTCCACTCTTTTATCTAAATTTGAGTTTGTTACATATTCGATTTATACCAACTAGCTGTTGCCAGCGGCTCCACCCACTCGCAAAATTCATCACAAAAACCGTCGTGATAAACGCGTTTTGTGCGAGTAGGCTAATTTAAATATTGTGCTTTATTAAACTGTCAATGAATGTATGAATGTACGTAATGTCAACTTATACTGAAGTAGTACCTATTTTATACGCCGCGTTTAAATGATACTTGCTGCGTCTAAGTATTGAGTTTGTATATATAGCCTGAGCAAGTTAGAGGGTTACAATGCGTGTCTTGTGAGTAAACTGAACGTACTGTAATCAAGCATTCATATCATCTTACCCTATTGAATCTCTTGGTGAATGCCACTACATTAGGGGCAACTGTCAATTTGTTCAACTTATTCCATCCAATTGTAGTCAATTCCTCAGGCTTAATAGATTTGAAACAAGGTAAATCAAGAAGTGTCAGTTGGTTTGCAATATCTTCCGGTGTGATGCGAAGTGCTGAGCAGACTATTTCATCCCAAGATTGGTTGATAGATGAGGCAGGAGGTAAACTGCTTGTTTTGTATTGGTATATGGGATCATGTTGTCTGCCAGTTCCACTGTCTCCGTGTCTGTATAAATCGCAAGATTACTAACCATTCATTTTGTAAATATATAAAAAACTATATGATTTAATTTTGTGTTGTAATAATATTTAACTATTCAGTTGAGAGCTGAATAGTTTGACAGGCTTTCACAGAGAAATCAAACAATGTTAGCAAACATTTATAGTAAACATTTTATAATAAACATTATTAAAAATTTCCTTGTAATTCAACCATAAAAGCTTCAAAAAAAATATTACTCATGTCTAAAAAGTACAAATGACAAAAAATGTTATGTAATATTTCCTAACATTTTTATCCTCTACAATACATGAAAGCCCTTCTACACTTTGAAATTTATTACATAGATGCTTATATGAGATTAAACATCATCATCATCATCATCATTTCAGCCATAGGAAGTCCACTGCTGGACATAGGCCTCCCCTATAGATCTCCAATAGGACCGGTTGGAAGCGGCTCGCATCCAGCGCGTTCCCGCGGCCTTAATGAGATTAAACATAATATGTTACAATGTTACATATTATAATTTATTAAATATATTGTGATTAAACATAAATTTACTATGTAACCATACCCATAGTTATAATAACAAGCACAGTCATCTTTGGTTATGGACTTTTGGCTGTTCAAAGGAATGTTAGATGTTTTTTTATTGCTGTGTTTGCATGGGGGTTTATTTTCAAGTGGCCAGTTCTCTTCATCTTCATGCTGAAACATCAGTACTAGATAGAAAATATACATAAATTATGACAGTTCTACAACATTTTTTATTGGTACATAGGTTTTTGCTAATCCATAATTTAATATGATTTTTTAAATTTTTAAAACATCAAGTACCTTTTATTAATCTTCACTTGTGTGGTGAATATTATTATTATTGTGTGAATATTATACTGCAATATTTTATGATTTAATACTATTTATATTGTTTTACAATCCCTTTTATCATCACAATAATAAAGTTTTGGGTAGGCCAAATTTATTTTACATAGGTATTATGTTACTTAGCACCAGTGAACTTAATTATGTGTTAAGTATATCTGTCTTAAATTAGGTTGAGGGATAGTGGTTGAACAAAAAAGGGCCTTAATTTAGGACGGTTGTCCAGTCATGATTTTTGCTAGAACTACACCTAAAATGGCACTGTCTTAACATACATTCAAATAAATAAGTAATGATTTTTATAATGACACATTGCTTGTAGATTAATAATATTAATTGACAATAAACCTACCTCAACAATTCTTAGGACAGCCAAACTATCACTCAAAATATCCCGCGGCATGTTGGCCTTACTATAGCATGTACCTACTGTAAGAAAAAACAATAAGAACAAGAAATAATAAATTTTGTTACACTTGTATGCACACATTTTTAGCTATAGTACCTCCATAAAGCAGTTATTCATTTATTTCATTAACAGGGTAAAACAGGGTTAATGATATCAATGGGCGAATAGCTATATTCTGTAGTTATTTTCTTTCAAACGAAACTATGGACTTGTTCACTGTAATAATGAACAGAATTATCAAATAACTGGTTAGATACTTTCAATTTTGTAAAACAAATTATTTAAAAAATCTAATGACCATTTTATTTCTATTACCAATTGATCTGACATTCACCCCGTTTTATATTTGGAATAGTTAATACATTTGTTTAATAAATCTCAAAGCAATACATTTTGATAACCAATTGTTGTGATGTTACAAATTACAAATATCTGTTTACCTGCATTCAATCTTCTTCTGTATTTAAATTCGATTGCATATTGTCGTAAACTATATAATAAATTAATTGCCTAATTCTCAACCACGAAATTTAACAGCAAACCATAATTAAATTAGCGCTCCTTACTAAGTCTGACCTCTAAGATCATTCCTTGTTAGTTTCCTTCAAACATATTTGTTTTACATATTATAGACTATTTAACATTACTTACCATGGCATGTGTGGCAGTACCAACATGTAAGGAAACTAATATTCAAATATATTATTAGTTACACCACGTAAAGAAACCAAAAACTAGTCTTTTTATCATAAATATTGGATTTTGCAGTCAATTGAACAGTGAACAGTGTGAATTGGATGGATGGACTGTATGGAATGTTACCAGACTTAAAAAAATGTTGACATTTAAAATTGAATCGATTTAACTACATAAGTTTAAAATCGATTAAAAATTATAATTGGGGTGCTCACGTGGGTTTCGAGTTTTGTTTATTCGGAATGGAGGTTGAAACCTTTATCGTCGGTTATCATTAGTAGACATTATATATTTCATAATGTTATTCATATATTTATAATCAACCCATAAATAAACCATGTCATGATAATTTCGTATAAACAGTATAATGCTAACTACCAACCATGCACGACTACGCCCGCGTGAATGTCGGTAGTCATGACTGCACCCACCGTGGATGACAACAACGTACCCAACCCAAGGTCACTTGGGTAGAACTAAAGCTGGTGGTGCAATGCTCAGAGCCAAGAACGCCACCCCGGGACCCGATGGCACTAAAGGACGAGAGTACACCCGTATTCACAAACAATACTTCGCTATGCGTACTACCAAAACTGTGCAAAGAACGACAAATTCTCAGTGCGTTCGTTTTGGCAAGCCTTTTTATTCATTGATAACACTTAAGTAATACTTCGTTGAGGGAACGCACTGCGTTAGATTAGATACTGCTCCGTGATGTTTGTGAATTAATTTTACCAGCCCTATGCGCTCGAGCACACTATGAGACCTCACAGTATTGTTTGTGAATATGGGTGTTAATCCTTGCTCTAGTTGAAGATGCTCTCGAGCCCCAACTGAGAGAGTTTTTCAATACATGTTTGTACCGGGGTCAGTTTTCCGAAAAGGCGCACGGTGGACTCACCGTCCGCCTATCGATCCATAGTGTTACTTGAAGAGGTGTGCGAACTCTTTGAAAGGGTTATAACGAAACGGCTCATCGAGCACCTCTCCAGAGTGTGGCTGAAGCTGGCGGATGGCCAGTATGGCTTCAGCCAGAGGAGCGCCTCTAGCTGAAGCCATATTGGGCATGTAAGCCATTATGCGCGTGAGGGTTCTGGTGATGAATGTGGTCGCCCATGGCGAGATAGTCTTATTGGTGTCCTTGGACATCGCTACCGGGCCAATGAATGAACTTGGTTACTCGTGTGTGGATGATTTACAACAAATCTTTAGTTTTTTTTATACAATTTAGGTGACAGACAAGCACACGGCCCACCTGATGGAAAGTGGTTATCGTGTGACCTATGGACGTGTGCAACACCAGGGGCGTCACATGGCTGGCCCCATAAGAACCTTCTAATACCTATTTTGTAAAAGCCCATAGTATAGTAACTTGGAAAAGCCATGGCAGGCAGTTCACTCCACAGACTAAGCTTGCGGGGGATGAAGTTCCTTTCATACCTGACTGTGTGTAATGTTTCCTGTCTTAGCGTGGGGGGATTGACGCCTGTCTGTGATGAGAAGTGCCATGATAGAATTTAGCCGTGGGTATTCCGAACACACCATTGTAAATTCGGTAAAACACACACAGCGATGCGAATTCTCTCCTGACTCCCTGAGGCGGAGATTGTTTATATTTAGATTGACCTAAACTATCGTTGCCATTCATTAAACGAACGCTCACTTGAAGCGAAAGAGAGAGATTATGCGGAAGCGAGAGTCCAATCACAACGCGAATGTGAGCCGGTATTAGTACCAATTATCAGTTTCTAACGATCGTTTGCTCCATCACTGAATGTCTTTAAAAGTGCTGTGCCGTACCAACACTGAATATCTAATAGACAGAAAATGCTATACCTAGAGTGATACTACTGTGGAGCTGCGTCCTGCTGGAAAATACTTTAGTCCAGGAAAAATACTTTTTTTTTTGCATGTCAATACCTATATCAACAACACAAACCATACCAATAAAACCTTATAGAAATATAAAAACTATGTACATCGTGAAACTTATCACGATATTCACAATTCACAATATCCTTCGTTGACGGCACGGCATATTTCCATTGATAGCTCGAGTGCTTAGCTGCTTAGTGCTGGTGTGTACGCAGTGTTATTCAAAGACATCCAGATTATTCACATACACAATATGTAATTCTTACAAACGAACACAAATTGCTCTAAATGTCCGTTACCTACGCGAAGAGATAAGCGCCCACAGAAATTAAAAAACGTCTTTGAAAAATAATTCCATTCCATAAATTTTGCCCCTACCGCCTATTTTTTAGGAGATTTATTTCAACTTATGTCCGCAGTCCGCACCGACTCCTATAAATTTCAATACCAAACCAAATTAAAATCGATAATCAACAATATCGATATTTATTATGTGCGTGTTGTTTGTTTTTTTGTATGAGCTTCCCTGCTTCATATTCTATGGCATGGGAACTATGGGAAGTATATTTATTATCTGCTCTGCTCTACAGTCGTTGGTTTTTTGACATCATTGACATGAGTTTTGAGATATTTTAATAAATAACCTCACCGAAAACCTTTTTTCCAATCTGAAGATAAAAATTCTAAGTTGTGCTTCCAAACATGGCTAAACCAGTTGATATGGAATTGAGAAAGGCATTCATGGAATTACAGCTAAAAATGGTTGAGACCAGTGAAAAAATTCAGATAATAGACTCGCAAATAGACATGTTAAAGCGGGTATTGCTACATGTAGATGTTACTCAGCGCGAGATCAGTACATTCTCATCTGATACAAAAACTTATGAATCCGTGGGCAGAATGTTTCTTCTAACAAATTTAGACGAAGTCAAGAGCAATCTCAAGAATCGAGAAACTCAACTAACAACTCGCACGACTGAACTAGCAAACAACAAACAGTATTTAGAGAAGAATCTGAAAGAAAGTGAAGACAACATCAGAGAAATGGTGCAACAAAGAAAGGAACAAAGTGACCCGAAAACCAACTAACAGCTTGTTTTGTTAGTGGGTGTAAAACTTCCGCGAAATGACTAATATACTTGCTTGTGATAATTCACAGAGTTATATTCTAAGCTTATTAAATATTTAATCTTGATTTCGAAGTTAATAAAACCTTTCTAATATTTCGCGTTTTACTTGTAGCCTTTTTCATGAACAAGCCTAAAAATACACTTTTCACTAAGTTTATAAATAAAATATAGTCTACTGTAATTTACAATTATTCAATGTAACTTTTATAACTTAAACACACACTAAAAATACACTTTGCACGCAAAATCCAAAGTTTATATTTTAAACATAGGCTACTGTAATTTATAATTTTAGTTAATGTAACTTTTATAATTTAAACACTAGAACTAGTATACAATGGTCAATTGATAACAATAAAGCAACTTGATAACATCAATTACATACAGACACACGCTTTCATCTCTGGAGAGTTAGTCATCTGGTAGGCAGAGGAGAATAATTAACACCTACATTTCACCAATAATTGTATTTGATCCCACATAAATAATGAATCCCACATGAATACACAATATAGGGTAAACCAATTGCTGTATTCCAGGCACTATTGTTGACTCAAGCTATGCATCTGAGGCTGAGTGGGCTGTATATAGGTATCTGTCTGATAAACAGCCCTATCACTTACTCACCTTGTACAACACAATATTTGACCTTTATTTTGGCAGGTTGATCATTGCTGGACTCTAACACCCATATTCACAAACGTTACTGTGAGGTCTCATAGTGTGCTCGAGCGCATGGGGCTGGTAAAATTAATTCACAAACATCACGTATCTAACGCAGTGCGTTCCCTCAACGAAGTATTACATAAGTGTTATCAATGAATAAAAAGGCTTGCCAAAACTAACGCACTGAGAATTTGTTGTTCTTTGCACAGTTTTGGTGGTACGCGTAGCGAAGTATTGTTTGTGAATACAGGTGTAACTCTTCTTGAGTTAGAGTCCAGCAATGATCAACTTGCTTTGAATATCTTAAGTGCTTTTTCCGTCTCACAATGCTACTCTATGAAGGTACTAAACTGCCAGTATGTTATATGATAGAGATAATGCTCGACAAAATCTGCCCCACTAGGGTAGATTGAGCAGTTCATAATAGATGTTTCCACTTGCTATGATCCTGCAACCTATGAGCATGTACAGATAGCCTGGCAAAATGATAACCCTCCATTAGCTTTGCCATAGTCAGGTAGCAATTAACAAAGTAGAAGAAATTTCACAGCTGTGCAACAGGCCTAATGACGGTTTTATATATTTCGCTTTCGATCAAATCGGCATTTTGGCGTCACCAAAGACATTAGTCACCTCACGCCACTTGGCCCATTTGGCGGCTATACGTGGCGTGAATAGCCGTGAATGAATTAGCCGTGGGGTACCGGCAGAGTAGAATAGTACCCCCCTCTAGTACCAGGTGTCGTAGGAGCCGACTGAGGTACAGCGGAACCGACCAATGGCGGTATAACCATATCAAATCGGCGTAGCTAAAATGGCACAGGGCGAGGATGGGCAGCAGCATCCTCGCCGCGAAGCTACGTCCTGCGATTGCCAACACGCCTGCCCAGCGTGGCGATTATGGGCAAACTCCCCCTATGACAGGCACAAATAGGACCAGGCCCCTAGTCCCCGGCAGCTCCGCTAGACCTGGCTCCGGTAGCGGCCAGGGTAACGGCGGAGCAGGGGGTGCTAAGAATCCCCGGCAGAGATCCGGCTACCACCCCAAACGACGACTGGCCCTGGTAACGCACAACGTACGCACGATGAGGACTGACGAGAGGCTTGCGGAGCTGGAAGAAGAGTTGAGTAAGTTGCGCTGGGATATTGTGGGGTTGTCTGAAGTCCGTAGAGAGGGCGAGGACACGATAACCCTAGGATCCGGCAACCTGCTCTACCACCGGGAAGGCGACCAGCAGTCGCAAGGTGGTGTCGGTTTTCTCGTTCACAGATCCCTCATTAACAACATCATTACCATCGAAAGTGTGTCGAGCAGGGTTGTATACCTAATACTCAGAATATCCAAGAGGTATTCGCTGAAGGTCATTCAGGTGTACGCACCGACCTCGAAACGCCCAGATGATGAAGTGGAGACTATGTATGAGGACGTAAGTAGGGCCATACATACGTCTAAGACCCACTTCACTGTTGTTATGGGAGATTTCAACGCAAAGTTGGGTAAGAAAAGCGATGATGAGTTGAGAGTAGGGCAATTTGGATATGGACAACGGAACCCGCGGGGACAGAGGCTGGCTGCCTTTCTGGAGAAAGAGGGACTCTTCATGATGAACTCTTTCTTTCAGAAGCCGCCGCACAGGAAATGGACCTGGATGAGCCCTGATGATTCCACGAGGAATGAGATAGACTTCATCATGACCAACGAGAAACGAATATTCAGTGATGTCTCCGTGATCCACAGGGTGAAAACCGGTAGTGATCACAGAATCGTAAGAGGCACATTGGGTATTAACGTTAAACTCGAAAGGTCCCGCCTGATGAAGTCTACACTCCGACCTACTCGTGTCCAAATCCAAAACCCCGAGAACTTTCAGCTTGAGCTTTCAAGTCGCTTTGATTGCCTAGAGAACTTTGCGTCGGTGGACGAGATAAACAACAGGCTCGTAGAGACTGTCCAAACGGTGGGCTCTAAGCACTTCAGACCCCGCCGTTCAAATAGACCTCAGAAACTCTCCGATCACACCCAAAAACTCATGGCTAAACGACGCTCACTTCGACTGCAGTCTTCCGATGATGCAGAGTCATATAGGCAGCTCAACAGACAGATTTCCAAATCTCTGCGACACGACATACGTCTCTTTAATACTGAACATATTAAAGAGACAATCGAGCGGAACAAAGGCTCCAAAGTGTTCGCAAGAAATCTGTCTGTTGGGCAAAGCCAGTTGACTAAGCTGAAGAGGGAAGATGGCAGTATAGCGTCGACCAAGGCTGAGGTTTTGGAGGAGATCGAAAGGTTCTATGGACAGCTATACGCTTCGGTCGCTAATACTGCTGGCAACATGGCGACCGACCCAAGAGCCAAGTTGACCCGACACTTCACCGAGGATATCCCGGACATCAGCCTGTACGAGATTAGAATGGCCCTAAATCAGCTTAAGAACAACAAGGCACCGGGTGACGACGGAATCACTTCAGAGCTTCTGAAAGCGGGTGGAACACCGGTACTTAAAGTCCTTCAGAGGCTTTTTAACACCGTCGTCCTCGAGGGCATAACGCCAGAAGCGTGGAACAGAGGCGTGGTGGTGCTGTTCTTTAAGAAAGGTGACAATACCTTACTGAAGAATTACGGACCCATCTCGCTTCTGAGCCATGTTTACAAGCTGTTTTCAAGGGTCATTACGAACCGTCTCGAGCGCAGGCTTGATGACTTCCAGCCTCCCGAACAAGCCGGTTTCCGTAGAGGCTACAGTACCATAGACCACATCCATACGCTGCGGCAAGTTATACAGAAGACCGAAGAGTATAATTTACCACTTTGCTTAGCGTTTGTGGACTATGAGAAAGCCTTTGATTCGGTCGAGACATGGGCTGTGCTTGAGTCTCTCCAGCGGTGCCGTATTGACTATCGGTACATCGAAGTGTTGAAGTGTTTGTATAATAACGCCACCATGTCGGTTCGAGTACAGGAACAGAGTTCGAGGGCGATCCCTTTGAAAAGAGGCGTAAGACAGGGAGACGTGATATCTCCGAAACTGTTTACGGCCACTTTGGAGAATGCCTTCAAGCTCCTGGAATGGAAAGGATTTGGCATCAATATTAATGGCGAATACATCACTCACCTCCGGTTTGCCGACGATATTGTAGTCATGGCAGAATCGATGGAAGATCTCAACACGATGCTCGAAGGCCTCAACCGAGTTTCTCAACAGGTGGGTCTTAAAATGAACATGGACAAGACAAAGGTGATGTGCAATGCCCATGTTGTACCTACCCCGATATCTGTTGAGAGCTCGGTTCTTGAAGTTGTTGACTCGTACGTCTACCTAGGACAAGTAGTCCAGTTAGGTAGGTCCAACTTCAAGAAAGAGGTCAATCGCCGAATCCAACTCGGCTGGGCAGCGTTCGGAAAATTACGCAATGTCTTCTCGTCCGACATACCTCAGTGTCTCAAGTCGAAGGTTTTCGACCAGTGTGTGTTACCAGTGATGACTTATGGCACTGAAACGTGGTCCCTCACTATGGGCCTTATGAGTAAGCTCAAAGTAGCCCAACGAGCTATGGAGAGGGCTATGCTCGGAGTCTCTCTGCGAGATCGAATCAGAAATGAGGAGATCCGTAGAAGAACCAAGGTTACCGACATAGCCCAGCGGATTAGCAAGTTGAAATGGCAGTGGGCAGGGCACATAGCACGGAGGACTGATGACCGATGGGGTCGAAAAGTCCTCGAGTGGAGGCCACGTATCGGCAAGCGCAGCGTGGGACATCCACCCACAAGGTGGACAGACGACCTCATAAAGGCCGCGGGAACGCGCTGGATGCGAGACGCTTCCAACCGGTCCTATTGGAGATCTATAGGGGAGGCCTATGTCCAGCAGTGGACTTCCTATGGCTGAAATGATGAAAAATGATGAAAATGACGTGGCGTGACGTCGTAATCGATGTCACCAGTCATAGGAAGTATTGTTTACACAGAAAAGTTTGTGCGTTCGTTCGATTCAAACAAAGTTATTGCCATACATCCATACTTTCATACTAATACGAGTAATATAAACGCGAAAGTAACTCTGTCTGTTGTCTGTCTGTCTGTCTGTTTGTTCACGCGCACGCCTAAACCACTGAACCGATTACGATGAAATTTGGTACAGAAGTAGATTAGACCTTGGGAAAGGACATAATATGCTATGTTTGGGCACGATCATCGACATCTACGCGGGCGAAGCCGCGGGCAATAGCTATAACACCATATACTGTACTTCTCAAGATCACGAGATAACACATTTGGTGTCCATAATGGTGACCCCTCTTTCCTTCCTTCCTTCCTTCAGCTTACCATCAGGTGAGGTGAAGTAATATTGAGGTGTCCAATATAAAAACAAATTTGAGAGTGTCACCATCAAATGGATATCGTCCGGTATGTGTTGGAGCATAATAGGTACCTGATTTGTGAACACTGGTGGCAGGTTAAATAGGTACATGAGAAAACCGGCGACCGCGCCGACGAACGACACTAGGTGCAAAGGTTAAACGCCATCCAGCGCGGAAATGCGGCCAGTGTCGTGGGCTCCTTGTCCATGTCCAGAAGGGTTTTTTTCCTCCTGGCCAAACTGATACAGCCTCGTGGCGTGGCGGTAGTAAACGCGGCCGCTACGCAGGAGGTGCGGGTTTTATCCCCGTTCAGTGCAAATATTTGTATGCATGGTGGGTCCTCGGTGAGCATGTTAAGCCGTCAGTCCCGGCTCCCGGTTAACATATGATCATCTATGGCAGTCGTTACAGGTAGGGTACCTAGTTGCCTTTAGAGCCATCTCGTCCACTCTATCAAAATGTCCACCGTATTAAAATGTTCACTGTATCGAAATGTCCACTGTACCAAAATGTCCGTCCTAAAAAAAGTCCAACAACTGATCAAGCTGCAATGATTCGATGTCGCCCAATATCGCTATTGTGTTGTGGAGGTCGTGGTTATCGAAGTCCTAGCCAAATCTGCAAATGGACTGGTGAAGCGGACCTCAGACTTCGAGGTGAAAAGAAAACTTCGGTTGCAACTGGGATTAACGCTAGGATGAAGTCCTGGGGCTCGTTTACACCAGATATGAATCGGGGCTGTTTGTTTAGGTATAGGTAGATCGACCACGAGCGCTGTATCACTCCCATGGTACGCGCGACGTGGTAGGGGACGGACGCGGTAAAGATAGAGAAAGAGCATTTCTTTTTTTAGTTTTTTTTATTTAAAAGAATATTAACAACCGAAATTACTAATGTTCCTGTTAACCCCTCCAACTAGTGCCACGGCCGCCACGGGTAATGGACGCTAAATATTCCCGCTCCTCCTACCAATCGGAGTTCCGATCGGAGGACCGGGAAATACCCTAAATTGCTTGTGCTAGGAGTGGGTTCACGTCGGTAGTGTAATGGCCAGGATTCGAACCCGGGACCTCTCGATCGTTAGGCCGACTCCTTAACCACTAAGCCACCGCCGCTTAGTTACCTCATAGCTGAGATCGAGCGAAATACCACCGTGAGCGTCTTTAGGCGGAGTGCAGGCGGCGGTATCTTGGTCGCTCTCGTCTCAGCTCAGAGCAAAGAAATACTACAAGATGTATAACGATGTAACAAAAAATTCATATAAATACTAACCGACAACTCCATATTTGGTTCCAAGGAGAAAAAAAAGTCTCTCACTGGAACCAAAATGGATCTAGACTATGGTTCCAAGTGGAATGATCATTCTTGGTAGAACCATCAATGGATCCAGCTACTTATTATAGTTCCCAGTAGAACCGACAACTCCATATTTGGTTCTAAGCAGAAAAAAAGTCTCACTGGAACCAAAATAGATCTAGACTATGGTTCCAAGTGGTATGATCCGTCACACCGAAGATAAAGCAACCGCATAATTCTTGCGGACAATAGCGACCAAGGAACTATGTTCTTGTGAGGGCTAGCATATCGTTCGGGGACCCGTGGTCCCAGTGGGTCGAACCATTACCGGGTCCATGGGTAATTCGAATTACCCGTGCCACGGGTCCCGTGGTTGCATGGCATTAGGGACTGGTCCCGGAATTCTAACTATATCGATAGAAAATTAAAACCATCAGTTATATACAATATGTATTATATATTATTTATACAGGCGGTGCCACATGGAGGGAAAGTACCTTAAATCCTTAAGTTAGCTCATTTTACATAAAGGAGACATCATTTTATTTTTAAAAAGAAACATAACTGCATTCATAGATTTTTAAAAAATCGCTTGCCACACCCGGTAATCGTACCGACTAAAATCCGAAAAAGTAACACCTGGTGGTCCACGGGCAATAAAGGGTATTTTTATGGCATCAATCGATAGTGTCAATAGTGTTAATTGGACATACGGTATGTCCAATGAACTTTTTAATTAACCGTGGTCTCAGTGGGTCGAACCGTTCGACCCACTGGGACCACGGGTAATTAAAATTACCCATAGACCCGGTAATGGGTCGACCCACCGGGACCACGGGTAAACACTGACCGACCCGATAGGAGTAAACTCTCAAGGTATACCATCAATGAAACGTTCCATAGAACGACGGAAAAAAAGGGCTATATTCAGGTACCATAGGGGTTCCGCCCCTATTCACGGAACTATAGATCCTGTTTTTACCCTAAAGATTGTCGAACGCGGAGAAATACTTACAGGCACTTTACCACTGTTACCTTTGTACCGCCTGTTTGTAGACCCGCAGACCGCCTTCCGACTGCATTCCTGTATCGGCCCCCTTAAACAAGTGTGTGTGCGTATTGTGGAATAGAATCACAGATGTATGGGATTTGTAATTGACACTGCACTCGTGTGAATGTTAATTCATCAGTGTATGCACTATGCAAGCGTGATGTATACCAGTTAGGCCTTTAGGTTGATAATTACGACTTTCTTAAAATGAACACTTACCTAAAATGACCACTTTCCGGAAATGCCCACTTTCTGTATAAGCCTTATGACCTAAAATGTCTACTTTTCTGAAATGACCTTTGTGCACCGCAGACTCGAACAAAAAGTCCACCATTTGCGTTAAGGTTGATTTACACCAAACGAGCGAATGCTCATTATATCCCCTCTACATCAAATTCTTCTAGTGTAAACAGTGACAGAACATTAAGGCTGGTTTTAGAGTCACGCTGACCATCGGCGCTGACTGCTCAGCGCGTAGATTGTCAGACCAACGCACGCGCTGATAGCTACGCGTTATTCTAAAACGCTTCCTAGAAGTTCATATGTTTCGACTGTCAGCGCCGACGGTCAGCGTGCGATCAGCGCGACTCTAAGACCAGCCTGACACTCGTTCGTTGTTCTTTCTAACAGCTGAAAATAAGGTTTCATTTACGCTTAAATATTAAGAAAGAATGCTCTCAGAATGATCTTGTTCTAGTTCTAGCTCTATGTTCGTTTGGTCTAAATCCACCTTTACACGTTATGCAAAATTATAGCAAACTGAAATGTCTATTAGCAAAAATACAAACGACTGTAAAGGTAGGAATGCGGCATATTCTGTTTTTATCGACACACTTATTTTTTCAAAATGTTTATTTTATTTTTGCACAAGAAGAATTGTTTTCAATAATTCTTAATGAATTTCTTAATACTATGTTTACGAATTTAATTATTAACTGATTTTTTCTTAACGAAAATACTTATAGTGCTACAAACGTTGATCGTAAATAAAATAGTGAAATATTTACACAACAATCTAAATTAAGTAGGTAGTATAATAACGTAAAATTTAAATTTATATAATAACAAATATTACTTGATGTGACCTTAATAAATGGTAATAATAAAATTCAGTAAATTAAAGCTCAAGAAGCTTATAAGCATTGTTAAAAAGATAATTAAATAATATTAACATTAAAGTATTTATATGAGTATAAAATATCTAGTGATAACGTGTTAAGACTGCTTCTTTGTAATAAGATACATAAATACAAATAGTGATTTATTTAATAATCTTACAGACAGAACCATTAATACGTTAAACCAGCACATGCTAAAGTAATGCTGGGAGATTGAGTGCTGAATGAATAATACAAATGTCTATATACTGAGTATCCACTACACAAGGATTTCATAATACATACCTTGAGAACACGACGATTATACAACTATGTGATTGACACTTTCCAATTATTAACAGATACTTTCAACTTAGCCTATGTTTATGTGAGAAGCAGTCTCATAAACAGTGATCGCCAGTTGTGTCAATACATTCATAAAAATTAATAAAGCATAATATTAATTACAGTCTATCGAAGATAAACTTGTCATGACATAAACTAAAGATTGCCACTATGATATACGGTAAATATAAACTCATTATAAAATATCTCCACAATAATGCTACTTTAACGCTACAAACAATATAAATTACAATTTCCTATAACAATTGTCACATTTAATGATTATTTATAAAAGATTCCACTTCATGAATCTATTCTACTGGGGAGTTGCTTAGAGCCAAGAGGGTCGGTTAATGTCGTACGGCTGTCGCGCACCGAGGCCCGCCGGGTAGCTAGATGGATACAAGCCCATGATCTGCGCACCGGTTTGTCGCAGTAGCTCTTCTTGGTGACGCTGCAAATATTGTTGATACAATGGGGATGTCGCTTCTGCACCGACAAATGGATAACCAGCTCGCACTTGCGAATGTCCAATAAAAGGAAAAGAACTTGTGGCATGAGCCGAGTTCTGATGAGCGGGCTTTGCTAACTTCTCTGCGTTTGACTCGGCGTTAGTACGCTGCTGATGAGCAACTGCAGCAACCATATAATTTGCTGCCATTAATTGATGCTGAGGGTTATTGCGAAAATCTTCTATAGAAAAGCTGCCGTTATCACCATACAATCCACTACTTAAAGCCATATTAGTTGAGGTCCCAAAATTAAATGCATTTCCTGGCATCATGCTTGACTTAACAGATGACAAAACATCGGTGTTGCATGTACTTTGATGGTAGGCTTGGCTACCTACAATCTGTGCGGTTTGCTTAGCCTCTGCAGTTCTCTTACGTTTGTTCTTCGATTTAGTATCCATTTGTGGAGTCGGTACACTGGATGTTTTGTAATTACTGCTGTCTTTACTCATTGAAATTGATGGCTGGGAATAAATACTGACTGAGGTGCTAACTGGATGAGTATCAGAAGAAATGCTCTTATTAAACATTTGCGCCATCTGATATTTATCATGGTACAAAGATGTGCTGGTATTTCCATATGAAGACAAGTATCTGTCATCGCTTGTGTATCGTTCTAGCATTTGCGGTATATTTTGCAAATTACGTAAACTATCGAGTGGAAGCGACGCAGAAGTACTGTATGGGGTCTTGTAAGGATTTGCGCTCACCAATGGGTGATTTTGTACCAGTTTATCTGTTTTTTGTGATTTAGCATGTGTATCTATGTTTTTAGATATAACATCAGTGTCACTTATTGAAGATGAAGTAGGCATATGCTCACTCCTCTGGAGTCCTCTGGGATTTGGTATTCTTAATTCACCTGGCAGGTTTTGAGGCATCTCCTGAGCTCTCTGCAGGTTCGGTCTAGGATTATATGTATTATATTGCTGATGTTGTACACTCTTATTATACGAAACTGCGTTTGAGTTTGCAGCATTAATCTCATTTTTTAATTTCTCGGCCGCCGCACTGTATGCTGTTGAGTAGTCAGACGGCATTAAATCTTGTTTACGTAATTGGTTCGTCATTTTCCAGTTACCATAATCAAGTGCCGTACTGGAAGGAGTAGGATTACAAGCATACAGCTTTTTATTGGTCAAGTCTATGTCACTAATTGAATAGTTACTAATACCTTGTCCTCCGGCAATCGCATCATATTGACTGTGATGTGCATGAGCTAAATTCTGATTAAAATTCATTTCACTATGTGACCTATCTTGACTGTGAGCGGGTGGTATATTTGATGAATTCATAGTTTTTGCGATAGTCTTTTGGAGGGCTTGGCTATTTAAACCTAAATTAATGGCAATCGCATCAACATCATAGCCTTTGTGGTGCGAGGTTGCATTAGATTTAGTAATCTCTCGTGGCAAATATTCGACTTCGTGTATATTATGGGTATTACTGGTAGTTCTTCTGTCACTCTCTGCATTCAAGTAGCCCATGTTCACCATATCAGTTGGTTTGTTATTATCGATACTAATACTCTTCTTGGCATCCTGTATAGAGTCACTATTATCATACTTTGTGGTATCTCTGTTTTCCGTAGTATACTCTACGGTACTTTTATCACGTAAGCTATTTAATTTAGCCATTTCAGATTTTTCACTTAATGCTAATGCTATGTCGTCTACTGACGTTGGCGTTATAGAATGCATAGTGGAAGTCAACTTTGGATACTCATTTTTACTAGACACTGTTCCTGTGATTTCTTTATTCTCTGGGGTTTTCAAGGTGGGCATTGTTGTATGATCTGTCTCATTGTATGTTCGTTTTTTAACCGGGAACAATTGAGCTTTAGAATCAACTGTTAATGGAGTTGTAGTGCTGGATGAAACTACAGTACTTGGCGTGGACGTTTGTGGCGAATGTTGTACTTGAGAATAATTTACAGTTGCCTGTGAGTAAGGAGAATATGCGGGCGAATATGGACCCGAATACTGATTTTGTTGATATGACTCTGGAGCCATACAAGTGTAATCTTCATGACTTCGCGCAGATTTATTCACTGTAGTAGCTTTTGAAGAATCATAGTATGGAGGCGGATTTTGATTGTACGTGGGCAGGGGACTCTTAGTGTGATCGACGAAGTAATTTGGAGTAGCTGATCCCGTGGTATTATTCGATGCATAAACATGTTGAGAGTACGGAGAATATGGCGATTGAGGAGCCTCCCTCGGACTACAACTCTTTTCAGGGCTACTTTTCATAGATGTTGTATCTTGATAAAAGCCTGCCCTCACTGTACCGTTTATTATAGGATAAGTTATCTTCTGGAAATCCTCTGTTCGTGGGGATGCTGGCGATCGTAATAGAGGAGAAGTGTGTGACATTTGATGTCTTGGTGAATCCAGATCTTGACTGAAGGAAGATCGTTCGGAAACCGAGCTACCTGTACTGGTTCGTCTCTGCCTTGGTGTAGTGCCAACATTCGGCAAAGGACTGTCCCCTCCGTCAGGGTTAGGAGTGTCAGGACCTGGTGGAGAATCATATTTGACCGGATTCTTTGGACTGCTGGGTTTAACATCACTAGTAACAGTTTCTGGTACTTTTTCTGGTATCTCAGAATCAACTTCTTCAACTTTCTTTTTAACTGGAGTTGCAATGGGAGCAGTAGTGGTAGTCTTTGGGGCTCCAAAAGCTTTAAACCAAGCGCTAAGGTTGGGTGTAGCCTTTTCCTGATTAGGTTTGGTTGGTATCTGTAGTTCGGTTTCTACTTCTACATCTTTTTGGCACGCTTGAACAGCTACCTCTTCAGTTTTTTTCTCAGAGGGAACTCGTTCAACTTTTTCCTCCTTCTTCTCAACTTCGGCCGTTTTACTCGTATCCTTAGCTTCTTCCTTTTTCCCCTCATCACTATTCGCAAAATTGTGGTCATTCCCTAAAGTGAATTCAACTGTTGGCAACACAGATCCGAGACTTAGTTTTGGGCTAGATTCTTCTGCCTTTTGAGAATCTCGCGCCTTATTCTGTGGGCCTTGAGGCGTAACATCTTCAGTTTTTTCTGCATTTTTATTAGACATATTAGTAAGCAAGTTACCCTTACTCTTGCCTGGCTGAAGTCGGTCGATGGTTCTTTGGATTTCTCTCCTTTTTACCAATTTCGGCTCACGTGACGATGGACGTTTACGAGAAAGTTCCTTTCTGGTTTGGGGCTTTTCGCCCTGAGAAAGTTCATCATCTAGGCGGCTATTATCTTGCTCTTCGGTGGAAATAGTTTGAGCTGGGCTATCACAGGGAGAACTCATGGTAGACCCTTTAGGAGCACCATCAAGCCACTTGCTAATATCTTTCACAGCTTGTTCAAGAGCCTCAGATGCGGATTCATTCTTAGCCGAATTCTTTTTGTTACCTTTCTTAGGGGCTGATTTCACTGTGAGTGGACTGTCTGAAGGTTCATCTTCAGATTCGTCTCTAATTGTTAAATCATTAGTATTACTGGATTCAGACATTTTGTCTACGTTACTGTGATTAGCAGCAAATAAAGTATTGAAAAGGGAACTGTCTTTATATCTTTCATTTTTAGCCTTAAGCTTTTCAATGGTCTCTCGTAACTTTTGATTTTTGTCTTTTTCTGGAATATTTATATTTTGCTTTTGTTTATCAATCGTTTTTTGTTTGGAGTCAAAAAGTGATTCCCAAGCATCCTTGTTTGTGTGTCGTCTCCTTTCTTTTATTTTGTCGTATTTGTCCTTCACGAAATCAGGGTCATTAAGTTGATCCAATGGTTCTGTTTGATCTAACTCAGTTGGAGAAGGAGAAGGTGTATGAATCGAAGGTAATGGACTGGCACTTCTACTTCTATTAGAGCTCTCTAAAGACTCTTGTGAGGTGCTCCGTTTAATAATCTCAACTGGTTCTGGCTCATGATGTTTGGTCTTCTTTTTCTTTTGTTTCGACTTCTTTCCTTCTCTGTCTTTGTTCTTGCTGTGCTTTTGTTTCTTGCTGTGTTTCGTTTTTGACGATTCAGCATGATCCGATTTATGAGAGTCTCTTTTGTGGTTCTTGGAATGTTTGCCATGACGATGATGGCTCTTGTGTTTCTTCCTACCCTTGCTCTGTTTGTTCTTGTGAGATTCTTTTGTCTTTTTCGTTTCTTGTTCCAGCGTATCTTCTTCCTTGTCCTCCTCTTTATCTTCTGGCACTACATCTGATGAACTTGATTTTGGATCACCTGAAAATAAATATATTATGTATATTTTCTAGATTTCCATATGACCGTTTAAGCCCAAATAACACGCCACATTATACACAAATACAAATTATTTACGATCAAGTTCATGAAGCAATTGACGATTTTACGCTGTCGGTTCCGGTTGCCATAAGAACATCTATGGCAGTTTTTACGGGTATTGGAGCCATAAAAAGTCAGTCCTAGCTGTAATGCAGCAATGCTTCGATATCGCCAATGAGATGTGGAGTTCAGATGGCAGTCGCTTAACGGAAAATATCGAAGTTCTGCCAAACGCGGACTCCGATGTGAAAACTCCGACTCGGACTAAGCTAGCATGAAGAAGACACGAGAAAAGAATTTTTGTGGCTTGGATTCATACCTGCATCTGAGTGAGATTTTCGTTTTTTCCTCTTGTGGTGACTGGGAGATTCACTTGTTTTCAGTTTATGTTTTCTTGATGGAGTTGGTAATTGATACTCGACAGCAATTTCTTCGTCTGACGATGATAGTCGATGCATGTATTTTTCAGTCAATCTATCAAATGCTGTTTGTAGATTATCTACCATCACAGTGTACTCTACAAGAAAAATGATGATGAAATGAGACTATGTTACATTTATTTTATTCATTAAAAATAGGGATGATGACAAGGTCTTTGGATTATTACCAAAAGGCATATATTATTATGCTTTTTTCAACATAAATATGCATTGTAAAATAAGATATTGCACTGTTTCTGCTGCATATCAATGCTGTTAGATGACTCCATCCATTGCTATGCGGACGACAGTACCGGAGACGCATGTTACACGAACCGTACAAATATTCCTGATTTCAATCATATTAGATCACTAGCCTTCCGCCCGCGGCTCCACCCGCGAGCATCTCGGTTAACGCGACCTTTGCTCATATCTTCGGTTCTACTCAACCGATTGCGATCAAACAAACGTAAGATTTTAAATCTGAGTAAGTCCTTTCTAACAAAAAAAAACCGCATCAAAATTCGTCCAGTAGTTTTTGCGTCCATCGCAGACAAACAGACAGGAAATTCGTGTTCAGTATTGTTAACATAACATAACCTAAGTATTTTTTTTTAAATATCTCCAATGTACAGACACGACCACTTTACAATTATTATAATATAAGTATAGATTGTGTACACACAATTTAAAGGTATAGGTAAGTGTAAATGCGCACCTTTACATAGTATAAAACAAAGTGGCTTCCCAGTGCCTGATCACTGAGATCTAAGCTATTATATTTAATTGAATACTAACCATTATCTTGGCCGTTATACAAGCGGCAGTTGTTGACAATGAGTTTAAAATCTGCTTTGAACATTGAAAAGTCTGAGTAATAACCGGCATCGAGACGTTCTTCCATTTTACGTAAATCCATAGGTCGTCTAATAACAGCATAATAATTTGGTGCATATTCTTCTTCTACTGGATCCATAAAAGGCCAAGCATCGTCGTGAGCAGTCAGTTGTTTTAATACTTTATACATATCCGTTTGGATATCTTCTTCTGTTTGGCCAAAACTAAAAAAAAAGTATAACAATACAATCAATAACAAGAATACAGTTATAAAAATACAATCTGTTACAAATTCGTTATTGGAAAATGGAACTGAACAATAAGTATTGTGCAAGCTGAATTGCATAAAGCTTCGCTTACATTTGCGATGTTTTCAATTTCTTTCGCGTGCTACTGACTGGCTCGTCATTGTCTGGTATCAAAATTTGACCTGTAGCGGATGCTAGTGAATTATTGGTCTTTCGTCCAGTCTTGATAAGCGGTTCTGGTGGTGGTTCGCCTTTTTGAGTAGAGGATGAGTTTTTTGACCGCTTATCTTGACTTTTTGACTGTTTTGATACTTTCTGAGGCATTTCTTCCTTCTCTTCTTCTTCTTCCTTCACACTTGTAGAACTATCAGAGGAATCAGAAGATTCTGATCTGGATCTGCAATCAAATATAATTTTAAATTAAAATGTAAATAAAAATGAATCGCTGAAATGTGTGTATCCACATAACTTACGAACGACTCTACCAAATTGAAGGACTCTATTTTTTATGTTAGTAATTATCAAAGTATAGATAGTAAGCTGCTGGGACCTATCGTCAGATCACTCACCCATTATTATAAATATCGAATCTGGGGTAAAAGCAACTCCAAGAAAATGTACACTGCACAATAGGAAAACTAACTGGTTTCTTTTTCGACACTGCCTAGATGAAACATTTAAAGATTAAATTTAATTGATTTCCACTCAAAACGGAAGATGATATTACGAATGCTGTTGAATTCTTTAATACAAACGTACAAAATGCCGCATGGAACTCGACTCCATTAGATCAATGCAAGTCTGATGCCCAATCTATAGCCCCTAATATATTGAACCTAATTAGGTAAAAAAGGGAGACCAGAAAATTATGGCAACAAAACAGGTGTCCTGATACGAAAAAAATATTCAACCACAAAGTAAGCTCTGGAACAGGATAGGAATGCTTCTTTTCAGGCATACCTAGAGGGCCTAGTAGATGCAACAGCAGCTACAGACTACTCTCTTTGGAAAGCCACAATAGTAGATTACCCAACAAGTGAAAAAAAGGTGAATTCTTTTCAAGGCACCAAGTTGTGTCCCGAGAGGAGTGAAGGTTTCTCCGGTAGAATCCCGAGCAAAGCGAGGGGTTCTAGAGAGAAACCTGAGTGGATCGAGGGATACAAAAGCCGAGATGAATTCTTTTTTCACGTGTTAGGTACTCAACTTTTCACCATTGACTACGAGAAAACGATTACTCTGTGATTATGAATTACATTTTGTTATGGATAGTACACAAAAGAAGCAGCAAATTATCAGTAATAGCTACCGCTTTAGCGCTTTTTCGAGAATATGAGTTTCATTTTATGATTATGAGACAAACATAAACTTTTACAAGGAAAATTACACAGAAAATGGCGGCATTATTTTTTCTTAAGCCACATTCCATCCAGCCAGTGCAGTGATTACATTTAGGTTAGGGTTGCCATAAGTGTGGGGACCCAGACCGGGACATTTGAAGAAAAATTAGTAAAGGTAGAAAAATAGGAACTTTTATTACAACAACTTTTAACACTGCCATTAAACAAGCGTTAAACAAGCGGGCAGCGACCCGGGCTTCCTATGTTTTCTGAAAGGCGAAAAATTATCAGAATTAACTTCTGTTAATTGTACAAAATATTTTGACGAAATCAACATTAAGTTAAACATCATCTTCATGTAGACGCTTTCTCCCGATTGCATCCCTGGCCAAGATGACCCCGGAGCTCAGGGTCCGCCTTCCGGCTCTTCCTCCTCCACTTGACACGATCTTGGGCGTCCATGGTAGTGAGACCATTTGCACGCATATCACTCTCCACAACGTCAAGCCAGGACTTCTTGGGCCTATTCCTTCTACCTGGACCCGGCGGGGGCGCCATTGTCAGGCATTTGCTACCCACGTATCCTGGCGGTTGCCGCAAGACGTGGCCGCACCAGCGAAGGCGGCTCTCTTGCATTTTATCTGCGATGTCATGGACATGAAGGCTGCCGCGCCTGCAAGAGTTCCTCACGCAGCATTTTTATCTCCGTGACATGCAGCTCTTACGTGCTTACGCTCTTGCTCTCACAACCATGTAAGAGGACAGGCTTAATGATCGTCTTATAGACCTGCCCCTTCAACCTGACTGGCATTTTGGGATCACCCGTGACGCCAGTCATTTCTCACCACCTGGCCCACGCGGAAGCAATGCATGCCCTGATGTCGTAGTCGATTTCACTGGTCACATGAAGTACAGATCCTAGGTACTTAAACCGAATCATCGCCTATGCGGACCGGTGTGAAATCTGTCGAGTTTAACGCTAAACTTTCTGTCATCGCTACATTTAGCTTCATACCACCGTTCTCAAGCGCTTCCTTCCACACTTTCACGGGTTGCACCAATCTGCTCCTGTCCGCGTCCTTCAGCGCAATATCATCAGCATACATGAGCAACCACGGAGGCTGCTTATGTGGTTTTCTGGTACTATCCAACAAACTCAAACTTTATTTCCATAGAACATGGTTACATTAAAGGTTTTGTAATATTGTATTGGAGCAGCACATTCTGCCGTGAGGAACAAGACGTCTAATACCGAGCTGAACAAGTAAGGACTAAGGACGGATCCTTGGTGTACTCCGATGGTGATGGGGAAGGCTTTTGAGTCACCAAAAGCACTCCGAACCACGGAACCAGAATCATGATACATATCTTGGATGGTGTCAATGTAGGTCTCTGGAACTCCCTTAGCCCACAGTACCCACCAGATCACCGCGCGAGGAACACAGTCGAAGGCCTTCTGCATGTCTAAGAATAGGCAGTGCAGGGGTGTGTTCTTAGCCCTATATTTCCCCACCACAATCCTTAGGGAGAACACCGGATCAATGATCCCGTGCCCGGGACGAAACCCATACTGACACTCCGAGAGTGTACTCTCCTGTCGGATCCGGGAGTCGATTATCTGCTCATAGAGCTTCATGGTGTGGGACATTATCTTTATACCGCGGTTACTACCACACTCCTGCACCGATCCCTTGCCTTTGAATACTGGCGTAATGAAGCTCAGTCTCCACTGGCTCAGGATCTCACGATGAGAAGTACGCGGTTATACAGATTTGTTAGAATGCTCACACCACGAGCACCCAATGCACCCATTGCCTTCCAAGCCTCGATGGGGATTTCGTCGAGGCCGAGTCTGTACTTCTGCAGGCGTTATCGGTGGCACTAGTCCTTGTTTCGGCAAGAGGTCTGGTGGATGCACCTCTTGCTGCTTATTCAGCATGTCGTTGGAAGTATGAGCGCCATCTGTCCTTCATCGCGTTTTTCTCGTAAAATCATTGGCCCCGGCCCCGGAAAAATATCAGCGCTTTCTTCGTTCTATCTACGTATTAATAGCCTAGCTACTTAGTCGCGTTTATTGTAGGTATATTACTGTTTACCAACCAAGTCCAGCTCTCTAATATAAAATTTAAAATGTTTAACCGGGACAATTTGCTTATTGGCCGGGACGCCGGGACACCAGGCCTCAAACGGGGACATGTCCCGGCGTACGGGGACGTATGGCAACCCTAATTTAGGTGGCTTTTAGTACGTTTTTATAGTGAGAGTGTGCAACCTCTTTGTATGTTTCACTAGAATCCGTACATTCGCGCATGTTCCAAATTCAATTTTTTTTATTCACTCGGTGAAACAAAGAGCGTTTTATTCACTGTTTTTGATGAATCACGGGCCCTTTTTCGAGTGTCAATGGTGAAAAGAAAATTAAAAGACCCATAGTGTCAAGTTCACCCCTTAGAAAACCAGATCTCAGCTGTGCACGTAGCGACCAAGAAAAAGCAGCTACATTTGCGGAGCATCTGGAAAAGGTTTTTCAACCCCACCTATGTGAGGATTCCCGAAATCATACAGGCCAATTAGCATACTATCCATACCCGCGAAAATATACGAATCTCTAATAGCGAGCCGACTAGCGCTATTGAGAGAACGGCGCAAATTGATTCCCAAACATCAATTTGGATTTCGTCGTAACTGTCGTAAGCACGCCACCATCGAACAGGTCCACAGGCTAATAAGCGAAATTGACAAGACCTTTGAAACTAAAAAATACTGTGCAAGTGCCTTTTTGGACATATCACAAGCCTTTGATAGAGTATGGCATGAGGGTTTGTTATTTAAAATAAAATCTCTACTCCCTACCTACATGTACAAAATCTTAAAATCTTTTTTTGGAAAACAGGCACTTCCTAGTCCAGAGCGGCCAAATCTCTGCCCTATTAAAGCAGGAGTTCCACAAGGCAGCGTGTTGGGCCCGACATTGTACTTAATATACACATTTAACGTACCTACTTTTGAGAATGTCACCACCGGTACTTTTGCTGACGACACCGCGATCTTAGCAGTCCACCCAGACCCAGTTGAGGCGGCAAAACTCTTACAATGTGTGCTTAACGATGTTTCCATCTGGCTCAAAAAATGGAGAATCAAGGCGAACGAATCAAAATCTGTAAATGTTACCTTCACTTCAAGAAGAGGTACCTGTCCACCCGTCAAACTAATTAACGTAGTAGTCCTACAATCAGACCATGTCAAGTATCTAGGATTACACCTTGATAAGCGACTCACCTGGCAAAAACATATTTTCACGAAAATAAAACAATTAGGATTACAACTACGTAAGTTCTATTGGTTAATGGATCGCCGGTCACAACTGTCGCTAAGTAGCAAGCTTCTACTCTACAAAGCGATGCTTAAGCCGATCTGGACTTATGGAATACAGCTCTGGGGGACAGCCGCCCACTCCAACATCGAAATCATGCAAAGATTCCAAAACAAATTTTTGAGGACGATAGCCGGTACCCCCTGGTTCGTCACAAATGAACAACAACATCACGACCTGCACATAAACACAGTCAAAGAGGAAATACTCTTCTATACAAACAAGTACAAGGAAAGAATAAAAGACCATCCAAACAGCCTGGCCCATGTCTTGATGGAGAACAATCCTTCAATCCGCAGACTGAAACAGAAGATGCCCCAAGACACAGTCAAATCGCAACAATGAAGTAAATTAGGATGCGACCGAGGTCGCATACCGAGCATGCCAATCATAAACCCAACCAACCCACTGCTAAATGTCCCTTTGGCGACAGATCGCAGTGTAAAGAGAGACAAAAAAAAAGTAATTATCAGAAGATTTTAATATGGATAAAGTGCTATTGCACTGGGGCGAAGCCCAGCTAATTTATAATAATACTAGCTGTCCCGGCGAACTTCGTACCGCCATATTTTTCCCGTTCCCGCTGCACCTATTTTCTCATCCTTTAAACCTTCCCTGGAGACCCACGAATATTTCAAGACTAAAATTAGCCAAATCGGTTCAGCCGTTCTTGAGTTATAAAATAACAACGAAATGTGGCATTGATTTTTATATATTAGAAGATGAAAATTCACAACATGTTATAGTTCTCGACAGTTCTATAAAGGGTTCTACTATTTTGGTAAATAAACATTCTCTTCTCTCATTCTATTTGTTGGTTTAATTTCATATAATAAACCAAAACACTGCACTTCATCTGCTGTATAAGGATGTTGTTTAATGATCATTGAAGGTCATTATTGATAGTGACACAATAAGTATTAATCTATTACGGATATTTCTAATAAAAATCACAAATTATCGAAAAGATTTAACACTCTCCATTGACAAAGCGTGCGTTTTGCGTGGCACTTCGCTAAGCGGGTAATGCCTCTTAATGCAGTATATCATCTGCGGCGCATTTTATGTAAAATACACCTTCATTGGCGTTAGTATTATCATCTTAAATTGCACAAAGCATAAATAGCAAGGTTACAAGGTTTACTGGGGCCCAGCATATAGTTATTGATTGTGACGTCAATAAGTGGTTTTAGTGACAATTATAGTCCATGTCCATCATCATCCATTCAAGGTCAAGAGTCATTATTTTCTCACGCGCAAGGTCGTACAAGAATGCACACACATTTACCATGGTTGATATTCTAGTTTGTAAATCTTACATTGTATTGTTTAATACTGTAATCCTTTGATACCTAACAACTTAATAAAGATTCACTAAGGATTTAGTTTAACGAGTAACTTATTTCACTGTAATTTATTCCATAGACCTTGTAGTCTTGAATAAATTGTCCAGCTCAATGATTAGCTCGTAGATGTTTGATGTATGGAGCCGGCACGGGTGGTTATATCGGACTCGAACGGACTAAAACTGCACGCCATCTTGTGTCATTATTTGTCAATCGTGAGATTGCCCTGACGCCCCAACTGGCATTAAGATGGTCCCCTCGGTGTGCGACCGCAGTGTCCCTATCTCGCCCTGGATAGGGAAAGACCTCCGACGCCTAAGTCACCTTCCCGCATTGCGAACTATGTGGGACGGGAGAGACCCGAGTTTCCTCCGAACCAGCTTACTTGAAGCAAATGAATATGCTCAGTGTACTGATCTGATGATGAACGGTCGCTGCTCTCACTGACGTGCTGCCGAGCAAATACGAGTTTTGCTTGGACCTGAGTGAGAGGAGTGACCTGTGATCAATTTAGGGATCTAACAGGCCATCCTGGTGTAAGGTTGGCTTTCTTCATGAGTCTCTAGATTATCCGTTGGCTAAAAGTAATCTTCAAAGATGAGATGATGATTTCGCTATGAAGTCGAGACGACAAAGCTATTATTATTAATTTCAGCCACCGGCGACCGGCTCCTTCAATTACCAGCGGCCCCTCGCGACGGAGTCACTCTCCGAGGCTTGAGTAGATTGGCAATTACCATGAGGTTGATTCGCTCGACCCTAGTATTCACAGCAGGTACCTATAGCAAGTAAAATGCGAATTCGATATC
The DNA here is from genome assembly GCA_914767945.1 of Eilema depressum. Taxonomy (NCBI): domain Eukaryota; kingdom Metazoa; phylum Arthropoda; class Insecta; order Lepidoptera; family Erebidae; genus Eilema; species Eilema depressum. The sequence continues at coordinate 42,402,170 of OU612012.1, read as the reverse complement.
GGCGAATTTTTTACCCATATTGTGTGTAGTGCTTGCGTTGTCGGCTGGCACCCGTCTTCACAGGTTCTTCAGGGCTTCACGTACCTCTCGGTTAATTTAATCCCAGTACATTCAATTCAAAAACTAATTTTATTCAAACAGATCTTTACCATATAGGCTTGTCCTCATACACGGAGTGTGAAGTGTGGCCATTGCGAAAGCGATGCAAGCAGAAGCTGCGTGTCACGGAGATTAATATACCTACTGCGGTGGATTTGTGCATTCCTGCCACACCGCACTACCAGGCTACACTACTGATAGTACCGTCGGGAATATTTTTCCCTTCTGTACTGTTACCCAGAAGTCTCTTCGGTAAAAAGAGCGATCCACCACCCTACCAGGACACACTATTAGTAGTGCAGTAGTATGGTGCTTTAACAATTATCTACGACACTACTGCTTCAATAAATGTGAAAGCTTGAATTATGTGCGTTCTCCATAACACTATCAGTCGTATTTCGTGGCAGGTCTTCATGACTATTAAGTGCATCTATTTATTTACCTCAAAGTAAAATTAAAGTTGATGCCAAACTCTAGGTAAATATTATAATGAATGATTAATTGGATAACTATTGCACCACTTTCTGGATTTTCCAAAAATATTGCATAAGATGCTTTAAGACAATCTGACCAGAAAACGTCATAAGTGTTCAGCCTAGTGACGAGTTACCTCATCATGAGTGTGCCGCTAACTTGGAGTTTGCATGTGTCCACTTGAGGCACACAATGAGCAACCGAGGCAGCTGGCCTGCCTAAGCCACAGTCCACCACTGAACATATTCCACTGTATATCTGTCTCCACTGAGGAAACCCCTCGACTCGCGGCTGCCTCTAACGCAGATCTAGCTAAAGATATGTAATTATTAGTGAGCATATAATATACCTTAGTAAATTCCTGCGCCTGGCTCTGTTCTCCCGTGCAAGATCAGGTGTTTCCTTCCTCTCCTCTTCTTCTTTGCCGTCATGCGTCTGTTTCGTTTCTTCTTCCTTCTGTTTAATCTTTTGCAACACTCGACTTGATGTACGTCGGGGAGCTAATTCTAATAACCTTAAACATAAATTAAAAGATGCTTAAATTATTCATTGTGTTGTAAATTTGTATGCCACAGTATGTGGTTAAATATGCTGTACATGAACACTGTAAGACCTCTTGTTGCTGTTATTTTTTTTTTTTTTTGTTTTTTTTTTATTATTTATTTATTTATTATGAGCAAACAAAATCTATTCCATTTCAAAATTGCGGGTACATCAAAAACCTTGTGTGAAACAAGTTTGTTACTTTTTTGCCAAAAGCATGGTTGCTTATGTAGTCAAAAACACATGCAATATTATACGTACATTTAATTTATATTTTACCCTTACAAAAAAGACTACTTGTAACTTGTTGGCCAGCGTACATAAATTGCTTGCGGAGCCGTTTAATTATAAGTCCAGCGCCTTAGCCATCAAACCACCGCCGGCGCCGGGCCGCTTTGCGCGTATATAGATATTTATGTAAAATTTCTATGCACCGAACATTCGCATTATTCTATTTGTATGTTTGGCCAAGCTAGCTGATATTAAAAATAAAGTATTTCTGTTATTGATTAAGCATTATTAATAGTCAAGTCTGATATATTTTTAGATATCATTTTATAAATTCACGCTTGTATATATCCAAAGAGGTGGACAGAGTTACATTATTTTTATATTGATTATGAATTGCTATTCTAAATGATTGACAGCCTCTGTGGCGTGGTGGTAGTGAACGCGGCGGGTTCGATCCCCGCTCAGTGCAAATATTTCTATGCATGAATATGGGTATTTGTATTGGAAGCCGTCGGTCCCGGTTGGCATACCATACAAACATCTATGGCAGTTGTTACGGGTAGTTGGAGTCCTAAAAAGTCCAACAACTGGTCTAGCTGCAATGCTGCAATATCGCCATTTGGTTGTGGAGGACAGATGACTGTATCTTCACGGAAAATATTGAAGACTGGGATTAACGCTATGAATGAAGATTATAAATGATTCCTTACTAACAATTTGTCTTTTTTTTTTTGTCTTTTAAAAAGCATATTAGCAACCGAAATTACTAATATTCCCGTTAACCCCTCCAACTAAGCTAAATTGCTTGTGTTAGGAGTGGGTTCACGTCGGTAGTGTAATGGCCAGGATTCGAACCCGGGACCTCTCGATCGTAAGGCCGACTCCTTAACCACTAAGCTACCGACGCTTTCATTTACTTTAATCTACTATTAGTAACAATGTTAAATAAAGTGATTATTAAATTATAAATGGTTTATTATTCTACTACAATAAACTTATGCAAAATAAAAAATATACTAATCCTTTTTGTTAATTAAAATTGATCCATATTTCGCCAGCTATCCTAAGCAATCAACAGGTTAATTTTTTCTGAATCGGAATCGAACCTGAGAAGCCCATCTGAGAATCGAACCCAGTACCTCTAGCAGAGTAGTAACTCGCTACCGCAAAACAGACGAGTCTCTTTTAGAAGCTTAGGTTCTGATTGTCGCCCGCGTCGGGTCCCGTTTAACGCAGCGAACAGCTTTACAATATCTATTTCAGAGAAAAATAACTTTTCGAAAAGAGACTCTTGGCGCCGGATTATAGATAGATCGCACAGCCCGCTTTTGCAAAATAAAGATCGTATTAAGACCTGCAGAATTCACCTCAATGGAGAATGTCCTTTGAGGTCCTCCTTTGAATGCCCATCATTTACAGCAAAGGTAAGATTTTATTTTACTGAGGTCTAAATACTTATTCTCTATTACAAAATTCACAAAGATCAAAATTACCATTTATTCGCCTTTTGAACGCATAGCCTAAAGCACTACCTAATTCTCACACTTAAAGCTCGCTTCTATAAAAATACACAGCTACGTACATACAACAAAGGAATATGTATACATACATACGAAAATGTATGTAATAGAGTATACCTATTTCCTTGGCCGTGTGTACATCAATAACAGTACATTTCGCCCAATAATAAAAAGCTAATAAGCAATATCACAGATCACACACTATTGCTTACTGCCAATATTAAATATTGCAACAGAAATGCAATGCATATAAAATACAAAGTAACATAATACCTGGATGATATTACATAAAGTTCAGTTTTAAAAACAGTAATCAAATTTTTACATGTGGCATGGCTCTCTCAATTACTTAATCAACATAATAAAATTATAGATGACATTGTGAAAAACTTGATTAAAATCGGTACTAAGTTCATAAATAAATAGATTTTTACTGATATTAAGACTTGCTTATCGCTACTAAACATGGCCTATATTCTTGCCCTAAGTCTAATCTGTCTTAGTACCCAATTTCATCAAAATCGGTTCAGTGGTTTAGGTGTGAAAGTGTAACATTACTTTTGCATTTATAATATTAGTATGGATTGAACTTTTGGATGGAGGACTGCTCAAAAGTATGTTGGATTGCTAAAAATGGTGATATTATTTTAGTCTAGTCTAGCATACAATTCTACTGAGTAAACACAAGGACTTGAAATACGAGTAAATACTAGATGTTCTTTTTTTGCTATAAAGTTACAATAATAAACAGTGGAGGCTAAATATTTTGTTAAGGGAAGCCAACTGAATCATATTGTATTTGTGACTGGAATTGAGCAGTTAATTTTAATAATTAGAGCACATTTTATGATTAACATACCTGACCATACAATTAATATACCTAATGATTCCTTACTATTGTATAGATAGATATATATTGAGATAGATCAAGATATTGAAAGGGGAGCATGTAGGTTATTGTGTCAATGGACTCTTTGTACTGAAAAGACTATGCACACTGCACAAGTGTGTTGTATTTTGACTTTAGAATCATATATAATAGGAAGGATCTTACAAAAACCATTATAATAATAATAATTATAAACTGAAAAGATAGATTATCTCTGTAATTTTGGTTCATAGTCTGGAAGTGCAAAAGTATCCTCATTAAAATTATTTACACATATATCCTACTAATGTGAATTTGTAAGGGTTAGTATCTTTATTGTTATTATAATTATAATACATTATAAAATATTTTTATAAATTATAAAACAAGCATTATAAAGAACACACAAAGATACAAATTCTAGCAAGGGAAGTAAACAGCACCTCTGCTTTTGGCAAAAAACTGAATAACTAATAATATTCAACAAGCTGTGATATACTGTTAAGTCTATCATGGTGGACACATCACTCATTTCAGATATGATATGGAAAATGAATATGAAGACACACATTAAGCACTATATTATTAGATTATAGTACCTAGGAGTTGTTAAAACCAGTAAAAATAGCTCACATGTTAAAGAGTAGAGCAAGAAATAATTATTTCAACTATCATAGCCTTGGTTTCATTCAGCTGTAACTGGTACAAATTTACCCATGTTATAATTAATTTATATATAGGTACATACCAAGTAACAGACTAAAAAAACTTCTGTTTGATTCTTGTGACTAAACAGGTATCAAATAATAATTAAATATAACATTTACCTCTTCCGTTGCAATCGTTCCTTCTCTTGAAAGAGCCTAGGTATTTCAGGCAAAAAATTTTGGGAAAGTGAACGATGGAGCTCCTTCTCAACTTTACTTGTAGCTTTGCTAAACTTCTCTGTCAGGTGGTTCCAGTCCTCCTCTGTAAAGCAAACCACTTGCCAAACTCTTTCAGTATCATCATCATCAAGCCAATCATCTCCATAAAACCAGCCACGTTTTTTATTTTCTTTACTCTTCTTTTTCTTACTTTTGCCTTTAGGCTTCTTTATTACATCTTCTCGATATAATCTAGTGCCATAAAAATACCAGTATGCAGAGTAATTGTCATCAAAGCTGAAATGGAAACAATCTTAAATTGATGAACAACAATATCTTACTAATAACTAATCTATACAACAAATATAAGCCCTTTGATTACTTTTGTTAAGCTTAGATAAAAATAACTTACCCAAGAGGTTCAACTCTCAAGCTGTCAGCTTCAAGGTTTTTAAACAAATCAAAAACATCTTCAGCATCAAGTCGAAATTCGCATAAGGCATACAGAATCTCAACTTTAGTACGGAGAGGCAAAAACTGAAAGTCTATGTCAGTGTTGAAAGGATTACATCTGGTTGTTTTTTGACATTTTGTTCTAAACAGCCGTCTCAGGTACATCTGAAAATAATAAGATATCAGTAATTGTCTGTGTTGACAGTTTTACACATTCAAGGCAATTTTCTACTCTCTAAGCATACCTGATAATTAAAGGCTGAGATGTCATTGTTGCCCAAACAACCATTCAACAGTCGCACTATTAGTTCAGTCAGGAGGGAACTGGCCGATTCTTCCGTGCCATCGGTTAATAGGGCTTCTTCGAGTTCCTTTAAATCATGATAAAAACATAAATTAATTTTGTAGAATCAACTAGCAACCATTTTTTCGTAGGAATCTTTAGCTACTTACTTCAATGTCAAAATCCAAAAGGTTGAATGCTGATCTGAATAAAGAACAAAAGTACGCGATGCTGGGCACTTCCCACCATGACTGAATATCTAGAAACCGTGAGAAATTCATTCAGACATCACTTATAGGGACACTGTCTTCGAAAAAAACATGCAACTGATCTCTTGTCTCACTGAACTGAACCCACCTAAAATACCAATAAAAGATGGAAACATAACCTAAAAACGGTACTTTTTCACTGTTTGAATCGTTATAATTACAGAAACTTCATTTTTGAATAGTTAGCAGATTTTTAAACCATGTACTCTTAAAAACAATAGCCTACATGAAGTAATTTACAAGAGATACGAATATGCGTTGTGTATATCGAGACACAAACGCCATAACAGTTTATAAGATGTACAAGTGAGTCACTCTTAAAGTTATAATTTTAATGAAATATCAAAGTATTAAGATGCTCTAGGCATCTCATTTATTTACCTTCCATTTTCAGTTCACTAATATTAGTTTAGAATACTTTATTTAAAATATTTAATAAATTAATAGAATAAAAACGTTTATAATTTGAACGGAAGTTTGTTTTTTTTCTCTTTGCTTTACTTTTCTTGACTATAGTATGATTAGTGATTGTTGTGGTCCAGTGGCATTTTTGTATATAAAAAAGATGAAATAGATTAATAAAATTTTCCTATCAGTTCTTCTCACCGAATATTGATTAAAATTCTTTTAACAATTTATTTATTTAAAAATAACTCTTGTGTATCTATACTTGTAAAAAAAATATTTATGTAAACGGGCCTTACCAACGTCTCACAAGTTGGACATCATGTTGGATGACTTCTTGGATGCTACTTAAAGTTGGATCATAGAGTCTGGTCAACGAAAGATGAACAAATCCTTTTTTTTTTTCAAAACTGTTATGCTTGCACTTCATTCTCGTCGAGGTTAGGCGAGGCGAGATTTGACGAAGTTAGGCAAGGTTATGCGAGGCGAGGCGACACGAGGTGTGCTAGCACTTCACTCTCGTCGAGGTTAGGCGAGGCGAGGTTTGACGAAGTTAAGATTAAGATTAATAATAATTAAGATTAAAAATAATTAGAGTTAAGTTGAGATTGAACAAACGCGAGAATGGAGGCTGCGCCTCGCCTCGTCTACCCTCGCACCTCGCATCCTCTCACGCGAGGCCAGGCGAGGCGACGCGAGGCGCGGCGATGTAACGCGAGGGCTCCCACCACACTCTCGTGCTCGCGCTACCTCGCCTAACCTCGACGAGAATGAAGTGCAAGCATTATAGTATTTGCCTATGTCGGACATGTCGGTATTTTATATTCTTCGAAAACGTCAAATTGTAATGTCACAGACAGACAGAACACAGAACAGATAATATGTTATTATACTTATTATCATTTTCGATAACTTTCAAAGTGAATTGATTATTTTAATACTGACCGATACATTATTAATTTAAAATAATTATGTATCCAATATTTTATAGTAATAGGCTATTTGACAACCTTAAAAATATACTACAAATGATGGTCATCCTATTAGAAAATAACGTTAAAAGACTTACGAGACTACAATTTACTCTTATATATGCGTATTTTATGAGAATGTTATATTTTGTTGATTTATCGTCTATGACAAAAACGTTCGTGATTGGTCAAAGGCTAGAGCTCTGGGTGACGTCATTTCTACAAAATATCTCCAGTTTTATGAGGCATTATTGTTTGTTAGGGTGTTATTATTTGCTTTTTCCTTGATTATCGCGAGTTTTATGGACATATTTTGTGATGAAGTTCGAAATGGATACAAATTTTGTGCGAGCTGATGATAACAGCAACTTACTTACAATAGACAGTGACGTCACAACTCACACGCATCGCCATGTTTAAATATAGCGTTTTTCGCGCACTTTTGAAAATTTAAACTTTATCATTGATTTTTTAACATAATGCATTGTTTTTTTTTACAGAAATATTAATGTGATATGTTTATACTGTAACTAGCTGACCCGGCGAACTTCGTACCGCCATATTTGCCGCCCGCGTGTACCTTCTATTCAAATTTCCATGATAGATTCTAATCCCGTTCCCGCTGCACCATTCCCGACCTGTGCACGAACATGCCACATATAATTGACCATGGGAAAAATATGGCTTTTCTAGATTCAGATCCGTTCCCGCTGTACCTTCTATTCAAACTTCCGTGTTAGATTCTGATCCCGTTCCCGATGCACCGTCCCCGACCCGTGAACAATGTGAACATGCCACGTATAGATAATTGACCATGGGAAAAACGTGACTTTTCTAGATTCAGACCCGTTCCCGCTGTACCTTCTATTCAAACTTCCATGTTAGATTCTGATCCCGTTCCCGCTGCACCGTCCTCGACCCGTGAACAATGTGAACATGCCACATATATTATAATAGACCATGGGGAAAACATAGCTTTTCTAGATTCAGACCCGTTCCCGCTGTACCTTCTATTCAAACTTCCATGTTAGATTCTGATCCCGTTCCCGCTGCACCGTCCCAGACCCGTGAACAATGTGAACATACCACATATAATTGACCATGGGAAAAACATGGATTTTCTAGATTCAGACCACAACTTTTTATGATTGTCCTTGTGATTTTGTTTATGGTCATGGCCAATACAAGACGGATTGAAAATTGAAGTCGTTTAAATTCAAACGGCATGTCGGTTGGGATCATGGGGATCTTTGGAATGAGAACTTCCTCACCTTAGAATTTTCCTTTGAGCGAAAAAAAAAAAAAAAAGTATCCTATGTCCTTCTCCTGGTTCTAAGCTACCTCCCCACCAATTTTCAGTCAAATCAGTTCAGCCGTTCTTGACTTATAAGCGTTGTAACTAACACGACTTTCTTTTATATATATAGATTTTCATTTCATTTCATTTCATTTTCATTGTTTTTAATATTTATTATGCTATTCATGGCGGAGACAAATCCAACGAATCAATAACCATGAATATTGGTTCAGCAGATCTCGAGTTATAAGTGTTGTAACAAACACGACTTTCTTTTATATATAAAGATAAGCAATCATTTAAAATGGTGTTTGAAAATTAGTCAAATAGCCTATTGGATTGGAAACAGTATTTTTTAAAATATGGGCATTGTGTTTGATTTTCATATAACTTTAAAGATTACCTTACCTGATTTATTACTCTTGAATATCTAAAAACAATGTTTGCATTGTAGCGTAACGTATTTATTTTTAGCGGATCTCTTAGCGCCAATTCTGCTCAACCGATTGCAATCAAACAAACGTGAGATTTTAAGTCTGACCAAGACCTTTCGAAATTCAGTAAGACATAGCTGAATCCAAGCTGCTTATGTTTGGTGCTCTGAACAAGAGCGGTCAGATAGTGTCACAATGGCGCGGTGGAACCAAGAAAAGCATAGGTAGTTCTTAGCTATCCAGAAAATTAAATGGCGAAAATCCAGGAATGGCGTAAAGATCAACTACGGTTGTCGCTGTATTGAAGGGAAAGTGGTGCCCTCAATCAATTCACAGGATTTTTGGTTTTACTATACGATACCCATGGAAATCGATCTCAATGATTATGCTGATGTTTGTGGCAAAGGAGCTGCATTAAATATAGCTAATTAACTGAACACTGACATAAATATGAACACTGACATGCTGTAATTTTGATATCACCGCTGTTATCAGCTGAGCATGCGGAATGGACCTGAGTACCACGCACCCCCTGAAGTTCTGTGTTCGGGCCTGCGATTCTTCTATGTTTTAACACACGAGAACTATTTGGCATTTTTAACTGTCTTTTGAGGACAGCCCGGGTTGCTACGGTGGCGAAGAAGTATGGCATAATATGAAACCAAAATCAACGAGAGTGCCAGGGCCTCGTTTCTATCGTGACTTGAGGTCAAGATATATGCCGGGAACTATACCGAACCATCAAACGGTTCGATGGCCGTCCACACGATGGGACTCGGAGCGGACCAAGTTTGGTGTGCGGTATGGTATAATAACAATAATGTCCAGTGGCCCACTCTCCACACAATTGGTTATGTTTCGGAGCGTACCAAGTTCGGTGGTTCAGGCTCTACCAAATCCGTAGTATGTTAGGTTTAACGCTAGGAAACGACTGGGAACATCCTTATGTATTGTGTGGCACAGAACAGAACATAGTAGTAGCGTATCTGTGGGACTGGAACGTCCAGCGATGTCCGGTCGTGTGTGGTGCACGAGACGAAACGAGCCTCAAAGCCCGTCTTTGCACCGAGTCAAAAGGGTCAAATTGGCACGCAGGCACTCCGGCAAAAAGGTGACAACAGTACTCCATGTGGGGCCAACCCTGTGTCTTATAAAGTAGGAGTCGTTGCCCCGCAGTGAAGTACTGCTTCGCCCTGTTGAGCACCCCAAGTTTCTTTGATGCCAGCTTGACCTTGTCTTCCAGGTGACTTCGCTATTGGACGTCGCTAGAGATGTCGACACCAAGAATCCCGATACTTTTGGAGATGGTAAGCGGTGTGCCCAGGAATTGCGGCGCTACAACAAATGGAGTCTTCTTAGCGGTGAATACTTATACTTGTGTCTTGGTAGGGTTGAATTGGACTAAGTTTAGTCATCCCCAATCGGATACTCCAGAGAGAGTAGTCTCAATTTCCGAAACAAGTTGTTAGCGACTCTCCTCCACTTCTGACTTAAGGATATTTGCACGTGTAATACGTGTCCCCGGTGCTGTCATCTGCATAGCAACGGATGGAGCCATCAGACAGTAAATATTGATCTACTAGTCAAGCCCTTTCATTTGATACCCATATTATGGTAGTTATGAGAAGAAATGTAATCCGTAATTTTCTGGCGGCGGCCATCTTGGACCAATTTTTTATCAAACATACCTAAGGTCCCCCCCGACTAATTCACCTTTCAAACAAAAAAAAAAACTTTCAAATGCGGTTCATCCGTTCAGGAGCTACGACGTCACAGACTCACACGCATATTCACAAACATGTCAAACTTGTAACACCCCAACATTGTTACGTCGTCGTCGGGAGTTAAAAAATATGTAACGGTCATTCTCTGATGCATATTATATTCAATTTTGTAGAGAGAAATTAAAGTGTCTATTATTGGTACAAATAAGTGTCAATTATTGGGACGATGATGTCTATTATTGGTGGTTTCGATCAAGTGCATAATAATTTTATTTAAAGCAAAAGCACGATAAATTTTAAAGATTTTATTTGCAAAAGTTAATGTCTAAATGTTGCTGTAACAGTTAAAAAAGGATGTAATGACCATGCTGTAATTAATATGTTTATTTTTTTAGATTGTAATTTGATTTGTCCTTAAAGTGTCTATTATTATACCTTATTACAAGTTGAAATTATTCATTTAAATACGAAAACGCATCAAAATGGCCATACAATAGGTATACGTATATTAATTTATTCGTACTATTAAACACGTTATTTTTTGTATCGAAACTTTTTAAGAACATAGAAACTTAACCTATAAAATATAAAAAAGAATCTATAACTCACTTGTGAATAATAGCTTATTGCAAAAAGATTACACAGCTGTATAACAAAGTCAACATACAATATTAAGATTCAGTTTTTTGAGTAATGAGTTTAGGACTTCAAAATACAACAAAAGCTATGTTCAGGAAGTTGGGAACTCTGCCTCTTAAGCTAGGGAAAACCCTGTATCTTAAGAGACAGTATTAGTTTGATAATAGGTGTCATTACGTGCCTAATTGCGGTGAAATAATAGTAATTTCATGAGCAGGTGTGTTGTAAAATTTATTTATTTATCTATCTATCTATCTATCAAAATTGTCACTCAAATTTAACATATTTTTGTTCTGTATGTACAGAAAAAAAAACAGAGTAAAAAAAAGTTAAATTCAAACCTCATTCTTTTAAATTCAATATTGCTGATCGCCATTGTAAGATGCGCGCGCATAGAAAAACGAATTAATTTGTAGTATTGTTTATTTAGTATTTGTAGTATTATTTTATTCGCAAGTGTGTTGTAAAACGTCGTATGCCACGCGTGAGTATGATGTGATGAGTACCGTCCTCGGCTCTCTTAAGACCCTCGCCTCGCCTGTCGGCTCGGGTCTCAATGGTAATCACCAACTTTACTCACTTGTACCATAATGTACTATATTGCTTGCACTACATTCTCGTCGAAGTTAGGCGAGGTAGCGCGAGCACGAGAGTGTGGTGGGAGCCCTCGCGTCACATCACCGCGCCTCGCGTCGCCTCGCCTGGCCTCGCGCGAGGTGACGCGAGGTGCGAGGATAGGCAAGGCGAGGTGCAGCCTCCACATTCTCGCGTTCGTTCAATCAGTATGCCATAGTCTTGTGCTTAATCGGACATTTGCCGGTATGCACCGTACTAGTACAATAAAGAAAATTACGGTATTTTCTTCGTCAAACCTCGCCTCGCCTAACCTCGACGAGAGTGAAGTGCTAGCAAACCTCGTGTCACCTCACCTCGCATAACCTCGCCTAACTTCGTCAAACCTCGCCTCGCCTAACTTCGACGAGAATGTAGTGCAAGCATTACACTTTAGGCCAATCATTCCACTCCCATTGCTTGACAATAGTACATTATGGTACAAGTGAGCTATGTTGGTGATTACCGCCGAGACGTTATTGAGGCCCGAGCCGGCAGGCGAGGGTCTTAAGAGAGCTGAGGACGGTAATCATCATGCTCACGCGTGCCATACGACGTTTTACAACACACTTGCGAATAACATAACACTACAAATACTAAATAAACAATGCCACAAATTAATTCGTTTTCCAATGTGCGCGCATCTAACAATGGCGGTCGGCCATATTTAAAAAAAAATGAGGTTTGAATTCAACTTTTTTTTTACTGTTTTTTTTTCTGTACCTACTTAAAGAAAAAAAAGTTAAATTTGAGTGAAAATTTTGTTTATTAAACAAATATCACAAGTTGAAATTATTTATTTAAATACGAAAACGCATCAAATGAACATACAATAAGCATATTAAATTTATTAGTACTATTTTAAACACGTTCTTTTTTGTATCGAAACTTTTTTAAGAACATAGAAACTTAACCTATTAAATTAAAAAAGAATCTATAACTCACTTGTGAATAATAGTAATGAAAAAGTCACAGTTTGATAATAGGTGTCATTCTGTGCCTATTTGCGGTGAAATAATAACACTGTTATGAGCAGGTGTGTTGTAAAACAATTTTACTGGACTTCCACCATAGACACGAGTTTTCTATCATCATCAAAGCGTCGATCATCGATATAGGTGTTGTCTCTCTCTTTTCTACATACTGACTCTTTCTTGCTTGGGTGTCTTGAATGTGACATGGCGTCCATCAAGATATATCACGGCCTTCTGTAAAACTGTTTCTAATGACAGTGCTTTCATTTTGAATTTTATTACTGAGGCCGTAATAAATCGTACATTTGCATTGATGGTAATGCATGCAAGGAAACCTCAGCGAATAAGTGATGGGTATGATATGATTTTCAATGCTTCGGCTTTCGTCTTTAGATGGCGGTCGCCGATTTGAGTTTTGCTTTAATTTAGGTGAATGTAATAAATATTTTTATCTCATTTCAGGTACTTTGAGAAGCATCAGTCCCATCCGTATCAGGTAAGAGCAAATTAACTGATTTCGTACGTAGTAAGATATCGAACGATGATGTTAAATGAATTAGGCTACATAAACTTTGCTTGAATTATGTAGGTACTCTACGTAGTAACTGTTCCCGACTATTCTTTTCCTGTTTATTGGACAAAGCCATAGCCATGAATACATGATAATAATTTCATATTCACTTCACAGCACTTTTTCGTTGGGATTATTGCACTCTAAAGCAACTAATTCAATTATGTATTATGTATTATGGTTGTGGGATAATAATGTAACAAGTTATAAAATTATCTCAATTTTGTGTTTTAATGGACGTATGTATATGTTCCAAAGTGTTATCATTCCATTGAACTTGTTATTATAATGATTTATTTACATTTTGTTCTCCTATATTAACTCAATGGTTACCAATAACATATACATATTATTCATATTTTAAAATCTCTGACATTGTTTACATCTTCAAAACTTGTCAACAAGTATTCCTACAGTTAAATTCACAACATATATAGTAAATTATTTACACCCAGTTCCTTCTACTGTGCATTGTTATATTATTTTTCTGTAAACAGAAATACAATTCAAAGAGTGAAAGAAGAGCAGCAAATGATTATGTCTCTTCTGAAAACCGGTACACTCCTCTCCGATCACCCAATGGCAATGTGTCACATGGCCATGGAACACATTCAAGTCAATCTAGCCATGGACACCACCATTACAGTCATGTGGCAGATGACAGAGGATATCCAACAGCCAGAAATGCCTACATACAGAAGGTTTCTGACAAGGAGAGAGATAGAGACTACAAATCCTCTAGAAATAAGTATACAGGTATGTTTTTATATCTTTTACTCTATCTTAATGAAGAATAAGTTTATTGAAGAGAGATAAGATCATGTTTCATTGTAAACTGAGTTTGGGGGTATGTATGTAGTTTACTAAATTTCCATTACTTCATAATGTTTTCCACCTGTGGGGTTGATCACAAATTGAAATTATGTAAGTACATAATATTAACAGGAATGATTATGATAGTCCAACAATGTATTCTTGTCTGTAGATTTTCAGTCTTAGGTTTTATCATAAAGCCCTGGTAAGTTTCAGAGAATTCTTGGTTAAAATATTATTCAAAAAGCTGGCTATCATACAAATTAATTGTGCTGGTTCTATTAAAAAATTTTGTTATTATAATATATCTTAATTGCTTTTATTCTATTAAATTGTATAACTATTATAAACATATTAAATACTAATAATATTCACCATATAAAGTTAAGTGATTGGATGAAATCAGTGAAATACATTATTGAAGGTTAACATAGTCTAAATTATTTTACTAAAATTATAGTATGATCTATGTTTTATTTTCTTTTATTAAAATAACACAAAGTTAACTCAAACACTTTCACCAGTATCTAATAACACACATAATGTAGCTGGGGTGATTAGCAATTGCGATTGTTATGACAATTACTGAAAATTGTGGCATTATGCGAATGGTAATATAGTGTCTAATATTTTGTGTTAATTTTGACAATAATTACATACTAAAATTAATGAGATCCTAATTTAATTTCAGATAGTGTCAGGTCACCAAAGGAACGCAGCAAAGATAGTGAAAGAGAAAGGAGTAATCATGAGCGAAATGAACCCGATAAGAAAAGTAGGACTAGTGGCATGAACATTAGTGTTAGTAGGAGTAATAAATATGACAAGAGAAGTAGTGCGCCTTCAGCGAGCGTTTCATCTGGCCGTGAATGGTCAGAACATATTAGTTCATCTGGGAAGAAGTATTATTATAACTGTATCAGTGAAGTGTCACAGTGGGAAAAACCTAGAGAATGGGATTCCAGAAGGACATCATCCAAAGATTCAACATATTCATCCAGAAGTAGTAAGTTACCTTTTTTTGTGATTTATTAAACCTTTAGCAGCATATAAGGTTTTCATTATAAGGTGTTAAATTTACTCCTGTGGGCTGCATAAATTATTACCATCATGGAGACACAAATCATATAATTTCTTAAACTTTGTCCATCCATTGAACTTAAATATCTGTTTATAGTTTCTGTCAGAGAGATGTATGAGTTTGTACTTAAAATAGATGTATTATCAGAGACATATTGAACAATTGCTGTGATTAAAACTGTGAATGAGTTACCCTAAATACCAACTCACTGATTAGAAGACCAGTAATGCACTATAAATGTCTAGCTTACCATTTATTATAAATAAAACAATAATAATACATAATAATTATTATGTGGACTTACAAGACTTAAAAAGTAGCTCTGTAGGAAATAGCAAATATAAATTTCATCACTCATCACTCATAAAATTTCCTGTCACATTCATTGTGCAATGCAATGAATAATATCACAAAAGCTATATATGTAAACGGGCAGCATGGTGTAATTTGCATTGCTAAGTGGCATCTTCCCTGCAATCTACATAGTTAGGTCACATACAATACTGTATGGCATCAATAATAGAGGTGTCTGACAGATAACCTTACTGATGTTTATCACATCAAAAGCTATCAGCAGAGTCATCTGTCGAATGTGCTGTGGCTGGCATTGTTGCTCTGTAGCAGTTTAACTTACATTCACCTAACTAAATTGACATTATACTCCTTATTGTCCTTTACTGTACTGACTAGTTTTGAGTGTTGTTCCATTACTTTAACATTTATTTTCAACTAGCTGACCCACTTTTACATCATACTGGGAAATGTCTTACAAAATTGCCTATAATCCGATTGCAGTACTGCATACCTGGTTTAATAATATAGAGTAAAATAAACAAACATTGACAGTTGTATACTATTAAGGCGGCCACCCACTAGCAGAGTTTATCAAACGACAACCGGATGATATCGGTCGGTCAGTCCATTGCAATAGCCCACACACTTACAGTTTTGTATATGATTTTGGACTGACGGCTAATATTTGTGTGGCCGCTTGACAATTTCGGTCAGCAAAGACAGTTAAAGGCCGGACAGACTATGGCTGCTATTGCTGTCGGCATTTTATATGTAATAACATCAGACTAAAAGAATAAAATAATGTTATTAATTTAGTCTGAGGTAATAAAATTATGACGACATTGATGACATAAGGACTGCAGGCCGCCGCACAGACGAAAAACTGCAGGCGGACTGTAAGTGGGTGGCCGCCTTTAGGTTAGATAGGGTTACATCAGGTCTGTGACTTCTCACAACCATTTCCAAATTTGAACTAGCACCTTTAATTCATCTACTTAATAAGTTAAGTATCTCTAGCCACTTCACAGAGAGTCTTTTAAGTCTTTCACTGCTATAAACATTCTTAGTTGATGCTTAAAACATTAAAGCCTCAACTGTCCAAATGTTAAGTTTATTATATGAGTAGTTTTGGCACTATAGGAAAAAGCAGTCGGGATAAAATATCTTACAAGACTGCAATCACCAATAAGATCTTTAGTACCAACCTGCTGATTGCCAGACAAAGGTCTGGTGCCGGCGCCAGTTTTCTTCCCGGGGCTAAGGAGTCATATGGCAGTTGTCCTGTAAAAACCATATAAATGATCATAATGAGAAGAACAGTTAGAGGGTTGAATCTAGGCTGCAAAGTGCATCAGCCAAGCAACTGGGATGGTTGATGGCTGATGATATAAATTTAAAATTAGTAAGCATATTGTTAGGTCCCTTGTAAACACCCTATATGTTTACTAAAAAGCTGTTATTTTAATATTACAAGCAGACACTTCTATTTTATTTATTTGTATAGATAAAAGAAAAAGTAGTGGTAAAGGTTTATTTACAAAAGGGTACTCTAAATTGCAATTTACACAATGTCAGTATTGGGTCATGCATGATTGACTTGTCTGGAATTTGGGGTCTATCCCACTAGTTCCATTGAGTTGTCCCATCATGGGACAACTGAGACGATTACGTCCCAGTAGTTCCATGGGACAAGTGGAACTAATATTTTATCATATTGTTGTCCCAGTAGTTCCATTGCCGTCATCACCGTACATATGAAAGAGTGGTCCATCATGGGACAACTGAGACGATTACGTCCCAGTAGTTCCATGGGACAAGTGGAACTAATATTTTAATCCCAAAAGTTCTATTGCAGTGAATTGTTCTAAAAACAAATGAACATCGCTATCGGTAATATTTTGGTACGTGATGTCAAAAAAAGTGGTGGGTCAGAAACATGTACATACTTAAATGAAAATTGTTTTAATAGTAACCATACCGCACATTTTTTTCTAAAAAGTGTCCTACGGTGATCGCACCCGTTTGAGCTCCATCTGAGTATTTTGAAAATATACTTCCACATTAGCTGTTTTCCGTTTCGTTCCGTGGCGTCATCGATTAATATTGGCAAAATCTTTAAAAGATTGACCTCAGCCTTTGTCACCTTTTTATTAATCTTAGGATGCCACCCTTCTATTGTATTTGTTGTACGATGTCTCTCTTCGTATACACACCATAGTTTTTGTTTATTAAGCCACTGTTTAGTTATATAGTTTTGTAACTGTTTAAATCTGATATCACCACATGGTAATTTTTCCGAGATATACTTCCATCCTATGTTTATCATATGTTCCGGTAAAAGTGGCATAGCACAACATAAGCCAACAATCCCCTTTGATTTTTTGAGTCCCAGTGCTTTTGCTTTTCTTTTTATATTATTTGAAAAATGATAAAAACATCCTTTTGCGATAGTGTTTGGAAATGTTTTGCCCAACGCTTTAATAACTGCCTGTTCAAAATCAACTGTCACTTTAAGTGGTCGCCAAAGCAGTTGTGATAAAATCAGTTCAAATAATATCGTGTAAAATTTTTCGTCTTTATGTGACCTAAAGGCATAAAGTAACGGGACATCGTTATAACGATATCATCTCAGAATGCCAACTTCGCAAAATGCCAACCGCTCGCAAATAGTCAACTTCTCAAACTTTCAAGAATATTTGGTTGTTATTATCAACAATTGACATTCTGAGAATTTGGCATTCTGAGATAATACTACGATATCATCTCAGAATTACTATTAATATCACTTCCTAAATCGGCGTGAATGCAATACATTTGGATAAATGGCTTTGGGCAAGATCTGAATGTACCGTCCATAAAAAAGTGTTCAGCTGACACAAGATGGTATTTTGCTTCATTGCACCCAAACACTAAAATCCTCACTCCATCACAGGAATAGTCCGCAAAGAGAAAATGTGCCTATTGTTTAGTAATTTCCACTTGTTCAGGATTTTTGGCACATATTTTAAATATTATGTATTTTTTAAATACCAAAGAAACGTAAGACTAAGAAAAAATAGATCAAAAGAAGAGATCATATGTACGGTGTTGACGGCAATGGAACTACTGGGACAACAATATGATAAAATATTAGTTCCACTTGTCCCATGGAACTACTGGAACGTAATCATCTCAGTTGTCCCATGACGGACCACTCTTTCATATGTACGGTGATGACGGCAATGGAACTACTGGGACAACAATATGATAAAATATTAGTTTCACTTGTCCTATGGAACTACTGGGACGTAATCGTCTCAGTTGTCCCATGTTGGGACGACTCAATGGAACTAGTGGGATAGACAGGGAATTTGAAGTCTGTAACAATTGATCTTCACAAAGTAGCTTTAACAGTTTTAGACTTTTATTTAGACACAAAAGGTTTGATGAAAAGCGAAAATAGGCTGGTAGCTTATATTTGGTGGATAATAATGATAAAAGATTAGCTGCCACTGGCACCTGTCTTTAATCAAATTGAATTCAAATAATTCACAAAGTTCTATCCCATAATATTGGGTCCTGACAAATGAAGTTTACATTTTATAAGGAAATAGTTATAGGATAATTTTGATAAATTACTTCGCCATTTTATCGGCAGTACATCATTGATTTCATCATTCAAAAAAAACTGTCAATGCAAACCATAACTGTCAATGCAAACCATAACTGTCAATGCAAACCATAACTGTCAATGAAAACCTTTGAGAATGTCGTAGGGCGAAACCGGTTAGGTTCAATAATAAATATCGTGGAAAAGTACAATTAGTGTGTTATCAATATAGGAAATCTATTTGAGCAAGGCATGGGGAGTATAGTGGGGGAGATAATCCAATTGCAGCTCCTCTAATTTAGTAACCGTCTATCATGAATAATGGGGTCTAGCAATGTCCTGAAGCAATTGACATGTCACATTTACTTAACGGTTAGGTTTTTCATCAAACTTTGTAATTATTTTCAAACATATCTGGTTCTCTGTAATTATCTGATCAGATCTTAGAAAGCTAAGATGATATTGGATCATAGAAAGGTATTTTTTTTGGAGTTAACTTTCGTTTTGGATAGGATATGGCCAGTTCTCCTTGGTTGAATTTTCTTATTTTTATTTTATTTTATTTTTTATTATTATTTATTACAAACATGGCCATTATGACATGTGATGTACATGGTTGTCAAATAACCTTTAACCTTTTTAACCACCTCTAATATCGATGGACAACACTGGTCCGTGTCCAAATCACACTATGAAAGTAAAGTAATATATTGAAATTATATTACATTTAAGAGGTGGTGGTGGTGGTAAGGTCCCAGGTTTGTCTAGGCAACCGAGGTTACATTTGACACAAACTTTTTTCTAAAAATATGTATATTCCTTAGAGTATGCATGCAGGGTGATCAGTCCAAATGGGTCAGTAGGGAGAAGTCAGAAACTTTCTTAGGAACCATGACTTTTTTTTAATGATAATGACATTCAAACTTTTCTTTAAACTCTCAAACATAACCAGGAATCGAACCTGGTCGAAGTCACTGTAAACAATTTCAGATTCTTTTTTCGTTGTTATTGTTAATGGTGCGAATCATAAGTCAAAGCACATAACACAAGAATAATGTGAAAGTTATCTAAAATTAACAGAGTGATTTTGAAAAGGCTTGTTTGATTTAAAACGCACGGCAACAGCTAGTTTCAAATAAATTGTCGCACCAACTAAACGAATGCGTTCCAATTTTAAATAAACGCAATTTGGAACATGGGCAATGGCCTTTGGTGTGGGACGCAACATGCGTCGACACCCTTGTGCCTTCCTATCTTCCAAGTACGACGGGCTGCGCCTGTGCTGCTGCGGCATCTGCGGAGACCCTCAAACGGCGCAAATATGATAATATAACCAACAATTATATATTTGAGCCGTTTAGGGTCGAAACGTTGGGTCCGAGCGCACGGTCGCTTTACAAAGAAATAGCAAAGCGACAGGTCGATGCTTCGCGTGACCAAAGGGCTGGCCTATTTTTTGCCCAAAGGAATAGCATTGCCATCCAACGGGGTAATGCCTCCAGCCTACGTACCCAACGTTACCAGTCGACATCGATGGGTAGGAATTTTTCGACACCTGATCCCTGACCCCCCCCCCCCCCCTTCTTTCTTTTTTTTAATCTTGTAAATATTTTTATTTATTAATTTAGTTTTGTTTGTCTTTAATTAGCTAGAATAATATCAAATTGTAATTAGATAGTATAATGTGTATAATATTATATTATAATTATTAAAATAAAAAATAAAAATTAAGTAAGTAAAATAAAAATTACGCAATTTGTAATGTATAATATCGATGTGGATAAGAAATTAATAAGCGTTCTATTCAGATAAATGATTCATAATGATAACTGATTCATATTAATGACGAAATTTTGTAAATTATTGAAATAATGGGCATTTCAGTCTAATGGTTACACAAGATTTCATGGCAAAATTATGTTTCTTATGGTTGTTTGACCAAAAAACGTATGACAAAACATCATTTGACAAACTTTCATTTCGCAAACATTACTTTAAAAATTCTAACCTAATCTATCCAAATCGGAATGAGCAGCTTTCTCAATAATCTATCACTAAACTGTCTTTTTGTCAACTAACATGTTTTTAAAATAATCAATTTGTAAAATGATGTTTTATATAATGATTTTTTTCCAAATAAATATTTTGTCTAATGAGTAGTTTATTAAAAAATAGTTTGTCAAATTATACATTTATCAAGTATTAATATAATTAGTATATAATTTTGTCAAACGTTGTTTGTCAAATGAAGATTTGTCATTCGTTTTTTTGTCAAATGATAGGACACCGTTTCTTATACTTTCAGGATCAATTATACAAATTAACACTACATACGATTACATGCAGAATATTGACCAGGTTCTTGGTTATGTATGAGAGTTTGAAGAAAAGTTTGAATGTCATTATTATTAAATCTAAAATCGAAGCCATGGTTCCTAAGAAAAGAAGTCGCTATCTTTTTAAGTTTCTGACTTCTCCCTACTGACCCATTTGTATTGATCACCCTGTATATTATAGAGAGCGCGTACTACTATTTTCTTATACTGTAGGCCAAGGGTGCCCAACCTTTTTAGCTGTCGGGCCAAACTTACGATCTGGACATTTTTGGCGGGCCAGTACATCTTTTTATTACATCCAACCCCCCCAGGTTTCGGAAGATGAAATTGGCTGATCTCTTGCCCATCTCCCTCGGGCCGGCTCTCTTCGGGTATTGGGACCATCGCATCCCCATCTAGCCCCTGGGAATGGGGAGGTGCAGGCGGCTCCACCCGTCACCACCCTCAGGCCCATGCTCATGAGCGACAGAGGCCTGTTCTGCACCTCCGACGCCCGCGTCCCCTACGCTCGTCACGGGCTGTGCGGGCTGCGATTCCCCTCCGTTCCTACCCCGCCGTCTCCTTTTGGAATATTACTTGCTCATAGAAGGAGCCCAGGCGCTCGCGCAGCGTACTATCGCCGTGAGCAAGGTGGCAAGCGAGAGAATTCTCACTCCTACGGTGATGGTGTCTCCCGCGTCATAACGATGGCATTCTCTAGCTTTCCCCCATGATGGGTCTTATCGCCGCTACTACGCATTCACCATAGCAGAGACGGTAAAATTAAAATACTGCCAAGTATGCACAACTCTACGCATTTTTTATTTATTTATTTATTTATTCTTTATGCACGAATAAGTGTACAAAGGCGGACTTAATACATCTGCAGTGGCTCGAGGGTGTTCGTGATGTCAGGATTCCCAATAATGCGGACCGCACGACACTGGAACCTGTCGAGTGTATCAAGTAAGTACTTTGCGAAACCATCCCAGAGATGCGAGCAGTATTCCACGCAGGAGACGGAAGACACCGCTGCTCCGGCGTGTTAAAACATCTCACTTTGTTCAGGACTCCGAGTTTACGCGAGGTTCTTTTGATGATACTCTCAATATAATTTTTGTTGTTCAGTAGGCAGCGAACATCCATACCGAGAATACTGAGATTGTCCCGCAGTGGCAGTGCCCACGCCACAGAGGGAAGGAAAAAAGATACATTTGCTGTAAATGTACATGCCTGTGTCTTGTTGGCATTGAACTCGACCAGGTTCTCAGAGCCCTATTGGGAAATATGATTAAGGATCCGGTCGAGCTCAGTGACAAGAAGCTGCTTTTTTTCCCGCACTCAGACTATATATCAGACTGCTCGGCCGCAGTATGCCCATGATAACTCCCGTGTAAGATGATATCGTCTGCATAGCAATGAATGCTGCCGGGTGGTCAGAATATCGTTGATATGTAGAAGAGAGAGAATGGGTGATAAGACAGACCACTGCGGCACGCCAGCATTTACCTGCAAGAACTACGAAGTTCGTCCATCACAAAGGACGCGAATATGGTGCTCCTGCAGGAAGCTAACCACCCAGTCGCACAGTCTGAGAGGCAGACCAAAGGCTGGTAGCTTGGAAAGAAGCGATTTGTGGCAGACTATAAAAGCTTTGGCGATGTCAAGATTAATTGCCGGTGGCTCGCCATGTCTGTCCATAGCCTCGCTCTCCGAGATCCGGCAAGATAACTCGCCGCGTCATAGGATATCGTGCGGTATCCCCTGATGGCCTTGATGGCCATCGTCTCTTGCTGTGCACGCGGTAGGTGCACGTGCCTAGACTTCAGGGCATCCGCTCACACGATACACCCGTATAGAGCAATGTAGCGTTCGGAGACGCTCCCCGATATCTGGGCCGTCGAACACGAGCCCCAGATATGTCATCTGGGGCCTGATGCCGATGAGAGTGTCTCCCACTGTGAGGTTGGATCCCTCCGGTGGTGCACGCCGAGGCCTATGAGAGAACATGGCCTCAGTTTTGTACAGAGTCACCTCAGACCCAGCCGCCGGATCCGTTCCACGCCAGTGACAGCTCATATTTTACTACATTTTTACGCGTACAAATTATAACTCAATAATTGGAATGTAACTACAAAAATAAGTATAATAACAAAGTGCACTAGTACAATATTAAGTTTATTATAATACCAAACTATCAATACAATCAAAATCATAAAAATAAAATAAAATAAAATTATTTTAAACTTTTTAGTTATGATATGAAGAGATAATATCATTTTGATGAATACTCGATAGATTTGAGTGAAAAGAAAAAATAGCATAGCATTTGCAACTGCGACTGCGACTAATGCAATTGCTTTTGTACAAGCTTTTTTTTTTGCTCCTCTCGCAGTGGCTTGCGCGTGCCACCCGAAATTCGTCCGCGGGCCACTATGTGGCCCGCGTGCCTAGGGTTGGGCACCCTTGCTGTAGGCAAAGACATTTCATAACATAGACATGTCATATGCTTACAAATCAACGTAGAAAAATGTGCCGAACTCACACACACACATTTTTAATTCATCTACACTTCCCTACATAACCAATGGATTGAAAAGAGATGACATGAAAAATACCATATAAAAGAAGAAGAAAGCTATTGTTTGTCACTTGGACTTTAATGATAACAATGTACCAATCACAGTGCGGTTGCTCCGTAGGTGACATAGGCTAACAAAATTATTGAAAAAGAAGGTACAGAGCTCTCTGAATTGAGGTTATTGCCTAATTTTGTTTAGACAAAGATGTTTGTTTCACTTTGTTAGTGTATTATAAAAAAAGCTAGGTATATTTTTTAAATTTCATTATTTTGTTGCTGTCAATAGTACAATTTTAACAAGTACCTACCTAAGTAGGTACTAGCCAGTAAAGTGAAGTTTGAGATAATTGCCTAATTTTGTTTAGACAAAGATGTTTGTTTGTCATTGTTATTGTATCTTCTAATATAAAATTCTCGTGTCACGGGGTGCGTAATCGAACTCGTCCGAAACGGCTCGACCGATTTTGATGAAATTTTTTGTGCTTATCCGGTATCTATGAGAATCGGCCAACATCTATTTTTCATCCCCCTAAGTGATAAGGGTGCAGCGGGAACGGGATTTGAATACCACGCGGAACGGGATTCGAATAATGAAATATAATAAACATACCTAGCTTTTTTATACCTAACTAGCTGCCCCGGTGAACTTCGTATCGCCATATTTTCTGATCCCGTACCCGCTGCATATCTCGAAATTTATCAGTGTTACTCTACAATATTATGCATATATTACACATATAATAAACCTTCCTCTTGAATCACTCTATCTATTAAAAAAAACCGCTTCATAATCCGTTAAGTGGTTTTGAAGATTTAAGCATGCATAGGGACGGACAGACAGCGACAGCGACTTTGTTTTATAATATGTAGTGATGATGATGATGAAGTGATCATTATCATCATCATTTTTTTCATTTCATTTGCACAAATTTTATTTAAACTAATGCTTCATTAGACTAATAATAATTTAGTCGAGAGATCATATCGAATATTCGGTTTAATAATAATTAGTTTGCTTTCATTGTCAATCAACCGACGGTGGTTTCATTGTTTTTTTCTTTTTTCATATTTTGTTTTTTGTCTGAAAAGGGAGAAAAGGTTTGAAAGGCTTGTTGTGGTCACAGTTCTAACCTGACCTAACCCTGCCGATTGCACTGAGAGTTTTTCAATTTTACTTGTATTGTTTTTCATGAAACATACTCTTAGTGGTTTTCTTACATCACTGAAATCGGCAGGGTTAGGTTAGGTTAGAACTGTGACCACAACAAGCCTTTTCTACACTACATTACCAATTAAATATTCGATGAAATACATATTATACCAATTGAACATTACATGAAATGAAAATCATACTTTTTGATAAATAGCGCAAATGTTGTTATCGCAAATAAATATTCGATGAAATAAAAATTGTGTCAATCGATATTATGCAAAGCAATTATTTTCTCAAACGTTGTTCGAATTAGTAACATTCGACCAAACGTTGTTCAAATTAGTAACATTCGACCAAACGTTGTTATACCAAACAAGGGTGAACCCTTTTAAATATAAAGGCATCATAAAAGGGGGTTGGGTAAAGTTGGTGTTGTTTTGGAATTGAGCGGCCATCAATGAAATTGGTATAATATGAAAGTACAGTATAAAGTGATCAAAAGTCACTATGGACAAACTTCTCTAAACTATATCGGGACGTAGATATATAGCTATACAGGGTGGAATTTTTCGATCATACTTGGATGGATAGTACTCTAAATATTGAAGATAGCTAATTCCACTCAAAGGAAACATTTCCTTATTATTTATAGAACTGCATTTAAGGAATGCCGAAAAATCCTTTGCCACGCCCTGTAATCGAACCGACCAAAATTCTAAAAAATAACACCCTGCATTTTTATTGCATCAATCGATAGGGTCAAATCTCTCTAAAAACATGGTAAATTAAATAAAAGGAAATCCATGAAAGAGAAGGTTTTGTAAGATATTAGTCGGTTCGACTACCGGGTGTGGCATTTTCAAAAGTCTTTGAATGCAGTTTTGTTTCTTTTTAAAAATAAGGTAATGTTTCCTTTAACTCAGTATGAGGGTACTTTCGTTCAAGGTAAAGTCGAAATGTTTTCACCCTGTATATCGCAGCTAAATAATGACATTTGTACGTGTGTTTAACACAGTACAATGAAGTGGTATCAAAATTATTGATGGCCGCTAAAAAAATTAATGACACCACTGTCCATACAAGATTACCCAATCCCCTTTCGAATCCCAGTTTAAGATTTGATTTTCGCACTTAGATTGTTGATCTTTTTGAGATATTTTTATACAATACTAGCTGCCCCGGCGAACTTCGTACCGCCATATTTTCGGCCCGCGTGGTATTCAAATCCCGTTCCCGCTGCACCCTTATCACTTAGGGGGATGAAAAATAGATGTTGGCCGATTCTCATAGATACCGGATAAGCACAAAAAATTTCATCAAAATCGGTCAAGCCGTTTCGGAGGAGTTCGATTACGCACCCCGTGACAGAAGAATTTTATATATTAGATTGTGCAACTTATATCAACTTAGTAGATAGTAATTAATGAACGTCGAATACTGAAATACTGTTTATCATTCAAAATTTTATGTTTATTTGTTAACTACTGGATTTTGGAGCGAGAGCGTGTGAACTGAACAACACGCCATCTGTGATCGCAAACCGTGCAAAATATCGGCAGTACCATAGTACCGAAAAAAGACGTGGGAAGCGCTGCCTAATTTTAACAAATTATCAATTTTAAGAACTAACAAACGCCTAATTTTAACAAATTATGATTAAAAGGATGCCAGGGCCGTATTTTAGGTTTATTAAAAAACAACATTTTTTGTAACACTCAATTCTTGTTCATATTGCATTTTATTTTTAATTGATACACAACGCCATCTAGAATTTTTACTAGTCCCTAAATTTCCAATCTTCTTAATGGAGACCCAGTGATAATGAATCGTAAAAATCCACGTAATATAGTGAAAACAAATAAACTTTTTCTTTAAACTAACACTGTACTACACTAATTATATTATAGGTATATTGTGATTGTCTCAAACACTCTTTTCTTCACACTGTATGTATAGCCAGCAAGCTAAAAATAAAATTTGTATATACACAAATTTAAAACACATTTGCGGTCACAATGAAGTCTGTGACACGTTGCAATTGTCAAAAAATTACATGTATTTAACCTTTGTGAAAATGAAGGGTTAGATACATAGATCATTATGTGAGTAGGTGAATACCACCAGTAGAATGATACCACCAATCATCACCTTTATTTCTTCATTGTTAGTTAGGATTTCTACATCTACACTACAGGATTGGTTCTGTAGGTCCAAATTGCCAAAACAAGAATGTTGTCTGATTTCTTCTGTAATGTCACTTAGACACTACATACTTACTTCATCCCATTGACAAAACTGCCTCCATACCTGGACATACCTTTTATTAAATTACTAGCTGTCCCGGCGAACTTCGTATCGCCATATTCTGTAAATTTGGTCCGCATGAATTTTTGATCCCGTTCCCGCTGCACCTATTTTCTCATCTTTAAACCTTCCCTGGACATCCACGAATATTTCAAGACTAAAATTAGCCAAATCGGTTCAGCCGTTCTTGAGTTATAAACTAACAACGAAAAGTGGCATTTATTTTTATATATATAGACTAACTGTCCCGGCGAACTTCGTACCGCCATATTTTTCTCGTTCCCGCTGCACCTATAAACCTTCCCTGGACACCCACGAATATTTCAAGACTAAAATGAGCCAAATCGGTTCAGCCGTTCTTGAGTTATAAGCTAACAACGAAAAGTGGCATTAATTTTTATACAGGGTGTCTCAAAATTCAAGGATAAGCCGGCAACAGAGGGTGGCCCTACTAGGGCTGCTCTGGAAAAAATAAGAAAAAAAATATATCTCTATGTTTTTTTTTAATAATTTAAACTTTTTAAAAATCCTTCAAAATTCGGTACCCCTAATGATATTTTCAACTACCAGGCCCAAAATTTCGCAAATATTTTGGAACTCTTTTCTGTATTAGCAAGCTAAAAAGCATGGCTATCCATCAACACCCTGAAAAATTATAGAATATTTGTAGTTATTTTACAAAAATAAGTCAAAAAACTTTTACTAGTCATCATCATCTTCATGGATCTCATTCCTCATTCTCATCTCTTCATTTTGAATATTTTATTGGATTATCATACCCAAATCATACCATTTTGAAATCTTGGATAGTTGTGCCAATTTTTAAAAAAGGATGCCATAGTTGTGGCCATACTTTTTTTTTTCACCTAGTTAAAGTGGGTCGAAAGTAAAAATGTATGAAAATTTGACGACAAAAAAATATTTTGACTTATTTTTGTAAAATAACTACAAATATTCTATAATTTTTCAGGGTGTTGATGGATAGCCATGCTTTTTAGCTTGCTAATACAGAAAAGAGTTCCAAAATAATTGCGAAATTGTGGGCCTGGTAGTTGAAAATATCATTAGGGGTACCGAATTTTGAAGGATTTTAAAAAGTTTAAATTATTAAAAAAAAATAGAGATATTTTTTTTTCTTGTTTTTTCCAGAGCAGCCATAAGTAGGGCCACCCTCTGTTGCCGGCTTATCCTTGAATTTTGGGACACCCTGTATATTAGACTAGCTGTCCCGGCGAACTTCGTACCGCCATATTTTTCCCGTTCCCGCTGCACCTATTTTCTCATCCTTTAAACCTTCCCTGGGCACCCACGAATATTTCAAGACTAAAATTAGCCAAATCGGTTCAGCCGTTCTTGAGTTATAAAATAACAACAAAAAGTGGCATTGATTTTTATATATTAGAGAAGAAGATACAAGATAAGTACGTGCGTAAAACATTAAATCTTCTTGGCAGTAGAGTAAAAACAATGTTTTTTTGTCATTGATGAGTAATGATGAGTGAATAGGCGGACTTAATGTCCAGCAGCTTTGCTGGGCAATACCTACAACATCAGATCGATCGTATTGTCCAGTTATTACCTTTCTTGCATATAAGTGTGTAAATTCCTGTAAGCTACTTATTGGTGAACTCTGTGGGCATGTTGCCCACAGATATTTTTAAGTGACGAAAAATAATTAACAAAGGGAGTTAAATATGTACGCATGAATCTGATTGACGAGCTAAGACCTTGAATATCTAAAAATGGAAAAGGATGTAAATGTTGATTACACATTAATATCGAATGGATAATAACCATATAACTGAAATAATTAAAGTACAATAAAAAAATCAATCTTGTTTTTGGTATCAAGCATAACAGCAGTGGTACATAAGTCACAAATTAATAATTATTTATTTTTTTTAGATCGAGACAAGAGATCAAGTTCAAGGTCAGGTAGAAGAGAAACAGATAAATCTAGTAAAAGAACTAATAGTGCATCAGAAAGATATTGGAATAGTGGTGGAAGAGACGATGAAGCACACGAAAGGACTAGACCAAAACATTCAGTGCCTCCTCATGACGGTAAAGGTAAGGAATGTAAACAGTGATGCTATTTTAGTACCTCCCTTCCATTATATCATTATATTCTAAAATGTATATTTTATTATGTATCTCTGTTGTATAGATGGACAGTCATTACAAGACATGGACATCTCTCCTGACAGGAGTACACCATTATCGGAGAATTCCTATGGCGCCAGGGAAGCCAATTCAACGGCACGGAATAATTCCGACATTAATGCAGTTCCGCCTGTTGTCGTACTGGACAACTCAAATCAGCCGGTATGTTTACTTCTCGAGAGAATATGAAAGGTGGCAGTGTGGATTGACATTTACTTGATTCATATGTTATTACAGAGTGGTTCGTTGCTCGCAGCAGCCTTGCCGCGTATCGTGGCAGCGCCGCCGCCGGTGACAATGCCGGCCAACAACGGCGCAGCGTCGCCTGTTTGTGACACCGGCAGCCGGTCTGGGACGCCGCAGCGAGACGCCGGGCCTCCTACACCAACGCACTCGGAGAACACCGACCCCCATGCGCCGCCTCTACATCTAGATACAGCTTTACCTAGGAAAAGTTAGTCCCGTGTTTACTATTTGCAGTACTACTAATTTGTAGACCAAGTTATTGAAGATTTTGAAGGAAATAGTAACCATTGAAGTTTGTAGCTTACATAAATGACAAATGCACGTTGTAGGTAGTCTTCTCGACTTGTGACGTCTATTGTACTATTAAGATTTACCCGAGGAATGGTTCCCTCATAAAATATATGTCCTAGCATCGTATTCATATCAAATTATATTACATACAATGTTCTTATACATTTCTCTTTTTTTCAGTGGAATGCCTGGGAAGTTATTCTTCTGTTGTGGGCGGCACTCTACACCATGCTCCTCCTATGCTGACGCCCTCCCTTATTAACTACGTTCGGTCGGACCTCACTTCACACGTTATTGGTTGGCCCGCTGATATTTTAGAAAAGCAGGTGACTACAAACATTTTGCATTTTCTACCCTAAAATAGTAGAAGTTACATTGTATTAAATTATTTGTGCCTTTTATAATCTTTTGAAGGGATTTGGGGTCTTTTTGACAGTAACCTTGCGACCCTGACGCATCGTATGCGGATGAATTCCTCTCTCTAGTATTCACGTTGGTAGGAATTCATATGCAGTATTGTACCCTTGTGAATGGTGTTTTATTTGAATATGTTGTGGTTTCAGGCCAACAAATTTACGGAAGAAGCATATCAACTCGGGTGCTTACAATGCACGCGGGTTTCAGCAGAACTAAAGTGCTCTCGATCACTTGTTCGACACACGGAAATAAGGGCTACATTACAGGAACAAAAGTGAGTATACTATCTTGTGCACTTTTGTAAGACGCATTATGTTGTGACGACTATTTTATCTTGCTTTTGAATTGACCCACGATTTGAGTTTACTGCCCCTGAACTAAATCTTAGTGATTTAATAAGATTAGAGACACATCATTCTTATATTTCGTGTAATTACCAAGTCAATGCATAGGATTTGCAAATGCAATTCTAAGAAAAGATGCCAGTGAGTTTGAGAGATGCCATCGTTGTTCACAGAATAATGTACTTGCGGCAGCAGATCTCGCGGCTAGAGGAGCTGAAATCGCAGAACTCGTTCATGTCGGAGGACTAGGAAACGTGGTGGGGGCAGACGCGTGCTCACGTTGCCCCCACGGTACCACAATCCCCCATGTCGCCTCCGAGCGCTGAATTCAACATCCCCTTTTCGAGGAAACGTTCACATGTCAATGCTAAACATTGTTCATTCCGTTCATTTTTTATGTAATTTAGATCGAATGATAACTCTTGTGTTGTGTGATTTGATGTTAAAATTTAAGCAATGTCGTGCGTGAGATTTCGATAGGATTGGTCAATTTCAATTGAATTTTATTTCAATCGAGATTTAAAGTCTACGGCTTCAATTTAAGTTCTGTCAAAATGTGGAATCAATTTTATTATGTAATTGTAACACAAATGAAAGTATGTAGTATGAAACTATTGTTTATGTAGGTAGGTTAAGTAGGCTCGATTCGATGACTAAAGGTCTAGCGCGCATCACTCGCTATGATTCTATATTGATCACATTACTTCCTCTTGATGCATTCAACACACAAAGTACTACGTATTCGATAAATACACTGGTCAACATTGAGCGGACTCCAGACTCTCTGGCGAAGGCTTCGGGTGCGACCGGAACTAATGCAAAGATGATAAATACTGGTCAACATTAAAAGATTAATTACATTAGTTGAACACTTACAGTATTATAATTCTTGTTACAAAACATTGCAACACGATCTGGATAGATCAGGATCGCCGATCGGATTCAGAATGACAAATTGTTGAAAATTATTACTCCTACCCCTGTATCGTCCATTATTTCATAATGTCCTTTTCCCAGAATGGCCACTACTCTCTAAGACTACTTTTTCAAAATGAACACTTACAAAGTATTTTTTCTTCTTATCTGACTACTTTTTTATAACCCAACTAAAAAGTAACCAAAACGTGATACTGTCTGCTTGTTACCCTTTTCAAGGCTTTTAGCTTATATTGATAAAATGATGAGAGGAGGTATAATGAGGACGGATGTCGGACCGATTAAAACAGACCGACTAAAATTTTGTACCTGGGCCTAACTATATGCAATGCATATTTTTGTTAGGTCTACTGTGTATCCATTTTGGAAAAGTGGTGAACCATTTGGTAATGTTGTCATTTTGTTAAAGTGGTCATTTGGGGAGTGTGTCATTCTGAACCATCAAGAAAATAACATGAAATAACAACCAACAATAAATTAACATATAATTATATTTTACTGTCTTTCACTAAACCATCCTTACTACACATAATAATATGGGCGTGCGAAGCCTCTTGACTTCTTATCGATCTTGTTCTGCACAACTTTCTTTTAGTCAATGATGTTTCACTGACTCTTGACATCTTAGATTTTGCAGTTCGGTGTTTTTTTATAAATGTCTGTAAATACACTTGTGAAGATTCTATCATTCTAAAGATATTCAGTTTTATAGGATGCATGATGATGTATGTTATTTCACCTATGATAATTTAGTATCACATACTATTTTTATACTACATTATAACGCATTTTAAATTGTATCTTTTGGATAATAGTACATTATGGTACAAGTGAGCAACGTTGGTGATTACCGCCGAGGCGCCATTGAGACCCGAGCCGCCAGGCGAGGGTCTTAAGACAGCCGAGGACGGTAATCATCATGCTCACACGTGCCATACGACGTTTTACAACACACTTGCGAATAAAATAATACTACAAATACTAAATAAACAATACTACAAATTAATTCGTTTTCCTATGCGCGCGCATTTAACAATGGCGGTCGACCATATTTAAAAAAAAATGAGGTTTGAACTTAACTTTTTTTTACTCTGTTTTTTTTTTTCTGTACTTAGAGAAAAAAAAAAGTTAAATTTGAGTGAAAATTTTGTTTACTACACAAGTATTACAAGTTAAAATTATTTATTTAAATACGAAAATGCATCAAATGACCATACAATAGGCGTATTAATTTATTCGTACTATTAAACACGTTATTTTTTGTATCAAAACTTTTTTAAGAACATAGACAATTATAGACACTTCCTATGAAATTTAAAAAAGAATCTATAACTCACTTTTGTGAATAATAGCAATGAAAAAGTCACAGTTTTATAATAGGTGTCATTCCGTGCTTAATTGCGGTAAAATAATATCACATTTATGAGCAGGTGTGTTGTAAAAGTTATTAATAAACTAAAATAATGTTTTACACCGAACTTATTCTTTGGAAATTTAAGCCAGTATTTTATCTGTTGGCCAGTGTTAGAACATAAATTATTTTTGAAAAGTCCTTAGTTATTTGTTATCTGTTGATTCAATTTTAGATTATAATTATTTGTCCATGTAAGGGTACTACTGTGTTTTGTAATGTGTTTACTGTAAAAATTAAATTATGAAATATGTCTTTCGTAGCGAATGATTTCTATAGTTAATATGCAAGTTGTTACAATAATAAAACATTTCAGTTGTTGATGTTACTATAACGACAGCAATGGTATAATATATTCACTAATTGGCTACTATTGACTTCTCATTGTTTGAATATGTCTACAGCTGGAGAAAAAGTGCTTGTCGCTGCTGATGTTAATTTTGACCAATCAGTGTATAATATGTAAAGAACCAAGTATATTTAGTAATTTAATAAACAATTTCAAGCCGTAATATTGACTTGATTGGAAAAATCTTTGGAGCTTAAACAATGTTAAATAATGTACATTTTAAGCTTTGAAGTGCAAATACAGTGAAGTGAGAGCAAACCAATTTGTTCACTTACATGAGTAACATAGTGAATCATTAGTTAGGTATAAAAAACTCCGGTCTAGGTCTTTTTATTTTTCTAATAATATAGGGCTAATATATTTTAATTGAACTGCTAAAATGACACCAAGCTATGTAATATAAAACAATTAATGGAAATACTGTGATATTCATTCACTTTCACATGTAATAATAGTCGATAATGATAAAGTATGTATATAGGCCTGTGTGGAGATGTAATTAGGTGCACGCTGTTTATAAATCACTTAATTTATATAATTTAGGGCCTCTAATTGCAGATACTCTATATTGGCATGGAACCGGTAGTGTCGTACTGTGGCAACCTCATAGTATTTTAGCGTCAACTCGAATCGCCCGCCGTAAACATTAGGATAATATTTGAAGTTGATAGTTTCGCGACTTGGTACGTCGCCTCCACGCAGGACTTGCCCTTTTAAACTCCACATACCTATTGTAATAGCGTTATTACGTTTATTATTTTCACATAAAATATGACAATTTAACCGGATTAAATAAATCAGTTTCTGATAACCATGTGTATCACTTAATTTTATGTTTATTTGTTAAAATGAAACGATTCATCACCTCACCAGCATATTTAATCATTAACAAAAGCACCCTAAAGTACAGTATACATATACAAAAGTAAGATTTTTCGAAAGTTTAAATACATTATCTGCGACTGAGTCATGGACAGCGGATATTTTAGGCACCTTGTCAGGTCTTGCGTCTACCCACAGAACAGAAAACCGTAGAAGTCGCAGGTACGCGAAGTATGCATACTCCGGGCGTTGCGCTGTGCGGCATATCTAGATATCATCTGCTTCTGTCCTTACTATCTTTATAATAATTGTAGTTAGACATAATTTTACTTTTAATCTATTCGCTTCTAACATAATTTCATTTGATAAATAGTAATGACCTCGTTACGCAAACTAATCTCGACTCAAAAATACTTTATAATAAAAAGCATATTTATACACGTAAAAAGTAATAATCACATACTAACAATAGACAATAATCCAATTTATCGTCGATGTTTACTTTATTTTATTATTAGGCGACGACCACACACACAATGCATTGTCTACTTCGACACATTACATTACCAATTACGATTTCTTAGCATTACCTACTTAATACAATTATCTTATCGTGAGTTGAGCTGGAGTTACTATTGAAGTTCTATGTTGTATTTTTTCTGTTCTGGGGATGTACTATGTTACTATTTTCGATGCCTAAATTAACCCCCTAAATTATAAATGACATTGATATCCGATAACTTGTCAAGATTGTAAAATGCGTCCATTAGGTACATATTCGGTAAAATTATATTCTTGGTACGGTCTACGTACACATGTTTCATGCTAATATGTTTGATATTTATGATTCTGTATCGTTGCGAGTTACAGGATATCAACCAATATTCGAAGTTTGACTAGATCAACAATTGCTTATCATATAAATAATGCATGAC
This sequence comes from Eilema depressum, assembly GCA_914767945.1. NCBI lineage: Eukaryota > Metazoa > Arthropoda > Insecta > Lepidoptera > Erebidae > Eilema > Eilema depressum. The sequence continues at coordinate 42,366,893 of OU612012.1, read as the reverse complement.
TCTAGTTCGCACTGTATTAAATTGTTCGGATCGTTTATGCTTCGGTCCCTTTACAAAGGGCGCCTTTACAATATTTTAACATTTAGTACGAGTTACAAATCGTGCAGACAATATAACCTCACCTTAAAACATTTCATATAAAGTAGTTTAAAGAAAAAAATGTGCGTAAAATGATTCATGAATAGAAAAATATCTTCAAAAGTAAATAAAATAACGATGTCAATCTGATTTGATTAACGAATGATAAGTAGGTATTGTAACAAACATACTTAACCATAAAGTTTAACTTTTTACTCATGTAATGAAAATCTTCACAATTGTGTGTGCTACTTACATCAAAGCTATCGATCAGATGATTTAATCGGTGATCTGAGTAAGAAGGGCAGTGCCACGAATGATCCAATAGCTGGAAGGTTGATTTGCGGGCAAAAGCACAGGTAGTACAAAGTTTGTACTATGTCCAGTGGTGGACAGAACGCCCGCTCTTTCAGATGTCTTGTACATTGGCGCCTCATACCGAGGGTCTGGCTTAGGCAACGATAATACCGGCTGGAACCATATCACAGGTAGCGGGGGATTCGTTTGACCTGTTCAAACAGTGGTACATCATTAACATAACATTGCTGACTGTTACTTAGTCGATATTGTAAATAAATATTCTTATAGAATGCCAAACCCTACGTGGCAAGGGCTGCAATAATCGCATAAAACTACCTGGATCTTGTTGGGAATTTAACGCAAAAGACTTAAAAATTTGAATGAACAGACTGTAAGATGAGACCGCAGTCACCACATCACAATAATACCTAGAACGATTAGTGAAAATCAGTTTATTACCCGATGTAGATGGCGGTATTTCATCTGACTATTGTGACGTATTCAAATTTGTTATTTTTGTTTTTGATTATTTTAAGGTGTAAATTAATAATCAATATAATCTATCCTAAGATTTCAAAGCTCTTCGGTTTGACAATTCATTTTATGACCGTGATCAAAATATGTAATTACAATCAGAATGTGTCATGATTGTGGAAATTAGAAGGTTTTGGATTAAATTGATTATTAAATTAGCCATTAGTCGGATTTATAATATTCCTAAAATTATATTTTGATTAAAAAAATGATTATTATTTTATTTTTAAAGGTATAAAAGAAACAATACGGTATTTAAAGATTTTCGATAACTCGCTTGCCACACTCGGTAATCGAACCAACTAAAATCCGAAAAATAAGATTCTGTATTTCATGGCATCAATCGATAGTTTGCATCATAAGGATCAAATCTCTCTAACAAACAAGGTAAATTAAATATAGTCAACAAACCTGGATACGCATCTACAAGAAGATTCTTTTGTATGTCCCAGCGACCAGCGTCGATAAATAAACCGTGGATATTGACACCGTCTTCAGGTTTTTGTAAATCGCCGTACACGGCGCTTACAACTTCTTCACCCTCCTAAAAATTGTTAGATTGATTATAAATCTTAATAATAAAACCGGCCAAGTGCGAGTCGGACTCGCCCATGAAGGGTTCGGCAGCAGCAAAGGCGAAACTTGCGGTTTATGACGTATATTAAAAAAATACTACTTTTCGGTGGCTTTTCTTTCAAACCATGGTTTACTAATGTTTGGCAAAAAACGTTTCCCAAAGTGTCACATGCCAAAGTAAGTTTCCCAAATTTTCCTTTGGCAAAACAAATTTTGCAATTTTACAGTTAGCAATACTATTTTTTTTTACCAAGTATTAGGTTATTAGTCTAAATTCACTGCATTAAATTTTTTAATTTTAAGATCCAATTTTTAAAATACTTTTTTTTTTCACCTTGGACAAATAATTTACAGGTAAGAACTTCTATATTAATTATATTGTTATCGTACAAATTATTTCCAGCGCTCTGTTTGGGTCACAGTTCTAACCTAACCTAACGCACCTTTCTAGCAGTTCCAATTCTATAATAATCATATTGTTATAATACAATTCATTTCCGGCGCTTCGCCGGCCGCTGCCGCAGCACGCTCGCTTCGCTCGCTCGGCTCGCGCTCTGTTAGGGTCACAGTTTTAACCTAACCTAACCCACTTTTCTAGCAGTTCCAATCTAGCCTACGTTACAAACTACATACGCCTTTACAAATTAAAGCAGTAGCTAAAAATGTACCTATATTTGACTGAATGAAAATTGACCAAGTAAATATTTGCCAAATGATTAAAATGCGAAATGTAAATTTGCTACAGATTCTTTTGGGAAATGAAAATATGCGATAAGTTTTTTGGGAAGTGAAATTTGACGAAACATATTTTGCCAAACGGCAGGTTTCCAAACCAATTTTCGGAGGAAGTTTGCATGGCAATGTACATCATATTTTTTTTAGATTTATCATCACTCATCACACACACACACACACACACACACACACACACACACACACATACATTTTACCACTTTGGAAGTGACTCACGCGCAAACTACTCAGTTTAGAAAAAATGATGTTAGAAACCTCAATAGCATTTTTAAAGAACTATCTATTGATAACCCACACGTATGGGTTTGATGAAAAAAAAAATTTTTGAGTTTCAGTTCTATGTATGGGGCTTCTATTTTTGTGTGAAATTCTTAATGCGGTTCACAGAATATATCTACTTACCAAGTTTCAACAGCACAGGCCTTATAGTTTCGGAGAAAAGTGACTGTGACATAATGACGGACAGACAGACGAACACTACGGACAGACATGACGAATCTATACCTAAGGGTTCTGTTTTTTGCCATTTGGCTACGGAACCCTAAAAATGAATTGCTGAATTTGTTTATCAACAAATAAATCTCAAATCTTCAGACTGACTTGATAGTAATAGATTTGGACTATTTTTTTGGTTCAGATGCAAAAACAAGTCGAAAAAATTACCAAAAAAGTATACAGCTAGGTACTTATGTATAAAAACTACGTCACAGTTCACGTATATTTAGGTATCGCGATTCGAGTATATATCAAAGTAATCATTTTAAAGATATAAATTAAAAAAAAAACAATACTTGATATTCAGCCCAATGATCATGGCGAAACATAAATGGAAACCTTAAAAAACACTGAAAATAACACGGTATATTTTACCTTAGGCTTTTTCTTATTTTCAATAAAAACGTCATCTTGTGATAAAAATACTTTCTTGGGGTAAAAATCAAACAATAATGCATCAATGGGTACGTGATAACGACGTGCATACGATTGTAGGGAGCCCGTGAGCAGACCTTGGGGAAAAAACAACCCCGACACCCAACTGCTCGGCTGCAGACCCTCTACGAGCCATTTCTGTAAATATAATTATTTGATTAAGTGTCCGTTGATTGAGACGTGTGGACTAAGACACAAAGTTCCTATATTAACCACTGCCATTAAATCTTTTATTCTGCCCCTACCTTTTCCATCATCGTCATCATCATCTTTGCGCTAGTTAGGTACGGTCACAGGTACCTTTTCAAGACATCGCTACTTCCTTAGTGTGATCAGGTTCATTATTACTGTATAATAATGTTCTTCCAGTTCAAACCAGACTCATCTTTCTCGCCCACTTTGTCTTCTAAGTGCCTATCGTTTTGTTGGTTGGTTGTTGTGTCAGTGTTCATGTCATATTCACCTAAGAAGAGGCTCAAATACTTACCTCCACAAAATCAATCCGTAAGGTGAGATCATGAATCCAGCTACCGAGTGATTTCAAAGAATTATATCCTTTCTTATGCCACATAGCAGGCACTTTATTGTTAATGAAAGAATTGAATACTGCTTCAAAAGCCTCTGACATTACAACGAGTCCCTAAAAGAAAATACGTTATATTTATGGTACCTATTAATTTTCCGGTTCCTCACATCTCCTATTCTATAAGTTTTTGTAATCTTCGTTTTGCCCTTAGATACTACCGGCCAATGGGGGTAGTTAAGTTATATCAAAGTCAAAGTAACCAACGTTTTGAGATGGCCCCCTTGGGTAGGGGAAGCACGGTGTACTCCATGTTACCCTGGAACAGCCGCCGCCGTGTCGGTCTTCTGCTAGGGTGACAGGCGGCCAGCGGTCGCACATGTCTCCCTCGAAGTCGCACTTAGAGAACCCGTCCGGCTCTTGCCTGCTTTCTACTGAGCCATCTACTAGTCAGAGGAAAAAGCGGTAAACCGCCGAGCAACCCTCTAAAGGGCCGCTCCCACCTCGATCTAAATTGGCTGTACGTGGCAGCGTCTCTCCCACCTCGGGAGAGAGAGGTGGTGCAGTCTTCTCCGTTGCCATGACCACTTCCCATTTCCTATATTAACTAAGTATATTATTAACATCTTCGAGTATCAAGCCAGCCTCATCTGCTAACAATGCTAGCTGGTACACTTGCCGATTAGTGAACTAGGCTTTGGCACGGGCTTTATTCCCCTGGGTTGGGAGGCAAACCGTAATTGGTCCAAACCTCAAAAGGAAAACCTGCACCAGGGCTTTGTCAGTTAATCAGCAGGCGAGGTTCACTTGGCTCCAAAGATTTTGGTGGGGGTCACCTAGACCCTTAGGTCTCTATATGGGTGTAAACCTATGTTAGTTGCACGCCATCATTTAAGTACCCACGAGAGAGATAGCTAGGATTTGTGACTGTGTGCATAAATAAAATATAATAACACACGAAATGATTCTTACTTTGATAGCCTTTTGAAGTTCATTGAGTGAAGAATGGAGTATTCCTAACAAAGTATTAAACCGGTCAGTTTCGTGTATAAGCACGGTAGTAAGCGAGTGTAACTGCCCCATGTCATCTGGTATCATTAGGTCCGGATTCATCAGCCCCTTGTCGATGCCTTTCACGATCTTAGCCCGTATCTGGTCACAAATGCGCCACACGATTTGATCTGGTGTTTCACCACCTTCACCGCCTCCACTTCGCGGCTGCACCTCTACAATTGTTTGTATTAGAGTGGTTGTCTCTTTGTTCTAAAAAAACACAGCATATTAATACTCGTGAAGTATGTTAGTTAAACAAAATAGTTACAGACATAATATAAAACGCTATAAGTGAATAAGGATGTAGGTCGTTTTTTTTAAACTGCGGACAACAGGACTTCTGAGGGAGGCCATACGCCATTACTTAGCAGTGTAGGCAGGTACTTGCTGCTTGAAATTTGCTGTTTGCTCGCAGCAGCAGCGCGCACACAGCTTTGGTTTATGTCCCCCTTCATCATCATCATCATTTCAGCCATAGGAAGTCCACTGCTGGACATAGGCCTCCCCTATAGATCGCCAATAGGACCGGTTGGAAGCGGCTCGCATCCAGCGCGTTCCCGCGGCCTTAATGAGGTCGTCTGTCCACCTTGTGGGTGGACGTCCTACGCTGCGCTTGCCTTATGTCCCCCTTATCAATCGAAAATTCGAACCTCTTTCTTTCGAGGCCCTGTTTAATTAGTGACTTAAATAGGTACTTACAAGTATAATAAAAACGATCTAGTTACAACACTTACAACTTAATTTAGTAGGATATTAAAATACCTACCTCGAATGCTATATTTGCATTATCGTGCATGCCAAAAACTTCAGGGCTTTCAATTACGGGCAAAGTATCAATATAATTACGAATTTCTTCTATTTTGTCTGTTCTTGGACAATAGTATATGCCAGATTTTGAGTACGTGTATGTCTCTTCGAGAGTGGGTGGCGAGAAGAATACTTTTAATATTGTAGTCAAACAACGCTGGTCCCACATGTCAGTTACTCGACCACCGTACGTGATTAAGCCTGTAAAACATAGCTATGATATACTCGTGCCATAATATCGCCACATCACCATCAAAATCTTGGAGACGTATTTTCCTGATTGCATCCGAGCCCAAGGTGATTAATAATATCGCCACATAAATTAAATATTTTCACCTAGGAGTGCTCAGAGTGGATAGGCGTAGTTACCTCTACCTAAACTGGGCTGCAGAAATCCGTTCTGTACCTTTCGGATTTCTTACGGATTTCTGCAGCCCACTGTTAGGTGTAGGGTACCTATAGGTAGGTCAATATTGAACTAAAACGGTAGGTATGAATTGACGCCACTTGCCCATGCCAAGTAAGTTAATGCACTGGTAAATGGTAAGTAGGTAACTACAATGTTTGTAAATAAATGCATTTTTTTCTTTCTCTTTTAACTGTGTGTAAAGTCAAGTCATTTATGTATATTTCATTCTATTTAATTAGACTAAGGTGCTATACGGGGCCTATGCGGACTTCTGCAGCCCACTGTACATAAATTCATTAAATAATAATTACAATAAGAAATACTAAGGGATTTTATTTAACGGAGAATACGTTTAGCCGTCGCGCGTCGTCGTCGGTCCCGATTGTCATATTATGAACTACACATAAGGCAGTCGTTATGGGTATTGAGATTGAGTAAGACCCTAAAATCCGACAATTAGCCTGTGGTATGGTATGGTATGGTATCACGGGCTGGTATCCGCGATTCCACGTTTCAATCAATGAAAATTGGTCTAACTACAATACCATGCCTATACTTCGATATCGCCAATGGTTTGTAGCAGGCGCTTCATGTAAATTATGGAAGTTCAGCCGCGCTGCAGTTAGACTAGAAAAAGAGGACCCTGGACTCCGAGGTGAAGGCCACGGATGCGATCGGGATTAACGCAACGAGGATGCTTATTGGTAGACATCCATATGATGAGTGTAAGTATGTTTTGTTCAGTCTTACTAGTTATATACTCCAATGCGTCCCAGGGCATATGGCCGTCTTCACAAAACATTTGCAAGTTCAGCATGGCACATTCTCGATCGCTATTGTTAAACTCATACGTAATATTCCATCCAAGCGGGCCAAACTTCTTTCGTTCCTGAATGATGGCGTGGAACATGCAAATACCGAACAGCATGGTACGCCAATCTTGACCTAACACTATAAACGCGATCAATAAAGATAATGTTAATAGGATAGTAGTTGCCTAAAATCTTAGGTTTCAAAGATTAGTGATTTATAGGCGATAATATCCGTACCATGCTTTTCAAAAAAGTCTTCATCCATTTCTATAAAAGCTCTTTTCACATTAGCCTTTAGACCTTTCGGCGGTTCGTTAGTTACTTTTACTGAATTTTGCAATACAGATACAGGGAATTTAGGTGTAGGCATTGAACTCAGATATAGACGGAAATCATTATGTAGCACTCCACCCTGATCGGTACCCAGATTAGCTACTATTAATTCCAAGCCTAACATCCAAGAAGCGGCCAAGTGACAATTCTGTAAATGAAATCGTTAAATATTAAGTGAATAGGTAGGTACTTAAGTATGCATAATTTAACAACATTATAATTTAATTTCTTAATAGGTAACTCAAAACATACCTGTAAGAAAACCCAATCGCCTTTTGGTTTTGCATTATTTATCATCTTTTCAGCAACAGGACCTTGCCCCTGGCCAAGTGAAATGGAATGCAATCGTTCACGCATGTTCATTTCTGTGGCAAATTTTTGGAAAGCTCCAAAGGGATCTGAGCCTGTACTTAAAACAAATACAAGAGGTATGTTCGAAGCTGTGTCCATGAATCTAGAACGAAAATATGATTACTACCTAATTAGCTAATCTACATCACAAATTCGTTACATCACACACACCAGTAAATTAGTGTAATTTACTGGTGTGTTGTGGTTTTATGTCACCTAGTTAATAGAAGAAAAATAAGTAACGATGCGAATATGAGAATTAAAATTAAATTAAATGTGAAGACATGGACAAAAATTTTGTAACCGAGCTGAAAAACATTAAATAAAAGAAGTTAAGTTGACCATTAAGGCCTTTATCCAATGACATTTCATAACATAGACATGTCATATGCTTACAAATCAACGTAGAAAAATGTGCCGAACTCACACACACACATTTTTAATTCATCTACACTTTTGGTGTATTAACTTTAGAGTAATAGTTCGTGCAGTGTCTATAAACATACGATGGCATTTTCTTTATTTTTTTAAGTCACTGATGCTTCCGCTCAACGTCCGACCGGCGCACATACAGGTATTTGCTCGATCTACGCGGCCAAAAGTCCCATTATCAAAAATTCAATAACATCCATAAAAACTAGTTCCACGATCAGAATATGAACCCTGGCACAATACCCATGCTTTATCTACCTGCTACCTTACACCCCGCCTCTGTGGCATCAGTCGCAATTTGACCGTTTCACTTAGTGTGCGTATTTCATGTGGGCGCTTTTCTAAACATCAAACTTTCGAAGTGTGTTTCTAAATTCACAAGTTCTTCCTACGAATTGAAAGTGATGGATTCTGATGGACAAGGTAAAAGACTTATAAAATGCATAAATAAAATTATGATCAATTAACAAGCTATATTTTTTTTGTAGTGATAAAAAAACCCATTTTCACACCATAACTTATTTAAAAAAAAAATCTTTGCTAGTGTTTTTGTTTATGTATCGGGTTAGATCCGGCTATAATTTTTATTGTAGGTTATTCTCTGATCCTTTACTTTGTAAATACAGTGAAAATCATCTCCGGAAACGTCCGGATAAATACAGTTTAGAGGTATTGAAGAGATTCAGCTAAATATCGTTTAAAATAGGAAATATCTTTTAGTGACTTTCTACATTGTATTTGTTTATTTTAGGTTCAGAAGATGCATCAGGAGTAAGAGTTGTAACACGCCAACACTTATTTGATCTAATAAAGAAAGAAAATTTCCTTACTTTAGATGCCAAATTAAACTATTTAAAAGATAAACTTTTGACATGTGAAGGTTACAATAACGACCAAATTCATGATTTGCAATCTGAAATAAAACAAAGGTGAACCAAAGCTCAAGATAAATTTATAAAATACAACCGGTCTTGGCTGGAAGGCACTTATGGAATACCTGTTGATAAAACTTCTCAAAAAGAGCCAGAGCAAAAGGTAAAAGACTGAAGAACTACGTTCTAACTTTGAAAAGTAGACTTTTATACATGCTGCGAAAGTGGAACTGGGTAGATCTGGTAACAAAGATGCATCAATTGTCCGAAAAGATAAAGGCATTTTTGCTTACGCGACCCAGTAAAGAGGAGTCCTCCTTGACACCAATGCAGGCTTTGCAAATGTTTATAGATGCCGATTTGACACAAGGACAGTACGAGATTATGAGAAAGACCAATAAGGTTTTTTTTCCGTGTTAAAGTGCATTACAAAAAGCCAAGAAGAATCGTGTACCATAACGATTATGGCGCAGTCATAATTGAAAAGGCATTATTGTCAATAGGAGAGCTTTCCGAGATGCAGCGGTGGCTAGAAATAAACACTTCAGCTGTTACCATCAAGATTTAGCAAGAAAATGTTCGAGGACAAATTGCAATCAAGATATAATTAACCGATTCTGCTCAGTTCAGATCCTCTGCTAAGTATATACATGTTGTATGTATATACTTAGCAGAGGATCTGAACTGAGCAGAACTCTGCTAAGTAGCATGCGAAATATAAAAAAAAGGAAAGCGAAAACATTTTTGCCTGAAACTTTGGCTGTTTGTGTCTGCAGAATACAATCCAATAATAGAAAATTCATCAGAAAGCGATGAATTAACTTAAAAAAAGCTATATAACTATACTAGGTACTCCACTAAGGCGTTTTTTGTAAAATATAGTATTATTTAAAAAAAAATAAGTATTTTTATTGTTTATTTAGCTTGTTTAGATACCAATTATGCATTAAAATAATTTTGGCCGCGTAGATCGAGCAAATACCTGTATGTGCGGCGCCGCTCGGCACGCGGTACTAGAGGCAAACGTTCCAATTGACTTGTTTTCGGATCTTCACGATTTTCGCGCAATAACATATCTACTTCTTTTTATATAATATCTTTACCTTTATCTATGACTCACTAATAAAGAAAAAAAATATATATTTTATTTTCCAAAATAGTGTGAGTTCGAGTTAAGATGTGTAAAAATGGTGGATTTTTAGACATAACGTCTTGAAAACGCGGACAAGAGTAGAAAAGTGAAAATTGAAATATTACAGTGAAATTGTGACTTCTCGTGTTGGTTTCAAATCTACGTAAGAAGCCTTTAGTGAACTTTCACCACTTTACTGAGGCAGCAATCATCATCATCGTCATCATCATCCAAATAAGAATAAAAATAACTGATGACAATGCAGCATGGTCATAGAACCTTAGCCTGTTCCGAAAGGCCAAATATATTAAAAAAAAAGTTATTCATGTCACTGTCAATGTCATGTGTCATTGTCTTGTCATGAATGTCATGTTCATCAGTTCATGTCAAATGGATGGAGCAAGTTGAAGTCAGCTTCATCGTCCTTTCCATTCCATTTCTGATTTTCGTAACTAAAGCACCTAAAAAAGGTCGTAATATTTTTGTGACTGAATATTAGACTAACTTGTCTTGTATCTACTAGGTACAGTTCTTAAATTTATTTACTATCACTTAACCTTGTGACTTGTGTGCTTGGTTTAGCTGGACAAGGAAAATACGATTGTTTGGGTAAAGTTTAAATAATATCATATGTATGTACTAAACATGCAATGATTAATAATTTGCCATGTCGTGGTATATCGTTAGATCAGATACTTGATTATGATATGTATGTGTATAAGAATCTTAATGGAGGGCTTTCTTTCAGTTTTTACGTCCTATTGTGTGTGGTAGTGGAATACAACACTATATTTAGTGGAGTATTAATTTGTTTAAATTCGGTCGATGGTGTGAAGTAAGAAGAATGGCGACTGCAATAGATCCAGCCTCAGTTACTACCAGGAAGTTTGGTTTAAACCATGGTAATGCCATGCCAGCTGTGGGATGTGAGTAGAAATTATTCACTTTATAACATAATAAGATTAATGACATTTTAAAGCATTTAGTATGCTAACTATTCAAATTAATTTTGAGTGCTCAAGACGTGGCTCAGGTAGTTCAAGGGTTCCTTCATTCCCCCTGTAAGGGACTGGTGGTAGGTTCAAGTCCCATTTCGAGAATTTAACTTTTTTCAATCTAAATCGATAATTAAGTTTGTTTAAACCAAGTATTATGTTCACAAATCAATAGAAAGTGTTCAAAAGAATATATACTTTAAACACCTATAGTGCATAGTTTGTTTTATTGAACTTTAATAGCTATGCATGAATGATGGATATTATAAAAATGCAACAAGTAATACTCGTGGTCAGAACATAACATAATAATTATGTGCAACAAGTATTTAGAGCAAATATTTATTTGAACTTATTCAATTATTTCAATTCATCCCATTGGAACACCTAAAAATAGGTATGGAAGGTTATTTTGATCAAGGCATTATTATATAAATAATATTGATAATACATCTGTTAGGCTTAGGCAAAGCCCAGTACTCTACACGAACATAAAAAAAACTCAAATATTTTTTATAATTAACAAAAAAAAGAATCTCGAGGGTAGTGGTGAAACCCAATAAGGGGTATCTGAACTATATAGTAATTTGTACCAAAGAACCACACCAACACTATATTATATTGAAATTGATTTATGATAACTTGTTAAGCCACCAGTGTGACATTATTAAGTGAAATAATTAGCAAAATAAATAAATTCAACAACATTTATAAGTGGATTCACTGAAAAAAGAATTCTCTTTGTGACCAATTAGATGTGTATGCAGACCAAGGCATTCAGATCCCAAGCCAACTTCATTATCAAGCTGATACAAGCTTTGCCACAGACTTTTCTCTCAGGGTTGGTGATTTTAAGATGCTCCTGTAAAAGCTAAAAATTACCAATAATAGAGTAGAAAGCGAGCAAGCTCCAGGCTTTAAAGTGCATGCTTTATTGATGGTACTATCAATAGTAAAGCCTGCATAGGTGTTGAGTACTATCACCTATACTTCCTAATATATTTATGTCCATGATCTCAATAAATATATTTTTTACAGTCGGGACTTATAGAATAAGATGTGAAGAATCTATCATGAAGGTTGTCGACGAGGCCCTTCAAGCAGGTTATCGTATGTTTGGTAAGTTTTTGAACTAATTTGAACATCTGTTTGTTTTCAAAGCAGTTTTCTGTTACTATTAGCAATTTAACTGTTTGGTTTATTTGTGTTTCATAGATACAGCAGCGGTCTACCATAATGAAGTGCATTTAAAGAATGCATTTAAAACATTGCTTCCTAAACACGGGCTAGATAGAGAAGAGATTTTTATTACCACTAAGCTTTGTAAGTACTTTGTTCTGCAACTGTTCTCTAATGAATTATGAAATCGACGATCTAATTCACAAGATTGTATTGTATCTGTACAATTTGTTTTCTTTTTGTGTACAAAACATCATAAAACACTGACATACGAAGTACCTACATCACTGAAATCTTTTTCATTTAGAGCTTTGTGTTGCATGCATGATATCTCAGCTTATTTGGTAGCTTTCTAGCAACCAGTGATGGAAGCTCAGCCAGGTGGAGTAAAATTGTGCTGCACTTCTAAGTTGGTGAGTTTGATATCTGACAAAATGTGAATTGTATGATCTGTATTAGGGGATCCCGCCTTTTCGCCGAAAATTGTTTGGCCGATTATCACTTGCCAACCAACGTTTCGCCTATTTTTCACTTTGACGACTAACGATTGTCAAATTTTTGTATGACAACGTTTCATTTGGTAGAATTATTGTTAAGCTGATTATTGTAATGACAAAAAACGTTTGGGGCATTTATCTTTTGTCAAATTATTTATTAGGCCAAACAATTTTTAGACGAATCGAGTATAGCGCGCCCCAACTTGGATAGGTTAGGTTAGAAGGCTAACGCGGGAGCAGAGCTCCCGCTTTAGCCTTCGTGGTTATTTTTTTATAACCATCCATAAATAGTGGCTCACTTAGTATTTTTGTACGCCACATTCAGTAATTTTGACACCCATAAAAACTAAAACATTCGCTACTTGAAAGTTGGCATTTTGAAAAGTGTCATTCTAAAAGGAAGACCAAACGTAAAATTGGAAACTGTGAGGTTGGGTAATAAAAACAAAATTATATCACAAGTTGGCAAATGATTATTCTGCGAAATAAAATTCTGCGGAACGTTAGTTGGCAAGTGATAATCGGCCAAATAATTTTCGGCGAAAAGGCAGAGATCCCTGTATTAGTGTATTATTGTATGTAGATAAAATGAAACTAAGCGCCATTATAGTTACCCAGATATTCTCTCAATGTTATAATGCAATAGGTTCCTGTCAGTAGTTACACTTGTCTAATTGATTTCCCACACGGTTGTCTTATGTCCGAAAAGCTAAGGTAAGTAGCATGTAGTGTAACCTATTCCAAATATGGTGCAATATGCTACCAGAGTCTTCGGCACTAATCTTCAATAGACTGAGTACCTAAATTAAAATCATAATCTGAATGTTCAATAAACATGTCAAACCGAGACCAATTGACTTCGAAGGGTCAATACTAGAAGTTGTTCAGGAATTTTGTCCGAAAGAATTTCGAGAAAGAACTCGCCAGAAGAATCCAGCTAGATTGGGCAGCATTTGGTAAATTACGCCGGGTTTTCACCTCAACCTTACCGCAATGCATTAAAATGACTGACTGTTATGAACTATGGTGACGAAATATGGATACTGACGATGACGATGGGTCTAGATCTAAATTAAAAGTCGCGCAGCGGGCTATGGAGCGAACTATGCTTGGAGTCTCTTTGAAGGATACAATTCGTAACGAGGTCATCCGACAATCGATATAGCTCGCAGAATAAACAAACTGTAGTGGCTGTGGGCTGGCCAAATCTGTCGAAGGATCGATGGCCGTTGGAGGAAACGAGTCCTAGGGTGGAGACCGCGAGAAGCAAATGGAAGTTGGGATGCCCTGCGGGCAGATGGACTGACGACCTGAAGAAAGTGGCTGGGATTGACGGAATGCGGAAGGCGGAAGGCGGAGGATCGGGAGCAATGGCGCACATTGGAAGAGGCCTATGTTCGGCAGTAGACTGCTAGTAATTGATTGATTGATTGACCTTAGCTTTTAAGGAAATTCCTACTGATTTTTTTTATTTACTAAATTGTCGTATGATGTCAATATTTTTATTATTATTACATTTAATATTTATTTATTTAATATTTATTTATTTATTATTACTATTTTAAATTCATATTCCTATACCTATCAAAGACTTCAAATCGTCAGAAATGGCACTGGTCGCATGTACAACAAAGCATGTCACAGTGTAGGTATATTGTGTTTTCCACTGTGCAGCTCACTTGCATAATATACTTAACTTGTTTTTCAGAGATACTTAGGAGAAAATTATGACTTTCTCATTTTCTTGTATATGTACAACACGTATACAAGAAACACACCTATCTTTGGTTTTATTTTAGTATTAGTTATATATTTATTATTCATTTGCTTGTTCATTGCTGGTCCATACTTGTTTTGTCTATTTATGTAAAAAGAATGAAATGCCCGTGAAGCATGACACTATACAGGGCGTCCCACGGCGATGCCACATGGAGGGAAACTACCTTAAATACTTAAGTTAGCTCATTTTGTATAAAGGAGACATCATTTTATTTTTAAAAAGAAACAAAACTGCATTCAAGATTTTTAAAAATTCGCTTGCCACACCCGGTAATCGAACCGACTAAATTCCGAAAAAGTAACATCCTGTATTTTTATGGCATCAATCGATAGTGGCAATCATAAGAATCAAATCTCTCTAAGAAACATGGTAAATTAAATGAAAGGAAGTCCTTGAAACCTAAAAGTATAAATTCAATTTGGTAAAATAAAACAATTGTAATTGAATTTATAATGTTGTAGGTTTCAAGGACTTCCTTTCGTTTAATTTACCATGTTTCTTAGAGAGATTTGATTCTTAAGATTGCCACTATCGATTGATGCCATAAAAATACAGGATGTTACTTTTTCGGATTTTAGTCGGTTCGATTACCGGGTGTGGCAAGCGAATTTAAAAAAATCTTTGAATGCAGTTTTGTTTCTTTTTAAAAATAAAATGATGTCTCCTTTAAGTTAAATGAGCTAACTTAAGCATTTAAGGTACTTTCCCTCCATGTGGCATCGCCGTGGGACGCCCTGTATATTCTGTCTCCAAAGTATCTTTGACCTTCATTCAACAGTCACCTAATTTTGTCATTTGGGTATATGTCTGCAATTTCACTGGTCGAAGAGACTCGAGTGGCCTTCTCAGTTTAGTGACTTTTTTAACACACTGTTCAATAATATTTCATTTTCTAGATATTACTTCAATAATGTAATAAAGATTTTAGTTATGAATACTCCTTGGTTCAATCGTATTTGTTTTTCTTATAAATTAAGTCCTTACCATTAGTCATGAATATGTATTATTTGCAGCTCCTTCTGACCATGGAGCAATTGACGTGGTTAAAAAGGCATATCAACACTCTCTTGACAACCTGGGACTCGACTATGTGGACTTATATTTGATCCATTTCCCGGGCACAGCCAAACTAGCGTGCGATGATAAACGGAACATAGAGATCCGCAACGCAACTTGGGCAAGCATGGTTGAACTCTATGACAATGGATTGGTAAATGCTATAGGTGTTTCAAATTACACTGTTAAACACTTACAGCAACTGATGAAAAGTAATCATGGTGTTATACCTGCTGTCAATCAGGTACTGTATACACAATTTACACTGAAATACATATTTTATTATATTGTTAACTGTTTAAATGATTGAACTCGATTCGTTCGCAGGTCGAGTGGCATCCATTTTACTATCAAAATGAACTTCTCGAGTACAGCAAAGAGAACGACATACAGTTACAAGCATATTGTTCACTTGGTGGGACGTCGGCCAAGAATGATGCCTTGCTTAAACACCCTGCCGTGTCTAAAATTGCTGCCAAGCTAGAAGTGTCTAACGCACAAGTGCTCTTGGCATGGGCTTTACAGCAAGACGTGGCTGTTATTCCGAAGTCAACAGAGCCTAAACACATTCAACAGAATATTTCTCTGAATTTTACCATCGCTGCTGAGGACATGCGCATTCTTAATGATCTGGGATCCCACAAAATCAAATATGCTTGGGATCCTAGTGTTGTTGTCTAGCGGTCAAGACCTAGCACCAAGAGGAATAAACACTAAATTGGTGCTCGTCATGAGTGACATCCATGACAGTTAGTATTATACATCTTCATACAGAAAAAGCAAATTATTTTGAAATGAATCTATAAGTGGGTATAGGTATACTACATTTACATACTTTTCTAATCCAAGAATTTTATTGTGCATATCGTTCAAGTAAACATTTAAGATAGGTAACAATGTTAAGGCGGCCACCCACTTACAGTCCGCCAGCAGTTTTTCGTCTGTCCCGCGCGCGGCCGGCGGCCTGAAGTCCTTATGTCATCAATGTCATCATAATTTTATTACCTCAGACTAAAATAATAACATTATTTCAAAATGCCGACGGCCATAGACTGTCCGGCCTTTAACTGTCTTTGCTGACCGAAATCGTCAAGCGGCCACACTCATATTAGCCGTCATCGTCAGTCCAAAATCGTATACAAAACTGTAATTGTGTGGGCTATTGCGATGAACTGACAGACCGATATCATCCGGTTGTCGTTCGATAAACTGCTAGTGGGTGGCCACCTTTTTAAACTTAAAGATTTCTATTCTTTTCTAAGACTCAAATCATTTTTACTAAGTATGTGGATTCTGCTAGCATGATGAGAGGAGAAGGGTATATAAATTATTTAAACAAGGAAAATATTTAACGTCAATGATATCGCGATATCAATAGTATGCCGCCTAGTGGCAGATCCCAGTGGCATTTACCAGAATATATCACTTTCTTCAAGTTCACACTTACTGTTCAGTGCATATTCTGATGGCACTCGTGCTTGCGTTGAGGCAGGCTAATTAGCCTAATTTTGAGAGACCGTTTTAAGTGTCAGTGCCGTACCAGTTTTTAATATTCGATGTTTGGTAAAGATTATATAAAATAATGTTACATTTTGAAATTAATGAAGCAAACTTGTAAACATTAAATAGTTGTATCAATGTTTAGTAGGTAGGTAGGTAGGTTCATTCCAAGTTTGTGTGTTGAATAGCTATATCGTAAGTGTCAATGTTGAATATTAAATATTTTACTTAAAACAAAATCGCACGGTAATTATTCAAGTTTTCCCATGAAATTAAATGTTAGGCAAAGCCAAATTATAAAATATATTTTGATAATACTAAATTACTTAATATGGTGTTCTTTTGTCTATTATGATGACAGCGAACAAAATTAATTCGGCTGTGTTAGCTAATCATATTAGTTTATAATAAGTGCATATGTATATAAAACATTATATTTATATCTATATATATTATATAATATACACACAAGACTTTATATACAAGTTCTGCGATTCTGTATAATGAGAGTGGACCACAATCGAGCTTAAAAGAGACAGGCGTTTGAAAGATGATGTACTAGACTGACTTGTTTCTAAATTTATAAAACATCTTTAATAGAGAGAAAAATCATTAACAAAATTATGTAAGTATATAAATATATATATTATATGAATTATACACACATTAGGGAATTGTAGGAAAGGAAAAGGATGCTTGATGGTCAAAAGTGGAGCAAACGAAACTACCTACAGATAGTTGGAGGTACCCCTCTCTCTTTCCTTAAATTAAGGTGCGTTTCCAGCGAAACTATAAAATATTGTGTTATAATTTATTAACTCCACATACGGTAAATAAAAAATAGGACTAAAAGGCTTATTTTTCCCTATAACTGCTGTTAACATATTAGATTATAAATTATGGTTTATTTAGTTATAAATTTATTTAAACGTTATAAACGTATTACTGATATATTATTAAAAACCATGATGTCTATTGGTATAACTGTCCATAATTGTTCAGAATAGATAACTGTAATAATTAGCCTGAATGATAAATTGAACCTATCGAAACAGTATAGCCGTGAAAACAATATATTAAATTATAGTTATACTTTTAAATATTATGCCATTGTATGTTAGGATTAAAAACCATAAGGCAATTTTGAGGAGCCAACTATTAAGAGGAAACAGCTGCAGCGCTTCTTCATAAAAATACATTCTCCTGTTTTCATTCTGAATAATACCTTATTATTTTTTATTTTCGGCAATTATTATATTTAAAAAATAACAATTAATATATTAAGAAAAGTGACCCAGTTTTAATGCATACTTACGAGGACTACCACGTACATTCAAAAAGTTTTTAACAAAAGAATGTAACGGGAGCCTGGAAAAAGCTCTATATGTCAAAAATATTTAAATCGGCTCAGCCTTCGCGGAGAAAAAAAGGGTATAAATATGAAACATAGATTTTGTCAAAAAAACGAAAATTAATATTTTGCAAATTTCTCGCAGCCTCTGTTCCATCTTAACGCTTCCAGCGCGCTAAAAGCGATATTTCCAACATATCATTACTGACATTAAACAAACACTTGTCCTTGTAATGTATTTACATATAAAATCAGGTGGATGTATCACTATATATGGTGACCATTTATTAGCCAACGATTGCTCTTCATATTGGTCAAATAAACATATCTTTGTGTTGTACATATATTCATATGCTCACGTCTATTTCCCCCCGGTGTATGTAAAGACAAGAGCCCGCAATCTGCTTCTATCCTTATATACTTCAAGAGCTTCTTCTACTGTCAATCTTTCACGCAAGCCCGCCGGTTTCGAGTAGGTACTTCTGACCTGCCCTTTTTACCCGACTGCTAAGAAGGGTTTTTTCAATACACACATCATTACCTACTTTTGGTCAGTGTATGTTCTACAAGGTCGACCCCGGCTGGCCGGCGTAAGTGTATTGTATTTTTAAGAAATATAGTACCTAGTTATTATACTCAACAAGTTTATCAATTAAAAATTATGAATGTTTAGATATAATAAAAGAGATTACTTATAATAATATTAAGCATTTGTTCGTCCAATAAGATTTTTATTTTATATAATTATCTTGATGTATTTAATGTGATAAGAATACTTGTCACTATAGTTGAAACAATTTGTGGTTGTATTGAATACATACCTATAGTAGATAGATGCAATAATGTATGCATATATGTAGGTAAGTTTAATATAGATATCTATCAATAAATGAAATACATACATAATATATAGACAACTGCTTTTTAATACTGTAATCCATATTTCCATACCAATATTATAAATGCAAAAGTAACTGTCTGTCCGTCTTTGTCTGTTTCTCTGTCTGTCTGTTACGCTTTTACGTCTAAACCACTGAACGATTGTGATGAAATTTGGTGGAGAGATAGATTAGACCTCGGAAAGGACATAAGTTAAATTTGGTCGCGATAACCGACATCCACGCGGGCGGAGCGGGCAACAGCTAGTTAGAAATATTTTTTAAGAATACATATTAGTACCTACCTACCCGAAATTACCTACTATAGGTACTCCATTCGGTTTGAGACTTAACTAAACGTAAACAATATTGATGTGTCTTTTTACCCGATTGCCAAGAAGGGTTATTGACATGTTTTATTTAGAAACACAGTTTATTTAGTTTTTTTCTGTTTAGAAACTTTAGTTAAGTACCTAACCGAATGGAGTAGGTATAGGTAGTAGGTAGGTATTCGCTCTAAACTCCAGCTAAATAAAACCGTCAACATCGCCCACGCTTCTCGCTTCGACGAAGCCTTTCAAACAATGCTTCTTTGAGTTTCAATAAAGTTTGAAACTGATTATTCAATCGTTGCTTTCTACTTAAAATTATCCTTCACTGTAGTTGTCAACCCCTATTACGTAGGGGACGCGGGTTCGATCCGATCCGATCCGATATGTACAAAAAAAGTATCTAAGTATGCTTATCCGAATTCTAGATTCCATTACACAAGCTAGTTAAGCTATGTTTACCATGAGTCCAGACCATCGTTGTGTAGAATGTTGTAGAATATTTATTTAGTATCTAGATATTTTGTTGATTTTGCTACCCGCGTTTATATTTTAGAAATACGAAATTGAGATTAAATTCATTACATGCTAACGCCATGCAAGATCTAATTGACAGGATAAAAATAACCATACGAAGTTTCTGCCAAGTCGCGGATGCGAACATTAGTAAAAATATAAGATTAAGAAATTAGTAGATAGGTAGTGTAGTACTTACAGTGTATTCAGCTGTACTGTAGGGCTTTCTATAAACACAGAACCCAAGGTATTGGCGACATACTGTGCTATTGCGAATACCAATTTTTCTTCTTTAAGACACCTTATGAACATCAATTTTTCAAAATTAGTCAGTTTTTTATTCCAGTCTATTAGCGGTTCCTCTGTATTTTTCACGTCAACATGGACTACCTGAAAGGCATTATTAATGTTTAGGTATAATAATTTTGGGGGCCTTGGTCCGAAACCTCCACGCGATACACCCTGAGCAAAGAAGACGGCAACGTCTCTAACAAAAATTAGCACTTAGGTAGGTATAAGCTTATCTAATATTTTGCCAACAGGTCTCGTAAACAAAACATTTTTACGAAAAGTAGCAATATCTTATACTTACCTATTAAAAGCACTATCTTACGATAACGCAAACCTTAAGAGTCTCCAGGGTAAAATGGGGACGCCGTGTTTCTCACACCTAAACGGCCATTGCTAAACTGGAATTGACCCTGGATCAGCCGGGGTACGACGGAAATGCCTCATGGGCCACCTAACACCTTGGCACCTGAGATGGCGTGCGGTTTACTCAGTTCGAGTCCGACATTTTTTTTTTTTGCACGAAATTAAGGTACCTATTTCTGAATTACGGGCTTACCACACTGAAAGAGCCAAGCGTCATTGGAATTTTCTTCATGCAGTCATTTAGCAATCCGGCGAAGCTTTCATCAGTTTCATCCAAGTGGTTGACGGCCAACCACATAGCATCTGTCATACTTTCAAGAAGCGGTTTCTTGCGTGGTACCTACGAGTATGAATTATAATAAAATGTAAGTATCTATATATTTCATGAAGGTGTTGGAATGCTTGGTCAAGAATTGCCACGCAGTGCTCCCTGGGCCACGGTGATAGCAGCACCTCTCTCTCAAGTGGGGTAGGGTAGGGCACTTTCTACAAGACCGCTATTGCCTCGGCTGGAATTGGCCGCAGCCGGTAGCGGCCCCGTAGACCGTAGAGGTATGCTCGGAGGCTTTCCATGTGTCCCTCAAACTAGCAAAGGACACAGTGGAGAACAGGCAAGAGGCTGGCTGGTTCACCGAGCGCAGGCCTAGCGGTGACAGGTGCAACGTGCTCCCACCCAACGATTCCGGGAAAAGGCAGAAGTTCATTAGGTAATTAGTAGACTACTGAAAGGGGAGGCATTATACTAGGTTGGGTACAGTATTATAACGCCTTAATTTTTCATTACAATCTAATCTTATCCTGCGCATCATCGGTGTTACTACTACCTACCCCAATCCACTGGCGTAGCTATGGGTGGGCAAGGTGGTGCGGTGCACCAGGGCCCCCAGGCTTAGGGGGCCCCCCAAGCCCGAGCCTGAACTAGCAGCTCTCATATTGAACTACCAAAAAAGTCTTATTTTGGAATGCGAAAATGGGTTGTAGTGTAGCACAACTCTAATCAGTGCAACTCATTTGTTGGGAATTTTGTGCAGTATTTTCTCGTTGAAAGATTCGCTACCACATTTGCAGCTAGCTTGGAGGCCCCCTGAGCCCTCAGGAGGCCCCCAAGCTTAATGTCTAGAGACTAGAGAGTGATATTATTCTAGCAGTCATAATAAAATATTTTACTTAGGTATAGTAAATTGATTGTAACTAGTAATATTATAATAGTAATACGAGTTCCAGTACCTACTTATTTTTTTTTGCTAGATAATCGCTGGTTTTCTATGGAAAACCTGTGCACCCTGGGTAACGAAGACAGCAGCAGCCTGTCTCAAGATGGCATAGACGCTGCGGCCTATGGCCAACTATGAACTTTCCACGTGTAACTCTGATTAGCAAGTGTCGCAGTGGAAAGCAAGTAAGGGGGTGGGATGGTTCTGGGCCAGATGGAGATATCGTGGTTCCCATATTTGAGGGGGCCATCTGAAAGTTGTATATGGCCCAGGGTCGAGGTGCAATGGAATTTTCTTATTGGTCCCCCGGCGCTTGAGCCCCGAGACTGCATGCAGTTTTAGTTGATTCGATTCCGGCCTAAACACCTTCACCGAATGTTTATGTCGATTCGACATAATAACGAAATCATCATCATCTGCATATTCCTGATTCCATTTCGCGTTTTCCTGATTGCATCCGTGGCCAAGATGACCTCGGAGCTCAGGGTCCGCCTTCCGGCTCTTCCTCCACTTCGCACAATCTTGGGCGTCCATGAAAGTGAGAAAAATTCGCACGCATATCACCCTCCACGACATCAAGTCAGGGCTTCTTAGGCCTACCTCTTTTACCTGGACCCGGCGGGGGTGCCATTGTCAGACATTTGTTACCCACGTAGTCTGGCGGTGGCCGCACCAGCGAAGGCGGCTCTCTTGCATTTTGTCCACCATATCGCGGACATGAAGGCTGCTGCGGATGCGAGAGTTCATCACGCGATCTTTACGCGTAACGCCGCATAGCATTTTCATCTCCATGACCTCCGTGGGCTAATGACCTCCCCCTAATTGTGTATTGTGTAATGTGCGTTGTGTTTTGCAATAAATTTTATTTTCTTTTCTTTCTTTCTTTTCCTTCAACCTGGCTGGCATTTTGGGATCACACGTGACGCCAGTCATTTCTCGCCACTTGGCCCACGCGGCAGCAATGCGTGCCTTGACGTTGTAGTCGATTTCACCAGTCACATGAAGTACAGATCCCAGGTTCTTAGCCTGGTCCGTGTGGTCGACCAAATTATCGCCTATGTGAACGGGTGTGGGATCTGTAGAGTTTAACGCTAAGTATTCTGTAGGCACACGAAAATAAATGGAAATTTACGTATGTATGCGCGGAAACAAGCTAGACGTAGGTATATCTAGATTGTTTCTGCGCGCCTCTCTACAAGAGAAGGAGGATTGGGGTGCAGGGTCCGCATTCACCACGTGGTGCACCCTGGGCAACGGAGACGGCAGCGCTCCTCTCTCGCGGATCTGTTGAGGGCTGGTCGGAGACTTTTCACATGTCCCACTGACTAGCAAAGGCAAAGGGCACAATGGAGAGCAGGCAAGGAGCGGACCAGTTACCGAGTGCAGGCGTGGGGGTTACATGTGCGGCCGCCTGTCACCCTTCCCCCCCCCCCCCCCCCGCACTGGCGCCGCGGTTCGATGTTCGTCCCTGTTTTCAGAGTTCTATGGGGACATCGTGCTTCTCACGATGCAGGAGGCCATTTTAAAACCGTAGATGGCCCAGAATCGGCTGGGATACCAGTGATATGCTCTCGGTAACCTTACACTCCGGCAGCTCTGGTATCTGAAGATCCGAGACGGCGGCGTGTGGTATTAACAGGTCCGAGTCCGACATAACTACCCCTGATTGCCGACGACGGGGGTTGTATCTGAGGATTCCACCCCCGCAAACATGGGATTTGATCCCCAACAGCACGTTAGCGACCGGTAGGGGGGGGATATGCCTACCTCATCGTTTACTTCGGTAAGGCGACGTGCGACGCCCGAAGGAATTTTCGGAACCAAAAAAAATAGGGGGGCCCCCTGTTTCTTTTTGCACCGGGGCCCTTGGTCATCTAGCTACGCCACTGCCCCAATCAGAGCCCAGTGCAACCCTTCGATAAGCGATATGCATTGGAAATTCATGAAATTATTGAATTCATTTTACTATGATTGCACATTGTTTTTCCGTCCCAATGTAGCTCGCTCATATTCCTTAAAAGTATGCCTATGTATTTTGTATTTGTGAAGCAAAATGACACAACAATTAACTGAATTTACTAATTGGAAGCCCGAAGCGATCAGTTTTGGCCCATGTCAATCATGCTTACAGATTAATTGCTCCGTGCTGATACATAATTGCAAAGGAATTATTTTGTTATTTGTAGGGGGAAATCACACAGCTTGGGCTAGTTAGAGAAAGTGAGACAGATAAGTAACCTATCTAGTCAGTAGGTACCTAGGTAAGTTAAGAATATTATTTTTTGGGAAACTAAACGGTTTTCTTCTAACGTAAAACGGGTTTCTATCTTCAAAATCAAACGATTTTCTAGTAGGTTGGCAAAGGAAAATTTAATAATTTCATTGCATTGGCATAGGTACCTAGGTACTCAAGTTTTAGGTATTCGCCGTGCTCAGTTGTGAATAGCACAGAATATTAATAGATTTTATTAATAGAGATCCGATTCTCAGCACTCCATGGATTCACCGTGCGGTCGCCGGGTCCATAGCGTGATACAGAGAGGAACACCGTGACGGCGACTGGGACTTGCGACCCAGATGTAGGTTTAGGGTGGCCACCTTGGGATGCATCAGCGCTCACCTCCACCGTCAGTAGTGTTCCGCCCCCCTACCTATCCAAATTTGGTAAGATCCTATCAATGCCGCTTTTGATATTCGATTTAGTACCTAAAGAGCTTACTGAAGCTCTTGGCAATCCGAGGTCTTTAAGTAAGTTGTACAGGGATTTAGTTTTAGCTGGAATTCCTCTTGCTCCTACTTCTACGGCGTAGAGTTTAACCACGTAGCCGTTTTTGGTTAACTCATTAGTCAAGTCAAAGTATTTGTTTGTCTTTATAGCGTGGTTTTTAGGTATATTAGTTTCCCACGGTACTGTGAGTTCTACAAGCACTGCACGCCTATGCGATTGTGAAAAAAGGAATATATCGGGTCTGGATGATGAGGCACAGATATCCTCCGGTATTTTATAGTGCTTCTCATACGTGTCTACGAGTATTGTCCAGTCAACGGCAGTTATTAAAATTGAATATGGCTTTTGAGATGGTTTCTTTGAGCAGCCTTCCTTTACAAACACAATGTCATTTCTTTGGCTTGTAGTTAATCCTTTTTTCGCTCTAGCTACCGCAAAACTTACAGCCTCACGTATGATTTCTAATACCTTATCATGTCGGCGCGAGTAATGACCCCGGTCTAATAACGTCCTACAACCCACTAGCAGGTGCCTAGCCGTACCAGTTGCTTCACCACATGAGTTACATGTTTTATCTGTGGCTTTTCCCTACCTGACTAGATTGCTTTAGTCGGGGAGGGTCAACTGGAATGCATTTAGGTAAAATTTAAGTAAGGCCGGGGTTCTCATATCACAGCCTTGGCAGGAAAACTTAGCTCAGCTGCCTATGCGGTTAGAAAGATAAGGTCACTAACTGATGAGGAAACGGCACGATTAGTTTATTTTAGCTACTTTCATAGCGTTATGTCATATGGTCTGTTGCTGTGGGGCTCAGCTGCCGATATTGAGACTGTTTTCATATTACAGAAACGCGCGATACGAGCAATCTACGGCCTCAGACCCCGTGACTCGCTGAGAGAAACATTTAAAGAAATTAATATATTAACGGTTGCTTGTCAATATATTTACGATAATATTTTATACATACGGAAGAACTTAAATCTTTTAAAAAAGAACTCGGACACACATGATTATAATACGAGAAATAAAGATAAACTAGCAGTGCCAATACTCAGGCTTCATAAGGTTGGTAATTCATTTGTAGGCAACAGTATAAAAATATTCAATAAAATTCCTCAGGATTTGGTTGACATGCCACTTAATATTTTTAAAATAAACGTGAAAAAAAGTCTAATGGAAAAAGCTTATTATAAAGTAGAAGAATATCTTAATGATAAAAATGCATGGTCAACCTAATCACGTTCTTGCCCGCACATTGTAAATTGTATAAAAACCGTATTAAAAAATAAATAAATAAATAAAAAGGATAATTGAGTTCTCTGAGTTTCTTGCTGGTATCTTCTCAGTAGAACCAACTACCGAACCAGCGAAAGAATCATTTTCAAATGGTTTACTTTATTTTTTTAATATTTTATTTTTTGTTCACATACTTCTTGACACAATTGTAATATTTTGACGTTCATATGTGCTCTATATGTGCCTAAATTGAATAAACGAAATTGATTCTTTGATTCTTTGATTGACCAGTCGTATATTATGGTACGCCATTTTAAGGCTATAGGAATACAAAATTCACCTAGGGTCAACCATTCATTTTGCATTTCTAGGTTGATTGCGTGCACCTTATAGGTGTTGTTTTCGTCTGCTTGAAGAAAAGATTTTGTTATTTCTTTATCTGTTTGTTTCCGAATATTACCTACACCTACTCTACCAGACTGCGAGGCTATCATGAATTTTTTATGGAACTGGAGGCGTGATTCGAGCTCCGATGCATTTTTATCTTTAGGAAGGACTTTTACTATTTCGTCTTTAGATTTTGATAAGACGTGCATTTTAGTTACTCTGACTATTTACTAAACAGTTCACGTAAGTTGATTGTAGTTGTAGGTATAATCCGCGCGCGATCAGAATGGGATTGACGTTTTGGAACTGAGACGTATGTGGTCCGGTAGCGTCGGCAAACTCATGTCGAAGTTGTTTCTATGCGACTGGATTTCAGGAAGCGTTTTTTTTTATTAAATGCGAGATTTAGATATAATATTTTATGATTGTTTTAGTGAATAACTAACAATGTGTGGAAATAAATTATTAAAATATTTTTGATATTATGGTATTTTTAAAAGACTTGACTGATACTAAAAAGATCGAAACAAGTTTGATAGCAGGTGGTCGATGAGAATGGGATGTGACCTTTGGAGATACGTATGTGGTCCGTCGGCCAGCCGTAGCGTTATTATTTAGCGTTTTATTACTTTATTATTTATTGCTTTTATCAACTATTCTTCTTATACAATATTTTTCATTCTTTTTCAATCATTTATTTTATTAAAAATGTACGTAGGTACCCACGTTTCCAAGATTTTTGAACTCAATTAAAACCGAGAGCAATGGTCCCTTAGCTTCGACGCCATAATAAAATATGCTAATGAAGACAAGCTATAACGGAATATCACATTTTTTTTCTTACACCGTCACTTTCAAATTTGGACCTAAATAAATGGACGAAAAAGATCGATATGCAGTGTGGGGTTTATTTTTTATTGCTTTTATTAACTATTTTGCAAATACAGAACAATATTTTTCATTCATTTTCATTACTCGTAACATAAAAAATTTGTTTTCAAGATTTTTGAATTCAAATAAAACCGAGGGCAGTGGTCCCTCAATTTTGACGCTGTAATAAAAAATGCTAGTAAGAACATAGGTACTCTAACGAAATATCATTTTTTTTTCTCTTTGGACGGCGCTTTCAATTTTGGACCAAAAATGTATGCAGCGTGAATGATGTCCTTTACATAATATAATATTTCCCGCTACCCATTCATAGCCTATGACACTCACAAACAATGTAGCCTTCTATCAGTAAAATTATTTTTAAAATCGGTTCAGTTGATCCAGGGATTAGGTAATTATCGGCTCACTTATTTTACTAACGCTACTTGAGAACTGTCATTTTCGATTTTCTTTGACAAGGTTCCTTACCTATTTGATTGCACGCGGATTATATATAGGGTTTAGTCTTCTTCACCCGAGTGCTCGGTTGCATCCAAATCCACTTTGGAGTCTAAGGACCACTGACCTCTCTCCTACTTCTCCTTTCCATATTGGTTTATTTTGATTTATAGGAGCTGCTGCCATCTGACCCCCCAACTCTAGGAAGTGCCCCCGAGCCTCATTCGTCAATCAGTAGCTTTATGTGTTGGCTTGTAGTGGAAGTTCCCTAAATCTTCAATAGTATCATCATCTTACGGTTGTTCTCGATAGCATCCGAAGCTTTCAACTCAGAGACCTGGGTTTGCTCTTTCCCTTCATTTGGCTTTTATGGGGACGACTATCGCTCGAGCTCCAAACCCCTAGAGGAAAGCCTGCAGCAGAGCCTCATCGGTCAGTCAGCTGGTGCACCAGTTTGCCGGTGGGGTTAGCTTAGGTTCCGAAGTCTTGGTGTTGCCCAAAAAATAGCCTCACCCTGAATAGTACCTATTATGTATTCAATATTCTTGTACCTACTTCGGATCAATAAGCCAGAACACTTTTGCCATTGTTTGTCAATTTATCAATTTCGAAAGAAAATCCTGGCATGTTTGAATAATTATTTTCACAACGAAATTTTGTAGGTACTGGGCTTAAGTCACCCAAGTACGAAGGGACTCTTTGTTTCAGGTCCTTGCGTCATTCGATCAGGTCGGGCATCGGTCAAAGATGAGCAGGATGGGGAAGGGGGGTTGGTTACGTTACCTAGGGGTCAATGTGCTACACGGGAGATACTGGCGTTTGGATAGAATCTAATAATTTCATTTCCGTATTTGTTTGGAAGAACTAATCCGAAAGTATTTTATTTGATATTTGTTTTATGAGCGATATACCTACTCTATTTGAATTATTGTAGCTACCTACCAATTAAATCAGCTCCCTCTGTATTATGCTTACAGGTAAGTTAAGTAGTTATATAATGTTTATCAATTACCTACCACTTTAGTGCCCGCAGGACCTCTCAGTACAAAATTAAACTGCTCTGGTATTACAAGTCCGGCATGTAAATATACGGCCATGTTCAGTAGGAAGCTGAAGACCAACTTGTGTCGTTCAAAAAGTCCCCTGGATACGTTCTCATAAACAGAGAGTGTGATAACACGCCGCAAAATGTCCAGTCGGGTTTCCAGTACATCACACTTTTCAGACTTCTCTATTACTTGATTGAATACCTGCGGCGTAGATTGCTGTTAAAGTACTTAGGCACTAGGTATACCTACCTAATGTACCTATTCTTAACTAACACTTACAAAATGCTAGATAGGTAGGTACAAGAATCCGTCGTGTATTGTCACAATCCTTTAGAGAGAAATCAGATAAACATTAAATGAGCGCTTCATAAATCATACCTCAATATCTATCCGGACATTTCTGATGTAAAATATCCGGATAAATCAGATTTTTTTTTAAATTATTACCTGGTTGAAATATTTCAAAGAAAATTGGTACATGGGATCAATGTCTGCTAGTTGAGCTACGGCAAAATACAAAACCGCTCCTCTTGTAGCGACGGTACGGTACTTTTCTCGAGCTGCCGAAATGCTCACTTCAGTAGCTTCCGTTTCTTCTAAGCGGGCGTTTATTATTTCCGACGTTTCCTGTCAATTCAAGTATTTACTTTATATCATAGTAATAATACCATATACCTAGCACTATTCAGATAAAGAAATGATTATATAGCACTCCTTTTAAATGAATGTATGAATATATTATTATGTAGGTACACAATATGAAGACATAAAGGAGTCCTTTATATTATATTCATAAATCCATCATATGAACGAAATAATAACATTCGAAATAAGAATTACCGTTTCTTTTGTATTTTTTTATGAAGGTATAGATAGAATACCAGTATGATATGCTTTGAAAATAGTACATGTCTTGTCCTATGCGTAAGAAATTTGTGTGTAGTTTAAACTTACTTTACTTTCATTTAGCGTTTCTATAAGTTCCTCGTCATCTAAAATATTGCCCGTGGAAGCATACAGCAGTCTCAGGATTTTATCTTCAATCTCGAGTAACGTCGCCTTGTCTGTGTTGATACGCACAATCAATTCTGAGCGCAAGACTTCCAAATCTGGGCGCTCCAGTCTTACCACGTCTCTGATAAAGGAAATGGTTAAAAAATATTGTAATTTTTAAAAGGTATTTGGCCGTTTATCGGAAGGTAAGAACTATTTATGGGTGAGGTAAGGCGAGTCGTCCACGATGCGGCTAAATAGGTACAAGTACAAACTTATGATGTGGGACCAAAAAAGCAATTTGTCCTAGTTAGATAGATTTTCCTTCAATCAGAAAAAAGTTAGTTCATTATCCGGTGCTTGGGTCGGCACGTCGGAAAGAGTAAGATAGATACATAACTTTATATCGAATTGTCAATCTGATATGTAACAGAGAGACCGCTCTACAAAACGGTAACAAGCCGATCTTAGCAGTACTCCTTCTTCCGTATAAACCGTATAGGTAAATGGGCCGCATCCCGCCAGGCGTGATCACTTTGCCAGGTCAGAGGATCCTCCCTGTGTTGGAGGAACATCAGACCTCGTTTCTCCACATTTATGTAATTAATCTTCAGTATTATCTAAATGCTGCCGAACTGTCCAAATCTAAATGTATGTTATTGAACCAAACGTATTCTTCAATAACTTACGCCTACCTCGTACTAGCTCCGCACCCCCCTATGGTAGACCAGTAAAGAATGCCTACGGCATTAAGTCCGCCTACATACCTACATCCTACATAAAGTAAAGTATAAATAAAAAATAATAGTTATTAGGCACTTGTCCCACCGCCGGCGAGAAAACGAGTAACTATTGACTATTTTTTCGCTCTAGAAACGTACAATAGATATACATTCCGTGTAAACAAAAGAGATGCATATACAAATAGTTGATCGCTGACTGTTCACACTGCCGGCGAGTACTCGCTTTACTAGTTTGTCGCTGAGCGACAATAGCTATGAAAAATAATACTCGCTCAGCGATACTCGCTAAGCGATTAGCGAATATTGCTAATTTCGGTGTCAACTCATGGTAAAAAGCTAGGACTGTACGCTTGGCTGCTCGAAATGTTGCGAGTAATCGCTCACCTCACTCGCACACTCGCTTATAGCCGAGCTACAGAACTATCGGAAATACGCACTCGCTCCTCGCTGCTCGCCAACTCGTTTGTAGCTCTAGCTTTACACGTTACTCGTTCATCGTTCCCGGTGAGACAACTGCCTTAAAATGTGCTTACGCCAGTAGCTGATCTTCGAGGCCGGAAAGTGTGACGGTAAAGTTGACCAGTGTTACTTGAATACATATCTCTGGCAGATAATGTGGGTTCGCGAGCTTCGTTGTTAAGTATAGTCTGAAGTTCAGATCGTACTCTATGTCGCTGTCTCCAAGGCGAATGAGGAGTCTGCCAGCCTGGACAAGCAAATATTAACTGTAAACTTGAAACAGATATTGTTTTTCATCGTGGTATCCATTTCCATAGCGATGTATCAAACGTATTTCACACATACGTAAGCTTTCTACCTTAGTAGGTAAGGGGTAATTAGCCTACCTAACTAAAAAACTAGGTGACTCTCGCTCCCGTTCGTTCCTGGGGAAAAGGATGGCTATAGCGAGGCTACGCCACACTATGGCTACGCTGCTAGCATCATGACCACCTTTGCACCGGGAGCGATACGGGGCGGGTGGTTTGATTTAATTTATTTACCTAGATTATATTTTATTTACAATTCAATAATATATCAATGTATTCATTAAAATAAACAAGTATTTACAAAAGTCCTTACTTATTTTAGATGCAATTCATGCCTTTAATGTTAGGCATGAATTGCCAATATTTTATGTTTATAGGCGAAGCGGTTTGGGCTGGGCGTTGATGAAACAGGATATGTAATAGTACCTACCTAAGTACCTATATGCATAGATAACTCCCTAAATAGTCTGAATATCACCATCTTTTAATTTCAAAAGCCTTAAAAAAGTAACAATCACCTGTAAAAAGGTTTGTTTCAATAATACTGGCGCCAAAGTAGCTTCAAGAGTTTCGCCTAAATCCTCAATCAGCATCGGCCAACCAAGTCGGATGCAGTTTTCTAGTACGCGTAAGAAACTGGAATCGTTCAGTTTTGTGATCATCAAACCATTTTCTCGTTCCATATTTTTTATCCATCTGTTAGCCTGTGGCATAAAATACAGCATATAAGTATGTATGCATACAGTTAAAAAAAGTATTGAGAGATTATGAAAAGCAATTTTTAATTTTTGTTGAATTTAAGTTAATAAGTGTGACCTGCTCTTGTGGATCAATGGTGAGCGGCCACCGGCCAGCCCTCGTCACCAAAATGCCATTTTCCGTCGACACCGCATCACGGGGCAGACCTTGAGAATTCCACGTTCGAATGGTGAACGAGTCTGCCATTACTGTTATCAGACTGAGAACAATGTACAACTGCGTTAATAGGTATAACATATATAAATATTCTTTTGGAAAAAAGGCTTGTGGTTTAAGTTATAAACTGGGTTTATGTATAGGAGTACACACCTCACAAGCTTCCTCGACACTTTCATCTAACCTTTCATTTTTGACACGCTTTTCTACCTAACGGAATCTTGCGGCTTATGAGGCCCATAGAAAGATCTAGCCGTAAACCTGACCGGCACTGGAAAGGAATAAACTTGTACCTGTTCAGAGTTGCTAGGACGAAAATCTTTATACAATAAAATTATTTCTTATCATTTCATAGGAAGTATTTCTCACGAAAGAGCTTTCGTTTTTCCTATAAGTGTGACAGGTGGAAAATTGAAGTAAATGACAGGTGTCTCGAAGTAGCTATTGATTTAGTTTTCTAACTGAAAAAAAAAATTCCAATATTTTTCGTATCCACGACGTTGATATTATTACGAATAATATTCCATCAGCGGAATATAATCGTGCACTTAGTTAAGTACTCGCCCCACATACACATGCGCAACATCAGAGGGGGCGACTCGCCATCCCTCATCCCAGAACTCGGACGTTGCGTAGCAACCGGCCCGCTATTTCGAAATTGATACTTTGTAGGTTGTCGCTTTTTAAAATTAGTTCTTGGTATTATCTATTGTTGTAACAATATTGTCGACGACGATAAAATGACTTTATTATTAAACTGATAAATTCAGATTTATTTCTCAGTAAGCCACAATAAAAGGACCATTTTCTAGTTAGTGGACATTGTAATAGCCTAAAAATCGTTGCAAGTTGCATCTAAATTTTGCATTATGAGCTATTTCCTTATGGTTTATTTTGGCTCCAACCCCGCGACAACACCTTGCGTCAGCGCCTCATCCGTCTATCAGTAGGTGTACCTACTGGAGTGCTGGTGAAGTTAACTTGGACCTCAAAGATCCTGGTCGGCCCTATAACCCTGAAATGTATTATATTTAAACTCACTCAAAGGTGTCTGAAGCTGGTATCTCTAACTTTGTGCATTCTGAAATCCATTTGCCCTCAAGTTCTCGTCGATAGTGCGCAGGGAACGCACCAAAGTAAGCAATGCAGCCAGACGCAATTATAATGTCTCCAGTAGTACAATACAGTTGCTTCGTCGCGGACTGCAAGGTCGAGGTAATCCAGTAAGTACAGTAGAACTCAAAAGTGGAGTAGCAATCCTACGTAACTCCTACGTATCTTTTAAGACAATTTACACACACACATAAATTGTTCTTCCGTAGGAATATTATCGATAATTTTGTTGTTATTACTTAAGCAACCCGTGGCCGAGTGGTTCTAGCATGGGGTTTATGCAAATGCAAAGGTTGATGGTTCGAATCCTGGGATCTTGCAATAAATAACACTTTTTGTGTTTCATTTATAAATTAATATCAGGTTGATGAATAAAATATGTTTCATAAGTAGAAACATATTAATTCGCGTAGAAAAGGATAGACTGTGCTATAACAAAGAGAGCGACTGAAACAACAATAGAACTGGCCGAGCAATATTGCAGTAAAATCGACCGCCTAGCGATCGTCCGGCAACCCATCGCGGCAACATCGGCCATATGTGGCAACACAAAACATGTTTGGCTATATGGCCGGGACATTACTACAATACTGGCCGATATTGCTTGCAATAGTTGCAATGTTGCCGGGCTACAGTGTTGCAGCCACTAATTGCAGTAAAACATCGCCCGTTTAGAAGCACCTTTACATTTTTTCATTCACTCTACAAGATGCCACCTCATTTTAGACTTGTAAAGTTTGCAGTGTCTGTGGCGTGGTTGATAATTAGCAAAATCGTGGTCCTGGTGACAAACGGACGGACGAGGCTCTGGTACAGGCTTTCTTTTCAGTGCTGGGGGATCAGACAGCAGTAGCTAATGTAAAACTAAAGATAAGCGGACTCGGGCTCCAAAGCCTTGGATGTAACTAATAGGGACTTATGCTGTAATCAGGTAAGTTACCTCCACAGTGAATTCCCATCTCGTCTTCTCATCAGCCAGAGCTTGTGTTAAGCGCCCAGCCCTAGTTATTCGTGCCGCGGCCAAATCAACATCAGCTTGCAGCTTGATACGGTCTTCTTCAACAGCCTAACGAGAGAATAATTACCATGTAAAATATCACATCCCGCAATTCCCACCCTCTGCATCTTACAAACTGTATAACGGATTTTAATGTTGTTTTCATCTATAGGCAGTGGTCCAAGAGTACCTAACATGTGTACTTATTTTCATATTGTTTTGTGTTAATTTATATTAAAAAGTGATACGACGATGAAATTATTGTTCAGAATGACGCAAGATATCAAGCCGACTGAGAGCTTCAATCGAACGCGCTACCCAAACATCTAAACCCCTGATTCTAATTGGTTCTGATAACATTGTCTCTTATTGACAATGTCTAGGCAACATAAATTCACTTAGTTCACACACACACACACACACACACACACACACACGCACGCACTAGCCTATAGGTATCCATCCAGGTCAGGTGGCAATAAGGTCGGGTCCGGCACAAGTCAAATAGAGCGGTGTCCACACCGCGCTATTTGACTTGGATAGAATCTATCTATACTAATATTATATTATAATTAATATTTTATTATTTATTATTATTATTATATATTATATATATATATATATATATATATATATATATATATATATATATATATATATATATATATATTATAATTATAATATATTATAAAGAGGAAAGATTTGTTTTTTTGTTTGTTTGTTTTTTTGTTTGTAACGAATAGGCTCCGAAACTACTGGACCGATTTCAATAATTCTTTCACCTATAGAAAGCTACACTATCTGGGAGTAACATAGGCTATATAACATCACGCTACTACTAAAGGGAGCGGAGCAGTGAGCATAAATGTCAATAAATCGGGCAGATTTCCATACATTCTTTACTAATATTAGATTTGTATTTTTGTATTCGAGTAAACTCAAGAACTACGGAACCGATTTCAAAAATTCTTTTACCATTAGAAAGCTGCACTATCACTGACTAACATAGGCTATAATTAATTTTCAAAAAAATAGGGATCCTGGATAAAACTTCTATAATGTAACACAAGGTGTAAAAAAAATGACCTAAAAAATTTCTTACATCGCGTACGCTGCGAAAACTATTGAAGATACAACAAAATAATGTACTGTAGAAATGTATAACTTAAATAGGTCTACATAAAAGTCCGCAACAGCATATGTCTATCTAATAAGGGTAGCTCACAATAACCATTTTTATCTTTTACAAATTATAAAAAAAATGTGTCATTTTCGAAGCTATTTTTAACAATATAGTGTTAAGCCTTATCTGTCTAAATAGGTTAGATAAATTGTACATTTAATGTAGATCAAAATTGCCCTTTACACTGTATAATTATAATGAATATTTTAGAATCTATTGCAGTATGAAAGTAACGCGCGACGATATAAATTCAAGCCGAAATGCCGATCAAAGTCAGACCACGGAATCTATACCTTTATATTAATTCTTATCTAAATAAATCGTTTGGTATTTAAGATTGTTTCAATACCTGTTGATTACTTTTTGAATTATTGAAATCGGACGTTCTATTCAAAAGATATTACGAAATTATAATGTCAATAAATCCGGTAAATTACCATACATTATTTGAAAACTAATTATTATTACGGGCATGGGCTAAAAGGGTGCAACCACGGGTGTTCGAAGTATTTCACGAGCGAAGACAGGGAAGGTCAGCTGAACACAAGATGCAACGGTAACGGGATCCGAATGCGGGATTGGAACCTCCATGTGATGCATCCTGGGTAACGGAGGCATTAACGCCCCTCACCCAGGGGAGGCGCTACCGCCTACGGCAAATACATACAGCAACGGGAGTAGCTCTATAGAGGGCTGCTCAAAGGCTTCCCACATGTCCCTCTGACTACGAGGAGGCCCAGTAGAGAGCAGGAAAGGGAAGGGCTGGTCACCGAGCGCGGACGTGAGGATTATAGGTCCGGCCTCCTGTCATCCCTTCACGCCCGTCTCCTCCCTTTCCGGAATTCGATGGGACATCGTGCTTCCCACTTCTGAGAGGGCCATCTTAAAATTGTAGATGGCCCAGGGTCAGCCGGGGGGTGCGGAAAATGCCCTAGGCAATTTTACACTCCAGCAACTGAAGACCCGCGACGGCATGCTGTTTAGTGGGTCCGAATTCCACATGGCACTCCTGATGGCTGACGGGGATGGTATCCGAGGCAATTTTAGCACGAAAGAAAAGTTTGTACGGAATCCGAGTTCCACGCGGGCGGAGCCGCGGGCAACAGCTAGTACTATTATAAAATTGTAAAGTAGTCGTGTCTGTACATTGGAGATATTTAAAAAAAAATACTTGGGTTATGTAAACGATACTGAACACGAAATTTTTTTTTTGAATTTCCTGTCTGTTTGTCTGTTTGTCCGCGATGGACGCAAAAACTACTGGACGGATTTTGATGCGGTTTTTTGTTAGAAAGGGCTTACTCAGACTTAAAATCTTACGTTTGTTTGATCGCAATCGGTTGAGTAGAACCGAAGATATGAGCAAAGGTCGCGTTAACCGAGATGCACGCGGGCGGAGCCGCGGGCGGAAGGCTAGTAGGTTATAAAGTTAATGCGGTAGCGGAGCGGAGCGATATTTTCTTTCTTTCTTCTTTCTAAAGTATACATTAAGTAGGTATAAGTACTTACTCTAAGGGTGTAGACAGCTGTTAAGAAACTCCACCCCTAAGGGGGAAACGAATTAGGTACACGCGAACGAAGCCGCAGACGACCGCTAGTATATTATAAACATTAAAAAAAAAAGAAAAAAAATGTAGGACATTCTACACAACGCTATCTAGACCCAAAGTAAGCATAGCTTAACTAGCTTGTGTTATGGGTTCTAGAATGCTGATGAACATACTTAGATACATTTTTTTTTTGTAAATACATACATATTATACATAGAAACACCCAGACCAATGCAAATATTCATATTCATGCACACAAATATTTGCACTGAGCGGGGATCGAACCCGCGCCTCCTGCGTAGCGGCCGCGTTCACTACCGCTACGCCACAGAGCATATATATCTACTTTTACAATGATAATACCAAGTAAATTTAGGCGCTTTGTAGGTTCAAGGCTTTGTTTTGTGTGTGAAACGTGCTCTTGTCACACTCGTCCCGTACAAACATATAGGTAGGTTCCTGTACAAATACAGTGCAGTGCAATGAAGCACGCGTCCGGTATTAGGAGGTGCGCTTCAGTGCATAGATTGCCCTTAATACGTGCGCTGCGTCGTGTTTATTTTGTGTCGATATTTGCTGACAAACAGCAATCAGGATACGTATGATATTTCTGTATCGTAAATATTCGTGAACTAGATAATCTAATATCACCGAATTACGATGGGTGACTAGAAATACTTAAAATTATAGAAAATGTTTAAAAAAATGATTTATTCGCGGTTCATTGTCTTTGAATTTTACCCGAAAGTCTATTCGAAATTAAATCAATAATGGGTAATTTCACGATGCCTAATTTTTTGCTAATTTCGGTGAAATTTTTCAATCAAAGGTTTTCCGATGAAAAAATTTAATGGAGTTCTTTTAGAATATCTAGAATACTGATGTGTTAATCCTACTAATATTATAAATGTGAAAGTTTGTGAGAATGGATGTGTGGATGTTTGTTACTCTTTCACGCATAAACGGCTGGACCGATTTCGTTAAAATTTGGTATGTATATAGGTTATACCCTGGATTAACATATAGGCTATATATCAGCGATGAACGGGATCATAATTCCACGCGGGCGGAGCCGCGGGCAACAGCTAGTATTCTAATATTCCTTATACAGGTGGTTTGATGATGTTTACAAACAAAAATACACACACAATGCGTGGCGTAGCGGTAGTGAACGCGGGCGCTACGCAAGAGGCGCGGGTTTTGATCCCCGCTCAGTGCAAATATTTGTATGCATATGTATGAATATTTACATTGGTATAAAATAAATAAATAAATAAATAAATATTCCACAACATTCCACACAACGCTTTCTAGACCCATGGTAAGCTTAATTAGCTTGTGTTATGGAATCTAGAATGCGGATATACATACTTAGATACTTTTTTTTTTGTAAATACATACATATTATACATAGAAACACCCAGACCAATGCAAATATTTATATTCATGCATACAAATATTGGCACTGAGCGGGGATCGAACCCGCGCCTCCTGCGTAGCAGTCGCGTTCACTACCGCTACGCCACAGAGGCAGTCAATGTGGTATGGGTGTTTCCATGTATAATATGTATGTACTTATTAATAAAAATGTATCTAAGTATGTTTATCCACATTCTAGAACCCATAACATAAGCTAGTTAAGCTTGCTTACTTTGGGTCTAGATAGTGTTGCGTAGAATGTCCCACAATATTTATTGATTTATTAATTGCATAAAGTCAAAATATCTCGTAAGAAGCAAATAGATAAAGAAAATTCGAAAATAGAGTTAACTTTTTGAGATATGCGTAATTTGGTAGACTGGGTCCTACCAACACATTTCGGGCCTAAGTCAGTGCACATCATTCTGCTAAATAACGAATGAGACTCTGGCGTTGGGTTTCCTCTCGGGGTTGGGAGGTCAAACGACTGTCGTTCCCAGAAACGCCAGCCTCCAAAGTGCAAACTTATGACGTAAGTGGAAAATGGCTATGAGGATGATGATGATGATGATGATGATGATGATGATGATGATGATGATGATGATGATGATGATGATGATGATGATGATGAAATACATAATTTAAATGTGAAAATTCATCGAATAGGAACGTACCTTGAGTTCATCCAACATTTTCTCTAACATTGCTTCGATGGCCTCTACTTCCTTTTGTTTAGCTCGAAGCACTGCCATTACACTTTTCAGTATTGCGGCTGCTTCTTTGTGTCTGTGGAAAAAAAAAGTAAATGCCGTTGTCCGCACACCTGTAGCAAAAATCCGTAGCTCTCGTCCGTAGTACACATCCGTAGCAACAGTCCGTAGCATCAATCCGTAGCAAACGTCCGTAGCAAACATCCGTAGCACACAATAATTCTTCTATTTATTTTATTTTATTTATTTATGAACTGCTGACGAAAATTTGATGGCGTGTTATATTATAAGTTTGACGTGTGTGTGTCTGCCTATGGTATCGTAGCCCTCGAATGGATGAACCGATTTTGATTATTTTTTGGTTGAAAGGTGAATTAGTCGTCTTAGCAATGTTTGGTGTTAATCGTATATTGCTGGAGTAAATATCTGTTCAGTTCATTAGTTTTAACCACAGAACGTAAAAATACTCGTAAGAAGTACTTTATTATGTGGTCTTAGCTAATTTGACTAGTTGCTTAGAGTATACATTATATATAGAGCGCGCCTATCACTAAGGTCTTTGGCGCCGAGTGTTAGCAGATACTTTGCGATGGTATAGTGCACCTATAGTGACGTTTAATGCATTACCGAAAATATTAATAGATGTACTTATTAATGTAGTTTGTTGTTATGAAGTTTTTTGTTCGATTTGATATGCATGGATAAAATTAAAGCCAAAATACAAAAAAATGCCGTCATTTTGCGTTATTTTTGCGTCATT
Source organism: Eilema depressum (assembly GCA_914767945.1). Taxonomy (NCBI): domain Eukaryota; kingdom Metazoa; phylum Arthropoda; class Insecta; order Lepidoptera; family Erebidae; genus Eilema; species Eilema depressum. The sequence continues at coordinate 42,327,170 of OU612012.1, read as the reverse complement.
ATTACTAGAAATATACGATGTTGTATAAAATTTTGATTTAACATATCGTTAATTATTATTTGCGAAGTCATTTTGACGGGTATTGTTTTGCTACTGATTGAGGTTGAGCCAGGAGCCTCGGTTCATACCCGTGATAGCAGTTCATACTTGTAAGGCGCGCTCTATAGCAATGTATACTCTAAGACTAGTTGCTTAACCTGTTGCACGTCGTGTCAGACACATGGAGTCTATTAGCAGACTGACATGACATGCAACATCTCAAAATGTGACTTACGCTAGGATCTTGGGCTCTACAACCCTGAACACCTTTGCGTACATATCTATAGCTTGCACCCACAGGACCATGGAACGGCAGACCTGCAAATATTTAATCAAATACATAACATAGTTAAGTTAATTCTATGGAATATTAGTATTAAATAAAGAACTATGATGTCCGATTAGTGTTTGGGTGGATAGTTAAAAATTGTGGCCCTATTCTACGCCACCGGGAACCAACACGGCTCTTATTCCCATTCTTTTATTAATAAACTCAGTTAAATAATTTATTTTACTACTTTTTATTTTACTCAGTTAAAGTAATTACATAATGGAAGTATCTATAGTACGCGCCAGTTAGTGTGGCAATACGAGTGGAACAAAGTCTTACGAATACGAAGTAACAAGAAAGGTAAATCAAAAATATTAAGAATTAAGAATTATTACATTATCTTTTAACATTGAAACTGTCGTTTTTGCAAATTTCGTATACCTACACCACTGTATGGGGGAATGTAAATGACTCGTATTGCCACACTAACTGGCGCGTACTATAATTCGAAAACCCACGATGTGGATCTTATCAAACCAATAAAATTACGTCGGTTCATTGTGGTAACTGGTAAGTAGTTTATTTTAAAGTTTTGTTGTTGTCAGTTTGCTAGCCTCAGTCTTTGTTTATCACTCAAAGCTTGCCCTAAAATTGTGCTGGCTGCACGAGACAGTCGAGGTTATCGTATTTAATTCTATTCACAAAATGTTAAGACGTGTACGTACTGTACGTGTGCGATCGTGGAATACGAATTCGAAGGAAATTAGAATTTTAGTTCCTGTTTACACAATTCTCCTTACACAATACTCCTTTACACTTTGTAAAATGCCGGCTGGCCGGCTCGATGAGTGCCGGTGCGTAAGTACTAATACTGCCCATTGTGTTTAGACATACAAAAGGCGGCCGTATCGCCCAGAATTATATAATCCATGACAGCTTAAGATGGACAACAATGAGCAATCCCTACAGACAAATGATGGTCTAACTACTACTTAAACCATTTTGATATGATATAGAATACATAGAGACAAATATGAATAGGGAAAAGTATTCTCAACAATCATATTTTTTTACTGAATAAGTGGCATTTATACCTGGACCGGAGAACATAATACGTAAGTTTTGGGCTTATTATTTATGGTCTGGACCTCAGCCTATTGAAGCCACCGCGGGGTATATACAGGCATGAGTGCGTATGAATGTGAAGTCATTACGAAAGTTTTCAAGTTTATCGTAGGTATTATATCAGCACGTTTTTTTTTTATACCACTTAGGTGGCAGACAAGCACACGGCCCACCTGATGGGAAGCGGTCACCGTGGCCTATGGACGTATGCAACACCAGGGGCGTCACAATCGCGCTGCCGACCCTGAAGAAAACTTCTAATGCCCTTCTTGAAGAACCCCATATTGTAGTCGTTTGGGAAAACCACCGCAGGGAGTTCATTCCACAGCTTGAGTGTGCGTGGGATGAAGTGCCTTTCAAACCGCACAGTGCGCACCATTTCCGGACGCAATGTGTGAGGGTGAATTCCCTGCCTGTGGCGAGAGGTGCGATGATAGAATGTAGCTGTTGGCATCATGTCAAATAGTTCTTCTGAGCACAAACCATTGTATAGACGGTAAAACACACACAGTGAGGCAAAGTCTCTTCTGAGACTGAGAGGTTCCACATCGCCTGCGAGTATGGGATTGGAGTATGGGATAGAATAGCTAAGCTAAAGACTCGAGTAATGAAATGGTTTACCTTGGACACTTTAACAACAGTGTCTGGATTGAAGTCCTTGTGTGTGAGGTACGCTTTGATTTTTTTCAGTGTGGCATCAGAGATGTGATCCTTGTCGAAGTCCTGGAGCTTACCGAGGAAGTTCACGTCAGCTAGCACCTTTTTTGTGGAATCCCAATCGGGTCTGTGGATAAAGTTACAGTTATTTATTTTTTCTCGACGATAAGATAAATCAAAAGCTAGGTACAGTTAGGTACTTAGATATTTAAGCAATTAACAAAATAATAATACACATAATATCTTCAGTCATGTTGGTCACAGAGTAACAGTAATTAATGTTCTGATTATTGCTTCTACATGTACTGCCAGATTCGCAAGGCAGGTAAGAAAATAATATACGAATACAAAAAATTAAAAATCTCACGGCCACTCGCTTTTCAGCGCCAGTTTATACATCGGTTTTATTAAAAAGTTAATCAAATAAGACGTAACTAATTCAATAAAAATGCTCACTTCACACCAAGTAGTATGCAAACAGGCTCCATAACGAATCGCACAAGAGCGGGTGGCTTCTGAAAGGCCTTTAATTCATTTATGTCGGCTTTATTTAGTGATTTCAATGCTTCTTGAGCGGCGTCCATAGCGGGCATAGCCAAGGCCAAGTCTGCTTTCGCTTCATCCGCTATTGCTTTCACTTCTTCTGCTTTTACCTAACAAAAGATAAGATGATTTGACTCAACTTGCACAGTAGTTTCTGCGAATAGATAGAATACCTACTAGAGGTATCTTTGCATATAATAGAAGTCACTGTTCCTACTTCCTACCTTTTGCCCTTTTCACATGCACACGGTTGCCTTTGGGTAGGTATTTAACACAGGAGATACCTTGCGCGTTTTCCTAAGACCAATGCACAGGACAATTTGGTCGTGACGGTATAGCAGACGACCAATTCGGTGATGGTATTCGAAATTTCTCTATATAAATGTGCCTAATAAGTTCGTCCCTCACCGAAAATGGCAGAATTTTTAGGTTAGGTAAGTATTAAAAAGTGTGGCTATCATCTAATATATAAAATTCTTCTGTCACGGGGTGCGTAATCGAACTCCTCCGAAACGGCTTGACCGATTTTGATGAAATTTTTTGTGCTTATCCGGTATCTATGAGAATCGGCCAACATCTATTTTTCATCCCCCTAAGTGATAAGGGTGCAGCGGGAACGGGATTTGAATACCACGCGGGCCGAAAATATGGCGGTACGAAGTTCGTCGGGGCAGCTAGTATAAATATAGAATATTACCTTAGCCTCAGCCTCGTCTTTTTTGACCAATTGCTTGACTTCATCGGCCGCTTTTTGCTCGATCTTTAAACGATTGACTAGAGCAATACCCTCCTCAGCTTTCTTTGCTAGTATCGGTTCCATATCCCGCACTTGCGCTTCCATGACACCAACAACTTCGTACGTTTCATACAGTTTCTAAATATAAAATATACAATGAAGGACTTTAAGCGTAGGTAGTAAGTTTAACCTATTTGTGCTAGTGTGAAAACGTTCTCAATATTAGCGTGCGTAGCCATGGGGGACATATTATTATGAATAATTTATAAATGGTGTATTTAAGTTACACAATGGAATAAATTTGACATTCGAGTCATTAAAATTGTTTATACAGTCGACAAAGATGATACGGCCGCACTTTTTCATATAAAGTCGCATGTAAAGGTATAACCGTATCTCCTTCGTCTACGTACATGCAAACCGCATGATATTCTGTCTCTTGCTCTTATGATTTGTTGTTGCTTCTTGTCGAGCAGCACCAGATACAACTTTAACAAGTCCAGGTAACTGCTGGGCGTGGTATAGAAATATCGTCTCATTTCCTGATACAGGCGGTCCGTCATCACATCCACGTCCTTAAAAGTAAATATTAGATATTATACCTAAAATCTCGCAACCATAAGTCAATTTTCTAAACATTTATTGCCTTCGAAAAAAAATAACTCTTTAGCTTTTCTTAGAAATAAAATAATAGAGCTTACGACTTGGTAAATACATTACCTGATGCATAGTGACACAAATATTGGATATTTTCTCAATGATTTGTTCGTTTCCAAGCGGACTGAGGCATTGCAGTGCGACTGAGTGTAACGCTTCTGGGGGCCACTTGGTGAACCAGTCGATGGTACAGCAGTTAACCAAAGACGGGAACATTCGACAGCGGCGCCTGGATATGTCATAGGTATTTTAATATACCTAGCGCAGAATATTTTGCGTATATTAATTAATTAAGCACCTTACTACACATTGTATGTATATCAATCTAGGATAGGGCAGCCAAATTACGAAGAAAGAACTAATAATTTTCATTGATACAGTTTTCATCCTCATAGCAATATGCGGTTGCGGTCAAAGTTTGCACTTTGGAGCCCGAGGTTTAAAGGCTCAATTACACGGGGAGAGTTTTCCGCACGCTTCGGTTCGAGAAATCGTTACTGCTACTTCCGCTAGCAATAATCGCCATATCATTCTCTCATCCTAGCGTTAATTCCCAGTCGCATCCGAAGCTTTTCAGTTCGGAGTCTGGGGTCCGCTTTACCAGTCTTAACTACAGATTTGGCTAGACCTCGATATTTTTTCGTGAAGCGATTGCCATCTGACCTCCACAGCCCAATGATAACATTAGGCGATATCGAAGCTTTGCAGCTAGACCGTTGTTTTTGGATTTTTTAGGGCTCCAACTACCCGTAACGACTGCCATAGATGTTCTTATGGCAACCGGGACCGACGGCTTAACGTGCTCTCCGAGGCACGACCAGACCAATGCAAATACCCATATTTCATAAACACAAATATTTGCACTGAGCGGGGATCGAACCCGCGCCTCCTGCGTAGCGGCCGCGTTCACTACCGCTACGCCACGGAGGCTGTCTAATCGTCATACCATTATGGTATCAAAATGTTTAGACAGAGCCCAACACAAAATTTTCGCCTATGATTATATCATATGAGATTCGCAAGTGACATATCGCCTATGTGAAAATACGATCATTGCTTTAAAATTCTGTATAGACGGACACTATCAATATTCAATTGCGAGGCAATTATCGCCAGGTGAGGACGAGCGAGTGGCAATTGTTCCTGCAAATGTTTAGACGCAACAACTTTTTTGTGTCCTTTCGATAATAATGGTATCTTGCAGGCGATAAACTGTCCTCGTCTAAATGAGCCTTCATGTCGACTTTTCAGCGTCGGAACTGCCGTCAAACCAACGAACCGTGAGATGAATGCATCCAGAAGGTCGTCTTTTGTTATGTAGGTGCATAGATTTGCAAATGATGGCTTAGGCTTTGCCGTTATTGGTAGGGTGCGGTACACATGTACTACCCTCTCTATGAACACTATTCCTAGTCCTCTACTACTCTAAACTATCCCTGTAAAATAATTGTAGGCCCTGCTTATAACAGTCTTTGAATTTCTTCTTTTCCGAAATAAAACTAATATTACGGAAAAAATAATTTTAATATATTCTGTTCTGCCTATTTACGTAAATCCAATTTTCAACACACTTGCTTTTAAACAGGCTTTTATTTCACCGCAAGTAAGCACGGAATGACACCTATTATAAAACTGTGACTTTTTCATTGCTATTATTCACAAGTGAGTTGTAGACTTCTTTTTTAATTTCATTGATTAAGTTGCTTTGTTCTTAAAAAAGTTTCGATACAAAAAAGATCGTGTCCAATATTACAAACGAATTAATATACCTATTGCTTGCTCATTTCATGCAACTTCGTATTTTAAAAGATAATTTCAACTTGTACTTAGTACGTGTTTAATAAACAAAACTTTCACTAAAATGTATTTTTTTTTCTCTGAGTATTTACAGAGAAAAAAAAATCATAATTCAAATAAGTAAGTAGATGACACGGCAGTATGGTGATAGCACCTTAGCCTGTTCCGAAAGAAACAAATAAAAAAAAAAGTTAGTTGCGCACGCATATGTCAACAAATAGATTTTTACTATTGTGTTTTGATTGTGTTATGTAGTATTTTTAGTATTATTTTATTCGCAAGTGTGTTGAAAATAGTCGTATGGTACTCGCGTGTATGGTGATTACCGTCCTGGGCTCTCTTAAGACCCTCGCCTTTCGCCTCAGCGATAATCACCAACTTTACACGCTTGTACCATAATGTACTATTCTACACGTTTCACATGTAAAGTACCTTATTTTAAACGTGACACGTGTACAAAAACGTCATTGGGGTTGAAGTTTACTGAGAATATAGGTCTTATTTAATAAGCTGTTCTGTAACTCATTACTATGTAGGTTACCTGAAAGCTTCACCGACCGGACTCATACAGAAGCAGAGGTGCAGTTTGCTACGCACTCTGTTTATAAAGAAATAATAAACTGCATCGCGATCGGCAGGATTGATGCCATTTTTGCCAGCCTCACCACGACAACCACTTTGTACATTCTCATAAGTATCGCCTTCAAATAAGTTAGGCACCTCGCCTGAAAACCATCAAAATTGTTGACTTATACAATAGGTAGCTTAGTGGTTAAGGAGTCGGCCTTACGATCGAGAGGTCCCGGGTTCGAATCCTGGCCATTACACTACCGGCGTGAACCCACTCCTAACACAAGCAATTTAGCTTAGCTGGAGGGGTTAACGGGAATATTAGTAATTTCGGTTGCTAATATACTTTAAAAAAAAAAAAAGAAAAAAAAAAAAACTATCCAGAGATCCACATGTGGATCGGAGCGGATATAAAAGTATCCAATGATCCACATGTGGATCTAGACTGTGGATCCTAGTGGAGGTAGGGTACATTGACTTTAGGCAATTTGCTTCATAGGCATCGTGCAATTTAGGTAATTCGCTCAAAAGGGTAAGTATCCATAAAGCTTTTTCCCTGTTCAAATTGATATCCATATAATTCGGTTTAGCCGGTTAAACCTGTTATCATATATCTATCTATCCATATTGAATAAGACACTTGTACTTATCCACTTTTTTTTTTACCTTTTCCTATAAATCTTTGAGAATGCTGTGAAGTGAAACCGGCCAGGTTGAAAAATAAAATAAAGTGGAAAAGTATAGGTGTCTTATTCAATATGTGTAGCATGTTCAACCAAGTGCCATCGATCAACAGTATAAAAAAAATATCTTCTAAATTAGTACCAATCAATTGGCATCGAAGTCATAGCGCGAGTACTAATGGCCGCTGTTACTACACAATGCCCTATATAATATTTACGTAGAATTTCCGATCGATTGCAGCCTTGGTGCACTATAAAGGATGACCTATATTCCTATTCAGCTACCGTTAGCCCGCGGATAATTGAATAAACGACATACGAGCTGAACCGCTGAAGTAACGAACTTAATTTTTTGTGAGTTGGTTGCTTTTATGTTGTAAGTGCATCCATTATAGTAGAATTTTAGGGAATTTTGCCCCTGAATGTATAAAATTGGTAATTTCACGATGCCAAATTTTTTGCTAATTTCGGTGGCAGTTTTCAATCATAGGTTTTCCGATGAAAAAAATTTTCAATGTTCTTTTAGAACACTATATTACTACTAGATATTCTAAAAGAACTCCATTAAATTTTTTCATCGGAAAACCTATGATTGAAAACTGCCACCGAAATTAGCAAAAAATTTGGCATCGTGAAATTACCCAAATAAGGAATGAAAGGTTATATGGAACTCCATAATTTTGAAAGTAGATAAACAGTACAGAAGTCATTATATTTGGCTTACAATGAGGGTTGGCCGCTACCTACTTTCGGTTAAAAATTACAAAATAAAAACATGTTTGTGCACATTTTTACATTAATAAAGTACGAAACCAGGACAGAACATCGAGAGTTTCGCAAATGGATTGAAGGATAAACTTTACAATAAACTTTACGTTGCTTAAGGAAAACTGGAGCTACTAAAATAGCTCGCAGCTGATTAAAATGCCAAAGGGTGTCATAACTTGTTATGTTTAGGTAAACTGTTCATTTTGGTTTATAATTATGTAAATGAGCTGAATTGCGCTTACCAGAATTGAGCATATTGTTGATGTCTTCAAGGAATTCCTCTTTGGTGATCTGCGTGTCAGTGAAAAGAAAAACGGTATCTTCGTAGCTGACACCAGCTCGCATAAACATCTTGCGCAAGTCATCGTGAAACTCCGGCGTCTCGTATGTTCTCTTTAGCTCCATTCCCATACACCTATGCGACGTATCAATATTAAACGCAAGTTAATTGAGTTGCAGTGAGTTACTCATTGAATCTTAATAATTGGTTTTGTAGGGCCCCAGTAGAACGCAAATGAAAACCAAGTGAATCTCAACAGCAAGCCGGCACACCTAGTGAATTGACGTATGAGGCTCTGAAGCTTTCCTCTCGAGGTTGGGAGGTTAGACGGCTGTTCCTCCTGTAAAAATCAAACCAAAAGAAGGCAGACCCCCGGCTCTGGAGTGGAAACCGAAACGGAGAAAGATTAAGATGATGAATAGTAGTTACCTATTCGTCCAATTTGGATTTGTGATATTGGAAACTAATAATAATTATGATCTGTACCCCTAGCACGAAACACTATCGTAACCGTAACGTAATCGTAAAACGTATCGAGAGGACGGAGCATTGCGATTGGCCGGCTTCACACGCACACACGTTCACAGTCGGCAGGCGGCCAATCGTAACGCTTCGATCTTTAAATACGTTTACATTACGATTACAATAGCGTTTTCGTGTTCGGGCCACAGTTGCTTTTCGAAGTTTCTTCGTGACGTGTTCTTACTTGCACTCGTTGACGTGTCCAGCGAGGGTGGCCACGCTCCTGCGGCCAGAGCCGCCGGGGCCCACCAGGAGGCAGTGGCCGCGCTCAGCTCGCAGCACGCGGGCCAACCGCACCACGTGCTCGATCGCATCCTGGAATAACACCAGGTGCATCTCTGCGCGGGCCGTAGCATTGTACTCAGCTAAATATTCCTGGGGACAAACACTTGCTTAATGCAGATAGCAATTACCTTTAATTAATAAAATTCAGACACGCTATCTAAACCCAAATTATAGCATAGCTTACTTACTATTATAGGTTGTGTTGTGTTTTAAAATGTGAGTGAATATACAAATAAACTTCATGTTAATACTTACATAATGCAAATAGGTATACATATTGCGGGTATCGAACCCGCGACCTTCGATGTAGCAGTCAACCGCTCAACGCGCTACCTCTGTCACTCACAATAAGGAATATAAATACTTACAATAAAATAAGCTATGCGTATGACTAGGTACTAAAAAAAGTAACAATATGCGACCCACTTGCCTTTAGAACTATTAGAAGTTTATGCATATCAGGAATCTCAGCGTATTGTCTATTTTCTTTAGGAACAGATGAATTTAGGAAATCACCCCATAATAAATATGGTGGATGTTCTATAATCGGATCATCGGGCACATCTAAAATTGGTGTCTTGAAAAATTTCTCGCAAACAGAGCACATGAGGTGGTAGAAGTAGCTCTTGTCTTCGATATTGATAAGGCGATCGTGGAACACACGCAGACACTCGTGATAGAATAACCTGAAATTGACTTTGAATAAAAATACATTATATATGCATAGTATACACATGGCTGGCTGCTATAGCCAGCACTCTCCACGCACAATGGCCCAAGAAAGTGGCTAAGTGCGGATAAAAGAGTCCCCTTTCCATAGTATATACATATACCTACAGGGTTAGGTTACTCGCCGTATTCCTGTCAGATGGTGTTAGAAGATCTATTTTTTTTTTACAATTTGGACTCCCCATATTTATGTCCGAGATTTTTTTTAGTTTTTTCCGTATTAACCTAGAATTTAGCCTTCAAGTGCAAATAAAAAAATAGTCAAAGTTACAAATTTAGGATCTCTTTCTTTCAACAAAGATTTTCTACTTGGAAGAGATGTGAATAGTCTTCACATCTCTTTCAAGTAATAATTATATGACGACTTTGTATACCTAGTCGATGTTAAGAAAAGCGATGTTGATATTCTTAGCGAGTCTCAGTACCATTACCATCGGCAAAACCGAAAAGAAAAAACCTGAAATCAGTGAATTCAAACATTAGAATATGGAGTTACCATATTCTAATGTTTACAGATAGGTATACAAAGTCGTCATATAATTATTACTTGAAAGAGATGTGAAGACTATTCACATCTCAAGAAAGTAAAATTATAGAATAATAATAACAACAAAAGTAATCTCGAGAATGATGAGGATAAACAGTTTATAACAAAACGTGCTTACTTATGTCAAAATTGCATCTAATTAATACTATAAATAACACAACATACAGCTATTTGACATTTCCGAACTCAGGTAAAATGATAAACGGATGGACTTGTGCCCAAAATGCCGACCATAAAGAATGAAAATGTCCTTGGTGCATTTTTACCGTTTAATAATAATGATATCCATAGAATAATAATTCTATGGCTATCATTTCTACCCATTAGGTACCTCTTTGGAAATCTGATTAAACGCACAAGTTTTTCCCGTAATCCTGATAGGAATACGTAAGGTTTCTTCAGGGTCGGCAGCGCGACTGTGACGCCCCTGGTGTTGCATACGTCCATAGGCCACGGTAACCACTTTCCATCAGGTGGGCCGTGTGCTTGTCTGCCACCAAAGTGGTATAAAAAAAAACCCTGCATAGTCAAGCGGGCACTTATGCTCCTAAACGTTAGTCATGGGCTGTATGTTTACTGTCGGATGCAGAACAGCCCTATTCCATAGTCGCCTTCAACGACACCCAGAGGAAGAGATGGGGTTATTTTGCACCACCGGGCACCAACACGGCACGAATAAAAATACGATAGAGGTACATTTTAATTAAACGTTACCTGGCGGAAATTGCGTAGCGCGATAAGGCTGCCCTTTGTAATGCTCTTGTCTTTTTAATTTGTGTAACATGAATATTGTAATAATTGGTGTAGGTACAATAAAATATACAAAAATTAATAAATAAAAAATCTACTTGAAACGAGGTTTTGATTAAAATCGTAATATTGTGTTTAGTTATTTTATTGTATTGATTAGAAATCAAGAACTATACTAAATAGTTTCGTTTGCCAGACCAGAATAATTTATTCTTTGTCAGGTCATAGCGAAAAAACACAGCTGCTTCTTTGTCCAATTCACCTTACGGTTTGGTCTTCAAATTCAGGTTAGAACGATCACAGTTTAAAAACTTTTTGCGGAGCTATATCAGAAAGAAGGGTAAGCAGCAAGTAGTGAACAGTATTGTAGTGTAGTAGTGGTAGTAGTTGTGATATTTTAACATTTTGAGGATCAATATACCTGAGCAATCCTTGAGGAGCTTTCATAAAACCAGCGTCTGCTTGCAATACTCCTTGCATACATTTAGACAGATCTCGTAAGTTAAACACATAATGAGACTTGGCAGGAGTGGGCAGTAACTCAGCACAGATCTTGATGTACACTTCTACTGCCGCATACACTATGGAATCGCCCAATACGGATACTTCTGCTACAAAATCTTCCAAATGCCCTCCCAATATAGACTGAAAAGACCAGGAGTAGTATCGGTACCTCGCTTTTGTTGGGGACCCGGACTTTCACTTTCCTTTTTGCCGTTGTCGGGGAGAAAAGTGAATATCCGCGACTTGCGCATCGGTTTTAATACAAACTTGAATTATAAAAGCATCAAATTTAATATTGTTGTGAACAGATAACGACTTACTTAATAATTTCTTTTAAAAGAAGATCCTATTATCTACAAATCATCTTGCTGTTATCTTATACCTCCACTGAACCTAGTCTGGATCTTAACCCATTGTCAAAATCTGGATATATCTGTTGTCGTTGCAGTTCTTACCTTGAATATAACTCGCATGGCGTCCGGGCTGGGGGCGGATATGAAGAGCATCGCGAAGTGTCGTACGTAGCGTCCGGTGAGAGGGTTGCGCCCGCCACCGGGCGGAGCGCAAGCGCAGGACAACACCACGTCTAGTATTTCCTTCCAGTATAACTTGTCACGATCATACAGCCCACCGAAGTCTAAGAACTGTCTGTGTATATAAATTAGGGTATTATTTGCAAGTGTAAATCATAAGGGTGTATGAATATAAAATATTATATAATAGTATACAATATACATATTATACTGCGTAATCTAAGGTGGTTTAGGCACGTAGAACAAATGAGTACTGAGCCAAGAACACGCCAAGTATTTAAGGCCAATAGGTAAATGGACAGGTCAGCCGAGGTCGACCCTGCACCTTGCAGAACATCAATCAAATAGCCTAGGTCATAAATGGCAGGTTGTCTCTGCTTACCCTGGATGGGAGAAAAGGTGTGATGATGGCATATGTAAGTAATATATATGTGGACGTGAAGTAGCAATATAATTACTGTTTTTTTGTTACCTGAGTAGTTCTATCGTCGGTTGTGCTCCATAAACATCCAATCGGGGCATGTTCACATCGTCTATAAATATCACCATTTTCTTTCCTAAAGGTGCTCCTAGTGCCTTACGTGGCCTTTTATCTAGACGACCTTCTATTACTTCCTATAAAAATACACATAATGATCCACTAAATAGTTGACTAAAGTGGACACTCATTTTCCTCGAAGGGATAAAATGAGGACCTGGCTCCTGGACTAGATATTTCTTTCACAAAGTTATCAGCACCTTAGGTTGCCGCGAGTATCGGCTTCGCGGCGTGAGTCAAAGAAGTGGCAATACGAGTAGGTACGATCAACCAGCGTGGACCGCCGGCGCCTCCTTCTGCGAGCAAATAATGCTCGTGAAGGAGGCGGCGGAGCGGGAGCGAAGGAGAATCGCAGACCTTGCGGTCCGCGAGGAGCGGAGGAGAATCGCAAACCGCACGGCCCGCGACGAGCGGCGGCAACTCGGGCGTCGGAGGTCGCAGAACGACCTCCGTCCCCCATGAGCGCGGGCCTGGGGATGACGGGTGGAGCCGCCTGTCACCCTAGCAGAAGCAGGCCGCGGCGGCGGTGCGCATTGCGTGCCTCCCCATACCCGGGGGCGAGTTGGGGACTCCGTGGTCCCCACACCGGATGAGGGCCAGTTCCAGAGATATGGCCCTGGGTCGGCCGGGGTGCGAGGGATATGGCTACGACAATCTCACCTCCGGCAACCGACGGCCCACAGGCGGCGTGCGTTTTAGTCGGTTCGAGTCCGACATAACCTCCTCCTCCGGTTCCGGCGGGAGAGGTATCCGTGGGGATTTTTCGCACGATAAAAGAAAAAAAAAAGGTACGATGAACCATCTACATACTCGCAACGAACACACTTTGCATCGCTGTTAACTTTGCAAATTATCAGCTGATATTATTATTTGCTGATAAATTCTTCCTAAATTACTCAAGGGTTTTTTTTAAATCATTTATTCTGTATAGACCATTAAAACGGCACTTACAAAACGTAAAAATATATATTATGTACTAAAGACTAACTTAGCAAATGGACCACCGCGGTTCGGTTTAATCGGTTTAATTAGATTAATTAAATAAACCGGAATAGAAAATAAATGTTCAGTACCTGAGTCCGACCACTACTAGTTTGAGCAGAAAAGTTTAGAATAAATGGTATGTAATAGCCAGCAGCTGCCATCTTGTTCAACACCCCCACCGCGACGACCGTTTTACCAACACCTGCAATTAAGGTTTATATGATAAAAATATACACAATTTGAAATATTAATTTAGCACTACAGCACCCGGTTTTTGGTTGAACAAGTGACTCAAGTGAGACTTCGAAGCTCTGTTTTGTAGAGTGTTATCATTATTGCACAGTACACGTCTATAGCTATCTTTATAGCATATATTTTAGTAAACTGTCCCAAGGCAATTATCACACATAATAAATACAATTGCGTCACGTCCAATAGTGCATTATACACAATGCACGGACGTATGAACTTCAACCGCAGACCAATAGTGTTGTCCCAGTACGTCGAAACACGATCGATGTAAAGTTTGATGTGAAACAATCTACTGTTAAATGCAGAAAAGACCAAATGCATTAGGTTCACACTGCCTAATGTAAGGCAAGCTCACGTTGATGTCGTGCTGGAGGGGCAAAGATTGGAATTTGTAAGAAGCACTACTTTCCTAGGAATTACCATAGATTCGAAGTTACAATGGGGTGACTTTAACACTATTTTGGCCAATAAACTCAGCTCTGCTGCTTATGCTGTCAGACGGATAAGGCAGTTGACAGACGTAGCTACCGCTAGGCTGGTGTACTTTAGTTATTTTCATAGCTTGATGTCCTATGGAATACTACTTTGGGGGAATGCGGAAGATTTAGAGACTATCTTTATATTACAAAAAAGGGCAGTACGTGCCATTTATTGTTTAGGCAAGAGAGATTCTCTTAGGGAACGATTTAAGGACATTAATATTTTAACTGTAGCTTCCCAATATATATTTGAAAACATACTATATGTCAGGAAAATACAAAAGTAAGTGACATTACAGACAGAAATAATTATGCGCAATAAAAATAAACTGCTCCTTCCATGCTATCGGCTTAGCAAAGTTAGTGATTCTTGTATACGATTTTATAATAAATTGCCTGAATCGGTCCTTGGTATGCCTGAAAACCAATTTAAAAATCATGTAAAGACCACCCTATGCAAAAAAGTATAATATAGGACAGACGATTATATTAAAGACAAAAATGTATGGCTTGAGCATGGTGCAGACCCCTCTTGAAGTTGTCTTATTTTTATTTTATATAAGGTTTTCTTTTTTTTTATATAGGTATACTTGACGCGAGACAAATGTACATTCGTTCATATTTAGTCTTAAGAAACCTTTTTATTTTTTGTAAACTGACGTCCTTAAAATGCCGCAGTGGAGTTTGTTGCGCCGTTTCTTCTCCATTAGCGCCTAGGAAGCGGTGGTAAACTTAGTTTTAAGGAGATTTTTTAAGCTGTAACAGTGTTGCACTATTTTGAGAAATAAAGACTTTGACTTTGACTTTGATGAAATTTTATACAGAGATACACCTTGGGAAAGGACAAAGGCTATGTTTGGTCGCGATAACCGACATCCACGCGGGCGGAGCCGCGGTTTCTTTTATTTTATCTTATAGGTAGGTTCCGTAGGTACTAGGCGGGTTGGAAAAAAACATCATTGATTTTTTGATTTCATTGATTTTTAAGCTTCTCGTGTACAACACTATTCTTGGTGGTTAATTAATAGTGTATTGCATGTCATGCACGGATGTACCGAGCTAACGTATCAGAGATCCTTTATCGACTCTATAAATGTATCAAACGTGATACATTTATAGAGTTGATAAAAATGCGAGAGAGCGCTATGCAAAACATAAGCAAGCCAGTCGAATCGAACTTGCACTATCAACCGACTACATGTAAAAATTTGTTATAAACAATGTAATCTTTTAGTAATGTGAACGACCATGAAAGTTTAAATACCTATACAATGTAATCTGTTTGCTATAAAACTGCTAAGATTTGGTTATTTCATGTAAAAATTTAGCACAAAGCAACTCAAAATTCATATGTATCTTCTTCATCCAAGCGTAAATTCCCAGTCGCATCCGAAATTTTCACCTCGGAGTCTGGAGTCCGCTTTATCCGATATTTTCCTGACCTCCACAACCCAATGGCAATGTTAATTTGATTACTTTAAATTGGAAAAAGCGAAATCAAGCTCAGGCAGGACTAGAACCCGCGATCTTTCCCTTACAGGGGAAATGCTCTGACCACTGAGCCACTGAGCTTCGCCCGAGATTGATCCAAATTTGTTTAGTTTAGCATACTAAATGCTTTAAAATTATTTCAATTGGTTGGGCGGAGTTTTCAAAAATCAATGTTTAATTAACCTGTAAGGGAAAGATCGCGGGTTCGAGTCCTGCCTGCCTGCGCTTGATTTCGCTTTTTCCAATTTAAAATAATCTGTTTAGTTTAGCATAAGTACTAAATGCTTTAAAAATATTCCAATGGCAATGGTCACATTAGGCGATATCAAAGCATTGCAGCTAGACCGTTGTTGAACTTTTTAGGGCTCCAACAACCCTTAATGAATTCCATAGATATCGTATGGCAACCGGGACCGACAGCTTAATGTGCTTTCCGAGGTACGACCAGATCAACGCAAATACTAATTCATGCATACATATTTTTGCACTGAGCGGGGATCGAACCTGCGCCTTCTGCTTAGCGGTCGCGTTCAGTACCGCTGTACCACAGAGGCTGTAAAAATGTATATGTCTATATATACAACGTGTTACAGAAAGGTGTGGTCATATTCGGGGGACGCATTAAGTGTCATATAAATAACATATTGGCTTGGGGAACAAATCAGATTTACTTGCTATGACGTAGAAAAATGCTTTTCTTTTTTATCGACCATGTGTAAAGTGGTGAAAATTGCCGATAAACGTACAACACTACAAAATAACCAGGGCTACAGCACGCTGTTAAGAGCTGTTTACAAATAAACTACAATTTGAACCCGAGTAGGTTTACCAAACGATCTAAATTGGTGAGACAGTCTCAATATCGTCCTACTCAACTACCAGATAAGTTCATTTTATGATGTTATCGGGCAAAGAAATTCTGAAGTAGCTTCTAACTTATTAAAATAGTCTAAAAATGTTGATAGAATTCACTTAATTAATAAGAAAACGTTTTTATGTTTCTGAAATCATTCATCAGCTGTATGTGAGACTGTCTCAAACGCTTCCTTTGCCTAAGGTTAACCTACATTCAATACCAGGAGCCGTGGACAACCGAATTTGCAGCCACACCTCATAATATTATACTAATTAAAATTGGTTCCGTACCCAATTTAAATTTTTTGGATCAATTTAGAGATCCGATTCTCAGCACTCCATGGATTCACCGTGCGGTCGCCGGGTCCATAGCGTGATACAGAGAGGAACACCGTGACGGCGACTGGGACTTGCGACCCAGATGTAGGTTTAGGGTGGCCACCTTGTGATGCATCAGCGCTCACCTCCACCGTCAGTAGTGTTCCCCCCCCTACCTATCCAAATTTGGTAAGATCCTATCAATGCCGCTTTTGATATTCGATTTAGTAAAGAGCTTACTGAAGCTCTTGGCAATCCGAGGTCTTTAAGTAAGTTGTACAGGGATTTAGCTGGAATTCCCCTTGCTCCTACTTCTACGGCGTAGAGTTTAACCACGTAGCCGTTCTTGGTTAACTCGTTAGTCAAGTCAAAGTATTTGTTTGTCTTTATAGCGTGGTCTTTAGGTATATTAGTTTCCCACGGTACTGTGAGTTCTACAAGCACTGCACGCCTATGCGATCGTGAAAAAAGGAATATGTCGGGTCTGGATGATGAGGCACATATATCCTCCGGTATTTTATAGTGCTTCTCATACGTGTCTACGAGTATTGTCCAGTCAACGGCAGCTATCAAAATTGAATATGGCTTTTGAGGTGATTTCTTTGAGCAGCCTTCCTTTACAAACACAATGTCATTTCTTTGGTTTGTGGTATTTTATCAAAATGTTATGAAAAAATTAAAAAAATAGCATAGTAAAATAAACAAAAAGCATATTCAAATACCAGGATAACATAACATGTAAGAGCGATTTCGTCAGAGTTTTTAAAATATTATGCTACGTTACCCTAAAATAATTCATAATAAAAACTATTTTCTGCATTCCTGGTATAAGATGTACCTTTTTGACCGTGGTTTCTTAGCAACCACGTTGTTTAGTCATTGTATCTGAAGTTTATTAAAAATATGCAATTTTGTGTAAAATATTACGAAAAAATAGCGAACATAGTATGTGATTTTGAGCCGTTGTTTAAATTTTAAAAACGTATGCCGCATGCCGTGGAGATTTACGCATACTGTGGCGGCATGAACTCCTCAGTACTTGTGTTTGTGATGTGACATACTTAGGTGATAGTTAAAACTCATTGAGTCGTGCTCGTGAAATAAGTACATTTCTGTGGCTGTAGGTACACTTACCAGATTAGGTATATCACCGTTTCGCTGAAAGTAGACCCCGGTAAGTGTTAGTCAATGTATCCGTAAGCTCCATTGTAGGTAGGTACTTACACCTCTACGCAGCTGTTCGCCTGATAGCCGAAATACTGTTTGGCTACCAGGCGAACAGCTGAGTGAACTTATCACAAAAGGAAAAAATACAATAGTGATGTCACCTACCCCTTTTACTAATGTATCGATTAATTTAAGGAATTTTAAAATTTTGTATGATGAATAACGATGCCATCACTTTATTACTATTTGTACTTTAGTCGGTGCCCAGGAGTTCCTTATCAGACATGTGTAACGACCCTTAAATATGACCACACCTTTATGTAACACGTTGTAGATAACTTAAAATTTACCAGTATCTCCAGTAAACATGACAGGTTTGCAAACACCCAGGAACTTCTCAAACAGGTACCCGTATCGCACCGTATCTATAGTCGGTACCAGGGTCTCGAAGAAAGGTTTATTAGGATCATATAGGAATTCCGGAATTATCTCCGCCCACACTTTTAATTTTCTCTGCTTCGTATCCATATACATATCATAGAAATTAAAGCCATGCGGGAAACTGAAAACATTTTATACATAAAATTAATAAACCTTGTCTTCCCATCCCTCAATTCAAAGTTCATGTAGGTACTGTAAGTAGATAATTATAAAGGCGAGCGGAAAATTAATTGAATTTTAATTAATTTTATTATTAATTAAATTTTAATAAATTTTAAGTAAATCAATGCCAAGCTTAGTGTATTAAAAATACTGACTATTCAGCCTCTTCAAACTCCTCGAACTGCCGTTTGATAACTTCCTCGAAAGGTTTCCTGTTCTCATCGAGAATATTTCCACCAATACACCAAGTGTAACAGAATACAAAGCAGTGTGCAATATACAATTTGATAGCGGACTTTTCAGAGAACCTCTCGCCGGGCTCGGCTAGTAACGCGGACATCAGATTACATACAGCTGACACTTTGCTTATATCTACCTGTGGATATGGGATATCGTGAATATTGGACATGTGACATACACAATAAAACAGAGAAACTTGTGGAATGCTATATTAAATTTTTGTGCATTCGGGAAAATCCAGTGATATTGGATTACTGCCGATTAAAATAATGTTGTTAATCATCCAAATATTGGATGACCGGCTGCTGTTCAATTTCGATACCAAGCTTCTGTTGAACAATTTTATCATCAGTAGCCTGCTCTGGATCTATTCAGCCATAAGGAGTTGGTACTATCTACATATAAGAACATAACTAAACAGTTTAAGGTTAGATTCAAACGATTAATATACTAAATACGTATAATTCAAGTGAAACTATCACATTTTACTACAGCCTACGGTACCCCTAGCACGAAAAACTATAGTAATGGTTATGGTCATCGTAATCGTATGATTTTGTATGAAGACCCGAACAGCGCCACTACTGTCGTTTAAGGAACTAAAATTTGATAGCACGAACCAAGTTATCTCGTTATCGTAATGGTACTAGTATAGTCAACCATAGCGTCAGTATGAGAATCGGCAGCACGAACCCACTTTTGAAAGATAGTATCGTTTTTTAACATTTCGATGCTAACTATCGTATTTCTACTCACCAAGGATTTTGCAGTGGGAGATGGCCATTTAAATTTATGTATGTTTACATAAATCTAAAATTATATTTATTTACAAAACCCTCAAATTTACGCAGTTATTACTTCCTATAGCGGTCAAGAAATGTTGCTGAGAAATTGTAAAACTGCATTAAGTTTGTGGTTTTTAAAGATTAAACTAATAGATAAGAAAATTTAGTAATGATATCTTTATTTCGATCAGTCTAGTGGGGTTTAACAATTTTTACTTAAAATATGTAGACATAACAGTATTAAAATTAAGCTACTACGCGGCTTCGCCCGCGTTGATGATAAACTTTCATACACACTATAAACCCCTATTCCCCCCTTGAACTCCTTTTTTTTTGCAATAAAGGTAGCCTATGTCCATTCACTAGCTCTAGATTATCTCTATACTTAGCAGCAGCGTGATGATATATAACATTTCGTCAATAAAGGGGTTATTCAATACCTACAAACATATTTTTTCAATTCCAATCGATACTTTGAGATTACATGCTTGAGAGAGAGGCAGCACGAGTGTGACGCCCTTGGTGTTGCACGCGTCCATAGGCCACGGTAACCACTTTCCATCAGGTGGGCCGTGTGCTTGTCTGCTAACAATCTCTTCAGCTTTATAATATTAGTATAGGTAGATGAAATAAAATGACACACATCTCCTTACACACAATACATGTTCATACAAAATCTCATTCGTCTCTATTTTTCTCTTGCATGAATTTTGTCAATGCACTCAAAGCGGCATTCATGAATCCAATCCATTTGTATTGCAGGTCAAGCTCAACCTCTCTTTGCCATAATCTCTCCCTTTCTAGTTTGTTTATTTATTTAGAAACTTAACAACATAATATGTAACATGATACATGATAAGTTAAATTGCGTTTACCATTTAATACATAATTAAGTAAGTATAAAATATCAAATTATAAGTAGGTATCTTAATATAATAATAATGCAATAACATATTCATAATATCTATCATCCCGATGCCTTTCAGCCATAAAAAACTCTTCCGTTTAGTTTCTTTGATGCCCTCTTGGGACGTGGGGTCCACTTTCTAGATGGTACTGCAGTTGGTGCCATAGTTGGGGCCACAGCTTATGTTAGGGGTGATACTGAAGATTGCAGCTCCTGGCCGGTGCCAAGATAGTTCACCGAGCTTTACTTGATCCGTCACTATTTAATTTGACTGCTAGTTCTCGCCATTTCATTGCGGCCCACTGCTGTCCTCTTGGAACGCCTTGCGGCTTGGCTAAGTCTCCATTTCTGGTGAATAACACGAGAAAATGTAAATGTAATTACTATAACAACAAACATTTCAACATCTTTAGAGTGTAAACAAATGACAGGAACTCACCCCTCCATGAAGTCCACCATCACAGCAAACTGTGATGCACTAGTCCTCACTTTTATTAAAGTTTACTTTCTATTATACTAACTATAAATTGAAAAAAATTTCAAATTTCGTCTCGACAAACCGACATTGACATTTGACATTGACAAATAACGTGCGTTCGAAACTGATATATATTTCGTGGGTCGGATACAGCAAAAAAAACTAAACCATATTATTACGCCGTAAAAAATCAATTAAAACCTACGATGTTGATAGGATTAGTATTGAAATGAATAATATTCATATTTAGTTAAACAAATAGCGTAATAAACACAGTTTTGTCATTTTTTTGTATACAACAATGACGTGACAGGGACTTTGGAACGCACCTTGCTCATAAAATAAGCTTTTTGACTTTTTGCAGCCGGCCTACTTTTACATTATGTATCGTATTGTCATAGTGTACACGATAGTAGTCTATGACTGTTTCATGCTGTCAGTTGCTGTCAGTTTAATATAGTAATCATTATCGTGTGGTATGGTCATACGATTACCATAACGATTACGACAATTTTTCGTGCTAGGGGTACGGTTACCCAATGGTAACCGTGTATAATATTGAAAACCCACAAGTTACAACATGAAAACAATACAGTCTATTTATAAAGCCTGTCAGTACCTGGTAAATTCCAACTCTGCATTTTTTATTGACGAATAAAAGTCCTTCCTTTAGCAAAAAAAATAGCTCATAAAGAAACTCTGAGTTCTCATGATTAAAAAGATTCTTTTCTATGCCTTCTTCCAACCAGGACCTTACATAGGGTAAATAGCCCATCTCATTGGGGTCTATGTAGACCATACCACACCGCGATACCGTAGCGGGTGAAGCCTGTGCCAGGTCTGCTACCTGCAAACAATTCATCACCTTTTATGCATGCATGTGCACTGTTTTAGTTTTGAGTGCTGCCCTCATTCAAGTTCAGTTTACCACAGCGCAAATACGGAGAAGAGATATTTTAATTCAGTGTGATGGCTGTGGAGTGAAGAGCCCACTTCACTGCTCACTTCATTCTATGTGAATTTACCGAATCGATAACTATCTTACACTTGATTTTTTATTTAATCTATACGCTCGCGTGTGATCACTATTTCTCACCTTGGTATGTAACGAAGTGGTAGACGATCTAACAATAAGTAAAAAAGAGACGTACTCAGATTTAATTACAAACAAGTGTATCAATGTACCTCAAACACCATATGGACGTATGGTGTTAACTTGATCCGTTCAGAGTTGGAGAGGCATAACATTTTGTTATCGTCGAGCACAGTGTTCATATTTTCTATCCACACAGCATCCACAGGTCCGTCACAGATTAGCCATTGGTGGTCCGGTTTTTCGCACTATACACAAAATAAGCTTATGAATTGCTTGAAGTATTAGGAGTTAGGAGTGATTTTGCGTATCCGTGGGGATTTTGCCAAAAAAAAATCTACCAATCACTAAGTATTCGAAAGTGTTCAAGAGTATCTGCACCAGTCAGGCTAAAAGCAGGAATATAAGAACACGTTATTTAATCATACTTACTTGGACAGCAGTCCTCAGGCTGAGAGGCAATATTCCATCATGCCATTCAAGAGTCTGCAGATTCACTTCACCGTATAGTTCACCTATGGTGAGACTCTTTGGGTTCATAATGTAACTGCGTACTATTTGATTTTGCGGCCCTGGGATTTCTCTTTCACATAATCTTGTGTATGTAGCTCCCAGTACCTGCAAGAATTGGCACAATGTATTCATAACTACGTATTTCGCTCGGTAGTGTACTCGACTCAACTTATTCGCTATTTTTAGGGTCCCGTACATTTAAAGGAAAAATGGTACCCTTATAGAATCACTTGATTGTTTGTCTGTCTATTTGTCTGACAAAACCTTTTTCTCAGCAATGCGTAGAGCCATCAAGTTGGACCCTCGGCGCACGAGTTCGACTTGCACTTGACCGACTTTTTTTTACAAAGAGTGTCACGTTACCGAAATATACCAGTGAAAGGTGAAAATTTTAAAAAAGGAAGTGAGCGGAAAAGTTCTTCCCCCTATAGAACAACCATAGCAATTTTGTATGGAATACTACAACGGCTTCTCTATGCAGCACACGCCGCCGGCGGGAATAGGATTAGGTATAGTAAGTCCTCCCCACTGGAAAATACCCTTTTATCTGGTAAATAAATCCATATCTCTGAGTCAAGGGATAATTGGTATATTTTTGTAAATATTAATAACTAGCTGACCCCGCGAACTTCATACCGCCTTACAGTCGATTCTTTTTTTTTTCTCTCCGTAAGATCCATCCTCGTATTTATAGCTGTCCCGGCGAACTTCGAACCGCCATATTTTTCCCGTTCCCGCTGCACCTATTTTCTTCTTCCCTGGACATCCACGAACATATTTTCAAGATCAAGATAAGATAAATCCTTTCAGCCGTTTTCGAGTTTTAGCGAGACTTAACAGCAATTGATTTTTATATATAAGAGAAGATAATTTTCCCCGTGAGTCATACAGAGATGTGATCTATTTCTAACCACAGGATACCCACTGTGGTCAGAAATAGATCACGTCAACAGGTTAAACAAGTTTTCGTTGTATTTCGTTACTTACATGTAAAACTACTGTTTTTCCACCGCCTGTAGGCCCAACCAACATGACGCCCCAACGCACAATCATAGTTTCATGCAGTTGTATCACTTTGGTGATCTGACATTTTTCCACTTGAAGCTTCCTTTCTAGAAGTATCTCCTCTGTAGGGACATAACTTATTGTTACTTACATTAAAATTTAGAAGTGACAAAAATATTCATCGTTTTATCTAACTCATGAATATAATAGTACATTATGGTACAAGTGAGCAAAGTTGGGGATTACCGCCGAGGCGGCTCGGGTCATAAGAGAGCCGAGGACGGTAATCATCATACTCACGCGTGCCATACGACGATTTACAACACACTTGCGAATAAAAGAATACTACAAATACTAAATAAACAATACTACAAATTCATTCGTTTTCCTATGTGCGCGCATCTAATTTCTGGTTTCTGGTTCATAATTGCGCTCTCAGTGCAAACAGACGTGTTTACAACAATTATTATTAAATAATATTAAATTGCTGAATCGTGACCTACTTTATACCAATAGCCGGTAATAAAGAGTGTGTAAAATATATCTACCTAATGCAAAGTGTAACAACTGTGACAATGTGCTGTAAGTCTATACTATTATATAATTGTAAAGTGGTCGTGTCTGTACATTGGAGATATTTAAAAAAAAATACTTGGGTTATGTTATGTTAACGATACTGAACACGAAAATATTTTTTTTGAATTTCCTGTCTGTTTGTCTGTTTGTCTGTTTGTCTGTTTGTCCGCGATGGACGCAAAAACTACTGGACGGATTTTGATGCGGTTTTTTTTGTTAGAAAGGGCTTGCTCAGACTTAAAATCTTACGTTTGTTTGATCGCAATCGGTTGAGTAGAACCGAAGATATGAGCAAAGGTCGCGTTAACCGAGATGCACGCGGGCGGAGCCGCGGGCGGAAGGCTAGTAGGTAATATAAGTTTATAATTAGATCGGACAATAACCCGATAAAATGGAAAGCAGCCCGTTTAGTAGGGGTAGCCGGACCTGCCGAACGCCGCCACCAACTCCTTCACCCGCTACTCACCCAAATGTGCAGGCTCAAATTGTGACCCATGTGGATGCCATCCCAACCCCGGAGATCCAGAACTGGATGGCCTCTATCGAACAATACCTTAATGAGGTATGTAGTATTGCTGCAGAGGGCAAATTAAACTCAGAGCAGAAACTACGCATTAGCTCATTGTGCCGAAAAGTGAGTCACGGCACGTCCCAAATGGCAGTGCAATATCAGGCCCTCAAAGCAAAAGCCGTTCAAGCTACCACAGCTGGCCGAGCCCTCCAGGATGACCTTCACCTATCGCAACAACTCAACGACCTAAAACAGGCCATTGAGGAATCCAAAAAGCACAAAGCCGGGACATCATTTGCTGATATGGTAAAAAAGGGGACCAACGAATTTTTACCCACAACTCGCTTCAGTTCGGTGGCGATCTACCCTAATGACAAGGCCAAATCAAGTGAAGATACCAAGTCTTTGGTCCAAAAAATTATCTGCCCTGAGCAAATGAAGCTCCAAGTAAGAGGTCTACGTAAGACAAAGAACGGTGGCGTCATTATTAGCACTGATACAAAGGGAGACATCGAGAAGCTAAAGCGATCAGCCCAGCTAACTAACTCAGGCCTTATAGTAGACGACCAGCTCAAAAGAAAGCCAAGGATTATCGTAATCGGAGTACCAGCGTCCATGCAAGAAAAAGAAGTTTTTACCTGCATTTACAACCAGAACCTAGAGGACAAACTACAAGATTACAGCCTCGAAATATTTCTGGCTTCGATCAGGCTAAGCCATAAATCGGGCAAGAAGGATGCAGAGACCTGTAATTATGTGATTGAGGTACCTGCAAATATTCGTAAAGCCCTAATTACCAACGAAAGACTATTTGTGAACTGGTCGTCTTGCCCCGTCAGAGACTTCACGCTGGTTACTCGATGCTTCAAGTGCCAGCAGTATGGCCATGCGGCAAAGACTTGTAGGGAGAACGCATACACCTGCGGACAGTGCGGAGATCTAGGACACTCAAAAAAGGACTGTACAAAGAAAGCAGAAGGAGCAAAATGCGCGACTTGCTCAAAATTCAAGAAGCCCAGTAATCACACCACGGGAGCGCCTGAATGTCCAGCAAAAACAATGGCAGAGAGAAGGTATATTAATTCCATTGATTATGAAGGCGCCTAAGAGCGCCCTTAACCAAGTTATTTTTATTGACCTTTAGCCGATATAGCTTTAAATTATCCTTTAGTTTAAGAACAATGATCCATAATTTAATAAATGACATAGATTACTTCTCTGTATCAGAGTCCAGGACGTGTGAGGCGGAGGAGTGCAAACAATATCTGACCCCGTGCATTAACCCATTAAATATAATAACCCAGAACATACGCAGTGTCTTCAAGAATTTAGACAGCTTTCTAACATTACAGTATAGAATGAACATGAACCTTGATGTCATTGTCTTGACGGAATGTAGGCTATCTTTACCATATAACATACCACTAATGCCGGGTTATAACATGTACAGAACTAATACAATATATAATCAGAACGATGGTGTAGTAGTTTACATAAAAAATAATATAAATGCAACTGTAGAGGAGCCCAATATGCAAGAGTGTAATAGATTATTGATAAAAATAGGAACAGACTTGGCCATACTAGCAATATACAGGCCGCACGCCTTTAACGACAAGTATAAATTTATTGATTCATTAAATGACACCTTGCAAAACCTGTCTTCCTACAAAAATATAATCTTAACTGGAGACATAAACATAAACATCCTAAAAGGACAACAAGACCTAAAGGAGGATGCGTTACACTATCTCAACCTCTGCTCATTTCACGGCTTGTTCCCCGCGCACTCTTTTATCACGCGTCAGGCAAGTGGGTCTTGTCTCGACCACATCATGCTAAAAACACAATACCCAGCACACGCACTCGTCATCAATTCCACAATAACTGATCATAGCGCTGCCCTACTAAATCTGAGTTGCAAGTTACCCAAACTAGATAAACCACGCTTAGTCACCAAATTAAACATGAACAAACTTGAAGACGATTTACGCGACATCGACTTTGACCCAGTTTATTTTTCTGATGACGTGCAATTTAGTATGCAATACATGACTGATAATATAAAAAATGCAATACATAAAAACACAAAAATAATACGATTGCATAAAATAAATCATAATTTGAAACCTTGGATCACACCAGGCCTAATCCGCTGCATGAGACACAGGGATCAACTTCACTTAAAATGTAGACAAAACCCCAATAATTTAACACTACAGTTGTCGTACAAAAGATACAGGAACTTTTGCAATGATTTATTAAGAAAAATAAAAATAAATCACGACAAAATAAAACTGGAAATAGCAGGGTCGAATAGTAAAAAGATCTGGCAACATATTAAGAATATAACTTACACTACGAAACAAAATGAATCGCCTTCAAGTTTATTGAACACCCACACATCACAGGTAACATCCGCTAACATAGTAAATAAGTTCTTTATAGATGTCGGTAAGCGACTTGCACAGCAAACGCAAGCAAATACGCAGTGTCCCACAAGCCCACTATTCCCGAGTACGACTACCCTGACATCTCTTGTGCTATTGGATACCGACGAAGAGGAGGTGGAGAGGATAATCTTGAATTTAAAAGATGACTGTGCTGTTGGCTGGGACCTCATATCAAGTAAAATACTGAAAAAATACAGACATATACTGGTGCCACCGTTAACTTACATCTTCCAAAAATGTTTAGCGACAGGCGTTTTCCCTAAGTGCCTAAAAAAGGCGGTAGTAGTCCCTGTTTATAAGTCTGGAGAAAAAGACCAGATAACGAATTACAGGCCTATCTCCTTACTACCAGCAATCTCAAAAATACTTGAGAAAATTGTGAATAATAGGTTGATGAAATATTTGGAGGATAATGCTCTTTTATCAAATACACAATTTGGTTTTAGAGCTAATAGGTCTACGGCCGATGCTGTACATCATCTGACGGATTATATAGTACAACAACTTGATAAGGGAAAGCGTACAGTGGGAATTTTTTTGGACCTTGCTAAAGCGTATGATACGGTCTATATCCCTAAGCTGTTGAACAAGCTTGACAATATGGGAATAAGAGGCGTACAGTTAGAGCTCCTCAAGAGCTACTTAAAAGAGCGTACCCAATGTGTAAAGATCGGCAGTGTTCTCAGTGAGGACATGGACAACACGTCATTTGGCATTCCTCAAGGAAGCGTGTTGGGAAGTACTTTGTTCTTAATTATATATAAATGAGCTATGTAATATAAATCTAGAACACGGTAAAATCATATCTTACGCTGACGACACTGCCCTCCTTTTTTCTGCTGATTCAGAAACAGAAGTGTACAGGCTTGCGCAACGAGGATTTAACATTGTAAATAAATGGCTTCAATATAACCTACTAACGCTAAATGCAGATAAAACCAAATACGTTTCATTTTCTATGCGCAAAAAATCAGCTACGATCCAACCTAATCACTTACTGTATGCGCATTGTTGTAAAGAACCTAATCATAAGGACAGCAAGTGCACTACTTGCCCCGTTATAACTACAACAAATAAGATAAAGTACCTAGGTATTATAATAGATGAAAACTTGTCGTTTAAAGACCATTGCGAAGCACTAGCTAAGCGACTACGCAAGTTGATATTTGTATTCAAAAAACTAAGATACATCAGTGACCCAAAACTGATTAGAAACATCTACTATGCCCTTTGTCAGTCTATATTAACATATTGCATAACGTCTTGGGGGGGAATGGGTAAGACGTTGCTACTGCCTGTCGAGCGAGCTCAGAGAGCGATCCTCAAGGTAGCGACGTTTCGCTCTTTCCTATATCCGACTGACCTTCTATACAAATCTTGTGAAGTGCTAACAGTCCGTCAGCTATATATATTAAGCGCAGTACTAAAACAGCACGCATCGCTTCCCTACAGCACCGATATTACTAACAAAAGGCGGAAAGATATTGTATGCACTGACAGAATTGCAATAAAACACCAATATACGGGCAAATTTCATGTTTTTAGGACCGCTCCTCTATAATAGGATAAACGCTTTGTCAGACATTTATTCTCTAAATTATATGTGCTGCAAGCAAGCAGTAAAGAAAGCCCTCCAACGAATGTCCTACGATGAAACAGAGGAATTAATGACTGTTGTTAAATAAATGGTATTAAGTTGTTTAATTAAGACATTATTTTAGATAATAGAAGTGAAACACTAGCATTGTATTATTCTTAGAAAATCCTTGAAACTGTAATATTATGTTGATTATATTATAACCATTGTTAAACTGCACTTGACGCCTGAAGCACAGGATTACCTAGTTCAGGCAGAAATCTAGTAATATTAGTTAATACCTATTTAAGATCCCTAAATGCCCACATTTAAATGATACATGCCTAGATAGAAAACCTACTTAAGCAATAACCACAATGTAATAATGCACGATAAAGTTAAGAACCTTTGTAATTTATTGTACATTGATTATGGAAATAAATTATTATTATTATTATTATTATTATCTAACAATGGCGGTCGGCCATATTTAAAAAAAAAAAAAAGTTTATTCGTACTATTTAACACGTTCTTTTTTGTATCGAAACTTTTTTAAGAACATAGAAACTTAACCTATAAAATTTAAAAAAGAATCTTTAACTCACTTGTGAATAATAGCAATGAAAAAGTCACAGTTTGATAATAGGTGTCATTACGTGCCTATTTGCGGTGAAATAATATCACTTTTATGAGCAGGTGTGTTGTAAAGTATGTTTCGAAGGTATGTTAACTGCAGTGAAACACGTAGCTAGCCTGGAAAATGCGAACCCCGGATTCCGAAGTAAAAGTTTTGGACGTGACTGCGATTAACGTTAGGGTGATTATGATGTAATGGCCATTAGGCTAGTGGAACTAATATTTTACTTTCACATAGAAACACCATAGGGGTAAAACCTATTCGAATGTCATGACATGATCGTAAAATGCCTCAAGCATGACGCGGACGCAATCACCTACTGTCCTATCTACAAGTTGTCCCGTGATGCCCATAGTTTATAAGTGCAGCTGTTTTATCATTTGACTAGCTGTGCCCCATGAATTCACCATTCAACAGAGACCGCCCACCCATCCACATTTTGTTTGGCTTCTTCGAGTCGTAGCCTTTTTACTGTGTATTGGGTTATTACTAAACATTCTAAACTTTTTTACCGCCTCTACAGTTTTATAAATAGTGCGTATATGAAAAAAAATCCACTTACGAATAACATCTACCATGATCCCGTAATCTCGTTCAGGTAAGCGTACCCCGGGGAATAAGTCGGACAATATACCGGCGAAGAGTATGGCGTCAGCTGCCAAGAACTTGGGCAGGTTACTGTCGTTTAATGCACAAAGCAATGTCATCTCCTCATGTTGATCTGGACTGGCGCGCTTAAGAGCACCGGCCATTACCTACAATGTTTTAAAGCGCCTGATTATTCAAACGTAGCTATTATTCTATTATCACACCGTAACTACATCTTATCTTCTGAACTCTATGAGATTCATTATATTACAAATTACCGAAATGTATGTACGCGTATAAGTTTCAAAATAATTGCACTAATTTTTTGTGTTTTATTATGTAAGAAATTTTGGAAAGTCCACGGATATTTAATGCGAAACCATGCAACTAGCAGAAAATAACAATCACAATGGACGATGCAGCAGCTCAAAACTTTAATTTTTTTGTTAGATTTTTTACAGTATCATTGGATGTCGAAGAAATCCATTATTAGTGTATTTTTAACTTATAACCTTTGGAAACTCGATACCGGCAAAGATGATTTCCTCATGGAACAAAGGTGCCACCGGCCTACCCCTCGGCGGCGTCGGCCAAGATAGCCGTGGAGCCATATTAAAGTCTTGAAAAAATGTAACCTTCGCGTTACTAAACAATCTCATACAATAAATTTTCAAAATATGAAACTAATTATGGTATAACCTGTAAAATAAAAAATGGAAAAAAATTAAAAAGCTTACCAAAACACTTTTTACAGCCCTCATACCAAAATCGTAATGGTCCTGTTTGGACAACTGCTCGCTGGACAATTTGTACATTTGCACCATTTTCTTGGCCAAACCTTTCGATGATTCAAATCCTTCAGAGTACAGGATCACTTCGGCAATAAGTGCTTTGAAACAAATACAAACGTATAAAGAAGTAGAGACATCCAGAAAAATGCCATAGTCATGCATACATACAAATAGATATGAGCACTGAGCGGGGAATCGAATCTCACGTAACGTAGCAGTAACGTAGCAGTAACGTAGCAGTATCGTAGCAGTAACGTAGACTGCTACGTTACTGCTACGATACTGCTACGTTACTGCTACGTTATTTGACTGCAAATACTCTACTCGTACGCCAACGTTATCAGTGGAAAATAATGTTTGACCCCCCTTTAATAAATGATGTGACTCTTACACGCAGCGATATATTGATGGGTCGTCTGATTTAAAAAAAATATTTGGTCCGTCACGTGACTGCACCCAGCTAGATGGTAAAAAGCTGAGGTGCATTCCAGAAGATACGGACTACCATTTCTGTTGCTATTGGCCTTAAAATTGTGATACCTAACAAGACAGCCTTGATAGTGTTATTTGGCTCCGCTTGAAGGACCCTGGACTGTAAGAAGAGGTTAACACGTGCGCGGGCAGAGCGTTCGAGCTCTCTAACGGTGCGTACAAATTATATAGCATAACATGTTATATAACATGTTTCAGTAATGTAGACACTGAAGTTAGTACAATGTTGCAAAGTTATACAAGTTACTTATATAACACAAGTTATACAACATGTTACATGATCTGTACGCACCTTAACATACTCTTTTGTCCGTTCGTTTAATAAGAACTTGAAACATGAATTAATTTCTGCTTCCCGTGCTTAAGTGTACACAGAGCCTTAACTTCATTTTCTCAATTCGAAACTGGCTGTTTATTTCATACTAAGTACTTGTGTTATGTTATATTTACCATAATCCGGCACCATCATAGATATAGGACGGAACAGTGCCTTCAGATTGTCGGGTAATTCAGTTCTTCCTGCGTACCCTGGATTCATAGTTATGAAAGCAGCGCACGACCGTACTAGTTTGATTTCACGGCCTTCAAACATAAACCTGTCACAAAATGTACGTACGTTAAGTACGAGTATAGTTGAATGGAACAGAGGGCTAATGCCCGTTTTCACCAACGTCCCCTAAATTTTAGGGGCCACCTAAGTAAAGTTAGGTAACCCTTAGTAACATTTCGTTTTCACCAAACCTTAGGGGACACCTAACTGCTTAGGTGTCACTTAAAATTTAGGGGCCACCTAACTAATCCCTAACAAGGTAACAGAATAACGTTTTCGTAGGTATACAGGGCGTCCCACGGCGATGCCACATGGAGGGAAAGTACCTTAAATCCTTAAGTTAGCTCATTTTGTTTAAAGGAGACATCATTTTATTTTTAAAAAGAAACAAAACTGCATTCAAAGATTTTTAAAAATTCGCTTGCCACACCCGGTAATCGAACCGACTAAAATCCGAAAAAGTAACATCCTGTATTTTTATGGCATCAATCGATAGTGTCAATCATAAGGATCAAATCTCTCTAAGAAACATGGTAAATTAAACGAAAGGAAGTCCTTGAAATCTAAAATTATAAATTCAATTTGGCAAAATAAAACAATTTAACTCAAAGTTCATCCATCCATCTGATACCATATTAACAATAAAATTCCATATTTAAACTACTTTTCTTTTTTTATCGTGCTGACACCGCTGCTGGTCAGCAGTAGTATTTAGGTATGTCGAACTCAAACCGACTAAAACCGCACGCCGTCTAAATTAACAGGTTATAAGTTGATCCATAGGGCAATTCTCTTGCCATTTTCGTTGCACAGGGTACACCGCGTGCAGGTTTCTAATCAAATCAAAGATATCTCTAGTGTTGATACCTTGTAAGAATTTCTTACAAGGTATCAACACATCAAAGATATATCTAGTGTTGATACCTTGTAAGAATTTCTCACAAGGTATCAACACTAGAGATATTTTTGATGAAATTTATTTAGTAAAATGAGTACTAAATGAATGAACTTTGTTACCTGTTTAGAATGTAACTTTATTGGGTAACTGCATGAGGTATGTGTAGGTATGGTAGGTAGTTATTTTTGGGTGCTTGATTAGAAACCTGCACGCGGTGTACCTACCCTGTGCAACGAAAATAGCAAAGAGAATTGCCCTATGGATCAACTTATAACCTGTTAATTTAGGCGGCGTGCGGTTTTAGTCGGTTTGAGTTCGACATACCTAAATACTACTGCTGACCAGCAGCGGTGTCAGCACGATAAAAAAAGAAAAGTAGTTTAAATATGGAATTTTATTGTTAATATGGTATCAGATGGATGGATGAACTTTGGATTAAAGTGTTTTATTTTGCCAAATTGAATTTATAATTTTAGATTTCAAGGACTTCCTTTCATTTAATTTACCATGTTTCTTAGAGAGATTTGATCCTTATGATTGACACTATCGATTGATGCCATAAAAATACAGGGTGTTACTTTTTCGGATTTTAGTCGGTTCGATTACCGGGTGTGGCAAGCGAATTTTAAAAAATCTTTGAATGCAGTTTTGTTTCTTTTTAAAAATAAAATGATGTCTCCTTTAAGTAAAATGAGCTAACTTTAGGATTTAAGGTACTTTCCCTCCATGTGGCATCGCCGTGGGACGCCCTGTATATTTCTAACTAACTATTACAATCAATTTAATAATATTTTGCAAAAAATAAATATTTTGAAAATACTGACGGTTTTCGCCAGCCCTACAAAATAGGAGACCCTTTCTTAGGTGTCACTTAGGGTGGTGAAAACGAATTTAGGTAAGTAATATATTTAGGGGCTACCTACGT
The DNA here is from genome assembly GCA_914767945.1 of Eilema depressum. Taxonomy (NCBI): domain Eukaryota; kingdom Metazoa; phylum Arthropoda; class Insecta; order Lepidoptera; family Erebidae; genus Eilema; species Eilema depressum. Next base: position 42,293,469 of record OU612012.1, on the reverse strand, counting down.
AAGGGGGCTCTTAGTTAGGAGATGATTTAAGTATAGTTGGTGAAAACGGGCATAATTCTCGTAAAAAAATCTGTTCAAACTCAATCTTCATATAAGTATTTTCAATCCCCAAAATGTTATTAACGGCATTCTCATATCACAACTTTCATTGACATCATACCTATTCGTTTTGACATTTTAACGATTGAGGTTAGATCGAGACTGAATTTTGAACAGATTTTTACAACGTGAAGTAATTTTACATAAAGTTAACAACGTACACCAACTTTATTGATACGAGTAGATCACTCTTGCCACGGTCATACTATCTATAATAGTATTAGGTACCGTACGTGCGGTAACACTATTACCGTGCTCTTGCTAAAATCATTACGACGAGGTCTGAATTTTAGATAAATACAGTCTTCGGTCCATGGAATTCCTCTCTCTTATCGAATTTATAGCTGTTTGCTTAGGATTCAGTAATAGGCAAGTTTTTGGAGTACAGATCGTTAAGGTAGATATCATCATTTTTCGTAAAAGTTACCTGTTTTGTCTTGCAACTTTTGCATTTCGAATTGTGATGAGTTGTTGTGCGATTACAGACAAAACTTCGATGTCAATACGGTTGAACTCGTCGAAACAACACCAGGCGCCTGACGTTGCCAAACCGGAGAAAAACCGCCCCATCATCTTGTAGTCAAGGCCTAAACATACATATGATATCTTTTTTACTAAACAACTAATACTGCAGAAAAAACTAGCAAAATACATCGATCGCAACTAAATATAAGAAATAAAATAGTGTACTGTATAAAAGAGTTTTTAGTTTACTATTTGTATTGGGCCCCACCAAAATCTTCAGGACCTATGCAAATCTCATCTGTAATGTACATCTGTTTATTGACGTATAAGTCTCTGGCGCTGGATTTCTCCTCATAGGTGACGGCCATAAGAGATAAACCACGCCATAAGGTAAAGTAAGAGAGTGAGCCCCGGGATTCAAAGTGCAAGCCTTGGCCAAGTGTGAGATTGGTGCTCGGATACTACTGTAGAAGGGAAAGAAATAGAAGATATTACCTTCGGAACAATTGAACACAACGCACTGTATAGCCAACGCTTTAGCCAAGTCTTTAGTAGTCTCAGTCTTGCCGGTACCCGCAGGACCAGCCGGTGCTCCGCCCAAATCTAACTGGAGAGCACCCATAAGACACAGGTAGCACCGATCTGTGAGCGGTGTTATCACAAGGACACCTAAAAACAAGTGTATCAGTTCAAAATTAAGTCATTTTTAACGTAGAGTTATTATGTAACCGGGGCCTATTGACAATGCGAGTAATGTAACAGGCTATTAACTAGCGAATTCGCTTCAAAATGATTCGATTCGTTTCTAATTTGTTATCAATTTATCGCTTCGATCAATTGTACTAATATCAAAAATGCGAAAGTAACTCTGTCTGTCTGTCTGTTACGGTTTTCACGCCCAAACTACAACCGATTTTGATGACATTTGGTACAGGGGTAGATTAGACCTTGGGATAGGATAAAGGCTATGTTCGGCCGCGATAACTAAATCTACGCGGGCGGAACCGCGGGCAGAAGTTAGTATTATATAAATCAATCATTTAATGTCCCGTAACAAATATTTAGTTAAATTTTACTCAAGACTCGATGATATTATATTATCCATCTCGTATATTTCTAAAAGTTATCGCGTTATCGCTGATGGAATGTCACTTTGTCTATAAGCTCAGGACTTGAAATTGATACCTCCTGCTCCTAAATACTCGTGCCCGTAAACGTAATATGCGCTGGACATTTTCGCTACACAGTTATCGATTTCTTCTTCCCAGTAGTAACGAATCATTTTCAACCACTCAAAATCTGTTCTATAAGCAAAATAATACATTAAAGTATTGACAACGACAAACATACTCGTAAGTTAGGCCCAATTTCTGTATAGAGAAATTGAAGTCGTCGTCATCGCCTACAGTACAGTGCGCATTACGAAACTGTGTGTAAGTAGGCTTAAATCAGACTCAACTTTAATTTCTTAATTCAGAAACCGGCTAGTAATAATATTGGTACTAACGCTTTTTGAACATGTTTATCGACCATCCCTGAGATAGTGTCTCTGGCGTGGACGTCAATAGTTATGAGAGCGCACAATACTTTCCGAAACAAACCAGGGATATCTGATCGAGTCAGCGCTGCTAAATCATTCAAATCAACGATACATTTCTTCTCATACTCTAAGAGACCTGTGTCAATACGGAGAGGTATCCCGTAGTCGAAAATTTCGTGGACACCTTGTGCCCACATTATTTGAGAGACCGTCAGAACAACCTGTTTATTGAAAGACAATATATAATAATAACTTAATCGGATTATTAACAAAGAAAATAGTGGTAAGCTATAATATAAAAGTTTCTAACTTTGCATTACATAGTTCCCAGTGGAGTAAACCGAGGTCCAAACATTTTTTTTTGTCGTTGTCGTATTATAGAAGGCATAGGGCTCCTTCTAACAGTATCAAAACAGAACTTATGAAAAAGTGACCCTCTGTTACGAGAGTCCGGAAAGCCTTGAAAGGACCTGGTTTGGTCTGGTTTTGGTTGGTTTGGTTTGGTCTGGACCTTACCTGATTTGGGTGTAGTTGAACCCAAACACATCTAGGGCGCATCATAAAGTCTCGAAGTGCAAATTTCATACATCTCTTAACAGAGGCAAACATAGCTTCTTCTACTTTTCCTAGCCAATCTTCAACATTACCGCGAGCTTTCAAACCCTATCACAATGAATAGATATTATTAATTAATAAAGCTGCAAAAATAAAGTCGTACGGTTTAGCGATATTATAAAGACACTATGAGAAATTAGCGATATTAAAAAAACTCTAGACACAAATATATTGTACGTTATACAGGTACTGTCAAAGTATAGTCACCACATTAGGAAGAAAAGTCCATCTAAAATCGGCATGCATGCTAAAATATATGGCCGCGAGGCCGTATCGCACGCACAGCGCATATCTATAGCTTGACCGAAGTCATAGTGTTAATATTTTATTCACAAATGATTTTTTAACTACCACACAAAGTTAACAGGCCCTCGATTCTGCTAAAACACCACTATCGTACCACAGTCACAGCTAAAATTGGCATTATATTTTAGACTTTATTTAAATAACTTTAAAGTCCAAAATTAAATGACTTTTTGTAGAGTGAATAAAACAGTGTAATGAAATTCTTTTCGATTTTAAGTCTATCTATAGTAATAAAGCCTTCATTTCAGCAGAATCGAGGGCCAGGCTGTCTGTTCGATGTTAAATTATAGAGAGAACCGAAGCACCGATCTTAGTCGAGCTTTCACTCTTCTTTCCGATGTGCCAAATCGAAAACCAGATGGATAGATGAATGTAATATAGAACGTTAATATGCTATTGCCAGGGTGCGTACCTTTCCTAAATTAATTCTTTCCGTTTCAGGTGACAGCATCGCTATTATGTCTGTCGTCAGATCCTCCGGCTTGGCAGTTTTTGCCAGTTTAGCTTGCAGTGCATCCCTTGTAAAGAATGACATTTCTTTCTCGACTAGAGTGCCTTCTTCAGTAATATCCATTTCACTTTCCGGCAGTTTTACACCAAATTCTAATTTTGCTATCGCATCGAAACATTTACGTAGATGCGGTTGAACGGCGTGCGGATTTCGTGTCTAAATATTAAAAGTATAAAATACTAATTTCAGTAAAACGAGTTATTTTTCTGAAACATACATTTTGTTGTTTCGAGATCATTCACCCGCAAGAGGTATATTCAATCCACTCCGGTCATTTATATCTGTGTCATTCACGCCGTTAACGACGGGGTGGACACTATCAATGAACTAATTTTTCCCGACTGATAATGGTGCGGGAAAATTGTTGGAAAAATTATACGCCCGGGTGTATGGGATATATCCTGCACCAAGACAAATAGAAACATAGTACCTGAGCTAATATCTCCAAGAGCTCATCATTAGATAAGAAGAAGAACCTCGGGAACGCCACTCGCTTTGTTTCTAAATATGCTTCAAGGCATTTCATAATTTGGTCCAGCATTTCATTGTTTTTCACAAATTCCTCGTATAACTTCGGTTGAGTAGCTGCTGGCATTGCCAGAGGGACCTATACAAAGAAATTATGAAACCTAGGTGATCATAATATACCAACAGTCTAACTCGTAGATTTGTACACAAGTATTTGCAAGTTTACCTTTGCTAATTTACGCATAATATCCTTCCAAGACTTGTCCACCATAGTGAATAATCTTGTCTCATTTGGCAATTGCCTTTGAATATCAGGAGCACTGAATATTACCTCCAGGTATATCCAGGTCTGTTGACACGCGTACCATTCTTCCTGTGTATCCATAGGTTTTGCATTAATTTAACTAAGTGTTTTTATTATTATATATTTTTCTTGTTTATAAAGTTTATGCAATTATTGTAAAAAAATCCTCCCAGTTTAGAGAAATGTTGACTGAAGTGATTGAATCCAATGGAATAAAAAATGCGACATATTTATTGCAACATCTATCGCAAACAGAAATTTCATAGAATTTCGTTTCCCAGAAAATGTTTTATTTAATATTTGATTCTTTTATTTTTATTTCGAATATTACTTATTGCTTCAAAGACAATTCACTAGAATGAAGCATATTTCACAGAAAATACAATTTATATAATGAATTATTAATCACATTTTTTTGTTTAACAAACTTATCAAACAGTAGAATTATTTTTAATTCGCCATGACCATATATTCTATACAAATCACAAGGACAATGCTTAAAAGTTTGTGGTCTGAATCTAGAAAATACATGTTTTTCCCATGGTCATTATATGTGGCATGTTGAGGGGTCGGGGACGATGCAGCGCGTACGGGACCAGAATCTAACATGGAAGTTTGAATAGAAGGTACAGCGGGAACGGGTCTGAATCTAGAAAAGTCATATTTTTCCCATGGTCAAATATGTGGCATGTTCATGCACGGGTTGGGAATGGTGCAGCGGGAACGTGATTAGAATCTAACATGGAAATTTGAATAGAAGGTACAGCGGGATCTGAATACCACGCGGGCGAAAAACATGGCAGAACGAAGTTCGCCGGGTCTGCTAGTTTAAATCACGGCATGCCTAAATCTTCAAAACTACGCAACGGATTTTGAAGCGGTTTTTTGTAATAGATAGAGTGATTCAAGAGGATGGTTTATGTGTATAATACATGCATAATATTGTAGAGAAACACTGATAAATTTAGAGATATGCAGCGGGAACGGGATCAGAAAATATGGCGGTACGAAGTTCGCCGGGTCCGCTAGTAAACAATATAGTAATAAAGAATATTTTGATTTGTTATTCTATGATATGATTATTGTAACATTAAACTTTATGTGAAACAAAAATCTATGATTAAAAAGTCATTCAAAGTGTATTCTGTGTACTTATTGATTATTGTATGAAACGAAAATGGAACGAAATTCTATAAAACTATTAGCTATAAAACAACGTATATCCTAGATATATATTATTTACAATAATAGTTACTAGTAAAACTATGACAAATACATACCTACACCTAAATACATACATATAATCACGCTTTATCCCCGGAGGGTTCGGCAGAGGTGAATTAACACCCACATTTCACCAATCATTGTATTAGGTCTTACGTAATAGAGGGTGAGCCTATTGCCGTATTCTGGGCATTATTGTTGAACCGGGCCACGTATCTGAGGCTGTATATAGTGTATATATCTGGCTGATGTTAAACAGCCCTTAGTCGCCTTGTAGGTACGAAACCGCATGGGAAGAGAAGGGGTGGCCCAAATTCTACTCTGCCGAGAACCACGCGGCTTCTACATAATAACTATAAAGAACCAGCTGTCCCGGCGAACTTCGTACCGCCATATTTTGCCTGTTCCCGCTGCACCTATTTTCTCATCTTTAAACCTTCCCTGGACATCCACGAATATTTCAAGACTAAAATTAGCCAAATCGGTTTAGCCGTTCTTGAGTTATAAGCTAACAACGAAAAGTGACATTGATTTATATATATATATATATAGATAGGTCGTATTGTTACATTACCAGCGTTTTAGAGAAAATTTCTAAGTTCTTTGCCCATTCCTCAACTCTGCTTTTAATTGGACCACAATTTCTAGAGCTTAGGATAGTGCTGACGTGAATGTTACTTTCATCAAACGCTGCCTGGACTTCTTCCAGCCCTCCGAGTACAAAGACGTCCTTTGCGTCTTTATGTAAAAGCACCGGAAATTCCAATGTGGCCCATATTTCTTCCACCTTACAAAATTAATGTAATTAATTTTAAAATAATTTACCTAACAATAGCAACTAATTACGAAAAATGGTTATTAAGCTTTTTATTGAATGAAATTTTAAAGCAATTAGTAAGGGTGCTAGCTATTCAAATCGATTAAGAATGGCGAAAGTGAATCGCCCAGACGGGACTCGAACCTGCGACCTTACGAATGCTCTGACCGCTAAGCTACCGCCGCACGAGCGGGTTCGTGTCATGCCTGTTCGATTCACTATTTCCATTCTTAAGCTTTTTATTGTAATCGTTATCGGGAATTAACGCAATCAAGATATCTGACCCTTGAATGAGCAGTTTTCCAGTAGGTATTTATAGGGTTCCTAAAGACAAGCTAGATGGCGCAGCCGGCACTTTTGGTAACTAATTTATGGAAAAAATGATCTTCGGTTTTGTATTGATTTACTTTACTTAGATGTTTTGACATGTTTTCTGATGAAATTATTTTAAATTATAATATTATTATTTTAAATACAGACCGACGCGAAAAGAACAACAACAAACCACAGATTACATTAAAATTACCAAAAGTTATGCTAGCGCCATCTCTTGATGAATTAAAAACCAACTGATTATTATACCTACTGGAAAACTGCTCATTGAAGTAGAAATTCCTTCATGGAAAGTTCAGTCGCTCTTGCTATAATTTATTTCAGCATTAAATAATGTTCGAGCATACATCACTGAGTCAGTCCAAGTCAGTCAGATTACACTGACTGTGTCAGTGTAATCTGGCCGAAACCAGAGGCTACTGAGGGTAGTACCTATAGTACCTAGATCATGGTTAAGTTAATTCCCGATAACTAATTGTAGGTATATCATGGAACGCGAAAGTTTAAAACTTAGTATAAATAAAGCATTCACTCAGATTGCAATATACTCGTAGTGGTTACCTTTTTAAGGAGTCCTTCAAGACCAGCTTCAGAACTGGCCTGACCTGCTACCTCCATAAGCTCCTCCGCAAATTGGAAGGCATGCAATTCCTCAAAAACGTGTAACGTTACCGGTACGGTGGGCGTGAAGCGAGTGTGCAATATATCTTCTATTTTAACCCAGTGCCGTGGTTTCAGCGCGGGGTTGCGAAGATATGACATAACAGGTAACTGTAATGTAGTATAATTATGTAAAATCTTATTACTTTTTTTTAGAATAGAGTTTTTAAAATAATAATAAAACAATACTGTATTGTAGGACATTCTACAGAATGATACATGTAATATGTGATACATAGAAACATGCAGATCAATGCAAATATTCATATTCATGCATTAAATATTTGCACTGAGCGGGGATCAAACCCACGCATAACCCCAAGCGTAGCGGCTGCGTTTACTACCGCTACGCCACAAAGACAGTTGAATTAAATTTATTAATAATATAAATAATTAAAAGTTATTTTTTGGATAGTTCGCAGTAAAACTGTAAATAACTACTTGCCTTTTCTTTGATTATGTCAATAGTAGCTTTACACCTTGGAACAATTTTATTAGGTGGTAAGCCTTTATCTAGTTGATTAAACATTTTACCAAAATTGATAGTGGTTGTTTGTATTTCGTCAATATCTAAAGTATGGAATGGCGCTTCATACCTGTAACAATCGAAATTGCGTTAACACACTAGAAGACTAAACAAAAAATCAAACTGTCGCGAGTAAATGGCTTACCAGCTAGTATATAATTCATTCCATTCATGGGAATTTTTCCAAAGCGATTGTCTGAGTTTAACATCATTTATAGCTTCATCAAGTTGTTCCAATCTTACAGGTGGCATCTAGAATAAATAAATTACTAGATAGAAACATTGTATTACTTATTGATATGGCGCAGTAAGGTACCTATTATTGCACCTGGCATATTAGACCCGAGACGGCGTTCGGTCTTAGACGGTTCGAGTTCGACATAACCGCCTCCGCAGTCCGCTGACCGGCGGGTAATAACAAGGGGAATGCGGCACGAAAAAAAATGTACGGCAAAGGACATTTAGTTATTAGTTATACAAGAGTGCAAAATTGCTTTTTAACCGAGTTCTCAATTTTGATGGAATTAAAAGAGCACAACGTGAAAAATCTTTGCACTCGAGCTTTCATCCCACCTCAGCGAGGAAATAACTAAATTCAAAAAATCATTACAATATGACGTGAAAAAACAAAGCGCGCAAAGAAAATTAAAAAAAGTTACTAGTTAGTACACCAAGGAAGTTCTGAGTCTGAGTTTTTCATGAATTATAAAAGTTGGATGATAAATTCAGCACCATAGAGGTAAAAGTAAATTTAAGTTATTTTTAAACGTGTTTTACCTTGAATATCTTTTGCCATTCTCTAATGATTTTTTCTCTCTCAGCACACGCCTGAAGCTTTTCTTGTAAGTCTGCTAATGTCTCTAATACCTTTTCGTAGTCTGACGTTTCATCGTACAGCCATTTTTGCTACCAATAAAAGAACTTGGATGTAATAATATATCAAGACTATGTTCAATCAATTATTTTTTATAACCTACGTCAACCAAAATTTAAAAGGTCAGATTTTGTATAGTTTCCCGAATGGCCTTTTATACATGAAAAAATAATATTTTCGGAAATGCGGCTCTCAGACTGAAAACATCAAACACCGATCTTCAAGAAGCAATATCTAATTTAACGACACAAATGTCTGTGTTACGTACAGCGACATCATCTCTGAGTACATTGACGTCCATCATGAGAGTCATGATATCCTTTCCTATTTGACTGGCAAACTGCCCTGCGAGTTTGCTTCGTTCCTCAATCTTAGCATCCACATTAGTCCGTAAAGTACCCAATGCAACGCTCAATCCTGGAAAATTATAAAAGGGAAATCCCAAATTGATTCATGGAGTTATTTTAGCAATGGGTTAATAAGTAAATACATAATAATATTACGTGAAGAAATATTGCATCATTTGCCTTATAGTATCATTTAACGGCAATTTTTTTATAAGGTACTAGAGTAGGGTAATTCTCTTGCTTCATGGCTGTTTAATTAATAAGATATTTGTTTTTAGAGTTACGTCTGAAGTACTACATTTTTTAATACAAATAGCTTACATCATTTACCAAGTTAAGGAATGAAAAAATATAATCTAGGTACTCGCATTGCAACATTTAGGTATATCACTTAGCAGTTCTCTGCTGGACATAGACCTCTCCCGATGTGCGCCTCAGTCTCAGCACCCAGTCCTTCGCCTTTCAGTTTGACACTCCGAAAATATATAGATACCAGTATACCTACATCTAATATATAAAATTCTTCTGTCACGGGGTGCGTAATCGAACTCCTCCGAAACGGCTCGACCGATTTTGATGAAATTTTTTGTGCTTATCCGGTATCTATGAGAATCGGCCAACATCTATTTTTCATCCCCCTAAGTGATAAGGGTGCAGCAGGAACGGGATTTGAATACCACGCGGGCCGAAAATATGGCGGTACGAAGTTCACCGGGGCAGCTAGTAAAATATATAATGAATCAAACCTAAGTAATCAGTCATGTCATCAGGTGGAATTGCAATATTGAATTCTCCCATGACATCGTAAAGCTCTCGAAGATATTCAAGCCTCTCCTCAAGGGCAGCTACACGAGATTCAAGACCATCCAACATAAAATTAAATTCGACGAGCTCGGCAGCTGTCTCTGGTTCCTTCAACACATCGTTTTCTATGTTTTCTATACCTTCAACAATCCCTTCTATGCAGTTATGCCCGATACTGGAATATAATGTATCTTTCAATAAAATAATGTTTATATAGCCTGTAACCTTATTTTCGATAAACGGACTATTCAACACTAAAAGAATTTTGCAATTCGAAATTTTAGTTTCTGAGATTTTTTGTAAAAACTGAGCTTTTGAAGTAATGCGACGGCACGCGCATTCAAGTGGGAGTCAGTCGCCGTGCGCTCTCTATAAAATTCTTGAGCTGTTTCTTCTAGCTAAAATTAATTTTAAATGAATATTCTTCATTATAAATAGAACTGAGCACCTATAAATACTAGCAGTGGCACGCAATTCCACACGCGTGGAATATCTACTGTCCCCTTTCACTCGTCGGGGGACCGCCGTCTGACCGTCGGGGAGAATAGGGCATACCAAGGTGCTTAGCGGTCCCCCGACGAGACAAATGACAAAAATGACAAATGACGAGAAAAATACTTATAGTAGGGTAGGTCATAAGGTAATAGTTATTATTTTACTTTTTATAGGATCTTTTTTATGCTATTACCTACCTATTTTTAATGTCAGAAATAAAGTGCTATCACTTTGTAGAAGCAACATTTTTATCAAATCACAATATAAAGTTTCAATCAGAATGGACTTACTCGGGCGTAATGGAACACACAACATCAAATAACTTCCTTGGTTGAGGTCTAAATAGTTCTTGGAACGGTGACAGGCATAGGAAGAGCATACCCAAAGGCTGATAACTGACAACTTCTTCAATAGATGCAATTTGCGCCATAAAATGCTCACACAATTTTTTAAACTGGTTTGTGTCTCTTTCGGCTTTAATTACGTTAATATCCATAGCGCAGGCATCACGATAATTGTTCATAAAATCTTGGAACCGATTAAGAAACCTTCGAACGCATTCAAATCCGTATTTTATTGCGTGTGGAATGTACGCAATGTCATCCAACATGCTCTTATCCTGATTCATCAAGAAATACAGGTTCGGTGACACTCCTGCTGACCATTCTACAGCTTTGCCCATGATTGTGGGCTGTACAAAAATTTGTAAAGTTTCTTCATTCAAAAAATTATGGAATGAGCGCACGTATTCCTCCCAATAGTTGGTTATCTTTTCCATGTAAGTAGAAATAATTTCTTCACTGGGATTTATTTCTATATCTCCATTAGCTCGAATGTATGCGTCACATTGAAACAACGCCCACTACAAAATAAAACTCATTTTACTTTGTAACAAGAAGAGTAAACGAGAATTTCTTTGCGTACAGACCCCTGTAGTCTGTACACAAAGAAATTAATCTAAAATTAAAAGAAATAATTAAATCTTAGCAATATCGTTAAGGGGCACGTCAAGACGATGCACCAGTTGAATAACAGACGGGGCTCTGGCTCAAGCCTCGTCGTTGTAAGTATAACACGTAGATCGTCTTGCTTTCTGTAATTCTGCCTTCAAGTTCACTAGGTACTATGGAAATAAAACTATTTTCTATTTATTCTATCGCGATTTATTTGGTTGGTTTTTAATTTATTATTAAAGTAAAGTTTGTAAGTATGGATGTTTGTTACTCTTTTTGTTATCAGAATAACATCAGAATAACACATAGGCTATACCTATATGTATAAGCAATAAACGGGATCAGAATTCCACGTGGGTGGAGCCGCGGGCAACAGCTATAAATAAGGTATTAAATAAATAAGTACCTGCCTACTCATTTATTTCTTTTAGATTCATTTTGATAGGGTCACTAGTCACTACACATTCTACTCACCTATGGGGTGAACGGTAAATAGTTATAATTTACTAATGTTGCATAATAAAATAACTTGATAGCTATTGACCTTAACATTAAAATTCCAGAAAATGTTATAAACAGTAGTAAAATGATTTTGTTGCAGTTGCTATTAACCAAGCCGCGTGGTTCCCCGCAGAGTAGAATTTGGGCCACCACATGTCCTCCCTTAACGGTGTCGTACAAGGCGACTAGACTAAGGGATAGGGCTGTTTAACATCAGACAGATATACAGGGTGGAAGATTTTAACCTTACCTGGAGGGAAAGTTCTCTAAATACTGGAGATACCGAATTTCACTCAAAGAAAACATTCCTTTATTTTTAAAAAGAAATAAAACTTCATTCATAGATTTTTGAAAATTCGGTTACCACACCCGGTAATCGAACCAACTAAAATCCGAAAAAATAACATCCTGTATTTTTATGACATCAATCAATAGTATAAATCATAAGGATCAAATCTGTCTAACAAACATGGTTAATTAAATGAAAGGAAATCCCTGAAAACTCAATTTTCAAATTCGATTTAACAAAATAGAGAACTTAACTCAAGGATCCATAACCTATCATATTAAGAATAAAATTCCATATTTAAATTACTTGTCCCTATTTTTCATGGCTGGCCCTCACTGGCCAGCAGGGGTATTTACTCTCTCGACTCAAACCAACTAAAACCGCATGCCGTCTCAGGTTAATTCAAAAGTCTCAATTAACGTATTATAAGACGAACCAAGAAGGCAATTCTCTCGCCATCTCCGTTGCCCAGAGTGCGATGCGGTGTACCACGAAGTGCTTTCCAAGCCCAACCAAGTATACCTCGAGACACGTATGTTGGACCTAAATCGACATAATGGTAGCGTCGCCGTCGGTAGCTTAGTGGTTAAGGAGTCAGCCTTACGATCGAGAGGTCCCGGGTTCGAATCCTGACCATTACACTACAGACGTGAACCCACTCCTAGTACAAGCAATTTAGCTTACTTGGGGGGGTTAACAGGAATATTAGTAATTTCGGTTACTAATATTCTTTATAAAAAAAAATCGGGAGACCTGACTACCTCATGCAGTCACACAATAACGTAACATTCTTAATCGGAATCAAAGTTTAGTCATTTAGTACTCATTTTACTGAATAAATGGCGTTATTGTTGATAAGGTATGTGATGGCACGTTGAGCAAAAGTACTGTATCTGTTGGAATGGAATTTATAAGTTAAGATTTTATTGTCTTCCTTTCATTTAATTTACCATGTTTATTAGAGAGTTTCGATCCTCATGATTGACACAATCGATTGATGGTATAAAAATACAGGATGTTATTTTTTTGGATTTTAGTCGGTTCGATTACCGGGCATGGCAAGGGAATTTTCAAAAAACTATGAACGCAGTTTTGTTTCTTCTTAAAAATAAAGGAATGTTTCCTTTGAGTGAAATTCGGTATCTCCAGTATTTAGAGAACTTTCCCTCCAGGTAAGGTTAAAATCTTCCACCCTGTATATAGTCCAGACTCAGCCTATACATGGCTCGAGTAATCAATAGTGCCCGGAATACGGCAATAGGCTCACCCTCTATTACGTTTGACCTAATACAATGATTGGTGAAATGTGGGTGTTAATTCACCTCTGCCTAAACCTCCAGGGGATAAAGGCGTGATTGTATGTATGTATGTATTAATCAAAAATGGAACTGACCCTGCATGTATCAGTTGGTCGCGGAAATATCTCAAGAACTTCATCCACCTCGTTCCCATCAAGTAGCTCATCACAAGGTGTGAAGCCAACGTGCACTCGGAACATGTTCGCCATCATGCCATTGGATCTTTTCGTTAATCGATATAACATGTAATTGATCATGTAGTCAGTATATTTTATGAAACTGTAAAGCGAAAGTGTTCATTAATGACGGTAATAAGTTTGTATTTCAAATACGGTGATCCCATTGGTGAGTTGGTTTATCAAGTCTCATTACACACTTCCTACCCTATCTACACTGTGGTTGCGGTCAACACAGCCGAGGCTTAGATAGGGAACTTCTTATGTCACTATTTTCACAATGATAGCTGACAATGATCTCCAATCTGACAATGATCAATATCTACTGAGAAATGTGGTTTCGACAAGATCGATGTGCAGCTCATTACGCTTGCCTTGCATGACGCAATATTTTAATCATTATTTCTCTTTATTCAGCTTGATACACATATGAAAAAATTATTTAAAAACATGTTATTGCGAAATATGAAAAATAGTGCATCACCCTATTGCTACTTTTATTAATTTCAAATTTTCTACTGATTAAATTGGTTACCCTATCTCATGTTAACCGGTCTTGCTTTTGTAACGTATCTCATCTCAGCCAAAGATAGTGTGTTTATATAAATGATCACGTCTCACACAGGCGGGGTTCTATATATTCGCGGTTGAGATTCAAATGAGTATATGAAGTAGATAAGATATTAACAGTTAGGTAATAATCAAATAAATTGAACAAGTCACGTGTATAGGGCTCTACCGGATGCACACAATGCTCACTGCACAGCACAGGGCCCAAGCCACCGTCCCCTGCTAGTCAATGTAACTACTAAACCACGCATTGCTCTCGGTGTCAGAGTTCAGACGGCACTCACTCCAAAAAAATCGACATAGGTACTTAGTACCAATCAAAAACTAAATTTGGACGCTGCTGGGCAATCGCTATGACGATGATGATGGCGTACCTTCGTTTTAAAAACTTGTTGACTATTTTTTGTTTAAAATCGAGTTTATTAAACAAAAAATAGAGTTGTGCTTAGAAGTACTTGCTCAATGAAAATGATAAGAATCATTCATTGAATTTAACTCGTTATCCCTTTGTGAAATACAGCCTGTATTGTACTGTGAGCTGCATGCCCTAACACATATACACCGGAGGAATTCATGAACCACACCTCTGAGAACGTAATTAAGATAGCAGACTGGGTAAACAAAATTTGATGCCATCGACACGAGAGAAGAAGAAATGCTTTCATACACTTATGCCAGAGTTGAAATAGTTACTCTTGCCCTGAAGAATACCCGCAAGCTTATTCTTACAGTTATAACATCGAGCAGTGAAAGACTTTCTTTAAGCATTACCAAGCTAATCGTTCACAGTATTTCCTTTTGTTTGCCTTCTCCGTATAAGACATGCCACCCGTTGGCTTGCCTCTAATGATCTGAAAGGGTGGTATATTTCTATCGTCGAACACGAAGCCTTGTTGATAGAGCGCAGTATGACACGCTTGAGTGATTATGTCCAACACCACCGTACGGAAGTCAATCAACTTCTCTCTCAGATATTCAACCCGTTTTATCTGTAATGTTAGATAGTTAGTTTAGTTATAAAGAAATAAATATTGTAGGACATTCTACACAACGCTATCTAGACCCAAAGTAAGCATAGCTTAACTAGCTTGTGATAAGGAATCTAGAATGCAGATAAACATACTTAGATACATTTTTTTTTCGTTAATCCCAATGCAAATATTCATATAGTTTGATAAAGAAAGATTTAATCACAAGATAAAAATTGTAGAAATATCAAGTACCTTCTTGATCAAACGCCTTTTCATACAACTTTACATGAAAAAGTGCAACGTTATCTCCTATGTACCTGTACTTGTATAGAAATCTAGACATAAGACCGGCCAAGTAAAATCTAAACGACTTTAAGATTTCACATTTTATTAAATAACAGCAATTAATTGTTATAGATATCCAATAAATAAGGCAAGAGAATAGAGTTTAATACTTGCTCATAATGTGATTTTGTTCCTATAAATACATATCTGGATTTTGCATAGAACTTGGCACTCATTTAGATCTCCATTCTTCTTGCGGCGAAGCCCTCAGCCAAGCATAATTTTTGTATTGAACTTGGCTCTCTTTTTTGCATTTATGTTTTTGGTGGGATATTTTATAATAGAGTGGCTAGGAAATTAAATCTATAAGCAGACACAACTCTCACAGGAGAATTTATTCCAATACAACACGAGTCACCAAGGCTGGCGGCCAAAGCCCCAACCAGGGTTCCACAAAACGAAATCATGTTCGCTAAGAAATGAAATCTCTAATCAGACACAACTCGTACCTACATGATAGTTGATTTCAATACATCACGGGTCACCAAGACTGGCGGTCAAGCCAAGGCTGGGTTACAGGGTATGGTTCTGCCGTAACGTAGGTAGATTTAGTGGAATAGGTAGGTACAGTACGATTTTAGTTGATTGTGCCATCATGCCCATTAATAGAGATTAGGTACATATGTTTACTTATTGGTTATAATGAGTATGGTGCACCTGGACTTGCAGGAAAAAGGGTGGTAGTTACCTGATTTTCAAAGAAGTAAAAGAATGCTGTGTCCATGTCTCTGGTTAGGTCCGCGAACGTTTTCATATACATTTCACAGCACATTGTTTGAATGCTAAGCAGGGCTTTACCCAAAACAGGCGTCAAGATAAAAAGATTCTTAGCAATTTTATTTCTAATCTTAGAGTACTTCCGAAATATAATTGACTTCCTCCAAACATAAAATGCTTTCCAGTATCTATATACCTTAAAGAATTTGATCTAAAACAAATGATTTTATTAGTCACTCCCTACACCTATCATCAGCACCACCTATCCCGGCATGTTGTTTTCCGGGATAGGTGTGTCGTGCAAGACTAAGGTGTCACCCACATACAGTGTAATCAATGGTTTCGCGCATTCGATAATTCTTTTCTACGTCATCTTACACCCACTCACTTGTCCTTTTCTTCATACAATCGCGAGTACAATCCGGGATTTGGAAAAAGATCTGTCATGGCCGTCAAGATAGAAACCACCAATACGGGCACCGACCAGCATACCATCAGGCGTGATGCAATCAAATTGATGGATCAAATAATAATATAAGAAATAAATTAGTCGTATTAAAATATATTAGACTTACGTCAGTCAATTTCACGAAAATTGTGTATTCTTGTTCCCAAGCAGGCAACTTTGTGAAAACCATTTCTTTGGAAAAATGTGTGACTCCACAAGGGCTGATAGTGAAATAGTTTTTTCTGTCAAGTTTGTCGTATGGCACCACTCTGAAGATATAAGGCAATCTTATTATTGTGTTCAGCTTGTAAAATAAAGAGTGCGAACTCAACAAGGGGCCAGGATGCACCGAAATGTTATTTTTCATCGTGATTAGGTATATGTTTTTAATAGGTAAACCGATATTAAGCATTCTACAAGATATGAGATGAGAGTAAAGTGAAGACCAAGCAAGACGAAAACGATAACAAATATACATACATACAGTCACGCTTATTTCCCTCTGAGGTAGGCAGAGAAAACAGCCCGCCATTTAACTCTATCCTTACATACTTCACGAGCATAACGAAACGATAACTTTACCAAAATATTGAAATCACTCAACATAATTCTTCCTCTTAGCGTTAATTCCCAGTCGCATCCGAAGCTTTCAGCTCGGAGTCTGGGGTCCGCTTTTACCAGTCTTAACCACGGATTTGGTTAGACCTCGATATTTTCCGTGAAGCGATTGTCATCTGACCTCCACAACCCAATGTTAACATTAGGCGATATCGAAGCTTTGCAGTTAGACCGTTGTTTTTGGATTTTTGAGGGCTCCAACTACCCGTAACGATTGCCATAGATGTTCTTATGGCAACCGGGACCGACGGCTTAACGTGCTCTCCGAGGCACGACCAGACCAATGCAAATACTCATATTTAATTCACACAAATATTTGCACTGAGCGGGGATCGAACCCGCGCCTCCTGCGTTCACTACCGCTACGCCACGGAGGCTGTCATAAAATCACTCAACATAATATTTTATTTATTTAGTAATTTACCTGAAAAATATAAGAGTATGTAGTGTAGTATGTACACTTACTTGAGGTAATATGGGGTGAAATAAACATTTTGCGGGTGGACAGCATAAATCATATAGAGGAAGCCACAAGACGGGTTATCTCTCACATAATCGATGACTTCCTTTTGTGACGCTACTTCCGGTTTTATTTTTAAAGGGTCTTGCGTTACGTAGGCCTTGTTTTCCTCTTCCGCGCTATCGCTGATTTTAAGTTTCTTCTTTTTTTTTACTTGTGCTAAATGAAATATACAAATTTATATTATTATTTTACAACTGGCACTAGGCTAGGTAAGTAGGTACAGTCGCATTTAGAAGTTATTGAACACTAACAATTTAACTAACGACCTTTACACTAATCTTTATAATATACCTAAAAATGAATCCCTAAATGTGTTGCTAAGCGCAAATCTCGAGAACGGCTGAACCGATTGCGCTAATTCTTTTTTTAGAATATTCTTTGAAGTAGGTACGGGGATGGTTCTTAAGGAGAGAAAAATAAAAAAAAAATAAAGAATCTACTGTTAGGCGGTACGAAGTTCGCGGGGTCAGCTAGTCAATAATATAATTGAATGATTGTAATTTTTTTTCTGGAATTAATATTATATTTTTCTAATCTACAGAAATTACATAAACATAAACTCACGCCTGTATCCCCGAAGGGGTAGGCAGAGGTGCTAGCACCCACATTTATTAGATTTTGTTAATCGTTTTATGTAAAGTAAGAAAGGGGGGTCCCTTTCTGGTATCAAACGTTCATCTAACTACTTATTCCGGTAGGTAAATAAGCATAATTTAATACGTACTGCTTGATGGACTCTCGGTTACTGCCAAAGGCTCTGGCTTCCTTTCTTTCGTCACTCGATTTTGTTGGGCTTGTGCAAATCCAGTCTAAAATGACAGTAAGTACCTACCTTATAATTAACAATAATGAAATAGGGCATGCCTTTGATCATAAAAATTTAAGTTACCAATGGTTCGGGATCTTTCTTCACATATTCGATTTTTTCCAACAATTTTTTATGCGGCCAGTGAAAAGGCACTACTCTTGCTTTCCTGAAAAAAAAAGTAAAAAATAGATAGGTTTAAAACGGTTTACTTATTATTTTTCATAACTTGGTTCGGCGTTCTTTTTTTTGTGCTCCTTGGTGGATCGAGCTAATTAATTCAATTATGATCACCTATCATTATCGATCTTATATCATAGTGAGGTAGATTATTTATATTCTTTTGTAGTATCTTTAATTCAACTTATTCGATTCATCTCCTTTGGGTTTGTCCAAAGATATTATATAAAAAGAAGTAGATATGTTATTGCGCGAAAATCGTGAAGATCCGAAAACGAGTCAATTGGAACGTTTGCCTCTAGTACCGCGTGCCGAGCGGGGCCGGTCGGACGTTAAGCGGAAGCATTAGTGACTTAAAAAAATAACGAAAATGCCATCGTATGTTTATAGACACTGCACGAACTATTACTCTAAAGTTAATACACCAAAAGTGTAGATGAATTAAAAATGTGTGTGTGTGAGTTTGGCACATTTTTCTACGTTGATTTGTAAGCATATGACATGTCTATGTTATGAAATGTCATTGGGTTTGTCCAATACCTAGTAGGTATACTGTTTTAATCCTTTGGGAGATTTCTTATTTTTTTAATTTATATATTTATATATATATATGTATGTACTTTATTATAGTTTATTTTGATAACAATATCATTGGTGTTATTGTTTATTCTGTAAGTATTTTAATTTATTATTTTACAACACACCTGCTCATAACAGTGATATTATTTTACCGCAATTAAGCACGGAATGACACCCATTATAAAACTGTGACTTTTTCATTACTATTATTCACAAAAGTGAGTTATAGATTCTTTTTTAAATTTTATAGGAAGTATGTATATATTTTTTAATTTATTTACCAAAATACATATGAACGGATATAATTACATTATAGTAGCATTTAAAAACCACCAACGTTTGTGTTTACATTCTCTGGAGGATTTATTTGGATTTCTGGTCCAAACCGATATCCTAGAGGATCTAAGTGTTTGGATTTTTTTGATATAGGGCTCGTCAATATGACTTTACATCGCCAGATTACTAAAGGCTAGCTTACTAAAGGGCTAATAGCTTTCTAAAGGGGAAGTTTCTAGGTGCTTTACCACGCCACCATGTTCCGCGCAAAAAATTAAAACTCAGGTCTTAGTCCATGCAGGTGATGTCGCGGGGAGTTCGTTATAACATAGAATATTTTTATTAAAATATTTAATTTACCTTTCGTAATATGTTGGCACTATTTTGGTTTGTCTATTTATAGTTTCCAGTGCCGGTAGAAGTGAGGACGGCGTTCTACGCCGAACATTAAAGTTTCCAGTTAACATGATCTTACACCCACGTCAAACATAGATACGTAAGTATAGCTGATAGTACAAAAATTATACTATAGATGTTTCCTTAGCAGCCACTTTCCTCGATTCGCAGTCTAAAATCTTATTCAATATACGAGTATGAAATGGAGATAATCAATGACAAAGATAAACAGTTATTATTTCCATGGTAACCGTCAGAGATTGAGGACAATCCAGGACAATGGCAAGGATATTAAATTTATAGGTCGAATATAACAATAGTAGAACCTACTTATGATAAAGTAGGTGAATCAGTGTGTTGAGAAGATTGGCTGGCTAGACCCTGCGTAACCGAAGCCATTTCCGGGGTGCACCGAAAGTTATTTTTTATACCTCTTAGGTGGCAGATAAGCACACAGCCCATCTTATGGAAAGTGGTTACCGTGACCTATGGACGTAAGTGTGCATCACCAGAGACGCCACACTCGTGCTGCCTACCCCGTAAGAACCTTCTAATGCCCTTCTTATCGCAACGCGTGGAGAATATGGAGGCTCTTCTCATACACCACATGCAGCATGTGACTGCGATACCCCCGTACACGGCGTACATTCCATGGCGCACTTACACCCGTAGTCACAAACGATACTGTGAGGTCTCATAGTGTGCTCGAGCGCATAGGGCTGGTAAAATTAATTCACAATCATCGCGGAGCAGTATCTAACGCAGTGCGTTCCCTCAACGAAGTATTACTTAAGTGTTATCAATGAATAAAAAGGCTTGCCAAAATGAACGCACTGAGAATTTGTCCTTCTTTGCACAGTTTTGGTAGTACGTATAGCGAAGTATTGTTTGTGAATACGGGTGTTAGTTTCGTGTCCCTTACTTAGGTAAGGCTCTTACCCGTATTCAAGCAACTTCTTCATTTTGAAGGTAATTTTGCAGTTAGAGCAGCGACAAAGTTTATTACTTTGCATGGAAAGCACGAAAACGGACAAAACTTTCAAAACTTTTTGTGACCACTTAATATGCTCACTCCCTGATTTAAGTCGAACGTTTCTATGATTTTTTCCAAAGAAAATTCACTGTCATTATTCGTCCGTGCCGAAGAGAACTCAACTAAATTAAAACAAGTGCCATCTATATATCGACACCTCTGGGTTCAATTGGCGTATAAACCAAAACACGACTTTTCAGGAGAGCAAAAAAACGATTTTATTTTTAGAAAAAAAATCATAACTTTTTTATTTTAGAAGTTACATAAAAAATTCCAAAGAGAAAGATTCTTAGAATTTGGGGATGAAGAAGGCTAAATCATTCAATCATATCTATCTTCTTTGGTTTGGAAGTTAGCATGGATATACGTCTTAGAAAATACCAATTTATGGTGTATACACCCCATGAAAATTGGATGAAAATCCAAATATGGATATAAGCTGTACCTACTCATATCCATATTTGGTAAAATTAAGTTCACATTTACTGATGTAAAAGCACGTAACTGTAGATTTTTTTGCTGTAAAAACTATTTACTTTGCACATCAATAGAATTATAATTAATAAAAACAATCTCGATACTGTTAGAATGTGGTAGAATTACATTAATATTAGTCTTACTACAGAATTGTGGTGGATATATACGAAATTAAACTACCAGAAACGAAATTAACTAAGTTTTATTAAATAAAACAGATAATTATGGCACACATTATCAGTCATGATCAGATTACCAAACTAATAAAGGCAATTATTTAAATCTGTAGCTCTTCCACAGCCATCTCTCCTTCACCGCGACTTCCTCGTTCAACAGATTGTCCTCAGGGTCTTTGTCTTTAATTCAGCGGCACTTGAACAGAGCCTGCGCCATTTTGGCCGTGGAACGCGCCAACTTATAGATAAGCTTTTGCCCCTCAGACGATTCCAACTTGTTATATAGCGGTTGCAAGTGGTCTCGTTTGGCCCTGGCTACCGCTCTCCTGGTGGCGCGTTTTGCATCTTTGTACGCGTCGCGGTCATCGAAAGATTTGGACGCTTACCACTTTTTTAAGGAGGGCTTTCTTCACCCTGATCTCTCTCTGCACTGTGTCGTTCCACCACCAAGTGTCCCTGTCATAGATGCGTCCACCCTTAGACGTACCGAGCACCGCCCTCCCCGCCTCAAGGATAGCTGCCTGAATCCTGTCCCAGCAAACCTGTACTGGTTCGTCTACAGCATCAGCGCACTTGTCACCGATAGCTGAGACGAGACTTTGGGACTTGGCTTCACCACCACCTGATTCTGCGTTGGCCACGCTCGGCGCGTTTGTCTTTGAGTTTCATGCGGAGGTCCATGACAAGGAGACGGTGTTGGCTAGTGAGACTCTCTCCGGGTATTACCTTGCAGTTGGCCACCCTGCTGATGCTATGCCTCTTAGTGAGTAGGAAATCGATCTGGGTAGCGTGCTCTCCGCTCTTGCAGGTGACAAGAAGTTCGGCTTTCTTTTTGAAGAACCTGTTCACGACGGCAAGTTCGGTGGCCGTACACATTTTGAGGATGTGCTCACCCTCTGGGTTACGGCTACCGTGTCCAAAACCGCCGTGGGCATGTCCAAACTCTTCACACCTGTCACCCACATGACTGTTCGTGCAGTGGTTTTACTTTAGCAGAATCGAGGGCCAGGGCCTCGATTCTGCTAAAGCAAAACCACCGTCATAACACGGACACTAATAATTTTTTGAATTTCTACCATTTAATTTGAGACTTTAAAGCAATGTATGTAAAATCTAAAATTAAATGGCCTATCGTAGAGTGAACGAAAGCGTGTAGTAAAAATATTGTCATTTAATTTTGGACTTTAAGTCTATAGCAATAAAGTCTAAAATTGAATACCATTTTTTGCAATGGATATGGTTTATACGTCCATATGTTATTTAAATCTTTGGATTTACGACCTCAATTTTAAATTACGTTTAAGAAATATATTCATTCGTCACGGTGTAACAACCATTTACAATCAAGGCAGATCTTACGCCCCGGGTTGGTAAAAATCTTGGTCATAACGTCTTACTAAAAATTTAAAAAAGAAAAATTTGGCTGTTACATTAACATTTTATCTTTTTTGTGGTAGGATGATCTAAATTTTTTGGGTCGTAAAAGCATTTTTTTGCGAATTTGCACATTTTAAATATACAGATCGATAGAGAAAAAAATTCTGAACTAAACGGTGTAGGGTGAAGTCTCCTTTTATCGGCCACGTCCTAATATCGGCCTTTTCGAGAAAATGGAACATAACTATGAAAATAATCCTGAAATTATTATAGTTTTTATGCAAAAAGCGACTCTATATCCATACGAATACCATTCCATATTTTGGTGCGGGTACCTCCACTTTTGAACGTTCAGGTGGCAATAGAGCACGCGCAGGTACCGACGTATGTGATTTGGTGGCAATTCCGAGTCAAATCCCGGAGTCGACGCACTGAGTGGGATAGTATTTGAAAGGAATTAAATATACCTATGGTATTTTATATTATTTTTTATTAAAGAAAAACAGTCGAAGTACCGTTTAGGTAGTGTGTTTTTAATTTTATTTGTACTTTTTATGAAATAATCGCGGGGTCGAGGTTAGGGATCTTTATTTTGGATAAATCTCAATATCGGCCACCTGGTCGATTTTAGGGAAATGCATGAAAACACTAAACTATATGTTTAGCTATTTTGTATATTAGCAGTAACATTAATAAGGTTAAAAATGAAATAACAGCTCTGTTTGATGACTAGATCCTAACATCGGCCGCCTAAAAACTTTTTTTGCCAGCTACGGCCGATATCTAGAGAATCGATGCGTAATAACGGCCACCTTATTTTGTACAGGGTACTTACTGTCCTACAACCTTTGAGCTTTATAATAAACAGGGACGTGGTGCAAAATGAACAAATACTTAGGTATCTTAATTTTAGTCAACAAGTATGCCATAATCATGTCGTCCCAACAAAAAGAGAAGGGTTTCAAACCTATGGTTATATGACCATAGGTTCCATAAACCGTATAGATTCTATGACCCATATAGGTTCTATGACCCCTATAGGTTCGATGACCCCTATAGGTTCGATGACCCCTATAGGTTCTATGATCCTTATAGGTTCTATGACCCCCATAGGTTCTATGACCCCTATAAGTTCTATGACCCCTATAGGTTCTATGACCCCTTTAGGTTCTTTGACCCCTAATAGGTTCTATGACCCCTATAGTTTCTAATGTTTCTATGACCGTAGTAGAATAAGGGATGGAGTAAATGCCGTTCAAAGAAGCAGGCAGTAATGCAATGCTTCGATGTTACCATTGGGGTTGTAGAGGACAGATGGAAGTCGTTTCGCGGAAAATATCGAGGTCTAGCCTCGGTGCAAGCTTTGATTGCGACTAGGAATTAATAATAGGATGAAGTAGAAGAAGAGTAGCTTTTCGACAACAGGAAATTCCCAGGATCACTTTACAATACAGACTTCCTGGAAGAATAGATACAGAGGGTTATTCCCGTTGGTCAAGAAAGAAAAATCTGGAAAATGGAATATAAAACATAAACCAGTCAAATAAAATAAAACTAGTAGTTAGAAGAAGAACAGTATGAATAGAAGAAGAGAATACCTATTAAAGGACAGCGTAACTGACCTCATGATTTACCTTCTCAAGAAGAAAAGTAGAAAATTCTTTGTGGTGCCTGTGAAGTAGAATTAGTGATTTCGAAGAAGATGAAGCCAAAAATATTAACTGTGACATAATGCCCCATATGGTTCCACTTAAAGTGTACAGTTCATCGTGGGCGAAATTATATTGATGTGGCTAAAGAAGATTTTACTTGCCGTCACTGTTTAGTGCATTTAAATTGAAAAGCCTTTAAAGAAATTCAAGTTTTCTGTTGAGTTTAATAATATTTTTCCTTTAGAAAGAAGAAAGAAAGAAAGAAAAATATATTTATTCTGACCTTTATAATAATATATTTGGAAATATTTATTTCTCTTAATTTTTTTTAATCATTGTGATCATTAGTTTATAATAACAGCAATTACTGTAATTTTTAAGGCTGAGATATAAATAAAAGACAAATTAATGATAGATAAGCGTTAAAAAAAATTTTCAACCTGAATTGGAATATAAAACGTTATAATTTTTTACTTTACTTAGTTTTATTGACCTAAATTCACGTTGGAAAAGGTATGACGATATTAGGGTCACAGGCGGCAGAAATTAGGGTGTTAGAGGCCGATATTAAGGGAAATCGACATACTCGGAAAAAAACCTCTGTATTTTAAAAAATAACAAAGATTTGGTAATTTTGCGAATGTAGTAATGGAGTTTCAGTATCCCTCTATCCAAAAAAGGCATTACAAGAAAGCAAATGCTATAAACCAAAAAATTACAATCAATCAAAGGTCAAAAAATGTTGACATGGCCGATAATTGGTGTCACCACCCTATATAACTCATTTTGGCCAAAATGGTTTATACGCCAATTGAACCCAGAGGTGTCGATATTATTACTTGGACTTTTTTCTATTGGCCATCTCTCTCGTATGGCCATCTCCCCCGGATTTACCCTATACATAAATACATAATACTATACTTTGGGGATTTATAGGCGTGCTGTAAATCGCCGAAGGGGTAAGCATAGGTGTATAATATTAACATCCACATTTCACCAAATTATTTTCGGTACCACGTACCCGTAGGTAACGTATTTTCGGCCACGGGGCGAGCCTATTGCCGTCAAGCGGACACTTACCCAATGTAGCTTAACGTCGTAATGTTAAGAACGACCACCCATCAAAAACCTGACCTAGCCAATCAGCCAATATGACTTAACCTTGTAATGTACAGAACGAAGTAATTTCTTCTTCCTTTTCTTCATTCATTAGTAACCATAATTTTGCGGAGAATACCTACACATAGGTACAAAATAGACAGACGACAGCGACTTTTATTGATTGCATACCTACGAGTAGGTACGTAGGTATATCATAGACGGGAACACCGTAGATATAGGCACCCTTTAAATATATAGTATTAATATACCTACCTATATATATATCGTTGCTTTAAATATGACGAGAATTAATGCGAGACGAAAGAAAGTTTTATAATAACTTCCGTAGATATGTCCCAAACAACTTTTGACGAGTTGTTAGAACACTTGAAGATTTCATTATATCGTCAAAATACGCAATTTAGAGGAGCTATATGACCATGTGAAATGCTAGCTTTAGCTCTCAGGTAAGGATTTTTAATAGGTACCTTGTACCTACCTATTTAGTTCATCGAGACGTCACAACACAACCGAAACTGCATTTATGATTTTAGTCCAATTCAACCCTACCAAGACACAAGTACGTGTATTCACCGCTAAGAAGGCTCCATTTGTTGTAGCGCCGCAATTCCTGGGCACACCGCTCACCATCTCCACAAGTATCGGGATTCTTGGTGTCGAAATCTCCAGCGACGTCCAATACCGAAGTCATCTGGAAGACAAGGTCAAGTTGGCATCAAAGAAACTTGGGGTGCTCAACAGGGCGAAGCAGTACTTCACTGCGGGGCAACGACTCCTCCTTTATAAGGCACAGGTTCGGCCCCACATGGAGTACTGCTGTCACCTTTTTGCCGCAGCGCCTGCGTGCCAGCTTGACTCTTTCGACTCGGTACAAAGACGGGCGTTGAGGCTCGTCGGCAATCCCATACTCACAGGCGATGTGGAACCACTCAGTCTCAGGAGAGACTTTGCTTCACTGTGTGTGTTTTACCGCCTATACAATGGTTTGTGCTCAGATGAATTTTATTGTTTGACATGATGCCCACAGCTACATTCTATCATCGCACTTCTCGTCATAGGCGGGGAGTTCATCCTCACACATTGCGACCGGAAACGGTGCGCACTGTGCGGTATGAAAGGAACTTCATCCCTCGCACACTCAAGCTGTGGAATGAACTCCCCGCGATGGTTTTCCCAAGCGACTACAATATGGGGTTCTTCAAGAAGGGCATTAGAAGGTTTCTTCAGGGTCGGCAGCACGAGTGTGACGCCCCTGGTGTTGCATACGTCCATAGACCACGGTAACCACTTTCCATCAGGTGGGCCGTGTGCTTGTCTGCCACATAAGTGGTATTAAAAAAAAAAAATTAAACTGAAGGTCATTTTGG
Organism: Eilema depressum; assembly: GCA_914767945.1. Classification (NCBI taxonomy): domain Eukaryota; kingdom Metazoa; phylum Arthropoda; class Insecta; order Lepidoptera; family Erebidae; genus Eilema; species Eilema depressum. Next base: position 42,266,232 of record OU612012.1, on the reverse strand, counting down.
CATACTCAAAAAAAAATTGGGTACGAATTGAGAACCTCCTTTTGCCCGGCACGTGTAGTGTAGTGAGGTGCGGTAGGTGAGGGGCACGCACGAGTAATTTTTTTTTGCTGTTGTTATTACTTTCAACTGCAGTAGTACCACGGGTAAACTAATTACCGGTGTTACTACTGGTAGTATGAATGGTAGTATCACGGGCAAGAAAGGGGGAGGGGTACCACGCGCCGCTGCCGATGCCGCCGCGTCGCCGCAGAGTTTAATAGGTACTGAGGAGTGGGCCACTTAATAAGTTTTGCGAGTTTTGTGTATGGTGGTTGCTTAAGTACAAATAAAATACCATTGTTCCAATCTCCACAATTTTTTGAGAGCCAAATTAAATTATTGTGTTTCATTTAATAATGGATCTGCATCGAGAACATTCTCGTACGATGATTGTGCGAAAATTGGTTCAGATAGCCAATCGTTCGTTCATACGATTACACTACGCCGAGTAGGGACGTGCTAAAGGAAGGTTCTGCAATAATCGACTATCGACTAATCAAGTATCGATTAAATTAGTTATTTTATCGATTCAAATCGATTATTGGTCGACCCGAATCGATTATTCCTTTAATGCCTTTCAAATATTGCGGGAAAGCGAACAAAAATTACCAAATAAATATTATTATTTTTTATTTCTTTATTTGTCTAAAAATTATTACACAAACAATACTTCACATTCTGTTAATATGACGTTATATGACATTATACAATTTATAGTGCACGTAAAACTAGGTGACAATAGATATTTTATTTATTTAATAAGTTTCAATTTGTTCCGTGTGTAGATACAAAAAGTGGCAATGAAAATAGAATACATGTTGGCATTCAAAATGACATAGCATACAGTTTTTTCACAGAAAAATTCTGAAACAATTGAAAACTAGGACGGGATATGAACTCGTGACAGTTCGCTAAGAAGTTCACAAGACTGTGGACAAGTATCTCAGTATCTCTACAATGGGATTGGTCATGGATTCACTTCCTGTCCCGAATGTTGACGTTTTCGCTTTGAATTCATATAACAAATAGGTAAGTAAAAACATAAATGGTACATCCGTAAAGGTGCGTCCAAATTATATAGCATAACATATTATATAACAATGTTATATAACATGTTTCAGTAATGTAGACACTGAAGTTAGTACAATGTTGCAAAGTTATAAAACAATGTTAGATAATGTGGACGTGTTATATAACACAAGTTATACAACATGTTACATGATCTGTACGCACCTTTAGGTTTGGATTTCAGAATAGAAAATAGAGACGTTACCAAGAGAACAAAGTTCAGTTGAATGAATTTTCACTGACGAAAATAAAGATTGAGCCAGCCATGTGATGTGCAAACTAGCTTCCACCAGAAAAACTGCTTATTTAAGATAATTAATATTTAGAATTACATTCCCAGTTATTAGGGAACCGCCTTAAACCCAATTTAAGTTGAAATTATATGGTGATTAAATGCTATCCTCCCACATTGCGACGGGAAACGGTGCGCACAGGTATGAAAGGAGCTTTATCCCACGCACACCCAAGCTGTGGAATGAACTCCCTGCGGTGGTTTTCCCAAGCGACTACAATATGGGGTTCTTCAAGAAGGGCATTAGTTTCTTCAAATCGGCAGCACGAGTTTAACGCCCCTGGTGTAGTCCATAGACCGCGGTACGGTAACCACTTTCCATCAGGTGCGCCGTGTGCTTACCCGCCACATAAGTAGTACCTATAACAATGTTTTTATAATAATCTGCATGAATTTTAATGTAAATGACTGTTATTAATATAAAACATTTCCAGCTTGTACCTGGTGCAAAGGCTAGCGTTATGGGCTCCTTTGCACCGGCGACACGATCCATGGCGGGTTTTCTACATGACAAAAGCTTGGCTGGCTACTTGATATTGTTGTTTAAATATATATCATACATTTAATCTTAATATGTAAATAATATATTATAATGTACATGGATTGATATAATCATTATTGATTGTTTAATATAACGCTTGTCAATATGATTACGATAACATAGGTAGTGTTTATGTTGAAATTCATTTGCTGCATTGAAACGGACATTGATAATTATAATATTATAATCCCTATTTCATTAAAATTTATATACAAATAATGATATCAATTTTATCTTAATTAAGTAGGTATAATAGGTAGTTAAATAATAATATAATTTATGTACAAGATTCATATGCCTAAATAGAGCAAGATATACTAACTAAAACTAAAAAGGAAACATTCTATTTCACTTCATAGGTACATGTCATATCTTAGGGTGCTTACATAGAGAAACAGCCAGGTACAGGTAGTCACCAGTCCGTGTAGGTTTAATTTACATATAAAAACAGGTAAACCTATCCTTGTAGCCATCATGTTGTCCACTTTTTGGAAAATGTTTATTACAAATTTAGAAAAACACAAAAGCAATATGGATCGTGTAACCCTTTATTTCTAACCCCGCGTTTACATACTGCCGCTCGCATTGCTCATCGTGTTGCCAGAAATATTCGCGCGATTAATGCCCTAGTGTTCACACACTCCCATCATCGCGTTGGTCCGCATTACAGTATTCGCTCTGCAATGGAGACGGACGTAAACGTATGGAGGACAACGCTGTAGCAGTGTACGCATTATGCTTTTACAGCATAGCGAATTAATTAAATAGATTATTAATAAAAACTATCACTTTCAACTACTATACACTTTCCATAGATCGATTTAAATATTTTTAAAAGTAAATATTCGAGGAGCAATAACGAAAGCCGTGTTTATTGATTAGCGCCATCTAGCGGTCTCGTATAGTTCATCGCGCTAGTATTGCCGCTCCTTTGACTCGCGCCGCCAAGCCGACATTCGCAGCAACATACGCGGCAGTACTCGCGGCATGACATGACGAATATACCATTCACACCACGTCTCTGCCCACTTCTCTCGCCACTTCCCTCACTCTGCCGCGAGTATGTAAACGCAGCTTTAGAGATAAGAGATATAGTTTTTAATTTTCCCAGTGGGATAGGCATAGTCCACAGTTTTCCCCTTGCTACTATCCTGGAATACATCTTTCGCTTCTTCTACGTTCATAATTATTTTATACATGCTTGGAGGTTTCGGGTATAACCCGCGCCACGTATCTTGGACCTAAAATGTGCTCAAAATGTGCCCTATACGCGCAGTACACATTTCTTGGGTGTCTTTTGAGGATAGCACGGGCTGCTACTGCGGTAGACGAACTCAAATTCACCAAGCATAGACTATTACAAAGCAATCCGCGGGCGCCTGAGCCTCGTATGTCTAACGATTTAGGTCCAAGATATGTGGCGCGGGTTATACTCTTGACATGTACTTCCTTTAAATGTCTTCGCCTTTCTCTCTGCGTACCCCACTGGGCAAAAAGCTAGACTATGTTTGTATTTATGTTATTAATTTTCAAACAACGTACTGCTCTGCTCCTTTCAACAGTAGTGTGATGAATGATGATAATATATTATATAGTCTTCTCCTTCCTCAATAAACGGACTATTCAACACAAAGATGGTTTTTAAATTCAAATCCAGACGCGGAACTAGGTTGTGGGCACAGGTACCTGAAGATCGGTCAAGTGCGAGTCGTAGTGCGAACTCATGTCAAGCATGTTAAATACGCTCGAGGGGGGGGGGGGGGGGAGGTGTATTTGGCGGTGTTGGTCTCACATTGATCTGTTGAATTGAACGCGGTGAGACGGACGGAAATCGAACCTTATGGAGTGGGGTGCAGAAATCGCAGGGGCAAATGCTAGTCAGCTTCCTCGAATAGTTCCTTTTTTAAGAAAAACCCCAACAGGAAGTGGACTTGGTAACGCCGGAACTCTGCGATAAGGAACGAGACAGACTTTTTCATAATGGACAGTAGTTACGCACATATTTAGAGATGTCTTTGTGATCAACAAGTTTCAAACTGGAAGCGATCACCAACTTATCCGATGCTCTCTAAATATCAACATAAAGGCTGAAAGATTCCGAATGATATATAGCTCTAGGGTCCGAAAAGTTCCAACTGGAACTTCAAAATCGTTTCGCAATGCTGGAAACCTAGCGGCATTGACGAGAAGGCCGACATAGTGATCAAAACATTGCAGGAAGTGTCTCGAAAATTGTTTCCCGGAAAACGCAAACAGCAAGAGTCCAGGCTCTCTCCTGAGACTTCCGAACTTTAAATCAAAAAGCCGATACGACGCGACCTTGAACGCTCCAACACTCGCTCCATCCAGGAGACAATCGAGCGATATAGGGGGGTTAAAAGTGTTCGTTCAGCAGTTGGGAAGGCCCCATCTGACGAAACTTACTTACTGAGCTATACGCAGCACGGATGAGTAAACCGACGGGACACAGCGACGAAGACCTGTGCAGAGACACACCTGGACAGAGCCCCACTCACGCGCCACTACACCGAGGAGATACCAGATTTCGAATAGGGCTCTCAGGCAACTGAAGAACAACAGATGCCCTGGTGATGACGGAAATTACTACTGAGGTGCTGAAAGCAGGTGGCGCAACAATCCTGAAAGAGCTAGCGAGTCTCTTTAATTCCATCATCCGGCAAGAGCTAACACCTAGGGCACAGAGCGGGAGTGCGGTGGTACTGTTCTTCAAAAAAGGTGATAAGACTCTCTCACTCCCGAGCCATGTCTATAAGTTGTTCTCAAGAGTCGTCACAAATCACCTCGCGGATAAGCTCGACGAGTTCCAGCCACCTGAGCAAGCCGGGTTTCGAAAAGGCTGTAGTACCGTGGACTACATCTATACTGTTCGGCAGATTGTAGAAAAGACGCAGGAGTACAATCAGCCGCTGTGTTTGGCGTTTGTGGACAACGAAAAAGCCTTCCACTCAATCAAAACCTGGGCAGTGCTGGATGCCCTGCAGCAGTGTCGTGTAGATTGGCGATACATCGAGATGCTGAGATGTTTGTATGACACTGCCACAATGTCCATCTTACTCCAAGACCAGAAGACGAAACCCATTAGCCTTCAGCGTGGAGTGAGACAGGGAGATGTTATATCTCCCAAACTATTCACCAACGTATTGGAGGACGTCTTCAAGACTCTGGATTGGACTTTGGCGGGGTACCAACATCCACGGTGAGTACATCTCGCATCTTCGGTTCGACGACGACATCGTCATAGTTGCTTAGTCGCTGGAACAACTGGGCGAAATGCTGCACAGCTTGAATGGAGCTTCTCGACAAGTTGGCTTGGGTGTAAACTTGGACAACACCATGATTATGTTCAACGAACATGTTGTACCAAATCGATTGCAATCGAAGGGGTGACACTCAGAGTTGTTCAAAAATATATCTCCTGGCGCAGGTTATCCAGCTCGGTAAAAACAACTTCAAGAAAGAAAGGCTGAAGTGGCAGTGGGCTGGCCACATCTGTCGAAGGACTGATGGCCGTTGGAGCAAACGAGTCCTAGGGTGGAGACCGCGAGAAGGAAAAAGGAAGGTGCGATGCCCCTTAGGCAGATGGACTGACGACCTGATAAAGGTGGCTGGGACAGACTGGATGCGAAACACGGAGGATCGGCAGACGTGGCGCATATTCGGGGAGGCCTATATCCAGCAGTGGACTGCAATATACTAACTGATTGATTGATTGATTGTACTTACACCTCAGACCTATGCTCCTTAAAAAGGCGAACAAAAAAGCCGCAATAATAGTGTGTAATTTCTGATATTGTAACAGTACGAACAAATGCTGGTATATCGTCTATTGCACTATACGCTGTGTTCCAAATCACGCGTGATTCATGATTCATTTGTTTGGTTTTTTTTTTTCAATAAACCATAAAAAAAGCGACGTCACAGGTCTATTAAGGTGGTGAGCATGCCCATATTGCCCACCCTAGTGGATCCGCGCCTGGTACATACAAACAAACGGTTTGTTCCTTTTGATACACTTTTTGAAAACCTCCCACTTTTGTTCCATTTAGATTAGATACACTTATTGGTACACATACGTTGAAATAGTACACACGGCGCCAGACCTCGGTTTACAGGCCACACCAACATAAAGGAAGTGTGCGTGACAGCAATACTATTAATACATTGCTTAAAGATGTGTGTCATAACAAGTAAACCAATCAGGGCCCTTGACGCACTCACACATTCGCTATTTTACTTACATAAAATGAACCAAGGTTATAATCACATGAGTAGATAAGCCGAACAGAGACAAAGCTTCTTAAGAACGTGCAAAAATGATACCTAGTTTGGTAGGGTTGTCACAATAGGTGGTAAAATAGTAGATTACCCAACAAGTGAAAAAAAGATGAATTCTTTTCGAGGCACTAAGTTGTATCCCGAGAGGAGCGAAAGGTTTCTGGGGTAGAATCCCGAGCGTAGCGAGGGATTCTAGAAAGAAACCGGAGCGGATCGAGGGATACAAGAGCCGAGATGAATTCTTTTTTCACGTGTTAGGTACTCTACTTTTCATCATTGACTACGAGAAAACAATTACTCTGTGATCATGAATTAAAATTTGTTATGGATAGTACATAAAAGAAGCAGCAAATTATCAGTAATAACTACCGCTTTAGCGAAAAAGAAATCTTTTCGCGTTCGAGAATTTCATTTTCATCACTTGATGAAGTCATTTTAAGATTAAGAAACGAACAGAAACTTTTACAAGAAAAATTGCACAGAAAAATGGCGGCTTTTTTTTTCTTAATTTAAACTGAGCCACATTCCATCCAGCCAGTGATTACATTTAGGTGGCTTTTAGTACGTTTCTATAGTGAGAGGGTGCAACCTCTTTGCATGTTTTAGTACAATACATACATTTGTACATGTTCCAAATTCAATTTTTTTTATTCACTCAGTGAAATAATGAGCGTTTTATTCACTGTTTTTGATGAATCACGGGCCCTTTTTCGAGTGTCAATGGTGAAAAAAACATTTGTTATAGTACATTATGGTACAAGTGAGCAACGATGGTGATTACCGCCGAGGCGCCATTGAGACCCGAGCCGCCAGGCGAGGGTCTTAAGACAGCCGAGGACGGTAATCATCATGCTCACACGTGCCATACGACGTTTTACAATACACTTGCGAATAAAATAATACTACAAATACTAAATAAACAATACTACAAATTAATTCGTTTTCCTATGCGCGCGCATTTAACAATGGCGGTCGACCATATTTAAAAAAAAATGAGGTTTTAACTTAACTTTTTTTTTACTCTGTTTTTTTTTTCTGTACTTAGAGAAAAAAAAAAGTTAAATTTGAGCGAAAATTTTGTTTATTACACAAGTATTACAAGTTGAAATTATTTATTTAAATACGAAAATGCATCAAATGACCATACAATAGGCGTATTAAGTTATTCGTACTATTAAACACGTTATTTTTTGTATCAAAACTTTTTTAAGAACATAGACAATTATAGACACTTCCTATAAAATTTAAAAAAGAATCTATAACTCACTTGTGAATAATAGCAATGAAAAAGTCACAGTTTGATAATAGGTGTCATTACGTGCCTAATTGCGGTAAAATAATATCACTTTTATAAGCAGGTGTGTTGTAAAATAGTTTTATTATTCAGTATGATAGGATATGAATATACCCGGCCTTACTTATTAAAAATTGTATTTTCGTTATAAATAATGTATAAGTACATTCATAATATGCAATCATTAAAAATCTGTTATTTTAATATTACAAACAGACACTTCAATTTTATTTTATTTGTATAGATGTAGGTAGGTACATAGCATCTGTAGATTACTGGCTGTTTTTTTTTTGGTACCTATTTATATTTTGGTGTGGCTGTAGTAGTTTATAAGATTATACCTAAGCTTTTTTTTGTCAAGAAGGGAATATGTGCTTGGCGTCTCGGAATGTCGATAGCGCTACGTTCAAGCGTCAGACGGCTGTCAAGCCCGGACGTTCAAGTGGTATACTATACTTTTTTGTAAATACATACTTATAATACGTAGAAAAACACCCAGACTAAGACAAACACCCATGCCCATCACACAAATGTTTGACTTGAGCGGGAATCGAACCTGCGACCTTAAGCGTGACAGGTAGATGTTATACCTACTACGCCACACGGTCGTCAACTGATCGTCAACAATCAAAATAAAGATATACTTACATGAAAAAGTAATAATCAAATATTTACTTACCTATTGTACTCTTTTGTTGAATTCCTTTGAATTCCTTTGATTATGTAACTACTAAATTTTTTTTTTTTTACTATGTTTTAATTAGATACCTACATTCAGACACGATTGTAAAAAATTGTTAATGAATAAATGAAATGAAATGAAAAAATGAAATCTTTGGGATAGTTAAAGTATGATATATTTTTATTTTTTCTAGTATTATTCATACAATAAACAACCATTATTAAATATTTAAACTTGCAACTAACAAAACAAAAAACTTCAAAACTGACAAAACCAACAACGTGCGTCGCACTGTGACGACCCTTTGATTGTCAACTGGCTGTGCCAGCGCAAACCAGTTTTTTCCAGTGTCACCGCGTACGCGACAAGCGGCCAGTGGACACGCACACCATGCCCCGCGTGCTTGTATTAGTGCAACCGAATCGCGCGGTTCTATGAAGCTTTGTCTCTGTACCTATTATCTACTCATGTGGTTATAATATCATATTCTAAACTAATTTTATGCAATGTATGCAGCATTTTGTTTCTATAACTAATAGGGGTTATCAAATTTAGTCACTATACTATCTGTTCTCATAGTCGAGATGGATAAGAATGCAAGTAAGTAAGTTTGGACCTCACCGTTGTCGCCGGTCGTTGGTTCGGAACTTGACAACAGAATTCTCTTTTTGTCATTCGTGCATCTTTATGTCAGTCAATTTAATAGACATAACATTTTATTTTATGTTCTAATATCTTTTTAGAAGTTTATAATAATTATAATTATGTGTTTTTTATATTTTTTATTAAAGATCAAATATTTTTATCTGATACTTAATTAATTATTGTCTATAAATAATTAATTATACCCATACTTAAGAAAAATATCATGCTTATAATAGTAAATATATTATTGCATTGCAACAATAAGTTAATTATTTTATTTTCCTTTCCTTTTATCCATTAAGAATAAATAGTATCATCAAGGAAATATACAAAAAATATATTAAATTATATTATTATATATGAATTTTATACACTTAGTTTCCTGTAAATAAACTAGACCAATCGGACTTCAATATATTGAGGAACAAAAAGTGCACCTCGCTCGAGGACCGAACCCGGTATTGATTCTAATGGTTCAGCTGCATATTTAAACCATTCAGCTATATCTACTTATTCGTTTTTCGCTAAATATGCTATTATAACTTGGTGCAGTGGCTATCATCAATACCTATATTTCATGTAAGTAAAATAGCGAATGTGTGAGTGCGTCAAGGGCCCTGATTGGTTTACTTGTTATGACACACATCTTTAAGCAATGTATTAATAGTATTGCTGTCACGCACACTTCCTTTATGTTGGTGTGGCCTGTAAACCGAGGTCTGGCGCCGTGTGTACATTATGGTACAAGTGAGCAAAGTTGGTGATTACCGCCGAGGCGTCACTGAGAGAGCCGAGGACACTGTCAAGAGAGCCGAGGACGGTAATCATCATACTCATGCGTGCCATACGACGTTTTAAAAAAAATAACACTACAAATACCTACTAAATAAACAATACTACAAATTAATTCGTTTTCCTATGTGCGCGCATCTAACAATGGCAGTCGGCCATATTTAAATAAAAAATGAGGTTTGAATTTAACTTTTTTTTACTTTTTTTTTCTGTACTTAGAGAAAAAAAAAAGTTAAAATTGAGTGAACATTCTGTTTATTAAACAGGTATTACAAGTTGAAATTATTTATTTAAATACGAAAATGCATCAAATGAACATACAATTGGCATATTAATTTATTCGTACTATTAAATACGTTCTTTTTTGTATAGAAACTTTTTAAGAACATAGAAACTTAACCTATAAAATTTTTAAACAGAATCTATAACTCACTTGTGAATAATAGCAATGAAATAGTCACAGTTTGATAATAGGTGTCATTACGTGCCTATTTGCGGTGAAATAATAGCACATTTATGAGCAGGTGTGTTGTAAAATATTTTAATTATTTCTAAAGGTGCGTACAGATCATTTAACATGTTGTATAACTTATGTTATATAACACGTCCACATTATCTAACATTGTTTTATAACTTTGCAACATTGTACTAAATTCAGTGTCCACATTACTGAAACATGTTATTTATCATGTTATGCTATATGATTTGTACGCACCTTAACAGTCAATAATTTTTTTATAAGGATTTTATGTTGCATAATGTAATAATTGCACTCTTTTTTATAGTTCCATAGGTTCCATATTCAGTAAGCCGAAACAATAAGTGTGCCATCACTTATAGTTTCGGCTTCCTGAAGCTATTAATTCGCTAAGTAACAATAATCCACAGTTCTGTAATTGTTATATTGTATGTATAAGTACTTATAAAGAGTTTGATCATCCCTACTTAATATTATAAATGCGAAAGTAACTCTGTCTGTCTGTCTCGCTTTTACGACTAAACCGCTGAACCGATTTTGATGAAATTTGGTATAGGGGTGGATTAGACCTTGAGAAAGGACATAGGCTATGTTTGGTCGCGATAACCGACATCCACGCGGGCGGAGCAGCGGGCAAAAGCTAGTCTATTTATATGAGTAACTGTAATCATATTATTTATGTTCTCTCTCTATATCCGGCGCCAATCCCGATTGTATCTAATGCTACGTTTACATACTCGCGGCAGAGCGAGGGAAGTGGCGAGAGAAGTGGGCAGAGACGTGGTGTGAATGGTATATTCGTCATGCCGCGAGTACTGCCGCGTATGTTGCGCAAATACTAGCGCGATGAACTATACGAGACCGCTAGATGGCGCTAAGCTAAATAAAACACGACTTTCGTTATTGCTCCTCGAATATTTACTTTTAAAAATATTTATATCGATCTACGGAAAGTGTATAGTAGTTGAAAGTGATAGTTTTTATTAATAATCTATTTAATTAATTCGCTATGCTGTAAAAGCTTATTGCGTACACTGCTACAGCGTTGTCCTCCATACGTTTACGTCCGTCTCCGTTGCAGGGCGAATACTGTAATGCGGACCAACGCGATGATGGGAGTGTGTGAATGCTAGGGCATTAATCGCGTGAATATTTCTGGCAACACGATGAGCAATGCGAGCGGCAGTATGTAAACGCGGGGTAAAGCTTACACTTTTGAGCCCGGAGTCCATTTGCCTACTGCTCCACAATATTTGTTTTGGCTTTTACGGGGGCGACTGCCTCCTGACCTCCCAATCGCGTAAGGTAAACCTGCGCCAGACTCATTGAACCGCAACGCTTATTTATGTTTCCAAAAAAAATATCTAACGGGAATGATAGTGGCCATTTTTAATTTAAAAAATTCACATTAATAATGTATTGATTTAATTAATTATATTTTATTTAAAATAAAATAAAAAAATAAATAATAATAATAATTAAAAAAAAAAAAAAAAAAAAAACATTAATAATTTTATATTGTTTACTTAATATTTTTTATGAATATGTAAATGGAACTATATTTCATTTACTAGACGCTTTTGTATCGAAAGCGAGGATTTTCAAAAAGTGTATCAAAAAGGAAAGTGTATGTAAAGGGAGCAAACCGATTAATTAAACTGGAGTTAAATATTAATAACCTCTCATGAATACTAAATTTTTGAGAGTGTATAAAATGTGCTAAAGTAAACAATCTTTCGACAGGTCCTAGTGAGTACAAACTAATAATAATGTATTTAAATGCTAAAATGTATTTTGAAGCCTCAAGTTTTTGAAATGTTTATATTATATGTTTGTATGTATATTATATTTTTCATTAGTCGGGTTATAGTTAAGAAGTAAAACCCGAGTACTGAAAAATAAGTTATTCTTTTTAAATATTATTTTCGAGCAAGCATTATGTAAGCATCCTAAAACAATAGAAAAGTTAAGTAATACAATGTTGTTTCTCAGATTCTTTAAAATGCTTACACATTTTGTTTATAAAGCCCGACGACAATGGGTAGCTCCCATGCGGATTTACCGTTTTTAACGCAGTTTTCTTTATTTGAAAGCTGACGAGATCTTGATGATTCTTGAATGTAAATTATGAAGATCTGTTTGAGGAACATCAGCTCTTCGAGTGCTCTTATACCACGAACATGTACAAGGTCTACCAGACCAGCGCCTTGCGTCCAAATAGGACATCCTGAAATCATTGCAACGTCAAATATTTAGTGTGCTAATAACGAATATTGCAAAAAACATTTTTATACGTATATTGTTGATATTATAAGAATATGTGCTAATAATGAATATTGAAAAAACTTTACTTTTTATATATTGTTGATATGATTAGAATAGACTAGTTCAACAACTGGTTCTTAGGTCAAACTTTTTTCTCAAATACGAGTCATGATTGAAGAGCAGTGGCAAAGTGGTTCCTATAACGCGATTCCTGCCGGCTTACTCTGTAAAGAATTCCTTAAGAGAAATCCATACAAAATCTCGTACGAATATCGGTAGATTACTCCTACCATCACCGTAAGATGGATGTATTGGAAAAATTGGGTCACTCTCGGGCGAAGCTCGGTGGCTCAGTGGTCAGAGCGTTCCCCCTGTAAGGGAAAGATCGCGGGTTCGAGTCCCACCCGAGAATTGATTTCGCTTTTTCCAATTTATTATAATTTGTTTAGTCTAGCAAACTAATTGCTTTAAAATTATCTCAAAAAATCTCTATAGTCATTCTGTAGAGTTTTCTCACGGGCTTCTCTTTTGAAAATTTTCACCTTTCGCTGTTCAAATTTTCACCACTCACTGTTGAGGAGTCTTTCAATTGGGAATAGCGGTAAAAGTTGATGATACCCACTTACCTTTTTTTATTCGAGGCTGACGAGATTGCGATGATTTATGAATGTTAATTATGAAGATCTGTTAGTGGAGCTCTTCAAGTGTTCTTAAAGCACGTACGGTCGTATGTACCTACCAGACCAGCAATGCATCTAACTGCGACATCCTGAAATCATTGTAATATCAAATATTTAGTGTGCTAATATTAATAGTGCATATTGAAGAAACATCACACATTGACAGCCTCCATGGCGTAGCGGTAGTGAACGCGGCCGCTACGCAGGAGGCGCGGGTTCGATCCCCGCTCTGTGCATGAATATGGGTATTTTTGCATTGGTGTGGTCGTGCCTTGCAGAGCATGTTAAGCCATCGGTCTTAAAAATACAAAAGCTTAAGTTTCAAGACCTTACAGACCATTATTAGTTTCAATTTAATACCTACACACATTCTTGAGTATAAAAGGTCTTGACAGATGACTGGGGACAACTATTATTTTTTTACCATTCGAGGAAACCCTAATTTAAGTAATTATTATCGTGTTATTATCATACGAACAAGATATTTAATAAACAAATAAACAAGATATTTAATAAAGTCCTTTTTTGATAAAATTTTTTTTTCTTTTTCATTGCATCCCGTTATCTACACTCCCAATAATTCGTTATCATCCATCATCCTCATGGACACTTATTTTCCCTGATTGCATCCGGGGCAATGGTGATCTTGGAGCTATTTGGTTTTTTTTTCATACTACTTAGGTTGCAGACAAGCACACAGCTCTCCTGATGGTAAGTGGTTACCGTGACCTATGGGCAAGTGCAACACCAGGGGATTGTGCTGCCAAACCTGTAAGAACAGAGAGATTCTGTGCTGTCAGTGCAAAACATAGTAGGACAAACTCTTTGGTTTTCCCACTGAGAGCACAAAACCTCTTAGTGAGCTTTGGCTACCCTACTCACCATTGGAAACACAATAACAACCTCTTTTACTTGAACCCAGGGGGGGCGTCAATGCCAGACACGAGTTACCCACGTAGCCTGGCAGTTTCCACTAGACGTGACCGCAATAGTGAAGGTGGCTCTCTGGCATTTTATCTGTGACGTCACAGACACAGGCTGCCACATATGCAAGAATTCCTGATGTGAACCTTACATGTGACTCCACACATCCATTACAGCATTTTCATTTTCATGACATGCAATAAGATTCCTTGTCTGAGTCTTTAATAGTAAGTTATACATAAACTAGACATGCTCACCATTTAGTATCATCAGGGAACTCAGGCATACTTCTCTTTCTGCATACAGTGCAACACTTGGTGTTACTGATTCAACCCATTCTAGTAAAGTTGAAAGATACCTAAAAAAGAAATAATTTTTAGCATTGCTTATTAGTTTGTTCACCTTCCTCTTAAAATGATTAGATAGATAGAAGACAATTCTTTATTGTATGCTATTGTTATTACAAATTACTGCATGTAGATACATTTAAAGTTAAATGCTTATTGGGCGGCCTTATGCATGGGTTAGATACGACAGATTGGCACTCGGCTGAAAAAGAAAACTGTTCACTAATTGAATAACAATAGTGGATTACCCGTCTACGGTTAAGATATGGGGTTTGTGTAGTGCTTTTTACGTAAAAATTATAAACTGCACACGAAAGTCGATGATATACCTACCTAAAACGTAAACATTGGTTCGGTTTAGCACATCTTATTTCTAAGATATATGTCGCGAGCCATACTAGAAAGCTTGGTATTGGGTACCTACTTCAACTGCGTCAATATTCCAATCAAATTGTAAGTAAGAATTGAGATAATAACTTACTACTTTAAAAAAATGCTTGTCAAATCAAACAGTACAGTACATAATTTTCCAATTTAGAGTTTAGAGACGAAGCTATCTGACGTTAACTGGGTTGCAAGTTTTTTATGAAATAAAAATAGTGTTGTGACAAAGTGATATTATGATGAATGATATTATCATGATGAATGAATCCAGTCAAAACAGACGAAATTAAATGGTAAGCTCACATGAATTCGCATAGAGTTGAAAATTGGTGGGAGTCTTAAATACACCATAATGAAAGAAATATCAAAAGTCCCCATCGATTTGAACCTTGCATTTTTTTTTTCAAGGTTAAAAGTCAAAAATATAGGATTCTCGCATTTTTCTCGTAAACAACAAAATAAATGCTATCGTAAAAGTAGGGTAGACAAAGTTGTAGATCATGTAATTACCTACAAAATTGGTGTTAATTTTTTTATTGTGCGGATCACCATTCGAAAATTGGAAGAAATCAATTATGTATTTTATATGAAATTTCATTCCCCATAGTAGGATTCATAAACGCAGAACCTGAACCGCTGGCCCTATGTACTTGAAGTTTTGGCAGTAGATGCTTATCATGTTGCTAGTATCCACTAAAAAAGGAATTTTTTGAAATTTCATTGCTAAGGATGTAAAATATGGGATAAAAGTTTGTCTTGAAGTCCATTTCCGTTCCTCCCTATTTTAGCCCCTTAGTAACAAAATTTCTCAAAATCCTTTCTTGGTGGATACACGCAAAATGAAAAGCATCTACTGCCAAAATTTCAAGTTCATATGACCAGCGGTTTAGGCTCTGCGTTGTTGAATCATACTATGGGAACGACTAACTTTGTATATAAGAGATTTAACTTCTTCCAATTTTGCAATCGCGATATTTCTGAAATGGTGATCCGTACAAAAACAAAATGGATACTAATTTTATAGGTAATTTCATGATCTACAACTTTGTCCAACCTACTTTTACCATAAATTTGCTGTTTACGAGAAAAATGCGAGCATCCGGTATATTTGACCTATAACCTTGAATAAAAAAATGCATAAGTGCAATCGATGGGGACTTTTGATATTTCTTTGATTATGGTATATTTAAGACCTTCACCTATTTTCAGCTGTATGCGAATATATGCAAGCTGAAACCTTTATTTTATCTGGATTAGGTATGAAGTAGCATACAAAATGGCAACTGACTTTTTTTGGTCATTATATTATAATAACCTGACCTGAATGGCGACTGATACGCGCGGCATTGACAAGTGTTGACGCTAGTGTTACCACCGCGTTTTGAAATAGGCCGGTAAAAAAACTGATTCTAATTACATACAGAGCACTTTAATACAATTTTATTGTAAAATAGAAATAGTTCTTTTTTGTATAGTAAGAAAATATTAACAATCCCACATCATTCATTTCATATCTCCACGCACAATGGCTATAAACAGGAGGCTAAGTGCGGACAAAAGAGTCTCCTTTCCATTCCATTCCATTCATTTCATATGAGTGAACGGGAACTGAATGCATCAGTTGCATCACTAATACTGAATATAGCAACATTATTTGACGAAGTGACATTTAAAAATCCGACTATAATTTTTATACTTCCGATAGTAATATCGGTAGATGGCTCCAACCGTCCGCGTCGCCCCAAGACGGTAGTATAGGAGAATTTGAAACGGTTCAGGTGGGTCCCGGTTGCGGCAGTGACCACTGATCAGTAGTGATCAGAGCGTATTTGAGGGACTAGTCGCGGGTTCGAGTCCCACCAGGGCGATTAACGTTTTAATGGACTATACAGAGAAAATTGTAAAGGCTGCTGTGCGGTTGGAGGCTTGGAGGGGGTATGCAAATTTAAATTGTGGATGTCTTCTACTTCTTAGTTTTCCGAACATAATATTATTTTTTATATTTTTTTTCTCTAAAATATAAACAACAACACGTAGAGTCAGAATGTTTAACATACATACACATACATACATACATACAATCACACCTTTATCCCCTTATATCATTGTTGTAATAGGTCCCACGTAATAGGATGGTGAGCCTATTGCCGTATTCCGGGTACTGTAGTTGACTCGAGCCATGTATCTGAGGCTGAGCCTAGGCTGTATATATCTGTCTGGTGTTAAACAGCCCTATTCCTTAGTCGCATTGTACGACACCGCAAGGGAGGAGATGGGGTGGCCCAAATTCTACTCTGCCGGGAACCACGCGGCAAAACACAAATTAGTGGATTAATAAGCAGTGGGTCCACGAGAAATAACTCTCCCTCGTGGTCCCACTAGTGGAACAAATTAGTGGGTCCACGAGAAAACAGCCACTATTATGAAATAATGGCTAATAGACAGTGTCAAATTAAAGGCTTCATAACGTTTATTAGTTTAATTGCCTTGATTTGTAAGGAAAACAAAAGTATTATAGCTAAAGCACACATTGTCTATAACTTCTATCTATCTTCTATACCTATATATACTATTATATAATTGTAAAGTGGTCGTGTCTGTACATTGGAGCTATTTAAAAAAAAATACTTGGGTTATGTTATGTTAACGATACTGTACACGAAAATATTTTTTTTGAATTTCCTGTCTGTTTGTCTGTTTGTCTGTTTGTCTGTTTGTCTGTTTGTCTGTTTGTCTGTTTGTCTGTTTGACTGTTTGTCTGTTTGTCTGTTTGTCTGTTTGTCTGTTTGTCTGTTTGTCTGTTTGTCTGTTTGTCTGTTTGTCTGTTTGTCTGTTTGTCTGTTTGTCTGTTTGTCTGTTTGTCTGTTTGTCTGTTTGTCTGTTTGTCTGTTTGTCTGTTTGTCTGTTTGTCTGTTTGTCTGTTTGTCTGTTTGTCTGTTTGTCTGTTTGTCTGTTTGTCTGTTTGTCTGTTTGTCTGTTTGTCTGTTTGTCTGTTTGTCTGTTTGTCTGTTTGTCTGTTTGTCTGTTTGTCTGTTTGTCTGTTTGTCTGTTTGTCTGTTTGTCTGTTTGTCTGTTTGTCTGTTTGTCTGTTTGTCTGTTTGTCTGTTTGTCTGTTTGTCTGTTTGTCTGTTTGTCTGTTTGTCTGTTTGTCTGTTTGTCTGTTTGTCTGTTTGTCTGTTTGTCTGTTTGTCTGTTTGTCTGTTTGTCTGTTTGTCTGTTTGTCTGTTTGTCTGTTTGTCTGTTTGTCTGTTTGTCTGTTTGTCTGTTTGTCTGTTTGTCTGTTTGTCTGTTTGTCTGTTTGTCTGTTTGTCTGTTTGTCTGTTTGTCTGTTTGTCTGTTTGTCTGTTTGTCTGTTTGTCTGTTTGTCTGTTTGTCTGTTTGTCTGTTTGTCTGTTTGTCTGTTTGTCTGTTTGTCTGTTTGTCTGTTTGTCTGTTTGTCTGTTTGTCTGTTTGTCTGTTTGTCTGTTTGTCTGTTTGTCTGTTTGTCTGTTTGTCTGTTTGTCTGTTTGTCTGTTTGTCTGTTTGTCTGTTTGTCTGTTTGTCTGTTTGTCTGTTTGTCTGTTTGTCTGTTTGTCTGTTTGTCTGTTTGTCTGTTTGTCTGTTTGTCTGTTTGTCTGTTTGTCTGTTTGTCTGTTTGTCTGTTTGTCTGTTTGTCTGTTTGTCTGTTTGTCTGTTTGTCTGTTTGTCTGTTTGTCTGTTTGTCTGTTTGTCTGTTTGTCTGTTTGTCTGTTTGTCTGTTTGTCTGTTTGTCTGTTTGTCTGTTTGTCTGTTTGTCTGTTTGTCTGTTTGTCTGTTTGTCTGTTTGTCTGTTTGTCTGTTTGTCTGTTTGTCTGTTTGTCTGTTTGTCTGTTTGTCTGTTTGTCTGTTTGTCTGTTTGTCTGTTTGTCTGTTTGTCTGTTTGTCTGTTTGTCTGTTTGTCTGTTTGTCTGTTTGTCTGTTTGTCTGTTTGTCTGTTTGTCTGTTTGTCTGTTTGTCTGTTTGTCTGTTTGTCTGTTTGTCTGTTTGTCTGTTTGTCTGTTTGTCTGTTTGTCTGTTTGTCTGTTTGTCTGTTTGTCTGTTTGTCTGTTTGTCTGTTTGTCTGTTTGTCTGTTTGTCTGTTTGTCTGTTTGTCTGTTTGTCTGTTTGTCTGTTTGTCTGTTTGTCTGTTTGTCTGTTTGTCTGTTTGTCTGTTTGTCTGTTTGTCTGTTTGTCTGTTTGTCTGTTTGTCTGTTTGTCTGTTTGTCTGTTTGTCTGTTTGTCTGTTTGTCTGTTTGTCTGTTTGTCTGTTTGTCTGTTTGTCTGTTTGTCTGTTTGTCTGTTTGTCTGTTTGTCTGTTTGTCTGTTTGTCTGTTTGTCTGTTTGTCTGTTTGTCTGTTTGTCTGTTTGTCTGTTTGTCTGTTTGTCTGTTTGTCTGTTTGTCTGTTTGTCTGTTTGTCTGTTTGTCTGTTTGTCTGTTTGTCTGTTTGTCTGTTTGTCTGTTTGTCTGTTTGTCTGTTTGTCTGTTTGTCTGTTTGTCTGTTTGTCTGTTTGTCTGTTTGTCTGTTTGTCTGTTTGTCTGTTTGTCTGTTTTTCTGTTTGTCTGTTTTTCTGTTTGTCTGTTTGTCTGTTTGTCTGTTTGTCCGCGATGGACGCAAAAACTACTGGACGGATTTTGATGCGGTTTTTTTTGTTAGAAAGGGCAGCAGATTAAACAAACGTTTCAAACAATTTGAATTCGACATTTTTAACTCTGGAATAGAACCTGTGAGACGGGTGCTCAGTCTTGATTTCTTCTCAAACTTCTCATCACACTAAATTGTCAATACATGGTTGGGTTATGTATCTAATTATTATTTATTGCATCCCACGTTGCATATTTGCCTTATATTCGTTACTAGCATTCATGCATTATTATGTTCACATGTTGTACTATTTCTATACGTGGAGACCTATAATTGGCTGTCTGTCGTTTACTCTTAAATGTGCACATACTGTTGTGGCTGTCTGGAATGTATAGTTTATTTTATGTATTTTGTAGTATTTAGCTGTTGGTTTCCCGAACAAAGATAAATAAATAATAAATAAATAAATAAATTGCTCAACTTGAAATCTTACGTTTATTTGATCGCAATCGGTTGAGTAGAACCGAAGATATGAGCAAAGGTCGCGTTAACCGAGATGCACGCGGGCGGAGCCGCGGGCGGAAGGCTAGTTGCTAATAAAGTCTTGTTCATTCAGACGCTACATGTTTTGATATGCTACTAGCTGTTACCCGTGGCGCCGTCCGCCTTTTATCCTACCTAGCTTCTAGAGAAGATTCGTGTACCCTAAGTGAGACGATAAGAGGGCCAGTAAAGTTGCCCTCGTTTTCTTTAATTAGAGACAATTGACGACGCTGAGTGAAATTGATTGTATTAGTAAAACGCGCCAGTAGGGCTAGATATGGATCTAGTTCCCGTAGAATTACGTAAGGTTACCGTTGTATTAAATTCAGGTATCCGGACAAAATAGTCTCAGTAGTCCCTTCAAAGGGACTGCTGGAAATATTTTTTTTTTATTTTTATTCTTTATTGTACACACAAATTTACATTATAGAATACAGAGATATTTCATGTACAAAGGCGAGCTTAACTCAAAATTGAGTTTTCTTCCAGCAAACCCGGAGTGCACAGAGGAATTGCAAAAGATCGAAAGGCAGTCAAGTGTACAACGCGGGGATTATATTTACATACATACATACACACATACATACATAATATACACACCTACATACATACAATACATACATATATACAAACATAAACATACATATACATATATACATAAATATAAGGCATACATACAGTTACAAAATATAAATTATGTCAACTAATTGTTGAGAGAAAAAGTAGTCTCTTAATCTCTTTCGTATTTGTTCTGATAAGGTGGACTTCGTTTGTCCACCTTCCAGCTAGCCCGATTAATGGTTCAAAAGCCGAACCAGCCAAAATGTTCAAGTTTTTTTTTTTTTCAAATTGTTAGCGTGCTGTGGACATTGATACTTGTTTTACTTACCGTTTCTCACCTCTCAATAAGTATACGCGTATCATTTAACATTTTAGCTACTTATTATGTTTCCGTTTTTAGGGTTCCTTAGCCAAATGGCAAAAAATATTTTTCATCCCACCACCTCGGAAAGCGTATTTTTGTTCTTCGATATCTGAGTGTAAAAGTCGTTTTTATCCTCTAGACTCTAGAGGATAAAGTAAATTTGAATTTAGAACATCATGTGCACTAGGTTTGTGAATTCAAAACATCATTAAACCTACTTACTTCTACCTCTATGGTGCCGAATTTATCATACAACTTTTTTTAATTTTTGAAAACCTCAGACTCGGCACCACGGCACCTCCTTGGTGTACTTTTTTTTTAATTTGCTTTGCGCGTGTCATTTTCTTTCACGTCATATTATTATTGTTGAAAATTGTTGTTGATTTTTTTTGCCTTTCATTATTAGACATTTATACAGCCTCCGTGTCCGTGGCGTAGCGGAAGTCATCGCGACCGCTACGCAGGAGGCGCGGGTTCGATCCCCGCTCAGTGCAAATATTTGTTTGCATGAATATGGGTAGGTATTTGGTGGTCTGGTCGTGCCTCGGAGAGCACGTTAAACCGTCGGTCCCGGTTGCCACACGAACATCTATGGCAGTCGTTACGTGTAGTTGGAGACCTAAAAAGTTCAACAACTGGTCTAGCTGCAATGCTTCGATATCGCCCTATATCGCCATTGGGTTCTGGAAGTCAGATTCTTTCTTCCTCTTAGCGTTAATTCCCAGTCGCATCCGAAGCTTTCAGCTCGGAGTCTGGGGTCCGCTTTTGCCAGTCTTAACTACGGATTTGGCTAGACCTCGATATTTTCTGTGAAGCGATTGCCATCTGACCTCCACATCCCAATGGTAACATTAGGCGATATCGAAGCTTTGCAGCTAGACTGTTGTTTTTGGATTTTTGAGGGCTCCAACTACCCGTAACGACTGCCATAGATGTTCTTATGGCAACCGGGACCGACGGCTTAACGTGCTCTCCGAGGCACGACCAGACCAATGCAAATACCCATATTTCATGAACACAAATATTTGCACTGAGCGGGGATCGAACCCACGCCTCCTGCGTAGCGGCCGCGTTCACTACCGCTACGCCACGGAGGCTGTCAGGGTTCTGGAAGTCAGATAGCAGTCGCTTTAAGGTATGATTCCATAGCCAACTGCGGCAACTGCTGACGCACGCAGCAGATATGCGTGCAATTCATTGCAGCTTCACAATGATCCCATTTATCCGTATCGGAGTTTAACAAGTAATGGGTACGCTGTATCTGCTGCATGCGTTAGCACTTAGCAGTTGTCGTATGCGGTCAGCTTCGGAATCATACCTTTACGGCAAATATCGAAGTTAAGTCAAATCCACGATAGTTAGTCCAGACTTCGAGGTAAAAAGCTTCGGATGCGACTGGGATTAACGCTAGGATCAAGAAGAAGAAGCTTTATCTTTTACTATCGAAGAAAATAAATTAGCAATCCGGTTAAGGTCGACCTATTAATCATATATCATCGAGGACGGGTCAAGATACGATCAGGTATTGAGCAACCGACGAGCTATTAAGTTCAATGGGATGATTCCCAGTGACTGGGAATAGGCCGCGTACCTATTTGAAAACAATTGAAGAAGCGAAAGGCGTAAATATAATAATAATAATAATCACTTATTTATTCAGATAATAAAATCCATAATTTGTTAGTATTGTTAGTTACAATTTTTCTTAAGATAACGTTAGTTGTGTTAGTAAGTAATTTGATTTTGTCAATACATAATAATATGAGTCCCAAATACAATACAATTCACATAATTCAATTTAATATAATTCAATTCAAGCCAATTCAATCAAATTCAATTTAATCTAATTCAATCTAATTCAATCCAATTCAATTCAATTTAATTCAATTTAATTCAATTCAATTCAATTCAATTTAATTTAATTTAATTCAATTCAATCTAATTCAATCCAATCCAATTCAATTTAATTCAATTCAATTCAATCCAATTCAATCCAATTCAATCCAATTAAATCAATTCACCACAATTTAATTTCATTTAATTCAATGCAATACAATGCAATGTAATTTAATATAATTAATCAATTAAAAACAGTTCAACATCTATTTGATTCATTGATTAGGAGACCGCTCCGGTCGTTCGCCAAACAAGGTGGCGATACATAGCTGAGTCGTAGCTGCCATCTATTGTCCTCAGAATGCTGTTGTGACTACGGACACTGTCTTCTTGCGAAATATGGCAAAGAAGTCCGCAGTGTAGAAATTTGCGAACATACCCGACGCACTGCAGTAACGGGGCAACCCCAACAACATCCTGAAGCCGTTATTGTACTGCACGCGCAGAGCATTCAATGACAGCTGTGTATAGCTGGTCCACAGACCCCCAGAGTATAGGTTCTGACAGTAAGCTTTGAAAAGTGTGATTTTGACTGGTACACTACATCTGGAAAATCTGCGGGCCAGCACATTACACCTAACAGCCAGTGCTCTGCGCTCCCTGTCTATGTCTATATCGTCCTTAAAGCCGTCGGTAACCCAGTGACCTAAGTATTTAAACTGTTTTACCCTATTGAGTGTCTCTCCATCTAAAGTGATTGGAGGTATGGGTTCGGGTATTGTACCGGCAGCTTTAAAGACCATATAAACACTTTTCGGCGTATTATAGGTCAGCCCATGTTCCCTCGCATACTCACTACACACCTGCAGTAAGTCCCTGAGGGCTCCTACTGTTGGACTCAGCAGTACCATATCGTCGGCGTAACTAATGTTGTTCACACATGTATCTCGTACGTGACAGCCGACTCGCATACTGCTGAGTCCAGCGATAAGGTCATTAACATACAGGTTGAAGAGCCGAGGTGAGCTTAACCCCCCCTGCCTCACTCCACACTCCAACCTGTATGACTCCGATAGAGCCTGATCCCATTTCACACAGTTGGACTGGTTGCCATACCAAAACTGCAGTATACGTAACACCTCCGTTGGTACACCTCTGCCCTAGAGCTTTCTCCAGAGCGTGTCATATGACACTAAATCAAAGGCTCTGGAGAGGTCCAGAAAGCATGCATACACAGGCGTTCGCCGCGAGGTGAAGTACTGAACGGTATGCTTGAGACTCAAAATTGCGCTCTCTGTTGAAAGTCCTGGCCTGAACCCGAACTGCGCGTCATGTATCTCGATATATTTATCTAGTTGTGTATCAAGCAGACCATCCAGTACCCTCGCTATTATGGTAGCCAATGATATGGGCCTGTAGTTACTACCATCCGCCATGTCACCCGTTTTATTTTTAGGTATAGGAACGACAATAGTTTTTATACAATCCGCTGGCAGATAGGAATGACTCAGACATAACATAACATAACATAAACTCACGCCTATATTCCCCGAAGGGGTAGGCAGAGGTGCTAGCACCCACATTTCGCCGTTTATGTTTAGGTCCCAATGTAATAGGTGGCGAGCCTATTGCCATTAACCGGGCACTTATAAACCTGCGATAAATACACACATAACTTCGAAAAGCATCGAAAAGTCATTGGTGTGTGCCATGGTAACACCTGGGATCGAACCCGAGACCTCGTCTCAGCAGTCCATTACCCATAACACTAGGCTACCGCGGTTTTTTTCTCAGACACAGCGAGTAAAACATCGACAGCACTCGGGGTAGATGGCAGCCCGCATATTTAAGGTGTTCTATGCTACACCGTCATGACCCGGTGATTTACCTCTAGCCATCTTAGCTATTCTCGTCGCAACCTCCCTAGCCGTAAATCTAAGCAACTCCGTGCCATGACCGTCCGTACCCATGAGCTTGCCCTGTGACGGCCCCAGGGGAGACACATTTCTGAAACGTTGTGCAAACGCCTCAGCTATGCGTCCCACCTGAGTTTCCCCGTCAACAGTCTCAGGTCGCCCAGGTATAACAATGAGCTGATTGGTGGCTTTCCAGAACTGTTTGAACCTCTTTGAAGAGTGAAGAGATGCAATGTTGTCCATTTTAAGTTGATCCTGCTGTTTCATACACCAGCTAAGTCTACTCTTAAAAATTTTACGGCTCTCTTTCATCTCCTCAAAGAAGCGACCAGCTCCGGGTCTACCGTTCGGGTAGTACGGGTCCGGGACATATGCCGGGATCATAAGTCGAAAGATTTTGTCTGTGCGTACCCCAATAGGAAAGAGTCGTGATTATATGTATGTATGGAAATGAGTAAGTCGTAAACACAATATTTATTTAATATTACAGTATAAAGGCCCCAATATATTCAGGCTTTCTTAAGGTCTCTGCATACGTAACGGGTTTTTTTCACGGACGGGACGGGACGTGAAGTTTTGGAAATATCGTTTCATACAAAATGTATGCGGCAATGCATATGTCACGGGGCCACGGACGGGACGGGACGGGACGGGCCGCATACATTTTGCTTCACGCCGTTACGTATGCAGAGACCTTTAAATATCTTGGCACTGTTGGCTAAGTCTTAGATCCTCGCAGACCTTGCCCGCATTGTATATTTCTACCACAAAAAGGTTGTTTTAGTTATGTTACGTACGTGTGTGTGCTTGCTGTGTTGGCTAACAACACTAGGATCTAGAGCTCGTTGTCTTATTTTTATTTGGCATGTATTTAAATCGATATTTATATATTCCCTTTTTTCTAACAAAATATTTCAAAGTTATATCAAAAATACTGACTTGCACACTAATTATGTACACTAACTAAATCAAATTAAATATTCTGTTTAATGAAATTTGCAAAACAATTCCTTTGGTTAAATAAAAAAAATAACCACGAAGGCAAATGCGGGAGCTCCGCTTCGCTCCACTCCCGCATTCTTCTAACCTAATCTATCCAAGTCGGATTGCGCACCTTTTTCAATAAACCTATCATTTGATCAATAAACCTATCATTTGATTTAATTAGTGTGCAAGTCAGTAAATTAGTGGAGTTACGTAGTTTGCTGAAAAAATATACAGATGTGCATTTAAAAATATCCCTTTTTATTTTATTCTTTATTGTACACTGAAATTAACAAATTAACAAACATAAACACATTAAGATGTGTCTCAGGTTTTTCAACCACATTTGTGTAATAAAAACTAATAGAACTAAATTCTATGTATACTATAACCCGCGCCACGTATCTTGGACCTAAAATGTGCTCAAAATGTGCCCTATACGCGCAGTACACATTTCTTGGGTGTCTTTTGAGGATAGCACGGGATGCTACTGCGGTAGACGAACTGAAATTCACCAAGCATTGACTATTACAAAGCAATCTGCGGGTGCTAGTGCTAGAGCCTCGTATGTCTTACGATTTAGGTCCAAGATACGTGGTGTGGGTTATACTTAGCCTGACTGTACTATACGGAATAAGAAATATGGTATCGATTATCGATATAAAATCCCTATTTGAGAAGCGGAAATTGAACTCG
This sequence comes from Eilema depressum, assembly GCA_914767945.1. NCBI lineage: Eukaryota > Metazoa > Arthropoda > Insecta > Lepidoptera > Erebidae > Eilema > Eilema depressum. The sequence goes on along the minus strand of OU612012.1, from coordinate 42,240,025 downwards.
TGACCTCTGAATTAGGAGCGGTCGAACGCTCTACCGCTACGCCGCGCCGCCGCGCCGTAGAGCAATGCTAACTTTGGACCTAAATTGTGCTGATTGAACCTATTCATGTATTTGTAATTATTGCATCTATTTATAAAATTGTTGACAGTGATATTTAAAATTTAATTTTAATCATGATGAACCGCATACTAGAAATCAGTAAGTATTTCTAAGTACTAAACTCTATTAAACACTTGAAAAAAAACTTTCGCAGTTAAACTAAAGTTTTCCGATGAATTAGTAGCAATTAGTTCGGGGCTTGTGGGCCCTTTTATACGCCACTAAAAGGGCCCATACCCTGCACGAGGGTGACAGAGGCACCCTATTTCGGTGCAAAAGATGCATGATGGTGCATTCATTGAGTTCAATCGAGCTCTATCAAGTGATGTATTTTTTTAACCGACTTGAAAAAGGAGGAGGTTCTCAATTCTATGAGTTTATTTTTTATTTTTTTTTATGTATGTACTTACCTACACCGATTACTCCTAGGTTTATGATGTGATTTCCGTGATTCTTTTTTTTATTCGATGTGAAATAGTTGTCATTTGGTCCCATAGAAATTTAACATAGTTTGGCCCAGTAGTTTTCATTTTTATGATGCTTCTTGTGTTTTCTTAGTTCAAATTTTTACCCAACTTCTAGTATATTTTGCCCCATATTTCCGTCGTTTATGAACTGGTTTCGAAAAATCTTTTTGCATTGGGTTCGGTATTAGTCACAGGTAGTTCCATATTAATTTCATGGGTACTGGACCTTGAACTCCGGCGATACACCAGAGAACTCCTCGAAATCAAATAGGTGATAAGAAATTAGCTAGTTTTATGACGATCCTGTGACACGGTGTCTATGTCACCTCATTACGATACGATGGTCAAGGGCGTGCTAAAATTACCTAGTCTACGTCGGGCTAAATGTCATCATTCATCATCATCATCTTCATGGAGACGTATTTTCCTGATTACATTAGAAGCTCATATGAGTTTATGAGGAGAACTCATTTGATGTATAGCATGAATGTCTCGTTTAAGGTATTGACAAGTTTAAGTCAATACTATGGTAAGTAGGTACTATCATTGAAGATAAATATTGAACTGAATTAGACCACTAAATTTCTGCACCTTTCGAAGGCCTACCCATAGCTACTAAAAAACACGAAATGTTTTATACTACCCGTATCAATCCTACTGTAGCTTACAGAATAGCCTATTATAGACACTAAAAAGTAAAAAAAAAAAACTTCATTTAAAAAACCGACTTCAAAAAACTATTCCAATAAAAATAAAATGCACTAAAAAGTTGAAAATAATTGTGTATTCTTCAAAAACTTTATTACAAATTATTGTCAGGTTTGGAGTCGGTGTCAACCAAGGTAGGTTTGTAACTTCTTACGGCACCGACTCCAAAACTGACAATAATTTGTAATGAAGTTTTTGAAGAATACACAATTATTTTCAACTTTTTAGTGCATTTTATTTTTATTGGAATAGTTTTTTGAAGTCGGTTTTTTTAAACGTAGTTTTTTTTTAAATAAAATAATGTTAGTAACCAATAATTATTCTAGTGATGTAATTATACCCCTAATCCTTCAAGCTAAGTTCAATTGCTGGTTAGGTTAGGAGTGGGTTCACATCGGTAATCTTAGGATTCGCACCCAAGACTGTCACTACACTAAAACAACCTGCCGTGAACCATATGCCGTGACTTAGCGCGCGACCGTCGGAAATATGTACGACGCTTTCGTTGACGGATCATCCAAGCGCTGGCCCGCATAGAATATCTTAGGGGCCCAAGCCTGTGGCCCACGCCAACCTCATTTGCTAGTCGGTGCACCAACTGAACAACGAACTAGTGACTCAGGCGCAGAATTTCCTCTCGAGGTTAGAGGACGTCGACATGTCAATCAAAAACAATAAGCATGCCTAGGACTCCAAGGTGCAAACGTTGGGCTAAACTGGAAAAACGTTGAAGATTGTGAGGACTATAGATTCAATTTAACGCATAGGGTCAGTGTAACCACTGAAATAGCAATTTGATTGAGTGATAGTGAATGTGTTGATCGAAAACAATCGCTAGCCGATTTATACGAGTGACATCGTGTAAGTATATCTACGATTATTTTTTAATGAGGCCAAGGTTAGGTTAGGCACATCTTTGATAACGTTCAGATGTGTCGGCGTCGAACACACTTCAGTTTTATGAGCTGCGACTAGTTACAAAAGCGATTATTTGTCTACTGCCTTTCCTCGAACTAATCAGACTTGCTGTACTAGTACACTCAATTCACTAATAATAAAGTACATTAAAGTATGTAAGTACTAACTAGGCTTGCAAAAGGGCAAAAACATCTGGCTAACTATCCTACTGGCTCTCACATAGATACCTACATGAAACAAGGATAGGTAAGTAGATAAAATAACTGTAATGACCGTGATTAGCGCGTGTACTGTATTCTGTAAAACAATGTGTTAGTTGAAGAGGATTGATTTCGGTGTACTGTCGACTATCAGGTGCTATATAGACTCGTGATGGCTGGTTTCGCGAGCAGGAGCGTCGCGTCTTGAACAGGTTCTCTGGCGGCGCGGCGCGAGTGACGCGCGGCTGCCGGCGCGCGGCGTGCGGTGTCGGTCGCGGTTGCGCGGTGGCGCACCGCGCAGGCCGGCGCGCGGCGCACGCTCTCTATATTGATCGGCGGGCGCTGGTGGCGCCGCGGCGCGGGCTCTTGTTACTTGGCGCGCGGCCCTCGTGCGCCAGCTGTCAAAACTGCGTGACGTAACAGCTAGGGCGGCGCGCACACGGCCGTTGCCAGCCGCCCGCTTAGTACGTCCGTGTAGTACGCTCTCGTCGTGTTGCACTCGACGCTTCACGTCTCCGGTCCAGTGCACCGTATTATCTACGCCGCAGATTCCGTGAGACAGGTGAGGTTGGGGCCAGCGTGGCCCCGGCCGCTCTGAGTGTATTCGACCCGGGATTCATCTAATCTCGTTTGATTATTTCAATGTTTATAAACAGCCGGCCGCATCCATTCGCTCCCTCTTGTTTTCGGTACGTCCGGCTGACAGCGCGCGATTCGGACGGCTGATCCTGAATGCACCGGCCGCACCGACGACGACAGCAACGCACCGATCGGATTCAGTGCACGTATGTAATCTTGCACTTACTTGTATATCCCGATTTCGTCTTGTAGTTGTAGATAATATACTTGTGACGACATCTCGTTTACGTAGGTATAATGTAGCGAACTATAAATAATACTTATGTGTTCTCAATACATGTAAACAGAATCAACTTCAGTATTATGTACTCATATATAAGTATATTTTTTTATTTTGCGCATCATTTAAATTCCAATTCCAACACGAAGACGCCGGTAAGAGTAGCAAAGGCATGGACGAGCAAAGGTTAAGGATGCAGTGCAGGTGGCAGCATTCGCGTTGCTCCAGTGAACACACCGTCTTGCGTAGGAATAACCACATAGTCGTTCCACAGGACTGGTGCATAAGGCAATAGGGTGTCGTAATTTATCTAAGTAAAAATGCGCTTAGGTGTACTTACAGTTACCAATTTAAAAGATTTAATGACCATGCTCCTGTTTCCGCTTCAAATACAATAGTTCTGTACGAAACTTAATCGTGAAAGAAATAAGTTCAGGCAAATCAAAGTTTATTTACAACAGCAGTGGTAATAACCGCCGTTCCTAGGCGCGTTAACCTACTTGGATTTGCTTTTTCATAGATGTTGACCTCAAAACTCCATCGATAGTTGGTTTGATTACAATTTTATAGCTTACATGCTCAAAATGTTATGATACGGATAGATTTTGTTGGATATCTGCGTTGTATTGTTTTACAATACAGAATAAGTATTTATTTGCTCACTACAGTGTAATTAGATTGTGCTTACTAAGCCGCTCGAGGTGTTAAGTTCGCGGTAGTGTTCAACTCTACATTCATGAGGTGACTAGACCGAATGTCGTCATTAATCATTGAAATCGTGCTAGTTTCCAAAAGTAAATGTAATTTCCTGTGAACCATTTTTCTTGTTACATAATAAACGAATACGACCTAGTTTTGATAGATGATTAGGTGAGCTCACTCAAATTCTAGGCCTGGATGATAGCAGGAAACGTGAATTTTCTTGTGCGCTGGGCTAAGACAGTGCTAAACGTAGGACATCCTGTACTTGTTAAACTTACAACTCATGGCGGAAGCGATGAAAGGGGATCATAAAGGTCGTTTACTACTTGCGGTAGCCCAAACCTTGTTTGTATAGGTATAAACAAATTATTTACGTCCCGAAGAAAATTTACCTGTCTGCCCTAAATGCTTTGATTATATCCTAAATGATAGAATACTGAATTTTTATTCTACTTTAACTGAACGTTTTACCTACATTACATATGCAAAAGCCTGAGAATGCGTCTATGAATCACTGGTTTTCCAGATTACCGCGTCGAACATCTTTTCATAGGTAAGTTTGAGTTGGTAATTAACAGTCATTAGTAATAAATAAAATAAATAAGAAATAAAAGTCACGAACACGAAAATAATAATAATGGAAACTTTTGAGTTATCCCTACTATTAATATTATAAATGCGAAAGTAACTCTGTCTGTCTGTCTGTCTGTCTTGCTTTTACGACTAAACCGCTGAACCGATTTTGATGAAATTTGGTACAGGGGTAGATTAGACCTTGAGAAAGGACATAGGCTATGTTTGGTCGCGATAACCGACATCCACGCGGGCGGAGCCGCGGGCAAAAGCTAGTTAATATTATAAATGCGAAAGTAACTCTGTCTGTCTGTCTGTCTGTCTGTCTCGCTTTTACGACTAAACCGCTGAACCGATTTTGATGAAATTTGGTATAGGGGTAGATTAGACCTTGAGAAAGGACATAGGCTATGTTTGGTCGCGATAACTGACATCCACGCGGGCGGAGCCGCGGGCAAAAGTTAGTTATAAGTTTTAATAATGGAAACTGGAGACTTATAGAGCTGTGTAGGTACAGATATAAAATGTTATAAAGTTTACAAATTATTACAACAAAACACCTCAATAGCATAAATAATTCTCTGATCTAGATCGCGACCTCCTTTTCAATTCTTTTCGAGATGGTATACCGTTTCGTCGGCCTTTAGAAATGTGAAGTTCATTTTATACTTTTTATGCGGACCTACCTACCTACCTAACCTACCTACATAATTAAATTAACAAACTTTACACTATTGTCACGTATCTTGAGGCAATTATATCCCTACTAATATCATAAATGCGAAAGTAACTCTGTCTGTCTGTCTGTCTGTCTGTCTCGCTTTTACGACTAAACCGCTGAACCGATTTTGATGAAATTTGATATAGGGGTAGATTAGACCTTGAGAAAGGACATAGGCTATGTTTGGTCGCGATAACCGACATCCACGCGGGCGGAGCCGCGGGCAAAAGCTAGTTTTTATATAATTTAGACTTGCATTGACTTGCATATTCCTGAATAAAAGTTTGTAGAGATGTATTATTATTATACGTATGTACTCATATTTTGACCTCTGTGTTTACACTGTTTACCCAACTAGCCGACTACCAAAGAAGGGTTATATTTCTACTCGCGCATATCTGGTATGGTAAGTAGGTATGTAGTATTTTTAATTGCCCCATATATTTCAAACAGCTGCACGGATTAATTTAATTAATATATTAACCGTTAGATTCGTTTTGTTACCTACCACTAGACAAGCTGTATAGTCCAAATATTGTGTCACGGATCGGTGATTGTGTGTGACATCTATTTTTAACCGACTTCAAAAAGGAGGAGGTGCTCAATTCGATGGGTTTTTTTTTATGTATGTACACCGATTACTCCTATATAGCTTTATGATGCGATTTTCGTGATTCTTTTTTTATTCGATGCGAAATAGTTGTCATTTGGTCCCATAGAAATTTAACATAGTTTTTTTTTTTTTTTTTTTTTATATAGGACACGTCAATTTGACTTTGCCTCGCCTGATGGTAAGCTAAAGGCAAAGTCTCTGAAAAGAGGGTCACCATTACAGACATGTACCATGTTACAATGGTGGCACTCAGCTTGACGGCCTCATCAGATGCTTTTTCACGCCCCGCTTAAAGGACCCGGGACTATAGGAGGAGGGAAACACGTGAGCTGGTAAGGAATTCCAAGTCTTAATAGTGCGGCAGAAGAAGGAGTCGCCGAATCGCTTGGTTCTTGATGGAATATTTTGCACCGTATGCGGGTGGCATCTGAGTCCTGCACGTGTTGTCCTATATAGGAAAGGAGAGGGTGGGATTACTTGGAAGAGCTCATCAGAACATCCACCATGGTAGAGACGGTAAAATACCGCCAAAGATGCCACATCTCTACGCAACTGCAAAGGCTCAAGGGTGTAAGTGATCTCAGGATTCCCAATAATGCGGACCGCACGTCGCTGCAACCTGTCGAGAGCATCTAGTAAGTACTTTGCGGAGCCATCCCAGAGATGCGAGCAGTATTCCACGCAAGAGCGAATTTGTGTCTTGTAGAGAAGACACCGCTGCTCCGGCGTGAAAAAACGTCTCACTTTGTTCAGGACTCCGAGTTTACGCGATGCTGTTTTGATGATACTCTCGATGTAGTTTTTGTTGTTCAGTTTGCAGCGAACATCCATACCTAGGATATTGAGATTGTCCTGTAGTGGCAGTGGCGTGCTCTGAAGAGTTGGAAGGGGAAGGAAAGAAGATACCTTTGCTGTAAACGCGCATGCCTGCGTCTTCTTGGCATTGAACTCAACCAGGTTTTCAGAGCCCCATTGAGAAACGAGGTTCAGGGTCTGGTCAAGTTCACTAACAAGAAGCTGCCTCCTTTCCGCGATATCAGACTGCTTGGCCGCAGGATGTCCGTGATAACTCCCGTGTAAGGTGCTATCGTCTGCATAGCAGTGAATGCTGCCAGTGGACAGCATGTCGTTGATATGCAGAAGAAAGAGAGTGGGTGATAAGACGGACCCCTGCGGCACGCCAGCATTTACCTGCAAGAACTCCGAAGTTCGACCATCACAGAGGACGCGAATACGGCGCTCCTGCAGGAAGCTAGCCACCCAGTCGCACAGTCTAGGAGGCAGACCAAAGGCTGGTAACTTGGAAAGAAGCGATTTGTGCCAGACCCTATCAAACGCTTTGGCGATGTCAAGACTTATAGCCAGCGACTCGCCATGCTTGTCCATAGCCTCACCCCAAAGATGGGTAACGTACGCTAGAAGATCACCCGTTGACCGCTTCGGTCTAAATCCATATTGCCGGTCGTTGATTAAGGAGTGATCCTCTAGGTAACACATGAGCTGTTTGTTGATAATGTGCTCAAGTACTTTGCACAGTACTGAGGTGACGGCTATGGGCCTATAGTTGGTAGGGTCCGAGCGATCACCCTTCTTGGGGATCGGCTGTACATTCGCCTCCCTCCAAGCCGAAGGCACTGTACCCGAAATGTACGACATCCGGTACAACCGCGCCAGCATTGGAGACAACTCCGCTGCACATTTTTGAAGAACCACCGCTGGAATACCATCCGGTCCGCTGGCTTTCCGGACATCGAGTGACCGCAATACAGCACGGACATCGCGTTGCCTGATACGGATATCAGGCATCGCATGGCCACAAAAGGGCAGTGTCGGTGGCTGCATACCGCAATCATCGATCCGGGAGTTGGCCGCAAAGAGATTAACCAACAAATTAGCTTTCTCCTGCGGCTCATGGGCCAGGGATCCATCAAGTTTGCGCAACGGGGGCAGCGAAGGCTGGCAAAAGTTGGCTTGCACGGCTTTGGCCAATCGCCAGTAGCCACGGCTACCCGTGGGATGCGCCGCAAGCTCTTGGCCAAGCCGCGCTATGCGCTGGGCATCCGCTCTAACGCAAGCCCTCTTGCAGACCTTTGTGGCTTTGTTGTACGCTGCCTTGAAGTGACCCACGTTAGGATCGCGCGTGGCGCGCGCCCTTACCCAGGCGCGGTACGCAGACTGCTTTTGATTAACAGCCTCCGCGCACTCGCGGCCGAACCAAGGGCGCGCTCTGCGGGCACCGGTGACATCAGTGTAGGGGATATAGTATTCCATACTCGCACCGAAACACTGTACTGGTCTGGTTGACTCGTCAGCAGAAGGTCCAGCAGAGAGGGTGCTAGGCCCGACCTTCTTGGTATCCTGGTGACCTCGTGTACCAGTTGGGTCAGGCCGTGCGCCAGAGCAAATGCATGGGCGGCTCTTCCCGCATGGTCTGTTTTGGCGGAGCCCAACCAGATCTCGTGGTGGGCGTTAAAATCCCCCAAAAAAACCAATTCAGCGTTCGGAAACCGCTCCTGCGCATCATCTGCTGCCTGACTCAGATAATCGAAGAGTCGAGTTGTCTCGGTATCTCCTGTATGGGAACGGTAGAGGCACACATAGATCTGACTCGTTGAGCCATGGTCTACGTGTACCCAAAGGGTTGAAAAGGATGGGTCCTCTAGGCAGCGCAGACGGCGACAACAAACATCCGCCCTAACAAACACACACACCCCGGCCTTTGCACGGAAATTTTCCTCCATAACGTAGCCGGGGTAGAGCAAGTAAGACGTGTCGTCAGGGCGGCGTATTTGCGTCTCCGTCAGAAAAAGCATAGCTGGATTCGCCGTCTCGAGGTGTTGGTGGACGGCGTTGAGGTTTGTATGGAGCCCACAGATGTTAGTGGACTCCACCTCAAAAAGCGAGCTTACGGGAAATTGAAGAGCCGCTGTGAGTCTATGCTCTTTGTTCTGCGCTGCCATAATGAGAACGGAAAGGAGAGGGCGTGAAGAAGAGGTGATTGTCGTCGCAGCACAGCGTGACAAAGCGCGGGATTTTGGTTTCGTCTATTAACGTGAGGCATGGCGAGAGCCGACACGCCGAACGGAAGGGCCCCCGTACCCCCCCGAATATGGTCGCCGGGTTCCCGTATCCGGTCACCAACCGGCACGACGAGCCATATCGGGATTATGCGCGGCCTGGTGAGGCAGCCTCCCGGGGTGGTTAGCCCCAGTTGGGCCCCTGTACTATGCCGCGGGCGGCCAGCGGCACCACCGTTTCTACGGGTCTCCCTGCCCGGCGTGTCGCCCCGTGCCATCCCCACTAGACTCCGCCAAGACCCACTGGTCACACTAATGCTGCGACCACGATCACCTCAGCCCGGCTATGCACCTGCTGAACCCTGAACGCAATCCAACCGAAATTGGGTTACTATTTAAGGGCTTTTCGCAAAGTGCACGGTGGTACCTACCCGGTCGGATTTAGTGACAATTTTGTGTCATCAAAGTCCTACCACCAGTGAAAAGTTTGGCCTAGTAGTTTTCATTTTATGATGTTTTTTGTGTTTTCTTAGTTCAAATTTTTACCCAACTTCTTACATAATTATGTTGTCCCATATTTCCGTCGTTTATGAACTGGTTTCGAAAAATCTTTTGGCATTGGGTTCGGTATTAGTCACAGGTAGTTCCATATTAATTTCATGGGTGCTGGACCTTGAACTCCGGAGATACACCAGATACTCCTCGAAATCAAATAGGTGATAAGAAATTAGCTAGTTTTATGACGATCCTGTGACACGGTGTCTATGTCACCTCATTACGATGGTCAAGGGCGTGCTAAAATTACCTAGTCTACGTCGGGCTAAATGTCATCATTCATCATCATCATCTTCATGGAGACGTATTTTCCTGATTACATCAGAAGCTCATATGAGTTTATGAGGAGAACTCATTTTGATGTATGTATAGCATGAATGTCTCGTTTAAGTTATTGACAAGTTTAAGTCAATACTATGGTAAGTAGGTACTATCATTGGAGATATATTGGACTGAATTAGACCACTAAATTTCTGCACCTTTCGAAGCCCTACCCATAGCTACTAAAAAAACAACGAAATGTTATAGACTACCCGTAGCAATCCTACTGTAGCTTACAGAATAGCCTATTATAGAGACTAAAAAGTAAAAAAAAAACTACGTTTAAAAAACCGACTTCAAAAAACTATTCCAATAAAAATAAAATGCACTAAAAAGTTGAAAATAAAATAATTGTGTATTCTTCAAAAACTTTATTACAAATTATTGTTATTTTTGGAGTCGGTGTCAGCCTACAAATAAACTTCTATGCCAACGACAACATACTTTGTATGTAATAAGTAACTGTAATAAGTGTTCTGCCACAGTGCGGAGGAGATTATGTCGTACTCGAACCGACTAAAACGCACACACGCACGTGAGAAGTTACAGACCTACCTTGGCTGACACCGACTCCAAAACTGACAATAATTTGTAATAAAGTTTTTGAAGAATACACAATTATTTTATTTTCAACTTTTTAGTGCATTTTATTTTTATTACAATAGTTTTTTGAAGTCGGTTTTTTTAAACATAGTTTTTATATGACTTCATTCCTATTTACCCTAGCTCCTCAACATTCTAGAACGGGGTGCAGTCAATTGGCGGATTGAATATGTATAACTAAAAGTACATATTATGCAATTCCGTGGCCCACTAGAGGCCAGCCTTGAAAAGTATTTCCCAAATAGGAAGCAGGCCGAAGTTTCAGGCTAATGGTACCATTAAACACATTTATACCACAATTGGACTCGGAGATAGCACGTACCACTTCGTTCGACCTATATCCTACCGAAAGAAATCCGAAGTAGGTAACTTCATGCTAGGTAGGTACCTACGTAAATGCTACGTGGAAAAGTCATATTTTTGTAGGTATTAAGCGGATAAGTGCAGAAGCCTATAGGCCACTGCTTTAAAAAACAAACGACGAATTCGATATTGTTCTTATTTTTCTCTCATTTTTAAGGCCACTTTGAATTAAGGTTCTGAAACCTTTCTAAACGCGCAGTTTAATTATTTTCTTACTTTTCCACTGATTTCTTACAGATGCTCGCGGCTTTCTATGCGAATTTAAAATGTTCAGTGCTGAAGCCCATAAATGATCTAAAAATGTTATTATTATAATCATCGAAGTGACAGGCGATTCCGCTAACAGGAGGTCACTTTGTCTACCGGCCCATGACACTTAATCTGCGTACAAGGACTTCAATATACTTCAATCTCCTCATCAGGTGCGAGTTCCCGCGCCTAGACATCTGCATAGGATAGAGCGTGCGTTATCGCTCGTTGTGTGAACCCGGCCTTGTGCCTATTTATTCAATTCCACCCTCTCCCTTCATTACCAGGAAAACACGTGCACGAATGAGGTGCCACCCTCTTACGCTACAAATAATACCGTCTCCACAGTTCTGTAATTCCTTTCTTTGTCGCTCGATAAAGAACTCAATGCTCTACTCGAACACGTGTTTCCTTCTTTCTACAATCCCTAGGTACTTCTATAAGTGGGCCGTGAAAAATATGTCAAGGCCGCACAGCATCTGAAATAGTGGTATTAACATCTTGGATTAAACCAAACCTTACCATCATGAGTGGTGTATTCCAATTGAGGGATTTAGCAATAAAAAGACCTCCGGGGTGCCATCTGCTAACAGAACAGGGGAATGGTAAAAAAAGGAAAGCCTCAGGTTAACTTACAAACAGTATGAGTCAATATTAGGTAAAAGGGTGGTCTCCTCCGATCAAACTGGCCTATTTGTTATAAAAAAAAATTTCAACACTTTTTGTGTAAAAATTATACCCTAATATACGAACACCTTGCGAGAGGCCTATGTCCAGCAGAGGACTGCGATAGGCTAACTGACTGAATGATTGATACGAACGCCATGTAGTTCTCTTACGATCAATATTTTTCTAGGTCGGTTTAACATTTTGTAGCTTTCAACTACGAGGCGGTAAAGTACTGTTCAAGCCTTCTTCCAATGACAGTCCCCTGAGTAAGTAAAAGCCAACCAAACCGTTAAGTGGAATATGAACGCGTTCCCCTGGCCCAAAGTGCATGCTTTGGATGCAATCAGGATTAGTAGAAGACGTTTCATCCGAAACTGTATCAACATGAAAAAAATAAACTCCATAATATCATAAGAGGAAGTGAATTTAATCCAGCTTGCTAGAATGTGACCTGCACAGATAGGATTGGGAGAGGCCTATGTCCAGCAGTCGATTGCGATAGGCTAATTGATTGATTGAAATAGGATTACAAATATTAGAAGTTTGTTCAATGATTGTAAATAGCAAAATATTCTGAAGCAATAGAGATAAAATTAATTCGAGCAGCGGCAGCGGTTAAACAATGAGGTCCATATTAAATAACCATTTAATGTTCAGTGGGTGGACAATGGACACAGTTTCGGCGCACCCAAGTCACGCGGGCCAGAAGACTATTGTCCGACGCGCGACGGTCGATGTTGTGTGCGTATGACCTCACCAGCACCAGAGTGACGAGCAGTGATGCATTCAGGGAATTTTATACCTATAGTATAGTGCTGTTCGTAAGTAGATTATTCCGAAATGGTCCCATTTAAATTTCGTAAAGATCTGATGATGGGTTTCCGAGATTAGAACAAGGAACTCTTCAAAAAGTACCAGGAAATCAGCCGCGATTGCTGCAATCGCATATTATTGTAATGTTTCTGCCCTTAGCCCAAGAGGCCATATTTCAATTGATTGCATCATAGTAGTTCAGACACAACAAACAAAGTTGGCTGGCACCGACTTCTAATAAATCAGTAAGGCTTTTCAGTGCCTCTTTTTCGTTTCTTGTAGTCAGTTAAACTTTTTTGTTAAAATTAATTTATTCGTATTGGAATAGTACACAAAAACTACCTAAATAAGGTAAATAATTTTTGTGGAGATCACTACCGCATTTTTCTTTGAGATTTGGTTAGTAAAAAGTGACTGTCGTTGGAGACCCAACCCTAATAGGAAAGCCTGTACCAGACTCTCATTCCACCGTTTACCTACCGGCTTCCGGTGAACGTGACTTGAGCCCCGAATATTCAGCAATTGTATAGCTTTACTTCTCCGCTAGAGCCGGCCGATTCATTCTGGTAAAAGAAATGGCTCTACCACTTGATAAGCAAGCAGGAACTAAGCTGCAGTTTGGCTGCAGTTAATTCATACTATAGGGCATAGGCTATAGAAACCTCAAGCGTCGTCCTCGACCTGTTATTGAACCTTTCATGCCAGCCCACCTGTCAAAGTCAGGTTTGACCATAAGTTTGACTGACTTGCCTTTTTTCAAGGGCCCCGGTGCATAAAAGCCGCTTTTTAAAACGTCCGACCGACGTGAAAAAAGGTTCGATTCGCATATTTATTGTCCTATTCACAAAACGTCCGATTCTCATAATGTCAATAGTCTAAAATTTATTTTTATTCCAGATATGTGTTATTTCAGATTATATTCTATCTCTCTACCTCAGACTATCTCTACCCATCCAGGTCCGTTCAGCCGTTTGAGCATGATTGAATAACAAACATCTATACCTATTTCCGATATATGTAGGTACATATAGATACAAATATCTTCCCAAACTTTCACATTAATATGTAAACACATATTAATATAACATATTATATCATTATTATAATAAGTAGAAAGCAGGATGGGATTTGATCGGTGTATGGCTTTACGCAGATACAATAAATAGATATTTAGATCGATGTTTCAGGGGCAAAGTGGATGGAATAAAATGTAGGTTATTAATAGTGATGTGCCGATCATTACTTTGGCCGACTAGCCGACTAGCCGACTATTCGGTTTCTAAACAGCCGACTAATCGGCCGACTAGTCGGCCAAGCCGATCATGGTTTCGGGTATTTCCGGAACGTTTCGTTTACAGTTCGTTCGCGCGAGCCACACCGCCGTCGCACGCTGATCAATTTTCAAGTTTTAGGTGGACGAAATTCAATTTTCTCAAAATGAAAATAGTTAAAAAAACTATCGATACGTGCTTAGGACTATTCTGTACACGTTATGCTACAATTGTTATTTCAATAAGTTGCTTGTTTCATTAGATAATAAAGCTCACAGGTACTGACTCCGCAAGTTGCGTAGATAAAATTACTGTTTACGAAATGTATCTAGTGCAGTTGATTGTCTCTTGTAGTGTAAGTTGTTTACTGAGGGATTCATTAAAAAAGGTGTAGATTTATCTATTTTATCAGATAAAAAATAATTTGTACGTATACAAATTTTTACACTATTTTATTGTTTCTCAGACCATTATCTTTGCAGAAACATACCTTTAGGAACATAGAATCTTGAAGTTCTTTAGGACCACCCAATCCTCGGCTATTATAATCAATAGGATTTTCTTGCCCATTTTTGCCCTGCTTGAACAAAGTTTATGATTTTTTAGATAATAGTGCTCAAAAAAATTTATCGAGATTTGTTCAATCTGTTTAAGCATCATCCTCCAATCAAACCTACGAGTCCTACGACCAAGCAAACAAAGTATATGCTATCTAGCATTATATTATATGCCATTAGAGTGCTAAATTTTACTGTTATGAATAAAAATAAGTTGCAGAATACTATTCATAGCTTTAGAACTTCAGCCGCTTAAAATTGGATAGGTACTAGACTGCTAGAAATTGGATACTACTAAAATGGGGAACACCCAACAATTCCGAAATACTTAATTCCGAATTTCAATATTCCGATTTTCAAAATTCCGAATATTATAATTCCTAAGAAACAAAACTCCGAGTATTCAAAAACACGATAGTTATTTATCCGAAAGTTATAAATACGAACGTTCATTCTTCCGAATTTCATTTTTACGAATAATTAAAAATCCGTAGTATTATTGGCCCGAAAAACGTTATTCCGAATTTCAAATTTCCGAAAATTCATTGCTCTAATTGAAATATTGTATTAAAAATAGGTAAAAGTTAAAATTGATTTGACATGTTGCGCATTTTAGAGTTGATTACGTATAAAAATTAAGCCAAACCCGACTTGCCGTGGTCCTACTGCCGTGGTACTTGTTTGCCCTACACTAGAGTGTTATTTAAAAACCGGAGGCGCGGAGGGAGGGCAGTCCTCGTCCGCAGTAACGAAGCTCAGGCGCCCGGGCGAGCTGGAGCGGCTGAGGCTGGTCGCCGGAGGCGACCAGCAAGCCGAAGCTGCGGGAGCGAGCATGGGTGCCCGAACTTTGTTACGCAAGGGCGGAAGGACTGCACATCCCGTAGCGCCGGAGAAGAGCGAAACTAATGCAAGCATGCAGCTTGCCTACATGCTTGCCTGCATGCCTGCTTGCCTGCATGCTTGCCTGCATGTATGCTTGTTACTGAAAGTTGTATGGCAACGTGTATTTTGTAATCATTAGCATAAATAAATTAAAATAATAGTTCAATAATTCTATTTCCTGTTTATCTCGTGTACCCCGAAAATAGCAACTATCCTACTTACCTAATGCAGGTTTACAAGGTGCTTGATTGTCGGGTTTGTGTTGTTTCGGAGTTTTGATAATCGGAATTCGTATTTATGATATTTCGGATTACTAATAATTTGGAATTGTAATGGTTCGGTATCTTCAAATTCGGAATTTTAATATTCGCAGTTATAATCGTTAGGAATTTTGAAATTCGAGTTTTCAATAAATAGGATTTATGATACATCAGATATCTGACTTTCGGAATTTTGAATGATTCGGAATTATGAAATTCGGAATTTTGAAATTCGTGATTGTAACTTTCGGAATAAGGCTTTTCGTATTTATGTAGTGTACCCACTAAAATGCATTATTATCTAAGGTACACAAACCAGCGAACCGGTATGAAGCCGGATAGTCGGCGGTCTTTGCCGACTAGTCGCCGACTAATCGCCGACTACAAAAGTGGCCGGATAGTCGGCTTTACCGACTAGTCGGCGACTAGTCGGCACATCTCTAGTTATTAACTATTACCACATATAAAACTTCACCATAAATTCTATCTATTATTATCTACCATATATACAATTTATATTACTCATATGTTTTATTATTTCCAACCGCGCGAACAAAGAGATTTGTTTACAAATATGTAGTTATGCATTAGTTAGGTACAGACATTATGAAAACAAAATTCTGATATCCATTATATTTTTATGTGCTATGCTATGATATGACATCGGAATGTATAAATGCAATTGTGAGTATATGCGATCATATTACCTACATATGATCGATAGAGTAGGTAGATAGATAGAGATAGATATATAGATAGATAGATAGGTTGATAGAGTAGGTAGATAGGTAGAGTAGGTAGGTAATATAATATGATGATGATAGTAATATGATCTTATATCGAAATGACGTACCAGATATATAGCCTGAAGGTAATAATAATTTGTTATGTTATTTTGTTTGTTTGTTGTTTTATGTTATTTCAGTACCTACTAAAGTGTGCCGCGTTGTAAGACACGAGTCATACTTACTCGTATTTTGTTCAAGTTCGCACATATTCATCCTTCGAGTTTTTTACGAACTCAGTTGGGTTTGGGGTCGGCTGTCAGTCTAAATACAAAACGGCCAATCTTCTATATTTTCCATGAAACTACTTGCACAGACTTACACGATATTACTCCTAATATTGAAGTTCTGTAGTTAGACTAGATTGTCGGACTTTTAGGGCTCCAACTACTCATAATATTAATGCCACAGATTTTCGTTACATGCACTCACACATAGTGCATATCTCTTCGAAGTCGTGCTTGCCAAGATTAGTGGATTTAATTTACGCGATATCGAGTTTCTTTCGCTTTCTTTACTATAAAATATTGATTGAAGCCTTCTATACCACCCGACACCCACAGTGTTAAATATCAAAGGCTTTGCTCCGATAAAAAAAGAAAGTGTCATCAGTACTGGCCGCAAGAATCTGCCGCAGCCTGTAGATTATTATTATTTGTTTCTCTGCTCCTTAGCTCCCGGACTATGGAGTCCCGGGCATTTGGAAGGCGTGCGTCGGGCCGAAGCCAAGACGTAGAGGCCCTTTCAAGAGAGTTTAATATGCTAGGGATACACACATGACGGATACTATCCCCGAGTGCACAATATGATACACTCGGAGTTGGTCCCCGCCAGGTGCAGAGACTATTGCTGTACGATGGAAACTAGGTATTCGGCTATGGGGTTGAGTATTGGATGGACTGGTAAATGGGCTATGGGGGAGACTAACGGACACCTGCCATGACAAATAAGTCTCAAAATTGTAAATATTATTATTATAGTTTATCAGGCAGGCAGTCGTAGGCGACTGATAACGCCTGTATCCTGTTTTCTTTTGTAAGCTATTTCCTATTTAGAGTATGGTAATATTTGTCAAGTCTGTTCTTGAACTGGTTGATACTCTCAGCTGATATCACATGTTCCGGGAGCCTGTTCCACGCTCTTACAACCCTGTTACTTATGAAATGTTTGTGGGGATTATTATTTGAGAAGCTGGTACATAATTTCAAATGGTGTCCTCTTAGGTGTGCATTTTCATTACGAATGAATAGGGTGTCAAAGTCCTTTATGTCATAGTGCCCATTTAAGATTTTAAATGTTTCTATTAAGTCACCACGGTCCCTGCGTTCCTTCAGAGATTTGTGGCAGCATTTGTGGCATTTGTGAGTCAGATGTTAAGGCTTGCAGCCTGCAGGCTGTGCTGCAGGTCACATGGTATGGAGGTCGTATAAAATAATAAAGGAAGACTTAAATATCAAAGCGATGGCACTGATTTAAGTACGGCTTGCACTTGACTAGTGTACCGGATAACTGCATTAGATTCGAACAATCAGACATGGGTGAGACCCGACGCGCTAATCCCGAATCTAATCTAAACGGGCTCAGTTCAGAATGACAAATTTTTATTAATACCACTTAGATCGCAGACAAGCACACGGCCCACCTGATGCAAAGTGGTTATCGTGGCCTATGGACGAGAACAACACTAGGGGAGTCAAACTCGTGCTGCAGACCCTTAAGAACAGAGAGATTCTGTGCCGTTAGCGACGAAGACAAGCATGACAAAACTTGCCTTTGGTTTCTCATTTATTTAAATCGGCATGTATTTAAATCGATATTTGTATAGTCCCTTTTTTCTAACAAAATATTTCAAAGCTATATCAAAAATACTGACTTGCACACTAATTATGCGCAGTAACTAAATAAAAAAAAAATATACTGTTTAATGAAATTTGCAGAACAATTCCTTTGGTTAAATAAATAAAATAAACACCGAAGGCAAAAGCGGGAGCTCCGCTTCGCTCCGCTCCCGCATTAGCCTTCTAACCTAATCTATCCAAGTCGGATTTGCACACCTTTTTCAATAAATCTATCATTTGATTTAGTTAGTGTGCAAGTCAGTTTTTTTGCACAGCATTCATGTTTCTGGTATGCATTCAGTAAATTAGTGGAGTTACGTAGTTTTCTGAAAAATTATACAGATGTGTATTTAAAAATATCCCATTTAAATCTAATAGAAAAATGACAATCTAATAAAATCGGAAATGAGTACATACCGGTCCGCCAGAGAATCGATCAGTAGGTATTATAGTGAGTTACTGTATAAATAGCATTTTTTTTTAAGCTTATATCATTCGTAATTTCCACTAAACGTGAGTTTTCGGAATCAGGGTTTCGTGATTCTCAATTGCATCGTTCAAAGAAATTTTCTAAGAAGTTACATTTTTCTTAATTTCTTGAAACATGAAATAAAATTGTTATTCAGTATCGTATCTTCCCAAAACTTCCGCTTTCACTCTAATTACTTTAGTAGGTACCTACTACGTAAACATTGTCGGTCTTAATTTTTGTAACATTTTATTATTGGTTCACGTCACGGGACTAGTGACGGATAGTCTTCGACATATTTTACATAGTTCAGTTAATTAAAGTTATATTTCGAAATCCCCTAATTAAATTCCATTCTCCGAGTCTTTTATGCCAATCAAATTCCGCACAAACGATATTTTTTTCCATTGGCAAATAAGCCCCCACTGAACTCAACGGCACCAGTGCCGGTGGCGAGGGTCGCGTTGCTTTACCTATGCAATGCGTTTGACAACTCGTTTGGTTTGCGAAAATTGCGAGTCACGTTGTTCGTCGCGTGTTTTATGTTCATTTGTTTCATGACTTATTTTTAGTTACACTCGGCTGATCCATCCTGCTTATTTCCCTCTTTGCTTACGTAAACAAACCTTTTATTGATTTGAATAGTATTCAATAGATTGTAGGGCTGTGAGTTAGCCGTTTTTAGACAATCCCACTTTGTTTCCTGGGGCTGAGGCAATGACATCTGACAGGAATGTATATGGAAGACGCATAGTAGGTACCTAAGTAGCATTCGAGAACATCTTAACGTCTACTTCATAGACGTTAAACCCTGTTAAATCTTACAATGACGCCTATTACTCGTAGTTCGTATTAGATTGACATTAATTTATAAGAGCAAACAATGCGGCATCGCGAAAGACAAATTTAAGATTCTGAAGGTTCTGTAAGTGTTCCTTTTTCTCTGTTTCTGAAGGTTCTTAATCTTTATTCTTAGTTTGATTCGGTTTCAATTAGATTTTGAAACTTAACTTTATAAGTTTTCGTAAGTTTACTAAATCGGGTCCCAGCCCCCCAGCATTATCTATGTTGTATGTACTTATATAGAAGTCATTGACTTTAAATTTTAGATTGCAGCGGCTAAGTATAAAGTCTTAGACACAATGATTATACAAAATAAACAATTTATGAGGGAACTTTTCCAAAGTTTCTCTCCTTCCTTTTTTAGCATCGACTAAAAAAAGAATCACATAAATCGGTCCAGAGATCACGGTGAAATCGATGTACACAAAAAATACGCGTGGTAGGTATTAAGATTAAGACCTCCTTTTCTGAATTCTCAATTAAAAAAAAGAAGATTTCTTTTATTATCTTTATACAACAATTAAAGTAATCAGCGATAGTTTTTAAGAGTATATCACCAATCTGAAACTATTGTAAGTACCGACTTACAGTTTGAAAATTATAAATTAACTACTGAATTAAAAGTAGTGTAGGTAAGTATAACAATAAATGGAATCAGTATGTAAGTAGGTAACTCATCTCTATTTGAAATAAATAAATAAAATTAGAGTACATATCCGTTTCTAACGTTAAAATAACAGCTCTTTAATTAATGCATGAAAATGTATGTTATAGACGATATTATAACAAAAAACGAATTTTTAATTTTATGCCCGTCTGTCTGTCATTCTGTCTGTTTTCTCCGAAGTGGATGGGCCGATTTTGACGATGATTTTTACTGTTAGAATAGCTAGATTCAAATATCATTTATTACAGAAATCTATGTCTATTGGTCCAGCCCCTGTCGAATGCGGATCTCACGACCTACAGAAAAACTATTAACGAAATTAATAGTATCCTAAATTTCAGCCGAATCCGTCCAACCGTTTATGTACGATTGAATAACAAAATAAACTAACTTTCACATTATTCAACCGGTACCTAAGATATTTACAGCAATGTGTTCTTTGTGGGTGCACCCTAGGCAAATCTTCCTCTTCTCTTAGAAGAGGAGCTGCTGCTAAACCATTACTTCTCTACTGCACTAATAACTATTATTAAATTAACCTATTTCACTCCACTATGCCTCTCCTAATCTGCGCCTCAGCATCCGGTTCTCCGCCTTCGATATCCAATCAACCCATGTTATGTTACGGCTTTGCTAG
Source organism: Eilema depressum (assembly GCA_914767945.1). Taxonomy (NCBI): domain Eukaryota; kingdom Metazoa; phylum Arthropoda; class Insecta; order Lepidoptera; family Erebidae; genus Eilema; species Eilema depressum. Next base: position 42,219,366 of record OU612012.1, on the reverse strand, counting down.
CTGAAGGAGATGGCGCTCAGACTTTTTTTCATTGGCGAAATCCCGCCTAGGTGGAACATATTACTCAAAAGACTGTCTCAGTCAAAGCAGGACGTATGGTCATGTTAGTCATACTCTTTATTCACAAACCTATTTACTGTATTAGCGTTGCTTTCATACGCTGAATAAGATCATCAGGACTCCTTAATTAACGGCTATACGAGTACTTTAGATTATTATACATGTCGACTGTACTGTCAATGGTGTCATTAAGCCTTCCTGTGTCGGTACAACAACTTCTTACAAAAATTTCAGACTGGCAACACTCAAATCATATACTGCTAACTCCTCCCACTGAGGTACTTTGTCCAAGATAATTTAATTTCTTGGACGAGAGAGATGTTTTGGTGGGAGGGATTATTTCCATTAAAATATTTGAGTGATTTTCATGTTTTGCAACTGTTGCAAGACTAGTCACCTGTTGAGTACTATTGCTATCATCTGAGTGGGTATGCCAGCATGGAAAGGTCTTTCAGACCACACCTAGACTTCTCTTAAAGTGGTAGTGAACCCGGTTGCACCCAACACATGGGAGCCCGAGGTCTGCTTTTAATGTAATGTTTTATTTTATATAGCTTAGCAGGTTAGGTTGGCCCCGAAATTGTTAACAGGGTGGGATCAATATTTCACACGGGCTGGGCCACGGACACAAGTAGTTCTAAATACACAATACATGTAAATATCCTTGAGGCCCCTTTTTTATTTGAATTTATTAAACAGGTGAAAGATAAATTTTATACGTTCACACAACATTATTAATGTTCTCGAATGCCAATTCTTGCGAAAAAGCACACGCGTCTTTCGTCGACTTTATCGACTTGATATTTTTTTGATTGCGAAAACACTTATGTTGCACTTACAAACGAACTTTTGCTTATGTCATTAAAACAGTAGACTGTAGAGCGGTCGCAATATTATTTATACGTGATTATATGATATATATTGAATCATATTATACCGTAGGTACATATTGCTGTATATGAGGTGCGGTATATGAGGAAGTGTGGAAGCACCAATCCAGTTATTAGTGCGGTTAAGAAACGTTTACCTGTCCTGCTTCGTGGTTTATCAATGATGAGTTGAAAATCGATTAGGATAGGAAAAGCGAAATTAGCTCAGGCAGGACTTGAACCCGCGATCTTTCCCTTACGGATAGTACCTAATGAGTTTGCAGGCCTTGAGCGGCCAGCGTTCGTGATCATTGATATCTAAATTACAATTACGAATGCATTTAAGAAGCAATAGTGAGAGATAGCGAATAGATTTTGTAGTATAAAAATAACGCTTATGGAACATACTAGCTTTTGCCCGCGGCTCCGCCCGCGTGGATGTCGGTTATCGCGACCAAACATAGCCTATGTCGAGGTCTAATCTACCCCTATACCAAATTTCATCAAAATCGGTTCAGTGGTTTGGGCATGAAAGCGAGACAGACAGACAGACAGACAGAGTTACTTTCACATTTATAATATTAGTAGGGATTACATATAACCAATGTCATAATATCGCCAGTGCGAAGGTCAGGCTCAAATTCAGCCGTTTTATATTCGGACTGAAAGCTGACCAACTGAGTTGGTAAAAGGCTCGGAGTATGATGATGACGATTATGACGTGTTTCGCTTAGCCAGCAGTGAATCCATTAAGTATAACTTCGTTTATGCGGCCTCCTCGTTACCGAGGTAACGCAATTATCCGAGCACTCCTCATTAATTACGTTCGGCGAGGAGAACCTCAAAAAAATATGGATACCTACAGAAAAACCCGAATACAACGGATGGAGCTACTAAACGTTTAAGCAATGTACTAGCTATTGCTTGCTGCTCCGCCCGCGTGGAATTCTGATTCCGTTCATCGCTGATAGTAGCGTGATGATAATATAGCCTATGTTGGTGTCGGATAATGTAGATTTCTAATGGCGAAAGATTTTTTGAAATCGCTCTAGTAGTTTTCAGTCTATTCGTTAATACAAAAATACAATTTTTCCTCTTTATAATATTAGCAGTTATAATAATAGACGTACGACACTTGGCCATAAACTAAGTTATTGAGGAATAGTTGACGAGTAAATGCAATTTACCTCTTGATAATGAAACAATTCGATGGTGAGATACCGAAGCTAAAAACTAAGGCGCAGCCAGGTTCAATCAGAGTTATTACCAACTCATGAGCCGCGTTAGTAACAAGTTATAATACTCGTAATATTCTATCTCATATCCCTAGTTTAATACTTACGTTTCTCCGTCTAGAATATTTTCCCGCCTTGTTCTCATGGTGCCTCTCTCCTTTCTGGGGTAGCACCGGTAGCACGCCATACTATCAGGCTCTCTAGGATAGGCAGAAACAACAGCATCGCCATCTGCTTCTGTTCCTTTACGCTTAACAAGTTACCTCTGCAGTCTGAAGTGTCTTTTTATGCATGCCCGTCCGTTTCGTTTAATAAGAGATCATCAACAAAAACAATTTCTCTCATACCGAAAAACTAGTGGGTAATATTGTCTTTGAGGAACGATTTCAAAATGGGGAAACTGCCTTTGCCGCCATTCGCAATGCACGGTGAAAAAGTCCTCCCACTCCCAAACTCCCAATACCAAGAGGAAAGCCTGAGCCTCGTCCATCACTCAGCAAGTGCACCTATCAGGACCTACCTGTACGTGTGGTTGACTTGGTATCGAAATTCAGTGGGGCCCCATACACCAAACTTCGCATGCAGCCCACTATGGAAGCGAAGGTAAAGCCGTATTAGATTTTTATTGCCATGTTATTTTGTATCAGGCTCCTCTATTGTTTTGCGAATCTGGCTATAATTTACAGCCAGTTTCACAAGACAATAGGTAGGTAGCTGTGTAAATGCAGAAGCTATAAATGTCGACGTTTATAACGTTACTTCGTGAGCTAAATGAACAAAGACGTTTGATTTGATTGGGTTCGAAATTTGAACGGTAAAGTCTGTCGTTATGTATCTACTCGTAGCTATCTGTTATCTATCTCAGTTTGTGCAGGGTTCGTTTCTCGATGATTTTATTAGATTTCACTGTTCCATTTCTAGCGACATATATATACCTACGATTTTTTTTAGAAAAGGAATATTAGCATTCCTTCTAACCCCTCCAGCTAAGCTACTGACGACGCTTCTAATTTTTATTTGTAGTGTTCATAGTTCAATGGCACTAGTACAGGATAATGGTTAAACTAAACTAAAATAATACAATAAAATTACTTGTAATTGTGGATATACCTACAAACATACCTCTGTTAGATGTCATCTTCTCAGTTACGTATTTAATTGTTTTGGAGCCTTTCTTATTCTATGTTTTCGTTTATTTTGGGTTTTACAGCAGCGACTGCCTTATAACTGCTGTGCAATTCACTAACAAGCACAACGATGCGACAACGATGCGAGTCGCAACGATGTGCGCGATAGACACTGTCATTGGTCGATTTCCAATGACGTGATACAATCTGGTCAATGACAATCTACGTTGCGCCTCGCATCGTTGTCGCATCGTTGTGCTCGCTTAGTGAATTGCAGTGCTGGAGGGAAAACCCTAACCCGGAGGGAAAGTATGCGAAAGTCTTATCCATCAATAAGTCTAACCGTATCATATCATAAATTTGGGGAATATTCGAGGTCCTGCAACACATTATCCTCAAAATAGTCCAAGAGGATGTGCACTTGCCAAACATTTATATTTTGTTCTTATGATCACGGAAGTCTAAATACAACAAATATCTCGAACCAACCAGGAATACATTGTAGTAATTCATCTGATTATAGCCATCATTCATATTTCTAATAGTTATCTAGCTACGTTTATGAGATATTTTACGTTATCATAAGTATCTACCTGTGACCAAAGATATAATAAACTATAGATACGTTGTCCGCACTCTAAAATATTCAATTCAATCAGAGACGCGACAGTGAACTTCGCACAAAATGCGTGCAATAATAAATTAAGACAGGCGCGTTTGAGTCCCGCCTGCGCTCATTTCGCTTTTTCCTATCTTAAGGTGATTACATACGCGAATGACTTTGACCATACAAATGCTCAAGGTCATTGGCTCATATTTGAAGTTGGCATGGTCTGTATGTTTACTGTCGGATGGAGTACGCGAATGACTTTGACCATACAAATGCTCAAGGTCATTGGCTCATATTTGAAGTTGGCATGGTCTGTATGTTTACTGTCGGATGGAGGACAGCCCTATTCATTAGTCGCCTTCTACGACACCCACAGGAGGAGATGGGGTGGCCCTGTTCTACTCCACCGGGAACCGACACGGCCTAAACATAAGTATATCCTACATAACTAGCTGTCCCGGCGAACTTCGTACCGCAATTTTTTTCCCGTTCCCGCTGCACCTATTTTCTCATCTTTTAAACCTACCCTGGACACCCACGAATATTTCAGCATAATCGGTTCAGCCGTTCTTGAGTTATAAAATAACAACGAAAAGTGGCTTTGATTTTTATATTTATTAGATATGTTAGGACTGTCATTCTCAGTAGTTAATTAAGTAACAGCTAGCGAATTATCGTGTCTTTATCTTCAAGAGAGGAGAGGTGAAGGTTCCCAATGCGGGTAAACAAATCACAAAGTTACTCCGGTCGCCGAATAAGGTCATTATCTCGAAATAGCGTTAGCCTTTTGAGACGTAGGTAGGTCATTGTAAAATACATTTACGTTGGACCTGTTTGGAATACCCGTTTCTCCTTTTATTTTTCGAGGAACGATATAAAAATATAGGTTTTTACGCGGCCTCTGAAAAAATATCACTCGCTTTTTGCTTATGAATTACTGCCCAGAATTCTTGTCCTAGGGTACGTATACCCGGGTACAATAGTTTCCAAACAATCTTTACATTAAAAACAAATAAATCAATAAATAATATTCGGCAAGTAGGTACACCTTTACATAAAAAGGTGTGTATACTTTATCTTCTTTCCCGTGTAGTAGGTATTACCGTGCCGTGTGTGTCTGTGTAATTATTAGATACTAGCTTTTGCCTGCGGCTCCGCCCGCGTGGATGTCGGTTATCGCGACCAACATAGCCTATGTCCTTTCCCAAGGTCTACTCTATATAGGTACCAAATTTCATCGAAATCGGTTTAGTGGTTTGGGCGTGAAAGCGTAACAGACAGACAGAGTTACTTTCGCATTTATAATATTAGTATGGATTTGGGATCCGGACCCGTGCTTCACCTAGGTACTCCACACTGGCGTAGCTATGGGTGGGCAAGGTGGTGCGGTGCACCAGGGCCCCCAGGCTCAGGGGGCCTCCAAGCTCAGGTGCCCCTCGAGCCTGAACTAGCAAATTTCATATTGAACTACCAAAAAAGTCTTACTTTTGTAATGCGAAAATGGGTAGTAACACAACACTAATCAGTGCAACTAATTAGTTGGGAATTTTATGCAGTATTGTCTCGTTGAAAGATTCGCCAATTTTCATCACATTTGCAGCTATCTTGGGGGCCCCCTGAGTCCTCCAAGCTTAATGTCTAGAGAATTATTCTAGCAGTCATAATACAATATTTTACTTATACCTAGTCAATTGATTGTAATCATATTATAATAGTAATACGAGTTTCAGTACCTACTTTTTTTTGTTAGAGAATCGCTGGTCTTCTAACTAATGGTCTTCCATTTGTGATATGGGTTTGCTTCAGCCACCCCACCTATCGAATCGAACTTTGCCGGTACTAAAATAGTGAACTCTCCCGTACCACAGAAGGACGGTGGAGATCAGGGAACGATCTCCTTCGACTAACCGTCTTTCTAGCAAAAGCAGACCTAGTAAGGTGGCGCGTGAGGTGCTTGAACGAAATTTGAGACGCGTGCACCCTGGGTAACAAAGACAGCAGCGCCTGTCTCAAGATGGCATAGACGCTGCGGCCTAACTCTGAACTTTTCACCGTCCACGTGTAACTCTGATTAGCAACTGTCGCAGTGGAAAGCAAATAAGGGGGTGGGATGGTTCTGGGCAAGATGGAGATAACGTGGTTCCCATATTTGAGAGGGTCCATCTTAAAGTTGTATATGTTCCAGGGTCTGTCGAGGTGCCATGGAATTTTCTTAATGGTCCCGCTTACAGCCCGGCGATGGAGACCCGAGACTGCATGCAGTTGAAGTTGGTTCGATTCCGGCCTAAACACCTTCACCGGATGTTTATGTCGCATTTTCCTGATTGCATCCGTGGCTAAGATGACCTCGTAGCTCAGGGTCCGCCTTCCGACTCTTCCTCCTCCACTTCGCGCGATCTTGGGTGTCCATGGTAGTGAGACAATGGGCACGCATGTCACCCCTCCACGACGTCAAGCTAGGACTTCTTGGGCCTACCCCTTTTACCTGGACCCGGCGGGACCGCCATTACCATGCATTTGTTACCCACGTAGCCTGGCTGTTGCCGCAAGACGTGGCCGCACCAGCGAAGACGGCTCTCTTGCATTTTATCCACCATGTCACGGACATAAGGGCTGAAGCGGATGCGAGAGTTCGTCACGCGATCTTTACGCGTGACGCCGCATATCCACCGCAGCATTTTCATCTCCGTGACACGAAGCTCTTGCTTTTGTCGCTCTAGCAACGGCCACGCCTCACAACCATGTTAGAGGATAGGCCTAATGACCTGCCCCTTCAACCTGACTGGCATTTTAGAATCACACGTGACGTCAGTCATTTCTCGCCACTTGGTCCACGTGGCAGCAATCCGTGCCCTGACGTCGCAGTCGATTTCACCAGTCACATGAAGTATATAACAGATTCCAGGTACTTAGCCTAGGTAATCATCGCCTATGTGAACGGGTGTGGGATCTGTGGAGTTTAACGCTAAGTATTCTGTACGCACACGAAAATAAATGGAAATACTGTGTTGTACATTCACCTGTCCCTCTGACAAGCAAAGGGCACAATGGAGAGCAGGCGAAGAGCGGACCGGTTACCGAGCGCAGGTGTGGGGGTTTCACCCCCACTGGCGCCGCGGTTCGATGTTCGTTTTCAGAGTCCTATGGGTACACCGTGCTTCTCACACCCAAGGAGGCCATTTTAAAACCGTAGATGGCCCGGAATCAGCCGGGGTGCCAGTGATTTGCTCTCGGTAACCGTACACTCCGGCAGTTTTTGTATCTGAAGATCCGAGATGGCGTGTGGTTTTAATCGGCCCGAGTCCGACATAACCACCCCCGATGGCCGACGACGGGGGTGATATCTGAGGTGATTTCCGCACGAAAAAGAGGGAGAGAGGAGGGATTTCATCCCCAACAGCGGGTTAGCGACCGGTAGTGGATATGCCCACAACAGCGTTTACTTCGGTAAGGCGACGTACCACACCCAAGGAAATTTTTGGAAACCAAAAAAAATAGGGGGGCCCCTGTTTCTTTTTGCACCAGGGCCCTTGATCATCTAGCTACGCCACTGGTACTCCACCTGGGTGAAGCACGGGGACTTGCAAAGTCCCGTGCTCCAACTGAGATGATCAGTACAGTCAAGCACAATTATAGGTACCTAATCAATAGGATTTATTTTAACGCATTTTTTGTTATTATTTTTGTAATGTTCAGAGGAAATTTTTAACATTTTTCAGTTTTTGTTTATGTAAAGTGTTAGAGCTAAGATGGTCGATAACTTGGAATGTGTTAAGCCAATTACTGATAGCAACTGAACATGTTGCACTACAGAAACAGATTTTTATCCGGATTTTACTGTTTTTTAAATGTCTATTTTTTAGGGAAGGTTTTAAGCATTAACCGATGAAGAAATGGCAATGGTATAACATGAGTTTTCAGATACATACATTGTGTTTAGGCACAATAATGTCTACTTAGGAAAAGGCCACCAATTTTTGGCTTATTAGCAACGGTGTGCTGAGCAGTGGAACATTTAGCAACCAGCCGTCCGTGCTTTAAATTTAAAAAAAATAAGACTCACTTAAATATACAGTTTTAATAGATCTTAACGTGGTACCTAGGTAATTCATTATTATATGTATGTTGAATATAACTATTATAAAATTGTAATTAGTTGTGTCTATATACATTAGAGATATAAAAACAAAATATATAAACGAGCTGAGCCCATTTTTTAATATTTACTAGTGTGTTTGTTCGCGACGCGACAGATGCAATAGATCAATAGATATTTTTGTCGTTAAATTTAGTAAATACTTTATTATATAATAGCTAATAACTGGCACCGAAGTTAACTGAAATTCTGTGTACAGATGTATCTGAACTTCGGCTTTAAAATGTGGTTTACTGTGTAGGTACTGTACTGTGGTAACATTACCTACTTACTCATATAATCTGATGTCTGTACAATAAAAATGGAATATTTACTCATTAAAGATTACAGACCTACATTATATTTATCTACGATTTCATTTATTTTACGCGTGCCTTCGAACTAGGTTCGCAGATTGTCATAGTCTATTTCACAAATATAGTTTCTCCCTATATGTTATTAATATTACTCGTAGCTTGTTAAATTGACCTGCATTCAATACAGACATTTCTTTGATCCACTAAGATAACTACAGTAGCAAACAATCGCCTGATGCGTTGCCGTGTCGTAGGATGTTCATTCGGCAGGTTATCGACGATTTCATCACCGGGTTGTCACGCGTGTTGTCATAACTCAGGTTACACGGCATTTTATTCCTAATGAACTGGCTATTTATTTGACGTTTAAAGACATACATTGACGCCTGTCATATACGTCAAATCGTCATACATTCTATTCTACAATACGCCGGCCACAAAATTGCCACTTGTCTAGGGGAGACTGATGTTGGAATTGTCCAGCAATAAAGTTGTTTACTAAAAAACAGTTTCTTAATGATTTGGAAACGTGCCGTTTTTCAGTCGACCGCATTTTTCAATCGCCATTACAAAGGGACAATGTTTGTGTAGTATACATGTCGTGTCAACAAGTTATATGTCGCAGTCATTACACCATTAATTCAATCAGTAAGATATAAATTAAAAACTAACGATGTCATTATTAGTCGACGATGACGCAGACTAATGGGATCATTCACATACTAACAAGCTAACAACAATGAGTTACGTAATGGTTCCATGTGATCGTTTGTGGACAATGGAAAAAATTCACTCATTGCAGTGAAAGTTGACTTTAGAACACGTTAAATGGCGTCCAGTCATCATAAGTAGCACCTGACGCACAGACTCTTTCAACAACATATAAGAGTACCAGTGACGTGAATACGTTACGACACTATAAACACACTTCGTTACTTTATATATTATCTTTTCTCAGCAGTCGTTATTGGCACACAAAATATTGAATTGGTTTTTGGTAAGTATTTTGGTTTTTCTTGAGTTTCATTTACGATCCATTGATACAATTTGTTAACATGACGACATTGTTTGATTTTCATTATTCAACTTCCACCGGCGATGGTATCAATTTTGTTTAAGCAAATTACAATCACACGGTGAGTCACTGTGTTTATGATCACTTATCGCCAAATGTTTGCAGATCTAGTTTGTATGCTAAATGCTATGAGTTTCGTTTTGAATATAATTGTTACCGCTCTAAAGTAGTGATTTCAGTAATTTTCTTCTCTTCTCATGGTCTTAATGTATACTCATGCCTCTCTAGTATCTCCTTAAAAGACAGGATGGGTGTAAATTTCTTTACGGAAATGTTGAAAGCACATCTGTAGGTGTCGGTAAATTTTAGGTAATTGTTTATGTAAAGATAGGAGCAGATAGCGGTCTTTACCTATCCCCAAGGGACAAAGGCGTATTCAATATGAAAAGTGAAAAAATAAAACTCATATAAACCATATTAGGGAAATTTTCCGTAGCAGCGCAAATTTAGATTTGCGCCCCCGGTCAATGAGTCATTCATTTCGAAATAGGTATCTATCGATTATCTAAAAAACGTGCACGTTTCGTATTGGTACAACAAAATATTAGGTACGTTATTAGACTGCGATTTTAAACAATTTGTACAACCAAACATTATTAGGTTAAGTTTTAAAACCAGCAAAATTTTAAATTATTCAATTTATTCAGGGCCATCAAGACAGCGATTCATAGTTCTTTCAATGATAGTGATAAGAAGAATTGTTACAGTCTGTAGTGAAGCTGAATAAGTTTAGTTACATTTTATTCATTTATATATAGTGACTTTACTCAAGACATGGATGGAACATGACGGTATTCTTAGATGTGTTTTCAAGTAAATATGTGTGTTGGTGAAGAATTCTAAGTCTTTATGGCGCGGTAAACAAATGCTGAACTGTTTTCAAACGGTTTTATTTAGTTTGGCCTACTTGTTGGTGGTTCAAATTTAGTTATTGATTCCTGGTGACTGGTTGACCTGATATATTTGCTCACCTTCAGTTCGAATGACAATACAATTCAAAATCGTTTAACTTTAAAAATAATGTTGATTTTGTTTGCATGTCCACGTTATTTTCGATATTCACTATTGGACCTCGAAAAAGTGACCAGCATTTAGTATGGTTTTACGTATCTATTATAGACAAAAATCATCGCTAAAGGTCAGACAAACCGTGTCATTGAATTAAATAGATTGTGTCTGAGTCTCACTCGTATGTTTATTGTTCAATTTTGATCTGCTTCGTTAATATTCATGTTTCTGCATAAGTAGTTTTGTGATGCTCAAACTTTGTACGTTATCCTTAATGGTTTATTATTTATTTTATTTATTCATTTTGATAATCTTACTAATTATATTTTACAATAGAATGCATATATGTGTATTTTTATATATCCATATCCATACTAATATTATAAATGCGAAAGTAACTCTGTCTGTCTGTCTGTCTATCTGTCTGTCTGTCTGTCTGTCTGTCTGTCTGTCTGTTACGCTTTAGCGCCTAAACCACTGAACCGATTTTGATGAAATTTGGTATAGGGGTAGATTAGACCTTGAGAAAGGACATAGGCTATGTTTGGTCGCGATAACCGACATCCACGCGGGCTGAGCCGCGGGTGAAAGCTAGTTATATAATAAAACACATATTTCCATCGAGTATATTCTTTATTTTTAAGGACTTCGTATTTTACATTTTCATCATGTTTCAAGTGCATTGACTTATTGTTTTCTTTATAAAAATAACTCCCATACTACATAATTATACACGACCTCAAGGTGCATCTAGACTTGTCTATCTTTCACACGAATAATTGTCCTATGTAAGGTCGCAAATGCCCGGTGTGTTCTGTCTACTACGCGACCAGTTCGCCCTTTTTAACCGACTTCAAAAAAGGAGGTTCTCAATTCGTACCCAATTTTTATTTTTTTGTATGTTTGTTACGCGATTGTGAAGCCAATTCTAGACGGTTATTGAAAATTCTATTTCTGTTCGTAAGTAGATTATTCCGAAGTGGTCCCATTTAAATTTCGTAAAGATCTGATGATGGGTTTCCGAGATTAGACCAAGGAACTCTTCAAAAAGTACCAGGAAATCAGCTGCGATTGCTGCAATGGCATATTATTGCAATGTTTCTGCCATTACACATCATAACATCACGCCTGAGTCCTTTGAACGGGTACGCAGAAGTGTTCAGAATATTCAGCTATATTTCCGGTGTATATGCATTGATTTTAAAAATTCTTTTTGAATAATGCTTTAATAATTTTTTTTTAGCGTGGCCGGTTTGATCTGTAGTGCAGCGTCAGCAGCGCATGTACAGTCGTGAGACTGTACAAACTCACTAAAAAGAGAAAAATAAATTCATTTTCACAAAAAAGTTTAACCGACTTCAAGAAACGACAAAAGCGAAAAATAACTTAATTTACAGACTTACTGATTTATTAGAAGTCGGTGCCAGCCAACTTTGTTTGTTGTGTCTTAACTACTATGATGCAATCAATTGAAATATGGCCTCTCTTGGGCTAAATACCGACTTCTAATAAATCAGTAAGTCTGTAAATTAAGTTATTTTTCGCTTTTCAGTGCCTCTTTTTCGTTTCTTGAAGTCGGTTAAACTTTTTTGTTAAAATGAATTTATTCTGTATTAGAATCTGTCTACACTTATACGTTGTAGGTGATCCTGGTGATCAAAGAAAGGGCTAAACTTTTTAATAATTTGGGTTGAAGCAGTCAATAAGTGCTTCTATTGTCGTCGTGACTTTAGACAAAGCTTTGTTGTCAGAAGAATCGAATGCAAGACCTTCGACGTAGCAGTCGAACGCTCTACCAGCTCTATTACAGGTAGGATGTGATATAACAGGAAATAAGTTTCCATTTTAAAAGCTTTTCAAAGAAAAATGTTTCTATAAGAGCTTGAAAGAGGAAAAATGTCGAATGTGTCAGCGTGTTTGTTCAGACTGTGTGTGCCTAGTGCAGTTGCATGGCTACGTACGTAGATATGTAAGCTCGCTTGATTGTATATCAACGTAAACACAAGAGTTGCAGTCTGGAGCGAGCCTCGAGTTTGTTAAACTAGTATACTCGTAGCGTAGTACAGTACATATTAATTAAACCAGCAAACTTTACAGACAGGTGTCGCAGTCGTGGTTCTGATGAATGAATAAATGAATGGATTTATGAATGAAGAGAAGAATTTAATTAATAAAACGGCATAATTCTGATTGAAAATTGTGTAACATTTTAAACAAGTAGGCGGGGGTTTATCGTGGCGTTTCACGAAAAATTCTAAATATTGAATTAAGTACGAACTCGATATTGATAGATAGATAGATAGATAGATAATTCTTTATTGACACCAATAGATTTACAGAGATGACAAGTAGGTAGCATGTATTATAGTTTAATGTACAATGGGCGGCCTTATCGCTGGAAGCGATTTCTTCCAGGCAACCTTGGGATGGACAGTAGAGATAAAAACAAAAGATATGGTGTAGTTATCAAATAAACTAGATACGAGATATAAAACTAAGAGAGAGAGAGAGAGAGAGAGAGAGATAGATAGATAGGTACAAAAATCAAGTAAAATTAAATAAATATACCGCTTTACATAAAGTATTACAAACATTATATACAACTATCACATATAAATATATACATAAGTAAAGTGAATAATAGGTACTGAAAAAAAAAGGGGCAAAAAAGTAAGAATAAATGTGAGCTAATCATTATGTACACGATAGGTAGTGTTCATTTATCATAGTGGATTGATAATAGTGCATAGCCGTCTTTCATCTTAAAGTACCTAATTAATGGGAGGAGTTATGACACCTCACACCTAAGTGCTTCAGTGATGCTAGTGCCGCTGCTGAGTATTGAGCTCTTGAGGTCAAATACCAGCAGAACGGGTATGGCCGTATGGGTTTATCTTCTAGGAAAACTGCTCGTTAGATGACAAAAGGTAACCAAACATTATAAGTAGAGGTGTGGTTCACATACTTAAGTACCTACTTAAGCATCCTGATGCATCCATATCCATTGATCTACCTACGTCTATAGCACATCAAGGTAGGCCAACTTGCGTGTGATTTTGGTTACTAAAGTTGGAACACCGGGGGTATTGACTCCTATTACGGTTAGGGTAATATGGTAATACACTAATTACCTACTCTAAATGACCTAGATCGAATTGCGAAACACCTTTATATGTAAAATGTAATGCCATCGACGTTAGGATACCTACGTATACAGTAGTTATTCGTGGGAATTTAACGATATGTCACACAAAAAACATTCGTGGAGGAATTGATAAATCGGTTTATTGTTTGTCCAATAGAAATACTTATTACTAAGACTGCTAGGAGCTCCGCTCTCGTGGAGAAATGAACTTGTTCATGTGACCCATAGGAACATATTCCCGTGCTAAGAAGTGTCTAAAACAAGGGTGCCCAACCCTAGGCACGCGGGCCACAAAGTGGCCCGCGGACGAATTTCGGGTGGCACGCGCAAGCCACTGCGAGAGGAGCAAAAAAAAAGCTTGTACAAAAGCAATTGCATTAGTCGCAGTCGCAAATGCTATGCTATTTTTTCTTTTCACTCAAATCTATCGAGTATTCATCAAAATGATATTATCTCTTCATATCATAACTAAAAAGTTTTAAATAATTTTATTTTATTATATTTTTATGATTTTGATTGTATTGATAGTTTGGTACACATTTTTATATAGTTATATTATCATTTTATATCATTTTTATATAGTATAGATAGTTTGGTATAAAAATTACTCTAAACTATTTAAAAAAATTATACTATTAACTCAACGATCACAAAATAATTATAAAATCAAAACCTCAAACAATAAATCTAAGACAACATGGCAAATTATTAATCAATCTAAAATAAATATACCCAAAAATTACATCCACAAAATAAAATGCAATAGTACCGTAGTTACAAACCCAAAACAGATTGCAAATGAATTCAATAATTATTTTGTTGAAAAAATACAGCCTATCGCCCTTGCAAATAGTCCTATATCTACCACATCACTGATAATAAATAAAAAAAATTCTATATTTTTGGCTCCTTGTGTGCCCCAGGACATGCTAAGAATCATCTTGAGCTTGAAAAATACCAATAGTGTCGGGTATGATGGTATATCTACAAAGGTTTTGAAAGTCGTAGCTAGTGAAATATGCGGCCACTTGAGCTACATTCTTAATATGTGTATATATCAAGGAATATTTCCAGACGCCCTTAAAACATCTATAGTAAAGCCATTATTCAAAAAAGATGATAGGGAAGCCATGGAGTACTATAGGCCAATATCACTAATACCTGTTATTGCCAAGATTTTTGAAAAATATATACACAAAGAATTATATAACTATGTGGAAAAAAATAATATTCTATGTAATGAACAAAAAGGATTTCGCGAAAAGAAAACAATTAATCTGGCAATATATGAGTTTTTGTATGAAGTAATGATAAATGTCGATAAAAGAACACCTGTATGTGCAATCTACTGCGACATGACACAAGCGTTTGACTATGTTAAACATGATATTTTACTTAAAAAACTTGAGGCATACGGTGTAAGAGGTAATGTGTTCGAGCTGTTGAAATCATATCTTAATAACAGAAAACAGTACACGGAGATCGTTAGAATAAATACAGTGACTAAATATGAAGAAATTCATCAGTCTGAACAGAGAAACGTCATTTATGGCGTTCCTCAGGGCAGTGTACTGGGCCCGTTGCTCTTTACACTCTATATAAATGACTTACCGAGAACTACCAGACATCACATGACATTATTTGCAGATGACAGTACTTTGACCATTTCTAATGATAATAATGACATAATTAAATATAAAACTGACATACATAACTCTTTGACATCAATAATTCAATGGTTGGACATTAATAATTTAAAAATTAACATAAAAAAAACAAAAATCATGCATTTTAACCAACGAGTGACATCACATGGAATAGATATAAACTATCAGAACAATGTAATTGAAAATGTTAGTACGACAAGATTTCTTGGATTAACAATTGATGAACAGATTAACTGGAAACCACATCTAGAGCAGCTATGTAAAAGAATTTCTAGTTCTGCCTATGCTTTACATACACTGTCCAGCATTGTTAATGAAGATGCTCTAATAATAGCTTATCACGGTTTAGCTGCACCTCTGTTACGGTACGGAGTTATTTTCTGGGGCAACTCAACAAATAAAGATACTATATTCAAGGCACAAAAAAGATGCATCAGGTCAATGTTTAAATTAAAAACTACAGATAGCTGCAAGACTTACTTCCAGGACTACAAAATTTTGACACTACCAAGTTTGTACATTTTCGAAGTAGCAATGTTTGTTAAATGTAACCCTCATTTATTTCCGACTCTAGAAGCAACAGTGCCGCGAAACAGGCGAGATAACAGCAAACTTCGTTTGCACAGGGCAAAGACGGCCCTTATGCGCAGAAGCGTCATCTGTATGGCGCCAATAATATATAATAAATTGCCTAGAGATTGGAAGGAGATGAGTTGCAGCGAGTTCAAATTAGTACTGAAAAAATTGTTAATTAGAAAAGCGTATTACAATGTTACTGATTATTTAAATGATGAGATTGACTAACAATTTACTTTTGACATTATAAAATTAGATTAGATTGACATTAGTTTATATTAATAGTATTTTTTTGACATTATATTATTTATTTGGTTATTTTATATCTTGACATTCTAATAACTCAAGTAGTACATTGTAATTGATTTTTAATTGTTTTTTGTTACTTGACTTTTTTATACTTTTAGATTGACATATTACTGAAGCATTTGTACGCCGGCATGACTACGGCTAAACACGCTGGACATTAACCAGACTATTGACCATCTTGCATGCATATGTATATTGACACGTGTTTATACAAATAAATGATTTGATTTGATTTGATTTGATTTGGTATTATAATAAACTTATTATTGTACTAGTGCACTTTGTTATTATACTAATTTTTGTAGTTACATTCCATATTATTGAGTTATAATTTATACGCGTAAAAATGTAGTAAAATAGGAGCTGTCACTGGCGTGGAACGGATCCGGCGGCTGGGTCTGAGGTGACTCTGTACAAAACTGAGGCCATGTTCTCTCATAGGCCTCGGCGTGCACCACCGGAGGGATCCAACCTCACAGTGGGAGACACTCTCATCGGCATCAGGCCCCAGATGACATATCTGGGGCTCGTATTCGACGGCCCAGATATCGGGGAGCGTCTCCGAAGTCTGGCTCCCAAATTAAGATGCACAGCTAACGCTCTGGCGTGGCTGCTGTTCAACATGAGGGAGCCAGAGCAGAGCAGGAGGCAGATGCTGCGGGAATCGTACGTTCCATTGCCCTATACGGGTGTCCCGTGTGAGCGGATGCCCTGAAGTCTAGGCACGTGCACCTACCGCGTGCACAGCAAGAGACGATGGCCATCAAGGCCATCAGGGGTTACTGCCCGATATCCTATGACGCGGCGAGTTTTCTTACCGGATCTCGGAGAGCGAGGCTATGGACAAAGATGGCGAGTCACCGGCAATTAATCTTGACATCGCCAAAGCTTTTATAGAGTCTGCCACAAATCGCTTCTTTCCAAGCTACCAGCCTTTGGTTTGCCTCTCAGACAGTGCGACTGGGTGGTTAGCTTCCTGCAGGAGCGCCAACTTCGTAGTTCTTGCAGGTAAATGCTGGTGTGCCGCAGTGGTCTGTCTTAACACCCATTTTCTCTCTTCTACATATCAACGATATTCTGACCACCCGGCAGCATTCATTGCTATGCAGACGATAGCATCTTACACGGGAGTTATCATGGGCATACTGCGGCCGAGCAGTCTGATATATAGTCTGAGCGCGGGAAAAAAAGCAGCCTCTTGTCACTGAGCTCGACCGGATCCTTAATCATATTTCCCAATAGGGCTCTGAGAACCTGGTCGAGTTCAATGCCAACAAGACACAGGCATGTGCATTTACAGCAAAGGTATCTTTTTTCCTTCCCTCTGTGGCGTGGGCACTGCCACTGCGGGACAATCTCAGTATTCTCGGTATGGATGTTCGCTGCCTACTGAACAACAAAAATTATATTGAGAGTATCATCAAAACAGCCTCGCGTAAACTTGGAGTCCTGAACAAAGTGAGATGTTTTAACACGCCGGAGCAGCGGTGTCTTCTGTCTCCTGCGTGGAATACTGCTCGCATCTCTGGGATGGCTTCGCAAAGTACTTACTTGATACACTCGACAGGTTCCAGTGTCGTGCGGTCCGCATTATTGGGAATCCTGAGATCACGAACACCCTCGAGCCTCTGCAGATGCGTAGAGTTGTGCATACTTGGCAGTATTTTAATTTTACCGTCTCTGCTATGGTGAAAGTTCTAATGAGCTTTTCCAATTAATCTCACCCTATCCTTTCCTACACAGAACAACGCGTGCAGGACATAAATGTCACCCGCATACGGTGCAAAATATTTGGTGACTCCTTCCTCTGCCATACCATTAACTCCTGGAATTCCTTACCAGTTTCCCTCTTCCTACAAGTCCCGGATCCTTTAAGCGGGGCGCGAAAAAGCATCTAATGAGGCCGACAAGCTGAGTGCCACCATTGTAACACGATACTTACGTGTCTATAATGGTGACCCTCTTTTCCGAGACTGCATCCAGCTTACCAGCAGGCGAGGTGAAGTCCAATTGACGTTATAAAAAAATTCTTTCGGTGCCATATCGTTAGCGAAAAAAGGCGCGGGAACGGGGACACGAACCGGAGCCGTGAAGGGCACACCGTAGTAGCGGCGATAAGACCCATCATGGGGGAAAGCTAGAGAGGCTGCCATGTAGCCTCTCTAGCCACTCCTCCATCCTGCAGGTTATCACCGGGCACGGATGCTTCGGGGTTTTTCTGCGTCGGATCCGGTAAGAGCCAACCACCGAATGCCATCGTTATAACGCGGGAGACGCCATCACCGTAGGAGTGAGAGTTCTCTCGCTTGCCATCTTGCTCACGGCAATAGTACGCTGCGCGAGCGCGTGGGCTGCCGCCCCTCCTTTTGTGAGCAAGTAATATTCCAAAAGGAGACGGCGGGGTAGGAACGGAGGGGATTCGCAGCCCGCACAGCCCGTGACGAGCGTAGGGGACGCGGGCGTCAGAGGTGCAGAACAGGCCTCTGTCCCTTATGAGCATGGGCCTGGGAGAGCCCGAAGAGAGCCGGCTCGAGGGAGATGGGTAAGAGATCAGCCAATTTCATCTTCCGAAACCTGGGGGGGGGGGGGGGGGAGGTTGTGGATGTAGTAAAAAGATGTACTGGCCCGCCAAAAATGTCCAAATCGTAAGTTTGGCCCGACAGCTAAAAAGGTTGGGCACCCTTGGTCTAAAATGTACCTATATGATAATGACAAAATTATTAAGGTACCTGAAAACTAACAGAAAGTTCATTTGTTGATAATATTCTGAACTAGCTTATTTCCCGCGGCTCCGGTCGTGTGCAATTCTGGTCCGATTTTTATAACACACACCATACCACAGATTACTAAATAGTTACTACGTATCGATGGATAAAAAGTATGGTGTGTGTTGTTCTCTAGACTATAATCTGTCCCTGTACAGCCGTTTGAGCGTGAGCAAAAATTCCTAGTTAGTAGGCTTTGAAATAAGGACAAGCTCGCGAAGTGCGTAAGGACAAGAAAAGATGGCGGGATGTTGTCTCTACCTGTCCCAAACAGAAATACATATGAGAAATAATAAACATAGCAATTTATTCAGTAGGTACTTTATACAAAAACGTTATCTGCATATATGAATAGTTCATTTCAGTTTTGGTACTTGCATTTACCCCGCGTGACCGGCGTGATTCTACAACTCTACATAATACCTATACCTAATAGTATATTGATGATTACAATAGTATCGTTACAAAATTTCCTTTACAATTTTCTAAAAATAACCGCAGATTAGGATCACTTTTCTTTTGTGCTCTTCAACGATTATGCTGCAAACAAGAAGGTTCTTCGTTTCATTTTCCTTGTACTTGCTACAGATTATAATCACTTTAGTTAGGTAGGTACTTATTTGTTTAATTTTAAATGGTCATGCGTTGCGTCTTTGTGTGCGAAGTTGTTATAGAGTAAGGAATATGTGTGAGTTTGTTTAGGGTCTCAGGACAGTCAGGACTGCATATAGTTCATCTGGCATAATATGTTATGGCGGTAAAACCGAACAGAAGCAGGGGGCTTCTGCAAAAAAATCTTAGATATTGTTGCGTTAACTTAAATTATACCTACAACTATGCAAGTAAACACAAAATTGAAGTTTGTAACGATAAATACAGCATTACGCATTTTTTGAAATAAATAAATTTGTATATAGGTACCAGCGTTTTTCAAAACCTGTCCTTTTACGCCAATGTTACTCCCTTAGTAGGTATATACTCGTACTATGGGCACAGATGACCTAATATGTAGTTGGAACTATGGTAGTAACTATTTATTAATCTGTGCTATGGGGGTAAATAGGCGATCGATAGTCGTACAGACTGCAAAAGCAAACATACTTGTACTCAGTGTTTGTACCTTGATCTATGCCGTACCTAATTTGGAAGATGTCGTGTGTTACAGCTAGCTTTGTTATAACGAATTATCATCTCTTTTATTTAACTAAACAATTCTGCAGCACAGATTAGATAAGTAATTAGCTAAGACGTAAACAGTTAGTAAAGTTGCGTTGTATGTAAATATTCATTCTAGCCAATTGCCAGAATATTAGAAGTTGTTAAAAACAGAGAAACAGGTAAAAATGACGTATTTTTTGTAGCTAGTCACAAGACGGCCGCGGTCGCAATTCTGAGTTTAGGTACAGTTTATTATGGGATTTTCCTGTTATGATATTATATAGTATTAACCTGCGCATAACGGAGACTGTGATAGCTAACTACCAACCAACATTCTGTTGACGATATTAGGCTCAACCCTTAGTACATGACAGCAGTTATTAAAAATTAAGTAGATGTTATTATACGTGGCAGACTCGTTACAACACCTAATTTCTAATAATTTCGCGAACAAAACAAAGATTTGAAAACACCTGCCACTTTATATTCAATGTTGTTCTACGCCTTAAATGGCACAAATGATTACAATACAATTGATGTGTAGTCTTATTATAGGTACTTGTGCCTAGCTAGTGAATATAACACAGGACAACTCAATGAATCAAAAGGTGCGGTGAGACGAACATATCGGCACATTTCCTCCACACGTTCTGCAAGTGCGAGCAACGTTATGGCAAACATTTGTAATTAGATCATAGCGATTGCAACCATGTGGAGCGAGAGCTGCCGAAACAGCACCGACGACAGTTCGACATCGTGCCGACTGCCGGGTTCAGCCGAGGCGACTGACCTTTCCACCGCGTGGAATATTACTTCACTCACATTCCCACACATTCTGATCTTGATACCATCAAAAACCGTGAACAACATCAAATTATAACAAACATTTAAAAATTTAACGTCTTACATCTCAGTTATTCCAGAATTTCGGATTGAATTATTTCTTCAATCTGTTTCGCGGATCAGGGTAATTTATGACACTGTCTTATCGCTCTCCTATCGCCATATACCTATATAGTTACTTCGTATGTTTGATCTGGCAAGTGTGATACGTGTCGAGTCGCACGATAAATTAATTCCAAAAGGCCAGCCAGCCCTTATTTGTTTCGGTTGCACAATAGTGCGTGAAGATTGAATAGTTCGTTGAACAGAACCATCAACCTCCTTTTTACAGCCGTAATAGCAAAATGGTAAGTGGTTAGACACAGATGTTCTATATTCAATATTTTAATATCACATCAATATGCAATGCATTGAGTGACATAGGATTTATCATTACCTTTAAATTTTAGCATACTATCCTACTAATATTTACTATCCTACTAATATTATAAATGTGAAAGTTTGTGAGAATGGATGTGTGGATGTGTGGATGTGTGGATATTTGTTACTCTTTCACGCATAAACGGCTGGACCGATTTGGTTGAAATTTAGTATGTATATAGGTTAAACCCTGGATTAACATATAGGCTATATATCAGCGATGAACGGGATCAGAATTCCACGCGGGCGGAGCCGCGGGCAACAGCTAGTTATAATATAAAGGTTTTTGATATTATTTGTTGACACTATAGACAGCATAACCCGCGTCAGTCATTTTAATACCTGCCCATAACAAGAGACATGATAAAGTGGAGGAACGCAGGTCTATTGACTATAAAAAAAGAAATACAAAGCAAGGTCAAAAATACCAAGGAATATTTACTAAACAGGGGATGTATTTTCCAAAATCTGTGATAAAAATGAGCGTAGATATCGCTTATTCGGTCTTTAATTCGAGTTCCAGTATCACTTCATAAAAAAATTGTCGAATTACTTGATAAAATGGCAAGGGATGTCCTTTGTAATAAGACAAACGTATAGAAGTGCTACTTATTCAATAAAAATACAATTAGTAATTAAGTAATTAGCAGTAGGTATGCTACTTACCAAAACACTCTTATCACATTCACATCACACCAATTCAGTTGCGCTTGGATAAGATAAAAGGATTTTTATGAAGGTAATAGCAATCTGAATGGATACATTATGAGCTCACTGCTAGGTTAAGCATTTCAATACGATTGTCATCACTGATGACTCATCATTAACGAGCAATGAATGACCTACAGAGAAGTGTTATTTTTATCTTTGAAATAGTGTCGGTGTGGGTGTATAAGAGCCCACCAAGACCTTTGGTGCCCCAGCCAACGCACCTGCAAGCCAACATACCTGCTGAATGAAGGATGAGGCTCTGGCGTAGGTTTTTCGCATTCTAGCACCTTTCATAATATGGGTATCACGGCGTGAAAGCCTATTCTTCTACTGCTTACATTTAATTCTAACTAGGCTGCCTAATTTTAAGAAATAACCCAATCATGGTTCATTTGGCTATTTTATTATTATTCTCTTTATTACTATACATAAACTTATAAATTATATTTTTAAATACATACAAAAAATATAAAAAACAGTGCTCCGCCCGTATCGGGTACAGGGACCAAGCTACCGGTGGTTAGGGCTCCAGAGAAAGGAACTTCCTCACGATGCGCGCCGTATCAAGAAGCACAGCCTTTTGTATCTGGCCCTTGACCCAACCGTCTAACCGTCTATTATTATTACTTTGTTATATACAAATATTGTTAGTCACGCTTTCATTCTTATCCACTAGTACCTACCATACAAGTTCTCGTGTTCATCCCTTTCGTGCTTTCATACCATACTTTTCATACTTGTGTTGTGGGGGAAGGTACTGACAATATAAACTCATGGTGCTTTATTTATTATTAACGAGTTACATTCTCAGTCTTATTTACCTTTAGGGGTTAGGAGGTTAAGCGGCAGTCGTTCCCATGAAAGTCATATAAGCCAAATTAAAAGGAGGATTAAGCTTCAGAATCTTCAGATGCAACCAGGTACGACAAAGATTAGAAATGGCATCTACCGCATTCCTTGTATCTTAAGTAGTTTACGGCCATGACATTAACACATATTATATATCTACGTCCAAAGTCAAAACACTATCTGTGAATCATATACACATTGTCCCACACATTGCAGTGTGACCTCAGACACCTGCACATAATATTAATGGATGCTACAGACAAAGCGATGATTGTGACTGATTTTGGTCTGGACTACATATACTCACGCCTGTAAATCCCTGAAGGGGTAAACAGAGGTGTATTAACACCCACATTTCGCCAACTGATTTTCGGTCCCACGTAATAGGGGGCGAGCCTATTACCGCCAAGCGGGCACTTGGTCATGGGCTGTATGTTGGGATTCGGGACTAACACGAAAAAACTGGTCTGGATTAACCCAATTTAATAGACAACTAATCTCTCATTTCATTTATCGGCGGCGGTGAAACAAGTACCTAAGTACATACTTACTTTAAAATGAGTTAAAAGAATAATTATTGTGGTTTTCTTAGGTAGACTATACCGATATGCACGGGTGTACCCAGTTTTCTTTAATGGATGGGGCTGAAGAAACCAAAGCCCTCTGGAAAGGGGTTGTTTTAAAGTTCCCGCTCCGCCCCCCCTCTCCTGGGTACGCCCATGCCTACATGAAAAACAATCGTGACCGAATCTAAAAACCAGATACTACTTGCAGTTTCAACCAAGCTTCTTTTTACTGAAGGTATGTTGTAGGTACCTACCTAAAAACCGCCAGTTGGAAACTTATAATTAGAAAATTCAGAGAGAACTTCAGACAGAAATCTCATAATAAATAATTAAAAATATAGGTAGGTACCTATAGACAATGTGAATCAAAACAAAACAGTAATAAATTGAAGTGCCTACTTACTATTGAATTGAACTCCAGGTACATACCTACCTAGGTATACGTATCCCCTCTGCTAGAGAGTTTTCCAATCCACTTTAAGTAGGTACTAGAACTTGCCCAGTCCTTTGGATATAGGTATTGTTATCTATGCCTACGGTGACGTAAATCAATTAGTAGGTACAAGAAATTTAGCGGAATTAACGGGCAAACCTAGGAAGAATTCCTAAATAGTAACAATTTTCTTTCGGAGTTCGTTGAAGGAGATTACTGGCAGTCTAAAATTCGATTTGCGTCCTATTCGGTTCGTTGCGTTCTCCGCCATCTTGTATTTTAAGGGTATTTTTTTAAATTAGTCGTTTAGTTTTAATTTTACACGAATAATTGTTACTACAAAGTTGTTTTGAATTACATTTCCTACAATTTTAGTATCCTTTTAGGGTTCCGTAGCCAAGTGGCAAAAAACGGAACCCTTAGGCCTTTTGCACATTATAAGATACGTACGCCAGACAAGAAATATTTCGTGTCTAATGAAGAGAACACCTTGCACACTGTAAGAAATTATCGACAAGAAATTTCTTACGTACACCAGAAATTTCTTACGTAGCCACAAACATTTATGTTTGTTACAAACATTTCTGTTTGTTGCAAACATGTTTTGTTTATCATTCTGTATAGAATGATAAAACATGTTTGTAACAAAAAATATATTATACATACATACATATTATTATACTTAGGGGTTTTACAGGAGTGCTGTAAATTCCCGAAGGGGTAAGCAGAGGTGTATTAACAGCACATTCACATTCCATCAAATTATTTTCGGTACCACGTAATAGGAGCGAGCCTATTGCCGTCAAGCGGGCACTTACCCAATGTTGCTTAACGTCGTAATGCAAAGAACGGTCACCCATCCAAAACCTGACCCAGCCAATATTGCTTAGAAAGAAAGAAAGAAAATTGATTTTTACTTTCTCTCAGCCAATATTGCTCCTAGCCAATAGGTATAACTTAACCTCGTAATGTAGGTACAGAACGAAGTACCTACTTAGGTAATTTCTTATTTCTTTACTTCATTCATTAGTATGTACCTAACCATAATTTGACGGAGGATACACAATCCTCACAATCATATACTTACCTAGGTAGGTACAAAATAGACAGACGACAGCGTCTTTTTTTGATTGCATGACCTATCTATATCATAGACGGGAACTTTAAATCTATACAAATAAAATTGGAGTGTCTGTTTGTAATATTAAAATAACCGGTTTCTACTACATGCATATGAATGTATTGTATACGGTACACATAGGTACCAAAATATATATTTTTTAAATTTTTGTCTGTCTGTCTGTTTGTTCCGGCTAATCTCTGGAACGGCTGAACCATTTGGACGTGACTTTCTCTGGCAGATAGCTTATGTAATAAGAAGTAACTTAGGTAGGCTAAAGTTGGCACGGAATCCGAATTCCACGCGGGTGGAGCCGCGGGCAACAGCTAGTATAATAATAATAATATGACGAGACTCGAGAATCAGCGATGGGACATAATACAAAGCTTGTAGGTACCAGAATTAATGCGAAACGAAAGAAAGTTTTTAATGACCTACGTACGTACATACCTACCTATATGTCTCAAACAACTTTTGACGAGTTGTTAAAATAGGTACTTACTTGAAGATTTCATTACATCGTCAAAATACGCAATTTATAGAAGCTATATCCCCACGTGGAATGCTAGCTGTAACTCTCAGGTAGGTACCTAAGGATTTTAATACCTACCTATTTAGTTCATCGAGACGTCACCAGTTACAACTCACAACCGAAACTGCATTTAAAAATGTACTAGCAAACTGAAAGTCATTTGGCATAGAATCATAACCCTCCTTTGGCTTCACCGTAGTCGGGTAAAAATCAAAAGCCGCACCGCCGCCGCGCCGACAGGCGCTAGCGGCACGTGTAGAGTGAGGTGCGGTATGTCGGGGGAGGGGCACAAAGGCGCCGCCGCCGCCGCGGCAGCCGCGCCGCCGCCGCCGCAGAATGAATAGGTACCGAGTGGGCCGTTCAACAACGTCTTGCGAGTTTTTGTGTAAGGTACTTGTTACCTACTTGTAATTATTTTGAAAACTTTGCTTATATTTAAAAGTAAAAATAGCAATGTTCCAATTTTGAATATCTCTCCACAATTTTTGAGAGCCATTGTGTCTCATTTAAAAATGGATCTGCATCGAGAACATTTTCGTACGATGATTGTGCGAAAATTGGTTCAGACGCATGAAACTTTGTGTAGAGGCTGGTGGTATGACAAACTAGTATGACCACGAGGAAACGGCCTGGTGGATTTAATAAAAATATTTTATACATCGAAGTTAATTTTATAATTTCTCAAAATAAAACTTGATGTAATTGAGTGTCCCACGTACGTAAGAAATTTCTGGTCTAGATCCGCCAAAATGCGTGTGTCTTATCAGACACAAGAAAAAATTTCTTACAATGTGCACGGTCTCATATAACAACAAAGGCGACTGCATTTCTTATAAGAAATTTCTTGTCAAGCACCAGAAATTTTCTTACAATGTGCAAAGGCACTTAAGGCCTATGCTGTTGAAACTTGGTAAGAAGATGTATTCTGTGAACCGCATTAAGAATTTCACACAAAAATAAAAATAAAATCGGCCAAGTGCGAGTCGGACTCGCCCATGAAGGGTTCCGTAGTAGCAAAGGCGAAAATTGCGGTTTATGACGTATTAAAAAAAAAACTACTGACTGGATCTCGTT
The DNA here is from genome assembly GCA_914767945.1 of Eilema depressum. Taxonomy (NCBI): domain Eukaryota; kingdom Metazoa; phylum Arthropoda; class Insecta; order Lepidoptera; family Erebidae; genus Eilema; species Eilema depressum. The sequence goes on along the minus strand of OU612012.1, from coordinate 42,192,762 downwards.
CGAACCAATTTTTAGTGGAAGTTTGCATGGCAATTTACATCATATATTTTTTTTAGATTCATCATTCTCTTATTTTAGAAGTTAGAGGGGGGGAGGGACACATTTTTCAACTTTGGAAGTGTATCTAGCGCAAACTATTCAGTTTAGAAAAAAAAAAATGTGAGGCACCTCAATAGCATTTTTAAAGACCTCTCTATAAATACCCCACACGTATGGGTTTGATGAAAAAAAAAAATGAGTTTCAGCAATTTTCGCCTTTGCTACTAAGGGTTCCGTACCCTTCATGGGCGAGTCCGACTCGCACTTGGCCAATTTTATTTTTCCTAGAATCGATGTTTTTTTTTATATTTTCACCCTAAAAAGGTGGTGATTCTTTGACGTTGATTGAGTTTTTTGACTTAGAATCGTTCCTAGGCACAATTTTCTTTCGTAATTCGTTGGGGTAAGTCACTGGCAGTTTATTTTTGCGTCGGCAAAAAAAATCAAACAAAAATTCATCACCGATTCATACCACAGCTATAATTTAACAGATAAATTTGTAGTTATATGTATATAATTGTATAAAGGTACTTTTTATGTTTGCTTATCTATCAAAGTGTTTTTATGTTCCGTTTTCCGTCCGTTCGCGTGTTCAGTGTTCCGCATTGTGGCTAAACTTTTGACTCATGAAGGTATAGTTTGCGATTTCCAATAGGTAATATCTGTTCTGTTTCATCGAGAGTGGTACAATATGACATACAATTGGCTATAAGTCAACTCACCATATCACGATAATTAATAAAAGTCGATGCAAAACAGTTCCACATAGTCTAAAATATTTTACTACTTGGTCAAATTTTACCTGACAGCAGATTGGGAAGAATCAGGTAGGAGTGCCATCATTATAGATATCAATACATAATGCTATAATTGCGCCCTCAGCTTGACGGCCTCGTCAAATGCTTTTTCACACCCCGCTTCAAGGTCCCGAGATTGTAGGAAGAAGGAAACACGTTTTTCGGCAGTTGTATTGGAATATATTTATAGATAGAAAAACTTATCTATCTAATCGAAGAAAAATGTGCCTCGTACGTCATTATGTGCACACTCAAGCTGTGGAATGAACTCCCCGCGGTGGTTTTCCCAAGCGACTACAATGTGGGGTTCTTCAAGAAGGGCATTAGAAGGTTTCTTCAGGGTCGGCAGCACGAGTGTGACGCCCCTGGTGTTGCATACGTCCATAGGCCACGGTAACCACTTTCCATCAGGTGGGCCGTGGCCGTGTGCACTAAGTGGTATAAAAAAAAAAATGTGAGCGATTTTTGCATTAGATTTCGTCAACGATTCCTTTTACTTTAAATAAAAGGAATTCACCAAGAAAATAGTTTCTGTTCATGAAGGTGTAAAAATTGAACATTTATTAAAACAACTTCTTTCTATAAAAATCATATAATTTACTGGTAGAACTAGAACTAGAACTAGAGATGTTACGTTGTCAAATTCGAGAAAGATAGATAAGTCGGAAACTTCAGTCAGAAACTGTCACATCCGCTGAAAACAAGACACGTTTTGCGGCGACCGGCCTTCCGTCTCCGCCAAGTCCCGGTATGAAGGGTATACTCAAGAAATGCTAAGTGTTGTAGAAAACGGCATGCGTGCCAATGGCCTAACTACCATGAAAGCCCAAAATCGGGTGAATTAAAGGAGCAAAAACCGAAAAGACTCCGAGGAGGAGGCCTTTGATGTGACTAAGACTAACGCTAAGATATTGAAGAAGCTGTCGCAACTGCCGAAGATAAGACAATGAGAGCCCTTTTATGTCTTATACGCTACTAGCTGTCCCGGCGAACTTCGTACTGCCATATTTTTCCCGTTCCCGCTGCACCTATTTTCTCATCCTTTAAACCTTCCCTGGACAACCACGAATATTTCAAGACTAAAATTAGCCAAATCGGTTCAGCCGTTCTTGAGTTACAAAATAACAACGAAAAGTGGCATTGATTTTTATATATTAGAAGATTCAAGCTACCATTAAATTGGGATCCGGAAACTAAAAGTCATCGTGAAACCAACGGAAAACAACCAGTGACCACAAGTAACAACCGGCGACTGAGCCCGATAGCTGGTACCGGAGACAGTAACGCGGTTTCCTGTAATAGTGTGCCATGTCGGTGTCGGTAACAAAGTTTGTCTACGTTTGCGCAGCGCTTGTGCACAGTGCACAGTTGCACACCAGTGCATACAATATAGAACTGAATTGAAGTATGAACGGCTGGAGACATTCATGGATTTTACGAGTTCCGCATAGTATGCCGATGGTTTGTAGCTATTATTTCGTATGTTCCGACAGGCTGCGCTCCAGTAATGTTATTAACATAATATTATAATTACCTATAGCTAGCTGCGTTCGCGACTTCGTTCACGTAAAAGAAAAGATCTGAGTCGGACAAAAAAATCATTAAAAACTGTTATTTTAATATCACAAACAGACACGTCAATTTTCTTTATTTGTATAGATATTATTATAACATGCTCATGCATGACTACACGCAGAAGCGGATTAGTGGTCTTGACCGCCCTTGGCCATGCAGTTACCCCATTCTTAGCACATCGTTTACTGATGATGTATGCGATGTATGACATAAATTTACTTTCTTGGCAACTTTTGTCTAAATCTGTTCAGAAGCTCGTGATACATACTTACATGCAAACAATCGCACCTCTCTCCCAGTAGGATAGGCAGAGAACACATATTTTCAATTGCTGCGAATGCTACGATCCCGACATATGCCCTTCGCTTCTTATACTTTCATACTTGTTTGTAGACTCGGTTGTAAGCTCGTATTTAATTCGCCTCTGCCCAGGCGCGGTCGCAGCTTGAAGTTTTGGGGGGGGGGGGTCACTTCGGAAATTCCTTAAGAAATTTAACCCCCCCTCCCCTCGTACTGGAACTTTTCAATATGACGTGCATGGTTTTGGGGGGGGTCATGTCCCCTGTGACCCCCCCTCCTCGGACCGCGCCTGCCTCTGCCTGTAACTGTATCCTCAAAGCACAATACACCTTTGCCGTACGCATAAAGATATATCTTTGGGCAACTTAAATTTTTAATCCGATCAGGTTCATTTATAGACTCCGTGCAGGCCCTGTTTCTGAAAAATGCCTAACAGTAAGCGAAAAGTATCTACTCTTCAACTTATAATGAATTAACTAAATTAAATTGCGACCTAGTACACCAGACCAGTTGACTAATACTACTGTTGGTAAACGATAATGTATTGTGGTCGAAGCAAACTATTCACTCGGGACTTGAAAAGCTCCCGTGTTTATAGCTTTCCCCTTCTTAGCAGTATGGCAATGAACGTATTGCCAAAACATTAAAACTCTAATATAAATTATGTGGGTGCTTTATATTCGGTAGAATTTATATTTAGAATGGCATAAGTACTTACTCAACAACAATTAATAACAACAACAGCAATATAATGTAAAAATAACACCGTTAGTACTTCCGTAAGTCGACTTAATACGAGCGACTGGCAACAAGGGTATGAATTGTTTTATCCCGGAATGACAGTGTTATTTATAACTGACCAATCAGTTGGACAACTGGAGCTTGAGTTGATGGTCTTTTGGTCATCTTCTTTGTTTCCAACTACATAGTTACATGCCTGTGGACTGCTTTGATGTGCAGCAGATAAACCTATCAAAGTTACGTGTGCTCTATCTAACTGCATGTCGATTTTTGTTAAATATGACAAAATAAATAACTGTTCATTCCGGCTTCGCACGGGTAAAAGAAATATTAGTAGGTATTTGTTTACTCGTAAGTCCTTCGTATGGAAGTCCGTCATTGCCTTCAAAGGGATGATAGGCAAAGACGCAATTCCAAAAATATCCAAAAATTCTTTTGTGGTAGTAAAGTAGTCTACTTATAAAAGTATCCTTTGATAAAATTTCAAGTACCTATAGATCTAGCGGTTCAAGTATAGATCAAGTATCTATTAATCGTCCAGAATAAGTTATTATATCTTAATTTTATTTAGATAACTAAGGAAAGTCTTATAATTAGTGCAATGGTTGACGCCACTTCGTTGACTATTGCCAGTTACGATTATTTTTCTTTCGTTGCTTGTATATTGTGTTCAAGCAAGGTAACTCTTAATACCACCATTATAAAACTGTTATTGAACCATATCTGCACAATAAAGATATCATGGAAACTGGACTATTTAGAGGCCAAAGAACCCAAATGCATGACTCATAAATTCTCCGTTTATTCTTAAGTTTGTTACTTGAAAACTACTGAATGTATTTCGATACGGTTTTCTGAATTTTGTGCTTTAAGATTTAGAAAGGTATAAAAAAATTAAATAGTATTTTTGGGTAAAACAACTCGTTGGCGTTTCCTCTCAACAGCAGAGCTCGCTCGTTGATGACTCTGTCCTACTCAGTTTTGGGAGTCTACTACATATTTCCATTAACAATAAATCAATACGTCTGGACAACAATTTTGTGTTAGGTGAACTTCCCAATACCTCCAAATGTGGACCCATCAACGAATGCCAACTACCACAGGTCCCAACACGCTGAGAGTATGAGGACATAAATCTTTAAACGATTTTGCGTGGCGTCTGTTGCACGGTGCACCGTGTCATTCCATTAAGATCTAGGACGAGAGCATTCTTAATCGAAATAGTTTGCACCTTCAGAGTGTTTTGGAGTTCTTCTTCAGAGATCAATCGGCCACGTGTAAAGGTCGAAGGTATATCAGTGAGATGGGAAGCAACCTTTTGCGCAATCGCCTCTCATACTGAACAGTTCTTGCCAATCCCGATAGACCATGGCTATATCTTTATGTCTCTATCTTAGAACGACTTCTGCCAGAGAAGCGAGAGGCCGGTAGTTGTTAAGTTACCCGAGAACTCTAACAGCGAACATACTTAGACAAGAAAATGCATCAAAATCGATTTTGTCTGTGTAGAAGTTTAGTGATTTACAGCATAGTAAAAAAGTAGTAGTAGTAGTTTATTTTAGTTTATAGCGTGGTATACCCCCTGTAGAGCCTATAGTCTGGTCTATGGACTAGACTGTAGCCACTGTAAATAGGTTAGGTTATCCCTACAAAGCCGATCCATTCGAGTTTGCAAAATTGAACAGAGAACACGGTTTTAGTGGAACCACAATTATTTTCAGTTATGCAATCCGACCGCAGCCGGAGTAGACTTGAGAACCCAGGTTAAGGCCCCGAATCAGATTAGCATCGAAAAATCAGTATTTTCGAAACCGTTTTTCTTTTTAACTATAAAACCTAAAGATCTGGAATTTACATCCCTGCATACTACAGGATATGCAGAGTAACTTCACCTTTTCATAAATTCAATAAAAAAGGAGGAAATTGTTGAAAAGAGGCTCTGAACATCACTCTACTCTTTCTTATGAAACCAAATATTTTCTACAATATGTATCCAAATAATCTAAAATTTCAGATATATGTTAAATGAGTGTATTAGCATGACGTGACCTTCTTAGTTTGTAATCGTCCCCTATAAAATTATCTATTAAAATTAGTTTTACTGATTTTTACGGCTGAAAAACGAGCGAATGACCTTGAGCATTTGTATGGTCAAAGTCATTCGCGTATGTAATCACCTTAAGGTACTTAGTTGAACTGATTTAACTGGTGAAATCCATCACCACCCCCACAACTATCATAATTTACAAAGAGGTGAGATAGTGGTCAAATGAGAGCATCTAACAATAAAATAAATCAAATCGAGTTAAAAACGGACGAGCGGTCCCAGCCCAGAGCATACGGTTAAATATCTATGAAGCCGTCGCAATTGAATGGCCAATATAGTACCTTAGCAAATCTGTGCAATGACTGTTTTATGGTGAAGCTTCGTTTACAATCAAACTGCCGGGCAAAAGAAGATTTATAATGAACTAGCTGACCCCGCGAACTTCGTACCGCCCTACAGTCAATTCTTTTTTTTTTTCAATTTTTCTCTCCGTAAGAACCATCCCCGTACTTTAAGGAATGTTCTAAAAAAGAATTATCGAAATTGGTCTAGCCGTTTTCATGCCATGTCGTGACAACGGAAAACGGGTTTCATTTTTATATATATAGATAATCTATCTAATAATGCCAAGTTCATTGCAGTCACTGCAAACGTAACAAATAAACAGAACCAGTGAAAGTTCACGGGTTGTTTTTTTTTTGTGAGCCTTATACCTACCTACTAAATAGTAGGTATAAGGCTCATAAAAAAAAACACGCCTTACTATCGTGTCAATAACCTTAAACCAGCAAAATCTCATTCAAATTCTTCGCCTGTATTGTTATACCCAGTAAAATTGGTAGAGTTCAAAAATACATGTGTCATGGACCCCGAGTTAGGTTGTCCTCGTGCGGATAAATCTAATTGTTGCAAAAATGAGACCACGAAAAATGATTGCTGAGCGCACGCGAATTTATATTCCTACACTAAATCATAGATCAGGCGCCAACGAGATGATGTACGCTGTATATTTAGATGATTATACAAAATTACGCGTGCGTAATTATTCTCTGACCTTGGCAATGGCAAAATGTGGAACAATAGTGATGTTTGCTCGGTAGTGCATGTCCGCTGCATGTCGTAACGACTCAACTCAGACGCGGGTCTTATTCCTGCATTAACAAGGTAGGTACGTTTAGAAAATTAAAAAAACCCTAGTCCTAATTGCCATACTTTTAAGTTTCTATTTGTCTTTTTATCTACTACACGCGTAAAATCTTATGAAGAATCATTCCTTTGTCCTTCATTTCTAAACGGTAGTCATCATTTTATATAAGTAATCGATGTGCTATTTCATACCTTACCACGATCTGTACAATCTGTACCTACATACCTACCATCTTTCTTTTATAGGAAATACCTAGGATAATCTTATTACGCTATCGCGTTTGGCGCTTAAGCATTACCTAACATAATTCTATTACGTAGTTAAATAACGTGTTGCCTATCTACTTACTTACGATTTACTGAGATTATTTCATTTGAAGAAACCTATGAATAGCAGAACTATTTAGCTAAAATATATATATGTGCAGCTTTAAAAATAGACAGGTAGGTAGGTAGGTAGGTACTATTGCAATGTATGTAGAGCTTACGTAGCCACCTCAGTATCACGAAGGCCAATTTTCGTTCATTCAAGATCAAGGTTGAAATCAGTGAAAGCAATCTTACCAGAATAAGATTGACTGTTCTGTTCGTTTTAGAGTCGTTGTAATAACAGTTTAGTTCGCTGTATATAGTAAGTCCCTACCTATTGAGATGTTTTTAGAAGTCGCTGTAGTTTCAACAACAAGGGGTTCATTGTTCTAAATAGGAATGTGACTGTGATCTCTTTGGAAAGTCTGAATAACAAAATGTGTTTGGTGACTGAATAAGAATATCGAGATAGCATCAATGAACACGTGGAGATTCGCATAGCGGTCGGCCAATAATTCGAGGTGAAGGTGTAACAGCAAGGTCAAGGCGCGAATATTTTACAACGCTGAATTAGACGATCTAAACAGCAGTGATTACATACCGCCCACTACCACTCTACTCACTCAACTAATTTCATTCAACAAAAGTCACCTTCAAGAATGTGGCGGGGTATCACCGAACAATATTTTGAAGAACGGCTGTTTACGCTTTCAAAATAGCGACCCAATAATGGCGACAGGTGGCTGTTCAACCACTCAAACTAAATTAGTTAATTACGATATATGGGAAGGTACACCACGTTTATTGAATTTTCTATTCTTGGAATCCCTAAAACCCTCTATAATAGATTACCTGATTGAAAGTATTTGTGTGTGTATATTGGCAATCATGTTTGTTCGCGATGGACGCAAATATTACTGATTTTGATAAGGTTTTTTTATTCGAAAGATTTAGTAACTGCCTTGTTAACTAAACGGCGCCGTTCAACTAACGGCCTGAATGATATTACAACATTTAACAAACTGGCTGACTATTGCTTAGGCTTAGGCCATTCGCACCATAGGGCACCACCCCGAAGTGATAGGTTTTTTCAGTATTTTCAGTACATTTTATTCATGAATAATTTTTACATTGTGTTTGAACATTTTTACAATATACACACACCGGCATATTTAGCGAAAAACAAAAAAAAAAGTCCATAATTAAAAAAAATATGGTTTTATTTTAAAATCTACTTACTACACTTCTTTTGTTATTTAAATTTCATTTGTTTTAATCAAAATGAGATCACATTAAGAACAGATTTTGCGAGTAAAGGCTATTTGTAAAAAATGGTACATTTTTGAACTTTTCATGTTACCGGGAAAAGTGAATTATATAGTGAGTTAAATTAATTAATTAATTCACATTAAATGGCTAGGCAAATGGCCTAAGCAATAGTCAGCCAGTTTGTTAAATGTTGACGGCTGATTATAATTCAGGCCGTTAATTGAACGGCGTCCGTTTAGTTAACAGCCTAGGCATTTAATTGAAAGGCTGATTAAGCTAGTTGGCTGCGACAGATGCATGGATTTGTAAGGGTGGATGGATGTACTTGGCTCAAAGAAACTTCAAGGGACTATAGAACAATCTGAGTCACGGGAACGGGATCAGTATTTCAAGCGGGCAGAGTCTTGGACAACAGTTAGGATACCTATCAATTGTTTAATGATTTATTTTAACGTACCTATAGCTAGAGAAATATAAAATTTGTTAGTTTTGACAATTTCAGAGGGCGACTCTATAATCTAACGTCATTGACATGTAGAAATCTATGCAAGCGTAGGTAATTTAATTCTATTTGTTACAACAGGTTTGTGTTGGAAAGATATTATTACAGAATTGTCGTCAAGGTCATTTTTGTAATAAGTGTTAAATTGATAGGTGTCAGGTACTCATTTCCTGTGAGTACAGTACAATTAGAAACGACGAGGTTATTACAAACCAAGTCAACGTTGTCAGCACCTAGGAACTTATTAGATACTTAGCACTAGAGGTAGACGAGAGTACTGAGTACCCGACCAACGTACGATATCGAAGGGGAACGAGCACAGAGCAACAATTAATTAGGATATTAATTGGTCGAGACGAGACAAATGTGTCAAACAGAGATCTGGTAAAATAGATTATTACATATTGTGTCCTATGTGTTATTATAATTGCTTTAGTTCACGCCTACTGAATTATTTTTAAAATATCTCTCTCTCTCGTTTACAGTTCAAATAATTTAAGAGATACGATTTGACGTTTATAGTCTAGGGTTGGAGCGTCTCAAATCAATTGTCAAAATAATCGATTCAGGTAACAAAAGATTAATCGCAACGTTGCCAGAATGTAACTTTTGTAACATTGTAATTAAATAACATTCATTCATTTTTAACCGACCTCAATTTGGATGTTTATCTATATCTAAGGGGTACGCAGAAGTGTTCAGAATATTCAGCTATAATACCTACTTAATAAGTACATTATTATAAAACAGAAAGGATTGAAGTGAAAAAATGTCCGCGGCTCCGCCCGCGTGGATGTCGGTTATCGCGACCAAACATAAATGCCTATGTCCTTTCTTAAGATCTATCTACCAAATTTAACAAGATCGGTTCAGTGATTTAGGTGTGAAAGCGTAACAGACAGTAGTTATTTACGCAATATTAGTATGGATGTAGAATATCCTCTACTGAGTGACCGGGCTTATTATATCGTATTGTAAAACTCTAATACCCGAGGTGAATAGAATTAATAATTCTAATTTTGGCTAAAGGCCTAAAGGATAAAACACTATTTTACATTACCTACATTGTCTATAATAAAAATAAAGCATCCGTAATTTGGTCGCAAAACCCAAGAAGGCGTCAATGGATAGGCATTTGTTCTAGTGGCTAACGATGTAATTGGGTCGAGGTTATAGTATAGTATACCTAGTATGTAGTTAGTATTTATCACACATATGGTATAGGTTTTGTTCTTACTAAATTTTCCCGCGCCAAGGCTAGCTGTTTGATAAAAATATTAGGTACTGTACTGTCGGATTGCCAAGAGCTTCAGTCAGGCGCGGTCGCAGCTTGAAGTTTGGGGGGGGGAGGTCACTTCGGAAATTCCTTAAGAAATTTAACCCCCCCGTGGTTTTGGTCATGTCCCCTGTGACCCCCCCCCCCTCCCCCCTCGGACCGCGCCTGGCTTCAGTAAGCACTTTATTAAATGGATCCTACCAAATTTGGATAGGTAGGGAGGGAACACTACTGACGGTGGAGGTGAGCGCTGATGCATCACAAGGTGGCCACCCTAAACCTACATCTCAGAATACAGACCTACATCTGGGTCGCAAGTCCCAGTCGCCGTCACGGTGTTCCTCTCTGTATCACGCCATGGACCCAGCGACCGCACGGTGAATCCATGGAGTGCTGAGAATCGGATCTCTGTCTGGTATTAGTTGTCTTGTAATAAAACGACGGCGTTATCAATCAATCAATTATCCTATCGCAGTACCTACTAGATATAGGCCTGTCTATCTATCGTTTTCAAAAATTGCTAACTCAAAATATAAGAGGCCATTCACAAAGTAGTTTTAGTATGACTGAGATTCGCGTAAACTTCAGACAGTACCATACAAACATCCTTACAAGACAAAATAAATTGATATTGTTATGGTGGCTATCTTTTTATTAGGAAAATTGGGCTTCTGACTATAATTATGCTTAAAATAAAAATCGGTATTGAGTCCCTCCTTTTTTAGGAAGTCAGTTAACATCTACTGTCAATCAGCTGAAAAGTGGCTTAACACTAAAGGTGTTGCATAAAGGCGAAGGCGTTGAACTGGTAAGTAATTATGAGGTTGCGATTTGAAACCTTACCCAGTGGCCAGCCGTTTTTCCGTTTTGACATATTTTAATTTCACCAGATTTTGTTTTCGTCGGATTTTCATTTTGCCAGATTTTTGTTCTGACAGCGTGTCACTTCGTTATGTACGTAAGTGCAAAATAAAATACATAAAAACATTAATAAATTATATTGATGTATGACACCTGTTATGGGCAATCTACTGACGAAATTCATTAACAAGCATGTTCAAGCATTCTATTGTAGTCAATGATGTATTATTTTTATAGATACGTCATACACGAAGATGGCGGCTTTCAAAAATGGCGCAAACACTACGTATTAGCTACTTCTAAAAATACGTCAATGGTATTAATTTATATGAATTATATTATTATTTATTTCTCTGCTCCTTAGCTCTCGGGACTATTCCCGGGCATTTGGAAGGCGTGCGTCGGGCCGAATTTTATTATTACGTATTTATTATTAAAAACGTTCTTTTTTGGGGGCGCACCGTCGCGATTCTGATTGGTGCATAAAATGATGACCAAAAGTCATCATTTCTTTGTCGCCATTTTAGAGTGTGGACAACATATCTATAGTTTATAATACATCATTGATTGTAGTAATTAAATTTTCATTTCAGTCATTTTTTTTTTAAATCTTCATGTCTTTTGTAACAACAACAACTAGATAAATCTATCTATATTTTTGGGCAAATTGTGATACTTAAAGGCTTCCATTTTGAGCAAAAAAAAAAACACAAGGGAGATGGTTTTTTAGATAATCTGTTATTCACTCGACGGTGCCAGCCTTCTACATTATTTGTTGTAGGAAAAGATTCTCTGTAGCATGTCAGTGTAGCACTTGTGACATTTTGGACCCATTACCATTAATTTACCCATCTCTTCTTAACATGTTTGTTGGCGATTGTATTTTTATTGTCGAAACAAAAATCTAACGAAACGAAAATCCGACGAAAGCAAAATCTGACTAAATTAAAATATGTCAAAACAGAAATAACCCGTGGCCAGTATTGTACCCAGCGCGCACAAGCAATTCAGCATTTATTTTGGAAGTTTACTTTACACACAACAGCACAACTTACGAAATACTTGAGATAAGTAAATCAAGTCAGGTCACACCCTCGTTGTAAGCCGACTAATTTTATTGCTATATACTAGACTAGCTGTTGCCCGCGGCTCCGCCCGCGTGGAATTCTGATCCCGTTCATCGCTGATATATAGCCTATATGTTAATCCAGGGTATAACCTATATACATACCAAATTTCAACCAAATCGGTCCAGCCGTTTATGCGTGAAAGAGTAACAAACATCCACACATCCACACATCCATTCTCACAAACTTTCACATTTATAATATTAGTAGGATGTGCCCGCGACTTTGTCCGCGTTGACTTCAATCTTCCTTTTAATTTTCTTGCGTAGAACCTCCATTATTTTCCTAAAATAAAAAAACCTAAATTACGCCTTGTAATTTCAGCTAATAGCTAAAATCGGCCCAGTCATTTCGGAGATTGCACGTACAAACAGGCAGACAAAAAAATACGGTTTTGTTAAAGGTACCGTATATACCTAATAGGTATCGGGTCGGGTCCCGTATTAAACCTACAGTTTGATTCCAATATATCCACCTCATCGTAAGGATTCCGCACGAAGCTCGTGGGATGGACCTACTTATACCTACCTACCAAATCAAACAATCACAACTCTACTTATTTAGCTTCACCGGAGTCAGAAAAAATAGCAATCTTTTTAAATAAGTTTTATAGTAATTTTCTTTAAGTATTCTGCCAGCATAGTAGACAGCAGCCCACTGTATCAAACACTTGGAAGCCATATTGTGTATACAAATGGAACGTAGCTGTGTGAATTCTTTCTATTATTTACACAACACAAATATTGAATAATGATGTCCCGCAAGCTAACTTAAAACATTTTTATTGTTTCAGATCGTGTCGGAGCGACGGCTGACGACGAGGTGCGCGTGACAGATTGGACCTAAAATCTGGGAGATTCCATGTTGTTTTAGAGACAAAACTAGACAGCCATGCTGTCGTACATGGTGCCAGTGGAAGAGAAGCCGCCCCCAGTGCCGGGGAAGGGCAGGCTGGCTTTAGAACTAGTGGGCAGCCCCGGCAGCCCTGAATCTGCAGTGCGGCGGGGACGCACCAATATTTCAAAAGATTCATCGACCAGTTCTTTCGCTAGTGACCTCACGATATCTTCGTCAACCCCTACTGGCGCGCTCGATAAACCAAAGCATAAACTGCTCGGTAATGGAACCAAGCATACCACGCTAAAAAGGTATGTTACTTTTTTAATAGTGCTTAATTCCATTCGTACTTTCAATAAACTGTGGCTCAATTATGGCTCATGATATCACTGAAAGAGAGCCTCGACAAGTCCCAGGGCACAGAATTAATAATAGTACATATTATTATCTACTACGTGCTCAGGGCAAGATAAAACTTTTTGAACAACCGGTATTGAAGTTAATCAGAAGTCAATTGGGGGAGTTAAATTGAGTTTATAAAGGTTGCCCTGTTAATAGTCATTGCGCAACATTACAGTTTGGGTTATCAATTCCAGGAAGGGGAGGGAAGATGGTAGAGCAATGCTGAGGTCGACATGACAGAATGTTTAACAATCAATATGCCAACCACTACTTTAAATTTTTCCCATTACCTTTTTGTAATAGATACGCCTAGTAGATAAATGCCTAGACCTTCAAATGCCTATCATGTCATGGATCAGAGCTTTCATGTAATAAATTTATCATGGTATTATCAAAATAATATAAGCGAACGGTAACTTAAATGGTTGCGTAAAATGAGAGCGTAGTTATAATGTAATCGGTGGGATCGTCATGGGAAGTTGATTTTAACGTCAACTGGCCTCAATTCTGCCTTGCACTGAGGTCAAAGCGAACTGCGGCTGAATTGCATCGATTTTTTTAATTTTCTCATATGACATTATTACATGTGAGATAATTTACGAAGAAGGGCGCGACAGCGGGTACCAGGTCACCAACACCTTTGGGTCCAAGTCAAGGTCAACGTGCTAACTAAACAACAGATGAAGCTCTGGCGCAGGCTCTCCTCTTGGGGTTCGGAAGTCAGACGGAAGTCACACCCAGTGCAAGCTTTGGACACAAATTGGGAAATCGCTATAAGGATGACGTTGATGTACCAAGAAGAAGAAATAACTATTTAAATTAATAAATATAACACTAGTGCGCTTATAAAAAAGTAAAGAGAAACCATACCATTATATAATAAAAGTACTACCAAACCTAACCAAACTAGAAACCAAAACCTCAAAATGCATCAAGGAATCCATCCGTATCGCCTCTTGTGGTGTTACTTACCTACGTTTTACGTTCCCAGATGACTGGCAACATTGTTACGTTCTATTGCATGTTTCTTTTCCAATATTTCCCACATTCTTTTCAAATATACAATTTCTTTACCAATCAATAGGTACCTATCTACTTGGAATTGTTTTTCTTTTTAAACTACGCATTTACGTTTCATTTTCCTCCATGACCCAAATTAAATAAGAAGTTCTGACGAAGGTGACCTTTGTCAAAACCTTAATCATTTCAAAAGAATATTATGTATATTTTGCATTACATATTCGAACACAAAGATGCATAATTCCTACTTCCATAATTTCAATGCAATTTAAGTACCTAGGTCTTCAAAAGGAATTTATTTTCAGACTCACTTCTGCAATAACAAACATAATAAACATATCATTTAGATCTATCTATATCTAATGAATGATTCAGTAGATAGGTCCTTACTTGAGTTAAGAAACGAATAGGTAATCGTATACGGATTGAATCATTTTTGAATACAGAGTTGCAGAGTATTTAGAATTTATTATTTCATCTGTGAGAGTAGGTAGGTTCTATTTAACTTTAATGATAATGTTATTAGGAAGTAAGGGGCAAGATCTTCGAGATCTAAGCCAACCTCTACTGTGAGCCTGTAGGTACACATGCTGATAAACGGACGAGGCACTATAGTCCGACTGCTACTGCTGTACCGCGCCTTAGGAATACCGAACGTCAGATTTGGTCAGTCCGCCGCCAGCTGGCGGCGGTATCTCGTGTAGTTTGTACCGGACAGTCTACGTCAGACGCACATGAGATTACAATTCAAAGATAGGTCGTACGATATCCCGTGATGTGAAGAAAGATATTTTTTAAAAATAAATATATTTAAAGAACGTCTCTGATTCAAGTTCCGATGGCAAAACGATAGATGAACTAAAGAAGAGAATCACTGCAGTTGAAAAGTTCTGATTTTAATTATCAGTTCACTTAGTTTCTACTCATCATTTGCCTGTTTTTATTAAATATAACTGTTGCCCGCGGCTTTACTTGGGTGGAATTTTGATTCTATTCCCACAAATTTATGGAAAGCTAGTCCCAGAAAATAAAGTAGCATATAAATATTAGGTCCTTACGTATGAAATTAGCGTTTTGTCGTACTGATCAATTTGATCTGAAATATCTCCTCTTTGGTTAAGAATTCCAAATTCAAATTAATAAATTCATTTAGCTGGTTTTTTTTTCTTTGGAATACAGTCATTCATTTGTTATTTTACTCATTATTTTTTCTTTGGCGTCGCTTATTACCGCGCAATGGAAAACATGAAATATCGGTATATTTACGAGTACGAGTTCTACCGTGGCACCAGTGCTGCAGAAACAGCTCGAAGAATTAATGATGTGTACGGCGCTGGTGTCGCTAAAGAAAGCACGGTACGTTTTTGGTTTCAACGTTTTCGTTCTGGAAATTTCGACCTTAAGAACCAACCCCGTGGACGGCCGGAGATCAAAGTGAAAAACGAAGAATTAAAGGCTATTCTGGAAGCGGATCCATCGCAAAGCACTTCAGAGATTAGCAGCAGGCTTCGGGATAAGTGACAAAACTGTATTAATCCACTTGAAGCAAATCGGGAAAGTAAAAATTCATTTTTAACAAAAAAGTTTAACCGACTTCAAGAAACGAAAAAGAGGCACTGAAAAGCTAAAAATAACTTAATTTACAGACTTACTGATTTATTAGAAGTCGGTGTCTAGCCCAAGAGAGGCCATATTTCAATTGATTGCATCATAGTAGTTCAGACACAACAAGTATTATAGACTACTGGCCCGTGTACAAAAATGATGGGTCATTTGAACCACCAGGTGACCTATATAGAACGATATAAGAACATAAAATAATAAGATTCAGCACTATGCCGTCACTTGTAAGCTGTCCAACTGAATGCAGGTGAGTACAGGTACAAAGTACAGGTAGAGTGAGTACATTTTGGTCATATATTTTTGTACGGCATTCTTACCATCGATAGATCCATGAAAAATAACAAGCAAACGCGTAGTGCTGTACAAAAAATGGTGAGCCACAAAGTCGGAATTTTTATTTTATTTTCCGACATTACCAGGGTAAATTTGGTCATTTGATTTTGTACGGCATCAGTTTCATAATATTTCAATACTGCTTCTAATCCATTATTCCGCAACGCCGTACAAAAATCATGCGACATGGTGAAGTAATCGTGGGTTACAACCCCCTCTTCTTCACCTGCACTCAGTTGGACAGCTTACAAGTGACGGCATAGTGCTGAATCTTATTATTTTATGCTCTTATATCGTTCTATAAAGGTCACCTGGTGGTTCAAATGACCCATCATTTTTGTACACGGGCCAGTAGTCTATTAAGTTATTTTTCGCTTTTCAGTGCCTCTTTTTCGTTTCTTGAAGTCGGTTAAACTTTTTTGTTAAAAATGAATTTATTTTTCTCTTTTTAGTGAGTTTGTACAGTCTCACGACTGTACATCGCATGTATAGTGACCTGACTGTACATGCGCTGCTGACGCTGCAATGCAGATCGAACCAGCCACGCTACAAAAAAAAATATTAAATCATTATTCAAAAAGAATTTCTAAAATCAATGTATATACACCGGAAATATAGCTGAATATTCTGAACACTTCTGCGTACCCCTTCAAAGGACTCAGGCGTGATGTTCTGATGTGTAATGGCAGAAACATTGCAATAATATGTCATTACAGCATTCGCGGCTGATTTCCTGGTACTTTTTGAAGAGTTCCTTGGTCTAATCTCGGAAACCCATCATCAGATCTTTACGAAATTTAAATGGGACCACTTCGGAATAATCTACTTACGAACACAAAAAGAATTTTCAAAATCCGTCTAGAATTGGCTTCACAATCGCGTAACAAACATACAAAAAAATAAAAAAAATAAAAAAAATTGGGTACGAATTGAGAACCTCCTTTTTTGAAGTCGGTTAAAAAACTCGAACGATGGGTACCTCATGAATTGAGTGAATCGAACTTGCAAACACGGGTCGCCTGCTGTGTTACTTTGCTCAACCGACACAATAATGAAGGGATTTTAAATCGAATCATTACTTGTGATGAAAAGTGGATATTGTACGATAATCGAAAGCGCTCATCGCAATGGCTGAACCCTGGAGACCCAGCCAAATCCTGCCCTAAACGAAAATTGACTCAGAAAAAGTTACTTGTAAGTGTTTGGTGGACTAGCGCCGGTGTCGTTCACTACAGTTTTCTTAAATCTGGCCAAACGATTACGGCAGATATCTATTGTCAGCAACTGCAAACCATGAAGGAAGAACTAGCTGTTAAACAACCGAGATTGGTCAATCGCTCTAGGCCACTGCTGCTTCACGACAACGCAAGACCACACACTGCACAACAAACAACCACTAAGTTAGCTGAGCTACATTTGGAATGTCTGCGACATCCACCGTACTCCCCGGACCTTGCTCCAACAGATTACCATTTTTTCCGGAATTTGGACAACTTCTTACAAGGAAAAAAATTCCACTCCGATGCAGCAGTCCAAACCGCCTTCAAAGAGTTTATTGATTCTCGCCCTCATGGTTTTTATAGTAAAGGGATCAATGAACTACCCATAAGATGCCAAAAGTGCATAGATAACAACGGTGCATACTTTGATTAATTAAATATATTTTACAAAAAAAAATCGACTTTTTATTCCTCCCATACAAAACGCCAATTTCATACGTAAGGACCTAATATGTTTTTCCAGACTAATCTATCCCTGGACCAAATTTCAAAGATCCGTTCAGCCGTTAAAGCGTGACTGAGCAACGAGCGAACGATCCAAACATACAAACATCTTCTTCATCGATTCATGCTCTTTCTTTTCTTTGTTTTTCCTCGACCCCCGCCACACCGCGCACACCATGGGGACGGTACAGGTCCCCCGGTAGGACTATAACACAGGTTTCCCCTACTGTGTTGTGTCTTAGAAGGCAGTCGCATCCGTAAAAGTCGATATGTATGTAAGCCACATCACAATCAGCACTGCAATTCACTAAGCGAGCACAACGATGCGAAGCGCAACGTAGATTGTCATTGGTCAGATTGTATCACGTCATTGGAAATCGACCAATGACAGTGTCTATCGCGCACATCGTTGCGACTCGCATCGTTGTCGCATCGTTGTGCTTGTTAGTGAATTGCACAGCAGAAGGCGACGGAGTGCGGTCCCCAGCGTACCTACTAGGTTGGATGCAATCAAGATAACCGCTGGGACAGTGATGACGATGAATGATCCTATTCATTATTTAAAACAACAATCACATCAAGCCTCAGGGGTAGGTACCTTAAAGGTACCATAGTTAATAGTTATTAGTCACGATATTGTTAAACAAACCTGTCGCGTAATTGCTTAACCAATTAATCCAAAGACTTCCATTACAAGAGTAGATACAATTTAAATGGCCATTAAATAGTTGGGGAATAAACTTATTCGTGACATGAAACGCATTTTTAAATGTTTCAATTAAATTTATTTAACAAATATATATTCATAGAAGTAAGTAAATGGGTAAACTAATTAACAGTTATATTGATTGAGCGTCAATAGCGTGGAACATAAAATAAGAGGAGTTATTCGGCTGCGTAATTTCAAAACCTAGTAAGTTACACCTGCTAAACAATCAGATCTTTACATTTAGGGCGCTTTCAATTTATACGTTTCGTGTCGGACCGCTGTTGCACGTTTACCGTACCGCTGGTTAAAGCCCGCTGCCGTGCTGCTGCCGTACGGTAGCAGTCCGATACCAAACGCCTAAAATTGTAAGCATATCTGACTACCGTGCGTTTGTATGCTAGTGATGTTTTAAATGTATCTGGCAGCAGTTAAACCATGGACTCTGACGAAGAAACATTACTGTTAGTGCTCTTGTTGAAAAAGATCAAATAGAAACAAAACCGACGCCCTCGTAAAAGAGCATCACCAATGTTTTCGTTAACATGTAATTTTGGTGATTTTCATAATCTTTTCCCTAGGCTAAAACAAGATCCAAGCAATTTTTTTAATTACCTTAGAATGTCTAGAGAATGTTTCTACGAATTACTTGAATTAGTTGAAAGCAAAATTCAGTGGCAAGAAACTATATTCGTTTATATCATCCATTTTAAGCAAATAATAAACATGAAATGTTGTTGAAATTAGCTCTGAAGTCCAGTCACCGCACTATTCAACAGTGAAATGAACACGTCATAACACGTGAAGCTTACTATGTTGCTGTCCTGTCGTCGCGCGTTCGCGGTACGGCGCGCCGCACTGCTGCTGCACCGTTGCCGCTCCGTACACTTTGTACTAAAACAAACGACCGTGCGTGCGTCGTACGAGAAACGCACAGTTTCGGCACTGCTGTGGTCCGACACGAAACGTCTAAATTGAAAGCGCCCTTAGCAGGTTCCTAGACCCATAAAACATCTATTCGCATTGTTAATATATTTTATGTTTTGGCAAAGTTTACTTTGATTTTACTTTTATATTAATTAAGAGATAGCTCCCTAATTTCATTAGAGAGCTTGTTGTAGTAGCGTCAATTACAGATTGAGTTGACTATCACAAACCAGTATAATTTTTTAAATATTATTTTCATAATGTAGATACGCAGGTACCTTTGTATATTCTATATTATATTATGCAAACTCTGTTAAGTCTTAAAAAAACAATATCATTAACATAATCAACGACAAATCTTGTATCATGTCTTTTACTAGGTTTTGAAATAATACAGCCGTATTGTTATAATTTTTTTTTTATTATATTTCTCAAAAGGAACTAGGAGGATGTTACATTTATTTACTTTGTATTTTTACAATTTATTTGAGCGAAGGCATAAAGCGTAAATATATGATTCCGTAGCCGACCGCATACGACAACTGCCGACGCATGCAGCACATACTGCGTAAGTGGGTACCCATTACTTGTCAAACTCCGATACGGATAAAGGGGACCATTGAGAAGCCGCAATGATTTACGTGCATGTGCTGCGTGCGTCGGCAGTTGTCGTATGCGGTCGGCTACGGAATTATACCTTTAAGGTCCAACCCCACCAAACGGACGGCATCGGCCCGGATTTTACAACCTTTAAACAAAATTAAATCTTATTATCACAGTGTTTGAAGTTTATATTACCAAGTAACGCACAACAGCTTGACAGCGACGTGCGGCGGCATGACGTACGTCAAGCTGTCATGCGTGACTTAGTAATATAAACTTTAAATGCTGTGATATAAGATTTATTTTGTTTAAAGATTGTAAAATCCGTTCCGATGCCGTCCGTTTGGTGGGGTTGAACCTATACTAAACTTGCCAAAGAATACCTTCAAACGCAATATTATACTGAGAAAATGTTATTACCTCGTTTTACCATTTGATTTTCAATTTGGTCTACGTGAAGTAGGTAATGAAATATAATATGTAGATGTTTTTTTTTTTAAATAGAAATTCCAAAGAACGTGAACATAGCAACAAAAGGGCATTTGAGTGGTTTCGTTTTATATTGACATTATTGACGAATAAAAAGAAAATGAATACCTACAAGCTTCTTTATACTGGAAGTGGAACCATACTTCATTGTGTGTTAAGTATTTGCTACGCGGCTAGGCTGATTCCGTCCATATATTTGTCATATGAACGAATAACATAGGTATATACCATTTTTTCTTGCCGATATGTGACAAATATGACAAATAATATGTCAAATAACACATAATTATTACGTATTTGGCAAGTTCGTCACATATCGGCAAGTAATTTGGATGGTAGGTATATTTATTATGCGTACGAATAAAACAAATAGGAATAGACGAATGAGCCTTCTATACTTCGTCGTAAGTGGCTGAATGAGGCAAATAACACAACAAAATGTAGTTCCGCCTCTAGATTTTAAAGATTCAACAGGGTATATCACCAATATCAGGCTTATTTTATCAAATTTCTTAATGGCACCTTCTTAGACCGGGCTCCTCATCTTATGTGGTCCACAATTGATCAAGGACTTATGAATTATTCATGACCCATGTAATCATGACTGTCCCACGTATCAGGCAACCGGCGCGGAGGCCTATGCAACCATGACTGATAAATCTCGAGCTGGCAATCAGGCCTGAAAACAGTATCACACTTAGTTCCTCTGCATGAATGTCTACGCTACTGAAAGGATACAGAAACATACATCTACATGAGTAAGAGGATGCCTTTTCATGACGTGTTCCACATTTTCTTTTATACGAACGTCACCTACTTCCCAACTACTGGCGGCGTTTTCACAGTACCTTTTGATGAAGATACCAAACGTGTTGCTTACTAACCTTAGAAAACCTTTTTAAACATGAAACTCAAGTGTCCATGCACTCTACATCATAGTTTTTTATTTTTTTTATTTATTTATTTATATACAAAATATGATACAAATATTCTTACACATTGGCACGCCCTAAACCACTGGGGGTTTGTCTGGCACACCATTAAACAATCTGATTTTATGTTGCTAAACAATCTGATTTTATATTGCTTTAAACAATCTGATTTTATGTTGCTAAAAACCAGGATACTTGTTTAATCAGGATACTTCATTTACAGATGACTTTGTTACGCACATTGTGAGAAATTGTTACGATCGCTCTGTACCGTTCAAAGTAAACAGATTAATCGGAGCGTAAGTGTGATAAAAACTGTATTTTTTCTATTTTCAAGCACACACGCCTCGTTATGTAGTATTTTGAGCTTAAGCCGTTTTATATGTAGCCTGTAGGTAGTGTAGGTGCATAGGAGCGTCAATTTATTGCGGCGACGCACATAGCCAACCCTGCATTCAATACTCAAGGATTATCTTTAGTAATTTCGAGGACAGGGGCTGTACATTAATCACGTGATGTTTTTTTTTAGCAATTTTTAAACGTCCCCTCCCCTATGGTGATACGTGGTGAGGTTTACTACTGTTCCGAAGTTAGCGGACTACCATTCCTCCCCCCCCCCCCCGCCAAAATCACGTTTTTATTCATTATTTAATGCTAAAAAACTAAAAATCGTGACACGAGTTATAAGAAAAAATAAATACATGTGATATCTCAATATACACCTCCCTCCCCCCTGGTGATGTTTCGTGATTTTTTCTGAACCCCCCCCCCCCCCTCTTTGAGCCTCACGTGATTAATGGACAGCCCCATATTATGAGGTATCAATATACAATATGGATACGACTAATTGAAACCATATACTTGGTACCCCCTAAGCTTCAAGCAGGAAAAGTTTGAACAAAATTGGTCCAGTATTAAGGGCAGAAACTAGAGTTTTAATTTTATAGAATTTGAACAACTTTGAGCACTCTGTAGAATCGCATGTTGCCTCTTAGCTGTTCAAGTAAGTTACCTACTATGCCTATTGTTGTGTGTGTGTGTGAAGTTGTTGTGTGTGTGTGTGAAGGTGTGTGCGTATTTATTAATGACTTATGACACAGTCAATGACTTTAAAGCAATGGATGAAACTATTTAATGACTTATACAAGTGGTTGCATTTTCTACATTTATTTTAATAATTATTTTGTTAGAAAATTTCGGATTTTATAAATCAGGGAATTTAAGTTTAAATTTAATTTGGTTCTATTCCTACGGACCAGGATGCTTCGCGGTTTCAGTATTTGCACATATATGTCGTATCCATATCGTATATATGGGAATATTAAAATTGAGCGGCGAACCTGGATGCGAGCCAGCCTATTACGCCGGTTGAAGTGATCGGCACCGGCTTCAGAGACTTGACAAGTTCATCTTTGGTGTGGACCTTATGTAGAGCATCAGCCGCCTCCTGCCGGATAGCATCAGACTCAGCCAGTGTCTCTCTGATTTAAAATAAACGTTCTCGTTATTTTCCTTTCCGAAGTTAGATAATACCTCGTTAGGTAACAGCGGTCGATAACTACGTAGCTACTACACGGCCCCTCCGTGTAGTTGGGAATTATTGTCCAGCCCACCGAGCTACAAATATAAACACTTATCGATTGTATTATGAAGTGTTAGGATTTTAGGATATAAAGAGTAGATTTTGCGCGTGTTGTTGCGTTTTTTCATTATGTCATTGTTACAATCAAGTTAATACCTATGCCTCTTGCTTTTTCTGTATAATCCACGCCTTAACCACCTAAGCTCGCCTTATATCCCTTGCCTCTACTGAATTCAGGCCTTACTATTTTTTTGTTATGAGCACCTAAATAATATAAAGTATTGATATTTCAGAAAGTCTAAAAGGTCAACATTTTGTTAGACGTCTTACAATTTTTTATGGTGATTATCGTTATTGGAACAGTATCGTGAACAAGGAATGGTCGTGTTCGACATTGGTTTCGCCTGAAACGTCGGTGCTCACGATTAATTTGATCCCCGTGGCGAATTCCTTCACTTTGATGTGGCTCTGACGTCAACCAAACTACTGCACTAACAGTTGCACGACAATGTTTATACAGATCGTCCGTACCTACAGCCATAAAGCAATACTAATGTTTAATATTATTCTATTTGCGTCTTCGTGGTTTTAATCTGATTCTTAGTTCTTATATTTTCTATTTCCTCTTTCTTCACGGACCTGAGATATTCTCCATTCCTACACCAGACCTAGATCTTCTCCATTTTTTCAGAATCGATACATAATCGTCCATGACGGATGATTATTGATTACAATACAATAGTGATATCAGTAGGTATCGAAGTGTTATAACTCGAGTATTGATCAACTGTTCGATTAGATACAGACTGTAACTAAATATATCACTTAGATCCTTAAGCGATATATTTAGCTGTTAACATTTGTCAGTATTATGAAACATAATTTTGTAGAAAAATATGATGTGAAAGATGTAAGACGTTAGTTCACGTGAACGGTTTGCTCTCCCATGCGGTATACGGTGTACTTACTTACAAATTTACTTACAAAGTTTCCTCCTCTTTTGATAATATTTGAGCTAGATAATAAGCTCGAAGCATTTGCTCCGATATAATAATATTATGTTGACCGCGAACTTGGAACTAATTCACTCGCTCCGATAGTCGTAGTTACTTTATAAGAAATAATAGTTTGTGTGATTTATCGTATCGCAGCAGGTGCTATATTTATAAAGAATAACAATGAATTTACTTTTTGACTAATGCATTCTCCTATTTTGAAATATTGTTATTTTTTCAATATTATCAGTCTAAATAAGTTTTGCATTGCTGTAAATCTGTAAAGCAGGGTGAATAGAAGTCAAAGGGTGAATGAATATAATTAAATCTTCACATATTTTCTTTTCATTATTTAGCTGTTACATGTATTTTAAGTAACACTACGAGGGACAATTCAGTGAACCTAATAATGTGCAGGGTCATCAAATATCTAGCCAGGTGTACCAAATGCCTAAATCAACAACTGCAGGGCTCATGTCCTACTTATCTACATTAATAATGTAAAAAAGCAGCACATACTTTCTTTCATCCAATAACCAGCTCCAACGCTCGAACCACAGTTTCCTGCAATTGTCAGTCTTCTTCCACTGTGCTCGCATCTGGAATGCTTCGGTATTCGGATCATATTTCAAACTGCCTTTTTCTTTTTCTTTCGCCATGGGTAATCTGAGAGACAAATTGTTAACAAATAAATCAATATACTAGGACGTTAAGCAGTACCAACCATCTGCGCCATGTAGATCCGAATTAAGCATAGCATAGCTCTCTTTCGATGACCTTGAATATTTTTTTTACTTGCATGAGAAATAGAGATTGTATTTACAATTTTATTAAACTGATTTCCCCTAACACAGTATCCCTAACGTTCATGTAGGTAAATTTGCAACTTCTTTGGGATTAATGCCTATTCCCTGTATCCCCATTGCAATGTATAACTATTCTTGCATTAAATTCCCATCCATTAAGATGGAAATGGTAACGAGAAAGAATCGAATCTGCTAAAATCGAATCTAAAAATGAATTAACTAGAAATATAACACAAAAGATGAAAATGCACGTAGGACTTCAAGCAAGGAAATCTGGTAACGGAGAATAATTTGTCTTATTATAACACTATTATAAAATAGGCTAAACTGATCGGGACGGATCTTGGCAGAGAGATAGTTTATAGTCTAAACTCTAAAGAAGGCTAATAAATTACTTTTACACCTGACATATGTTCCTCCGGGTTACATGGCCCAGATCAGAAAGTCACGCGGGTATAGCTGCGGGAAATAGCTAGTAATTTTGTCAGGCAAGAACCCTATGCATTCTTCATTAGCAATTACTAAATCAAAAGTTGCTAGGAACTATGGCGAGAAAATATCTCAAAGATTATGAAACAAAGTAGTGGTACGGAAGTTGGCGGTGGGCCAATACACACCTATTCATTTTATGATGACGTGCCCTTTATCGAGAAACTTGACAATAGAGTGGTGGAAATATGCTTAGTTTAGTGAAGCCTGTTCTAGCATGTATCTTCTTATGTTAGATGCTCAATTTTTTACAGGTGAGCAGAATGTGCAACCCTAACTGAACATGTTGTTGTAGACACTACAGACTACTAAAGTACCTACCTAGCGTTTAGGTTGGTACATCCGTCTGAAAAAAGTACTAGGTTGCTATCTTTAGGTATTATAGACAGCAACAACTAACTGAACCGATGACCATCAATTGCAACGGGCAGATAAATAATAAATAAATAAATAAATAAATAAATATTGTAGGACATTCTACACAACGCTATCTAGACCCAAACGATTAAAGTCTTTCAAATGGATATTGAATGAAGAAGGATTGTCTTGCAGTATCTGCACTGAAAGAAATGAAGAGCTGGCAGTATCAATAAAAGTGATGGGTCGCAGATAAAGTCAATTAATGATGAACTCAATAGCGATCATTTTAATAAAAGATATCAATTGTGAGTCGGGCTCGTGCTTCGATGGTTTGAAACAAACATTACCGTTTTGGTACTTTATGTTTGTGTTTAACAGTGGAAATCGATACACAGTTTAAGCTGCTGTACTTAGTAAAAATAAATCCACCCATAACTTGGCTTTCATTTTTTTACTTTGTAGGAGTAGGGTCCATTTATGTACGCGGGGAAACCCCCAGCAGGTATCTACCATCTCGCCAGGGCTAGCGGTGAAGTGCTTGTGTCGGGATGGAACAGATAAAATCACACGCGGTGTACGACGACGTCAGCTTTTTATCAGGGACCTCGGGTATATCCTAGCGATGGAATTCCACGTCCCCAGGAACCTCGGTAGACTTAGAGATTTTTTAATTGGTTATGTAATAAATAACCCCCATAAAGGTCACCTTACATTCTGTCCTTTAGTTATGCTTATGCCTTTAATAACATGTTCTACTAAATGACCTTTTGTTGAAGAATTTCTTTTGTTAAAGGAAAACAGACTTCAATTGAACGAAATATTGGTTTGGTATGTACTTAATAACGAATTATTTATCCAAATGGCGTTTAGATGCCAATGGAAATTTTGGATTGAAGTTTTGTTTCTGAATAAATATGTAAATAATAAGCGCACAATGCAATAATACATATCGCTATTATAACATAACAGAGCTTAGCTCAACTAACTTGAATTATGGGGGACGGGGGTTAAACATCATAGATATTTTTTGGCAATGTGTGCCTACGAAAAATATGTAGCCTCGAATGCAAATTCTATTTTTTTTAATTCATCAGATTCTGACACCCAATTTAAGACGGCGCGCGGCGCCTCGTTTAAATTTGTTTAAGTATTTAGATTTGAGTTAAATATGGGAAAAATTAAGAATCGTAAAAATGTTCAAATCGTTTGAATTGTTCTTTTTTTCATATTTCTTAGGAAATATATTTTTAACATGTCCGTTTAGGTACTTATTCTTTCAATCGATAGCATTTTTTTGTTTCGTACAGCCAGTCCACTAGTATACAAAGAAGTAATTGCATTCGTATCGAATATCACTAAAGGTTCTGCATGTTGCTTAAAAACTTTCTAATGGTATTTTGTCTGCATATAAGGATGCCTTATGCCTTATAATAGTCACGTATTTTTCGTCTAATACAGTTCCGCATCCGTGGCCAAGAGTATAAGAAGCTACTTAACATGCTCAGTGAAGTGTGCCCCACTTTGCGTATAACTAACTCTAGCCTTTAGCCCCTGCCTTGCGTTTACTTTGGTAGCACGTACGCATTAGAAATGATAAATGTATGTTACCTGTGCAGTAGTTAATTATTATTATATTTAGTTAGGAGGCACTAATATCTATTATGTGGTAAAAGTAAGCACGCAGATACACAGATTAATTCACTAGTGTAGCCAAGTTTTAGTTTCCGGGGGATTAGGAAAACAAAACGATACAAATGTACGTGAAATTTATTAATTTCCGTGAAAAAGATAATAATTTGTGTATTCAGGACATGGGCCGGTGGACGAGGCCCTGGTGTCTAACATTCCTTCCGGAGTTGTGGCAGAAGGCTATAGCTCCAATAAAAGCCGTACAAAACAAACCAAAAGGAGAAAAAACGAACCTCGGGCAATGAGTTGAAAGCCTCTGATGCTACCAGGAACAACGTTCAGCAGGCAGACGGGCCAAGTGGAGAATTGAAATCCAATATGACATTACAGACTGTTACAGTGTTACATTCTAGCTTTTATTGCACCGATTGCCGACCTTCCAACTCCCAAGAGGAAAATTTGCACCAGAGTCTCATCCGTCAATCAAGGGTAGGGTATTAACTTGTAAGTTGGCTTCGACTGGGAGGGTATATAGGTCAAAGTCAAAGTCAAAAATCATTTATTCTGTATAGACCATTAAAACGGCACTTACAAAACGTCAAAAATATATAATTATGTACTAAAGACTAGCTTAGCAAATGGACCACCGCACCGGTTCGAAACGCGGCCCTGGCCTGAGAAGACTCCGGCAAGAAACTCAGCGGGCCTTTTTTTTTTTGGTCTATTTACAAATAATGCTTAGTCTACTTAGTCTAAATACAATAATTTGTTTGAGAAGCATGCATGAGTGAACAGCTCATTTCCAAGCTAGTTTATCATCTAAATATTCTTGTATTTTATAATAGCCCTTTTGGCACAATTTCCTCTTAACTACATTTTTAAGGTATTTATCACACTACCTATCCACCATCTTCTCTTCTTCTTCATCCTAGCGTTAATTCCCAGTCGCATCCGAAGCCTTCAGCTCGGAGTCTGGGGTCCGCTTTACCAGTCTTAACTACGGATTAGACTAGACCTCGATATTTTCCGTGAAGCGATTGCGATCTGACCTCCACAACCCAATGGTAACATTAGGCGATATCGAAGCTTTGCAGCTAGACCGTTGTTTTTGGACTTTTTAGGGCTCCAACTACCATACGACTGCCATAGATGTTCTTATGGCAACCGGGACCGACGACTTAACGTGCTCTCCGAGGCAGGACCAGACCAATACAAATATTTGCACTGAGCGGGGATCGAACCCGCGCCTCTTGCCTAGCGGTCGCGTTCACTACCGCTACGCCACGGAGGCTGTCGTCCACCCTCCACCATCCATCACCATCTTCTTTTAGCTCTTCCTTTTTCTTTGCCTTCCTCACTATATTATCATCCCTACGCATCCTATGTCCGAAGTCTATGTAGTATAAGCCTTAATACTTCATCACTTACGTGGTTCTGTGATCAGTCTTGAAGTGTCCCACGCAATGTATAAGTTTAATACAAATAATATAATGCAGAATAAACGAGCAGGATTATATCTCCAAGCGCGCTTTCCAGCCCTCGGAAACTTCACTACATAGTACTTTAGTATTATGTTATCTGTGGTAGTAGTTTAAAAGGGACATCTACACCATTTCTTCCTATACTAAACGGATAAAACAGACCAGCTGTCATTATAAATTGTGGCTCTGGTTCCAAAGATCGATAGATGGCGCCGCATGTTGAGTCGGTAAAACAGACCTGCTGTCATTTACACAAAATGTCAGTTAGTATGTCATTATTCATAACTTAAAACCGGCGCGGCCTTTACGTTGAATTTTAATGAATTCAACGTAAAGGAACAGGCCTAACGGTTTTGGGTTATATATCCATATATCCAATGCATGTAGTATGTATGTAGGTATGCACAATATAGGTATGTATGGTATAATAACAGCAGTTGTCGGAATATGATTAATAGATGGCGGTAGATTCTGTTCTGATAGAAGTTGAGTGGGTGACATAAAAAACTCACGAGAGGGCCCTCTATTTCCGATGTATTACTTTACTCTATGGCGCTTTCGCTTTTAAAAAATAGAAAATAATATGCCAATTTTTGACGTGTCAAGAATACATACCTACAACCATAAAGCAGGATGTTCTA
Source organism: Eilema depressum (assembly GCA_914767945.1). Taxonomy (NCBI): domain Eukaryota; kingdom Metazoa; phylum Arthropoda; class Insecta; order Lepidoptera; family Erebidae; genus Eilema; species Eilema depressum. The sequence continues at coordinate 42,163,194 of OU612012.1, read as the reverse complement.
CATAAAGGTTGTATATCATATTACACTAAAAAGATTTTATTGCGTCAAACTCGTTTCACATATTGCGTATCAGTAGTTTAATACATTATTACACACTACCTACCAGTTGGGACATAAAAGTAGATTAAATTTTAGTATTCTGTTACATACAGCTCCATTTCAAATTTTGCACGTTTTCGTAAGAGAGGAACGACCTCACATTTTTTCCCGCCAAAATAAACAAAACAGTGGCACTGTCAAGGAAACGACCGTTCCGTTAGTGCCAATCAAATAAGCGAGCGGGTTTTGTCTAAAGAAAGATAATAACGATATCAATTTTATCTTGATGTCTGTAGCTGTCGATATCAAAGGCCATGAACAAAGCGAGATTATTTCGTGTAAGTACGATGCATCTTGCTGATAATAGTCTCAGTCACACGGCATTTGCTTTCACTCAATGTTAGGCAGTGCTGGTAGGTACAGTCAGCATCATAACGATTGCAGTTGTTAAAATCCGCAAAAATGTCTCAACGCTAAGAATTGAAATTTATTTCAGCAAACAATGTGTCATTTTTATTGAAGCAGCTAAAGCGCCAAAAGTAACTCAGCAGTCACTGCAAAATTATTTAAGCATTCAGTTATCACATCCAATAATTCAAATATCGCCGCATCTGATGTAGCAATATGTCTACGACGCAGTCATGGTGTTCAAAATTATGTCAACATAATATTAGAAAAAATAAAGTTTATTGATTGTTTATTGAAAAGGTCCTCGAGAGCGTATGGCACCCGTGATGATATTTATTTATTTAGAAATGTTAATAAAATTGAAAAGCAAGAAGACAGTTCAAGAATAAACCGTTTATTATTGTATAAAGAATAATTACATTGCTACACTTAAGTGGGTGACAGACGTGCGAGTAAGTACGCGGAATTATGGCTCGGCGACCTTACTCGCACGTCTGTCACCATAAGTTCGCGTACTTTAAAAACGCCGAGTAAGTTCGTTGACGATTTAGCAAGTTTGAAATTTTGCTCGTAACTAGAGGTTTGCACCGGTGCGGAATTTCGTGAACCGGAGAAAAACACCGGCGTTTTAGCAAGCTCTTAGAAAAATATGACATGATAGAATTTCTAGATATGGTACGCGCCAGTTAGTGCGGCAATACAGGTCATTCACCCCTCTCTACCACTGACACGTTATTTGCAAAAACGACAATTTCATTGTTCCCTTAACGACAGAAAATACTGTCGCTAGTGAATCGTGGTAAAAGTCATCTAGATGGCTCAGCGCTATAGAGATAGAGACATCAGTTAAATTTCCGATACTAGTGACACCTATGGCCTTGTTTTGTTACTACAAAACCCTACGTTTAATAATATATAATCATAAATATCTTAATTTTGAGAATTGAGACTGAAAATTGTTAATTTTTATACCGGTGGAGTTCAAACATAAAAATTCACAATTTTCACAAGTACAAAAAAGGATTGAAGGACTAGAAACACAAATAAAAACAAAGTTGGTAGATAGTTATTTAGCACCATCTATATGACTTGCAAAGTAATAACGAGGACAAAACGTTGTTCGAACTGAAACTACCGAACCAGCGCTATGTAGAGTTAAAAAAATACTAGAGCGCCGCGTTTGTTTAATATTATCGAGAATATTAATTTCAATGATACACATTTAACAGAAATTATAATGTTTCAGGTTTTTTATTTGAATATAAGAAATATGCTATAACATATGTGACATTTGTCGAAGTTTTAACATTAAACAAAGTATTTTATTGGTACTTATCATCCAAAATATCAAACTCATATTCAATTTTCACTCATAATAACATTAATAATTAGTTCTGATGCGGTACATTTTTTGCAATTACCATTTACTACTATTTTTTTTTACTTTTTTATTTTAATTCTTTATTTTTAGTGGCATCTCTGGTAGCTTCGTAAGACGGGGTCCCTGTGTAAGCGAGCGATGTTCATTAGCGACAGTTTTTGTACTGGAAGCGATACGTCAAGTAACCTATTGTTTATTCGAGATGAAGGTGGGTGAATGACCCGTATTGCCAGGCTAACTGGCAAATAGTATAGCAGAAAGCCTCTTCTCTCGACGACATTGCAATACAGTGTGAGTAAGCTTGCCGTCTGTCACCGACGGCGAGCCGAATAAGTTCGCGAACTTAAAAACCACGTGCTTAAAGTACGTACGTCTATCACCCACTTTACTGCTTGAAAACGAACGGAAAGAAAACTTATCTGCCAAAACAGTCTTTTAAAAACAATATCTTAAATTATTAATGAAAATATATAAAATTAAACATTAGCATTTTGATCTTTGATAACCTTCTTCTTCATCCTAACGTTAATTCCCAGTCGCATCCGAAGCTTTTCAGCTCGGAGTCTGGGGTCCGCTTTAACAGTCTTAACTACGGATTTGGCTAGACCTCGATACTTTCCGTGAAGCGATTGCCATACCTCCACAACCCAATGGTAACATTAGGCGATATCGAAACTTTGCAGCTAGACCGTTGTTTTTTTTTTTGGACTTTTTAGGGTTCCAACTACCCGTAACGACTGCCATAGATGTTCTTATGGCAACCGGGACCGACGACTTAACGTGCTCACCGAGGTACGACCAGACCAATGCAAATACCTATAGTTCATGAACACATTTACATTGAGCGGGAATCGCACCCGCGCCTCCTGCGTAGCGGCCGTTAAACTTACACTTTATTTTTTCCAAAATGTTGACATAAATTTTGAACACCATGACTGCGTAGATATATTGCTACATCGGATGCGGCGATATTTGAATTATTGGCACATGGAATTATAAGAACAAATTGAATAACTGAATGCTTAAATAATTTTGCAGTGACTGCTGAGTTACTTTTGGCGTTTTAGCTGCTTCAATAAAAATGACATATTGTTTGCTGAAATAAATTTCAATTCTTAGTGTTGAGAAATTTTTGCGGATTTTATTTAACAGCTGCAATCGTTATGATGCTGACTGTACAGTTGTTATAATAAGTATCTGATGAAACATCCAGGAAGAGATTGACTAAATAATTTGCTTTCACTTTTTATTGACTACCATATTCCTCACAGCTCTATTAAACAATAGCCATCCCAATAATTATAAGCGACTATTTCTTACAGTTGAAGTATCTTTCCTTACTTTATAATAATTGATCTATTTCATTGCTGTATTAGGTACCTATATTCACAAATGGATCAACATCTTAAGTCTAGGTATCCACTACCAATGACTTTAATATAAGTACCTACGTACCTACTTAAAATTCCTTTATTGCCCGTGGACCACCTCGTAGTTCACCCAGGTGAGCCACGGGGATTTTTTTTTACCCGTAGTCCACCAGCACAGCCATATGTTTCTAACAGTAAATTATAAAATAAAATTATGGATCTACCTGTGACCCTTAAATCATAATTCATTTTTTTAAATCATTTGGATTGGCTAAAGCCAATACCTAAAGGTATGGAGCAAAATACTAATTTATAGTAGCTACTCAGGATTGATAATGAATGACGTTAACAAGTAGGCATATTTGATTTGTCCTGGATACTTGCACCTATTAATAGGTACACCAGAATGAACTAGGTTAAGAATTCGATGTACAATATCGCTGTCGGATATATTAGAAATCTGAAAGGAAGGAGAGAACAAATCGTTTCGCCAGTGTGAATATGCTCTGCGATACTTCATTCATCAAAGCGTTAGACACGTTTTTACACCCAACTCAACCCGTCCGGATAGTACCTAATACTTTTTACCCCGATTGCTTTACGTGGTGCGGAAGGGAGCCCGTCATCCGATGAACGGCAGAAGGCACCGTACTATGTGGCTGGACGTCGATTTTTATGGGTTTATACTATAGGGTATAATTTTCTCTGTAAGATTTCATAGTGGTGAGGACCCAAGGTCTAAGCGGACCTGGCAATCCGAGGTGAAACCCTTGGATTCAACTGGGACAACGCTAAGATGGAGACGATGGCGCGCAGTTATTTTCACAAGGAATAGACATATATGAATAAAAATAATCTCCATAGTTAATTAATTGTAATGCTTTCCAACGAACTGTAAGATGTATATTATTAGTTAGTTACTATCGACACAGAATAAGTAATAGTACTACGTATATACTGCTATTGATGTCTCATACCACCCTGAGTGCGGTTTTGGGTGTGAACCGTTGAACCGCGTTATTAGCACCTGAGATTGGAACCAATCGCTAAGGGGTGGCCTCGTGTGTGCCTCGCGTAGCTAAATTAATTTCTGATGAAGTAATAAACTAATTCCCAATACACCCACAAGGCGTCTATGCGGCTTCCTCGCGTCTCTTATAGTAGGTATGCTTAGTTTCTCCTTCTAATTGAGCGTTGTGGATAGTTTGAGCCTTAAAAAAATTAAAAAGCTGGTCTAACTACAGGACTAGGATATCGTCAGTAGCTCGTGGAGGTCTGATAGTACTTAGTCGCTTCTCGGAAAATTTCGCATTTTGACTGCTTCATAGTTAGAAAATGCTGGAAGGAGGAGGACAGATGTCGATATTATGTCGCCGCCAACTAGCCTTATCAGCCGTTCAATTAACTACCTAGGCTGTTAACTAAACGGCGCCGTTCAATTTACGGCCTGAACTTTTTTTTTTTTTTTTTTAAAGAATATTGCCAACCGAAATTACTAATATTCCCGTTAACCCCTCCAACTAAGCTAAATTTCTTGTGCTAGGAGTGGGTTCACGTCGGTAGTGTAATGGCCAGGATTCGAACCCGGGACCTCTCGATCGTAAGGCCGACTCCTTAACCACTAAGCTACCGACGCTTCATCCATTATATTCAACCGTAACTTTTATTACAACATTTTTATCAAACTGGGTGATTTATCAAAGTTATAGTGATTGGATTTTTCAGTATATTATTTTATTCATGAACTATTTTTACATTGTGTTTGAACATTTTTACAATAAAAATAAAATAGTAACTTCATTGAGAAAGCTGGGCAATCCGACTTGGATAGATTAGGTTAGAATGCATGCGTGAGCGGTGCTCCCGCTTTAAGCCTTCGTGGTTATTTTTTTTATAGCCATGCAGAAACAAGTCGTTTGCCTAGCTGTTTCATTAAATGGTTTGGCAAGTAATTAAACGTCATCGATCCAACCCATTCGCCTAGCCGTTTAATTAAATGGCTGAATATCATTCAGCCCATTTATTGAACGGCACCGTTTGGTTAACAGCCTAGGCAGTTAATTGAACGGCCGAATTGTTAATTGTTAATTGTTGGCTGCGACATATACCTACTCGCATACAAAAATATTGGTGAATATACCAAACGCTACTCAGTACTCACGTAGTATGCAGTTTATTTCCCCTGAAAGAACAATTTTATTTTGTTAATGCTTACATACAACAATCAACATATTATACACAAAAATACCCAGAGTCCAGATAAAATCATGTATTACCCGTGGTACACCCATTGATACAACTGGTTGTACCACAGGGCATTTTTTTCCTGATGGATCAACTGGTTGTACCACAGGGCTTTTTTTTCCCCGATGGATCAACCGTACGGTGGAACAACTAAAAATATTCCCTGTGATACAACTATAATTTAAAAGGATAACGTGGATAAGAATAGGAAATAAAATAAAAAATAGATAATAATGTGTACTAAATGGGAAACGAACCTGTGACGTTATTAAACGTAGTAAATAGTTTATTTTACCTAACTACAGGCAAGTGCATAATTATATTATGTTCCATTGATACTGGTTACGACATATTTTTATCAAGTCGAATAGACTAGTATACCCTACCATAATGGATGTCACTCACTCTGTCAGACGCAGACGGTTTATTGTGTTGCTAACCATTTACGTTACAAAATTCGGAAATAGGACACTTAGTACCGAACCTGTGAGTGTACCTACCTACTTAGGGTATACCTAACGGGGCGTTATACTGGTTATACAGGCTAAAGAATAGATACCTACGTTTTACGTGGCTTTTCTTTTTGTTATGAAGAATGAAGTCCGGCTAACATTGGCTGGCTTCGGTTTTCTATAAAGTCGGACATAGGACTGACAGTTTGATACCTTTATAGAGTAATTAAAACCATGTTTATAAAATATTAAAACTAAGTATAACTACAGTTTTAACCACTTTAAAAATATTTTGAACAGTAGGACAAGCTACTCTTCACAAAAAAGAATGAGTAGGTAGTTATGTACTTACATAAAAGTATTTCTCCGTAGGTATTCTTAGTCCCAAGTCCCAACGTTGTGTCCAAAGCTTGCCCGTTGCGGCCCGAGTTCACTTCCCACAAATTTTCCTTTTTCATAATCACATAAACCTTATCCTGAACGAACACAACGAGAAAACGGTCAACTAATTTTAATATTTGTGCTTAGTTAGTATATTTTAAGATTTTCAATTCATTTTCATTTCTGGCGGCCTTACCATAAACCTCAAAACAGGTCAATAATTGAACTGCTGTCATTCTACCAACTGCAAACGTCACTTTGTAATGTCATATAAATATACAAGGATTACAAGGGATTACAAAGTGACATTTGCAGTTGGTAGAATGACAGCAGTTCAATTATTGACCTGTTTTAAGAGTTCATGGTATGAGCCCTACATTAAAATCATAATTGTACGGGGTGGTGGAGACGTATACTACGTTATTTTTAACCTTAATCTTTTTTCAGGGTGTCCTTCGGCAGTTCCAAGGGGTCAATGGTAGAGACCCTAATCTACGAGAGTCCGCTGCAGGAGGAGCCAGAGAGCAGCCCGCCGCCCAAAGTGCAGGAGACAGCGTTCCCTTACACGCCCGTCGAAGACGAGTACGTTATATTCGTTTGAGTATGTTAATTATTCATTTTCGTTTCGTATTAGGGCGAACGTCTACGTTTTTTATGCGAATTGCATTTATACGTTAACGCCATTTTATGCTTTATTACCTACATTACCTACCAACTTATTTTAGTCCTTTCCAGATTTAATTATTCAGTTTGCTTCATTAGGTAGTGTGGAATTCATGGGTTGGATTTCACCATGCATAACCAGGTTTACCTGACCGGTATTCTAGCGTTTACTCAATTAAATTCATGGAGTACAATTTGTTAATGCAGTTTTTATAGTTAAAATTATTTAGGAGATACGATTTGACGTTTATAGTCTAGGGTTGGAGTGTCTTAAATCAATTGTCAGAATAATAGATTCAAAAGATTAATTGCAACGTTGCCCGAATGTAACTTTTGTAACATTGTAATTTGTAAATAAATAAAACTATTCGTCATAACTACCCCACCGCGCTATATAATTATCCGACAGGATTTTCATACCATAAAAAAATCTTGCTTTTTCCTCGATATGTCACTTTTTAAGCTATCTTGTTTACATTTAGATTAGACTATCTGGCCCTGGCAACACTGATTAATCATTTAATATAATTATCTGGTATTGATATTAGGATTAGTACCTCTATGTGTTAGGCTCAATGAAAACATGGGTATCATTATTATACCTCTTTATTTCTTGAAAAATCTAGTAAGATACTATATTTTTAAATTCATACTTACAATAAAAAACATATATTTAAAAATATAAAATACAATGCCCCACCGGTACCTATAGGGTACAGGGACCACGCCTCACAATACGTGCCGTGTCGAAGAATACCGCCTTCTGCATCAAGGTTCTCAATACGGATGTTTAAATTTTTTTTTTTTATGTTTGTACGGTCATAGCTCCGTCTTGCGTAAACGGATTTACAAAATTTCTATTTTTGTTCGGCAGTACAGTATTCCTAAATGGTCCCATCTAAATTTCGTAAAGATCTGATGATGGGTTTCCGAGATTAGACCAAGGAACTCTTAAAAAAAACCAGGAAATCAGCCGCGATTGAACATCACGCCTGAATCCTTTGAGGGGGTTCGCAGAATTGTTCAGAATATTCAGTTATAATAATACATAATATAAGCTATTGAAGTTTGTAACAATAAAACTTAAATAATTTAAATTGTACAAATCTATTAAGACAGAAAAGCGAATCCACCTTTTTTTATTGGCAACTGGCAATTTAAAATGAAGCTTTTAAATGGTTCGTGCGAAAAATGTTACAAACGAAAATACAGAATATTATGGTTACATTTTTTTTGTCAAATAAATTCAAGGTGGTACCTAATTTATCCAAGTTGGAATGAGCAGTTTTCTCAAGTACTCAGTACAAAAAGTATGACGCAAAATGTAAGAACGGGTAACCTGCTTAATATAAAATTAAGTAAGTTGTGCGTGACTGTATGAATTTTCAAATTTTGGGGGGAATCGGTAACAATTGTCTATACATACCTATATGTATTTATACGATATCTTGCCGGGGGGAATCGCTAAATGGGGGAAACAGTACTAACCTTATAAAGTTTCCTTGATCTTATAGGTATAGATACCTATATTAATTTACTCATAATTATATGAAAGTACATCAGGCTGTTGTCTAAAATAAATGTTATTAAAGCCAATGATATATTATAAAATTATAGCTAGAATTATTAGCTTGTCAGACGTACCTACCTACGTACCGACCTCACATTTACTGTGCTCACATATTCAAATAGGCATCAGCTAATTAAGGACACCAATTGAATAGTCTGCACAAGAGCTGACAGTATCTTATTGGGGCATCATAGACATTAATTTTATATAGAATACACCATATTGAGAACTCTACATAATACTTTCCTCATAATTATGTATCTACTCTATACAAATAAATAAAATTAAAATGTCGGGTTTTAAGGGTATAAAATAACAGCATTTTATTAAATACATAGAAACGTTTTTAAGTAGGTATAGAACTTTTTTCTTTGTCTGTATTTTTTCTTTATAAGGATTTACTTAGGCTATTTTTATTTTATTAATCAATTAAGTAGGGTAGGTGCCTACCTACCTCATAAAAACTTAAAACCCAGATCTAAATCTACATGTACGAATTTCCGGCTTAGCAAGTCTTCTTAAAAATAAAATGGAAGTTGCTAAGCGCAAAACTCGAAAACGGCAAAATAATTTTTCACATGTTCCAAAAGTTGCACGGAAGCTTTAAAAAATCCCATGGGTCACGTCACGGGTCACGGGAAATAGAACAGAAATCCACGCGAGCGAACGGGAACAGAATACCTACACCTGTTGTACAAAAATCTGCTAGTATACAGCTGCGGCTGCGGCCGAGCTCTCTTCGTGGCAGAGGCCCGGATGGTCTCCATGTCCGAAAATGGGAACCGGCTCTTCTTTTCTGTGTTCGTTTCCGTGCCGCTTTTGGGCAATATACTCCTATAAATTCCACGCGGGTGAAGCAACAGGCATCAGCTAGTTAATAATAAAAGGAAGATATATGTATGTATTTGTAATATCGTTAGAATTTCCTTTCTGTACCTACTGATGTCGCGCTTCACTTCACCCCCTTTCGTCCATGCTATTTTTATTGTTAGTTTTGTAGGTTGTAGGTGTATCGTTAGGTAATTGGACCTTATCTTAACCTAATTTTACATCTTTAAAACAAAAATCACGCATGAAGATTGCTATTAGAATTTTTTCTAGGTTGGTCCCTTTTTGTGCTAATTTGCTTGGGCTATTATGCAACCAGTGATACATATTATATTATATACTTATAGGTACCTACCTTAAAAAGGAATTTTATCTTTAATATTGATTTTTAAGCATTCTTCCAACCGCTAATACATAGTTCATTAATTAACAATAATAACTGTGACGTCACAACTGCTTATTATGTACAAGTGTCTATGTGATTTTGTACCTACCGTTTTGACGTCTATTAAAAATAAACGCATTTGATTTAGTTATGCAACCAACCTTCAATTCTGCATAGAGTCATAGAGCAAGGTGTGCATTATAGTACAGCGTAGGTAGCTAGAACTCCCCCTGGCTTCCGCAATCAATAATAAAAAACATTGAGAGCATCTCCCCTCTTTATTTTCTTCACGTAACAAAGTACACTCAATGACAAAAGTTGATTAGCACTAAAATACTTGCGAACCTTTTTCACATTGGAATACATTAATTAATAAATATTAAAGGACATTCTACACAACGCTATCTAGACCCAAAGTAATCATAGCTTAACCAGCTTGTGTTATGGGTTCTAGAATGCCGATAAACATACTTCACTAGTTCGCTTTACCGATGCTTATGTAGGTAGGTAGGTTGGTAGGTACTTTTATAAACCGTCGTCGGGGACCAGGATAAAGTTTGTTTCCAGATATTATTTCATTTATTATTTAATGAAAGGTTTAAAGGCTGAAATGATCAATACATTTTTATTTTCATGTTTCATTGGTAGGTAAGGTACTTTTGTCGGTTACTGTACACGCCTATTGTGCCTATGTTTTAACGATCTCTTTGAAACACAATATCAAATAAAATTAATTATCAAAAAATAAAAAATTCGACTGCTGTCTAAAAGATCGAAACAAGCTTGATAGCAGGCGGCACCCATTTGCCAATCATAAACCGAAAAAAATGTAATGGGTACCGCCTGCTATCAAGCTTGTTTCGATCTTTTAGACAGCAGTCGGGTTTTTTTTATTTTTTAATAATTAAATTTATTTTAAACTTTTTAGTTAAGATGACATCTATATATTTTTGTTATCTCCTTTTAATTCTCTTCATTTTGATACCCGAGTCGATAAATTTTAATGAAATTTTTTTATTGACAACACATGTTTTAGCATCAAAAATTTACCGTAGGTATAGTTTTTGTTTGAATTTTATGTACCCTATGACACTCGGGAGATGAATACCTTTCATTTGCGACCTCGTTCATCGAAATCCGTCTAGGCGTTAGGCCTGTAGAGTGCCGAGTGGCCGTCATCAATGGGCTTTAGATTGAAAAAGAGGTATCTAGATTGAGCACTAGCCCTTAAGAACGGCGTGAATTCAGCCACAGACTCCCATTTTTTTTTATCGTGCGTAAAATCCCCACGGATACCTCCCCCGCCGGAACCGGAGGAGGAGATGTCGGAGGAGATTATGTCGGAATATAGATAGGTAGGTATCAGCTTCTAAAAGGTAGGTATTGATAATTTGTAATTTGTCAAACTCGTCCCAACGAAAATTTATCCAAATTAAAAATTCTTGTAAGTAAACCACTTTTCCCTAGAATGTAATGCTAGAGTAAATATGTGGCATGCGATCGCGGCTATCCTTGATATTTTCTTGTTTAATACTTTTTAGAGCGTGTTTCTCGGTTAAGCACTCGGGTTTTAGTTTTTAAATTTACTTTTTAATTTATGTTATCTTGGGGCCAAGCAGCAAATTTTTACATATTTGAAATGTGCTAATTATGCCCTTTCATTTGATACCAAACACGGCATATTTATTTTATCTCTAATTTATTTTATAACTCTAGCGCTATTATAGCGCTAGAGATCGCCACGTTAGATTCAGTAAAACGTAATATAGCCTATAACCAGCGGACGATCACGAACGCTTCTAACCATACCTGACATTTGTGCATCTAATGGACGCCATACACGCTAGGTTATGCATGATGGTTATGCATGCACATGCATAACCGACAGGCATAACCGAGTTCCATAGTGCACATACACGTTAGGATTTGCATGCACAGTTTTGCCATTAACTCTCAGTTGAGTTACGTGACGGTGTGTATAGGACGTCTAGGTACCTCTCATCTGAGCTACTGGACGATGCGTGTAGTACGCCAATACCATACTACAATGATGGACGACGATGTGATAGCTGTACTTGGCTTAACACTTACACCCGTATTCACAAACAATACTTCGCTATGCGTACCTACTACCATAAATGTGCAAAGAACGACAAATTCTCAGTGCGTTCGTTTTGGCAAGCCTTTTTATTAATTGATAACACTTAAGTAATACTTCGTTGAGGGAACGCACTGCGTTAGATACTGCTCCGTGATGTTTGTGAATTGATTTTACTAGCCCTATGCGCTCGAGCACACTATGAGACCTCACAGTATTGTTTGTGAATACGGGTGTTAGTCTTGTTCTGCAGAACAGAAATAGAAAAAGAGATCGCACTAAATGGTATAAACGCTGGTTATTGAAAAGAAAGCAATTCTCTCACGTAAATTTGATAAATGAATTGAGATTTGCACCAACAGATTACAATTAAAAACTGAGAACTGTGCATGCATGCTCGAAGGACGCCATACACGCCAGGTTATGCTCGCGCGCGAGCATAACCGAGCGGCAAAAATATCAATTTTGAGGATTGCATGTGCATGCATAAACCGTCATGCAAAACCTAGCGTGTAGGTATGGCGGCCATAATAAGCAGTTGCGGAGATCTAATTATGTGGAAGTGTGGAACAGATGAACATACATCACATTAACCTTTCGTCCGCGTGTACTCGTAGGTACCTATATCGCGACTTTTGGTTATCCGGTTCTACTCAACCGATTGCGATCAAACAAAGGTTAGATTTAAGTCTGACCAAGCCAAGACCTTTCAAATACAAAAACCACATCAATTCCTACCAACTTATCGTGAATGGAACATAAATAAGTACCTACCTAACTCAAGCATTTTTTTAAATATCTGCAATGTACAGACAGATACGACCACTTTACAATTACATAATAGGTATGCGTATGGTATAGTATTATGTAGATACCTAAGTACCTACATAGTGCAGCATACCTATATTTTATCTTTTATTTCTTAACTAGCTTTTGCCCGCGGCTCCGCCCGCGTGGATGTCGGTTATCGCGACCAAATATAGCCTATGTCCTTTCTCAAGGTCTAATCTACCCCTATACCAAATTTCATCAAAATTGGTTCAGTGGTTTGGGCGTGAAAGCGAGACAGACAGACAGACAGACAGAGTTACTTTCACATTTATAATATTAGTAGGGATAGTGAAATACTTACTATGTAGGTAGGGAAGAATCATAACCCCCCTTTGGTTTTCTGTAGTCGGGTAAAAAGTACCTACTAATATTGTGAATTATGGAGTAAATGCTTCACTACTAAGACTCAAAATGTGTAACATGCTGAAATGGTATGTAGTTAGTAAAATGTAGGTAGGTACATACCTACCTACATTTTACTAACTACATACCATTTATTACATACATTATATTTTTTAAATTATTATTTTCAACCACAATCGTATCGTAAGTCGTAAGGTAAGAGTAGCGCCATCTAGGTTAGGCAACAGTTTGTTTCAACAAAAACGTTTTCTTTCAATTGGGAACTCTGATAATGTTTGTTAGTAGATAATAAAATTTAACAAATGAATAAATTGAGACTACAAAATTATGAAATGTTATGTTATTTAAAGGAAAAAGTGACAGTTCTTAATTTGTAGTCGCGTTTATATTGTTATCGCGAATGTTAACATTACGTCACTGGGCGAGTGCTGCGTGCTCCGCTCGCTTCGTTCCGTTCCATTCCATTCGCCACGGAGCCGCGCGCGACTTCCGAGCGAGATCGATGTGGTGGGAAACATTTCTGTGTAGTGTTGTAGAGTAGCGTCGAAAGGACCAAACCCTATACCGCTACTGCGCCGTTGTTTTTATAAATTTATACTTCTATTATTATAGTGATTAACAGTTAATTACACGTGAATAGTGGTGAATAGTTTGAGTGGATACTGTAAAGGTATGTTATTTACAATAATCACGTCATACTTGTTGTGGTGCAAATTGGGTGTTCACTTGCCGCTGATCTCCAGAACTTACGTTTCATTTTGAGTTAATTCTTCCATTTTATGCTTATATACTTGAATATAATCGGTGTGCCGATCAATGATATGTCAAGATAATCTAGCTGCTTTAATTTTTGTACACATATCTATGAGTTTGTGCGGATAATTTGGTCACAATGACGTCACGAGTACTGATTTATAAACATAAAACGACTTTCGGTTCCATCCAGCAGTCGGGAATACAAGGTCATTACTCAGCACGTACCTATATGTAGTAAACATGCATTGGCAATCGTTTAAAATGCTCTATTTATAATGTCACTATCACCGATCGACTCCATTCACGAGGGCCCGCCCTATGCAGGCCTGATCGCACGGCTGAAGTGCCGATCCTCCTCGAAACTGTACCTATATCGAAATCAATTTTTTTTGTCAATTTTAGTAATCTGTATAGCTTCTTTATCTACACAAGATCCCTTTTCGGACATAATTTTTATGGTAAAAAAGAAAAACGGTTACCAGATCATTGCCTAAATTAGCTCCAACTAGATATTCCAACAAGGCAGTGATGTCAATTTAAAAGACTGCATTGCTTGTGACCTACTTTGTGCATTTTGATGTGATGTCCAATTAAGTAACTTGGACTAGCATGATTGACCTATCAGTGCCCCTTGTGATGTACATGTCCCTATGTAAAAAAGTTCTCTTTTTTTATTGTACATATAATTATGCCCTCATAACTTTTTTTGCCATAAGGGTTCAATTTGTTATGTATTTGAGGACTGTTTCACATCAGGCATCTTCAAATATTATTTCTTCAAAGAGGCATTTGTGACTGTAGAATGTCACAAAACCGTGTAAAATCATTTAACTCTGTAAAAAAAATAGCTTTATACTAGTACTGTAATAGTTTATGCATCAGATAAAATAGAACGATTCATATGTTGACCATTTAGCAAGCCGTTTGTACTGAGTCGAGGCTACATTGTACTAGACCTTGGGAGTATGTCAATTAAGCTGTGCGATGATATTTCTCTGTTTTTACCATCTGTTGAATCATATATTGTTAAGGAATTTGTATGAAGTCAGATCTCTGTGTATCACACGTCTAATGAGTAAGGAATGTAAGTGGGAGCTCCTCTTGCCACTGTGTGGTAGAGAGAATATGAATCTATATTGATACTAATGTTTTTAAATTGACTTTGATTATGGTCTGTTTGTTTTGTAAATTACAAACAAACAAGTTATTTTTTGTCTTAAAACAATATAACAGAAATAAAAATGAAATCGAAAGTGAATGATGTCATACTAAATGTGTCTGAGTTTGTTTATTTGGGTGTGACTGTGGTTTTGATTATGATGTAAGTAACCTTGTATTTTTTTCTTACTGACTATTATAGATTAAATTTATTATTTAACATAAAATATTACAGTGGGATGTCACACTCAATTATGCAAATGAAGTCCTATTAATAAAAGCAAATTTACCTATTAAACAAGTCAAAATGTTAAGTATATGCTCTAGATTGGAGCTAAATACTGTGTGGGTGGTGAATATAGTCATCAACTAATAAAAGCGGTACCATCATTTGAGTCACCTTCAGGGTTATACTTGTTGCTAGCGTCCCTGCATTGCTAATGTACTCATAATGTGTTGCATGGCGACTCTTTTTTTATAATGAAATTGTACAAGAGAATTGACATTATAATATAATGTCAATTCTCTTGTACAATTTCATTAAACTAAAGTGAAATCTGTATATCAACACATTTTGCTCTTTTTAGTACTTTTTTAAACTAATTAATATCATTATAGCTTACACCTGAAAATTTTTATTAATATGGAAACATAACATTGTAGTTGAATTGATGTTAAAGTCAATATAAGATTTTAGTTCAGTGAAAACATACAAAAAATGCCACCATTATCAAGTAAAGAGATATTAAATCAATGAATGCTTTCCTTAAAAAATGCAAGAATATTACCATCCTCTCCGTTAGCATAAGCATAAGACTGTAAGTAGCAGTATGCTGTGTTTTGTACAGTCTGTGAGAATACTGGAGGCCTTTTATGCTTAGCAGTTTTCCTTTGGCAGTGATGTGCAAGTGCCATCTTTGGTGTTGCAAGCATTTATAATCTAAAAGGAGATTTCATAATAAAAATGTATGCTTTTACAGTAGTACTGCACTATACTACAGTTATCTTGTACCATTAGTCCATTCCAGTCTGATTTTAATGTTAAAATACACAACAACATACATACAGTCACACGTCTTTCCCAGTGGTGTAGGCAGAGACTGCAGTCAAAAAATATAATAAAAAAGCATTTCAATACTTTTTGGCTGTCCGTCCTTTTCTATGTTTAATGCGCCTAATTTCCATAACGGCTGAAACGATTTTGACGGGGGTACTATAATGTGTAACTAATTATAATGTGTAACTAAGGCTAAAAGTAGAACTAGTACTTAGTAGAAAAAACATCTAAATTCACGCGGACTAAGTTACTGACACTACTAGTGTGAATTTCTGTCTATTACCAATCAGATTTTTACACTGTTATTGTTGAATTAGCTGATAGCTGAGGCCCACATGGATACTGGTTGTCCCGATTTTTAATTATATCGTCGGTCTTTTTTAACCAATTACCATCAAATAAGGTTTTAAATCTAACGATGTCCTTTCTTCTAGAAAACGCATCAAAATCCGTTCTGTACTTTTGAGTCCATCGCGAACAAACGGACATGAATTATAGGAACATCAGTGGGGTTATGCGCACTTCGTCCCATTCGCACTTCGTCCTCCGTTCGCAAATGGTCCCATTCGCGGTTAGTCCCATTCGCAGTTGGTCCCATTCGCGGTTAGTCCCATTCGCGGTTGGTCCCATTCGCAGTTCGTCCCATTCGCGGTTGGTCCCATTCGCAGTTCGTCCCATGCATGTAGTTTGTAAGGCAAGAGGTAGGTTTAAGGATCGAAGTGGGTAGGATGGAATAAAATATCATCAAGTAGAGGTTACATATCAAAATCCCGAATGTTCGTTTGACCGAATGTTCAGAATACCGAAAGTATAAAATACCGAAAGTACAAAATCCCGAATATTAAAGTTTTGGGTGGTTATAAAAAAAATAACCACGAAGGCTAAGGTGGGAGCTTCGCTCCGCTCCGCTCCCGCCTTAGCCTTCTAACCTAATCTATCCAAGTCGGATTGCGCGGAGTGGACATTGCGCGCTTCGACATGGAAACAGATTAAAAGGGCATGAGAATGACCTCCGACATATATTTATATTATAGTAACGTACGATGCGATGTACGAAATTAGCCAAAGTAGACTAAGAAACGAAGAAGTCATTTTAAAACTATCCCCTTTGTAAAAAATAACTATAAAAATTAAACCAGGACGCCTATCATTGGTAACGTATCAAAATCTCATTTTCGGGCTTTTGAACTTCGGGATTTTGATATGTAACCTCTATTTGATGATATTTTATTACATCCTACCCACTTCGATCCTTAAACCTACCTCTTGCCTTACAAACTACATGCATGGGACGAACTGCGAATGGGACCAACCGCGAATGGGACGAACTGCGAATGGGACCAACCGCGAATGGGACTAACCGCGAATGGGACTAACCGCGAATGGGACCATTTGCGAACGGAGGACGAAGTGCGAATGGGACGAAGTGCGCATAACCCGGTTTAGGCGCACTTCGTCCCATTCGCACTTCGTCCTCCGTTCGCAAATGGTCCCATTCGCGGTTAGTCCCATTCGCAGTTGGTCCCATTCGCGGTTAGTCCCATTCGCGGTTGGTCCCATTCGCAGTTCGTCCCATTCGCGGTTGGTCCCATTCGCAGTTCGTCCCATGCATGTAGTTACCCTTTGTAAGGCAAGAGGTAGGTTTAAGGATCGAAGTGGGTAGGATGGAATAAAATATCATCAAGTAGAGGTTACATATCAAAATCCCGAATGTTCGTTTGACCGAATGTTCAGAATACCGAAAGTATAAAATACCGAAAGTACAAAATCCCGAATATTAAAGTTTTGGGTGGTTATAAAAAAAATAACCACGAAGGCTAAGGTGGGAGCTTCGCTCCGCTCCGCTCCCGCCTTAGCCTTCTAACCTAATCTATCCAAGTCGGATTGCGCGGAGTGGACATTGCGCGCTTCGACATGGAAACAGATTAAAAGGGCATGAGAATGACCTCCGACATATATTTATATTATAGTAACGTACGATGCGATGTACGAAATTAGCCAAAGTAGACTAAGAAACGAAGAAGTCATTTTAAAACTATCCCCTTTGTAAAAAATAACTATAAAAATTAAACCAGGACGCCTATCATTGGTAACGTATCAAAATCTCATTTTCGGGCTTTTGAACTTCGGGATTTTGATATGTAACCTCTATTTGATGATATTTTATTACATCCTACCCACTTCGATCCTTAAACCTACCTCTTGCCTTACAAACTACATGCATGGGACGAACTGCGAATGGGACCAACCGCGAATGGGACGAACTGCGAATGGGACCAACCGCGAATGGGACTAACCGCGAATGGGACTAACCGCGAATGGGACCATTTGCGAACGGAGGACGAAGTGCGAATGGGACGAAGTGCGCATAACCCCATCAGTGGGTTATGCGCACTTCGTCCCATTCGCACTTCGTCCTCCGTTCGCAAATGGTCCCATTCGCGGTTAGTCCCATTCGCAGTTGGTCCCATTCGCGGTTAGTCCCATTCGCGGTTGGTCCCATTCGCAGTTCGTCCCATTCGCGGTTGGTCCCATTCGCAGTTCGTCCCATGCATGTAGTTTGTAAGGCAAGAGGTAGGTTTAAGGATCGAAGTGGGTAGGATGGAATAAAATATCATCAAGTAGAGGTTACATATCAAAATCCCGAATGTTCGTTTGACCGAATGTTCAGAATACCGAAAGTATAAAATACCGAAAGTACAAAATCCCGAATATTAAAGTTTTGGGTGGTTATAAAAAAAATAACCACGAAGGCTAAGGTGGGAGCTTCGCTCCGCTCCGCTCCCGCCTTAGCCTTCTAACCTAATCTATCCAAGTCGGATTGCGCGGAGTGGACATTGCGCGCTTCGACATGGAAACAGATTAAAAGGGCATGAGAATGACCTCCGACATATATTTATATTATAGTAACGTACGATGCGATGTACGAAATTAGCCAAAGTAGACTAAGAAACGAAGAAGTCATTTTAAAACTATCCCCTTTGTAAAAAATAACTATAAAAATTAAACCAGGACGCCTATCATTGGTAACGTATCAAAATCTCATTTTCGGGCTTTTGAACTTCGGGATTTTGATATGTAACCTCTATTTGATGATATTTTATTACATCCTACCCACTTCGATCCTTAAACCTACCTCTTGCCTTACAAACTACATGCATGGGACGAACTGCGAATGGGACCAACCGCGAATGGGACGAACTGCGAATGGGACCAACCGCGAATGGGACTAACCGCGAATGGGACTAACCGCGAATGGGACCATTTGCGAACGGAGGACGAAGTGCGAATGGGACGAAGTGCGCATAACCCGTTAAGCCGTCGGTCCCATTCGCACTTCGTCCTCCGTTCGCAAATGGTCCCATTCGCGGTTAGTCCCATTCGCAGTTGGTCCCATTCGCGGTTAGTCCCATTCGCGGTTGGTCCCATTCGCAGTTCGTCCCATTCGCGGTTGGTCCCATTCGCAGTTCGTCCCATGCATGTAGTTTGTAAGGCAAGAGGTAGGTTTAAGGATCGAAGTGGGTAGGATGGAATAAAATATCATCAAGTAGAGGTTACATATCAAAATCCCGAATGTTCGTTTGACCGAATGTTCAGAATACCGAAAGTATAAAATACCGAAAGTACAAAATCCCGAATATTAAAGTTTTGGGTGGTTATAAAAAAAATAACCACGAAGGCTAAGGTGGGAGCTTCGCTCCGCTCCGCTCCCGCCTTAGCCTTCTAACCTAATCTATCCAAGTCGGATTGCGCGGAGTGGACATTGCGCGCTTCGACATGGAAACAGATTAAAAGGGCATGAGAATGACCTCCGACATATATTTATATTATAGTAACGTACGATGCGATGTACGAAATTAGCCAAAGTAGACTAAGAAACGAAGAAGTCATTTTAAAACTATCCCCTTTGTAAAAAATAACTATAAAAATTAAACCAGGACGCCTATCATTGGTAACGTATCAAAATCTCATTTTCGGGCTTTTGAACTTCGGGATTTTGATATGTAACCTCTATTTGATGATATTTTATTACATCCTACCCACTTCGATCCTTAAACCTACCTCTTGCCTTACAAACTACATGCATGGGACGAACTGCGAATGGGACCAACCGCGAATGGGACGAACTGCGAATGGGACCAACCGCGAATGGGACTAACCGCGAATGGGACTAACCGCGAATGGGACCATTTGCGAACGGAGGACGAAGTGCGAATGGGACGAAGTGCGCATAACCCCATCAGTGGGTTATGCGCACTTCGTCCCATTCGCACTTCGTCCTCCGTTCGCAAATGGTCCCATTCGCGGTTAGTCCCATTCGCAGTTGGTCCCATTCGCGGTTAGTCCCATTCGCGGTTGGTCCCATTCGCAGTTCGTCCCATTCGCGGTTGGTCCCATTCGCAGTTCGTCCCATGCATGTAGTTTGTAAGGCAAGAGGTAGGTTTAAGGATCGAAGTGGGTAGAATGGAATAAAATATCATCAAGTAGAGGTTACATATCAAAATCCCGAATGTTCGTTTGACCGAATGTTCAGAATACCGAAAGTATAAAATACCGAAAGTACAAAATCCCGAATATTAAAGTTTTGGGTGGTTATAAAAAAAATAACCACGAAGGCTAAGGTGGGAGCTTCGCTCCGCTCCGCTCCCGCCTTAGCCTTCTAACCTAATCTATCCAAGTCGGATTGCGCGGAGTGGACATTGCGCGCTTCGACATGGAAACAGATTAAAAGGGCATGAGAATGACCTCCGACATATATTTATATTATAGTAACGTACGATGCGATGTACGAAATTAGCCAAAGTAGACTAAGAAACGAAGAAGTCATTTTAAAACTATCCCCTTTGTAAAAAATAACTATAAAAATTAAACCAGGACGCCTATCATTGGTAACGTATCAAAATCTCATTTTCGGGCTTTTGAACTTCGGGATTTTGATATGTAACCTCTATTTGATGATATTTTATTACATCCTACCCACTTCGATCCTTAAACCTACCTCTTGCCTTACAAACTACATGCATGGGACGAACTGCGAATGGGACCAACCGCGAATGGGACGAACTGCGAATGGGACCAACCGCGAATGGGACTAACCGCGAATGGGACTAACCGCGAATGGGACCATTTGCGAACGGAGGACGAAGTGCGAATGGGACGAAGTGCGCATAACCCCATCAGTGCCCCAAGCACGAAAAGCTATCTTAATCGTAACGAAAACGTATTGAGGGAACGGAACATTTCGATTGGCCGCCTGCTTACTGCGAACCTGTGTGTTTGTGAAGCCTGCCAATCGCAATGCTCTCATCTCATCTCGATACGTTTATCCTAGCGTTTTACTTTACGAATACGATAGTTTTTCGTGCTAGGGGTGCAGCTCCAGTATCGTTTAAATTGAATGTTACCCAAGTTTTAAATAAACATCTCTGATGTACAGTACAGACACACCTTATTTACAATTTTATAGTAGTATAGCTACTTATGTTAAGGTAGCAAATAACATATGGCCTGCTTAATGATAAGTGATTACCATTGCCATAGATGGACGCTTGCAACACAAAGAGCATACAAATTACATACTTAGTTTATTTAGTAGAAATATGCTACACATTGCTAGCTTTCATATTCACTGGTACATCATATTTTGAGTGATCAGTGGTATGTAAATGTTAGTTAGGTATGTAGTAACGATCGTAATAAACATAAGTTAACAAAGATTAATTTAGAACCACATCAATGATAACATTGATAACACATACTTTGCTTTTTGTTCTTAACCCTGACTTTTGTTAAACGATTCTATATCAAAAAGACTTTGTAAGGACATACATAATATGTCATAATATTAATAAAATTAGATAGGTTAGGGCAAATAAACAGGTTATTTGCCCTAACCTATCTAATTTTTTGCCGTATTCTTACATAAAGATATTAAATAAATATGTACAGTCGACAAAGAAGACACGGTTGCACCTTTACATATAACTTTTTATGAAAAAGTTTAACCGTATCTTCTTTGTCGACTGTACATAGAAATTATTCAACCTTTTCTATATTTTATGAACTGAGTAACCATCCGGACAGACAGTAAACGCGTCCATAATAAAATAACGGTTAATGCATAGTTAAAGTGGGACAAAGCGGTTCAATCAATAAATAGTATTGAGGGGTATGTAGGTCAGTTCCAGGCTATGCAAGTATTAGGGGAGGAAGTAGTATGTCAGTTTCAGTTTTTCTTATCAGCCAAGAAAAATGTTTTTAAAACGTAGCACAGCGTACCTACTCGCAGTTATTTTACATTTTCTAATATTTAAAAGCCTTTTGAATAAAACAGGGACTCGTGTTTTCTCGTCGGAATCCATTTGGTTTGTAAATTCAAAAAAAAAGTAGAAAATTACAATCGTAAACAAGTGTGGCTCTCATTGCGTGTACACATTGTTATCGCAGCGTAATATAAATCGATAATTATTTTGGAGAGCTGGCTGGGTACTTACCGCATGTACTCCACGGTCCTCGGCGGTAAATCACCAAGAAAAACACTAGTGCGTAAGGGTCTTAAACATCTTTTCCTGTCATCTATATAATTAGCAGTCCGTCATAGCACAGATTACCTAATCGGCTATAATGGCCTATTAGGTAAACTGGGCAAGTAGCTGGAATAGACTGGATGCGGAAGGCACGACTGGGCGCTATAACCCAATCCTCCGCGTTAGATTCAGTCTAATAGACTGAATGTACTTCCATATTCAATCAATCAATCAATCAATTAGCCTATTGCAATCCACTGCTGGACATAGGACTCTCCCATAGCCGTCCATTAATGTAATGTTAGGTACTTGAGACTATTTTGTCTTTTGATAATTTCGTTCGATAAGATTATTACCATTTCGGTCATAGGTACTCGAGAACCTTGGCGCTGTTTCAATCTAACGCCGAGGCACAATATAATTGATGAAAGTAATTGATAAATCACTTTGATCAACCTATTACGTGGTAAATCCGAGATTATCCTTACACAAATGGGCTGGTTCGATCGACAATGTCCACCCTTTTAATCATTATTATCATCTTAGCGTTAGTTCAGTCCAGAGTCCAGTGACCTTAGGTTCGGAGTAGTATTCCCGATTTTGCTCTTTCACTTCTTACTGTATTGGACATCTATAGTAGTGAAACCACTTACCACTTACCACCCTCTCAATAACAACTTTATTACATTATAAAGTTATGAGAGTGCGGGTGTGGAGAGTTTTACCTCTTTGGTTCCCCTTTTCCCATTCTTTTCATAGCCTTGCTTCCCATTTCAAAAAGCCCCATGGTATCAGCTTGCCGTCACGTGACCGATTTGTTGCTCCTTTAGCACCGAAAACAAAATATCGCAAGCGTATTATCTACTTAAATGTATTCTGTCAAGTTGCAGCCTTCGACTGTTTTGCAAATTTGGTTGTGTGCTTCAGTTTAGTGAAAGCGCTGTTTCATTTTTATGTCTGCGTTCAATTAGGTCATTGACTATCGCTTATACATGCTATGCGATGAGATAAGTCTGAGTCATTTTGTATTTTTTAGCACTTACATAATAATAATAGGTATAAAAATATATTTTTCACATGTAGGTGCTGATTTTGTACAAACGATATTATTTCTATACTGTGATATTATGTCACATGATACTTGTCTACTCCTTTCTTTTATGCGCCTGCGTTCTCACGTTCGTATTTAATTGCTCTTGCTAGCATTTCATTGACGTTTATATTATGGAACCTCGTTACATGAGCGTTGTGTGCATTTTATGATTATACTTAGTTTTCCGTATTATCTCAGATTCTTATTGCGAATCAGATACCTACTAAGGATTCGTGAGTTTAAGACTGCTGATTTGCGAAACCAACAGAATTATAACAACAATCTTTCAACACCATGAATTTTATTATACCTACATCATATGCCTGCCCTCGTCCCAGTTATAAGGTCGGCGCGACATGTCGTAGTTTCTCTCATAGTCTCTTACATAGTTTCCTGTCATCTCTTTAGTATATATTTCCTCTTTCATGCATACATTCATATTTTATTTTCTTTATAAATTACGACACAGATAAAGTGCCTAGAATGTATTGTATAGAATCTAGGAGACCGTTCGTTCCGCAGTTCTTTCATAGGGATCTAAAGGTCCTATAGCTGAGATTTGATGATGATGACGACTCTATAAGCCCGCGTTGATTCCTTAAGCTTGCGATAACTATGTCGTTGTATTCGCTGTGTCGTTGTAATAATTATGTACATACAACCTTCCAATGGTGTTTCAGTTCGGAGCGGTCTAAAGTACGCGTTTCGTTCTACCAAGGGGCGCGGCCGCAGTGCCTGTCCCCCCCGCCATCAGTGCCGCAGACAGATTCCCACGTTTTTTACGCGGCTCTGCTCTCCGCCTCAGCTAACGCCGACATGGCGGATCACGCAATGTACAACAGACAGATCAGGTAAGCACTGTGATTGTGAGGTACAGTTAGTGACAAAGCTTACTCAACATTTGCATCAATAAATTAATGTAATAGGTATACTATCAACCTTGTCTTCAAGATGAAAAATAAGTATTTTTCCTAAACTTTTGAGCTAAGTTTACAACAACTTAGTAAATTGGCATGTGTTGAACTAGTTTTATCACTAACATTGTACTTTCCAGATATTTCTAAGTAGGTACTTATTTGAGTATTGCTAGTGGCACTTCTTGGATTAAATTTGATACCGAAATGACGCATGAACAGACATACCTGGCGACATATGCCTATGTTTAAACACTCCAGGCAGCGATTCCGATAAGAACTTCAAATTGATAAATTTATCAAATGAAAACGCATCGACAGATATAACCTAACTAATTTAAAAAGGAAGGTAAACGGTGCATATAAAATATCTTAGTAAACAGAAGATTTTAACGGGCCTATGGGGGCCCACCAATAGAGTTTTGAACTTATTAACAATAGTACATTAGCGTGTAATCACCATACACGCGAGTGCCATACGACTATTTTCAACACACTTGCGAATAAAATAATACTAAAAATACTACATAACACAATCAAAACACAATAGTAAAATTTTATTTGTTGTCATATGCGCGCGCAACTAACATTTTTTTTATTTGTTCCTTTCGGAACAGACTAAGGTGCTATCACCATCTGCCTTGTCATCTACTTACTTATTTGAATTATGATATTTTTTTTCTCTGTAAATACTTACAGAGAAAAAAAAATACATTTTAGTGAAAGTTTTGTTCATTAAACACGTATTACAAGTTGAAATTATCTTTTAAAATAGGAAGTTGCATGAAATGAGCAAGCAAAAGGTATATTAATTCGTTTGTACTATTGGACACGATTTTTTTGTATCGAAACTTTTTTAAGAACAAAGCAACTTAATCAATGGAATTTTAAAAAAAGAAGTCTATAACTCACTAGTGAATAATAATAATGAAAAAGTCATAGTTTTATAATAGGTGTCATTCCGTGCTTAATTGCGGTGAAATAAAAGCCTGTTTATAAGCAAGTGTGTTGAAAACATCTCATTGGTAGGGTGGCGTCCGTGCTTACGTATAAATGTAAGTTAAACTTCTCGGTGCAATAACGGCGGCGCCAGCGTTTGTGTCGACACTTGAAGCGTAAATTATACACAAAGGTAAAGGCGTAAAGCATAATCAAAGCAAAATCGCACATATTGGCACGATTACAGAGCAAAATCGCACATATTGGCACGATTACAGAGCAAAATCGCACATATTGGCACGATTACAGAGCAAAATCGTACGTAAAAAATACTTATGATTTAACCTTGATAATATGCCTATACAGCTTACCCTTTCTGCATAATTCACGTCTTAAGTCACATTGAGCCCGAATTTTTTGTTTTGGTGGCTTGAAGGAGGGTCGCATCTTCGCAAGTCGCAACCCACCATTTAAAAGAGCCTGCTAACATTTTCACCAGAGCGTCTAGTCCCAGCTGCATCCAAAACTAGCTCTGAAGTTCGGGCCCCTGTCTTCTAGACCCAAGTTCATCCAAAGTCGCACTACTGGGAAATCGCTACGAGGATGACGATGATGTTACCAGTTATTTTTTTTATATGAAATGATACTGCGGGTAAATATCAATAAATATACAGTCGAGGTCCACCCATAGTAATTTATTCACAATGTATTGTTGTATACAATATATATTATGTACATAATAGACGCAGCACACAGATCAATGATGTCATCCACCACACACATGTTCATGCGGCCATCATTGTGGCTTTATAAATACAATAATAGCGGCCTAATGTATTCTCAATCTGCTATTCTTTGCGGGCTTCGATTGTACAGTCAGCGGTAGAAGTTGCTGAACATTAACTAATACATAATATTGATTTGTTTTTACAAAGAAGTAGACGAAGTGGCCGGAATACGGTAATAGGCCCGCACCTTACGTGGGACCGAATACAATGATTGGTGAAATGTGGGTGTTAATTCACCCATGCCTAACCCTCTGGGGATAAAGGCGTGATCATATGTATGTATGTAAATATTTACAAAGAAAATGTACCTTAACACCCGCATTCTAGAACCCACATTATTGACTTTATGTATGCTACACAAGCAGAACAAGAACAAAAAATGTGTCATGGTTTCTGGGTAAGGCGGGAAGGAATTAGAATTTGGTACGAAATGCAGAACATAAATAATGAGTTAATAAATTTTAAATGGCGAAAATGTCAAAAGTTTCACCTACTGCCAAGAAGGGTTATATGTATAAAGAAATACTACCACAGCCACATTAGCCACACCAGCAAATATGTTTTCGCGTGTCCACCCCACACGAGAGTAGGTAGTAGTCGATCAGGACGTGTGGTTGGATTTTAGGGACCATTTTGCCCCATTTTTCGCGATACCATTTTTTTTGTTCCGTACAACCAATCCCGTAGTACATAAAAGTCATAGAATATTAATACATAATTTGTCTACTTGATTTGAATTAGAATGTATGATGCAATGTGGTATTGTTCAATAGTAATCGCATCCCATTGTTGAACACTGTATTGTATGGGATATAATTGGTGATTACAGCACAGAGAGCGGGTGGGACAACCCGTTCCGTCCGGACGGCGACCTAAGTCGTGAGGCCGACGAGATAGTGTCGCTGATCAAGGGCGGCAAGCCTATCACGCCGACGCCGCCGCCCGCCGCCTTGCCACAGCTCACGGCCTGCGATGGACAGGAGGAGAAAGTTCACGTGAATAATGTCAACGTAAGATCTTTTTCTGTTCTTGATTGTCCATCGTCATTTTAGCATGGTGTCCGAGGCTTTTAGCACGGGGTCTGCAGTCTGCATTTCGTTTATGCGGCCTTTATGTTAGCGACTGACGACTGACCCGGAGAGGAAGGTCAACGTCAGCGCCTCGTCCGTTAATCAGCAGGTGTACCGACAGGTGAGGTTGACTTGGGCGCCGAAGATCTTGGTGGCCCCCCCATATAGCCTGTTTTTGTTTCTTGATGTAACTGCTGTATGACAAACTAGCCACGCCCGTAACTTTGTCCGCGTCACTTAGATCTTTCAGTTCAGTTTCAGTTCAGTTTCAGTTCAGTTTCAGTTCAGTTACATCAACAACTATCTGCAGTCGCATCCACTTCAGAGATTTTCCCGAACAAAGACAGGTAGACAATTTGACGATTACGTAACATTCACATGCGTTTACTTTACTCTACGTTTACTAATTGGGAATAAAGTTTGTTGACCGAGTTGACCTTGTGACCGGTTTGGACCGGTTCAGGGGTCGTAAACTTTTTTCAAACTGTAGCGAAACCTACTCCAGCGCCACCACTTTTTTTTTACACAAATATCATTACTTACATTACGATATTTCAAAAATTATTCAATGCTTAAGATGGCTAACGTTAGATAAAAGTTTATTTAAGTCATAAATAAGTAAATAAATAAAAAAAGAATATTCAGGCATATTTCATTAAAATATTTGTTTAATTTTCCAAAGAAGAATAAGAGAAAATTTTGGATTGTTTGTCAATGAATAAAAACTGTTCAATTTCAAGTGATTTTTATTCTAGACTAGCTTTTGCCCGCGGCTCCGCCCGCGTGGATGTCGGTTATCGCGACCAAACATAGCCTATGTCCTTTCTCAAGGTCTAACCTACCTCTATACCAAATTTCATCAAAATCGGTTCAGCGGTTTAGTCGTAAAAGTGAGACAGACAGACAGACAGAGTTACTTTCGCATTTATAATATTAAGTAGGGATTTCCTTCTTCTTGTCGTCGGAGGGACTCGTGAAATGTACCCTGCCCACATTAAGTGCACACCGTGACTAAACCTAGTTCTCATTAGTCGCTAGCAGTAAAATACATCTCGTTCTCGAAAGAATGTTTCATTTAATAATAGCGTATATAATTTTTAAAACAATAAAGAATAATATCATTATTATATAGCGTGACCACAAGCGCTGTACCGCTCCCATGACACGTGCGGCGTGGCGGTCTTGGTGGAGCTTTTATCGAAAGCTTTTTTAATAGAAGGGAAATCGGGGGAGAAAAGGGGGGAACTACTAGTATTATTTTTAATTGCTTGCACCTCAAAATCAATTTTTTTAGGTTAACCTACCTACTTTTTAATTTATATTTACAAACAGACGATATGACAAAGTACAGCTTTGATCATTGTCACATTGGACGAAATGCCGATTTGACGAATATCAGATTTGACCAATGTCGTTCAACCCACTCAATCGATCTGGCACGAACTACAAAAAACTTACATACTCTTACTCTTATCTGTTACATATTAGCATTGCGAACAGATACTTCAATATCAATGTCACATTTCAATGTCTCTCTCTATCTCTGCAGTCGGCCCACTGCGACAAACGTAAGATTTTAAGTCTGAGTAAGCCCTTTCTAACAAAAAAAACCGCATCAAAATCCGTCCAGTAGTTTTTGCGTCCATCGCGGACAAACAGACAAAGACAGGAAATGAAAAAAAAAATATTTTCGTGTTCAGTATCGTTAATAAAACATAACCCAAGTATTTTTTTTTTAAATATCTCCAATGTACAGACACGACCACTTTACAATTTTATAATAGTATAGATGTAGGGAAAGTGATAAAACCACTTAAATTCGTCTTCAAGGGTGTAATCTATTCAAATAAATTTACCATCAAAGGTGTCTCAGCTGCTAGCTGGTAGGTACACCTGCTGGCCAAGGGAAGAATCTGGTGCAGGCTTTCTTCTTGATATGTCTTTTAGTTTTGGATACAACCGGAACCAAAACTGTGTTAATGATGATTTGACTTTATACCATGAAATGTCTAATTCTCGTCGCTAGATCTTCTTCGGAGTTCTATACTTTTATGCGATGAATATATTGTCATGATTGTTTTTTGCAGGCTAACGCTCCATCATCACCGCAGACGAAAGTGGCGAGCCCAGTGCAGCAAACCACTCCAAAAGCTATGAACGGCACCAAGAATGGTTCAGTGGCAGAAGTGCGGGCCGGGCACGTGGAAGTGCAGCGTGCACCGCCGCAGGAGCCGCAACAACCCGAACACGTCACCATCCGCAAGAAGCCCAAATGCAAATGCTGCGTTGTTCAGTAACTATACGTTACATTTCACAATTACCGCAAACCAAACTCGATAGGTACCGATTTACCAACTAATACAAGGACAGGAGAGAATGAAAAGGCACGGGAATGTAACATTGTTTGAGGTTAAGGTAATAGGGCAGTTGATTACTGAGCCACATCAGTATTTCTGTAGGGTTCATACTGAAAGTTAATATATAGTGCGATCCAAAATCGTGATCTAGTGTAGGAATTAATCGCGGTTATTGCAGATCAATAATATTGCTGCGCGATTGGTGCCTAGGTACACCCTGCATTCCATCACAATATATAATACTGACTGTCTACTATTGTCAAATTACTATTAGTGCCTGAGTGCATGGTTCAAAATGAATAAAAACGATAAAATAAGTATGGAGTAATTTAACCGCTCATGCTATCGTTTATCGCATTTAATCAATACGTAAGCAACTGCCCTGTAATGAGCGTATGTTGTGATCGGTACCTATTGTGGTTGACGTGCAGTCTTCACCGGTAACACGCTATGCTTTATGACGGCGTACTGCCTACCTTGGTGTTTACTCGGTGCTACGTATTTCATTTCAAAACATACCATGTTCATTGCAACATAACTAAGATCATAGGTACTATTTTACAAGAGTAGGTTTACCGTACCTATTATTTACGACATTCACGCAAGTATGGCAGCTATTTTTGTGTATCCTTCCATATTGTCGTGTTAGTTTCACAATTCGATTGATACCTTCGTACTGTAGCTAGCTGTTATTCTATTTGTTATCATAAATGTTTTTGATAATTGTATGTGCTAAGTTTTTATCAAATTGTGTTAGGTACAAACATGAAAGTATTTATTTTGTTTAGCTAGTCTGAGGAAATTTTAGTTTGAGATGTTGAATAGTTGCCAGGCTATTTGAAATAATTGTTTCTTACTTCAATGACGATGTGCGCACTCCGTGCACTTGACGCAGAATAATGTTTTGATTATTTGTAGAGAATCTCACAAAAAGAGCTCCAGATTAAGATAATTATGTGAAAGGAATCGTATTATATCAAAAGTAATGCAGCTGAGATGTTATAATTGTTCACTTTGCTCATTTTAATCGATGACATTATATACAAATATCGTAACATTGAGAGTAATCATTTATTTAAAAACTGTTACTTTAAGAGTTGAATCTGTGTTGAATAATATTAAAATACATAATTTAAATGTATATTTTTATATCTTTATTTATAAAAAAGTATTATAAACATACAAAATGATTATTCAAGTATTGACGATATCATTGTTTGTAATAGATAATTGGACATAATTATATTTTCGCCTTGTGCTATTCACGAATACTATTGGACATTTCGATCAGGAGTGTTCAGCATTGTGTCGGCCATTTCTGTAGTAATTATAGTTACAAGCAATAATCAGGTGCTTACGTCAATAGCATTCGTGTGTAGAGGTCCTTAATACCGATAGGTAAAGCGTAGGTAAATGTTGTAACTGTTATTATTAATTATTATAGTAGCCTCCTACGAATGCCACGCTTGCGTCCAGTAGTGTTGACTATCTGTGAATGACGATGATATTCTGGTTACTAAGTGAATTCATGAATAATTTGAAATGTGCCTACAGAAACTACAAATTTCTACTGCAGAACCAACAAGACTGTATTCATTTGCTATTCGGCAGCTTTATGTTTAACTGGTTAGTGAAAATGTTGCAAGCTGGCGCTACACACAAATGCAAACTGAATTGTAATCTGCAGATAATCTTGTGTGAAGTGTTAGCTTGCGAGAAGTGAGGGCGGAGTCGTTGTGTTCAGACGATTTCATTAAATATGCTAGTATCTGCTGAGAAATAGATTTAATAAAATTATTATTAATATTGGTGATCTATTTTTCATTATAAACCAAAAGATAACGAAATTGAAACGATTTGTATTATAAATTACGAACAGGACAATGTTCAGGCAAGGATGTAGTTAGTATGTGTATAAAATCGATAGGTTCCGAATGGAATAGACTTTATAAGGTAGCTAGACGTAATTAGTGAGGAAATAGGTTATCTGCGTTATAATCTTCGTTATTAAAACAGATAAATTATTTTTGACGTTTAGGGTTTCGTATATTATAGGTGCAGCTTAAGGATCCTGTATAAGATAGCCGGCATGAGTTGTAGTACCAGAAATATAATCTTACGAAGGTGAACTTTACTACAAGTTATTATTACGTATCTGATTTAAATGCATACATTGCAGTGTTTTTTTTATATCAATGTGAAATAGATTGGTACAATTACAGAGTCCGAACAATATTCGGATCGTTCTCCAGAACGAAATATTTGCCTTTATAGAAGCAATATAGAAGTAGGTATGTATACACCTATACCACGATCGCGTTAATCTTCCAAATTTGAAATGACTATTAAAGAACCAACTGATAAGACCTGAGTTC
This sequence comes from Eilema depressum, assembly GCA_914767945.1. Taxonomy (NCBI): domain Eukaryota; kingdom Metazoa; phylum Arthropoda; class Insecta; order Lepidoptera; family Erebidae; genus Eilema; species Eilema depressum. The sequence continues at coordinate 42,131,147 of OU612012.1, read as the reverse complement.
ATAAAATCGAGAAATTATGAGTCAGGTTTGATTAAGCAATCGTACCAATCAGTTTGTAAACCACTTTTACAATTTAACACATGATACAAGGATTTTTAACTTTTCAAAAATTATTGTGGATTACGAAATCGCCTGCGAGGTCATTGAGAAAAGCATACAATGGAAATAATGTCTTATTTGTCTCCACGTATAGCATGGCTTGGCATCACCTGTACCTTACTAGATAGATAGTTATAACGTATTAGGGACTAATTCATTTATTCAGCTTCATTCGCATTTCTCTTAAATGATTTTGGCCGCACGACTAATACAAACTGTACAGATCGGGGTTGAACGTGGATGTCTGCAAGTGATGTAACTGCCTATTCGCATGATTTTAACATACTAGCTGTCCCTGCGATCTTCATTCCGCCTAACAGTTGATTCCTTAATTTTTTTAAAATTTTCTCTGCTAAGAACCATCCTCGTACTTCAAGGAATATTCTAAAAAAATAATTAGCGAAATTGGTTCAGCCGTTCTCGAGATTTGCGCTTAGCAACACATTTAGGTATTCATTTTTATATTATAGTTATTATTATAGATTTGTGTGGGCTTATGTTATACCTATTTGCCTCGAAAATAGAATACGCGACCCAGAGCCGAATAAGTGTGGTTAGTCCCAAAACCAGCTTTGTGACGTATTCATCTTGTCGGTGTTAAAGCTATAGTTAAACGTTTCCATAGAAGAATTTATAGTCTATTAAATGTCTACTATTTTCTCTATGGCCAAGCTGCAGGTGGCCCATCACGTTCTAGAAACTATGTATTAGCTTTCAATTGTTTGAATTTTGTTTTGAGAGGCTTCGCTATTCAGCCTCTAGTTTTAAATCTCATAATTCAGTAAGTGCTTGTTGACAACTTGTTATTTTTTTACTACATCATATTATTTAAGTGCGTTTATTCGGGCACAAAATTATGTTCATAATATTATATTCCTATACGGGAGTAATAACATTGTCCTACGTGTTGTGCGCTCTACGTATCTTGTTTGGTGAACAGTCTGACATTGTTTTGGTGTGATCTATCGCTATATCTCACAATCACATCGTCTTATAACACTACAAAAATGAGTGTCTTTGTTGTAAAAGTATAAGCTTGAAACAGGGGTTCAAAATTTTCACTGCCAACAAAATTATAATAAGGGTCTGTCTCGCCATTTATTGATCAGTGTCGGATATGTTAGATTCATTGTAAATGGTTTACAACAGTTACTATTAGAGCTAGTGCTCTTCAGGCAATTAAATTCAGTAACGTGATACACACACACATACACACTAGTAAATGTAGCCCTCTACCATCAAGTGAACCGTGTTTAATAAAAAAACATTTACATCTGATAAATTTCACCCATAACATCCGAAATAAGTAAAGTTGGAGTTGATGCAGGTGATTTACATGCATATAATATAGGTTACAAACATATCAGATGGTGAGACAGGCTCTAAATGTCTAGATTCGCATCAATATTTTTTTGACTAAGCTGAAATATTGTGAAGATAAGAGGTGTGTAAGTGTGGACGAGCAAAATGTTCGCCACTGTGAATGGTATAACCAACAGTATTGAAACAGATGTGTAACATGTCTCAATGTTATCACTCGTACGTTTTCATGTAATGATGTAAGTATAATATATGTATGTAGTCATTTAAATAACATTTTCGTACATAATATCACCTTTTAAGATTCCAATTGATTAAAGTATGTTCCTTAATAAAGTTTTTTATTTCTAAGTAAAATACTGTCATTAAGGTTCCATATTTCTAGCTAGTGTTCCGAGCGACAAATGAGTCCAGCGATATAGAAGGAACGCGTTCCTTATGCGACATATATCTACTTAATCTATATAGATGTGGATTATCTTATTATTTTCCAATGTATTTATGTATTAGCTAGCCGTTATTTGTAATACAGAACTAAAATGACATTATATTTGTATAAAATCTTTACTTTCTATTATTATTGTCAATGAATATGTACAAATTGATTACATTGTAATTATTTATATTAAATCTTTAAAGGCGAACTGATGTGTTTCTTTATCTCAATCAATCTATCAATTTTATAGCCTATAGCAGTCCTATTGTTGGACATAGCCCTACCCGATCCTTCTGTAACCTTTTTGGGCAAAATAAATAACAATCAAGGTAGACATAATTTTACCCTTTTATTACAATATATTAATTATAATACATATAACATTAATTAGTAATTACAGTACATTCGTATTCACATTCAACATTCAATACAATACATCGGTGGGTGATTCTTAAAGCCAGAAAAGTAAAAGGAAATACTCGAATATCTACTGATATGTACTTTTAAATGATGTGGACATTTTTATAGCCAACATAAAAGTCACCGAACATACAAACACGAGCTTTAAATTGACCATAAAAGCTAGTAGGGTGATATCTCGTGAAAAAAGTTTTTGCAAAAGAGTCTTGCACTGTACAGTGCCTAGCGTGCGTAGCTTGAAAATGCCTCTTCATCTGCACCAATGGTTTTTCTAGAGTTCGATTTACTTTCGTTGTTCATTGCACAATTTAAACAGAAGTAGCATTAATCATTCTCAAAAACGTTTTTAAGGACAACGTTTTTAACACAGTATGTAGATCAATATTATAGTCAACACTATAATTACCTACTGATTTTCTCAGCCATATTAATGGTAAATGAACAGTTACTGTTATTCTAACACTGTAAAAATTATAATAATTACATTTATTATTATGAATAGTATTGTGACAATACAAATAATAGATTTTTTGGAGAAGAAACCAAACCAAAGGGTGTGGTGAATTAAATTAGGCCGTCCGCAGCCTCATGCGCGAGCACAAGTGACGCTACTAGTTAATAAAAACCAAAAACCAACGGTGATATAAAGATAGTGAGTTTGATTAATACATAGCAGATTGGATAGATGGCAATTCAGTTTTTATTAATATGGGTGTTAAATAAGTAATTAGACTATATTTTGGACATGTTCAGGCAATAATTACATAATCATTATTCTATTATTCTTCGCATAGCCTTAGTCCTCACACCGATTCAAAATAAACAACAAAGTATAAAATAAAAATATATCTATACAATAAACTTCAAGGATTTTAGAATGTTACATATTGTCATGGGAAGTAATTCGTTAATATCAGAGCTTTGAGCCAACCCATAAGGGTGATGCTTAGCGCAAAAATTTTGCATCGTAACAAATGGTGCTACTCAAAATTAGTACGCTCAATGTCATGCCCTAAACTTAATCTATAGGTATAAACAAATATAGGAATAGGAGAAGGAAGCACATGCGTAATTACAATATTCTAAATACCTAATAATGACGGAACAAATTAGACAAAATTAATGATATGCAATGGAAAATATCTCAAATTCATTCTTCTTTATGTATTCATCTAACTTATATACTAAAACTTAATTATTTTAGAATAAAATATTTTACATCACACTTGCTTATAAACAGGCTTTTATTTCACCGCAATTAAGCACGGAATGACACCTATTATAAAGCTATGACTTTTTCATTGCTATTATTCACAAGTGAGTTATAGACTTCTTTTTTTAAAATTTCATTGATTAAGTAGCTTTGTTCTTAAAAAAGTTTCGATACAAAAAGGTCGTGTCCAATAGTACAAACGAATTAATATACCTATTGCTTGCTCATTTCATGCAACTTCCTATTTTAAAAGATAATTTCAACTTGTAATACGTGTTTAATAAACAAAACTTTCACTAAAATGTATTTTTTTTCTCTGTGAGTATTTACAGAGAAAAAAAATATCATAAGTAATTCAAATAAGTAAGTAGATGACAAGGCAGAATGGTGATAGCACCTTAGTCTGTTCCGAAAAGAACAAATAAAAAAATGTTAGTTGCGCGCGCATATGAAAACAAATATAATTTTACTATTGTGTTTTGATTGTGTTATGTAGTATTTTTAGTATTATTTTATTCGCAAGTGTGTTGAAAATAGTCGTATGCCACTCGCGTGTATGGTGATTACCGTCCTCGGCTCTCTTAAGACCCTCGCCACCACCTTTACACGCTTGTACCATAATGTACTATTAAATACCTATAATTCCTGCTTCGTCAAATTTTGTCAAAAGTACAGAGCACAAGAGATCCGATTCTCAGCACTCCATGGATTCACCGTGCGGTCGCCGGGTCCATAGCGTGATACAGAGAGGAACACTGTGACGGCGACTGGGACGCGCGACCCAGATGTAGGTTAAGGGTGGCCACCTTGTGATGCATCAGCGCTCACCTCCACCGTCAGTAGTGTTCCCCCCCCCCCCCACCTATCCAAATTTGGTAAGATTCTATCAATGCCGCTTTTGATATTCGATTTAGTAAAGAGCTTACTGCAGCTCTTGGCAATCCGAGGTCTTTAAGTAAGTTGTACAGCGATTCAGCTGGAATTCCTCTTGCTCCTACTTAGATAGTACAAAATAATTAAGATTTTGTAGCAAGTTGTACCATTGTTTTACAATTTTGTATCATTGATGGCGGATAAACAATGGCTGGGCTAGAAACAGTACACTTACTACCAGCATGAACACGTTGGAACCCTTGTTTTTGGTTAAAAATGTACTTAAATTATATTAAACCGTCTTTAGATATGAGAATACTAGGGTGTTTGTACCATCTAATGAAAAAAAATCAACCATGGTTGCGCAATAAAGTACAAAATATAAAAGGAATGTTAACGGGACTAGGTAACTATTTATTATGGCTTACTGTATTTTTGAGTTAACCTACAGCTTATATATGTACCTAGGTACTTATTATATTAGTAATTGATTTTCAGTAATTTGGGAGTAAATTGGGGTCGACACATATAGGCCTAAAGATAACTACTTACATCAAATTACATTAATATCTACCATACATGTAGAGGAAAATAGTATATCCAAAAATTACATCAATATGTATTCAGTACAACAACATCAAATGTATATAAATGCACAGTAGAAGTATATTGTTATTAAAAACAGATTCAACAGTCAGTTCAAGAGATTACTAAAATATAAAGTTGAATTATCGGTTTTGAGATATCTCCAGCGCTTTATTTAGTATTAAAGATACATCCATCGGAGGAAAGTTCTGGAGTAATTTGACATTGCAAGCGAAGTCACCAGATAGCAGTTCGTTCCTGACCAACCTGTCACAAAAAAAGTGTTAAGTGAGAATGGTGAGTGATGTGATGATGCATGTGTCTTGGGTTTTGCAGGTCTAGGAGTGCGATTCAGATCGGCTTATGAGGGATGATCAAAAACGCAGATAAAGATGTTTAAATTATCCAGAAATATACTTCAACATAAACCCCTAATCTCAATTAAAAAATCATCCATTATAGTATCAATTTTACTTACAGGATCATGGCGCAACAAATGTATAATAAGAAGTCAAATCGTTGTGCGTCAGCAAACATAGAGTCCCAAATCCTTTCTACATCTGGTAGAGAAAATTCCTGCGACAGTAATAAAGTCAACCACCTGAAAGAAATATTATTGATTTTTAAATTCTACCGATGTCTCATTTTTCAATGTAGCATTAGGCTGGGAATCTAAATTAACAGATTTCACCCCACCAATTATTGGCATAGCTACGTTTAATGTAAAAGAAAAACAAGCCGATAAAGTTGATGAATATGCATCAACTTTATCGGCAAAAAATAAATTATCTATGGTTACTCTTTTACAAATGGCAATATTTTGAAGTGACATTCAATGTATGAACAACGTCCGTGCACAATTTTGTTTCCAGGCGCTCATATCGCTATAATTTTGACGAGGTAAGTAGTTGAATTGCATTTCAAATAACAAAGTATTGGGTATATCATAAGGATTGTGTGGATTTTCCATGTAGAATCTAGACTAAATTTTTATCAGTCCTATCCATTATTATGCTGTTTTGTTTTCTGGTTGGGTTTAAAAATGGAATGCCAACAAATGGATCATTATTTCTAGCTTCATCCTATTATTAGCATGGGTACCAGTAGTTTACTTTTTTTGAGTTTCATACGTTATAAGATTATATCCAGGATTCATAGCTATTATCAAAAGTGCGAGTGACTTATTTACCATATTTTGGCACGCTGCCAAAATGTGTTGGAGCAAATTTATTGGCACTGTGCCAATAAATGGTAGGTATTGATTCGAATTATTGACATGTGGTGGGAAATTTAAATGTCTGATGTTTGTATTACTTAAAAAAATATAACAAGAAGTCTTCAAAATCGATTAAGATTGGGAAAGGTGAAACGACTCAGGCGGGACTTGAACCCGCGATCGGTTTGGTCGCGGGTTCAAGTTTCGACTAGTCCCTTACAGAGGGTATGCTCTGCTCACTGAGCTACCGAGACATGTCTTAAGTATTCATTGCTTGCGATAGATCGTACGACCATCGGTAGATGGTTCTCACCGTCACCCAAAGTGGTATAGGAGAATTTGGAACACTTAAAACGTGACTCGGTAGCTCAGTTCTCATTTCCCTAATATTGAAATAGTTTTTTACAGAATAATGAAACCCAAAACGAAAACAGTGCAGCAAATAAAGAAGCAAAATATACAAAGAAGAAAAACATATGACGAAAATAATTTGAAAAAAGCTTTAGATGCTGTGCAAGGAGGCATGAGTAAGAAGTTAGCTGCGAAACAGTTTCAAGTACCAAGATCGACTATTCAGTTCCGAATTAATAATCAAGACAAAGCGAATCCTCGCCCAGGTCCACCAACAGTATTGAATCAAGACGAAGAAAAAAAATTAGTGAATTGGGTTATTCAAAGTGGCAGAAAAGGCTTCCCTAAAAGAAGAAGGGACTTGCAACACAGTGTTGCAAATTTTTTACGTAATACCGACAGAGCTCACCTGTTCAAAAATGGAACACCGGGTGAAAAATGGCTAAATTTATTTTTACAAAGGCACCCTGAGATCACTATCCGAACTCCAGAAGCGATAACTGCAGCCAGTTCAGTTGTTGCCGAAAATGATATAAGAAAATGGTTTAATGATATCGAGCTTTATTTAAAAGAAAACCAGCTTTTTGAAATTCTTGCCGATCCAAGAAGAGTTCTGAACGGAGATGAAACTAAGTTTTTACTATGTCCCAAGACAGGTACTGTGTTGGCAGCAAGAGGTGAAAAAAACGTCTACGAAGTTGACCAGGAAATAACCAAGACTGCAATAACTGTGATGTTTACATATACGGCAAGTGGAGATACAACACCCCCAATGGTTATCTTCCCATACAAACGTCTACCCAGTGAAATAACCGCCAAAGTCCCATCTGATTGGGGCATAGGCCTAAGCGACAACGGGTGGATGAAAGCGGATTTATTCCACAACTATATTCAAAATACTTTACACCCACATTTGGTGAAAAAAGGAACATTATTTCCGGTAATTCTGTTCGTCGACGGCCATAAAACACATTTAACTCTGCAAGTAAGTGAATTGTGCTCAGAGTTAAAAATTGTGTTAGTGGCTTTATATCCTAATAGCACAGGAATTCTTCAGCCAGCAGATGTTTCTGCATTTTATCCTCTAAAATTTAGTTGGAGAAAAAGTGTCCTTAATTGGAGAAGAAAACATCCGTCTCAAGCTCTCACGAAATTGGAGTTTGTGTCAATATTAAAGGAAACCGTTGATAAATATGTATGTCCAAACACAATCAAAAATGGCTTTCGTACATGTGGCCTATATCCTTGGGATGCTAACGTATTGAACTATAGCAAATATATTGTAAGTTCAAATACCTGTCAAGATCTTTCTACTGCTCTAGGAAACACAAATAGACATTCGGAGTCATCTGTCATTTCAAAACAAAAATTTATTGAGATAGTTGGATTGGATACAATTAAATTTCTAGAAGATAGTGAAGATTTAACTGACCGTGACATCTTGCTGAAAAAGTTATGGGATTGTTTCCGTAATTTTAGTACACCTGCAGACACAACTTAGATTTATTTGAGCAAAGTTAGTCCAATTGTGTCTACCAATAAAGTCAAAAAGAAAATGGATGTTCAGGAAATAATCGCCAATTTAGAAGAGAATGATACACAGAGATTGCAGATTTCAGACAAGTCAGAATTGGGTTCAAAAATGTGTGAATGATCTGATATATGCCAATAGTTGGTACTAGTAGTTTGGTTTATGTATGCCAATTTATGGTCAAATAATTATATAAAATTGGACAAAACTGTATTTTTTTTTCAGTATTTATTTTCGATTAAAATAACGTGAAAAAATATTCCTACTACATACTTTTTACTATTTTCTTGTCTTAAAAAGGCGTATAATTTGCATAGCCGATATTTTACATAATTCGCTTAAAGTGTCAATAATTTGGTGTTGTACCCTAGGCAACAAAGGAAAACTCGAATGCAACCGGGACAACGCTGTAAAGTACAGTCAGCATCATATCGATCTTGACTAGCAAAGTACTGAAATTATACCAAGGTATAAAGATCTTTTTGAGCACTCTGTCAGTCAATATCGGTCTGACGATATCTGTACTTACCTAAATATTAAAATCTCAACAAATCTGCCGTAGCTACGTAAAGAATGATATTTTAACTACGGGTATGAGTTAGGTGTGCGTCCGGGTGTATGTCCACATGCATGATCTTGCATTTATGCATTTTCCTTACCTAAAACTGTAATATTGTGGACGTAACTCCTGATGTTCCAACAAGTTGAACACAGCAGGATCATTTTTCTTGACGATTTCGCCGAGTTTGCCCATTACGTAATTGATACCACTGTCGGACTCGTCCAGGGTGCGTATGAAAAAGTCTCGTATCTCGGCCATTAGGTTGGTGAAACAGAAGAAACAGTCTTCTTCGGCATGCTCTGTTTGTTAATTAAAGATATTTTATTTTTAAAGATATTTTATTTTTGGTTTGTTTGCGCTGCACTCAACCCATTGCACTAACAGGATCAGCTTTGTCGACAAATAGGGTAAACAGACCGCTGACAAAGCAAAATGTACTCCATTCATCTATTAGGATTAGGTATATCAGTTCCATAGCTGGTCGTAGCTCTGGTGAAATACATAAAACAATGTGATCGACGGATGCCAAGCATCCTCACACTTCTCAGCTACTGTCCGGGTTGCGCTGATTGATATTTATACTGAATGGATTAATTTAATTCTTTCATAAACTCATATACCTAACATAAACTCACGCCTATATCCCCGAAGGGGTAGGCAGAGGTGCTAGCACCCACATTTCGCCGTTTATGTTTAGGTCCCAATGTAATAGCGAGCCTATTGCCATTAACCGTGCACTTATAAACCTGCAATAAATACACATTATAACTTCGAAAAGCATCGAAAAGTCATTGGTGTGTGCCATGGTAAAACCTGGGCTCGAACCCGAGACCTCGTCTCAGCAGTCCATCACCCATACCACTGGGCTACCGCGGTTAATTCTTTCATGTGTATAATGATACGTAATCTACTTTTATTCTGCGTCTAGTCTACATGGTGACATTAACATAATTATTCTACCTACTATAAATTAGTAGTTGGTACTTATAGTACAGGATTTCCTTTCTTAAGTACCAGCTGATCATTAGGTACCTGAATAATAATTGTATATCAAACAGTTGAATAAAAATGTAATATTTGTGTTTTTTGAAGAAATAAATAAGTAAAATATAAACAAAAACTGTTTCACTATTCATCAGCTCCAGGCTCCAGCGAAGTCTCAACATTATAATCTAAGGATGGATCTCGGTTGCATCAGAGGTTCTCACCTCGAAGCCCGGGGCTCAAGATAAAAGCCTGATAGATATGGTACCTAAATAAAAAATACACCTTGTATTCGGTTAAAGGCAACAAGCTTGTGTGGTTTAAATATTTCGTCTATACTAACTTCGGTACTCTTTATTGGTGTCTATGGCGAATGTGTGGTATATGGGTCCGATGATCTCGTTCATGCCCTGCACGTAGCCCTGGCCGGGGTTGAGCTTGGCGTACAGGAACAACATGCGTTCGACCACCTCCCAATGCGCCTCGCACCCCTCGTTCAAGGGCGCATAGTCCCCGCTGTGCATGCTATCTGATCGGCGGATCTCGTTGCTCAACTACAACATACAATGACTTACGTTTAGATAACCCAAGTTGCCCTACTAATGAGTTGTTGTTTGTTGTAGTTTTGTATGTAACGTATATACTCAAAAAAATACAGTATCGATTTCAAAAATTCTTTCGCTACTAGAAAGCTACATTATCAGGTACCAACATAGGATATTAAAATATCATTACGCTACTATCAGCGATGAAGGGCATCCGAATTCTCGCGAAGCCTCGCGACGGAGTACCATGTTTTCTAAATTTATGTAGATTGTACAAAAGACCTAAATATCAGTAACATTGAACGGATTACCTTTGCAACTCCTAGTCCCCTCCTTTCCAATGTAGAAAATTTCAAAACCGATTGTTCTACTCTCTTGTGCAGTCTTTTTACTCCATTGCTATTCACTATCTAAAATTATTTAAGAAATTATTATTAACAACTAGTACTTCTTTCACAGTAGCATAGAAACAAAAAATAAATTGAAATCTTATAGGATCTCATCTGTTATCACACACACACTCTCAAGATAAACCTGTGTGTTTTAACTGCACCAATAAAACCGATGTATGTATGTTTGTGTGTGATAAAAGCAGTATTTTTTAGATGTTTTCAAGCATACACACATAATATTCATAGCTACAGTTTAACTATACAGTACGATCGTAACATTCGTCTATTTATTCATACAATTAAATTAAATTAAATCCCTACTAATATTATAAATGCGAAAGTAACTCTGTCTGTCTGTCAGTCTGCCTGTCTGTCTGTCTGTCTCGCTTTTACGACTAAACCGCTGAACCGATTTTGATGAAATTTGGTATAGGGGTAGATTAGACCTTGAGAAAGGAGATAGGCTATGTTTGGTCGCGATAACCGACATCCACGCGGGCGGAGCCGCGGGCAAAAGCTAGTTAATAATAAAAATAAAAATTGAAACTTCCACATTTGAAAAAGAAGTAAGATTGCGTTACTTACCTCTGCGCATGGAAATTCCGTAGCTGATTGAAAAAATGATATATCAGGACAAAGCCGCCTGACATCTTTGTCAATTTGTAGCAGTACCTCGTTATCTTTGAAGTATGTACTCCATGAGCTATCGGGGCTGATGTTCAGAGGATGATCGCTGGGTCCCCCGGGCGATACTATTATTTCATCTAGAAATATAATGGGCATGTTCAACTCTTTGGTTTACAGTTAAAATTATTTAAGAGATACGATTTGACGTTTAAGTCTAGGGTTGGAGTGTCTCAAATCAATTGTCAGAATAATCGATTCAGGTAACAAAAGATTAATCGCAACGTTGCCCGAATGTGACTTTTGTAACATTGTAAATTGTAAATAAATAAAACTATTCGTCATAACTACTCCACCGCGCTATATAATTATCCGCAGGATTTTCATACCATAAAAAACCTTACTTTTTCCTCGATATGTAACTTTTTAAGCTATCTTGTTTACATTTGCATTAGACTATCTGGCCCTGGCAACACTGATTAATCATTTAATATATCTAGTATTGATATTAGGATTAGTACCTCTATGTGTTAGGCTTAATGAAAACGTGGGTATCATCAATCTAGTAAGATACTATATTTTTAAATTCATATACCTACTTACAATAAAAAACATATATTTAAAAATATAAAATACAATGCCCCACCGGTACCTATAGGGTACAGGGACCACGCCTCACAACACAATACGTGCCGTGTCGAAGAATACCGCCTTCTGCATCAAGGTTCTCAATACGGATGTTTAAATATATATTATATTTTTTTATGTTTGTTCGATTATAGCGTTGACGGATTTGCAAAATTCTTTTTTGTTCGGTAGTACAGTATTCCGAAATGGTCGCATCTAAATTTCGTAAAGATCTGATGATGGGTTTCTGAGATTAGACCAAGAAACTCTTAAAAAAATACCAGGAAATCAGCCGCGATTGAACATCACGCCTGAATCCTTTGAGGGGGTTCGCAGAATTTTTCAGAATATTCAGCTATAAAATACATATAAGCTATTGAAGTTTGTAACAATAAAACTTAAATAATTTAAATTGTACAAATCTATTAAGACAGAAAAGCGAATCCACCTTTTTTATTGGCAACTGGCAATTTAAAATGAAGATTTTAAATGGTTCGTGCGAAAAATGTTAGAAACGGAAAATACAGAATATTATGGTTACATTTTTTTTGTCCGATAGTGCACATGCGCGAACATTTCTCTCCACGCCGGTTTAGGTTCAAGACATGTGTCCAGCCAGTACTATACTATACCATAAACGCAACGAATAGAGAACATAATGGAGGTTCCATACGATCAAAATGTAATAACAAAAAAATAATAGTTATATAGGTAGGTACTTTTGTAGTTATTCGGCCCCACGTCATAGGGAGTGAGCCTATTGCCATATTCCTGGCACTATTGTTGACTCGAGCTATGCATCTGAGGCTGAGTCATGGCTGCATATATCTGCTGCTGGTGTTAAACAGCACTATCCCTTAGTCGCCTGGTACGACACCGCATAGGAAGAGATGGGGTGACCCAAGTTCTACTCTGCCGGGAACCGCGCGGCTCCTACCGGGAACCACGCGGCTCAGTAAAAATTTAAACATAAAAATTTGCCTTGCCTTGCCTTGGCCTCAGATGCAATTAGGAAAATGATAGGCAAAATAATCTAAGAGGTGCATTTTCACAATCAATCTACTTAATTTAATATAATCTAGTATTGTAGTCTCTAGTATGCGATACGGCAAAAGTAAAATCTAAACAATATTTTGATTTGTATTACTTAGAAGAAACATGAGAGGGTAAAAAGAAATACAAAATATTACAAAAGTTACATTCTGGCAACGCCGACCATAAACGTAACGAGTTAACATAAACTCCATACGATTAAAATGTAACAACCATAGAGAACACAGCCGCAACACTCAAATGAAAAAATAAGAACGATATGACGTAGCTGTCACACGAGGTTTCGAAAAATGAAGAATCACGTCTTATTTTAAATTATTTGTAGCAATTCTTAAAATATTTGTAGTAATTTAAAGTGAAATATGTCACACCATATTTTTTATACTTACTATTATAAGTTATTACGTATTTAGAAACGGTTTAACTTAATTTATAACAGTTTCATGTATCCTTTCAATAGTGCCTAGTTACCTTCCATAAATCCAGAGATCTGTCAAATCGTATCTCTTAAATAATTTCAAGTGTAAGTATATTCGACGACCTTTATGGCGTAGTGGTAGAGTACAGATTTGTAGCTACTTAAATAGTTTATTTAGTGCCCACCATAATCTATACTATTATACGGTTATCCCTTGTTTGGTATAACAACGTTTGGTCGAATGTTACTAATTCGAACAACGTTTGAGAAAATAATTGCTTTGCATAATATCGATTGACATAATTTTCATTTCATCGAATATTTATTTGCGATAACAACGTTTGCGCTATTGATCAAAAAGTATAATGCTCATTTCATGTAATGTTCAGTTGATATTATTATGTATTTCATCGAATATTCAATTGGTATAATGTTAATGTAGGTAGTGTAGAAATTTATTTATCTGGCCCTCGGCGGCCGCCGAGTGATTCGGTATGATCTCTCGACTAAATCATTATTAGTCTAATGAAGCATTAGTTTAAATAAAATTAGTGCAAATGAAAATTCGGTGAAATGATATTATTCCAACTAAATAATTATGCTAAATAAAATTCTACCAATTAAATATTCGGTCAAATGAATAATTATGTGAAATGACTTTATTGTAACTGAAATTAGTTCAAGTGATATTCGACCAAACGTTGTTATACCAAACAAGGGAGAACCCTATTATACACCTAATTGTAAATTGGTCGTGTCTGTACATTGTAGATGTTTGAAAAAAAAATACTTGGTTTATGTTATGTTAACGATACTGAACACGAAAATATATTTTTTTAATTTCCTGTCTGCTTGTCTGTTTGTTCGCGATGGACGCAAAAAGTACTGGACGGATTTTGATGCGGTTTTTTATGTTAGAAAGGGCTTGATCAGACTTAAAATCTTACGTTTGTTTGATCGCAATCGGTTGAGTAGAACCGAAGATATGAGCAAAAGTCGCGTTACCCGAGATGCACGCGGGCGGAGCCGCGGGCGGAAGGCTAGTAGTTTATAAATCTAGTACTAGCTCCTAGCATTCCTAGCACACATTCAGCTTAGTTTTGATTACAACATAATGGTCTAGGTGTATAAAGTGGCTCAGAAAATTGCACAATATGTCAATTTAGTTGGAACAGATTTCAAGGTGTCCTTTTACAATCAAATCGAGCGATTTAATTCTTCACGAATCATGTTATAATATAGCCGTATGTGAAATATAGAATCTAACGAATCGATTGATTTATCATTTAGCAGAAAGCATTGTTACTATAGTGTTGTCAATTACTGTATTATATTATGAGCTAAATAATAAAAATATAATACCCAGAAGCTTTATTATTTTATTACAATAGGCCACATTACCTTTGGGGCTTGGATAGGGTTGCCATACGTCCCCGTACGCCGGGACATGTCCCCGTTTGAGGCCTGGTGTCCCGGCGTCCCGGCCAATAAGCAAATTGTCCCGGCCACCTTATTTTGTATAGGGTACTTACTTTCCTACAACCTTCGAACTTTATAATAAACAGGGACGTGGTGCAAAGTGAACAAATACTTAGGTATCTTAATTTTAGTCAACAGGTATGCCATAATCATGTCGTCCCAACAAAAAGAAAAAGGTCATAGAACCATAGGTTTGAAACCTATGGTTCTATGACCATAGGTTCCATAAACCGTATAGATTCTATGACCCATATAGGTTCTATGACCCCTATAGGTTCTATGACCCTTATAGGTTCTATGACCCCTATAGGTTCTATGACCCCTATAGGTTCTATAACCCCTATAGGTTCTATGACCCCTATAGTTTCTAATGTTTCTATGACCGTAGCCGCTTGGATCATTCTATATACCTACTAATTTTTTTTTTATACCACTTAGGTCACAGACAAGTACACGGCACACCTGATGGAAAGTGGTTACCGTGGCCTATGGACGAGTACAACATCAGGGGAGTCACAATTGTGATGCCGAACTTTTAAGAATGGAGAGATTCTGTGCTGTCTGCGAAAAAGAGAAGCAGGATAAGCCTTTGGTCTTCCCACTGAAGGCAAAAAACCTCTCCAGCTCTCTCCTCTCCAACTATTATACATACATTTGCACGAAGGGCGGTATTTGCCCTATGTTTGGACCATTTCACCCATTTCCCTTGACTTGAGAAGTGTGCGACATATCCAGCACTCACGATGTTTCATCGAACCTAGGCACTTGTATGCACACACATGCTATTTTTTATGATTTGATTACCTATACAATAAATAAGTACAAGCACTAATTCAATGAAATGATCGAGTCATACTGTTAACGTCATGAATGTGGTGTTTAATTTTAGGTATTTAGTATTATTATTGTGGCTTTTGTTTTGTTATTAATGTCATTATATAGGTAACTAGCTGAGCCGGCGAACTTCGTACCGCCATATTTTCTGATCCCGTTCCCGCTGCATATCTCTAAATTTATCAGTGTTTCTCTACAATATTATGCATAAATTATACATATAAACCTTTCTCTTGAATCACTCTATCTATTGAAAAAAACCGCTTCGAAATCCGTTCAGTAGTTTTAAAGATTTAAGCATACATAGGGACGGACAGACAGACAGCGACAGCGACTTTGTTTTATAATATGTAGTGAAGTGATGATAATTAATGTATCTTTGTCCAATTACTCTTTCTAAGACTTAGACTAAAATCTTTCTAAGAAAAAAAAATGCATCAAAATTGGTTTAGTAGTTTTTGCGTCCATCGACAACAAACAGACAATGATTTCAAAAGAGTTTTTTTAAGTATTACTTCTTTTAAATATCTCTAATTTATAGACACGAAAACTTTACAATACGTAATAGTACAGATATTAACTACCTATGTACTGCTTATAATGCTGTCTCTTTTCAATGAGGGTGGCCTCCCAAGAATTCTTCTGGTGAGGCAGGTACAGCAACAGTATTCTCCACACTAGAGATCTTAACCCTTTGTCGTCTGGAATACCTGTATACAGACATAGTGCAATATATTAATAAACATCAACTCCAAAGCGGCTGGACATATTTTAGTGATATTAATGAAATTTGTCACAGGTTCAAGGTTCACTTTACAGATTTAATTTTATTGTAAGAATTGACCTTAGAGATAAGTACTCTAAGGAGTTAAGATACTAAAAAAGTTTACCTCAGCAGATGAACCTGTGAAGTTAGATAGCAATCAGATCAACAGAAATGCTACCTCTACGAAGCAGGGGTGGATCAGTGCATACTAATATTATTAGGTCCTTACGTATGAAATTAGCGTTTTGTCGTACTGATCAATTTGATCTGAAATATCTCCTCTTTGGTTAAGAATTCCAAATTCAAATTAATAAATTCATTTAGCTGGTTTTTTTTTCTTTGGAATACAGTCATTCATTTGTTATTTTCTTCATTATTTTTTCTTTGGCGTCGCTTATTACCGCGCAATGGAAAACATGAAATCCCTACTAATATTATAAATGCGAAAGTAACTCTGTCTGTCTGTCTCACTTTTACGACTAAACCGCTGAACCGATTTTGATGAAATTTGGTATAGAGGTAGATTAGACCTTGGGAAAGGACATAGGCTATGTTTGGTCGCGATAACCGACATCCACGCGGGCGGAGCCGCGGGCAAAAGCTAGTATAGGTATATTTACTAGTACGAGTTCTACCGTGGCACCAGTGCTGCAGAAACAGCTCGAAGAATTAATGATGTGTACGGCGCTGGTGTCGCTAAAGAAAGCACGGTACGTTTTTGGTTTCAACGTTTTCGTTCTGGAAATTTCGACCTTAAGAACCAACCCCGTGGACGGCCGGAGATCAAAGTGAAAAACGAAGAATTAAATGCTATTGTGGAAGCGGATCCATCACAAAGCACTTCAGAGATGGCAGCAGGCTTCGGGGTAAGTGACAAAACTGTATTAATCCACTTGAAGCAAATCGGGAAAGTAAAAAAACTCGAACGATGGGTACCTTATGAAATGAGTGAATCGAACTTGCAAACACGGTTCGCCTGCTGTGTTACTTTGCTCAACCGACACAATAATTAAGGGATTTTAAATCGAATCATTACTTGTGATGAAAAGTGGATATTGTACGATAATCGAAAGCGCTCATCGCAATGGCTGAACACTGGAGACCCAACCAAATCCTGCCCTAAACGAAAAATGACTCAGAAAAAGTTACTTGTAAGTGTTTGGTGGACTAGCGCCGGTGTCGTTCACTACAGCTTTCTTAAATCTGGCCAAACGATTACGGCAGATGTCTATTGTGATACGGTAAATGCCAGCGCACTCCACGAGTTTCATGGATAAGTCCTATACTGTCCAAGCTGTCCGATTGTGGAATGCCTTACCCATAGCCATAAGACGTGCACAATCTCTGCCCGTCTTCAAAAAACTGGTTACAGCTTACTACTTGCAGGAACCATGACCACTATCTTTCTTCTTCTCTCTCTATATCTCCTTTATTCACGCTGTTTTCCTATAATGTGTATTTTAGTATGTAAATATAGATATGAATATATGTATGTATTATATAGTATGTATTATGTCTATGACTATAATATATCAGAGCATAAATAATAATGTAAATAATATAATTGTACACCGGAAACTACCAATTTATTATCTAACTCACTCCATCCCATGGTTGCCTGGTAGAGATTGCCTTGTGCGATAAGGCCGCCAATTGTATTTACTGTATTTTTTTTCTTTTTTCTTTTCCTGTATTCCTCTGTATTTGTGTACATACAATAAAGAGATATATTATTATTATTATTATTATTGTCAGCAACTGCAAACCATGAAGGAAGAACTAGCTGTTAAACAACCGAGATTGGTCAATCGCTCTAGGCCACTGCTGCTTCACGACAACGCAAGGCCACACACTGCACAACAAACAACCACTAAGTTAGCTGAGCTACATTTGGAATGTCTGCGACATCCACCGTACTCCCCGGACCTTGCTCCAACAGATTACCATTTTATCCGGAATTTGGACAACTTCTTACAAGGAAAAAAATTCCACTCCGATGCAGCAGTCCAAACCGCCTTCAAAGAGTTTATTGATTCTCGCCCCCATGGTTTTTATAGTAAAGGGATCAATGAACTACCCATAAGATGGCAAAAGTGCATAGATAACAACGGTGCATACTTTGATTAATTAAATATATTTTACAAAAAAAAATCGACTTTTTATTCCTCCCGTACAAAACGCCAATTGCATACGTAAGGACCTAATATAAATGCGAAAGTAACTCTATCTGTTACGCTTTCACGCCTAAACCACTGACACGATTTCCATGAAATTTAATACAGAAATGGACTAGTACTTGACCGATATGCACGCGGGCGGAGCCGCGGCTAAGAGCTAGTAGTCTATATCCATACAAATAAATATAATTGAACTGTCTCTTTGTAATATTCAAATAACAGCATTTTTATTATGGGATATGAATATTGGATGTATACATACAATATACATTTTTTGTAGGTACTAGCCTTCCGCCCGTGGCTCCGCCCACGTGGATCGCTTATCTCCGGTTCTATTCAACCGATTGCAATCAAACGTAAGATTTTAAGTCTGAACAGGACCTTTCTAACAAAAAAACTGCATCAAAATCCGTTCAGTACCTACCTAGTTTTTGCGTCCATCGCGGACAAACATTTCCAATTTACAATTATATAATAGTACTAGCTGTCCCGGCGAACTTCGTACCGCCATATTTTTTCCGTTCCCGCTGCACTTATTTTCTCATCTTTTAAACCTTCCCTGGACACCCACGAATATAACGAAAAGTGGCATTGATTTTTATATATTAGAAGATTAGAAGAAGATAGATGTTAGATGTCTGTTTTTTTTTCAGGTAATCTCGAATGTGGCTGGGTCGATTTTTCCAAGATTTATACTGGCGGATAAGGGATAGCTGATGTGATAAGACATAACTTAGGTAACTTTCATTTTAGAAAATTACGGTAGGTACCCTGCAAGAAAATTTAATCGAAAAGATCGAAGTCCTCTCAGACGAAGTTGTGGGCCCAGCTAGTGAAAAGCTAAGATATAAATCAATCAGTATTATATCAACAGTACCTAGTAGGCTAGACGCGGGAGTGTGTGCAGTATTCATTACATGAGATTAGTTACCAACAGGTTACATTATTAAATAGGTATAGGTGTGACAACAAGATTTTCCTGTTGAGATTACAAAATTGGTTACCACACATTGACATATTATGTGCATTGTGGCTAAGTGGTTACCACATTGCAAGGTTAAACAATAGCTGGAGCCAGGCCAGTCTTATGATAGGTAGCATTACTAGCATTAACAGCTTTGGTTACAGATTGTTGGAATATTAGGAAGTCGGATATAAAAGTTTAATTATAAACTTCAAATAATGAAATGAGTTGTGGAGGTTTGATGACATTTGCGTCACAGAAGATATTGCAGTTTGGTCACTTTGTACCTAATTAGAGAGAAAGCCGATCCTAACCCAGTTAGGCAAAGACTTGCAGGCATGGTGGTATGACAGTAAGTAAAGCCTGTCTCAAGAGAAGTTTGACAATAATTATTTTCTTTAAAAAGAATTCCCTTATAAGAGCTAGCTAGACTAGACTTCGCCTGTGGCATACTTCGAAACCCCATATCACCTTCGAAATCAATCAATCAATTAGCCTATTGCAGTCCACTGCTGGACATAGCCCTCTCCCAATATGCGCCACGTTTGCCAATCCTCCGCCTTCTGCATCCAGTCCGACCCAGCTAATGTGGAGCACAATGTGGAATCTAGGGTTATGTGTGTGATTTGGTTTATAACATAAAATGGCAATGCGTTGGCCAGCATATTGTAGAATAGAATCACAAATGTATAGGATTTGATGTATATGATAGTTGTCAACCTTGTCAACATCCCTACTAATATTATAAATGTGAAAGTAACTCTGTCTGTCTGTCTGCCTGTCTGTCTGTCTGTCTGTCTCGCTTTTACGAGTAAACCGCTGAACCGATTTTGATGAAATTTGGTATAGGTGTAGATTAGACCTTGAGAAAGGACATAGGCTATGTTTGGTCGCGATAACCGACATCCACGCGGGCGGAGCCGCGGGCAAAAGCTAGTATGTCATAAATGTCAAATCCCATACATTCGTGATTGTGTTCTACAATACGCCGGCCAACGAATTGCCACTTGTCCCGAGGGCGCTGAGCTCCAAAGTGCAAGCTTAGCTAAAAGTTAGTATACAATTTATATTATGACTAGCTTTTGCCCGCGGCTCCGCCCGCGTGGATGTCGGTTATCGCGACCAAACATAGCCTATGTCCTTTCTCAAGGTCTAATCTACCCCTATACCAAATTTCATCAAAATCGGTTCAGCGGTTTAGTCGTAATAGCGAGACAGACAGACAGACAGACAGACAGACAGACAGACAGAGTTACTTTCGCATTTATAATATTAGTAGGGATGAAACTTAAAAGTTACCATTAAATGCAAGCTTTCTAAGCTTTTCAATGTTGATAACATCTTCTTCAAGTATTTCCTCAAATGCTTTTATTCTGAAAAGAAATAACACACATGAGATTATATAGTAATAGCATAAAATCTTAGACAGCCTCCGTGGCGTAGCGGTAGTGAACGCGGCCGCTACGCAGGAGGCGCGGGTTTATCCCCGCTCAGTGCAAAATATTTGTGTGCATAAAATATAGATATTTGCATTGGTCTGGTCGTGCCTCGGAGAGCACGTTAAGCCGTCGGTCCCGGTTGCCATAAGGACATCTATGGCAGTGGTTAACATTGGGTTGTGGAGGTCAGATGACAATCGCTTCACGGAAAATATCGAGGTCTAGTCAAATCTGTAGTTAAGACTGGTTAAGCGGACCCCAGACTCCGAGCTGAAAGCTTCGGATGCGACTGGGAATTAACGCTAGGAGGAAGAAGAAGCATAAAATCTTAAGGGTCTCCATCAGGCCTCATCTGCGGCCAGTGTAGCTGCTAATTTGTTGACAGTTTTGAAGGAGAGCAGGCAAACCCAGCTGGCATTGGTATACAGATGAGAAGAAGCTTATTAACTGCTTTATCCTAGCATTTAATTTGTCTGGACTTTGATATTTCCTGTGAAGCAACTGACATCTGACTTCTACAATCCAATAGCCATATTGGGTGATATCAAAGAATTGCAGCTAGACCAGTTGTTAAACTTTTTTAGGGCTCCAACTACCCGTAATGACTGCCATAGATTTTCATATTCCTTCAGATATTGCACACTATATTAGAAATTCCTGATATTGGAGTTATGTTGTCAGGTTTCTCTTTCCTTTTTTTTTTTTACTTTATTATGTTAAAGCTTCTGTTATATTGGAATAACAACATTATTCCAGAACAGAAACCCATGTAACCCAACAAAAGAAGGTTGCCTGGCTTGGTGAATTTTAATGAAGAAGGTGGTAAAACTTGCAAAGCTGCCATATATTATAATCGCTTGCCTTGTAGATAGGACCAGTAACGTAAACAGTTATAAAATCAAATTTTGATTGAAGTAATAAATAGGTATATCTTGGGACACATATCTTGTTCCTAAATCGTGAGACTAACAAGGCCCTGGTGCCCACAGATTGTTTCATAATAATCTGAGCTTGGTGAATTTGAACTAGTCCACTGCAGTAGCACCCCATGCTGTCCTTATGAGACACCCAAGAAATGTGTACTGCGCATTGAAGCAATAACCAAATTATTACATTTTGTCATAAAGCTGATCAGTGGTATAAAAAAAATTCCACCATTACATTAGGCTAAGACACTAATTTCTCAGTTAGTGTAAATAAAGATTGTAATGAAATTGAATAAAGATTTTATATGAGTACATGAACAGACAAGTATTTCAATTAATATATGAAAGTAGACATGTAGTATATTGAAGAATACGAATATTTATGGAATCTTGTTTTTGTAGAGACTATTTCATTATAAAACATTTTTGAATTATTACATTTCAGTTATGCATCTGAATAATTGAACACAAAATAAAAAGTGCAATTAACCTTCTGGAATGCAATATATCGATTGATGCAAACAAAATCACAGTATACGCCTTTTTTTAGTGTAAGCTTATACTTGCCGAACAACAAATAAAAAAATGAAATATCCCATGGCCAAAAGACTAATTTTACTGATAGGCTGAAATTCAATTACCTTGCTTTATGTAGACTCATTTTAATGATTTTGTTTGCAGTTAATACATGAAAACAACAAAATGTACTTAAATGTAGGCCCTCGTTGTGTACACTTTACACTTCACAACTCACTCAGACTCACTCAAATTAATCTATGCTCAGCAGACTCAGATTGGAAGATATGACATGACTTTAATGACATGACATGACAATAAACCATCAATAAACATTTTTTTTTTTTTTTTTTTAAATTTGTTCCTTTCGGAACAGGCTAAGGTTCTATGACCATGCTGCCTTGTCATCAGTTATATTTATTTTTATTTGGATGATGATGAGGATGATGATGATGATAATGGTGAGTTGATGATGATGATGATGACGATGATGATGATTGCTGCTTCAGTAAAGTGGTGGAAACTTTACTAAAGGCTTCTTACGGAGATTTGAAACCAACACGAGAAATCACAATCCACTGTAATATTTCACTTTCCTACTCTTGTGCGCGTTTTCTAAGACGTTATGTCTAAAATTCCACCATATTTACACATAATAACTCAAACTCACATCAATTTCGGAAAATAAAATAACACCGCGATTTATCATTCTACGCGTTCGCGCCAAAACTCGACAATAAACATGTTTCCGAACGTATTTTTTTTTTGGAATGATTTTGGCTTGGTTACAAAGACCTTTGAGCCATGTCTTCATTTGATATTTTTATTATCTTATTTTGGAGTTGGATGACGATGACGATGATGAGTTCAAAGAATCAAAGAATCAATTTCGTTTATTCAATTTAGGCACATATAGAGCACATATGAACGTCAAAATATTACAATTGTGTCAAGAAGTATGTGAACAAAAAATAAAATATTAAATAAATTAAAGTAAACCATTTGAAAATGATTCTTTCGCTGGTTCGGTAGTTGGTTCTACTGAGAAGATACCAGCAAGAAACTCAGAGAACTCAATTATCCTTTTTATTTATTTATTTATTTTTTAATACGGTTTTTATACAATTTACAATGTGCGGGCAAGAAAGTGATTAGGTTGACCATGCATTTTTATCATTAAGATATTCTTCTACTTTATAATAAGCTTTTTCCATTAGACTTTTTTTCACGTTTATTTTAAAAATATTAAGTGGCATGTCAACCAAATCCTGAGGAATTTTATTGAATATTTTTATACTGTTGCCTACAAATGAATTACCAACCTTATGAAGCCTGAGTATTGGCACTGCTAGTTTATCTTTATTTCTCGTATTATAATCATGTGTGTCCGAGTTCTTTTTTAAAAGATTTAAGTTCTTCCGTATGTATAAAATATTATCGTAAATATATTGACAAGCAACCGTTAATATATTAATTTCTTTAAATGTTTCTCTCAGCGAGTCACGGGGTCTGAGGCCGTAGATTGCTCGTATCGCGCGTTTCTGTAATATGAAAACAGTCTCAATATCGGCAGCTGAGCCACACAGCAACAGACCATATGACATAACGCTATGAAAGTAGCTAAAAGTAGTTAGTAGTAATTAGTATCTAGTAGTTGATGATGATGATGACGGTGATGATGATTGCTGCCTTAGTAAAGTGATGGAAACTTTACTAAAGGCTTCTTACGGAGATTTGAAACCCACACGAGAAGTCACAATTCACTGTAATATTTCACTTTCCTGCCCTTGTGCGCGTTTTCTTATGACGTTTTTTTTCATCCATCATTTTTACACATAAAATTTGTGTGTGTGTGTGTGTGTGTAGTATGTTTCTTTCAACGTGTTCGCGCTAAAATCCGTAAATAGTTAAATGGCCAGTGTGACTGTTTTAAAAAATAGTAAAGTACTAAAGTATAATGCTGCCAATACTATATAATACCAAAACGGGCAAAACTCATACCTACTGCGACGGTCCCTACGTAAAACAACCTATAAGTGGTAGATGAGTGATTTGCATGTTGTTTTGTTTTCATGACCGTTAGAACACCCTAACCTATCGACTAGTTTAATAAAAATTTATCTAAGTTGAAAAATTCAACCTCAAATCGATACACGACATTTCCCATAACTACAAAATTGACTCCAATTTCCAACGTAGAGCAACAGTATGTAATATTACGTTGGACGTTGGACGCTCAAGCACGACCAACCCCGCAACTGCCACTTGCGGGACACTTTCGCTTGCGCCGGCTTGAAGTCGCTCATGCTGTATATTTATGCGTGCTTGCCAACAAATTTGGAATAAAATATGCCGCAAAAAGTAAATTTTGCCGAAATTCATACAGGTAGGTATTTGAAACCTGGATAACAATATAATATTTTGCAAGGTTTTCAATATAAACTACAGCATATTTTTATGAGTGCATCCACCGCGTACAATTCTGTAAGTGGCACTTATGACTTTGAGTGAATTGAGTGATTTGAAGAAAATCACGTAAATGTAGTTAAGTACCACTTAAGCTACTAATTTTAGGGCTGGTTCCATCGTATAATTAAGTAAGTGGCAAATAACATATTAAAAATTACTTATAAGCACAATGTTTTATTGATTCATAAAATATAAAATATTTTAAACGTCTCTACCAAATTTCATGGATATACATCAAGTACCTAGAAGATAAAATGCAAGTCTTTGAAACTTTGAAGCGCTCTCCTGTAAGTCATTTATAGTTAGGATGTTATTCGTAGGGAGGGACCGTTGAATAAAGGTGCGTCTAGAGCTCATGTCAAAACGCAATAAGTGTAGGTGTAAACGCGAATACTAGGCCGGTAAAAGCATGCAGGAAGTCCTTTTTAGGGTTCCGTAGCCAAATGACAAAAAATGGAACCCTTATAGATTCGTCATGTCTGTCCGTCCGTCTGTCTGTCCGTCCGTATGTCACAGCCACTTTTCTCCGAAACTATAAGGCCTATACTGTTGAAACTTGGTAAGAAGATGTATTTCTATGAACCGCATTAAGAATTTCACACAAAAAAAAAGCATCAAATTTTGGGGGTCCCCATTCTTAGAACTCAAACTCAAAAAAATTTTTTCATCAAACCCATACGTGTGGGGTATTTATAGATAGGTCATTAAAAATGCTATTGAGGTTCCTAACATATTTTTTTTCTAAACTGAATAGTTTGCGCTAGAGACACTTCCAAAGTGGAAAAATGTGTCCCCCCCCCCCCCCCTCTAACTTCTAAAATAAGAGAATGATGAATCTAAAAAAAGTATATGATGTAAATTGCCATGCAAACTTCCACTAAAAATTGGTTCGAACGAGATCCAGTCAGTAGTTTTTTTTTTAATACGTCATAACTCATAAGCCGCAATTTTCGCCTATGCTACTACGGAACCCTTCATGGGCGAGTCCGACTCGCACTTGTTTTAAATAAAGTTTCTAATAACCTCCTTAAAAGCCTCTGCAATCCTAGTATTTACAAGAGGTAATTTCGTTATTTTTTCCTGTTGGACGTTATGTCTTGAAAACTGTATTCTGCTCACGGCTTTGATCCACTTTTACTTCGTCTACGATTACCTCACCTCCGGCAATCGACCCCCTATTCCATTTAATTCAACTCAAATTTGAACTCGTTAAACTAATTGGAATATTTTTTCCATTTAACTAGTTCAACTTTTTTACAAATTTTATTGTTGAACTGCTTAATTGGAATATTTTTCCAATTATTTCAACTAGTAAAATGCTGTATAACTTTATAACTAAAATTTAATAAACATACACCTAAAACTTATAATTATTAAGTACTAGCTTTTGCCCGCGGCTCCGCCCGCGTGGATGTCGGTTTTTTTTTTATTATTTATTAACACATTTACGGTACATACATTTTAGTGGTTACAAATAATGCCACAAAAACTCATTCGAGTTTTACCGTGCATTAGGGTCGTCAGTGGTTATGTAAATAATAATGATTTATATGTTTGAAACGCAGGTTATCACAATACAATCCTCTTAGCGTTATTTCCCAGTCGCATCCGAAGCTTTCAGCTCGAAGTCTGGGGTCCGCTTTTACCAGTCTTAACCACGGATTTGACTAGACCTCGATATTTTCCGTGAAGCGATTGTCATCTGACCTCCACAACCCAATGTTAACATTAGGCGATATCGAAGTTTTGCAGTTAGACCGTTGTTTTTGGATTTTTGAGGGCTCCAACTACCCGTAACGACTGCCATAGATGTTCTCATGGCAACCGGGACCGACGGCTTAACGTGCTCTCCGAGGCACGACCAGACCAATGCAAATACTCATATTTCATTCACACAAATATTTGCACTGAGCGGGGATCGAACCCGCGCCTCCTGCGTAGCGGCCGCGTTCACTACCGCTACGCCACGGAGGCTGTCACAATACAATATTTCATAATAAGTATTTACAAGAGGTAATTTCGTTATTTTTTCCTGTTGGACGTTATGTCTTGAAAACTGTATTCTGCTCACGGCTTTGATCCACTTTTACTTCGTCTACGATTACCTCACCTCCGGCAATCGACCCCCTATTCCATTTAATTCAACTCAAATTTGAACTCGTTAAACTAATTGGAATATTTTTTCCATTTAACAGTTCAACTTTTTTACAAATTTTATTGTTGAACTGCTTAATTGGAATATTTTTCCAATTATTTCAACTAGTAAAATGCTGTATAACTTTATAACTAAAATTTAATAAACATACACCTAAAACTTATAATTATTAAGTACTAGCTTTTGCCCGCGGCTCCGCCCGCGTGGATGTCGGTTTTTTTTTTATTATTTATTAACACATTTACGGTACATACATTTTAGTGGTTACAAATAATGCCACAAAAACTCATTCGAGTTTTACCGTGCATTAGGGTCGTCAGTGGTTATGTAAATAATAATGATTTATATGTTTGAAACGCAGGTTATCACAATACAATCCTCTTAGCGTTATTTCCCAGTCGCATCCGAAGCTTTCAGCTCGAAGTCTGGGGTCCGCTTTTACCAGTCTTAACCACGGATTTGACTAGACCTCGATATTTTCCGTGAAGCGATTGTCATCTGACCTCCACAACCCAATGTTAACATTAGGCGATATCGAAGTTTTGCAGTTAGACCGTTGTTTTTGGATTTTTGAGGGCTCCAACTACCCGTAACGACTGCCATAGATGTTCTCATGGCAACCGGGACCGACGGCTTAACGTGCTCTCCGAGGCACGACCAGACCAATGCAAATACTCATATTTCATTCACACAAATATTTGCACTGAGCGGGGATCGAACCCGCGCCTCCTGCGTAGCGGCCGCGTTCACTACCGCTACGCCACGGAGGCTGTCACAATACAATATTTCATAATAAATATATCCAAGTTGGGTACCACAAAAAAAAAAAAAAAATCGCGACCAAACATAGCCTATGTCCTTTCTCGAGGTCTAATCTACCCCTATACCAAATTTCATCAAAATCGGTTCAGTGGTTTGGGCGTGAAAGCGAGACAGACAGACAGACAGACAGGCAGATAGACAGACAGACAGACAGAGTTACTTTCACATTTATAATATTAGTAGGGAAGTAGGGATTAAGTTTACGTTCGACTCATTGATAGGGGAATGAGTCGAACTAAACTTAAGAAAAATAGAGGAAACTTTAAAATTAACAGATAATAACGTACCATTAACTAGTTATTTTTAGTTACTTAAGTTAAGTTAAGTTAATATTATTCATATAAGTTAGAGGTGTGTGTTTATTAAATTTTAGTTATAAAGTTCTTCTTCTTCCTCTTAGCGTTAATTCCCAGTCGCATCCGAAGCTTACAGCTCGGAGTCTGGGGTCCGCTTTTACCAGTCTTAACCACGGATTTGGCTAGACCTCGATATTTTCCGTGAAGCGATTGTCATCTGTCCTCTACAATACCAAATTTCATCAAAATCGGTTCAGAGGTTTAGTCGTAAAAGCGAGACAGACAGACAGACAGACAGAGTTACTTTCGCATTCATAATATTAGTAGGGATATAAAAAAAAACCTAAAATGTGCGCAAAATGTGCTTTAATACACGTTTCTTGGGCGTCTTTTGAGGATAGCACGGGGTGCTACTGCGGGGGACGACCAAGCATAGATTATAATAAAACCATCCAAGCGCGCCAGAACCTCGTTTATCTTGCGATTTCCAAGGTCAAAGATAATATGTGTCACGAGGTATATCTTTAAAAGATACGCACATATTTTAACACATTGACACATTGAGCACATTTTAGGTCCAATAATATATGGTGGGAGGTATACCATGGTAAAGAAAGGGTTGGAGTTAGGTTTCTGCACAATGAACAACGAAATAACGAAACAACGAAATAATCGTTTAATTATATCTCAGTACAAAACATAATAATGAATAATATAGTTTTAGATCTTATTGCCATCAGACTCGACATATATTATAGATACCCAAAAAAGTTTTAAGTACCTACTTCGTATATAAATCGGTATCTAATATCTCTCTACCGACTTATTGTAGGTATAGGGCTAAGTGATTATGGCATATCTATTTATTTTGCATCTCAGAGGCAAAGCGTAATCTAAATAAACCATGATTCGGAGACATAATATTATAATGATCTTATCTTCAAACAGGATAATCAAATTCTAAATTAGAATCCACATCGAAATGTTTCAATCCTTCACATTGAAACTAATCCAGCATTCACAAATACAGTAAAGCAATATCTATTACATTCATGACTAAAGTTATAACACATAGAAAGCCCTTATTGATATGATTACCAGTTGAAAGCTCAGCAGGACGACGAACCCGTGAATACTCATAAAAAGAAACAACGGCAAGCAAAAGGTTTAAGAGCATACCTACCAAGAGTAAAGAACAGTCTACAAATTCATCAGACTGACTTATAGTCAGGCCCGCCTCTATCATGAGGCCTATCGTCACAATTAAGCAGCTACCGTATACTCCCGATGCTAAGAAAACCACAGATGCGTTCATATCTTCACTTTCCGAGTTCAAAAACAAACCCACTGCCATAAACAGCATTATTAATCCTCGAAGTCCCATTTGTGTGATGCGGCCTATAGCCATTTTAAATTAATATTAAAGGAAGCTTGTAAACTTGTACTGAGAAAAGTATTTTCTAACGCAACAGAAGGACGTGAATGAATGACGGTAAAAAATAATTTTGATAAATAAACATTGGACAAAACTGATAGATTTATCTTTGATTTATCGCGTGGATTCAAAGATAATAATATAATTTTACGTTTAATTAGTTATATTCTCTTTGGATGGTGATAGATGATAGAGGTATAAAAATGTTGATTTTTTTTTATTCTTGAAAAATGACTACCTTATAATAATGTAAATTAATGTACCTACTTACTGCTAAAGTCAAATATTCTTACGAAAAATTTACAATAGTTTTATAGATATTTGAATTCGAAAATTCCATTTCTGGAGTCACCCGAAAACACACCATTCAAAATCATTCCTCTTTATTCATTTGAAAAATCTTATAAATCTTATCTCTTTTAGATTGTTATTTTTAAATACAGGTATATTTAAAACAATAAAAATAGTGCCCACTGGCATTCTGGCCCCACTCTGGCCCCACTGGCTGGTTCTCAGGAGCCCCAACCGGTGTTTAGGGCTCCAGAGAACTTACTTCTCATCGTAGGCAATTATAGTCGATTTTCGGAGTAAGGCCCCTGCACCGTAGACCTACGACGTAGACCGCCGTAGACCATCCGTAGACGGAGAATGCAAAAAGAAAATTAAAATAAAATAAGATTGTCTGTGATTAGGTCAAACTGTCATTCTGTCATTAACTGTTTGCGCTTCAGTTATTGTATAGGTATATATTATTATGATGTTTATTAGATGGACTCTGAATCTTCAAGTTTATATTTATTACGTAGCTATTTGCATATTTTGACGCCAATCAAATTAAATGTAAAACCCATTACCAAAGATAATGGCTGTGTACAAATTTGTACAGATGATACTTCGAGGAATCCTGCTAATTTTGATGTTGGTGGGGTTTTTCTTCAACTCGGAGAACGAGAATATGCATGCAAATACGGCTTTCTTGGCGTCGGGAGTATTCGGCAGTTGCTTCATTGTGTCTCTAGGACTCATGCTCGAGGCTGGCCTGGAGATTAATCAGCCTCACGAAGTATTAGACAGTTACTTCCAGGTAGTAGGCATACTCTTGAACCTTGCAGCGACCATTTTTATATTTTATGAGTATTCTAACCTTGATGACTCAATGAAATATACATCCGCAAGTATGGTTACTGTAGGCATAATAGATATTTTAGCTGTATCGGTTTATGTAGTAGATATTGGCATAATGTTTTGTGAATGCTGAAATCTATTTAAATCTAATGAAATAATATTATGAGATTCCTTATTTGCAGTTCATGGGCTGTTTTATTTATATCTCACTCATTATTGGGCGCTCACTTTAATATAAATCAGCCACTTCTTTATTTAGGTACTCGTACTACCTTGTTGGCCTCTTAGCTAATACGTCATTACACATTCCACTGAGCCAAGTCAAGATAGGACAATACATTTGTTTTTAATTAGCGTTACATGCGACCTATGTCCAGCATATGACGGCCTCTGTACCTAGCGTAGCAGAGTGTAGTGAACGCGGCCGCTGCGCAGGAGGCGGGGGTTCGATCCCCGCTCAGTGTAAATATTTTTATGCCTGAATATGAATATTTGCATTGGTCTGGGTGTTTCTATGTATAATATGTATGTATGTATTTACAAAAAAAAATATCTAAGTATGTTTCTAGAACCCATAACGCAAGCTAGTTAAGCTATGCCTACTTTGGGTCTAGAAAGCGATGTGTAGAATGTAACAATATAGAAAAAAAAATTGATTGCATGAAAATGGCAGCGCTGACGGCACAGAATCTCTCTGTTCTTATAGGGTCGGCAGCACGAGTGTGACTGCCCTGGTGTTACTGGTACTCGTCCATAGGCTGCTGTAATTTTCCATCAAGTGGACCATGTGCTTGTCGGTGGTCTAAGTAGTATAAAAAATGGGGCTCCTTGAAGATTCTCCATGCCATGAAACCTTCCTAGTGGATGGCACACTGGAGAGGAGGCGAGGGGCACGCGGGTGGGCTATTCTCTGGGTGAATACCGGGGACTGACAGGTACGGTCGTTTGTCACGGCTTGAATTCCTAAAATGTTGAATTTGCAAAAAGTTGAATTTGCAGAATGTTGAATCCTAAAAAGTTGAATTTGCATAAAGTTGAATTCCTAAAATGTTAGTCGACCTCCAGTGACGTGATATTACAATTTCTATCGAGCACAACGTTGCGACTTGCATCGTTGTGCTCGCTTAGTGTGAATTGCAGTGCTGATGTATACCTTAAGCGGTCTACACACCAAACCCGCCGGCCCGCCGGCATTGCCCGCGGGTTGGTTTTTGCGGTATGATTATCGCAAAACAAGGCCGGCGGCCTGACCCGCCGGGTTTGGTGTGTAGAGGCCTTTAGCGTAACTTTAATGAAATCCAGAATATTTCTTTTCACTAAAAATTATAACATAAATAAATGAAAAGAAATATTGTAATCAAATAGGCACACCCACCCACACATACCTGTTTGGAGACGCTAATTTCCCTACCTATTTCTTTTTTATTATTGTATAGGTACACCTACTATATAGCCCAGTGTACCTACAATGAAATCCAGTGTACTTCTTCTAATGAAAAGTTAAACAAGGTGTTTCTTGAGACGGGGCAGTATAGGCTCATACCTTAACCGTTATAACTATAGTTACAGCAAAACATTCTTCAGAGACTATCCGTAACATATATGCAGCAGAAACAGCGTTGCAGACAACACGGAGCCTTGTGGGGCACCCGTGTTGGTGTTCATGTCCACACAGTCCGTGCCGCGCCCGTCGACGACAAGTGGTGTAAGAATGCGCGAAAAATGGTGTAAGTACAGGTCACAACTCGGTGCACAACACAGTGCTTAAGCATTATCGATGGTATGCCATCCAACCCACTCGACTCGTTTAAGTCAACGAACGAATCATTTCCAACAGGTCTCATGCTGTTATTATTATTATATTATAGAATCATGTTGTTGTTGTATTCATTTTTGACGCTATCTGCACTGCCTGCAGTATGTAGATAATGTATATTTTTATCTGATATAGTTCTGTGGTTCTGTGATAGTCTCTTTTTGGTATCTTTTTCGTGTCTTTTTCGTGTTTTGACAAGAAGAAAAGACAAGACTCTGCACTGACAGTCGTAGTATTGTATCATAGAGTAAAGTAATACATCAGAAATGTATTGTATTCTCTTTGACTTGTCAGTGTACTCACCCGAATTCACGAAGCTTTCCTATTCATTTCATCTACAAAATGACTATTATTTATTTTGTTTGTACTAGTTTTATTTTAAGTACTGTGTTTTGCTACAACAACAATTCACTGGGGTATGATATTTTCGATTATTGTCTGCATCCAGATTGCTC
This sequence comes from Eilema depressum, assembly GCA_914767945.1. Classification (NCBI taxonomy): domain Eukaryota; kingdom Metazoa; phylum Arthropoda; class Insecta; order Lepidoptera; family Erebidae; genus Eilema; species Eilema depressum. The sequence goes on along the minus strand of OU612012.1, from coordinate 42,098,224 downwards.
ATTGGAGAATCAGCATACTATGTGTACCGCTCTTAATAAGCAAAGTTCTAAGCTTTATGCATCTGGGATGACAACATGGATGCGTTATCAGATTCTACTACTGCATAATAGGCACAGAGATAATATTGCCATGGGTTTAGAGCCCGGGCAGCCCCCGGCTACTAACATGCGCAAAATGTATTGGGATTATGAGTTGGAACAAATGGCAGAGGTATGGGCACGACAGTGTCAAAAACGACACGACGAGTGTAGGAACACTATAAGATTTAATGTTCTTCAAAACATGGATGTACGTGCTATAGTCAGCAGGGTTACAGAGGCTCAATTGCTTGCTGATGCAGTCGGTGCGTGGTTTTCAGGATCGCGATTACTTCCTCCAGAACATGTCTGGTCGTTTAGGCTCAGTAACTGTAGCGCTCCTGGAGGATGCAATGCTCATTGGTACTCAGCAGCGGCTTGGGCTTCTACATGGAGAATAGGTTGCTCTCAGGCTTTATGTACAGCCAGAAAACCATCCTGCGTTCTTTTTCGTAAACGTAGAAAAGTTAATTCTGAAAATGATGAACCTATGGATGAGTTAGTAAATTCTAGAAAGGAATCCACGAGGACATCTATGAGTGAAAACCTATTACGTCGTACGAAGTACATGACAACGTCCGCAATTCCACACTTTGAAGAGTTTGCTACTTCCGTGAACGCCAAGTTTAAAGAGTCGCCATTGCACCGCGGGATTGTAGAACAGGATATTGAGAAGAAACGCAAGGAATCAAAGATTTTAGCTTACACATTCTGCAACTATGGACCGGCTGGTAATATTGATGGGTTTCCTATATATGAAGCGGGTGCAACATGTTCCAACTGTCCGTTAGGCACCCAATGTGGAGATCGAACTCATAGGGCCTTGTGTTCGGTCGTGGGTGACCCTGATACCAAATATACTTAGACACATATTATTTATAGCCTGTTAGTTCTTGTAGCCAAAATACTGTTTTATGTATCACATAATATTAAAAATGCACTTTTAATAACACAGCTTTTCGTATCCTCGATCATACATAATTCATCGCTAAGAAAACTCCATTCATTGTAGCACCGCAATTCCTGGGCACACCGCTTACCATTTCCTCGAGTATCGGGATCCTTGGTATTGATATCTCCAGCGACGACGTCCAATACCGTAGTCATTTAGAAGACAAGGTGAAGCTGGCATCAAAGAAGCTTGGGGTGCTCAACAGGGCGAAGCAGTACTTCACTGCGGGGCAACGACTCATCCTTTATAAAGCGCAGGTGCCGCCCCACATGGAGTACTGCTGTCATCTCTTTGCTGGGGCGCCTGCATGTCAGCTTGACCCCTTTGACTCGGTACAAAGACGGGCGTTGAGACTCGTCGGCAATCCCATACTCGCACGCGATGTGGAACCTCTCAGTCTCAAAAGAGACTTTGCCTCACTGTGTGTGTTTTACCGTCTATACAATGGTTTGTGCTCAGATGAACTGTTTGACATGATGCCAACAGCTACATTCTATCATCGCACCTCTCGCCACAGGCAGGGAGTTCATCCTCACACATTGCGTCCCGAAACGGTGCGTACTGTGCGGTTTGAAAGGCACTTCATCCTACGCACACTCAAGCTGTGGAATGAACTTCCTTATCAATACTCGCGTTTTCCTCTTTCTACAGTCCCGGGTCCTATAAGCGGGGCGTAAAAAAGCATCTGATGAGGCTGTCAAGCTGAGTGCCACCATTGTAACATGGTACGTTTCTTCAATTGTGAACCCCTTTTCCGAGACTTTGCCTCCAGCTTACCATCAGGCGAGGTGTAGTCAAATTGAAGTGTACTATACAATATGGATACGACATATAGGCAATAATTGAAACCATATACTTGGTACCCCCTAAGCTTCAAGCAGGAAAAGTTTGAACAAAATTGGTCCAGTATTAAGGGCAGAAACTAGAGTTTTAATTTTATAGAATTTGAACAACTTTGAGCACTCTGTAGAATCGCATGTTGCCGCTTAGCTGTTCAAGTAAGTTACCTACTATGCCTATTGTTGTGTGTGTGTGTGAAGTTGTTGTGTGTGTGTATGAAGGTGTGTGCGTATTTATTAATGACTTATGACACAGTCAATGACTTTAAAGCAATGGATGAAACTATTTAATGACTTATACAAGTGGTTGCATTTTCTACATTTATTTTAATAATTATTTTGTTAGAAAATTTCGGATTTTATAAATCAGGGAATTTAAGTTTAAATTTAATTTGGTTCTATTCCTACGGACCAGGATGCTTCGCGGTTTCAGTATTTGCACATATATGTCGTATCCATATCGTATAAAAAAACAAAACAATCATGTTGAGGTGGTTTGATATTCTTTGATTGAAGATTTACATGAAATTGTGCACCTGCACCTTTGGTACAGATGGACGTATTTAGGTCATAAGGGGTCGGTAGTGTAGCGCATAACAACAAATGTTGATATAGGCAAGGCCTAGCGATCGGGGTCAAATGTCTATTATCTGCATAACACTTCTCTATAACTCTTATATACCTAGTACCTTTGGTGAAGATATTTTTGTATAAATAGGTACACTGTTGGCAAGGCCCTTACGTCCTTTACTTTGAGTAACCAACCTGAGTAATCGAGTAGGCTTGACTATTTGAATTAATTTAAGGAAGCACCCTGTGTAAACCAAATCATGAAATTAGAAGGAAAATTAAATAAGGTATAGGTCGACCGAGCTTCGAAGGGCATCTCGGAGAGCTTTGGGGAACTAGTAAGGTAGCAGGTACGTTAACCTCATTGCTAGCAATGTAAGTACTTTATAGATTGACAAGATGGCGTTGTGTACCTGATGACATTGGATGTAGCGCTAAGACAAAAAATATCTTATGCAAATTCGCACTTTTTCAGATAATTTTTATACGACTTCGATAGCGGACAAGCCTATAGGCCACGGGCCGTCGGGTTTTCGGGTTATGGGCGTGTCCAATATCAGGGGCCTCATACTCGCTCAGCCGACCATTTAAAATCGTTCTAATGCCCTACTTGAAGATATTGCGATTGCATCCGAGGCTTTCGTCTTTAGGCTTTCGTCCTAGGGTCCGCCCACTCCTTCTTCTGCATTTGGTTTGGCTTATAATAGCCAGTTCCCACGGTCTGCGATATCGCGGACGGCCGCGGACCAGCTCGCACGGCCCACCGTGGGAAGGGTCTCGTCCGTGGTAGCAGAGGACGTCCGTGGCGGTGCGTCGGTATCCGTCGCGAGGCGGTAACTTCAAAGGTGCGGTGCGGCGCGATCGGAGCGCGTCCGCCGCGGTCCGAACGCGTCCGTGGTAGCACAGACGACGACAAGTCAGAATATTTTATGTCATTCGTTATAGTCCAACTGCTACTGCTGTACCGCGCCTTAAGGCCGCTTCACACGGTCCGCGATTCTGCGGATCATCACGCACAACCGACGATCACGGACGGCAACGCACGCAGACAGGGCTCTTCCAATGGTGCGTGTCGGTCTGTGTAGATCTTTTGACAACTTCATTTCAAAATGCAAAGTGAAAGAGAACGTGTCGTCGCTGCAGCCGCGTCTGTGGTATTTTATGGCCGCACCTTTGAAGTTACCGCCTCGCGACGGATACTGGCGCACCGCCACGGACGTCCTCTGCTACCACGGACGAGACCCTTCCCACGGTGTGCCGTGTGAGCTGGTCCGCGTCCGTCCGCGATATCGCAGACCGTGGGAACCGGCTATTAGGTATGTGCTCGGCGAGACGGGGGGGAATACCGAACGTCAGATTTGGTCAGTCCGCCGCCAGCATACTTTACTCTATGGCCGCCACTGCTGGCGGCGGCATCTCGTGTAGTTTGTATCGGACAGTCTACCTCAGACGCACATGAGATTACAATTCAAAGATAGGTCGTACGATATCCCGTGATGTGAAGAACGATATTTAAAAAAAATAAATATATTTAAAGAAGGTCTCTGATTCAAGTTCCGATGGCAAAACGATAGATGAACTGAAGAAGAGAATAACTTCAGTTGAAAAGTTCTGATTTTAATTATCAATTTACTTAGTTTCTACTCATCATTGGCCTGTTTTTGTTAAATATAACTGTTGCCCGCGGCTTTACTTAGGTGGGATTTTGATTCTTTTCCCACAAATTTATGGAAAGCTATTCCCGGAAAATAAAGTAGGTAGCATATAAATATGTTTTTCAAGAATAATCTATCCCTGGACCAAACTTCAAATATCCGTTCAGCCTTTAGAGCGTGATTGAGTAACGAGCAAACGCTCCAAACATACAAACATCTTCAGAAACTTTCGCATTTAAAGTATCGGTAGGATAAATATTTTTTGTTTGTATTCATTTAACTTAGTTACTATACTTTAGTATAATATAGATAGTTCATTGAATAAATAAATTATTTAGGTCCTTTGATTGAATTAATTATATCTCTTATTATTCAATACATCTTTACGACTAGCGTAAAGAGCAGATAATTATTAAATAGGGAATTTTATTAATATCCGGCCTTCAAAGTGTTAAATGATATCGTAAGATGTGTCCGACATAGTAGATCTCATCGATTCTTGTTCTTTCTTTTCTTTGTTTTTCCTCGACCCCCGCCACACCGCGCGCACCATGGGGACGGTACAGCTCCCCCGGTAGGACTATAATTATCTACTTTTGTGGGAGCGACTACTGTCAGATCTTTCAGTCCCGAGGGTAATGCCTGCTCCACAGTCACGGAATGCATTTAGCGGGTGTACCGGCGTCCAGGTTTGTGTTGACCTCAAAGATCTTGGTGGAGCTAAAAAACTAAACATTAAATCCTTGGCGCAAATACCGAGACCGGTACTGATAAATATTCTTTTGTTTTACTGCTACTTTCGCCTGCGTGGATTTTGATTATTGTGTCCAAATGTACCATTAGTTCCATTCAAGCTATAGCTTATCTTTGTACCTACTAAAATACATGGCAAATTTTGTTATATGGGTCAGCAGAGAAAGCGTAACAGACAGACGCGTACGATAGGAATGGATTTCTCCACATCTCAATTAATTTCCTGAATTATTTTATCAGTAGAGATAAGTGGAAAAGTATTCTCCCCCAGAAGCTCTAAAATTCAGGAAAGTCGCTGATGTGGCGTGGCGTGGAACTGCGTTGTTCGTCTCACTGCGGGGGTAACAAATGTCTGACCATACCGGCTGTCGAGTCAAGAAGTTCTGGTTTAGCGTCGTAGAAGATGACATTCGTGCCAATGGTTTCACTACTATGGATGTCCAAGACCGTGTGAATAGGAGGAGTAGCATCAACTCGCTCAGGACGAGTACCTATAACTAAATTCATGTCTGGCTGACCTTACGATATAATAGATGGGCTCAGCTGTGATATCATTATGATTTCTCAATAATCTATTTATGGGGTTGTTTAGCTGTAACCGCCCGCTTCCAAGCATCCATTAGTGCCGTTATTATCAAGCGAAGCAGGAGTGTTCTCCGAATGAATGGACTAAATGAATATCGGATAAACATTTAAATAATTGGTTTCAGTAGAACGCTAGCATTAATTGGACGAGGAAAATTTTCTCATAACCCGTGAAATTGAGTTTAAAATTGCGGAAAGCTCACACAATTCTACTCAATTACTTCAACATTTAGTACTCAATAAACTTGTGTTCTACAGTAAAACGTTATAAAGAATACGTTTTTCTTTCTTTTATAAAATATTACTTTTAAAATAGAAGCACTATCTTCACTTTATATTTAGTATAGATGGTGCCTGCAACCACACTCACGTGTATAAACCTTAGAGTATATAAACTGAACAGAAATTGTCTTATTTTCTTAAATTCCTTTAAGTTTCGAAGATCTCCAACTCCCAGAAGTAATAAACTGTATTCTCTCACAATTGTGTTAAGATATAGGTAGGTATAAGATTTATTTCACAAGAATTGACCCTCGATTTGTTTCCGTATTTGTATACCTACTTATCTGTCTGTAGCGTTGTAGATGCCAAACAGACTTACCAATTTTAATGTATTTCCCTTATGTATTTTTTTGTACATTTAACTATTATACGATGACGTAATCGAGATATCGACGTGACCGTGTTGGTCCCGGAGGAGTAGAATAGGTCCCACCCATCTCCTCCTGCTGATGTCGTAAAAAGCGATTAAGGCTGTTCTCCATCCGACAGTAAACATACAGCCCATGCCAAAGTGCCCGCTAGACGGTAATAGGCTTACCCCCTATTACGTGGGATCGAAAGTCATAGTTTTGGCGAAATGTGGGTGTTAATATACACCTCTGCCTACCCTTTCGGAGATTTACAGGCGTGGGTATATGTATGTGATCAGGATAGTTTTAGGTATATATTAAGAAGTTTGGTTTAGGCGTTTGAGGATCATCAGCTCTTTCCTAATTGATGAAAGCATCTCACAACTTCTAGTACAGTTAATATGTTAGTTTTTTGCATGAGAGAATATTACTTTGAAACGTTTAAAATTAACGTTCGATTGATGATTGCTGTACCTACTGCTGCAGTAGTAAATTGGCACACGGACTATATGGACGGTAGTGATTAGCGACTAATACCTATTCCTGATTTAAAAAGTATCCTACGGATATACAGACGGAGTCTCGTAGAATCTCAGTGAAGCACCTAAAGAAGACCTGTCAAGACCACCTAAGCTGTCTATACTTACACAAAACATGCACACATTCTCAGCAAAAGTAAGTATACTACGACGGTCACCATCTGACCTCCACAACCAATTGGCCATATCGAAGTCCTACGGTTAGAGTAGTCGGACTTTTGTGGGCTCCAACTACCCGTTACTGCTGCCGTAGATGTTCGTATGACTACAGGGACCGCCGGCTTACCATGCTCTCCGAGGCACGACCGGATCAATGCAAATAGCTATATTCATGCATACAAATATTGACACTGAACGGGAATCCAACCCACGCTTCCTGCGTAGCAGTCGTGTTCAATACCGGTACGCCACATCATAAGTAGGTATAAAATTGTCGTATAATGCAGTTTAAAGAAAGAGTTGAATAGGGTAAATATATTCTTTACATGGTATCACATTTATTGACTACCTGCTACAAACGTTATCGCCGACAATGCTCGACATTTTTGTGGAATTGGAAGGAACTGTGACAGTTGAAGCCAAAAAGTTCAACCTCGTAATACTTCGATATCGCCAATGTGTTGTGGAAGAAATATGAAAGTTTAGCTAACCAACGCGGTTAGTTTGGAAAAAGCGGATGCCGGAAGTGAAAGCGAACGTACGACGAAGCGTACGTACGAAGCGTCGGTAGCTTAGTGGTTAAGGAGTCGGCCTTACGATCGAGAGGTCCCGGGTTCGAATCCTAGCCATTACACTACCGACGTGAACCCACTCCTAGCACAAGCAATTTAGCTTATAGTTGGAGGGGTTAACGGGAATATTAGTCATTTCGGTTGCTAATATTCTTTATCAAAAAAAAAAAAAGCTTTGGATGCAATGCAACTGGGTTTGACACTATAGGATGAAGAATACTGATGAAAAAATTAAAGGCATCCTAAACACAGTTGAAGTACTTACAATAACATGAAAAAGGTTAAGTAGACACAACCTCCTTTTACCACCATTTGTCAAATGAATGAAAAAATCAACAGTTTTTTCTTTACATTTTGCTACTAAAGTAATATATCAAGAAAATCGGCAATTTATTCTTAAGTTTTAGAATACAATTTACTGTTTTTATACTTGTGAGTTTGGAAAATCGTCAGCAATATGCTGTCGGCAGCAAAGGTTCGCATTCATGGAATGCAAGACGAGAACTGGGTCATCAAAGATAAGATTAATCAATATCGGGGTCTCATTAAATTATATGGTAAGCTCTTAGTCAGCTTAAGAGTCTTAGTTAGATCTATATAGCTACTATTATATAAGTTATAAAGTGATCGTGTCTGTAGGTACATTGGAGGTGTTTAAAAATACTTGGGTATTGTTTTAACGATGTTGAAACCAAAATAATACATTTCAATTCTTGTCTGTTCGCATTGGTAATTCTGATACAGTTTTTGGTTAGAAAGGTTGATCAGACTTAAATGCTTACGTTAGTTTGATCGCAATAGGTAGAGTAAAACCGGATATTATGAGCAAAGTCACGCGGGCGGAGCCGCGGGCATCAGCTAGTTTATAAATTAGTATTAATGGTGGGACGTAAGTAATATTGAAAACTCAAAATATCACCGTGTCCTCATATCGCCGTGTGAGGTTTTATGTGTGCTTTTACCAAGTTTGTTTTGGAACAGGTGCGTGATGTGAACGTAGTTATTAGCCCATTACTTAGGCGAGAAGAGCCACGCATGTTCTAGTTGTTGTTCTACGTCGTCAGGAATAATAAAGGGATAGGTTCCTACTTATCAGTATTTGAATGTGTTAATAAGTTATAAGTACGTACCTAGGCACTAAGGGCACCTTTTTTTTTATTATACCACTTATAGTAAGAGAGCTTGGATCATTAACTCCGGTACCATCAGCGTACTGAATGAGATGTACATCATTAGACGCGCCTTTAATTGGAGAACACGAAATGGCTATGCTGCAAAGTCAAAAACCTGGTGGTGATACCAAAAATCAATTTTGAAAATGCTAAAAAAAACGGTACCTAATATTGAAAGATTACCAATTTTCGTTTGTTCCTGGCAATAGAGGAGATTTAGGACTATATGATAGTGCAGTGCTGCAAGCCTCCATAACTGGCCTTGTCAGAGGCAGCACCTTGCAAAGTGCCGCCTGAAAACAGGTATCTGGTACGATCGAATTACCAAATAAAACCGGGCTCATCTGAAAGATCGTCAAATTCTGAGTATGAAAAACTGGTGCTGCAAATCTTAAACACTGGCGAAGGTGGTTGCAGCAGCGATTGAAGATCGCGAGTTGCGCGACTCGGTTTGGTATTTTCACATTAGTACGATCGAGGTACCAAAAAAAAAACAGGGCTCATCTGAAAGATCATCAAATTCTGCGTAAGAAAAACCGGTGCTACAAATCTTAAACACTGGTTTTTTGGAAATTCGATCGTACTAATATGAAAATCAAACCGAGTCGCGCGACGCGCGATCTTCAAACGCTGCTGCAACTACCTTCACCAGTGTTTAAGATTTGCAGCACCGGTTTTTCATACTCAGAATTTGATGATCTTTCAGATGAGCCCGCTCTTATTTTTAATTCGATCGTACTAATATGGAAATACCTACCAAATCGAGTCGCGCAATGCGATATCTTCAAACGCTGCTGCAACCACCTTCACCAGTGTTTAAGATTTGCAGCACCGGTTTTTCCTACACAGAATTTGATGATCTTTCAGATGAGCCCTGTTTTTTTTTGGTAACTCGATCGTATAAATGTGAAAATACCAAACCGAGACGCGCAACTCGCGATCTTCAATCGCTGCTGCAACCACCTTCGCCAGTGTTTAAGATTTGCAGCACCAGTTTTTCATACTCAGAATTTGACGATCTTTCAGATGAGCCCGGTTTTATTTGGTAATTCGATCGTACCAGATACCTGTTTTCAGGCGGCACTTTGCAAGGTGCTGCCTCTGACAAGGCCAGTTATGGAGGCTTGCAGCACTGCACTATCATATAGTCCTAAATCTCCTCTATTGCCAGGAACAAACGAAAATTGGTAATCTTTCAATATTAGGTACCGATTTTTTTAGCATTTTCAAAATTGATTTTTGGTATCACCACCAGGTTTTTGGCTTTGCAGCATAGCCATTTCGTGTTCTCCAATTAAAGGCGCGTCTAATGATGTACATCTCATTCAGTACGCTGATGGTACCGGAGTTAATGATCCAAGCTCTCTTACTATTAGGTGGCAGACAAACACACGGCCCACCTGATGGAAAGTGGTTACCGTGGCCTATGGACGTATGCAACACCAGGGGCGTCACACTCGTGCTGCCGACCCTGAAGAAACCTTCTAATGCCCTTCTTGAAGAACCCCATATTGTAATCGCTTGGGAAAACCATCGCGGGGAGTTCATTCCACAGCTTGAGTGTGCAAGGGATGAAGTTCCTTTCATACCGCACAGTGCGCACCGTTTCCGGTCTCAATGTGTGAGGATGAACTCCCCGCCTATGACGAGAAGTGCGATGATAGAATGTAGCTGTGGGTATCATGTCAAACAATTCATCTGAGCACAAACCATTGTATAGGCGGTAAAACACACACAGTGAAGCAAAGTCCTCCGGCAACCGGCGGCCCACAGACGGCGTTTCAGTCGGTTTGAGTTTTTTTTAAATATATGTACCTATATTATGGTCCTTCAATTGACTGCGCCTCGCTAGATGGTAAAAAGTTGAGGTGTAGGCCACAAGATACGGGCCATCATTTCTGATGCTATTGACCTCTAAATGATAGTCCCTAAGTTGACGTCCTTGATTGATGCTTTTTACCCGACTGCGCCAGCGAGAGGGTAATGTGTTTCGCGCGTATGTATGTATGTATGTGTCTATGTGTGTATGTAGTTTTCTTTGTTCCCCTCTACAGGCCTAACGCCTGGACGGATTTTGATGAATAGGGTCTCAAATGAAAGGTATTCATCTCCCGAGTGTCATAAGGTACATAAAATTCCAACAAAAACTATACGGTAGATTTTTGATGCTAAAATATCTGTTGGCAAAATTTTTTTTTCATTCAAATTTATCGAGTAGGGTATCAAAATGAAGAGAATTAAAAGGAGATTACAAAAATATATAGATGTCATATCCTAACTAAAAAGGTTAAAATAAAATTAATTATTAAAAAATAAAAAACCCCGACTGCTGTCTAAAAGATTGAAACAAGCTTGATAGCAGGCGGTACCCATTAAATTTCTTTCGGTTTATGATTGGCAAATGGGTACCGCCTGCTATCAAGCTTGTTTCAATCTTTTAGACAGCAGTCGGGTTTTTTTATTCAATAATTAATTTTATTCACGACCCGCTTGAAGAACCCGGGCTGTAGGAAGAGAGAAACATGTGCCCGGGCAGAGCATTCCAGCTTTTTATCGTGTGGCAGAAGCTCTTTATCGAATCCGACATAACCTCCCCCACCGGCTCCGGCTATATACAGGGCGTCCCACGGCGATGCCACATGGAGGGAAAGTACCTTAAATCCTTAAGTTAGCTCATTTTGTTTAAAGGAGACTTCATTTTATTTTTAAAAAGAAACAAAACTGCATTCAAAGATTTTTAAAAATTCGCTTGCCACACCCGGTAATCGAACCGACTAAAAGCCGAAAAAGTAACATCCTGTATTTTTATGGCATCAATCGATAGTGTCAATCATAAGGATCAAATCTCTCTAAGAAACATGGTAAATTAAACGAAAGGAAGTCCTTGAAATCTAAAATTATAAATTCAATTTGGCAAAATAAAACACTTTAACTCAAAGTTCATCCGTCCATCTGATACCATATTAACAATAAAATTCCATATTTAAACTACTTTTCTTTTTTTATCGTGCTGAAACCGCTGCTAGCCAGCAGTAGTATTTAGGTATGTCGAACTCAAACCGACTAAAACCGCACGCCATCTAAATTAACAGGTTATAAGTTGATCCATAGGGTAATTCTCTTGCCATTTTCGTTGCACAGGGTACACCGCGTGCAGGTTTCTAATCAAATCAAAGATATCTCTAGTGTTGATACCTTGTAAGAATTTCTTACAAGGTATCAACACATCAAAGATATCTCTTGTGTTGATACCTTGTAAGAATTTCTCACAAGGTATCAACACTAGAGATATCTTTGATGAAATTTATTTAGTAAAATGAGTACTAAATGAATGAACTTTGTTACCTGTTTAGAATGTAACTTTATTGGGTAACTGCATGAGGTATGTGTAGGTAGGGTAGGTAGTTATTTTTGGGTGCTTGATTAGAAACCTGCACGCGGTGTACCCTGTGCAACGAAAATGGCAAGAGAATTGCCCTATGGATCAACTTATAACCTGTTAATTTAGACGGCGGCGTGCGGTTTTAGTCGGTTTGAGTTCGACATACCTAAATACTACTGCTGACCAGCAGCGGTGTCAGCACGATAAAAAAAGAAAAGTAGTTTAAATATGGACTTTTATTGTTAATATGGTATCAGATGGATGGATGAACTTTGAGTTAAAGTGATTTATTTTGCCAAATTGAATTTATAATTTTAGATTTCAAGGACTTCCTTTCATTTAATTTACCATGTTTCTTAAAGAGATTTGATCCTTATGATTGACACTATCGATTGATGCCTTAAAAATACAGGATGTTACTTTTTCGGCTTTTAGTCGGTTCGATTACCGGATGTGGCAAGCGAATTTTTAAAAATCTTTAAATGCAGTTTCGTTTCTTTTTAAAAATAAAATGATGTCTCCTTTAAGTAAAATAAGCTAACTTAAGGATTTTAGGTACTTCCCCTCCATGTGGCATCGCCGTGGGACGCCCTGTATATTCCCACAGATACCCCCCGTATCTGTGTCGATATTTCGCACGATAAAAGAAGTAGGCCCTGAGGTTATATCTATTGTAATGGATCGTGTTACTGACCGTTTCAAATACTTACCTATTTCTACTAGTGCCATAGGTATAGAACTAGTGAGAATAGTGTTCTTTGAACCCAATTCTAAAGTCTAAGCGCCTTCGCTGCGTTTAGCGGGCGCACGGCGCGGACATCCGCTTCGCGTGCTTGTTTCATGTTATTTCAAGAGCAGTGCTGCGTGAGGCGGGTACCCGTCACACGCGACGGACAGGCGGACGCACTGCGCGCACATCCGCGACCCGCACCCGCTAAACGCAGCGTAGGCGCTAAGTAAATGAGGTCGCGGTCATGAGCAGTCAGGTAGGTATTTGTATAGGTACATATGTTCGCGTTAAAGTACCAACGAGTTCATAGCCTGCAGACTGCAGCAACAAACCTATCGTACCGTAAAATAGACTTGAATGTGATAATTTTGTTGCAATTCATTGCGGCTTCTCAATGGTGCAGTTTACCTGTATCGCAGTTTAACAAGTAATACATGTAAAGAGTTGACAAGTGACATTAGTATCAATCCGTTCATTGGTCTATAATCAGAATCACTGATTTACTATCACACAATTTCATTTTGTAGTGCCCTAAAAAGCAAAGGGATGAAAGTAAATGTAAGTAAAACGAAAGTGATGGTTTTTGAAAGAGAAGAAAGTATGACAAGCTGCACAGTTTTGATTGAAGGAGAAAGAATAGAACAAATGAAAGAGTTTGTGTATTTGGGATCGAAGTTTAGAGAGAGATACGAGAGATAGGAAGTATGACAGTGATATTAAACGAAAAAGTATGGCTGGAAATCAAGTAAACGTGGCAATGCATAACTTTATGAGCTGCCAGAACGTATCCAGAGAGGCACGCCTGGCTGTACATAGAGGAGTGCTCGTCCCTACACTTATGTATGGTAGTGAATGTTGGGTTATGAAGAAGAATTATGAGAGAAATTTGAATGCTGTGGAAATGAGAAGTTTGAGAAGTATAGCTGGGGTGAAGATGACGGATCGAGTGAGGAAGACTGAGATAAGGTAACGTTGTGGGGTGGTTGAAGATGTAGTGACTAAGATAGAGAAAGGGATGCTTAGATGGTTCGGACACGTGGAGAGGATAGACGAAAGAAGATTGACGAAACAGATTTATAAAGTGAGGGTGAATAGGCAACCCGGTAGGGGACGACCTAGACATACGTATGTCAGTCAGATCGAAGAAATTTTAAAGAAAGGACATGTCAAGAGAACCCAAAACCGGCGAGCATGCATGAAAGCAATTATGAACGTAGAAGAAGCGAAAGATGTATGCCAGGATCGCAGCAGGTGGAAAACTGTGGTCTCTGCCTACCCCACTGGGAAAGAGGCGTGACTGTATGTATGTATGTAGGTATAAAACAATACGTAAACAATATTATCAAATTCAAGGTTCTTTCATGGTACTTATGCTGTATATGTTGTAAGTTCTCAATAAATAACCACCACCTAGCCCGGCTTGCTTAGACAATCCTTCTCGACCTGGAATCTCGAAAAGGTTGCCTGTAAGATATTGCTTTTAGCGATAAGGCCGCCATTTGTACATTACCTAATTATGTTTGCCATTTATTTTATGTATACTTTTCTTTTTTGTTTGGTGTACAATAAAGTTTATTTCTATTCTATTCTATTCTATTCTATTCTCGACCCGTGGTACAACTGGGTAGACTATGGGACTATGGCTAATTAGGTCCACGTATCAACATCATTATCGTAGCGTTTGTTTATTTCATGCTGATAGGTACAAAATGAATCACTGTACCGTATTTCCCTCTACTTATAGCAAAAATAAATAATGAAGAGACATCCCCAACAAAGTTCGCATTTATAATATTAATTCTTAACTTTATTTTATGTTTTAGTAGTCAGGAGTTGAGTAAAGTTGCTATTTAGGTACTAGGTAGGTACGCAACGCTAGAGTTTTATACTTTCTCTTTTTGTTGTGGATGAATAACGTTTTTAGAAATTTGAATTATAGTTTAGGTATGTACCTTGTTTTATTTTCTTCCCCTCTTTTCTCGTACCTCCAACGTGAAAATCTTTTTCTAATGTTGTAATGGTCAGCTTCGACGATTCACGGTAGCCACTCGCCCCTTCAGTTGGGGAGAAATAAGAAAGCATGTTAATTTAATTATTTCAAAACAGGTAGACTTATTAATAAATTTGATAGTGTGGAAAGCGGTTTACTAATGTTTGCCATAATTTAAAATGCCATACTGGTATTTGCCATAATTTCATTAGAAATAATGCTTGTCTTCTAACCTAACCTATCCGAGTCAGATTGCACTGAGTCGGGGTGTTAGCGATAATTAATTTCGACCTGACAATATTATGTATTATTTTCATAATTATATCAAATTTTGATTATGTCAAGAGTCGATATGAGATGTCCTACTTATGGAAACTAATTATTATGATATATGTTGTTATAGAAATTCAATATATGGCAAATAAAAGTTATCACTGTTGAGTTGTTAAGGTAAACGTTATTAGTATAAAATGATAATAGTGCAAGTAAATATTATGATCGGGGATGATTATGGCAAACAATATTAGTGCAAATGAGTTTATGGAAAACGAGAGAATACCGTGGAAAGCCTGTTTCTTTCAACTGGTCAACATTGTTGTACATACTATCTATCCTCTGTTATACAACGACGGTATTAATAACTGATAAATACATTATACTATTTTTGTCTGTAGAACGAGATCGCAAGATTCATGAAGGTGATTTGGCTAAACAGAAGAAGCGCTACTCCCGGGACATCCGACAACTCCGCAAGGACATCACCGATAAGCGGGAGGAACTCGGTGTCGCCGTGTATGGCGATAAACAGTTCCTTAGAAATGCCTTCCAAGAGCACAGAAAATTACAGCTTACTTACATGAACAGTCAGGCTGATGTCAGTATCAAAATCAACTAAAGTCCTTATAACAATTTCCATTCCTACCTTTAAAATCTTCAATGATAGTAACCTTACTCTCAGGTAAATTATAGAAACCTCAAAACTCTTTCATCACACTTGGGTAGTGACTTAAATACTTTTGGACGACCGAAGTAGAATATTCTTACTAACTTCCCAGTGATGACGATGAACCTATCACAATTGATTCTTCATCGTTGCATTAAAGTTACCCTGACTATCCTATTGTATAATATCCCAAGTGCACCAAAATGGTGGATTATTTTAGTACAAGCTCGTCGAGAACCGCCCCTTGTATCGTAGGAACACCATCCGCCCATTTATCATCATAATCAGCCGTTTTTCCATAGCAAACAGTTATGGTATACCTACTATGGAGACTTCTTGATCTCTGATCCCTTCCGAAAACTTCTGAATTATAAGTTATTACAAGTCGTCGAAATTGCTAAACACATACCTAACAAGTAAAAGCAGCCTTATATTGTGCCAAGAAGGACACAGGCACAGGCACAAATACATTTCGAAGCTCAATACTCGTACCTACTCAAAATTGAATATGAAAGGACAAGGAGTTGAGTGATTTCATTGCAGTATCCGTTGCAATTGTTTTATATATATGAAAATTGCCGACTTGGAGATAAGACGCGTGTGATGAAGGCATCTATCAAGTAGTCTGCCGATATGAATTGTACTAATGTACCGCTCTGGTGCATCCCCCATACTTAAGGCCAGTTGTTTCTGTTATCGTTGACTAAAGTAGGAAATTTGCGAAGTTGTCTCCACGAAAAGTAGTCAAAATGAGAAATAGACAGTTTGATAAGTAGACAAAAGTTTTTGTTAGAACTAAAATAAAAAGCTAGTGCTGTGCTGCTGTTAAAAACATTACATCCCATGATCTCTGACAGCAAATAAAACGTCTAGATCCTAATGTAATTATACTCTTACAGAGAGTGCTGGAAAGTATTCATCAAGAGAATTTCAATAAGAGGAAACAACTGGACAGAATTAGATACACGAAGAAGAAGAAAATGGAAAAGTTTCGGCTCACGCAGGTGCTCAATTACTTTTATCCTTATTTTAAGTGTCACAATAAATTTCAACTTTTAGGTAAAAAAAAACAAATAGGGATACTGAATCACCTGATGTTAAATTACGGGCTCACCAGCAGAAGGTCAGTAAGTGGGAAAAATTATACAGGCACTCCCAGAAATAGTATCTATGAAAAGCATTAGAAGTAGTAGTTATTTTAGTGAGTCTGTAGAACGGCCCCAGTTACTTTATTGGTATTTGGCAAAGCAACGGACTTCGGATACCCTTCCCTTCCATACATATACTCACGTCTTTCTTTGCTCTGATGTGAATAAATAATGTACCTAGTCCATATAATGGACTATACTATTATGGTTTAATGGTAATATGGCCAACGCCCATCCAGAAGCTTTCGCTTGGGTGCCACAATATTATGAAGGTATTCAGTGTAATTCCTAATGCATTGGCTACCGATGCGCGACGTTCGCTTTTTGCCTTGTTCTCTGTTAAAAATTATAACCTCAGGGCAAAATATAGTTTAAAAGTATCTGAACTCATCACTGTTTTGTGTGAAATGATTGATATATGGGAGATTTCCATACTTAAGACGTTCAAGGCCCTCTTCATGATTTTATATTGTTAGTATTGCTGCAAGCGTACCTATACAAATATCATTGAAATTGGCAATATGAACATAAATTATTATGAACGTATTATTTATTATAGTACGATTTCGTGGGACGGAAAGTTATAGTTGGCGGAATGTGGGTGTTATTACACTTCTGCCTACCCCTTCGGGGATTTACAGGCGTGAGTATATGTAATGTATGTATTTCCATATGAACGTTCCTGCAACATGAACGCACCAATGTATCAAATTAATGGAAGTAGAAGCAACGAAAGGTATAACTCCGGACACATATCTTGGACCTAAAATGTGCTTAAAATGTGTCCTATACGCGCAGTACACATTTCTTGGGTGTCTTTTGAGGATAACACGGGGTGCTACTGCGGTGGAAGAACTCAAATTCATCAAGCATTGATTAATATAAAGCAATCCGCGGGCACCAGAGCCTCGTTTGTCTTGCGATTTAGGTCCAAGATACGTATCCGGAGTTATACATGACAGAAACGTTATAATTGGGATGATGTTGCTCAATAGAAAATAGTCGTTATTGTATGTAATTTAACTACACGTATGAAAGTAGTTACGTCAAATCTCTCTGCGCTCTTAAGAGGGGTACACAGTTTTCTCCTCACGTATTAATATATAGATTCTGTGTGTGCCAGTGATTTATGAGTATCATTTCATTTTAAACATTCAAACAATAAAAACTCCACCTGAATATAAATTCTACCTGTAGCTATCAAGGGCTGTACCTTAGTCGAAATGCTCCATTTAGATGAACTCATTTGACCATTACTTATAGCAAGGGTGCCCAACCCCAGGCCCGCGGGCCACCAAGTGGCCCGCGGACGAATTTCGGGTGGCACGCGCAAGCCACTGCGAGAGGAGCAAAAGTCACCGGCAATTAATCTTGACATCGCCAAAGCTTATAAAGAGTCTGCCACAAATCGCTTCTTTCCAAGCTACCAGCCTTTGGTCTGCCTCTCAGACTTTGCGACTGGGTGGTTAGCTTCCTGCAGGAGCGCCATATTCGCGTCCTTTGTGATGGACGAACTTCGTAGTTTTTGCAGGTAAATGCTGGCGTGCCGCAGTGGTCTGTCTTATCACCCATTCTCTCTCTTCTACATATAAACGATATTCTGACCACCCGGCAGCATTCATTGCTATGCAGACGATAGCATCTTACACGGGAGTTATCATGGGCATACTGAGGCCGAGCAGTCTGATATCGCGGGAAAAAAGCATCTTCTTGTCACTGAGCTCGACCGGATCCTTAATCATATTACCCAATAGGGCTCTGAGAACCTGTTCGAGTTCAATGCCAACAAGACGCAGGCATGTGCATTTACAGCAAAGGTATCTTTTTTCCTTCCCTCTGTGGCGTGGGCACTGCCACTGCGGGACAATCTCAGTATTCTCGGTATGGATCATCAAAACAGCCTCGCGTAAACTCGGAGTCCTGAACAAAGTGAGATGTTTTAACACGCCGGAGCAGCGGTGTCTTCTGTCTCCTGCGTGGAATACTGCTCGCATTTCTGGGATGGCTTCGCAAAGTACTTACTTGATACACTCGACAGGTTGCAGTGTCGTGCGGTCCGCATTATTGGGAATCCTGAGATCACGAACACCCTCGAGCCTCTGCAGATGCGTAGAGTTGTGCATCCTTAGCAGTTTTTTTATTTTGACCGTCTCTGCTATGGTGAATGTTCTGATGAGCTTTTCCAATTAATCCCACCCTATACTTTCCTACACAGAACAACGCGCACCCGCATACGGTGCAAATTATTCGGCGACTCCTTCCTCTGCCGTACCATTAACTTCTGGAATTCCTTACCAGTTTCCTTCTTCCTACAGTCCCGGATCCTTTAAGCGGGGCGCGAAAAAGCATCTGATGAGGCCGACAAGCTGAGTGCCACCATTGTAATACGATACCTACGTGTCTATAATGGTGACCCTCTTTTCCGAGACTGCCTTCAGCTTACAATCAAGCGAGCTGAAGTCAAATTGACGTTATAAAAAAAGTTCTTTCGGTGCCATATCGTTACCGAAAAAAGGTGCGGGAACGGGGACAAGAACCCGAGCCGTGAAGGGCACACCGTAGTAGCGGCGATAAGACCCATCACGGGGGAAAGCTAGAGAGGCCGGCATGTAGCCTCTCTAGCCACTCCTCCATCCTGCAGGTTATCACCGGTCACGGATGCTTCGGGGATTTTCTGCGTCGGATCCGGTAAGAGCCAACGACCGAAGCCATCGTTATGACGCGGGAGACTCCATCACCGTAGGAGTGAGAATTCTCTCGCTTGCCACCTTGCTCACGGCGATAGTACGATGCGCGAGTGCGTGGGCTGCCGCCCCTCTTTTTGTGAGCAAGTAATACTGCAAAAGGAGACGGCGGGGTAGGAACGGAGGAGATTCGCAGCCTGCACAGGCCGTGACGAGCGTAGGGGATGCAGATAAGGCCTCCGTCCCTCATGAGCATGGGCCTGAGGGTGGTCACGGGTGGAGCCACCTGCCACCTCCCCATTCCCAGGGACTAGATCCAGCTCGAGGGAGATGGGCAAGAGATCAGCCAATTTCATCTTCCTAAAACCTAGGGGGGGGGGGGGGGGGGTGTTTATGTAGTAAAAAGATGTACTGGCCCGCCAAAAATGTCCAAATCGTAAGTTTGGCCCGACAGCTAAAAAGGTTGGGCACCCTTGACTTATAGAGTATGTATGTGCTCGGCGTATATTGTATCGTTGGGTTATTTCGCCGGTTTCGCGACCACCTTCAGTTAACGACCACTTAAGCGCCTAACTGTAACTTCAATTAAAGATAATAACTTTTCTACAAAGAATATAAATAGTTATGGAATTGTGTTTTTATTAATTTAATTATGGAATTTACTACATTTTTAAATATCACACTTGCTTAAAGCCAGAAAAACCCGTTTAGTTCCCACGTGGAATTTATGGTGAACAAACGTACATTTATTACATTTTGTTATTTATTATAAGTTTTATACTCAAATTTATTGACAACTGGATGATTTGAAGTGATTATTTAGTTATATTATACCGTTTTTCTTTATTCTTATATATAAATATATTATTACGTAAAGTGGTCGCGAACTAACTTTATATTTATGCAATACGTTAGTTGGCGACCGGGGTGGTCGCGTTCTTACTGATTCTGTCTGTTTTTGTTTTGTTTATTATGACTCTTATGTAATTTGTTTCGTATAACCAGATGACAAAACAGATGATTTGTATCTTGATACAAGTCATCTGTTTACGACCATAATAATATCGACACCTCTGGGTTCAATTGGCGTATAAACCAAAACACGACTTTTCAGGAGAGCAAAAAAACGATTTTATTTTTAGAAAAAAAATCATAACTTTTTTATTTTAGAAGCTACATAAAAAATTCCAAGGGGAAAGATTCTTAGAATTTGGGGATGAAAAAGGCTAAATCATTCAATCATATCTATCCCCTTTGGTTTGGAAGTTAGCATGGATATACGTCTTAGAAAATATCAATTTATGGTTTATACACCCCATGAAAATTGGATAACAATTGACAGCTTACAGCTTATATCCATATTTGGTAAAATTATGTTCAAATTTACTGATGTAAAAGCATGTAGCTGTAGATTTTTTGGCTGTAAAAACTATTAATTTGCACATCAATAGAATTATAATTAAAAAAAAACAATCTCGATACTGTTAGAATGTGTCAGAATTACATTAGTATTACTCTTACTACAGAATTATGGTCGATATACACGAAATTAAACTACCAGAAACAAAATTAACTTAGTTTTATTAAATAAAACAGATAATTATGTCTATTATAATTATGACATAACATTATCAGTCATGATAATGTTATGTCATAGTCGTGCGAAGTGGAGAAGGAAGAGCCGGAAGGCGGACCCTGAGCTTCGAGGTCATCTTGGCCACGGATGCAATCAGGAGAATACGTCTATATGCAGATGATGATGATGAGTCATGATCAGATTATCAAACTTAAAAAGGCAATTATTTAAATCTTTAGTAACTCAACAAACAGTCATCTCTCCTTCACCGCGATTTCCTCGTACAACAGATTGTCCTCAGGGTCTTTGCCTTTAATTCAGCGGCACTTGGACAGAGCCTTCGCCGTTTTGGCCCTGGAACGCGCCAACTTATAGATAAGCTTTTGCCCCTCAGACGATTCCAAGTTGTTATATAGCGGTTGCAAGTGGTCTCGATGGCTAAAAACCAATCCCACCACTCTGTTAGTCCACACTCAAAGTCAGCGCTCTGCGCTTTGCGCATCATCTCCATTAACAGTTTCTCTCGGGACAAGGTAGATACGTTCTAGTCCCTGCCAGAACACCCGCTGTGATATCCTGTGTGTGCAGGAAACTCACAGGGATGCTTGCCAGAGCAGACCATACATCTCTGGACTATCCTTATCGCCATCGACACGATAGAAGAAGAAGAAGTGGTCTTGTTTGGCCCTGGCTACCACTCACCTGGTGGCGCGTTTTGCATCTTTGTACGCGTCGCAGTCTTCGGCAGATTTGGACGCTTGCCACTTTTTAAGGAGGGTTTTCTTCGCCCTGATCTCTCTCTGGACTGTGTCGTTCCACCACCAAGTGTCCCTGTCATACTTGCATCCACCCTTAGACGTACCGAGAACCGCCCTCCCCGCCTCAAGGATAGCTGCCTGAATCCTGTCCCAGTAAACCTGTACTGCTTCGTCTATAACATCAGCACTCTTGTCACCGATGACTTTGAATGACCACCTGATTCTGCGTTGGCCACGCTTGGCGCGTTTGTCTTTGGGTTTCACGCGGAGGTCCATGAGAAGGAGACGGTGTTGGCTAGTGCGACTCTCTCCGGGTATTACCTTGCAGTTGGCCACCCTGCTGATGCTGTGCCTCCTAGTGAGTAGGAAATTGAACTTTCTTTTTGAAGAATCTGTTCACGACGGAAAGTTCGGTGACCGTACACTTTCTAAGGATGTACTCATCCTCTGGGTTACGGCTACCATATCCAAAACTCCTCACACCTGTCACCCACATGACCGTTCGTGCAGTGGTTTTAGCTAAAGCAAAACCACCGTCATAACACGGACACTGTAATTGGTTTTTGAATTTTTAACATTTAATTTTAGACTTTAAAGCAATGTCTGTAAAATTTCAAATGAAATGGCTTTTTGTAGAGTGAACGCAAGCGTGTAGGAAAAATATTGTCATTTAATTTTGGACTTTAATTGTATAGCAGTAAAGTCTAAAATTGAATACCATTTTTTGCAATGGATATGGTTTATACGTCCATGTTATTTAAATGTTTGGATTTACGACGTCAATTTTAAATTACGTTTAAGAAATATATTTACTCGTCATGGCGTAAAATCCATTTACAATCAACGCAGACCTTACGCCCCGGGTTGGTAAAAATCTTGGTCATAACGTCTTACTAAAAATTTAAAAAAGAAAATTTTGGCTGTTACATTAATATTTTATCCTTTTTGTGGTAGGATGATCTAAATTTTTTGGGTCGTAAAAGCATTTTTTTTGCGAATTTGAACATTTTAAATATACAGATTGATAGAAAAAAAAAATCTGAATTAAACGGTGTATATAACTCATTTTGGCCAAAATGGTTTATACGCCAATTGAACCCAGAGGTGTCGATATGTTTCTTTGATAAAACTGTGTAATTTTACTTTTTGCAAAAATTGCAAAAATGTGTAAATTAGGTGGTCGCAAATCAGTAAAACTAAGTTTACTTACTATTTTAGTTTGCGACCACTTCGATTTCGTATTAATTTTCCTCGCAACCTGGCTGACCCTGGGCCATTTACGGTTTTAAGATAACCCTAACCTTCCCGGAGAGGGGGAGGCATGGGCGCTGCGCAGGTCTGCTTTCTGCTGGGGCGACAAGCAGCTGTTACCGGTCACCCCCTGGCCTGCACCGGGAGAACCAGCCCGTTCCTTGTCTATCATCCACTGTGCCCTCTGCTAGGGAAGCTTCAGATGAACACGTGGAGAGCCACCGAGCACCTCTCTGTATGGTCGCTCCCGCCTCGACCTCGAATTCCGAATAAATATTCGATCATATGCTTATAAATAACAATGTATTAAACAAAAAAACACTACACCGGCTATCTAATGTAATTGCGTGTAATACCTATTTTTACCCGACTGCCATCGAAAGGAGGGTAATTGTTTTTGTTTGAACATGTACCCATTGTACCCTATTCAAAATGATAAGAATATTAAATAAAAATCATTTATAATTAATTATATTTGCTTTAATAATATACATATTTTGATACTGAAAAAGGTGGTCGCTTACTGAAACACTGGTGATCGTAAAATGACAAAAGTGGTCGTTAACTAACATATTGGCTACTTGGAAATAGAAGGTCTATTATTTACCCGTTCAAAGTGAGCAACTCAATTAAATGGTCGCTAACCGGTGAACTGACACTATAGCGGTTTATTTCGGGAACTGTGCCGTGAATAAATAATTGTAGATGGCCATTGCGGAGAGTTCGCCCGTTCGACTGAGCACGGAGCAATGAGACTGGAAGCTTTTGTAATTCATAATGATTTTATATTAAAATTAGACATAAGATAGTTTAAGTATCGGTTGTTAGTTGGTAGATTGTTCGATAAGAAGAGCGAAGGTCCGACTAAGTTTTGTAGAGAGTTCTCTCCAAGTCTCCAACCCCACGCACCTACAGCTGAATATCAGATTAGAGTAGTTAACACCGAAGTTACAGTTTTAATATTTCATATTATGCCATTCCGATTTAGGGTTTAGAGAACACTAATGATAGAAACAAGTCGATCTTAGCCGGACTCTCTTTTTTTCTACACATACCAAACTAAAGGCAATATAGGTACCTTCGCGATGTCTAAAGTAACCGCATAAAGGTCCAACCCCACTAAACGGACGGCATCGGCCCGGATTTCACAATCTTTAAACAAAATTAAATCTTATTATCACAGTGTTTGAAGTTTATATTACCAAGTCACGCATAACAAGGCATGACGCACGTCAAGCTGTCATGCGTGACTTGGTAATATAAACTTTAAATGCTGTGATAGGTATAAAATTTATTTTGTTTAAATATTGTAAAATCCGTTCCGATGCCGTCCGTTTGGTGGGGTTGAACCTTTAGTGTAGCGTGTAAAGTTATTTCTTTGTATTCGTCCACACCTACTTTTTAATATGAACACTGAACAGTATTACAAATTCTGATTGCTTTTATATGACTGTTGTAGCAATTGGTAAGGTTATAGTAAAAATATATTATATTGTGGTGTCATATATAGGTATATTGTTAAGAAGACTTCTAACATGATATAGATACTAGGAAAGATTTTCTTCTCTGCGTTGGGGAGTCAGACGGCATTCACTCCTGGAAAAACCAACACTCAAATCAAAAATAATATGTCTACAACTGAGGTCCAAAGTCCGTACAAACTTAGAATGCAACTGGAAAATCGCTATGATTATAATGATAATACTAATGACGTATTATTGTTATGTAGTCAAGCCATGCAGGAACATGGCAGCTATCAAAAATGGCGCAAACATAGGTACTTAGGTATTAAAAAAATTATAGCTACCTACTTATTCGCGTGAAGAAATAATGCGTCATTATTAATAATTTATATAGGCCACGGTAACCATTTTCTATCAGGTAGGCCGTGTGCTTGTCTGCGACCTAAGTGGTAGAAAAAATATGAATACATTATTAAGTATTTAGGTTTATAAAGTATTAAATTTCTCAGCTTTTTAGGCTGGTATGTGTATCACGGGCTTAAGCCAAGTAAGTTGGTTAATTTAGAATTTATATCAATAATATTACTATTATTACGAATTTGTTATTAATGACGTTTTTTTTGCGTAGTGCACTATCGCGTCTCTGATTGGTCAGTAAAAAGAGGATAATATTGTCCTAATTTTTTGTTGACATTTAGAGTGCCGACAAGGCATCTAAAGTTTGTAATATCATGGGATTATACCTACTAGAAAATTGATCGTAGAATAATATTTCTTATTCTAGAAATGGTAGGGGTATACTATATCATACGACGTGGTTATGAGTTGAATTATTGATCCTCTAGTAATTGTTCTGTTGTCTATTATATTGAGTACAGGTGAAGCTTCATGCTTAAGCTGCCTAAACGTTTTTTGATGACAAGATTGATTAAAAGTAGTTTAACTATAACTTTGTGGTCAGAAACATGAATGTAATTTATGCAGGGAAACCTTGGGAGTTATAAAAAAAATCTAATCGAATGAAAATTACGTGTTCTCTAAAAGTCAGACATAAAAGTATATAACAAAGAAACAGCACAAATATGTCAATGCTAATCCAACATAGTTCAATGAACAAATATTACAAAGAAAATATTGAAAAGCACCCAGCCATAAACAGCCATGTTAAAAGATCGGACTGATATTTTGGCGGTTCACCCTTGTTTGGTATAACAACGTTTGAGCGATGTAACCATACGACTCGGTACTCGATACTCACGATAAGTCGATTCTCAATGCACCCGTGCGGTGGCGCTTAAACTCCTAGAGACCTACGCCCAGCAGTGGCCTTACATTGACAGTACATGTTCTCTTAGGTGAGATATTTAGTTCTTAAATCAAATAACACAATACTTCCGAGGTGAAATAACACATCAATTTTAAAGTCTACTTT
Organism: Eilema depressum; assembly: GCA_914767945.1. NCBI lineage: Eukaryota > Metazoa > Arthropoda > Insecta > Lepidoptera > Erebidae > Eilema > Eilema depressum. The sequence goes on along the minus strand of OU612012.1, from coordinate 42,072,361 downwards.
GTTCACCCATATCACCTAACTGCACAAGGGAAACCTTATACAGGCGATATAAGTAGGTATGTATCGTTAAAAAATCATCATTATTTAACAGATGGAGGCAGCTGAACTCCGTGACCGCATCTTATACGAAGTTGGCGGTAAATTGGCTCCTGAGAAGAAGGAGCAGGCGGTAGCTAATTACGTACAACGAGCTAATATAAAGAAGAATGCCGCTCTAGCCATCAAAGTCATGTATAAGAAGATTCTAGATATACTCAAAAAGGTAAATTTACTTTTTCAATGTGGTACCTACAGTCAGCTACGAATGTAGCTGAATACTTACAGATTTACAGGCAGTGATGGGCCATGGCTATGCAATGTGCAACTAAGTAACTAAGGCATCAACTCACAAGCTTACCGTGGCCTATTTTGTAATGGAAGCTTTACATTGGAACACAATACTTACATTCTTTACTTATCATAATTAAGAAAGCTAATATGGATCAATGGATGGACGTTTATTACTCATTCACCCCGGAATGGTTAAAACGGAACGGATGAAATTGGCACAGCGATGAATTATGTTCTGGATTTCTGGAATAGCACATAGACTATTTTTTTTATCTATGAATAAGTTCCAGTGGATTGCGAAAACGGGATAAGTATTTCGCGCTGGTAGAGCCGCGGGCAAGAGCTAATATTTAAATAATTGCTGTAAATTAAATTTTATTGGGTTAGAAGTGGGCTAGACATGAGTTAGAAGGGAATGACGACGACCCCCGCCATACTCTTCGTGTTAGGTTACTTTTGATAATACATAAAGTTAAAGGAGCTCCAGCAATAAAAAAACTATCCCTGTTGTAAAAAGTAACTATAAAAAGTAATCCAGAACACCTACCATCGGTAACGTATCAAAATCATAATCTTGGAAGACTAACGGTCGTTCCCAATAACCTATCTACTGCCAGTTGACATTAGAAAGGATAAAAACGTCATCAATCTCTATGGTAACGCAACTTAGAGTATACATTATATATTTTATAATGTATACTCTAAGTAACGCAATTAATAGAACAAAATAACAATAGGATTTGACAAAGGAACTACCACCTTTACCTTTACCTTTAACTGTAGGTATGGTTATTGGGAACGGCCGTAAGGCGGGAGCGGAGCGGAGGTCCAGCATTAGAGTTCGTGGATTTTTTTATAAATCCAAAAATTTCACTGTCGGGATTTTGAACATTCGGGCTTTTGAACTTCGGTCTTTCGTACATCGGTATTATGCAATTCCGTACCTATTAGGATCTTGATATGTAACCATATTTTTGGTGTTCGGATCTCACGCTGCACAACGTGCGCACTTCACGGTCATGCATTTGACGTGGGGTGGCTAACTTATGAAGTAACGATGAAACGTGCTTATGAAGTAGGTGTTTTGCATTATTTGCGTGTTACACGTGCGTCCGCGGGTTGCATCTGAGGCTTACTCCTTCTCTTTCCTTTCGTTTAGCTTATACGGCTCTTACGGTAGCGACTACTTTCTGACTTGTCAAACCTGATAGCACAACTTGCACCAGAGCCTCGTATGTACCTTGGGGTATGTACTTAAGCGAGATTGACGAAATTATTTGTCTCAGATAAAGTACGAGCAATGTTTCTATCCACAGAACTTTATTACCTCTCTCAGATGTCAACAATCGTGGTGAAAATCTAACTATACCGCATTTAAAACTACAATAACCCTCTAAAATCAACCCCGATAGCAGGAAATATAACATTGTCTGAAAGTGCAACAGTACACCTTCAGTAATTGCGCTATCTTCGCAAAGCCATTAGTTTAGCAACTTCTACCATTAAGGGGAACTTTCATCTATATCTATACTAATATTATAAAGAGGAAAGATTTGTTTGTTTGTTTGTTTGTTTGTTTGTTTGTTTGTTTTTTTGTTTGTAACGAATAGGCTCCGAAACTACTGGACCGATTTCAATAATTCTTTCACCTATAGAAAGCTACACTATCTGGGAGTAACATAGGCTATATAACATCACGCTACTACTAAAGGGAGCGGAGCAGTGAGCATAAATGTCAATAAATCGGGCAGATTTCCATACATTCTTTACTAATATTAGATTTGTATTTTTGTATTCGAGTAAACTCAAGAACTACTGAACCGATTTCAAAAATTCTTTTACCATTAGAAAGCTGCACTATCACTGACTAACATAGGTTATAATTAATTTTCAAAAAAATAGGGATCCTGGATAAAACTTCAATAATGTAACCCAAGGTGTAAAAAAAATGACCTAAAAAATTCCTTATATCGCGTACGCTGCGAAAACTATTGAAGATAGAACAAAATGATGTACTGTAGAAATGTATAACTTAAAAAGGTCTACATAAAAGTCCGCGACAGCATATGTCTATCTAATAAGGGTAGCTCACAATAACCATTTTTATCTTTTACAAATTATAAAAAAAATATGTGTCATTTTCGAAGCTATTTTTAACAATATAGTGTTAAGCCTTATCTGACTAAATACGTTAGATACATTGTACATTTAATGTAGATCAAAATTGCCCTTTACACTGTATAATTATAATGAATATTTTAGAATCTATTGCAGTATGAAAGTAACGCGCGACGATATAAATTCAAGCCGAAATGCCGATCAAAGTCAGACCACGGAATCTATACCTTTATATTAATTCTTATCTAAATAAATCGTTTGGTATTTAAGATTGTTTCAATACCTGTTGATTACTTTTTGAATTATTGAAATCGGACGTTCTATTCAAAAGATATTACGAAATTATAATGTCAATATATAAGGTGATGTGCAATGCCCATGTTGTACCTACCCCGATATCTGTTGAGAGCTCGGTTCTTGAAGTTGTTGACTCGTACGTCTACCTAGGACAAGTAGTCCAGTTAGGTAGGTCCAACTTCAAGAAAGAGGTCAATCGCCGAATCCAACTCGGCTGGGCAGCGTTCGGAAAATTACGCAATGTCTTCTCGTCCGACATACCTCAGTGTCTCAAGTCGAAGGTTTTCGACCAGTGTGTGTTACCAGTGATGACTTATGGCACTGAAACGTGGTCCCTCACTATGGGCCTTATGAGTAAGCTCAAAGTAGCCCAACGAGCTATGGAGAGGGCTATGCTCGGAGTCTCTCTGCGAGATCGAATCAGAAATGAGGAGATCCGTAGAAGAACCAAGGTTACCGACATAGCCCAGCGGATTAGCAAGTTGAAATGGCAGTGGGCAGGGCACATAGCACGGAGGACTGATGACCGATGGGGTCGAAAAGTCCTCGAGTGGAGGCCACGTATCGGCAAGCGCAGCGTAGGACATCCACCCACAAGGTGGACAGACGACCTCATAAAGGCCGCGGGAACGCGCTGGATGCGAGACGCTTCCAACCGGTCCTATTGGAGATCTATAGGGGAGGCCTATGTCCAGCAGTGGACTTCCTATGGCTGAAATGATGAATGATGAAAAAATGATGAATGTCAATAAATCCGGTAAATTACCATACATTATTTGAAAACTAATTATTATTACGGGCATGGGCTAAAAGGGTGCAACCACGGGTGTTCGAAGTATTTCACGAGCGAAGACAGGGAAGGTCAGCTGAACACAAGATGCAACGGTAACGGGATCCGAATGCGGGATTGGAACCTTCATGTGATGCATCCTGGGTAACGGAGGCATTAACGCCCCTCACCCAGGGGAGGCGCTACCGCCTACGGCAAATACATACAGCAACGGGAGCAGCTCTATAGAGGGCTGCTCAAAGGCTTCCCACATGTCCCTCTGACTACGAGGAGGCCCAGTAGAGAGCAGGAAAGGGAAGGGCTGGTCACCGAGCGCGGACGTGAGGATTATAGGTCCGGCCTCCTGTCATCCCTTCACGCCCGTCTCCTCCCTTTCCGGAATTCGATGGGACATCGTGCTTCCCACTTCTGAGAGGGCCATCTTAAAATTGTAGATGGCCCAGGGCCAGCGGGGGGGTGCGGAAAATGCCCTAGGCAATTTTACACTCCAGCAACTGAAGACCCGCGACGGCATGCTGTTTAGTGGGTCCGAATTCACATGGCACTCCTGATGGCTGACGGGGATGGTATCCGAGGCAATTTTAGCACGAAAGAAAAGTTTGTACGGAATCCGAATTCCACGCGGGCGGAGCCGCGGGCAACAGCTAGTTGGATATAAACGAGTTCTTCGATCACTTTGGAACAGCTTGTGATCGACGCGAAGACCACACCTATCAGTTTAAATAAAGAACTGACCTAAATTAAAAGAAAAAGAAAGGGCGCGCGTGCACTCGTGACTTTTTGTCACCGTGACTGTCATCGCGTATATCATCCCTAATGAAGGTTTGGTTACGTGCTTACGAAGGTTGTACGCACTTGGTTAGGTGACAACTGTGCAATTTGGATGAACGCGGTGACAAAAGTCACTATAGTTCGTGCCAAATGGATTGAGTATAAAGTTTGTTGACCGAGTTGACCGTGTGACCGGTTTGGACTGGTTGCTTAGGGGCTGTAAACATTTCATCACCCTGAAGCGAAACCAACTGCGGCGTCGCGTGGTGCCCGCGTGAATCTTCATTTTTGTTACACAAAAATCATTACCTAATTACGATATTTTAGAAAATACGCAATGTTTATAACGACTCTGGTTAGATAAAGATTTAATAAATCCATACCACCATTATTATTAATATTATAAATGTGAAAGTAACTGTCTGTCTGTCTGTCTGTCTATTACGCTTTCACGCCTAAACCACTGAACCGATTTTGATTAAATTTGGTACAGGGATAGATTAGACCTTGGGAAAGGACATAGGCTATGTTTGGTTGCGATAAGCAACATCTGAACGGGTGGAGCCACGGGCATAAGCTAGTTACTAAATAAAGTAAATAAATAAAAATCATTTATTTCAAACTTATTTAATAAAAAGCTTTTTTATTTACATTAATAATACATCAACAAACATCTGAAATATCGGGAGTTAGCATAAGTACCTGCTGTACTTCGCATCTTAGGGGCTTACAGAAACTAGATATAATCTAAAATGTAATTGAGCGAGCGAGCGAGCGAAGCGAGCGAGAATCTCCGTTTCAACAAGATAACCGATTTTGCTTCTGTCTATATCTATGTCTCTGGGTATATCAGTACTAGTCTAGAGGTTGCATATCGTAACTGATTTTTACCAAACTTGGCACACATGTTCTTTGATTTAAAACACAATTTGTAAACGAATCTAGATGACTTTTCACTGAATCATCAAGAACATGATTCCCCCAGATTGTTGTGAAAAAGAATCATACCACAGCCCTATGCGCTCGAGTACACTATGAGACCTCACAGTTTTGTTTGTGAATACGGGTGTTAAAGTTGTAAGAGCGTCAAGCTGCCGAAACATGGGACATTTCCCTTAATATTACGATGAAGTAGAAGAAGTGCCAATAGATTCCTCTTCGGCAATACCTAAATATTTAGACGATATTGGGCAATTTTGAAACGAGTTGTGTATGAAACTTTGGATTTGTTATTAGGTGTTGTTGAAATTATGGTAGTAATTTATATTGGCACTAGCTTTTGCCCGCGGCTCCGCCCGCGTGGATGTCGGTTATCGCGACCAAATATAGCCTATGTCCTTTCTCAAGGTCTAATCTACCCCTATACCAAATTTCATCAAAATCGGTTCAGAGGTTTGGGCGTGAAAGCGAGACAGACAGACAGACAGACAGAGTTACTTTCACATTTATAATATTAGTAGGGATATCGCGGTAGTGTAGCCGTAACATACAGTAGATGTTACGTAGTAACTGTTATCTTAACCACATATAAACCATACCCGAGGTGATATGCGCAACGCACTTCTTTTTTCCTCTATTTTCTAATCTCAAATTACAGTGATTCTGAATAATTAGAATATAATCAGAATTATATCCATATCTTGTCACTCGGTTGAGTGCCTTAGCATTATCGGCCTCAGATTCTCTTGGGAACTCAAGCACCTGGAATGTGTGTAGCGAAGGAAATCGAAGCATTATTTTATGAACAATGAAGTATAATAATGAATACAATATTATTATAACTCTTATAGAATGAAACCACTTGAGTTCTGCATAATATGCCTAAATGTAGGTACATTTTGAAATATTGATTGCATATTTGCGTAATACCTATATAAGTAAGGTGAATTTTACAAGTAGGCATGGATGTCCAAATCCAAAACCACGAGTAATAGCGTAAAATGCTCAGAGTAGGTCCCGAGTCCGATTTTGACGAAAACTAAAACTACAACATTGGATTTTCAAAATATTATAGTCCTAGCTAGGAATCAAACCGAAATCGAAATCAACGCACTCATAAACTTATTCTTCTATTAAAACTGAACTAAAACTCCTTTAAAATTGATTCACAAAAATTTGTATGGACGCCAACTTATCCACTGTGCGTCGGTTCAGAGAACCTATTAATTGCTCACTTGATTATACCTTGAATTCGTTAGATTGTCTTAATAAACTTTCTTCTACTTTTTCTTACTCTACCGTGCTGTACCGTCCATGTTGAACATGAACTGTAGAGTAAGAAAAAGTTGTGTAAAAACCTGATTTAATAAATGACATTTCATGCTTACCTATTGTTTACTAACTTTGTTCCCCACTTTCGCCTATGAAACTAAGTTTATTTCCACGAAATGTAATACAAACTCTAGATTGTATGAACTGAAAGCACGGCTATGAACAGTACCGAGGGTCCTGGCTCAACTTCAATCAGTAGCAAAACAATACCTGGCAAATTAACTTCGCAAATAATTATATAAATGTATGTGTGTGTGTGTGTGTGTGTGTGTTTGTGTGTGTGTGTGTGTGTGTGTGTGTGTGTGTGTGTGTGTGTGTGTGTGTGTGTGTGTGTGTGTGTGTGTGAGATAGTGTGTGAGTGTGTGTGTGTGTGTGTGTGTGTGTGTGTGTGTGTGTGTGTGTGTGTGTGTGTGTGTGTGTGTGTGTGTGTGTGTGCGTGTGCGTGTGCGCGCGTGCGTGAGTGCGTGCGTGCGTGCGTGCGTGCGTGCGTATGTATGTATGTATGTATGTATGTATCGCGCAATGAGATTATTGACAGACTAACTTGCCAACTTAAAAATTAAGTGACAAATTACAAAAAGCAGCCTCAGCAAATAGAGTCGACCAGAACAATTGTATGAAATGTAATTTGTTAGAAATATATAACAGTAACATCATATGGTAACATCATCAAAGTAATATATTCAATAACATCGATATCAAAATCGTAACCTAATTTATCATCCATCTCTATTCGACAGCGACACGCATAGATTAGCGACACGTCCGTCACTTGCCGCTCGTCCTCCAAAACTGATTTAGGGTCCTTATTTGTGCTAGGAGTGGGTTCACGTCAGTAGTGTAATGGCCAGGATTCGAACCCGGGACGTCTCGATCGTAAGGCCGACTCCTAAACCACTAAGCTACCGACGCTTCTGCTTTATGCCAGCGCATGACCTTAGACCAGAGATAGTCCGGTTGGTTCAGTACTAAAATGCTTTTTTAATCCAATTTCCCTAAACCATGGTCTAAATTACGAAAAAGTTAGTCCGTATTTTGTAATAAGACCGTTCTTGTTTAATTATTGTTTTTGTATTTGACGTCTATCAACATTGTCTTATCTTTTTACGTTAAAACGGTCGGCTTGATGATAGTCTTAATGTTACTTTGATGTGATCTAAGACAGCGGGTGGTGGGGTCGGCAAAGGCGGGGGGGGGGGGGGGGCTTAAAGCTTAAGGTCTGCACTTATCCATATTAAACGACAAAAAAGGACAATTCGCTTTCAACTCGTTTAGTTTATTTGATCACGAAAATGATTGCTTTGTTCATATTTTTTTTTGCTTTGCTATAGCTACGAACAAAGCAATACGTCCAATACTTAGGTCCAATATTATATAGATCTAGATACCTAATAATAGTAGTTTTCATTCATCTAAAGAAGATAACAAAGTCATCAAAAGTAATAGATATCTAAGTATTTTATTGTTTGGTGTAGTATGCCTACATAATTTTGTACCTAATAAAAAAAAGTTTAACTAGCATGCATCGGCTGTATCTATGTAGGGTAGACTGGGTACGGTTGAAACGGTGGACGGTTGAAACAAACCAAATATCTCGTGAACAGTGCGTGATGGGGTGAGGGGTACAAGGGGAGAATGAAGCGGGCGACTAGTCGAAACACGAATTTTAGTTTTACGTCGGGCTTCGAGCGACGTGCTTGTCAATAGGAGGCCCCATTGTGTTTTTTGACGGAAAAGTAAGTATTTTTGTACCTACATTTTTGCGATTATTAGGATTTTGTTTAAAGTTACAGTATTGAAAGTTTTATTTCGTTTTTTAAAGCTTGTAGAATATGGCAGTATGAGTAGTTTTTATTTAAATTTATTAATATTTTTACTATGAACCGTTTTATATCAAGAGGCGTATTGGGGACAGTTGAAACATTATTTGTGGGTACGGTTGAAACAATTTATTTATTTAGTTTTCTTGTTTCTTAGATGCCAAGGGTACGCCAAAGAATCCAATATTCAAGCTAGCTTTCGCACAAGTGGTATTGTTCCGTTTAATCAGCATTTGTTTACAGAACTCGGATTTTGCACCTGCGTTTGGCCTATCAGATAGGCCAAATTCAATCGAAGCAGCTAATGGTCCTATTCAGAACATCACAAATGGATACAAACAACGCACAGTATATAAAATGCATGGGCACATGAAGAGTTCACAGAAGGTGGCCTTAGTTATGTTTGCCACAATTGTGGCTCCGAATGAACTCGTAACCATGGCATGCAAGTATGTATTTTTGTTTAAAATATTAATTGTTATGGAAATAATGTATTTAGTTTTATTAAATATTATTAGATAATTATTAAAACATGATAATTGATTATATTTTGTATTATTTGCATGTGTTTCAACTGACCCCAGGCACTGTTTCAACCGACCCTGCCATGGGGACGGTTGAAACAAATTACAGATTTTTTTTTATATGATCTTACACAGAAAATATTACACACTGATCTCAAATAACATTGCCCATTAGTAGACAGATACAAGGTCTTTTATTTAATATATTTCCGTCATCGCTCACTTAACAAATCCCGATGCTATGCACGATAAACGCTAAAATGTTTCAACCGTACCCAGTCTACCCTATTAATAACTTAATTGTTTTACCTAACCAACTGGAAATTTGATCGTTATTTCCCCGGGCTACATGGCAAAACGGCTCTAATTACACACGAAATATTGTCCGCTCCAGTACTTTATTCACACAAATATTCTAAGGAAACGGAGTGAGGGGGAACGGCAACACCTGCGCCCGAAGCTTTCATTAGCCTTCATAATTGTGCACAGTTGGCTACTGAACTAGTAATTATTTACCTGCCTACAAATATAATGTTTCATTCCACAGCTTATGTAGGAATATTACAGGTACATACTACCTATTAAGGTGGTTTCCTGTTTAGGGATTTGAACATCTTATCATGGCCACTAACATTAACATTAGAGTTAAGGGAATGTTTTCATGTATTGTTTTGAGTGCCCGATATTTCGTCATCTCCGTGATCATGATAATGAGCAGTTTTCCAGTAGGTATAATAATCAGTTGGTTTTTAATGCATCAAGAGATGGCGCTAGCATAACTTTTGGTAATTTTAATGTAATCTGTGGTTTGTTGTTGTTCTTTTCGCGTCGGTCTGTAATTTAAAATAATAATATTATAATTTAAAATAATTTCATCAGAAAACATGTCAAAACATCTATGTAAAGTAAATCAATACAAAACCGAAGATAATTTTTTCCATTAATTAGTTACCAAAAGTGCCGGCTGCGCCATCTAGCTTGTCTTTAGGAACCCTATAAATACCTACTGGAAAACTGCTCATTGTAACAAATTTATGTTAGTAGCCAACTCTTAATAAACCGAATTAATCGGATCCGATTCAGTAAACTTTTCACGACCCACGGTATATAACGATAATAATATAAAAAAATTATTATACTGTTTTCTTTTTTTTTTCTTCTAAACTAAATAATACCTTCTCCCTCCGGGGTAGATAGAGACAATAGCCCACCGTCACCATATATGCTTGTAGGTACATGTGCACGTAATATTTACATCCTTTTTATATGGATTTAGTTTGAACTAGCCTTCCGCCCGCGGCTCCGCCCGCGTGCATCTCGGTATTTTTTTTATACCAACTTAGGTGGCAGACGGTTAACGTGACTTTTGCTCATATCTTCGGTTTACTCAACCGATTGCGATCAAACAAACGTAAGATTTTAAGTCTGAGTAAGCCCTTTCTAACAAAAAAAAACCGCATCAAAATCCGTCCAGTAGTTTTTGCGTCCATCGCGGACAAACAGACAAACAGATAAACAGACAAACAGACAGGAATTTAAAAAAAATATGTTTTCGTGTTCAGTATCGTTAACATAACATAACCCAAGTATTTTTTTTTAAATATCTCCAACGTACAGACACGAGCAATTTACAATTATATAATAGTACCTACTAGCCTTCCGCCCGCAGCTCCGCCCGCGTGCATCTCAGTTAACGCGACCTTTGCTCATATCTTCGGTTCTACTCAAACGATTGCGATCAAACAAACGTAAGATTTTAAGTCTGAGTAAGCCCTTTCTAACAAAAAAAACCGCATCAAAATCCGTCCAGTAGTTTTTGCGTCCATCGCGGACAAACAGACAAACAGACAGGATATTAAAAAAATATATTTTCGTGTTCAGTATCGTTAACATAACATAACTCAAGTACTTTTTTAAAAATATCTCCAATGTACAGATACGACCATTTTACAATTATATAATAGTATAGATAGATAGACAGATAGATACTATTCAATGTTTTTTACAGGATTCTTCCTACTTCACTGTTGTACTTGAAGCGTTGAAACTAGACTGCCGGGCCCAAGGACGATGCCTCATGGGTGCTACGGAGATGGGTCAGCTCGCTATGGAGTATTTGGATGATCGAAAATTTGAATACAGCAAGCTAGAGAAGGAAATCAAAGCAAACATGAAAGAAAGAGAGAGGACATTGAAATTGGCCCGCCGTGAAGTGGCATTTTTAACTGACTCATTCCCGAATCTTATAAGGAAAGAGGTAAATAGAAATCAATACATCAGTGCCACTGAAATCGTATGGTTAATCAAAATTAATTGAACGAGTAATTCGGTATGTATATCGTAGTAGGTTGTTGCAGTAGGTACTGTAGCTGTCTGAGAACAGAGTATCGCTTACAGTACCACAATGTTCCCAAAAGGTGATTGAATAAACGACCTATGAATTTGCTGATTGTACGCTTGTGGTCAAAAGAAGATGATCTAAAACTCTGCCAAAAGTATCATTCATTTCAAACAGTTGCGCTCCAACGATTTGCTTGAATACTTCTAAAAAACCCTAAAAATCTGATTCAAAGTCAAAGTCAAAAATCATTTATTTTGTATAGAGACCATTAAAACGGCACTTACAAAACGTCAAAAATATATAATATAGACTAGCTTAACAAATAGACCACCGGTTCGAAACACGGCCCCGGCCTGAGAAGACTCCGGCAAGAAACTCAGCGGGCTTTTTTTTTTGGTCTATTTACAAAAAAATGCTTAGTCTACTTAGTCTAAATAGGTACAATCATTTGCTTGAGAAGCATGCATGAGTGAACAGCTTATTGCCAAGCTAGTTTATCATCTAAATATTTTGTATTTTATAATAGCCTTTTTGGTACAATTTGCTCTTAACTACATTTTTAAATTTATTTATAGGTAAATCCCTAATTTCATTAGGGAGCTTGTTAAAAAAACGTATACAGTTTCCCTGGAAAGAATTACTAATTTTTTGAAGTCTGCTATCACAGACTACAAGATTGTTTTTATGTCTCGTATTTATGTTATGTGTGTCACAATTTTTTGGAAATTTGGAAATATTTTTCCTTACATACATTAGGTTCTCGAAAATGTATTGTGGCACTACGGTCAGAATGTCTATTTCTTTAAACTTTTCTCTGAGGGAGACTCTTGGGCCCAAATAATGAATAGCTCGCACAGCCCGCTTTTGTAATATAAATATTGTATTCAAATCCGCGGAACTACCCCAAAGGAGAATTCCGTAGCTCAAAAACATCATCATCATCATCATCATTTCAGCCATAGGAAGTCCACTGCTGGACATAGGCCTCCCCTATAGATCTCCAATAGGACCGGTTGGAAGCGGCTCGCATCCAGCGCGTTCCCGCGGCCTTGATGAGGTCGTCTGTCCACCTTGTGGGTGGACGTCCTACGCTGCGCTTGCCGATACGTGGCCTCCACTCGAGGACTTTTCGACCCCATCGGTCATCAGCTCAAAAACATACATACACAGAAATGTGGTAACTTAAGTAATAAGTATAATATAGTTTTGTTGTGGGCGTGACTGTATCCATGACGTACAAGTAATAGGTAGGTGCAACTCCGGTTCAATAGACCCTCACTGTCACAAGTCTGATAACATGACTGCTACTTTACCGCCGTTTCAATTGACAGTTTTGAATAATTATTAGAGGGTTTGGGGAGTTTTATTGCGAAAAAATAATTACAAGTTCAAAATAATACTAAATTAAATTAACACTACACACTATTATTACTAAAATAAACTAAATTAAATAAATAAAATATTTACATGCATAATGCGTCGTGAAATTCCTCCACATCGTCACCGACCGGTAACGTTCCCAGAAGGCTGGCAGCATTGCCACGTTGAATGGCAATGCTTATTCTCTGTGCAATATAATAACCAGCCTTCTGGTCATGCGTAGCGTCGATCAGCCGCTTTGTTAAATCTTTGTACACAAAGCGGGCACCTGGGCCCCATGTCCCCAACGTTTCAACCCCAAACGGCTCAAAAGTATAATCACCTGTTAAATTACAGTATTTGCGCCGTTAGAGGGTTTTGAATTTAAAAAAAAAACGGATTTGAATTATTCTTCCATTTTTAGGAAGCTACGAATCTTGACGATCTGTACGATAACGAGGATGCTGGAAGCCAGCGCTCCGTGCATTGGGAACTTGAAGAAGTGATGGGAATTTGCAAGCGCTTGCAAAAGGCGACACTGGTGTCATCGTTCGATCAAATACTCACAAGGTGAGATTTAGGGTTGACACAAATTAATTACAGAAAATAATAAATATATGCTCACGTAAGATTCACAAGATCTTTCTATTTTATATTTTATCCCATTTTATACAATTTCCTCTCCCAGTTTACTAAGAAACGTTTGTTAGAGGCAGCTTGTGAAGTGCATATTAATAGAATATAATAATTATTAAACAGAAGCAGAGGGGGGAGGCATGCCAGCCTCCGTGGCGTAGCGGTAGTGAACGCGGCCGCTACGCAGGAGGCGCGGGTTCGATCCCCGCTCAGTGCAAATATTTGTGTGAATGAAATATGAGTATTTGCATTGGTCTGGTCGTGTCTCGGAGAGCACGTTAAGCCGTCGGTCCCGGTTGCCATGAGAACATCTATGGCAGACGGGTAGTTGGAGCCCTCAAAAATCCAAAAACAACGGTCTAACTGCAAAAAAACTTCGATATCGCCTAATGTTAACATTGGGTTGTGGAGGTCAGATGACAATCGCTTCACGGAAAATATCGAGGTCTAGTCAAATCCCCAGACGAAGTCTGGGCTCCGCTTTTACCAGTCTTTACCAGTCAGCTGAAAGCTTCGGATGTGACTGGGAAATAACGCTAAGAGGAAGAAGAGGAAGAAGAAAAAAGCAGAGTCACTGCCAGATAAATTCGAACGATCCTAAAAATATGTTCAAACATATTTATACTCCAAACTATTATTTCAACGTTAAGATCTTTTGTCTATATTACTTAATATAGGTATAGTACAACGATGCCTGAGAGCCGGGTATGGAAACTTTTTTGTAAAGGTATTCCAAAAAAAAAATGTAAGGATTCTGTTTTGAAACTATATATCCCTATTTCTAAAGAAACGTTACGAGATATCTCTCGTAACGTTTCCCTATTTGTGCCTATACCTTTCTTGGGTTATCAGTTTATCACCCAAGAAACCTTAGGCACAAACATTATTTATGTATAGCGGACAGGTTCTGTCACACTGATCAAATAGGTTATAGCAAAAGTCACAGTCGGTCAAATGGAATACCGAGATTACAGTATACATGTGTAACCTTCACTTTTATAAAATACTAGCTGACCCCGCGAACTTCGTACCGCCTAACAGTCAATTATTTTTTTTTTTTAAATTTTTCTCTCCGTGAGAACCATCCCCGTACTTTAAGGAATGTTCTAAAAAAAGAATTATCGAAATTGGTCCAGCCGTTTTCATGCCATGTCGTGACAATGGAAAACGGGTTTCATTTTTATATATATAGATTATTATTCGTGATAAAGTCCTATAACCCAATGACAGCACCATTTACCGCCCGATCCCCCCCGTTTTATTGCTAGCAACATAAATAGACATCACCAAGAATTACGCACTGTTCTTAAGGCATCGTTGACGAGACTAAACCCAATTTTTCAATTCAGTAATCGGTCAAAATGATATTAAAGAGCGCGCTACAGATTATTTGTTTTCTATGCGAAGGTTAAAAGAACAGCGCTACCAGACGGACCGACTGATGCTGGCGCTGAACATCAACAGTAAGAAGCGGGATGCACTGCTCGACGACAGGAAACATGCCATGTTGATGCTGGACAGTCTCAAGAACGTCGGTCAGGAGGCAACTGCTGCGTGAGTACTAGATTAATTAGAATTTGTTCAAATACATGTTATATTTATTTATTCTCTACTTACAGAACTCGGTGTTAGGATTGGCGCGTCGGAATGAAGAGAGGGAGTCCCATTCAAATCTGATGGCTTTGGTTTTGTGGTGCTCTCTCTATCGCACATGAAACTAATAGTTACAGAGCCAACCCAAACGCCGGGTTCTTGTATGTTATTAGTGTTTATTACCTACCATACAAATATAAAAAAAAATGCTTTCCCTTTGGCGGCACGCCTAAAAATAGCCTATTTAAGAAAGCAATAAGAAGTAAGTTTATTGTAATTGTGTAGCGTAGCGCTACACAATTAATTACATCCTGACTATCTAAAAATGATATTTACGGTAATAAAATTACGAGTAAAATCATTTTTAGATAGTCAGGACATTCATTAGTGATCGAGGCATCGAACAAAACAGGATGTAGGCAATGATGTATTATATTATAGTTATAGTTTATAATATATCATTGGATGTAGGTAGGTATGCAGTAGGTATAATGTACGCTCTTCTAACTGTTTTATTCGGTCTAGTGATCGGTGAGTTTATTTAAAACTGCTAGACGTGCGTAATTTTACAAGTCAATCCAGAGAGAAAATTTGAATGTCTAAGTAAAAACATAATGGGATAAATACCTAGTACCCCATGGGTTCAGACATAAGCCATCTGTTAGCTTCAGTGAACAGTGAACATGTCGCGAAACTGAGTTTCTGAGTACGTATATTTTTTCTTATAATACTCATAACATAAATTATGATCTCATTTTTATTTCTGATATATTATTTTGTTGAATAACATAGTTCTCGGTAGACACGTGGACTCAAACCAAATGTATTTGGTTATAATAAAATTGGTGCCCAATTATATGCTGATTGGAAACACCTACAATCGATCTCCTTTTCGTCTTAATGAAATCACTTACGTTTATGTAGGACCTATTACTATAAAGGCCGGACCGCACTAGGCGACGCTTCACGGCAGCGGAGCGACGCGATATGTAACGACAAAATAAATATTCTTTGGAAGAAATTGTATCAGGGATAACGCAATACGCGGCAGCCTAACTACGCGACACGACACTGCACATCAAAGTTGACCATCTCATCAAATCTGTAGCACCGTTTAGCGTTGCGTAGTTTCGTCCATCTTCTTCAGAAATTTTCAAACGACTGACGGACAAAATTTGCCACAAACTGTCGCGGCATTGCAGTTTAAGTGCGGTATACCTAATAGTGTCGCTACGTGTCGCGTCGCTCCGCTGCCGTGAAGCGTCGCCCAGTGCGGTCCGACCTTTATAGTCACAGATAAATAAGAACTTAATTGACCTATTTTCTTATGAATCAGGTAGGTTTGTTATTTTTCATCCCTTCTATTCGGAAAGTGTCACTTTGTTCCTCTATAAGTGGGAGCAAAGTAGCACTTTTCTGTTCAGAGCTTTTTAGCGGGCGGAAATTGAGTTGAATTTGGAACACTATATCGTTCATAGAAATCGAACCAATTTTTTTTTAATTACTGGCTGGTATGTGTTGACTGCGCGGCGATGCGGCGACCCGTGCGTTGTAAAAAAAAAAAACAAACGCGCCTATTCCGTCTCTGTTCTTGTATCAAAGAATCAATTTCGTTTATTCAGTTTAGACACAAAAAGTGCATAATATGAACGTAAAAATGATAACTACAAAATTACAATTATGTCAAGAATTATAACAATAACAATGTTAAATAATTCATTTGAAAATGATTCTCTGTAATCAGTACCTATACATTTTCCTCATAGAAAGGGGATGAAAAGTAGAGTATATAACTCGAGAGCAAATTATTTTTCCCTCGGGCGATATACTTTGAACCCCTCGCTGTGCTCAGGTTTCTACGTTAGAACCCCTCGCTAAAGCTCGGGGTTCTATTCTAGAAACCTTCGCTACGCTCGTGGTTCAAAGTGCACCCTCGCCGTAAAAATACTATTTTGCTCCCTTGTTATACAATCTACTATTCCTTTAGCTTATTATTGCCTGTGGACAGTAACGATAGGTATAATTATGGGCCCCAACAAAATCTATGGGTTATTCAAAATATTATGTAGTTAGTTTTTCTTTCGTAAAAACCATCTGCAAAGTATTCAAGATTTAAAAAGAAGATGAAGGATTAGTCGTTCTCATGTTGAAAAATAACCAGACAGAAAATATTGTTGAACAAAGAGTGGGCCTTAAATTTTGTGTTTCGAATGATATTTCATGTGGTGAATCACTAAAAATGTTGCGAAATACCTACGGCGAATCGCGTATATCGAAAACAAGGGCTTATGAATGGTATAAGGCTTTTAAAGAAGGCCGAGAAGTAGTAGTAGACTTGCCTCGTTCTGGTAGACCTTCAACCGCTACGACCAAAGAAGACATCGACAGAATCAAGAAGCTAGTGCTCGAAAATCGACGTATGAGTCTGAGAGAGTTGGCTAGTGAGGTGAACATATCTTTTAAGTCCGTCCACAATATTCTCATTGACATTTTAGGCATGAAACGCGTCGCCGCTCGACTAGTTCCAAAAGAGCTCAATTTTGTTCAAAAAGCGCAGCGAAAGCATGTCGCTGAAGACATGGTTTCCCGAGCTTCTACGGATCCGACCTTTATGAAACGTATAATAACTGGCGACGAGACATGGGTTTATGAGTATGACATGCAAACAAGCCAACAGTCTTCAGAATGGCGTCTCGAAAACGAGCCGAAACCCAAAAAACCGCGATAAAGTCGCTCCAAAATCAAGGTGATGCTGACAGTTTTTTTTTACTACCGTGGTGTGGTTCACTCCGAATTCCTTCCAGAGGGAGAAACAGTGAATAAAGAATATTATATAGGCGTCATGAAGCGTTTGCGTGAGAGTATCCGCCGAAAACGTCCAGATTTGTGGCGACACAACAGAACTCATGGGTGCTGCACCATGATAATGCACCACACACAGCCATTATAGTGAAAGAGTTTTTAGCGAAAAATTCAACAAAAGTTCTCGACCAAACACCGTATTCACCTGATATGGCTCCGTCTGACTTTTTTTTATTTCGCAAGTTAAAATTACCACTTCGAGGAAAAAGTTTTGAGTCGATAGAAGCCATAAAAGAAAATTCGCTGAATGAGCTAAAGGCCATACCGCAAATAGCCTATGAAAAATGTATGGAAGACTGGGTGAAGCGGTGGAGATGTTGTATTGCAAGCGATGGGGCCTACTTTGAAGGCGATAAAATAAATTTAGATGAATAATTTGTATTTTTTGTTTTATTGACAAATTCCCGATACTTAGTAAGTATACAGAATGTATATGCGATCGAGCACTCCACTCTCCCATAAACGAAAGTATGCCACCGAATATGGAAATAATTCGATACGGTGTAGCACTAAAGTTTTGGGAGCTTGATGTGATGTGGCACATTAAATGCACTTTTAAATAATCGTATGGCCAGGGTCCGTATGTTGTGCTCTTTAAATCGAGTTTTTGATGGGCGTGATTATACGTTGTGCCACGGTAACGTCACCAATTTTTGACGTATTATTCGTTATTCGCATGAACGTGTTATCGTATAACTGAGACCATTTTTACCCGACTGTGTTACGCGCGTATGTTATGTATTTTTCTCTGTTCCCCTCTACAGTGGGGTGAGCACGAACAACTATCGTAATCATATCGTGAACGTTACGAGAGCACGGACCATTGTGATTGGCCACCTGCCTGAAGTCTGCCAATCGCAATGCTCCGTGCTATCGTTACGTTCACGATACGATTACGATAGTAGTTCGTGCTCAGCCCACAGGTCTAATGGATGGACGTATTTTCGATAAATGAGGTCTCAAATGAAACGTATTCTATTCATCTCCCAAGGATTATAGGGTACCTACATAAAATGTCAATAAAAACTTTAAGATGGATTTTCGGTGCTAATGCGTGTTGTCAAAAAATTGTTTTTCATTCATTTTATCGAGTAAGGTATCAAAATGAAGAGCATTTAAAGGAGATTTCAAAAATATATATAAATGTCATATCATAACGAAAAGTATAAAATAAAAATAAAATATAGATTATTAAAAAATAAAAAACGCGTCTGCTGTCTAAAAGATCGAAACAGATTTGATAGCAACAATAGATATCTACATAATGATAAAAAGCAAAAAAACTTTTGTATAAATCAATTGTAATAAGTTTAAAATTATTTCTTTTGTCTACAATAATTTTTGTTTCAAGTACCTAAATAGGTACCTACCAAAGTGTCGTTTAGATTAATATAGTAGACTAATTTGCTTGCGCAATACCAGCCCCGGGCATAGAACAGAATCTACTGCTGATTAAATTCTGTAAACAGTTAACGAATAATTATTTAATTATTAACCCTGATTTTGACAGAGATTAAGGAAGGAAAATGTCAGTCAGATCTTCTCCGAGTTAAACTTAGAATCTACTTACCTAAATTATGAATTTTATTTTCAACTACCTTGGCATGAATATTAATGTTTCTCTTAGTTTGTTTAGTAAACTGAAAAAAAAAAACCGTACAGAAGTTTAGTATCCGTGGCAGCCTTCATGTCAGTGACGTCGTAGATAAAATGTTATGTTCGTTTATGAGAGTCGCTTATGCTCGTGCGTTATGCGACGACCGCCTGACTACGTGCGTAAAGGCGGCCACCCACTAACAGTTTATCGAACGACAACCGGATGATATCGGTCTGTCAGTTCATCGCAATAGCCCACACACTTACAGTTTCATATACGATTTTGGACTGACGGCTAATATGTGTGTGGCCGCTTGACGATTTCGGTCAGCAAAGACAGTAATAACATCAGACTAAAAGAATAAAATAATGTTATTAATTTAGTCTGAGGTAATAAAATTATGATGACATTGATGACATAAGGACTGCAGGCCGCCGAACAGACGAAAAACTGCAGGCGGACTTTACAGTCCGCCTGCAGTTTTTCTTACCCACTTACGTGGGTGGCCGCCTTATCAATCTGGCCACGCCACCTCCGCCGAGCCCCAGTAAGAGGGGTAGACCCAAGTAGCGCTGGCTTGGCGTGGTTGAATGCCCAAGACAGCATAGTCGTGGAGAAGTAAAACCTGAAGGGCGGACCACGGACTCCGAGGAAAGAGCCTCGGACGCGACTGAAACTGACGCGAAAATGATGATGAGGATACTATTAATTTATCCCTCCTTCATTAAGTACTCAATGTCTTCAAATCAAATGTTTTATAAGTAACTATGTTCGTACTTATTATTTTTCTATGTCATGAGCAACCGATTATTATAAGACTATAATCATATTTCATGATATAGGATAACTCTTGTTATTCGAATATTAATGATAAACCTTCCAGAGCGGAAATTTCCCCTTATTTATATTACTTAGTACATTATGTTCGGAATCGTATTATTCCGCTTTAACATTTTCCTGTCTCAGAATATCACTGTTTGAGAAGCTTATTACTGTATTACCTATATGACGTATTTTCCTACGTAAAAATCACTCTTTCACTCGAACTGTCTACTAAATTATTAAGGAAACGGTATCGTCGGTTAGAGCAAATAAATTGTGATCAAGTACCTACCTCTGTAGATTGGTTTATATGTATGTCCAATAACGTTAACGGGAATTAATGCGATCATGGAATGCGTATGTGCCTACCAGGTCATACGGGGATCACGGCCGGTGTAATAATCTATGAGCCTACCATGACGTGCTATAAGCGATTATGCATAGTAATTATTCAGAAAAAGTAACTACGTAGGTACCTACGAGAATAATAACAGCTACAATATTTGACAGCCTCTGTGGCGTAGCGGTAGTGTAACAAACATTTTTCCTCTTTGGAAGTGTCTCTCGCGCAAACTATTCAGCTTAGAAATAAATTATATTAGGAACCTCAATAGCATTTTTAAAGACCTATCTATGGATACCCCACACGTATGGGTATGATGAAAAATTTTTTTTTGAGTTTGGGACCTAAGTATGGGGACCCCTAAAATTTAACCCATTTTTTTCTATTTTTGTGTAAAATTCTTAATGCGGTTCACAGAATACATCTTCTTATCAAGTTTCAACAGCATAGGCCTTATAGTTTCGGAGAAAAGTGACTGTGACATACGGACGGACAGACAGACGCATGGACAGACATGACGAATCTATAAGGGTTCCGTTTTTTGCCATTTGGCTACGGAACCCTAAAAACTGCATCAAAATACGTTCAGTAGTTTTTGCGTCCATCGCGGACAAACATTTTCAATTTACAATTACATAGTAGTAGGTATGGTAATTGTACGAACCGAACATTATTGTTTGACTTTACCTCCAATTGGTTATGAATACGGCATAACTATATACACAATAGTATTCACATAGGGCTCCACTTAAAAAACAGCTGCATCCATCCTTTGTTGTGTTCAGTCTAGTTCTCACAGCGATCAATCCAATTTTAATATTTAAGTTATTCAGTGCAGTACGTGGCTTATCCTCACTCGCGGTATCTATTTTTTCCTTGAACACTTAAAGTTCATCGATTTGGACTGGAGGGTCCGAAATAAATTCCAACAGTACATATTTGTATTCTGTTTCAAATTAACTATTCTTTTTTTTGAAGAAAAGAAGAAATTCTTAGTAAATATAGAAAACATAAGACAGAAGAAGAGACATTTTGACTAACGCTTCTATTCTAAAGTCTTAAACATAATTTTATTGTAGAAGGTTCGAAGAGCTCGTGTTTAAGTGACCGAGCAGATTAACACTTTAGAATTGCCAGGTCATTTGTCAAGTACCAGTTTGTCTACTCTTCAGGGGTCTAGTTGCCTAATGACGTTAAGGTAGATATCATGGCGCTGGTACCGGTGGCGACCCAATGACGAGGGTGTTTATCGCGCCTCTTATGTGTTAAAGGTAAGTATGTGTAAATGGTTTGTGCTCAGATGAATTGTTTGACATGATGCCCACAGCCATTCTATCATCGCACTTCTCGCCATAGGCGGGGAATTCATCCTCACACATTGCGACCGGAAATGGTGCGCACTGTGCGGTATGAAAGGCACTTCATCCCTCGCACACTCAAGCTGTGGAATGAACTCCCCGCGATGGTTTTCCCAAGCGACTACAACATGGGGTTCTTCAAGAAGGGCATTAGAAGGTTTCTTCAGGGGCGGCAGCACGAGTGTGACGCCCTTGGTGTTGCATACGTCCATAGGCCACGGTAACTACTTTCCATCAGGTGGGCCGTGTGCTTGTCTGCCACCTAAGTGGTATAAAAAAAATGTGTTAAAAACCATGCAATGAAAGACTGACTGAATACTATAATGAACGTTCTTAAGCGTAACGAGCCGAAACTTGTATGACACAAACGTCTGTGGCATTCATTACGGGTAGTTGAATAAGTCTAATAAGTCCGACAACCTGTTAGTCTAACTACGACGGTAGGGATGGAACATAAAACTTGATAACTAGAAATCTATTCGAAATAAAATATCAACGGAGAGCTTCTTGGATCTTAGTCAAGAGTAATAAATATAGATTGAAACGTTCCTTTTATTGCAATTGAGTTCATTTTATTGTAGTTGCTTCTGCTCTTAGCGAGGCTTGAGGCTTATTTAATTAGTTGGGACGTTTCTTTGCTTTCTTTTTGCTGCCTTTGAAGTGGAAAGTTCACAGTTCAACTGGTGATGTTAAGGAAATAAGGTGCCCCAATAAAAAATTGCAACTCTAAAGGCATCAATGATACGTCGCTGACCCTGGTCATAAAGATCTAACAACATTAAGAAAATATGTTTATATTATTCCCTCAGGAGCAAGAAGTATCATCTTATAAAAAGTAAGCGCTTCTCCTTCTCTGAAATAACACTTTTTTAGGTCCGGAAAAGGGGTATCTGAATAAAAACACCCAAATACAAATTATCAAGCAAAACATAAATAATTATTTTCATAGAGCGCTCCACATTTTTCTCATGTGTCAACTCTGGTTTAACATAAGCTTTTGAACAAAATATTTCATATTCCGCCCGTATTCAAAAGTTTAAAATTATACGTTGAAAATCACGTTAAAAAGATAGTATAATTTTCTAGGGCATATTACACAGGGCTATCTAGACAACTTCCAAAAAAATTATCGAACATAGATACGAAGAAGCAATATAATTTAACCGTGGGAAGAAATTTCAAAGATGACAAGATCCGATTATAAAAACTGATCTAAGTAATAAGATGGAAACAAAATTATGTAGGAAAAGAGAAAATGAAATTGCTCATAGCAACCCAATCAACAACCAACAAACCATCATCATCATTATACCATAATTATGCATCTCGGCTGTCCAACTAAAGCTTCCTCTTGGAAGCCTGTTTGCTATCCTGCAATTTCAACCCCTCAATGCTCGATACGACGACATGATGAGCGACCCACATGAAGTAAAATAATATGCTTTTCAGTTCTCTCGCTCTCTGCTCTCTTGTCGGTTGAGTAAGCGCCACTCTTCTCTCTCCTCCGCCAATCCTTGACCTCGATACGACGCGACTGGGGCCTTACTCCCAAAAACGAACATGAACGTTTCGGATCGAAACGAACGGTCGCCGAACACGGACCATTAAAGTTACTCTGAAAACCTTTCGGTGACGACTGACGGATGCCGCCGTCTTCGGAATCATAGACTAACAATCGAGTCTAGATGAATAGTGTGGACCGATATATTATAAACATCTAAAAATCGTTAACAAATGAAAAATCAACAAATATAGTTGTATTCTCATGAAAAGAGCGTCAAATTAAAAAATATATGAGATTTTTATTACAAAGGTACTGTTAGATCACTAAAATGTAATTTTTCAAGAATTTACGTATATTTAATGTGAAGGATCTTAAAAACCCTCGTGCCATAATATTGTTCTATGTTTTTAATACGTACTTTGACAGTTTGACAATTTCAAATTTGAAACTTTGATACCCGTATGCACTATCTCTATTAAGTTAATAGAGATGAGCGCCCGTCATGGTGTCTGTATGTGTGTAGCGCCATCTACTGGGGTCATCAAATACTTCCGTAATGGATAATGGTTGTTGGTTTGGTTCAATGCCCCTTTGCCAAAATGTTGTTTTTTTGAGGAAGTAGAGGAATGATTTCCTCGCATAGCTCCTCAAAAAGTACCCTCGTCAATCTATAATTAGAGACAAATTCCATGTCCGGAATTTGCCTCAAAATTTTTTTTTCACGAAGCCGGTGACGATTTTGACTTCGCTCAGCCGCTTCTTCCCTCATCATTTCGTCCAACAATAAAAATCTCGCCATTTTCTTAGATAAAAATTCAGTTTCGAAAGCCTTACGAAAGGTATACTTATAGCTTTCGTTGAATTTCAAGTAATAATCCGCAAAATTACTTGTCAAACAACTACAACGAAAACGTCAAATGTATTTTGGGAGTAGGTGCACCGACAACGATCGACAACCTCAATATCAAACGATCGAAGACGGATACGAAATACGACACGAAACACTTTCGGGGTAGCTAAATGGCCGAAACGTCAACGAATACGATAGTTTTCGATTGTCGGAGTAAGGCCCCTGGTATCTTTTCTTTTATCTGTGCCATTTCAGCTATTGGATAGATAATTACTTATGGCCGTCGCAAGTTGTGTAGGGGTTACGTTAAACAAAACGTGCTTCTTGATTATTTGAAGATGTAAATTGGTACCTATATATCTACGATACTTATAAAAACAACAGTGCATAACTCTTTTAAAATTTTGTGAGAATAGTTTAAGATGCAATCAGTTTTGTTTGAATGAGTTTAGAGGCAAGGCGCAGTGCGCATTGCGAAGCGTCTTTGTTAAGCCGCAGTTCCGTTGATAAACTCGTGTACGCGGATAATATACGGCTGAAGTCTTATGTTTTCCTGAACGTGCTGTGCGGAAGTGTAGTATATTTTCATATGAAAGCGTAAATGAAATGATTCCTATTTCATTTTTGCCCGACTGCGCCAGCAAGGGTATGCGTGTATGTATGTAGTTTTCTTTGTTCTCATCTATAGGCCTAAGGGCTGTACGTATTTCTATGAATGGGGTCTCAAATAAAAAGTATTCATCTTCCGAGTGTTATTATAGGGTAGGTATATAAAATGTTAATAAAAAATATACGATGGATTTTTGGTGCTAAAATGTCGGTGATCGGTGATCAGTGATCACCGATTGCTATCAAACTTGTTTCAAAATAATTCAAAATCGAAAATTGCCAACTCGCGCGCGCTCGCGAATTTGATTGACGATCGCGAGATGGTGAATGAATGACTCAATCTTTTCAGTAGCAGTCGCGCTTTTATTTTTTAATCATTTATTTTTTATTATAACAAAAATAATTCAAAATCGAAAATTGCCAACTCGCGCGCGCTCGCGAATTTGACGATCGCGAGATGGTGAATGACTCAATCTTTTCAGTAGCAGTCACGCTTTTATTTTTTAATCATTTATTTTTTATTATAACAATATTTTCATATCGAACCTAGTTCACTGAGATTAGCGCGTTCAAAAAACAACTTCAGCTTATAGTCTCAGCAAATAATATAAGTACCTATACCTAGATATAGGAGTTTTAATAATAATTTTGTAATTTTGTACATGCATCTCAAAGGCCTCTAAGATAGCCTCTGTAGCGTGGCGGTAGTGAAAGCGGCCGCTACGCCGGAGATGAGGGGTTCGTTTCCCCGTTCACTGTGAATATTTGTATGCATGAATATGAGCATTTGCATTGGTCAGGTCGAACTTCGGAGAGCACGTTAAGTTGTCGGTCCCGGTTGCCATACGAACATCTATGGCAGTCGTTATGGGTAGTTGGAGCGCTAAAAAGTCCTACAACTGTTCTAACTACAATGCTTTCGATATCATCATTAGGTTGTGGAGGTCAAATGGCAGTCGCTTCACGGAAAATATCAACGTTCAGCCAAATCCTTAGTTAGGGTCCAGGTAAGGCGGTCTGGGATTAACGGTAGAATGATGAAGAAGACAAAGATTTCTTTCTTTCTTACTTACATACCTACAGTGAAAAGTAAAAAAACTATGCGTATGTAGGTGTTGGTGAGACTATGAGACTCCACTTTAATTTCGCCATTCATTAACCGGCCATTAAAGTCTCATAAAACCCATTTATTCATTAAATGTCTAATGAAACGAGTGAGTCACTTAATGAATGTTAAAAGTAAGCTGCAATTAAAATGTATACTGTGAAGTCGTTTTACGTTTAACCAACAATGTCGCAGCCAGGTATCAAAGGGTAGAAAAGGGTTATAAAGCTGTTAATCCTGCACCTAGGTATATTACAAGCTTTGTACCGGATTTACAGAATATCACTCGAGTCATAATAAATTTTCAAGTTTAGAGCAATGGCTTCCACTTACACCAATAGACCGACTGTATGAAACGTTAAATTGGGTATCGCGAAAGATCAATAATGGACCATCAACAATACCATAGGTAAGTAAGAAGTCTCAGGCCCGTATTCTAGAATGGTATTCAGCACTGAATCTCGATTTATCTGAGGACAGGTTGTATAGACTCGTATAGATCATAATATATGCAATCTGTCAACTCTATCAATCGTCTTTAATAATCTATCCTCGGATAAATCGATATTCAGGACTGAGCGTAGTTCTAGGAGACGGACCTTAAAACGCCCGCAAGTAACAGGATTTTTTATCAGCTGATAAGTAAATCGAGTTGTAATCTATATGAACATGACCTAAGAAAGTACACATGTTGCAACAATTTGGTATACGTGGACAAATAAGTTTGATGGGCTTCACGATAATGTATACAGACATGTTT
Source organism: Eilema depressum (assembly GCA_914767945.1). NCBI lineage: Eukaryota > Metazoa > Arthropoda > Insecta > Lepidoptera > Erebidae > Eilema > Eilema depressum. The sequence continues at coordinate 42,045,701 of OU612012.1, read as the reverse complement.
ACAACTTTTCGTACAAGATTTGTACGACAAGTTGTAAACATTTCATAAACAAATCTTTTAACATGTGTTATAAACATGTCTATGTCTGAACGTAGACATGTCATAAAACTTGTCACATACATGTTTTAGACTCTGGTGTAAACGAGGGGTAAGGATCCATTTTCACACACTTGAGAATGGTCAGGTCCATATTTGTGTGGGAAAGAATTTATTCTTCAGTGTAAATATGAAACGATGTGAAAACTAAAAAGCATTTAACATTAATTGAAAAACAGAAACATTTCTAATAAACAATACATCCAGCCATATACACACGCGTGTAATTTACACAAAACTTTTACGAACAAAGTAGCGAATACAAAACTCATGATGGGTCAACACAGTGTAAGTAACAGTGTCCTTGGTTAAACCCCTTCATTATAAAGAACCTTTACACAAAAGTTTTTCGGGGCAGAAATAATGTAGGTACGTTTATAAATAAATCCATATCCATACTAATATTATAAATGCGAAAGTAACTCTGTCTGTCTGTCTGTTACCCTTTCAGGCCTAAACCACTGAACCGATCTTGAAGAAATTTGGTACAGAGATAGATTAGACCTTGGAAAAGGACATAGGCTACGTTTGGTCGTGATAACCGACATCCACGCGGGCGGAGCCGCGGGCAAAAGCTAGTAGGTAATAATTTTCATTACTGGAATACGGGCTCAAAATACTGTTCTAAGAAATTTGTTTATTTTACTTCAAACTCCGATTCAGGGGCGGATCCAGCTTTCAATTCAGGGGGGGGTCATGGTGTAGCCGAGACATAGTTTCGGGGGGGGTTTGTCTAGTCTCCCAATAAAATGTCATTGAACAATACAATGAAAATAAATGTGTATGAAATTCATGGCGAAATAATGGGAATGAGGTGAGAGGAGAAGAAGTAAGATGCCTTGAACGACTGTTGTTAAATACGATCCAGAACCCGGTTAAGCTGCTGGCCCCCAAGTTGAAGGACGCAGCTGGCACTCTGGCTTGAGGGGGCTGGAGGACTCCTGCAGGAGACTATATGGCGAAAAAAGATGTCAGAGCACCTTCGGTACTAAATCCGTATCAAAAGGCGAGAAATCGAGGCTACGAAGTCCCAGCTTTATCGGGACATGGTGGAGTTGAAACTACGACTTGGACAACCAAGCGCAGGGCACGCCGTGATAGTGATGGTATTTCTTACCACCACTATCACGGTGAACTGGCTAGAATGGCTTCAATGGGGAACTCTCGTAGCGGTTGACGTAGATGATCACCGGATATGGATGTTTCGGAAGTTAGCTGCGGCAAATTCAGAAGGAGCCAACGCCCGGGTGTCATCACTGTGATGCAAGCGAGGATACGGGGCTGCATACGCGGACCGATTACCCGGCATGGGAAACGCCGAAGCGGGTCCTTGTGGCGGCCCTCGGGATGGGAGTTCTCTCGCTCAGCACTCTCTCTCGCTTGCTTACAGTGATGGCGTAAAACCGTAAGCTCGCGGCTGCCACCGCCTCCATCTGAGAGCAAGTAATGCTCGAGAAGAAGGCGGGGGAACGGGTCTGGAGAAGATTCAGTTGTTTCTCATTCCGCATAATACACAATGCGCGAAGGACTCGGGCGACGTAGGTCACTCAACATCTCCATTATCGTATCAATATCTCCATATCGGTCCCCATTAGCACGGGCTTGGAAATGACAGGGGGAACCGCCTGACACTCTAGAAGAAGCAGGCCGCGTTGGCGGCGCGATGCGCGCCTCCCCCTTTCATGATTATCGTACATATTTTCCTGATTGCTTCCAAATCCGAGGTGACCTCGGAGCTCAGGGGCCGCCTTCCGTCACTTCCTCCTCCACTTCGCACGACGTTGGGCGTCCATGGTGGTGAGATGAGACCATTTGCATGCATGTCACCCTTCACGACTTCAAGCCAAGACTTCTTGGGCCTATCCTTTCCACCTGGTCCCGGTGGCTGTGCTACTGCCAGCCATTTGTTACCCACGTAGCCTGGCGATTGCTGCAAGACGTGGCCACGCCAGCGAAGGCGGCTCTCTTGCATTTTATGTGTGATGTCGATGGACATGAAGGCTGCCGCGGATCTGAGAGTTCCTCATGCGATTTTTACGTGTGACGCCGCACATCCACCACAGCATTTTCATCTCCGTAACACGTAGCTCCTGCTTATGTCGCTCCAGCAGCGGCCACGCCTTACAGCCGTTTAAAAAGACAGGCCTAATGATCGTTTTATAGACCTACCCCGTCAACCAGACTGGCATCTTAGGTTCAAATTTGACGCCAATCATTTCCCGCCCCTTGGCCCACATGGCGGCAATTCGTGCCTTGACGTCGCGGTTGATGTGACCAGTCACGTGAAGTACAGATCCCAGGTACTTTTTTTTTTATCGTGCGAAAAATCCCCACGGATATCTCCCCCGCCGGAGCCGGAGGAGGAGGTTATATCGGACTCGAACCGACTAAAACGCACGCCGTCTGTGGGCCGTCAGTTGCCGGAGGTGAGATTGTCGTAGCCATATCCCTAGCACCCCGGCCGATCCAGAGCCATATCTCTCGATCTGGCCCTCTTCCGGTGTGGGGACCTTAGAGTCCCCAATTCGCCCCCGGGTATGGGGATGCACGCAATGCGCGTCGCCGCCGCGGCCTGCTTCTGCTAGGGTGACAGGCGGCTCCACCCGTCACCCCCAGGCCCGCGCTCATGGGGGACGGAGGTCATTCTGCGACCTCCGACGCCCGAGTTGCCGATGCTCGTTGCGGGCCGCGCGGTTAGCGATTCTCCTGCGCTCCTCGCGGGCCGCAAGGTCTGCGATTCTCCTTCGCTCCCGCTCCGCCGCCCACTGGGAGCGAGCTGGGGACTCTATGGTCCCTACACCGGAAGAGGACCAGATCTAGAGATATGGCCCTGGGTCGGCCGGGGTGCGAGGGATATGGCTACGACAATCTCACCTCCGGCAACTGACGGCCCACAGACGGCGTACGTTTCAGTCGGTTCGAGTCCGACATAACCTCCTCCTCCGGCTCCGGCGGGGGAGGTATCCGCGGGGATTTTTCGCACGATAAAAAAAAAGGACCAGGCATATGAGCCAGCTGCGTCATCCGCAGCAGAAGATGGCCACTGGCCACAACCGCTGGGCCCGCGGTAATAGCGGTAATAAGGCCCATCCCATCCTATGGGGGAGTGGCTAGAGAGGCCACATGGCTGCCTCTCGTACCGGCTGACGCAGGTTATTACCGGGCACTAGTGCTTTGGTGACTACCTACGTCGGATTCAGAAAGCAAGGCTTCTTCCAAGTTCACAGAAAGTTTTTGTAAGCAAACAGTAACATAAAAAGGGGCCTTTGAAGCTGAGCCCAAGTCAAATTGTTGCCCGAATCGAAAAAGGACCTCATGGCTGTCAGCTCCAGACCTTCGGCTGCCGGCCTGGTTAGTCATTGCGTGCCAGCTTGACCCTTTCGACTCGGTACAAAGACGGGCGTTGAGGCTCGTCGGCAATCCCATACTCACAGGCGATGTGGAACCACTCAGTCTCAGGAGAGACTTTGCTTCACTGTGTGTGTTTTATCGCCTATACAATGGTTTGTGCTCAGATGAATTGTTTGACATGATGCCCACGGCTACATTCTATCATCGCACTTCTCGTCATAGGCGGGGAGTTCATCCTCACACATTGCGACCGGAAACGGTGCGCACTGTGCGGTATGAAAGGAACTTCATCCCTCGCACACTCAAGCTGTGGAATGAACTCCCCGCGATGGTTTTCCCAAGCGACTACAATATGGGGTTCTTCAAGAAGGGCATTAGAAGGTTTCTTCAGGGTCGGCAGCACGAGTGTGACGCCCCTGGTGTTGCATACGTCCATAGGCCACGGTAACCACTTTCCATCAGGTGGGCCGTGTGCTTGTCTGCCACCTAAGTGGTATAAAAAAAAAAAAAAAAATTCGCGCTTATTTCTCTAACATAGCGGACAGGGTGTCAGGTCCGAAAACTATTCGAGTCCATCGGTTGATCGGCTGCGCTGCACGATAAATTGAAATTTTCAATCGTGCGAATAATATTCATACTGATGTTTGGTGCCTCATAAAATTATAATACTATTAGGTACAAAGAGACAATCTTCTTATGCGTGGTATTTTTTAAAATTTATCAGTGACATTGGGATATTTTTTAGTAGGTGACCCGCCCAGGGGGGGGTCATGACCCCCACGACCCTCCCCCTGGATCCGCCACTGCTCCGATTCTCGATCTTTTATAATTGCGACAATTGGAACTAAGAAAATCAAACACAGCTAAACGAATATGAATGAAATTCGTAAACTACAAGTCCAGAAACTACCAATAAGTTTCTAATTTGGGTCGGTCTGTGGGTCAATGGTTTAACGGAGTCGATATAAGCAGACAGGAGATTGTAATTTGCTTTGATCCGGATACATTCCATTGAATAACTTCGCCGCCATGTAAAGTGCTATCGTAAAACTGTGTCGAGTGCAAAGATCCGGAACACCATGCACTTCATGGTATTATATTTTCGAAGTATTATATTGTATTTGCGGAGCGGGAGCGTAGGAGAATCGCAGACCTTGCGGCCCGCGAGGAGCGGAGGAGAATCGCAAACCGCGCGGCCCACGACGAGCGGCGGCAACTCGGGGCGTTGGAGGTCACAGAATGACCTCCGTCCCCATGAGCGCGGGCCTGGGGGCGACGGGTGGAGCCGCCTGTCACCCTAGCAGAAGCAGGCCGCGGCGGCGGCGCGCATTGCGTGCTTCCCCATACACGGGGGCGAGTTGGGTACTCCATGGTCCCCACACCGGAAGAGGGCCAGATCGAAAGATATGGCCCTGGGTCGGCCGGGGTGCGAGGGATATGGCTATGACAATCTCACCTCCGGCAACTGACGGCCCACAGAAGGCGTGCGTTTTAATCGGTTCGAGTCCGACATAACCTCCTCCTCCGGCCCCGGCGGCGGAGGTATCCGTGAGGATTTTTCGCACTATAAAAAAAAACGTATATTTTCTTGGAATATGTAGGGCATGAAACGGCGAGGGAGAATAGCAATATAACTATTATTGATGTTGATATTTTATCATAATTATATTATAGTGGTCCAGGTCGTGGCTTCGCACGGGAATAAATTCGAAAAATTAAAGAAATACCCTATTGAAGCTCTCAGTTGGGTTAATTTCTTTCGCTAACTTGAACAATTACCGTCATATTCCAACAAATTAACAACTTTATGAAACGGGATCAGAATTTCACGAGCTGCGAACAACAATTATTTCAAAATAAAACATGATCGAAGGGAAACAGTAAATTTTAATATGCATGCAGTCACTCACGTCACAGATTAATAAATAGTTACTACGTAACTCACGTCTAGTATATTAAATAAGTACATCCAGTAGGTACCTACTCTGAGGTGTTAGGTGGGTGTTTCACATTGCATCGCTAATTAGGTACAAGTACATCCGGACGAGCGGGTTCACACGTCGGTTAGCACGTCGATATCGCTGCAAACTTTGTTAAATTCGACCTGGAGCCCATTAAAGTTATTGCGCCCTCGATACTATCCTAGATACTCGTAGCACTCGGGTGCAATATACCTACGTGTGTTATGAGCTCCAATATTGCACCAAGTTTCAATTACTTGTTAATAATTTTGGTTTTGTAATATTGGTATCAGCCTTACGATCAAGAGGCCCCTGGTTTGAAACCTGGCCATTGCACCACAGACGTGAACATACTCTTAACACAAGCAATGTGGTTTAGTTGGAGGAGTTAGCGAGAATGCTGGTAATTTTAGTTACAGCAAGATCAATTCAAAAGCCACTTTTGACATTTCATCAAAATTCGACAACATAACCTTGATAAAAAACAGAGAAACAAAACAATACTGAGTCACCCTTCGGCACTCTCGTAAGGAACCCTTGTGTGATCCCAATTCGTACTTTACCCGATTTTTGTAGATTTTGCCGCCGTAGAAACTTTTATTCAGTTCAAAAATACCTATCCAGCGATATAACACACATAGCAGCTATTGGAAGGTAGGACCAAAATTAGCATAGTCCTTTACAAGACTTCTGTTTCAAGGTACGATTTCGCAATTCGCAATAAACTTCTACTGGTTTCATAAATTTTGTTTGGAAATTGAATACCTACCTCTTGCAAATTATTTTCTTATACAAATAATAGCAAGTAGAGTAAGCCATTACTGTTTCGGGGAATGGCTAGCATGAAATTATACAGAAACTCAATTCTGGAGCTATTGTGCTTATATTCCAAGTAAAGTTGAAAAACTTAAGCAATCTTCTATACTATTATATAATTGTAAAGTGGTCGTGTCTGTACATTGGAGATATTAACAAAAAAATACTTGTGTTATGTTATGTTAACGATACTGAACACGAAACTATTTTTTTTTAATTTCCTGTCTGTTTGTCTGTTTGTCTGTTTGTGCGCGATGGACGCAAAAACTACTGGACGGATTTTGATGCGGTTTTTTTTGTTAGAAAGGGCTTACTCAGACTTAAAATCTTACGTTTGTTTGATCGCAATCGGTTCAGTAGAACCGAAGATATGAGCAAAAGTAGCGTTAATCGAGATGCACGCGGGCGGAGCCGCGGGCGGAAGGCTAGTAGATATATATAAAATTCTCGTGTCACGGTGTTTGTAAGCCGCAGTTTAGTGCCGTAGTACCTAATAGTTACTAGTTTATGCCTGCGTGTGAAGTTCTTTTTCCTTATTATACCATAATGTTTGTGTGTACATAATTATTTATGTATTTGTCTCTTTTACATTGGGAAAGGTATACAATACATAACTTCCTGAAGTCCTGCCCTATTAAACTTACAATACCTATCTTATGGGAAAATAGTAATATCGATAATGTACCTACTGTAATACAGTATGGCATTAGTGTAATTCCTTTTTATTCCTTACTTTTGTCATTTTATGTAGAATAAATAGTTTTTGAGCGAAGCAATGAAGCACAAGTAGAAATATAGGAATAGCCCAACACGACTTCTGGCCGAAAAAAGGAATTGTCGGAAGAGGCTTAGGTGCAGACTTTCCTCCCACTGGACCGCCTGGTCCGACCAGTTGGTAGTATGTAGGTAGTTGGGAGTCGTGTAAGAACGCATTAAATTTTACTTTATATCTATATATACTAAACTAATGTAGGCGGAACCGAAGAGTCTCCTAGACAGTGTAATAATATTAAATATTGGAATTTTAATCATTGGTCATGCTAATATCTTACATATTCATCGCTTTTTAAACAAAAGCACTTCAGTAAATCTGTCACATAACCTCTTAAACCACGCTCTCAGAGGACAAAGAGTGTCGTGACAAAGAGGAGCAAAGTGCCGACACGCGCTATATCGGTGTTTTTCGATCCATCTCTGTGCCTTCGATGAAACTTAATGCACGTTTCATTAAGAATAGCTTTTGTTCTTTTGATCTGTCTGTAATAAAATACAGGCCTTGCCGATCCAATTATTGTACCTTATGGGTCCAACCCCACCAAACGGACGGCATCGGCCCGGATTTTACAATCTTTAAACAAAATTAAATCTTATTATCACAGTGTTTGAAGTTTATATTACTAAGTCACGCACAACAGCTTGACAGCGACGTGCGGCGGCATGACGCACGTCAAGCTGTCATGCGACGATCAATTTGACGCTGACTGTACCAGTACCTACTCTGTACATTGGAGATATTTAAAAAAAACTCCTGTTCTTTTTCTGCCATATCAATCAAAACCTGGGTTATGTTAAATTTACAGTTTAGAACCCAAAAATGTTTATTTCATCCCTCCACCTCGGAAAGAGTATTTTTGCTCTTCGATATCTAAGTGCAAAAGTCGTTTTTATCCTCTAGAGGTTTTAGTAAATTTGAATTTAAATGTGTGCTCTAAGTTTGTGAATTTCAAAACATCATTAAATCTTCTACCTCTATGGTGCCGAATTTATCAAACAACTTTTTTTAAATTTATAAATAACTCATACTCGGAACCTACTTGGTGTACCTCTTTTTAGGGTTCCGTAGCCAAATGGCAAAAAACGGAACCCTTATAGATTCATCATGTCTGTCTGTCCGTCTGTCTGTCTGTCCGTCCGTATGTCACAGCCACTTTTCTCCGAAACTACAAGGCCTATGCTGTTGAAACTTGGTAAGAAGATGTATTGTGTGAACCGCATTAAGAATTTCACACAAAAATAAAAAAAAGCATTAAATTTTGGGCAGAGGTGCTAGCACCTCTGCCTACCCCTTCGGGGATATGGGCGTGAGTTTATGTTATGTTTTATGTTTTAAATTTTGGGGGTCCCCATACTTAGAACTGAAACTCAAATTTTTTTTTTCATCAAACCCATACAGATAGGGCTTCAAAAATGCTATTGAGGTTTCTAACATATTTTTTTTCTAAACTGAATACTTTGCGCGAGAGACACTTCCAAAGTGGAAAAATGTGTGTGTGTTCTGCTCTTTTGATTCCCACGCTAACACGCTCAGGATTCCTATTTGTGAATTTGAAATCCTTCGCTTGCTTAGTCATAAAAACTGAGCACTAACCGCGTGCTCAGTTTTGATGACCTATGAGAAGCCTATGTCCAGCAGTGGACTGCAATAGGCTAATTGATTGATTGATTGATTGATAACAAATAATTATCTAAGGCGGCCTCTAAACGGTCAATTATATTACGCAATATTGCAAATCGAAGTTTCATCTGTTCTATCTATTTTAAGCTTGATTTCAAATAAGTAACTAAGAAAAGGCTTTGCAAACTGAATGACGATGCAGTACCAGAACTTTACCTCCACGTAGGTAAATGCTTATGCAAAACTTTATATTTCAATTAACCACTGGCCTCTTCCAAAGTGCGTCAAAACTTTATAATATATGCTTATCCATACTAATATTATATACGACTCTGTCTGTTGATATGTTAGATTTGTGGGATTTTAATTTCTATAATTCATTATGATACTAAGTAATATATTTGTATCTTGGTTTTAATTTTATCCATTCATCCACGCATGCGTCACACTAAATTCACAACATAACCAACTATCGATAATTTTGGTAATATGTACATGAAACAACACTATAGGCGCTTTATACCACAGATAAAAAACTGCTTACACTCGGCACAATGGACCATAGTGTTAGACTTGCTCTATAGTAGGATAGATACTCTAAGATACTTACCACATACTTCAGAAATTATGTAGGTACTAGCTTTTGCCCGCGGCTCCGCCCGCGTGGATGTCGGTTATCGCGACCAAACATAGCCTATGTCCTTTCTCGAGGTCTAATCTACCCCTATACCAAATTTCATCAAAATCGGTACAGTGGTTTGGGCGTGACAGACAGACAGACAGACAGACAGACAGACAGACAGACAGACAGACAGACAAACAGACAGACAGAGTTACTTTCACATTTATAATATTAGTAGGGATGGAAACAAAAGTAGAATTAAATACTTCATCAAGTATCATAATCTCGGCACGACACAACATTAAAAGCATCAATATTTTTGTTAAGGTTTTTTTCATTAAGTATGTCATTTTATAATGAATCTGCTCATAATACCTACTATGAAAATAGCTGATAAGCACTATTCTAATCGTATCCAAGTTCGTTCACAAAAGGTAAAAATTATATAAAAGACCGGGCTGTTGGTTTCTAGATTAAAGTAATATTTACGACTACAAATTTATATTACCTACCCATAAATTATAAGATTTTGCTAAATAACCGTCAGTATAATATCATCACTACAAAATTCCAACCAACACCATTTTCACTGCCCGAGGGCCTCGCCATCACCTAAACGGTTTACTGGACGTTCCGGCGCTAATTCATTCAGCAGGCGGGGGACCAGATTGCCTCGGTTTGCTTATACTAGAATATCGCGTTCTCGTTTAATACCGTTGGGAACTAATTTAAACTAATTTCGTCGGATGTAGATTATCATGCTGTTTACCTAGATTCAGTTTATATATCCAACCTCATTTAAATATAAAAATCATTTATCATGTTAGCGTTAATCGCGGTTGCATATGGCCGAGGTTTTCGTCTTGGAGTCTGGACCTACGGTGTTTTAAGAATTGGCTAATTTTGTCAATGATAAATAAAATACATCGTGAAAGGTACTACACTCAACTTCCCCATGCCGAAAAGGGTAGGTACTTTAGTCAGGGGTTTGTCCATCGGCCAGCAGGTGCATCTACCAGATAGCAGGTAATTCACACCCCATTAATTTCAATATTAGAATCTTCGAGTTATAATTTCTGAAGTTTACGCGAATTTGACTCATTGAAATTATCCCTTTCTCATCCGAGTCTCTTACTTCGGAGTCCGCCTTCCGGCTTTTAACCCTACACTTCACATGATATTGGGCACCCATTGTTGTGAGATCATTGGAACACATGCCATCATCAACGATAGCAAGCCATCGCTTTTATTTTTATTCGGGAAAATTTTAATTTTCTTTAAAGGCAGTCGCAATCGGTTAACCTACAGCATTTGTTATCAGTATTTTAACTGTACCTGTGTAAAAAAGTTAATTACCTACCTACTTGTCCTAAGTTCAAAAACATGGTATGAAGTGGGTACTTAATTTTCAAATTAGCTTTAATTTACAGGGATACTGCCATTTTAACTCGGGAACTTTACAGACACGACACTTATTAAATTATACTTAACTTATTTAATTTGTGTTCAAAATTAAATAAACCATACTAAGGTGTGATGGAATCTGTTAAAATTTCCGACAATGTATCCAATTAATTTATTTAACATTACATAGGTACATAACGTGATACAATTTATCATTTCATATAGCTCGTAACTTGATGGCATAAATGTTTTCTGCGTTCAAAATGTTTTCATTAAAATAATAATTTATGTAGTTAATTGAATGAAATTGAATGATGAAAGTAGAACATTTATACCGAATTGAATATCTTTATGAATGGCATATAAACATGGCAGAAATCGCAAGCTCAGTATTATTTGCACGAAGTTTGTAGTATGATTTTAGAAAGCGTATAAACATACTTTCTTAAAATACACTCTTTTCGTAAATATTATAATGTACGAGTTACCTCGATTATAATATTATTATTTTACAATGGCATCTCGCCAAACGTCTAGTAACCAACCATCAAAAGTAGTAAAAAACGTACATCAATTTGTTTTATTATATTTAGACTAGCTGCCCCGGCGAACTTCGTACCGCCATATTTTCGGCCCGCGTGGTATTCAAATCCCATTCCCGCTGCACCCTTATCACTTAGGGGGATGAAAAATAGATGTTGGCCGATTCTCATAGATACCGGATAAGCACAAAAAATTTCATCAAAATCGGTCGAGCCGTTTCAGAGGAGTTCGATTACGCACCCCGTGACAGAAGAATTTTATACGATATGGATACGACATATGTGCAAATACTGAAACCGCGAAGCATCCTGGTCCGTAGGAATAGAACCAAATTAAATTTAAACTTAAATTCCCTGATTTATAAAATCCGAAATTTTCTAACAAAATAATTATTAAAATAAATGTAGAAAATGCAACCACTTGTATAAGTCATTAAATAGTTTCATCCATTGCTTTAAAGTCATTGACTGTGTCATAAGTCATTAATAAATACGCACACACCTTCACACACACACACACACAACAACTTCACACACACACACAACAATAGGCATAGTAGGTAACTTACTTGAACAGCTAAGCGGCAACATGCGATTCTACAGAGTGCTCAAAGTTGTTCAAATTCTATAAAATTAAAACTCTAGTTTCTGCCCTTAATACTGGACCAATTTTGTTCAAACTTTTCCTGCTTGAAGCTTAGGGGGTACCAAGTATATGGTTTCAATTATTGCCTATATGTCGTATCCATATTGTATATTAGATAATATTTTTTTCTTTGCAATGTCGTATTTATGGCCATTATGAACTTTATCCTTACGACCCGTGGAGGTAAGCGCTCAATTGTATTAAATCTGCTCCATGCAAAATGTAAGAGGCTTATCTGTGTTACCGTCTATATTACTATTTGGAGGTATTATAAATCGGATTACAACATGGGGAGTTGGGCTCAGTGGGTGTATGAGAGCCCAGGGGTATATGGGCCCCATACCCGATACCCGATGATAACGGTATAACCATAAAAAAAGTCAGAATAAACGCATTTTCATTCTTTTCTTATTTCCTTTCTTTATAAAAAAGCAGTGGGATTGTTCCATCGCGTCATCAATATCGACTTTTTTTATTTGTCAATTTCAACATAATACTCCAATGTGTTAATATCTACCTATTCAACAATTTATAATTACACTGATGTCTAGGAATTGGAATACTTGTCGTAATAGTCCCCGAGCCACGTTCAAATTTGGTCAAGGACTTCCTCCCGGACGATACTTCGTAGGTACAATGGTTAAGGAAGGTTTATTATGAATCTTCGTGGTCGCGCAATAGCGCGGTGGAAAATACGTCAGAATTCGTTTAGGTCAGCAGCTGACGTATTTTCCACCGAGCCATTGGCAGCTGACGTTTTCTTTCCCTCAAAACATTGGACCAACTGTAATTTAGCCAATTTTCAGCCGAAAGGAAATGACTGAATTTATTCAGGCAATGGTCCATACACCCCTCCCATATGCCATACTGACATTTTGTTACACTCTGTTAACCCAGGCAAAAAAAAAATCCAATAAAATGTAAATCATCAAATTTTTATACTGCTTCTGTCTGTTTTGGCCTCTAGGTTGATAATGACCACTTTCTTAAAATGACCACTTTCCTAAAATGACCACTTTCCGGAAATGCCCACTTTCCGTATAAGACTCCTATATAGGTACTCCATATTCCTAAAATGAACACTTCCTGAATTGACTACTTGCCTAAAGGGGGGAACAGAATTCCATTCAGGTGAAGGCACGGGCATCAGCTATAGTCTGATCGCGAGAGCTGTACCGTCCCCATGGTGCACGCGGTGTGGCGGGGGTCGAGGAAAAACAAGAACATGAATCGATGAGATTTACAATGTGGGACGTTATTCTCTTCGTTAGTTCATCTTCCGTTTCGCCATCGGAACTTGAATCAAGTCGTTCTGTACATATATTTATTTTTTACAAATGTCGTTTTTCACATCACGGGGTATCGTACGACCCATCTTTGAATTGTAATCTCATGTGCGTCTGACGTAGACTGTCCGATACAAACTACACGAGATACCGCCGCCAGCAGGGCGTCGGACTGACCAAATCTGACGTTCGGTACTACTTATAGTACAATATAAATTATGACACACTTATTTATCTAACTATACTCTTTACTACGTGTATACAAAACATCTGTAATGGGGTATAAAAGTTTTAAGCTATCATCTCATTCAACCTTACCGTCGCCGCCGCCGACATGAGACACTGCTCATGTCGGCGGCTCATCAACGTGTAAGCAATAACTATTATTTATTCTGTGGTGTAAGTAACAACTAACAAGTCCCTTTGTAATCTGGCATAGGTGGGTTTTGTTTTGAGATAGGTTGTCAAGGGAACAACTGACGGGTCCATTAAGGACTTCCAGATATCAGTGGCTATTTACAGAACCATTATATTAATACTGATGCCCTATTTTTTTTTTTCATCTTTAATACCTATCATCTGTATTCTCGTAAACAAGGTGACACAAAGGTTATCGTATTAAATTTGACACCGAATTATAAGTACTGGTCGAATTACGTCAGTCAACTTGAAAAGAATATTCATCTATGTACACAAAAATAAAAAATTGAACAAAATTTATTTTGACCTATTGAACTTATAATATGAATACCTAGGTTTTTTTTGTATTTCTTTGTGAGTCGTAACTCGACCTAACGGTAACTGTTAATAAAGGGGTATGCATCCAATTATAAAGGAAACAGACCCCGAGTTTCGAGCTGGAAGCCCCGGATGCGCCCGGGAACAACGCTGAGATAATGATGATGATGATGTCCAATGTAGTTTAGAAAAAGGCCAATCATGTTCGGTATCATGCATGACTCTCTCTATGAAATAAAATGATCCCTAAGTCGCACGATCATCCGTTCAAAGAGCTCTGCTAATAAGTTTCAAATCGATACGACAAATAGAGCTTGGTTAAATTCAATACAAAATGTATTTTCAACACACTTGCTTATAAACAGGCTTTTATTTCACCGCAATTAAGCACGGAATGACACCTATTATAAAACTGTGACTTTTTCATTGCTATTATTCACAAAAGTGAGTTATAGACTTCTTTTTTTTAATTTCATTGATTAAGTTGCTTTGTTCTTAAAAAGATTTGATACAAAAAAGATCGTGTCCAATATTACAAACGAATTAATATACCTATTGCTTGCTCATTTCATACAACTTCGTATTTTAAAAGACAATTTCAACTTGTAGTACGTGTTTAATAAACAAAACTTTCACTAAAATGTATTTTTTTTTCTCTGTGAGTATTTACAGAGAAAAAAAAATCATAATTCAAATAAGTAAGTAGATGACAAGGCAGCATGGTGATAGCACCTTAGCCTGTTCCGAAAGGAACAAATAAAAAAAAATGTTAGATGCGCGCTCATATTTATGACAAGTATGACAACAAATAGATTTTTACAATTGTGTTTTGATTGTGTTATGTAGTATTTTTAGTATTATTTTATTCGCAAGTGTGTTGAAAATAATCGTATGCCACTCGCGTGTATGGTGATTACCGTCCTCGGCTCTACGCTTGTACCATAATGTACTATTACACTACCCACATATTTAATTAAAAGCGTGTTAAAACTAGCATGACTTGTTTACACATGTAATCCTACAGTATGTAAATTAACGACAGTAAAGTGAAAACTGGTTAGTAGCCTATTTATTTTCCTAGTGGTATGGGTAATGGACTGCTGAGACAAGGTCTCGGGTTCGATCCCAGGTTTACCATGGCACACACCAATGACTTTTCGATGCTTTTCGAAGTTATGTGTGTATTTATCGCAGGTTTATAAGTGCCCGGTTGATGGCAATAGGCTCGCCACCTATTACATTGGGACCTAAACATAAACGGCGAAATGTGGGTGCTAGCACCTCTGCTTACCCCTTCGGGGATAAAGGCGTGAGTTTATGTTATATGTTATGTTATTTCATGAAATATGATGAAATTAAATAGCATAAGTTGCCACTGTATGGATGGATACAAAAAGAGAATCAATATTTGTATAGGACTCTATCATAGTTGCGACAACATTAGCTCGACGTACTTTCGTGCGACTGATTGTATTCCTACAACTATAGGGTGACAGAACATTAATTGATCGTCGATATCTTTCGTGACAACGCGACGATGATAGTGTTCATAAATCATAACACATAGTTGCGATAAACAATATAGGTAAGTACTATCGCTGCGATGTTTGACAGCGAAAATTGCTACGGACTAAGTAATTATAGGTACGAGGTTCAAAATCCTTCTAATATTATAAACGCAAAATTTTGTAAATAAGTGAGTAATTTCATGTAAAAACTACTGAATGGATTTTAATGAAACTTTACAATACTATAGCTTATACATCTGAATAACACATAGGCTATATAAATACCAGCGATGAATGAGATCAGATCCACGCAGGCGGAGCCGCGGGCAACAGCTAGTAGTTAATATAGCGCTGTAGATTATCACAAAATAATTCTAATGAAAAACAAATATAATTTGTTTCTTTAAAGAGTCATAATAATATGAGTCATAATAATAATATTTATTCATTATTCATTGTACAATAATAATATCTACACAGTGTCTTAGTCTATCGTGCGTAATAATTATGTAGTAAGTGCATAAGAATCTTAGGTATGTATATTAGTATTTAAGTATATTACATCGTATGTGCCTGAACTAGATAATCCTGTGTTTCAGGCGTCCAGGGCAATTTATTAATAATTCTAAAATTCTAAAATGATCAACATGATATTACTGGTAAATACAACAATCATTACAATGCTAAATTGGGTCACTACTGCTAACTAAAATAACTAAAATAATAATAATATCTATTATCTTATATCTAGCACATTTACAGATAAATATCGCTAGGATTGAATCAAAGTTACTATTCATATAAATTGTAAACGATTCAATCGATATCGAATCGTTAGTAGTTAAAGAAGAAGAAAATGATTACGAAGCAAAAAGAAAGTCAGTATTCAAGTAAAATACTAATATTTAATTTTTTGGATCGCATAATTTTAATGCCCTCAGAGTCTTGGAGCCTCCTCCAATCAAGACTATACACACAGGAGTGTTGGAGTTCGTATGTTTGCCGAAACTTTATTGATTAAGTTCCTAATTCGTAACTGTCAAACCCCCACTTAGTTGGAACAACATACGAAGTTCAACAATCGACGTAACCCGCTTTAAATTAATTTTAGATTTAAACTTCATCCGCTGTGCCAGAAATTAAAAGTATAGCCAAATATCTACTAACTTTAATATGTATTTATTATAGGTATATTATATTATATCTATCTAATATAAATATAAAAATCAATGCCATTTTTCGTTGTATTTTTATAACTCAAGAACGGCTGAACCAATTTGACTAATTTTAGTCTTGAAATATTCCTGGATGTCCAAGGAAGGTTTAAACGGTGAGAGAATAGGTGCAGCGGGAACGGGATCAAAAATTCACGCGGACTAAAAAATATGGATTGGGTAATTCTTTTTTATTTTGTTTATTATTAGCAGTTAAAGGCTTGTATGAAAATACATGAAAAAGATGTTACGGGAACGGGATCGAAATTCAACGCGGACGGAGTCGCGAGCAACAGGTATATACAATAAAAATGAATCCCTGTTTCTGTCGCTTTATAACATTTGAGTGACCTTACTGATTTCATTCTTCTTTTATTTTAAAATTTACTTATAATTTTTAGAAAATTTTATAAAACTGAGAAAGTGGCGTAAAAAGTTGGAATTTCAGAAACCTAACGACTATTATAGTATTACACACAGGAAAAGCCGCGAACAACAGCTAGTATACAATAAAACTGTTTCAAAAGACCAAAGAGAAAGTGTATACGCATGAATTATGGAACATTTTAAGCACGTAACCCCGATCGCGCACAAAAATTTACATGCTTTTGAAAAGTGTTTCATTACAAAGTTGTTATAAGCATATATAGCAGTTGTTTCCGATATAACTTAACATATAATATTGGTGTACATATACGTGTGTATGTCTCCATTGGACGAAGTGTAGGTATGGTAGAATCTGTGGTAGAATGTTAAAATAATGCAAGTTGGATTGGTAAAAGTAGGTAGGTAATAGGTACTTGATAAGGATTAACGGTACGGTTTTGTAAGTCTCAAAATGGATCTGTATACTTATAGTACGAGAGATAACGTCATTAACCCTGGTACAACGAGATGTACATCATTACACGCGCCTTTAATTGGAGAACACGGTAACAAGGTATCTGGTACGATCGAATTACCAAAAAAAACCAGGCTCATCTGAAAGATCATCAAATTGTGAGTATGAAAAACCGGTGCTGCAAATCTTAAACACTGGTGAAGGTGGTTGCAGCAGCGATTGAAGATCGCGCGATGCGCGACTCCATTTGGTATTTTCACATTAGTACGATCGAGTTATCAGTTGATTTGGTATTTCAGATATCGCTTTTCAGACGGCACTTTGCAAGCTGCTGCCTCTGACAAGGCCAGTTATGGAGGCTTGCAGCACTGCACTATCATATAGTCCTAAATCTCCTCTATATCCAGGAACAAACGAAAATTGGTAATCTCACCATATTAGGTACTACCGATTTTTTAAGCTTTTTCAAAATCGGTTTTTGGTATCACCCCCAGGTTGGCTTGGCTTGGCTTTGCAGCATAGCCATTTCATGTTCTCCAATTAAAGGCGCGTCTAATGATGTACATCTCATTGAGGAATCTGATGGTACCAGAGTTAATGACGTTATCTCTCATACTATTAGCTCTTGAATTAAAATCAGCAAAGAGAATAACATTGATTAACTAGTTTTAAACTTGACACAGTTTGGTGATTCGGTAAACGAATCTTACGAAAGATGCGAGGAGAGAGGCTAGAGATCGTCTCTCTCAAACTGATGAGTCTGAGAACTAAGAAAACTTTATATGGGACTCAGTTGACTTCCTAAATCCAAGCCTAAAGTAGGTATAGCATGGAGGCTCAGGCGCAAAACGTCTCTTTCGCAAAATGTCCCCTGGTCGTAAAACGTCTCTTTCGCAGAATGTCTCTTTCGCAAAATGTATCTTTCGCAGAATGTCTCTTTCGCAGAATGACACTTTCGCAAAATCTCTCTTTCGCAGGGATTATAAGGAGGATACAAAACACATCTTAGATTGCTTGTTCTGCGGTTAATGGAGTGGACTGGTTTCACTAAGACTAGCCGCTACGGAGATTAGTTTTTATTGCCATTGGAAGGTTCGTAAGGCGGGTTAACATTTTATATAACTAGAACAGTTACTAGAGTTAGTAAAACAGCTTAATTAGTACCTAGGATATACGTACTATATTGCCTGCATAACTATACTACTTAACGTATGTACAAATAATATTCTTTAACTAATACATAATCCCTAAAGTGCCCAGATGAACATACTTAAAGCTTCCGGTGGGAGACGAGCCGGCGGCGATGGGCCAAGGGGGACGGTCCCTTTTTCAGTTTTTCGCTTGTATATTGAAAACTATAATATTTCTTTAGTTACAATACAATATATACTTTTACATTATTGATCTATACCTATTAAATTTGATTTTATGATTTTCACATTTTCCTTCAGAGGTGTCTTTACACCTCTTTTCACCTCACTTCAGAGGCGTAAAGACACTAAAGACTCACTGTTTAGAGATTCGTAGGACATTGTTTGTATTCAGGTTTTAGTTTTATAGAGGAGGAAAAATATTTAGTCAACTCGTGTATTATAAGTTACCAAACTTATTTTTAGGGTTCCGTAGCCAAATAGCAAAAAACGGAACCCTTATAGATTCGTCATGTCTGTCTGTATGTCCGTCTGTCTGTCTGTCCGTAGTGTCCGTCCGTATGTCACAGCCACTTTTCTCCGAAACTATAAGGCCTATGCTGTTGAAACTTGGTATGTAAAATGTATTCTGTAAACCGCATTAAGAATTTTACTCAAAAATAGAAAAAAAAACATTAAATTTTGGAGGTCCCATACTTAGAACTGAAACTCAAAATTTGTTTTGTCATCAAACCTATATGTGTGGGGTATCTATAGATAGGTCATCAAAAATGCTATTGAGGTTTCTAACATAATTTTTTCTAAACTGAATAGTTTGTGCGAGAGACACTTCCAAAGTGGAAAAATGTGTCCGTCCCCCCCCCCCCCCCTCTAACTTCTAAAATAAGAGAATGATAAATCTAAAAAAAATGTATGATGTACATTGCCATGCAAACTTCGACCGAAAATTGGTTTGAACGAGATCCAAGTAGTTTTTTTTAATACGTCATAAATCGCAATTTTTGCCTTTGCTGCTACGGAACCCTTCATGGGCGAGTCCGACTCGCACTTGGCCGGTTTTATTTTATAATGGTCACGTTAATATTACTTCACCTCACCTAATGGTAAGCTAAAGGCAAATTCGCGCTAGAATGGTAGTCTTCAGTTAGACAGCCTCGTCAGATGCTTTTCCACCTTCTGGACTAGGTACTCTGTTGAATTTGCAAGATGGTATACATTCCCAAAATGTTGAATCCCAAAGTCATGCACCGCCGCGCGCCGCGCCGCTTAAATAATCACATTAAAGGTCCAACCCCACCAAACGGACGGCATCGGCCCGGATTTTACAATCTTTAAACAAAATTAAATCTTATTATCACAGTGTTTGAAGTGTATATTACCAAGTCACGCACAACAGCTTGACAGCGACGTGCGGCGGCATGACGCACGTCAAGCTGTCATCCGTGACTTTGTAATATAAACTTTAAATGCTGTGATATAAGATTTATTTTGTTTAAAGATTGTAAAATCCGTTTCGATGCCGTCCGTTTGGTGGGGTTGAACCTTTAAACGTTAGTTACATAATCTGTGTTTATGTATGTTATTTGTTTATGGCGTTTAGCTTTAGACCTTTTCTACTTCTACTTTCATTATCATTTCATATACGCTTAGCGGTTGCGGGGTATTTACTCTTGACATTGATTGATTGATTGATTTATTTATTCAATAAACAATATTACATTGTGTTTGAAATTTCATACAATTAGCACAAAAATAATTAACAATTTATAGAAATAAAAATGTCATGCAATTTAAAAACACAAAAGAAATAAAAATTATATAAATAAAAATGTCATAGGTACAATTTAAAACACAAAAATAATTAAGAATTATATAAATAAAAAATGTCAAACAATTTAAAACAAAAAATAAATTAAAAATTATATTAAAAATATTTCATGCAAATAGATAATTTGATTTTAATTACACAATTATTATTAAGATTCGAATTAATATAAAATAGCATGAAATATAAACAACTATTTGTGTCTGAATTATGCTTGAGCAGTACCACCTATAGATCAGTTATACTATAAAGACATTTGTCCAACAAGAATGCTTTTAACTGAGATTTGAACTTATGTGTGCTATATATGATATCCCTTAGTTGATTAGGCAGCCTGTTAAACAATTCCACCGATTGATATCTAACGCAATGCTTAAAAATGTCTAGTTTGGGAGCTGTTCTGTGTTTTATTGTTTTCCTTCGTGTTTCCCCTCTAATTTTCCTTTCGTTTTCTGTCTCGTACTCGTGTATATATTTGGCGAGATTACTTAATACAGACAGAACATATAGACTGGGAACAGTTAGGATACCTAGTGTCTTGAAATGTTCCTTACAAGATTCACGTTGTGATATTCGGACCATAATTCTAATTGCTCGTTTTTGCAGAATAAAGGCTTTTTCTATATTGTAATCATAACTATTTCCCCAACACATTATGCTATACCTTAGCCTAGACTCCACCAGTGCGTAGTAAACTGCTTTAAGTTGCTTAATACCGATTTCATCTCTTAGACTTCTCAACGCATAACATGCGGAAGAGATTGATGTATCGAGTGTTTGAAGTTCATTTTTCCAGTTAAGCTGGGAATCTATATTAACACCTAAAAATTTTGTACTGTCAACTAATTCGATATGATTATTCTTAAAATTTATATCAATAATGTCACTGTTTCTGGACGTTGATTTGAATAATATTATACTGGTTTTATTAGAATTGATTATTAAATTATTTATTGAGAACCATTCATCTAAGGTCACTAGAATGTCATTTACGTTAATTGTCAAGTCTTCTAAATTATTTGCCCCTATAACTACATTGGTGTCATCAGCAAAAACAGTCATTTTAGCTTCTGGCTGTCTTTTTTTAATAAAGTTAATTAAGTCATTTGTTACTATAATAAACAAGATTGGGCCTAATATTGATCCCTGTGGTACACCGCGATTAGTGTCAATCATCTTAGATTTGTAGATTATTTCTTTATATTCTTCGTTGACTTTCTTTATTTCAACATACATTTTTCTGTTTTGTAAGTAAGAAGTCATTAATTGCAAAGCAGAACCTCTTACGCCGTAGTGTTCCAATTTTGACAGAAGCAGGTCATGGTCAATTGCATCAAATGCGGAACTCAAATCAATGAATAACCCTGCCACCCTCATATTGTCATTCATTTTACTGACTACATCGTCTACCAACGTGTTGATGGCATCAGTAGTACCTACACCTTTTTGATACCCAAATTGTCTGTAGTTTATTATATTTTTCAAATTAAGGTGAGCCACAAGTCGAGTTTTAATTAACTTTTCGAAAATTTTTGATAATGTAGGTAAAATGGAAATTGGTCGATAGTTTTTTGGATTACATTTAGAACCCTTTTTGTGTATAGGAACAACTTTTGCCAATTTTAATTGATCCGGGAAGACGGATTCGCTTATACATTTGTTAAAAAACAGTGAGAACGGATATGCAAGTGTATTGATGTTCTCTTTAATAATTGTGGTTGGTATACCATCGTAACCACAAGATATTGTGTTACCCATCTGCTGTACTATCTTAGAGATTTCATTAGGACTAGTAAGACTAAAGTGGCAGTTATTTTCTACTTTGTCTGTTGAATCCTCTAAATATTTTATTGCTTTATCTTTATCTTTATATATTAAATGTGTTTTTAACACAAAGCTTTCCGCTAAGTGATTTGCAACCTCCTGTGGAGCATCTATACTTTTATTGTCAATGGTTAGAATTATATTCCTGTCAAGTTGTTTTACTCTCTTCTTATTAGTGTATTGATTGACCAATTTCCAAGTCTCTCTGCTAATGTTTTTGGCTGAGTTTAAATGTCTCTCAACAGCTAACCTTTTTGCGTGCCGGATTACTCTCCTATAAATATGACATTGCCTTGATAATTCAATCAAACTGTAGATACCTATACAAAGGTCGTGTACAACAAACATTCCTAAGGACGTAGCACATAACACGATATCCTGCATTAAGAGCTGCCCGACTCGTTAAGTAATATCCAATGTATAGGAAATCAAAGTGAAGTGCTAGGGAGACGGGCTGAGTGAGACAGGCCGACCAATTTTGCGTGATCTATGGCATCCTTTACAACAGAGCATTCCTACGGATGAGAAACAGATTGCGACAGCCTCCGTGGCGTAGCGGTAGTGAACGCGGCCGCTACGCAGGAGGCGCGGGTTCGATCCCCGCTCAGTGCAAATATTTGTGTACATGAAATATGGGTATTTGCATTGGTCTGGTCGTGCCTCGGAGAGCACGTTAAGCCGTCGGTCCCGGTTGCCATGAGAACATCTATGGCAGTCGTTACGGGTAGTTGGAGCCCTAAAAAATCTTAAAAACAACGGTCTAGCTGCAAAGCTTCGATATCGCCTAATGATAACATTGGGTTGTGGAGGTCAGATGACCATCGCTTCACGGAAAATATCGAGGTCTAGCCAAAAATCCGTAGTTAAGACTGGTAAAGCGGACCCCAGACTCCGAGCTGAAAAAGCTTCGGATGCGACTGGGAATTAACGCTAAGAGGAAGAAGAAGAATAAACAGATTGCGCCGGCATGGCTGCCCACCGGGAATCGAACAAACACTCAATATACACACTATAGAGGCTAATGCAGATAGTGGCGTGGCAGCCAATTTAGTCAGTGTCAACATTTGTGAATTCTGTGGGTGTACTCTCTATTACGATTAAGTGTATAAAACGCTATATTTTTAGGTTTTTATTTTACCAACGAACCGCCCCGGTTTCATCTAAATTCCCTGTAACTTTTTGTTTGCTTCCATCCGATTTGTATCCTTATGATTCATGCAAATACCACCTCTCATTCGATTATGCAAATCAGTGGCATCGCTCAACTTCAGCACATTACGGTGGAATCAATCTATAGCATATAAATCACGCCAATGCTTCGATAGGCAGCATATACTTATACAGGTTATAATAGGACTAGTTCAAATATAATTGTTAACGTAAAACTTAGATCTTAGATCACTTAAAATAATATAAGTAGGTACCCATAATAATATATCATGTAACAGAATCTAGCACTTAATATTAATGAACCTCATATCAAAATCATTTTGGAATTGAATTCCCTGTAAAGGAAAGATCGCGAGTTCCAGTCCCCTTGAGCTTGATTTCGCTTTTTCCGATTTTAAATAATTCATTTTGGAATTTATCCGATTTCATCAAAATCGGTTTTAGCACCAGTACAGAAAAAATATTATAAAGATAACACCTCTGTTGTTTGCATATTTCATATAACGTTGTGCAAAAATGATAATGAGAATACCATGTTAATGAGTGTTTATAAATTATTAAAACTTCTCAAAAATAAAATATGTATTTTACTTGCCTTTTCTGGATGCTGACACTTTGCTCAAAATTGATCGAATCCAGCGAAATTACCTAATTGAAAATGTATCGCATTCCAGCCAACTGATATCCCGTCAGAAAATCTATAACTAGTATAAATATTTTCCGTCGGGTCGATTACAACTTATGCCCAACATGTCTGATACGTCAATACGCCTAGAACTCAAATCGTCTATACCAAAATGTCTGAATCCCTTAATGTCATAAAACCAAATTGCCTAATTTTTTAATAAACTTAATCCTAAAATAATCAAATCCCAAATTGACTGCAATCCAAAATAACCGAATAGTAATATGACTTGGCGGTCACTAATATTTTCATTATTTGCAATTAGATATCGACACAGTCCCAATTTAAGTGCGATATTTTCTATCGATATGCAGGAAAACCCTAATTTATACGTACCTCCCAATACTGTAGCTGTAAACCTGGAGAAATAGAATACAGGCTGCTTTTTAAAAAGTGCGAAAACTACATTTATGCATACGGAAACGGAGGTGACTGGGACGAAAAGATAATTATGTATACCATTTCACATTTTACCATTTTAATAATAGCTACTGTTGTGAAGTTATGGTCTTCATCTACTTAATAAAACAAATTCAATATTCAAAATTATATTAAAAATACTGGTTTTTCAATGTTTCTTTGATTAGCATTTGTTTTATTCTCTTTTTTATTGCCGAAATAAAGAAAATCATATTCGTTTATCTGGCTCCGTCGCAAAATGCACCCCATGCGCAAAACGTACCTTTCTCAAAATAACGTACATTTTGAGAAAGGTACGTTTTGCCTCAAAATGCACCTTTCTCATAATGTACCGTTCTCAAAAATTACCTTTCTCAAAATGCACCTTTTTCATATTGTACTTACCTTTCACAAAATGCACTCTTGCGATAGCAAAAGATTGATTATCTCGTTTACAGTGATACAGGAAACCTGTAGTGGAGTAAAAAACTATTTTCGGTGGTTCCACGGCAAGTGGAACTACGGTTAAAAGACTTTTTTCCATCGTCCCATCAATGGAACGTTCCATAGAACTACGGAAAAAAGGGGTTACTAGCATCACTAACAGAACAAATTATGATTTAATTAAAAGCAAATAATTTATCAATCCCTAATGTGGATTTTCATTTCCTGTATCACTCTAAACGAGTTAATCAATCTTTTGCTATCGCAAGAGTGCATTTTGTGAAAGGTAAGTACAATATGAAAAAGGTGCATTTTGAGAAAGGCGAATTTTGCGAAAGGTGTATTTTGAGAAAGGTACATTTTGAGAAAAGTACGTTTTGCGCATGGGGTGCATTTTGCGAAGGAGGGGTTTATCTCTTCATTAATGAAAATTATTTAAATAAAAATGAGATGCGCCCAACCCAGAACTCAGCGATATTGACCGCACCATCCCTCGCTTCATTTAGGTCGACAGTTGTGCAAGGGTACAATGGGCACGACAGAAGGAAGTCATATTGATGTTGCCATATAAACGTGAGGCATGTTCTCAAAAATTTACCAAGAGTGTTTGTACTATCGTAATTAAAAGTGCATTAGCACCGTAATGTTTATAATGGCTTGTCCGTTTAAACGCGTATCTATGTGTATGTAATGTTTAACGCATACATTTATACGTCACACAGTATCGATATGAGAAAATATAAATGTGTGTGATGCGAAACAAAGAAAACGTTATGCTCGCCTTTTCATACTATTATGTTCGAAGCATGCATCTATATAAAGTAATGCAAAAATTCGTGATTCTACGTAAGGCAGTGCGTAGCCTGGTCGGTAACAAGGCTGGTACGGATAGTGTTGAAATCGAATGTTGTGGGTTCGGATCTTAGCTTTTCCACTTTTTGTTGTTTTGTTTTCATGAAATTTTAGAAACAAGTTAACAGAATTAGAAATAATTATTTACAAATAGAAAAATATTATACTTAATTTACAATAGATTATAAATGAAACAATAGTTTAAAAAAAAAGTTTATTAAAAGAATTATCCAATGTTAATTTGTGGTTATAATAATTTCATCCAAAAAATATACTTTTATAATAAAATTAATATTGCATATTGAGGTTATAGCTTAATTATTCATTTTCTCGAAAGTTTTTTTTCGGAAAAGAGGATTGAAACTTAACCTCAACCATACAGTCTTATACTAATTACAGGCCAGCACGTCCCTTGATAGGCTCAGTAGTCTCAATAGGCTCAACTGAAATTAAATAACAAAAATATTTAAACAAGGGTTCAAATCAGGGGATCGTGCTGGCCAAGGAAATTCAGTGGCGAGGAGTACTCATAACACGATTCCTGCCGGCTTGCTCTGCAAAGGGAAGTCATGGTAGAGATGCTTAAGTTTAATGCATTATTACATGTATTACACCTAAAATTCAGTACCTATCTAAAATTTGAGAGAATTTCATACAAAATTGCCATGGTTGTTCTTTGGGATTTGCCACCGGCTTCCCTTTTGAACATTTTCACCCTTCGCTACAGCAAGGAATAAATTTACGTTCACTAAACCATTCGCGAAGTATGGTGGCTCGATGGATGGGAGAATTATCGTGCACAAAACTTATATCATTTTTTTATACCACTTAGGTGGGAGACAAGCACACGGCCCACCTGATAGAAAGTGATTACCGTGGCCTTTGGACGTATGCAACACCAGGGACGTCACACTCATGCTGCCGACCCTGAAGAAACCTTCTAATGCCCTTAAACCTTCATTTATATCTGGATAGACATTTCGCACTGTAGGCAACATTATATCTTCTAACACTTTCACATAATTTGCACTATTTGCACGCGTAGATATTGGGTCTAATTCACCCGGCCCTTGCGCTCTAATCCACCCCCACATAATTTACACTTAGATTCAGTGTTCGGTACTGTTGTTTTCACACCACCGTGTTTTATCCTTAATGCCATAAATGTAATCTTCCTTTTTGAGATGATTTAAACGTTTTTTCATCAGAAAATATTGTTGATTCCCAGTTAAAGTAAATACTCTTCGTTATTCGTTTCATATTCTGCTACCATATAACGCCGCTTCAGCAGGTCTTCCATTTCTCCTCCAACTCTGCAACTCTTCTTCCTCAAATTGTTTCACGCAACGACTCCCAGTATTTCTCTAAAAAAACAACAACCATATTACACAATTGCAACCAATGAACAAAATTGCACTACAACAATATTAATTAATTAATTAACTTACAGATAAGCCCGTCTCATTAGAAATTTGAGATATATTCAGACCATTCGAATATGGCCACAATATTAGCTTTTGCTTCAATACTTATATTTGACATATTGATTTATTAAAAAAGAAATGTAATCGCTCGAACAGTAATTAACACAAACAGTCGTAACCATAGATGATATAATATATAAATAGGGTAGTCGTAACTGACTTCACCAACCAACAACTTCACTCATAGCCAATGAATCCATTTTATTTCAAATGTACCCTCAAATAATTATTTTCTCGCTAAGTTTAAAATTCTACCTAAGAAACATTTTTATATTCGTATCAACATTTATAATATCATAACTTTTAAATATAAAACACAAAAAGTTATATTAGTTCCGGTAGGTTCGAACCATCACCGACAGGTTTCATACTATTCGTCAAGCCGCACGTTAACTGACTCAGCTACGGGGCGGCTTACGTATGATATTGAAATTACCAATATCAATCAACGAGTGAACAATATTAATGTGTGTGTGTGTGTGAATTATCTTCAAAGATTAAGGTCATAACTTCAAAAGTTTAGTAAGAGTACTGTACGACTAGTGCTGTGTATGTGTGTGTGAATTGTCTTCAAAGAATAAGGTCATAAGTACGATTAATGTTGACGCGCAATAGTTGCGTCAGATTGGTACTGCACTTATGATCGCGATAGTACCTATTTTTTGTGTGGAAGCTCCCTCAGGTACAATGTGAACGGGGCTAGAGGTGAGATGGTTTCGTTGGAATTGAACCTACTAAAGGTCTCTGCATACGTAACGGGTTTTTTCACGGACGGGACGGGACGTGAAGTTTTGGAAATATCGTTTCATACAAAATGTATGCGGCAATGCATATGTCACGGGGCCACGGATGGTACGGGACGGGACGGGCCGCATACATTTTGCTTCACGTCCCGTCCCGTCCGTGAAAAAACCCGCTACGTATGCAGAGACCTTTAATCTACACGGTATTCTATCACGAAAGCCTATTGTAGTAGACCTTAGGTATTCCAGCGAGCGGCTACCTCGTCTCGAGTTTTAGTAAGTTCGAGTCCGATATAACCACATCATCGTTAGTTCCGGTTTGATGAAGCCCAAGGGAGTTGCCACACGTAAAAAATGGGTGAAAATCTATTCATTACAAACAGTCTTCTAGTTATCTTGTCAGAAACGGCTCCAGTGCCTTTGACTGGCGTAAATAAATGTACTAGAGCCGTGAAAATCACCTCTACACCTACGGATAAACTCATACGTGATAATAACAGTGGGGTGAGCACGAACTACTATCGTAATCGTATCGTGAACGTAACGATAGCACGGAGCATTGCGATTGGCAGGCTTTAGGCAGGCGGCCAATCGCAATGCTCCGTGCTCTCGTTACGTTCACGATACGATTACGATAGTTCGTGCTCACCCCACTGAGCGCGACTACCTGTCACTGCGATTACTTCGATAACTTGTTACGGCGCCGTTGGTATTGATTATATTATCCGCGTCACACGTCTGTCAAGGTTTTATTAATGTGTTGATATTTTATTATACTTAATCATTTATTAACGTCAGACGCCATCCGCAATGTTTGTTTTCAATTTTCGTAGCAGGATGTTCGTAGTTCGCTATGAATCTCATCTATGGCTGTGCAGATATTGTAAAATCGACTTGGGCTGATGGCACTGCGCCCTGACGTGAGACGTTATCATAGCATTTTTTTTATATAGGACGCGTCAATTTGACTTGGCCCGAAAGGCGCCTCCGCCTTATGGTAAGCTGAAGGCAAATTCTCGGAAAAGAAGGTCACCATTATAGACACGTACCGTGTTACAATGGTGGTACTCAGCTTGACGACCTCATCAGATACTTTTTCACGCCCCGCTCAAAGGGGCCGGGACTGTAGGAAGAGGGAAACACGTGAGCTGGTAAAGTATTACATGGCTTAATTGTTGCGGCAGAAGACGGAATCGGCGAACCGCTTGTTTCTTGATGGAATATTCTGCACCGTATGCGGGTGGCATCTAAGTCCTGCATGTGTTGTCATATATAGGAAAGGAGGGATTCATTGGAAGAGCTCATCAGAACATTCATCATGGTAGAGACGGTAAAATACCGTCAAAGACGCTACATCTCTACGCATTTACTAAGGCTCGAGGGTGTTGGTGACCTCAGGATTCCCAATAATGCGGACCGCACGTCGCTGTAACCTGTCGAGAGCATCCAGCAAGTGCTTTGCGGAGCCATCCCAGAGATGCGAGCAGTATTTCACGCAGGAGCGAATTTTGTGTCTTTTATAGTAGACACCGCTGCTCCGGTGTGAAAAAACGTATGACTTTGTTCAGGACTCCGAGTTCCGCGTAAACTCGGAGTCCTGAATAAAGTGAGACGTTTTTAACGACTATCTAAAAACGATTTATTAAGCAATTTTCATCCTCATGGGTCTAAAAAGTTAGTCTAAAGAGAACAGTTTGATGCTCTTAGTACAGTCAGCATCAGATCGATCTTGACTAGCAAAGTACTCGAAAATGATCTTAATACCTACTAATGACGTTAATACCAAACTGTTTTATTTTATTCCATTGATTTAAATTGTATTATCGTCCGAAGTTAAAAAGTTGTGTACCAAATAATCAGAACAATCACTCAAAAGGAAAGGCTGAATACCAAGGTACAGTCAGCATCATATACCTAGATCTTGACCCGCTAATAGTCAAGATCTATCTGATGCTGACTGTGTAACTGCTATAATTATGTCATGATTTTCAATCAATCCCACAGAAACAGAAGCGTTGGATTTTACCGGTGGAAATGTTCGGTTACGGCTAGTCGGATCCTTGAGTTTCTCAGTGAAATTTATTGGGCAAAGCTCGATTCTTGTCACTGGTGGGATCCAAACAAAATAATATAATTGCACAGTAGAACGAATCCTGTTGGTTAGATACCTTATATATAAACTTGCGAACACAGCGTACATAACCAGTATCGTGAGAATCTTTTTAGAAAAAACGTGCGCACTTTGCCACGTATGTAACACGTCACCATTGAATGCAAAGATTGAATGATTGAATCTGTTGAGTGTTGATATATCTATGGTTGCGGATGTCATTCATTTGCGTCGATCACTCAGTCACTCACTCACACCGCGCGCCGGAGTGGCTGACGTGGGTGACATCACGTGACCATGGATAGCACTGGGTATAGGCCTTTTCGGTGGTGGCGTTTTCTATTTTTATTTTGTTTCTGTTATAATTTTGAATTGTGTCTTGTGTAAATTAATGTGCGTTGTGTTGTGCAATAAAATGTGTTTTCTTTCTTTCTTTCTTTCTTTCAATGAAAAGGAAATACTATTTTTAAACATTTACAACTGATAAGCTCATTAGGAAACACATTTATAGGTATATAAAAGTATATTATTTGAAACAAGGTTTTCTAAATAAGTAGGTACCTTAGGACACATGTAGTAAATCCGAGTCTTTGAAATATAAATGTACTAGCTTTTGCCCGCGGCTCCGCCCGCGTGGATGTCGGTTATCGCGACCAAACATAGCCTATGTCCTTTCTCAAGGTCTAATCTACCCCTGTACCAAATTTCATCAAAATCAGTTCACTTGTTTAGGCGTGAAAGCGTAACAGACAGACAGAGTTACTTTCGCATTTATAATATTAGTATGGATATGGATTTGTTGGTAATGTGACATGTGAAAACAAAATCCTTCCAGTATTTGCGTTACGGGATATATTATATTCCATTTTCTTTGGCATTAACATAATTGTTACGTAAACATGCGTCCGTAGGGATACTTCACGCGTGATACAATTGACCGATGTTATTTACCATTCCATAAGTTGTTAAGGTTCCTAACTTATTTATTAACGCTGGTGCTCTCAAAAATTGTTTTAACATAATGCTTTCAGTGTGACGTACATTTATTTTCCTATAAAATCAATGGTTCGTCGTGCGTAGATTTAAATGAACTGTCGATTGTTATTAAGAGTATCTACTTTCGACATATGACAAGTTTGAATATGCATATACACACCTTAGTTAACTCATCAGCGTATAATTTGTTTATCACATAAAATTCGCACCCAGAATCTCGCACTTCTTAGAGCGCTTGTAGACGTTCGTTTTTTTCACCGGATAACGGACCGTGTTTCTTATCGGATTCGCGGTGGTGTATAATTTGTAATGGATGCGTGTACATGCACCGGACAATGGACAAGAAACACGGTCCGTTATCCGGTGAAGAAAACGGACGTCTACAAGCGCTCTTACAGTCCATTTCAACTTGTTGCTCCGAAGTTTGAAAAATGTTAGAAAAATCCTTTGTAGATGCATCATTATTTTATTTGTGCTTGTAGTTTTTCCTATTTTTATAACCGACAATGGGCAAGTAACATACAGTCGAGATGCTTCTACAACAGAAAGGCTGCTTGCACAAAATTACCTATATTTTGACTATAAACATACTTTGATTTTGACACTTATTGAAATGGTGTATGTAAACAAAACTCTTATTTAAGAGGACATGGATTTATCAATTTCATAATATGCAGACCACATACTGAATTCTGACGTGTATAGTCGCAGGCTATAATATGAATGATGTTGCCAGCCATATTGTGGTCCAGCCACCCCTCCCCCATCGCTTTCAACATTGTGCGTCGATCCACCTCAACAGGAAAATCATGTACGAGTAATTGTAGTTACACACCCTAACACTCCTCCTCGCCCACTGCTCTCTGTTTGTTGTATTTTAATTATTTTATTAATACGCTTCTTCGCTTCGGCCTCCCAGACTATGCAACTTGGTTGCTAGCTTTCTGCAGGAGCACCGTATTCGTATGTGTTGCAAAATTCAAGGATAAACCGGCTCATGGTTCTTGGAGAAAAAAAATATCAAAAAAAATCTCCATTTTAATCAATTAAGTACTTTAACTTTTTTTTAATTCTTCGAAATTCGATACCCCTTAAGATATTTTCAACTGCCAAGATCACAATTTTTAAATACCTACTTCTTGAATTAAGATGTACAGCTATCCATCACACACAACACAACCCTTTAAAATTAGTCTAGCCGCTTTGCAGTTAGCAATCAGACCCAACTGTGTTTGGAAAAGACTCAGAGGATGATGATTGATGAGTGTTGAAAAATCAATAATATTACGTTCATACTTTTATTGATAAAGTGAATCGAAAGTAAAAATCTATGAAAATCGGAAAACTTCAGGGTTAATTTTTTTGTAAATGTTTGAGTAATTTAAAATAGGTAGCGTTTTTTTTACAATATTAGTATGGTTTTATAATATTAGTATGGATACTTTCATGAATATTATGAAGTGTCTGGCTATGAATGACGTGATTTCTAATATTAATTTTAGGTAATATCTACAAATCACACTTTATTATTTGACGAAAGCAGATTTTCATTTTACACACCTTTAGTCCCATTGACCTGCTAAAGCCACTGCGACCCTAACTTCATAATGGGACATCGTTCTCACCTGTGTTCGTAGCATGTGCTGACAAACTTTCAGCTTTTATAAAATGACGAGGGTCTGGGGTTGACGGGCTTTAAGTCTATGTAATATTCATGTCTATTTCACGGTACGCTGTATCTGCTGCATGCGTCTGCAGTTGTCGCATGCGGTCGCCCTCGGAATCATACATACGTAAAGTGCAAACTCCAGATGCAATAAGGATTGACGCTCGGATGAAGAGTACCTATATTATAATAATGGTCTCTGCGTTAGTTCCACTGCAAAACTGTTCAATAATTTAAATAAAAATTTGCTAGCTGACCCGTTCTGCCTTCGCACGAAAAGTTATAGTTTATGTAGGTAATAATAGGTATAATATCTATGATTAGCCAGGCAAGGTTAGCAATGAAATCGGTCAAATTTATTTTCACGGAATATTTACTTTTTTATGTTTTTTAAATAGGTAGGTACATACTTAGTGGCCAAACTCTGTACGATTTTAGTCACTACTTTAACTCCGAGAAGTCTCATTGCACTGATTTGAATTTCAAAACGACATGAATTCTAAAACCATGATCAGCAATGTTTATGTTGAGAAAAATGAAAGATTTAAGTTAACCCATTTTATAAACGGACAATCACATTTTTAAGTTTTTCTTGATATTTCTTAACCATTTTGAGATAATTTTAAAGCAATTAGTTTGCTAGACTAAACAAATTATAATAAATTGGAAAAAGCGAAATCAATTCTCGGGCGGGACTCGAACCCGCGATCTTTCCCTTACAGGGGGAACGCTCTGACCACTGAGCCACCGAGCTTCGTCCGAGAGTGACCATCGCCGTAAGATGGATGTATTGGAAAAGTTGGGACACTCTCGGGCGAAGCTCGGTGGTTCAGTGGTCAGAGCGTTCCCCCTGTAAGGGAAAGATCGCGGGTTCGAGTCCCGCCCGAGAATTGATTTCGCTTGTTCCAATTTATTATAATTTCTTGATTTTCTCTAAATCTGCTAATTCGATATGTATACAATAAAATCTTAATTGATCTGGAATGTATTTCATACGTAGATTGTTTACAAACGTAATGGTATATCAATTCACCATATTTTTGTTTGTCATTGTTATCAATATCAATCGTTCGTATATACACAGTTACCTCGCAAACAAGAAACAACTTCAAGCGCAAATCGAGGCCGAGAAACGAGAGGAAATGGAATTAGCAAAGAAACTTGATGCGAGAGGACGAGTCTTTATAGAGTTGAGAACATCCCTGCAACAAATCAACGAACTCCTCTCTAGCGTCGGTGAGTTCTCGAGAACATTTATTTTGTCATTGAATCTAAAGATTGACTTGCTCCTTAATATACAAAGAGTTTTTAACCGGATTGTAGTTTCATAATGTATAAATAAACATATTAGGTATACCTACCTATTTATACTAGACCGTCCCGGTTGCATTCAAAACTTTGCACTTTGGAGCCCATTGATCGATCTTCTACGCCTCCTTACTTTCACTGTACCTACACTTCCTATCGTCTTTTATAGCAGTGCTTACCGTCTTAGGGTGCGGCCACATGAGCAGTGCGGCGCTACTCGTGTGGCCGCCGATTCGCCGAATTTTTTGCGGTGCGGCGCCGCACCGCGCCGTGTGGTCGCACCCTTACTCTTAAAACTTGACAGACTACGCGTTTAATTTGGAGGTATGTCTAGAGTCACCACTCGAGGGGAGTACAAGCTTCAATTCCTACAAAAATGTTGACAAGTTACCATTTATGCTTGTTTTTATACACTTTTTGTAGTTAAGTAACTATATTATAACCTTTGTCCTTTAAAATTCACGTTAAGTAGCAGTATGCTTTTCGTATAGTTCTTGTAAGTTTCCTAGAATTCCAACTCAGGAATATTGTTTTCTACCCTTTTTGTACCCCTATCCCTAATTCCAATGACCAGATTTAGCCTGAAATTCTGCCCCGTCTTAGTACGAATTGTCATTTGAACTTCAACCGTTTCTCTTGCAAAGCAATGCTAATATAGATATTGAAGATGCAAAAGGTCCATGGCTAAATGGTAACCGAGCAGGTTAGCACATTGCAAGGCCAAGCCATACTGATTAAGTTGGTCTTAGGATGGGGGGCCATTCTTAACCCATTAATCCGTCGGTAAGCACGTCTAGCTGGTCCCGATTTCCATATGAGCATCTGTGGCATTCGCAATGAATATTTGAAGCCTCTTGATCTTGAACGCTCTGGTCTATCTATAGAACTTTATTATCGCTAGTATTAACACCAACTGAGTTGGGCAAAGGCTCGGAAGAGGATGGATATCGAAGACTGACAAACTAAATAACCATATTAACATAAGTCCCTTCAATAATTAATCCACCCCCATCCTTACATACACCCAAGCATGCTCATCTCCCAGTTGTCTGTCGCTTTGTTATAATGGAATGCAAATGCAGAACCTCAATCAATTTGTCCTCTAGTTATCACAATCTGAACGTTAGTAATTACTAGAGCATACAGTATCGTAATACGGCAGTGCGAGATAATTCGATAGCAGTACAGCCTTGATTGCAGCAATCCGCTTCAACACTCGCCCTATTCTATCTTGTCTAGTGTTAAATCAGTTTATCATGCTGTATACAGGATGTCCCAAAATTCAAGGTTAAGCCGGCAACAG
Organism: Eilema depressum; assembly: GCA_914767945.1. Classification (NCBI taxonomy): domain Eukaryota; kingdom Metazoa; phylum Arthropoda; class Insecta; order Lepidoptera; family Erebidae; genus Eilema; species Eilema depressum. Next base: position 42,010,321 of record OU612012.1, on the reverse strand, counting down.
AGGGTGTACTCGAGAAAAAAAAAGAAAAAATTATTTAATCTATTTTTTCTTAAATAATAAAGTATTTTTAAAATCCTTCAATATTCGGTACCCCTTTTGATATTTTATACAAAAGCAAAAAAAAAGAAAAGCGTCATTGTAATAGGTAATGTTGTTTTTTTATATATAATTTAAAGTATTCTGATTATACGTTCTAGGTGCACAAAACGCACCGAGGCCATATAGTGCTGTACCTCCAGCACTTCAGTACGCGTTAGAGGATGTGCTTCAACCAGTGCCTGAAGTCGAAGCCGACTGTAAGTACGAACTTCGCACTGTTAGAAAGTATGTATAGGCGCCGAGGATTATCCGCCTCGCCTTTTTTATTTAAATTCATTCACTACCTACTCGATATTTCTTTTTTCTGTGTATCGATTTCTGATTTTGGTATACTTAACTACTATTTTATTTCAAAGTAAAGAAAAGTAGCCGATTGAAGTTAAGCCCCCGCCATGTAAAAGCCTTGAACATTGAATTGTATTTTATTAAAACTGTTAACATTTGATTTGTACAGTTGATAAGCTGATACTAACAGCTAAGCAGAAGTTGAACGTGCTAATGAATGCCATTACAAAGATGGAGGTGACGCCTGAAATAAGAGCACAAGCGCACCAATTCTATCACCAGATCTTGGCTCGAGTGATGAGAGAAAATTACAAAGACGAAGCTGTTGCCGAAGGAGGTAAGCATGTTGAATAAATAAAGGGTGTAAGAAAAAATTGGGACATTGTTCTACTGTTGAGAAATGATTTACGATATTGATACGTATGATGTAAGCATAGGTTCTTCATGCAACCGCACAACAGCTCAAATTTGCTTAGATAGAAAGTACAAACATTTTATTCATTATAAGTACCTGCCTGCTTATTTACAAGATCATTTTTAGGCATGCGTTATTGTTTTTAAGTCTTTTATCGCATAAAAGACCGAAGGTCCAGTAAAGAAGTACCTAGTAATGACGATACCTTCGACAAAGTGTTTTTTGTCATCTGGAATACTATAGCTGTTTATTATTTTGTGATATCTCTTCCAAAGTGAAATTGAGTTTCTCTACATCATTTAAATGAATCAAATGATAACCGCTATCATTATTTCGACCTTTCGTATGACTATTAAATAGCATAAAATAGAAATTTAAGCATCTTGTGTTATGCTATCCTTTTGTTATATGATATTTGCTTTGAACAGTCGTCAATCACATAATTATCACAACTTGCGATGCTCGCCGTAACTTAATTGGGTAGCTGTAGAGTCAGGGATTACCGGCTCCCTCCAACTATAATCCCTAAACTATTTCAGAATGCTATAACTTTTCCCATTAAGTTTGTTACGATATATTTCTAAGATATTGTGCTATTCGTTATTGAATGTGGTAGTATATCCTACTTCCTCTTCATAATATAATAACCGTGTACGATCTCATCTTTCACGTTTATTATGTTTGAATGTTTGATAATTAATCACGCTCAAACAGCTCGTGCAGAAATTCGGTCATACATACATTATTTATTCGATTATGACAGTTTATAGAGAAACAACTTAGGCGGGGCTTGCACCGCACACTGCATTGGAAAGGTCAAATGCAGTAGGCAGAGACAATATAATATTTTAAATACTACAATGCGTTTCGGTTCATATAATTTCATAATTTTTTTATATGTACTCCACGGTTGCGGATAATTTTGAGGTAACTTTAATACGAGTAATACTATTATCTATATAAATACGTTACGTCATAATTTATCATGCCACTTCACTCAGACGTTTCACGTTTCGCCTTTCTTAGCAATTAGGAAGAATATTTTCACCTTTGTTATATAAATTTAGTAGTCCTTGACATATTATGATTGATTAAGATATTGCATGCAGTACAAGAAAATGTTATGCAACATACTGATTTTTTTTGTTAACGTCTTCCTTCGACACATAGGTACACAATGCACAAAAGTGTTTCGAGTAGGTAAGTCTGAGGTTAACCATTTTTCATGAAAATACTGAATCTCATCAAAAAAAGAGGAAAATACCGACAGCCGGATTATAATGGTGTTGAACCATTTTATCTTTGTGTTTTAGGTCTTGTTTTATTGCCTGTTATTATGCTCAAGAATAAAGAATTTAACAACATTCCAACACAACACTATTATCACTGTTATTTTATTATACAGGCAACATTTCACTATCGCGTACTTAAAACTCTGTGTGGATCATTCTATATTCACAAAGTTTGTCTGGAAGTTTGGGACAGAACGGCAAGCTGGAGTTTCAAACTTTGTAGTTTCATAAACATGCGCTTCGAGCTTCTATTAATGCACAGACGAAAAATCTGTGTATAAAATAACTGGTTATATAAGGTTTCATGCTCGAGTGGCAGCAAACGAGCAAGCGGCCCACCAGTGGGGTGAGCACGAACTACTATCGTAATCGTATCGTGAATGAAACGATAGCGCGGAGCATTGCGATTGGCAGGCTTCAAGCAGGCGGCCAATCGCAATGCTCCGTGCTCTCGTTACGTTCACGATACGATTACGATAGTTGTTCGTGCTCACCCCACTGATCTTACGATCTTACGACTACCGTACGTAAACCGTCGCTACTTCCAAGTGGAAGTGGGAGAGTAAACAGGACAATGAGGAAAAGTAAGGAAATTAGGTTTCTGGCACTCTCATAAGCCGTTGTCATGTAAAATAAGGTGAGGAAGTGCCCTTTAGGTTGATAATGACCACTTTCCTAAAATGACCACTTTCCAGAAGAAAATATCAAGAATAGCCGTGGTCGTATGCCACTTACTCTAACAAAACAATATAGGTATTCTAGGGAAAAGTGGCATACGACCACGGCTATTCTTGATATTTTCTTGTTTAATACTTTTTGGAGCGTGCTTTTGCAGTAGTCGGGTTTTAGTTTTAAACTTAATTTTACGCGACTAGTGACATCCATTGCGACGTCAAAGCACGCATACATTGGACATTTGTCTACCGACCCATACTGCCATGTGATCTGCGTATCATTTCGTAGTAAGTCTACAAAACCGCATTATGTCTCTCCTTTTATTAGGCTGTTATGCGTGGTAGAAAGTTAAGTGATGCCAGTAGGAACTTTGTGTCACGCAAATTAATATATAGCAGAGGATGTGCGGAGTCACGCGTATAGATCGCATGAGGAACTCACGCATCCGCAACCCGCATCCGGTAGGTCTCGGCGAGCATCAAGTAACTATCAACATAATATGTAATATTAGAGATTGGATTGGCTAAGTGTTTCGAAATATTCCATTGGCTAAGTTGTGTTATATTGTTATATCTATGGTGTACAATAAAGACGTTTTTACTTACTTACTGCTGGTCATAGGCCTCTCCCACGCCACGTTTGCCGATCCTCCGCCTTCCGCGTCCAGTCCGTCCCAGCCACCTTTCGCAGGTCGTCGGTCACCTGGCTAGGGGATGTCCCACCTTCCGTTCCGTCCTGCAGTAGGCTAATTGATTGATTGATTGATTGATACTTACTTACTAAGTATGGCATAATTAAGTTCATCGGCAAGATCCCCTATTCTCTACTAGCTTATCCCTACCGGTAGGGAAACTTGGATTTTTGTCCAAATATCCCTTATGGTAGGGATATATCATATTAATTGAACATTTGCGGACAAAATTCAAGTAGTTCGAGTGTTTTTAAACATATTGAAATACTCGTAGCATGATGATGAACCTATTTGTAATATGCATGGACATATCGACGGTTAAAAGGCGAATTGATTCAAGCGCCACCTTGGGCGATATTGAGTTATATACATCATTGGAATCGTGGAATTTTTCCGCGTCGTTTGAGCCGGGTTTGAGGTTAATCTGAGCACTTTTTTGGCGCTTGGCTCCATTACGAATTTGGGTATCTTTTCTATTTACGAGGTATCAAGTGTAGCAATTTTGGTTGTTTTTTTCAAAGCATGTATATAGACCCATCAAAAAAAACGTTTTTTCTTACTATCTGTAGTTTAAACCATTAATCCCTGGATCAAATAAAATGGTTTTGACGTTTGAATTGTTTTTACTTGATCTTAAATAATTTAACATGGATGTTAATTCATTTTGCTTCAACCAGATTTATTAATGTATGATTATTAGATCATTTTGCCTTGAACATTTAAACATTATCTCTGTCGCTTGAATCAATCTTACCTGAATAAGTATAATGGAAGTATATGACTTGTGCTAATTATCCTTGACCAGTTTTTAGTGTTTATGCCATTTAGAACAATTTTCTCTATGCATAAAATAAATATCTGCACGTTTGATTCCTTTATATTAATTTAATAATTAAACTTATGTCATACTTAAATCAGTTTACTTCTTCCACCTCGCATTAAAATTGGCATTTATTATCTCAAGCAACAGAACACAAACCAACGCGGATAGGTACTTGGACCCACAAAACGCATGTCGCGCGTGGATTCGAGGTCGGTTCAGTCTACTGCGCGATGCCAGATAAGTCGGATGCCAATTTTATCTAAGAATTTTGATTTTTATTTAAGAATATTATACTTAAAATATATAATATGTCTAATAACATAGCCCGTTTCTGACCGTTCCCGGTGGAAAAGTGCCCATCACACTCGCCGCGTTTCTATACTGGATTGCGATGGCCAGCCTTTGCACCAGGAACGACCCGGATTGATAGTCCCCTGTTGCATTATTCAGTCTTTGTCCAATTTCTTTAGGCTCTGGCCTCCTTGCCCCAACTCCCCAGTCTTTTTTTTATCGTGCGAAAAATCCCCCCGGATACCTCCCCCGCCGGAGCCGGAGGAGGAGGTTATGTCGGACTCGAACCGACTAAAACGCACGCAATCTGTGGGCCGTCAGTTGCCGGAGGTGAGATTTTCGTAGTCATATCCCTCGCACCCCAGCCGACCCAGGGCCATATCTCTCGATCTGGCCCTCTTCCGGTGTGGGGACCATAGAGTCCCCAACTCGCCCCCGGGTATGGGGAGGCACGCAATGCGCGCCGCCGCCGCGACCTGCTTCTGCTAGGGTGACAGGCGGCTCCACCCGTCACCCCCAGGCCCGCGCTCAAGCGGGACGGAGGTCATTCTGCGACCTCCGACGCCCTAGTTGCCGCCGCTCGTTGCGGGCTGCGCGGTTAGCGATTCTCCTGCGCTCCTCGTGGGCCGCATGGTCTGCGATTCTCCTTCGCTCCCGCTCCGCCACCCACTTCACGAGCATTATTTGCTCGCAGACGGAGGCGCCGGCGGCCCACGCATCCGCGCAGCAAACCATCGCTGCGAGCAAAGTGGCGAGCGTGAGAACTCTCACTCCCAGGGTCGCCACCAGCTCCCATCTCGGTGTCTCCCACGCCGGACACTCGGTGAGCGTGTGCAGCGCCGAGTCCTCGCTCGCGTCGCAGTGATGGCACTCGGACGTTGGCTCTTTATTCGCGGTCCGATGCAGATACCGCCCGAAGCATCCATGGTCGGTGATAATCTGCGTCAGCCAGAACGAGAGGCCACCGTGTGGCCTCTCTAGCCACTCCCCCATGATCGGCTCCCCAGAGTCTCTACGGCCACCGGTATGAAGTTGTAAAGCGGCTCCAGGTCGGCGTATTAAGCCTCTTCCTTAAGCTAGCCTCTTCCGCGGCCGCACACGGGGCGTTAACGGTGCGACTAAGGTGACTGGCGGCTACTGTGCTGACGCAGGTTGCGTCCCAAATTAGGCACTTGCCGTTCTTCCAGGGCACCAAAATCAGCCCGTCTGGCCTCTTCCCGTCCGACCTACTAAGTCCCGGAGGCTCAAGCACGCAGGGAACGTTCGCTGATATCAGGGCCCTGCGAACGATATCGTTCAGAGCGTGGTGTCGCAGAAACCACCCAGTGCACCTCCGACAACTCAAAGCGTGATGGCCATCTGCTTTCACCGTGGAGCCGCAGGTGCATATATGGGGTTCACACACCTTACAGCCCAGGCGAAAAGCAACTGCCACCCGCAGAGAGTCGTCATCGAGTAGGGTACCCAGGTGAGGTTCACCTCACCTGGGTACCTTCAGGCAATGCTTGCAACCACGCTCCGGATTCTGGTTGCGACACCGCCCGCAGCATGGATTTATCGGCCCCCGTAGCATCTCCTAATAGTTTACCCTGGAGTCGCTTCACCCCACGCCCGCTGAAGATGCATTGCTTCAGGGATCGATGCTTCCATGCTGATGGCCGACCAAGCAGTCATAGCACCCGACACAAAAGGCATGATCCCCCCGTCACTATTAGAATTGAATAAAGTAGTGACAAGGTTCTCAACCCCATGAGCAGACGCCATTCCATTCCTGGCGCCTGACGTCGCATGAGTGATGTGGATCACTCATGCGACGTACCCCCAGACCACCACACCTGATTGGCAAAGCCGCCTGAATCCACTGGGTCTCATTCAGGGAGATATTGAAGACTGACTCAACCACCGACCTCAGCGCAGCATCGAAGGATGAAACTTCCTCAGGGCAGAGCCAAGTCGGGGCGGTTCGCATTAAATAGGTGACCCTAGGGAGAGCGAAACACATCCGTAACAAAACAATCGCGTCGTGCGCGGACAAGCCTTTCAGACAGCAGTTAGGAGAAGTTGCTTCCGAGTAGTGATGGCCTCAGGAACCGCAGTGAGAAATATTGGCGATCCCAAAAGGCTGACGTTAGAGAATGAAAGTTCCTTGAGGCCGGGGACAAGGGAATTAAAATGTGAAAAGTGTGTTCGATCCTCGGTGCCACAGGGAAAGAACTCGCACTTCGAGGGGTTGACCTCCAAACCCAGGTTTCTAAAACTGGGGACTAAGACCTCCAGGTCCTGGAACACGTCTTCTGGTTTGGCCCCGATAGTGCCATCATCCAAGTACCATATGTTAAGGGTGGATTTGAGATCACGGATCGCCTTATGGATAGCCAGGCTAAACACCAGAGGACCAAGTGGATGTCCCTGTTGGGCTCCCACATTTGAGAGGATGAGTTTATAATCTAAGAAAAGATTGGAAGGGAGTCTGTAGGCTTGGTGAAGAAAAGGATAGAGAGACGGGATTTTTTCCTTAACCTCACTCAACAAAACGTCTCTCGCCAAAGTATTGAATGCGTTACGGATGTCCAATTTCAACAATATCGAGCCTTCTTTCCTATGATCCATAAAGATCGCTCGGGTGGCGTGGATTGCGGCCTTGCATCCACGGCGTGTCCCGAAACCCATTTGGTGTGGCTGTAGGTATTCGGCCATCTCCTCTTTGACAGCAATATCAGCAGATATCAACTCTTTGAGGTGTCCGGGCCGGATCCCGTCTAATCCCGCCGCCGAACCCGTGTAAAAAGACTCTAGTGCCGAACTCACGTCCTCTACGGCGACATTCACTGCTGTAAGGGGTAAGCCCGGATCTGGTGGGAAACTGAGCGGATGCGAAGGAGCAGGATGCTTATCCTGTAAGGCAGCGAGTGTACCGGAATCCCGCTGTGCGAAGGAACCGTCCGACACCACAAGGCGGACGGCACCTCTCAAATCGCCCTCATAAACCTTCGCTTCTATCCCATTTAAGTTACTTTTCTTAAAATTGATGTGTCATTTCATTCGCTTTCCCTGCATCGTGAAATTTATTTTATTATCTTTGAGCTATTTTCCTCAAGTCAGATTCAAATAAATCTTGCGATTAAAACAATTTGCTTTATATAGTTATTATAACACTGCGTAATTTGAGTCATTCCTCCTTGCACAGTTACAACTAGGTGAGCGGGTTAACTCATTTATCCATGAACAATTGACAAATAGGTAAGTGATTTAAATCATGTATCCGTGAACAGTTGACAAATGGGTAAGTGATCTAAATCATTTATTCTTGATCTGTTCAAGAAGCAAGGGACACATAAACTATTTTGCTTTGAATACATAAATCGTTATCGTGTACATAGACCTTTCTGCCCTGATCAAAGAATTGTGCAAAATGGCTCAAGTTACATCTAACTTGCTTTAAAAACACCTTTTCTTTGTTATAATGTAATCATAAATTAGCATAAAATATACCGCTTTTTAGTTGGGGAGATTTGTACATTTTTATTCAATACTTTAGGAACAGTGATTTTTTTTCTTAAAAAATAAACTTTAAAATGCTCTCCTGTAAAGTTCTCAAAATGGCGCTTGAATCAAGTCGCCTTTTAACCGTCGATATTATGTTATTGAAGTAGGTAATAAAAAATATAGTACATTAACTATAGTTTGAACCAAACGGATTGAGAATAAAGTTTGGTGACCGATTTCACCTTGCGACTGGTTTCAACCGGTTACCTAGGGGTTGTAAACATTTTTCAAACCCTTTAGGCGGAGCAGGCCAGATTCGTCGGTAGTCAGCCTTTATTTCGGTTATACAATAATTATTACCTCATCATCATCATCATCATTTCAGCCATAGGAAGTCCACTGCTGGACATAGGCCTCCCCTATAGATCTCCAATAGGACCGGTTGGAAGCGGCTCGCATCCAGCGCGTTCCCGCGGCCTTAATGAGGTCGTCTGTCCACCTTGTGGGTGGATGTCCTACGCTGCGCTTGCCGGTACGTGGCCTCCACTCGAGGACTTTTCGACCCCATCGGTCGTCAGTCCTCCGTGCTATGTGCCCTGCCCACTGCCATTTCGACTTGCTAATCCGCTGGGCTATGTCGGTAACCTTGGTTCTTCTACGGATCTCCTCATTTCTGATTCGATCTCGCAGAGAGACTCCGAGCATAGCCCTCTCCATAGCTCGTTGGGCTACTTTGAGCTTACTCATAAGGCCCATAGTGAGGGACCACGTTTCAGTGCCATAAGTCATCACTGGTAACACACACTGGTCGAAAACCTTCGACTTGAGACACTGAGGTATGTCGGACGAGAAGACATTGCGCAATTTTCCGAACGCTGCCCAGCCGAGTTGGATTCGGCGATTGACCTCTTTCTTGAAGTTGGACCTACCTAACTGGACTACTTGTCCTAGGTAGACGTACGAGTCAACAACTTCAAGAACCGAGCTCTCAACAGATATTGGGGTAGGTACAACATGGGCATTGCACATCACCTTTGTCTTGTCCATGTTCATTTTAAGACCCACCTGTTGAGAAACTCGGTTGAGGCCTTCGAGCATCGTGTTGAGATCTTCCATCGATTCTGCCATGACTACAATATCGTCGGCAAACCGGAGGTGAGTGATGTATTCGCCATTAATATTGATGCCGAATCCTTTCCATTCCAGGAGCTTGAAGGCATTCTCCAAAGTGGCCGTAAACAGTTTCGGAGATATCACGTCTCCCTGTCTTACGCCTCTTTTCAAAGGGATCGCCCTCGAACTCTGTTCCTGTACTCGAACCGACATGGTGGCGTTATTATACAAACACTTCAACACTTCGATGTACCGATAGTCAATACGGCACCGCTGGAGAGACTCAAGCACAGCCCATGTCTCGACCGAATCAAAGGCTTTCTCATAGTCCACAAACGCTAAGCAAAGTGGCAAATTATACTCTTCGGTCTTCTGTATAACTTGCCGCAGCGTATGGATGTGGTCTATGGTACTGTAGCCTCTTCGGAAACCGGCTTGTTCGGAAGGCTGGAAGTCATCAAGCCTGCGCTCGAGACGGTTCGTAATGACCCTTGAAAACAGCTTGTAAACATGGCTCAGAAGCGAGATGGGTCTGTAATTCTTCAGTAAGGTATTGTCACCTTTCTTAAAGAACAGCACCACCACGCCTCTGTTCCACGCTTCTGGCGTTATGCCCTCGAGGACGACGGTGTTAAAAAGCCTCTGAAGGACTTTAAGTACCGGTGTTCCACCCGCTTTCAGAAGCTCTGAAGTGATTCCGTCGTCACCCGGCGCTTTGTTGTTCTTAAGCTGATTCAGGGCCATTCTAATCTCGTACAGGCTGATGTCTGGGATATCCTCGGTGAAGTGTCGGGTCAACTTGGCTCTTGGGTCGGTCGCCATGTTGCCAGCAGGATTAGCGACCGAAGCGTATAGCTGTCCATAGAACCTTTCGATCTCCTCCAAAACCTCAGCCTTGGTCGACGCTATACTGCCATCTTCTCTCTTCAGCTTAGTCAACTGGCTTTGCCCAACAGACAGATTTCTTGCGAACACTTTGGAGCCTTTGTTCCGCTCGATTGTCTCTTTAATATGTTCAGTATTAAAGAGACGTATATCGTGTCGCAGAGATTTGGAAATCTGTCTGTTGAGCTGCCTATATGAATCTGCATCATCGGAAGACTGCAGTCGAAGTGAGCGTCGTTTAGCCATGAGTTTTTGGGTGTGATCGGAGAGTTTCTGAGGTCTATTTGAACGGCGGGGTCTGAAGTGCTTAGAGCCCACCATTTGGACAGTTTCTACGAGCCTGTTGTTGATCTCGTCCACCGACGCAAAGTTTTCTAGGCAATCAAAGCGATTCAAAAGCTCAAGTTGAAAGTTCTCGGGGTTTTGGATTTGGGTACGAGTAGGTCGGAGTGTAGACTTCATCAGGCGGGACCTTTCGAGTTTAACGTTAATACCCAATGTGCCTCTTACGATTCTGTGATCACTACCGGTTTTCACCCTGTGGATCACGGAGACATCACTGAATATTCGTTTCTCGTTGGTCATGATGAAGTCTATCTCATTCCTCGTGGAACCATCAGGGCTCATCCAGGTCCATTTCCTGTGCGGCGGCTTCTGAAAGAAAGAGTTCATCATAAAGAGTCCCTCTTTCTCCCGAAAGTCAGCCAGCCTCTGTCCCCGCGGGTTCCGTTGTCCATGTCCAAATTGCCCCACTCTCAACTCATCATCGCTTTTCTTACCCAACTTTGCGTTGAAGTCCCCCATAACAACTGTGAAGTGGGTCTTAGACGTATGTATGGCCCTACTTACGTCCTCATACATAGTCTCCACTTCATCATCTGGGCGTGCCGAGGTCGGTGCGTATACCTGAATGACCTTCAGCGAATACCTCTTGGATATTCTGAGTATTAGGTATACAACCCTGCTCGACACACTTTCGATGGTAATGATGTTGTTAATGAGGGATCTGTGAACGAGAAAACCGACACCACCTTGCGACTGCTGGTCGCCTTCCCGGTAGTAGAGCAGGTTGCCGGATCCTAGGGTTATCGTGTCCTCGCCCTCTCTACGGACTTCAGACAACCCCACAATATCCCAGTGCAACCTACTCAACTCTTCTTCCAGCTCAGCAATCCTCTCGTCAGTCCTCATCGTGCGTACGTTGTGCGTTACCAGGGCCAGTCGTCGTTTGGGGTGGTAGCCGGATCTCTGCCGGGGATTCTTAGCACCCCCTGCTCCGCCGTTACCCTGGCCGCTACCGGAGCCAGGTCTAGCGGAGCTGCCGGGGACTAGGGGCCTGGTCCTATTTGTGCCTATCATAGGGGGAGTTTGCCCATAATCGCCACGCTGGGCAGGCGTGTTGGCAATCGCAGGACGTAGCTTCGCGGCGAGGATGCTGCTGCCCATCCTCGCCCTGTGCCATTTTAGCTACGCCGATTTAAATGGTTATACCGCCATTGGTCGGTTCCGCTGTACCTCAGTCGGCTCCTACGACACCTGGTACTAGAGGGGGGTACTATTCTACTCTGCCGGTACCCCACGGCCAAATTATTACCTATGTTACGATATTTTAGAAAATAACTAACGTATATAAGTTTATTTATAACTAAATGAAATAAAGAAACAAAAAAAAAGGTCCTCAACGCGGGGGCATCTATCCCTGAAGATGTGCATCTTCAGCGGTCGTGGGATGATGAGGGGGTGAGGCGACTCCAGAATCTATTGTTGGAGTGTGCTGCTGGGGCCGATAAGGCTAGACTGCGGGCTGTGTCACAACCTGAATCTGGAGCGTGGTTACAAGCGTTACCATCGCCTCATCTGGGTACCCTGCTCGAGATGACTCTCTGCGTGTATGCGTGATGTAAGGTGTGCGAACCCCATGTATGCACCTGCGGTTCCATGGTGGAAGCGGATGGACATCACGCTTTGAGTTGTCGGCGATGCACTGGGAGGTTTCCGCGACACCACGCTCTGAATGATATCGTCCGCAGAGCCCTCGTATCGGCAAATGTCCCCTGCGTACTGGAGCCTCCGGGTCTGAGCAGGTCGGACGGTAGGAGGCCGGACGGGCTGACTTTGGTGCCTTGCCAGAACGGCAAGTGTCTAATTTGGGATGCAACGTGCGTCAACACTGTAGCCGCCAGCCATCTCAGTCGCACCGTTCACTCTCCGTCTGCCGCTGCGGAAGATGCTAGCTACAAAAAGACCCTTAAGTATGCCGATTTGAAGCCATTGTACCATTTTGTACCGATAGCGGTGGGGACCTCGGGGAGCTGGAGCAAGGAGGCCAAAATCCTTGTTAGGGACATAGGAAGCAGGCTCATAGAGACTACTGGAGACTCCCGCTCCGGAGCGTTCCTGGTGCAAAGGCTGGCCATCGCAATCCAGCGTGGAAACGCGGCGAGTGTGATGGGCACTTTTGCGCCGGGAGCGGTCAGGGGCGGGTTATTTGATTAATTTATTGACTTGACTAAATTTAATTATGACTTGTTTAATGTATTTTTAACAATAAATATTTCATTAAGAAAAAAAAAAAATGAAATAAATAACTCATTTATTTCAGACTTACTTAATGAGTAAATATTTTATTTTACATTTATTTATTAGTTATTATGAGAATAATTAAAGCATAATTTAAAAAGCATCTGGAATATCGGGAGTTAGCATTAGTACCTATAATTAGGGACTTCAAGACACAAGATATTCTAGGGCAGATAAAATCAATAGAAAGTGAACCGTAGTGATTGCCTGTCAGCCATGATGCTGTGAATATGTCCATAATTATAAGTATAGTCAAGGCTAGTCAGGCTGATTCAATTTCATCCATAACAGTGCAATTACGCAGTGTAGATACTTGGAGATAAAATTTCCAAGTATCCCTACAAGTAAGGATAGATGGAATAGGGGGGCAAGATGTTGTCTTTCATTTATTCATTTATTCTTTATTTACACACAAATTTACATTATAGAATACAGAGATATGTCATGTACAAAGGCGAGCTTAACTCAAAATTGAGTTTTTAGACATATAATATATATATATATATCGATACCTCCCACGTAAGTTGTTGTAACCCACAAAATTGCCATTTTGTGTTTTTCACGTAAAAGTGTCTAATTTTATGTATAGTATCCTGTAACAATTAGATCAAATCCAAAAATCTATTAATTTCGGTAGTTTTCAGAAGTATAACATCGTAAGTTCCGAAGTATCCCGGTGTATATTGTGGTATTTATTACTTGCAATAGTTTACGGCGGGCGGTGTGAGTCTGACGAGCGCGCTCATCCCGCGTATGTGTGACATAAAACAGACTACGTTGGAACTCGCTGTAGGTTGCATGTCACGCGCATATTTTATGTGTTGATTTGATATTTATTACGTAATAGTCCTAGCACATATTTTCTGTATTTAAAATATTGGTTATTTAAAATGTGGTATTGATTACATACAACAATATACGTTCCTGAATTTACAAGTATTTTGTGTTAAGTAATAACGGGTGGCGCAAAAGTAGTGGCACCAAAGAAAATACCTTTATTTTTTTTATATGAAATTTTCTGTCATTCTGTTGTTGAAAATTGTGTAGTGAACAAATGTAAAATACACTGAAAATAAACATGGACCGTTTTACTCCCCAAGAACGTGGAATAATTGTGTCAAACGCTTTTCCAGGCCGAGTTATCTCTCGTTTTGGCGATTTGCCTTGGCCTGCAAGATCACCCGATCTGACCAGTCCAGACTTCTTTCTTTGGGGTTTTTTGAAATCTCGGGTGTATGTGAACAAGCCACAGACTCTCGCAGCTCTAAAAGAAAACATTCGTCAAGAAATAACGAACATATCGCAGGTAGTGTTACGGCAAGTTATGCAAAATGTCATAAATAGGGCTCAAATGTATCAACTCTGGAGGTCACCATTTAAAAGACATCATCTTTAAATCCTAATGGTACGAAATTTAATGGTACAAATATACATTTAAAAAAACCTAAATCTAGTTTTCTAATTTAGAAAAAATGTTATAGCCGAACCAAATAGGGTCTTTACTTTTGCGCCACCCGTTACATACAACATTTTACTTCGGAATTAGTTATACTAAAGTACATGGCAAGATGACTTACAATGATTTACGTGGTCAAATTAACTATTTTATGGTTACTAAGTAACACATACAACAATCTACTTCGCTTATCACTGACATTGTGTAAGTTGTAAGTAACATTTGCGGTTTATAGATGTGATCAAAAATCTATAGAAATAAATAAAATTGAAGTGTCTGTTTGTAATGTCAAAATAACAAGTGAATAAACATTTGAACCTAAAAAAAATAAGAAGTTGAATGAAATTTTGAAGCATTTATTATGCTAACTTAATCATCTTATCATCTTATCAACTTCATCTTCATCTTTTTCAACAAATCTTCTTCTTCGATCATCAATCATCATCATCATATTCAAAATAACAATTTTTTACTAAATGGGTGTGAATGTATATCAGGTACCATTAACAAGAACATAATTTAAATGTCTTTGGTCGGTCTGTCTGTCTGTTCCGCTTATCTCCTCCCTCCTCTCGAAGGTGACGGAGCGTATCATTAATACATAGCTTCTGGGGTACTTTGAACTGTATGATCTACTGAGCAACCGACAGTACGGCTTCCGCCACCGTAGCTTAACCGGTGTATCTTATCTTAACCTTCTTTTGTATCTCACAAACCGTTGCGCGCAAGCCATCGAGACTCGAGGTGAGGCACTGGCGGTTAGTCTCGATATCGGAAAGGCCTTTGATCGGGTCTGGCAGACGTCTTCTTGCAAAGCTCTTATGGACTCCCCAAGGAATTATGCTAATGGATTGCCAGCTTTTTGTCCAACAGAAGTATCCAAGCCGTCATTGATGGCAGTTGCTCGGACCGCATGGACATAAAACGCTGGTGTCCCACAAAGTTCCGTGTTGTCTCGACCTTGTTACTGCTGCATATCAATGACATGCTGTCGGATGACTCCATTCATCGCTATGCGGACGACAGTACAGGAGACGCTTGTTACACGGACCGTGCAAATATCCCTCAGTCCGAGATGGAGGAAAGCCGCGAACAACTTGTGTCTGAAATCGAGACTACGTTATCTAGAGTACCCGATTGGGGCAGACTGAATTTAGTACAATTCAACCCCTCTAAGACACAAGTATGTGTATTCACCGTTAAGAAAATCCCATTTATTGTAGCATCGCAATTCCTGGGCACACTGCTTACCATTTCCTTGAGTATTGGGATCCTTGATATCGATATCTCCAGCGACGTCCAATACCTTAGTCAATTGGAAGACAAGGTGAAGCTAGCATCAAAGAAGCTTGGAGTGATCAACAGGGTGAATACTTAACTGTCGGGCAACGACTCCGCCTACATAAGGCACAGGTTCGGCCCCACTTGGAGTACTGCAATCACCGTTTTGTCGAAGCGCCTACGTGCCAGCTTGAAACTTGAAGTGGTCAACCCCTTCGACTCGGTACAAAGACGACTATTGAGGCTCGTTGACCATCCCATACTCGCAGGTCATGTGGAACGTCTCAGTCTCAGAAGAGACTTTGCCTCACTGTGTGTGTTCTACCGAATATACAATGGTTTGTGCTCAGATGAACTATTTGACATGATACCCACAGCTACATTCTATCATCGCATCTCGCCACAGGCAGGGAAATCATCGTCACACACAACGTCCGGAAACAGTACGCACTGTGCGGTATGAAAGGAACTACATCCCTCGCACACTCAACCTGTGGAATGAACTCCCTGCGGTGGTTTTCCCAAGCGACTACAATTGATTGATAAATTGATAGCTGCCGTTGACTGGACAATACTTGTAGACTACACTTATGAGAAGCACTATAAAAGGAGGATGTCTGTACCTCGTCATCCAAACCCGATATATTCCTTTTTTCACGATCGCATAGGCGAGCAGTGCTTGTAGAACGCACAGTACCGTGGAAAACTAACATAACCTAACCTAAAGACCACGCTATAAAGACGAACAAATACTTTGACCTGACTAGCGAGTTAACCAAAAATGGCTACGTGATATTAAACTCTACGCCGTAGAAGTAGGACCAAGACGATTTCAAGCTAAATCCCTGTACAACTTAAAGACCTCGGATTGCCAAGAGCTTCAGTAAGCTCTTTACTAAATCGAATGTCCAAAGCGGCATTGATAAGATCTTACCAAATTTGGATAGGTAGGGGGGTACACTACTGACGGTGGAGGTGAGCGCTGATGTATCACAAAATGGCCACCCTTAACCTACATCTGGGTCGCAAGTCCCAGTCGCCGTCACGGTGTGCTCTGTATCACGGGTCCATAAGGACCCGGCGACCGCACGGTGAATCCATGGAGTACTGAGAATCGGATCTCTGGGGCTCTTCAAGAATAGGCATTAGAAGGTTTTTTCAGGGTCGGCAGCGCGAATGTGACGCCCCTGGTGTTGCATACGTCCATAGGCCACGGTAACCACTTCCCATCAGGTGGGCCGTGTACTTGTCTGCCACCTAAGTGGTAAAAATAAAACATACCACACCTTTTTTCTCTCTTGCTTTCCGGCGTAAATTGTTGTATCTGGTACATACGACTAAATGCGACTCATGTGTTCCGGTGTACATAATTGTAAGTGACTGATACAACAATTTGTAAAGGTCATATACCGCGGTAAAGTGTTGTAACAGCAAAATCTCTAAAACCTTTGGTATTTTTGAATAATACCATGAGGTAAACGCTAAAGTATTATTAACTGAAGTCACATATTGAATTTTATAAAGATTAGTTGAAAACTGCGGTTTTTATTGCCAATAGTACCTTTGAAACGCTCTCCTGTAAAATCACAGTTTAGAAGTTACAACAGTTTACGTAGGAGGTATCGATATATATGTGTCTAAAAACTCACAGTCACACACACAAAAACAGTTACAAATACAAAGTCTTTCTACCTTAAACAAAATAAAATCTTTTCTTTAATATTAACTATACAATGACTGATATAGCCTAAACGTTTGTTCTTTGAGGATCTAGAATGTGGTGGTAAATTGACGTCTGCCTAATGAGCTATCTATTGATGTAAATTTTGATTCACGGCGCGTTTTATTACAAAGTGTTTTTCAAAAAGTGCAACTCATCCTACTAAGGCCGCCTTTTCACTATGGGATGTAATATATATTACATCTTGAGATATATATTACATCCCGCGATTGCTGTTTTC
Organism: Eilema depressum; assembly: GCA_914767945.1. Classification (NCBI taxonomy): domain Eukaryota; kingdom Metazoa; phylum Arthropoda; class Insecta; order Lepidoptera; family Erebidae; genus Eilema; species Eilema depressum. The sequence goes on along the minus strand of OU612012.1, from coordinate 41,992,988 downwards.
ACTGTAAGATATATATTTGGGATAGTTCAGTAGCTTTACCATGAGTTGACACCAAAATTTGACAACTTCGTTACCCTATCGAACTGCGTACGCGAATCTGATTGGTCTGTGTAGAATGCATGCGCGAATTCCCTGACTTCTGATTGCTCAGTTTAAAATGACAACGTGATTTCGCATGCGCGATCAAACGTCGCCATTCAAACGGGCGAGACAGGGGGAGGCGTGGTGTCCGGGGACGTGAGGTAAAATATACCTTCCAATATCGCTCGAAAAAGTATTTATAGTTTGGGATGTAATATATATTATAGCGTAGTGTAAACGGTCTCGTACAAAATGTATGACGAGCGATATGCCGAGATGTAATATATATTACATTACATCCCATAGTCAAAAGCCACCTTGAAGTAGCAACGCTAAAAAAATGTAGCAGCTTTATTCGCGGATAATAACTCTGTAGGCGAACACAAAATTTTCTGTTGTCTACAATAGGAAACGCCTACGTTTTCAGATGTTGTGTCCTTATGCCAACCAACTTCTAACAAGGAAACATGGTACGTGTATATAATGGTGACCCTCGTAATATATAATATTGTCGTAAAACAATTTATTCTAATGTCTAAAAATGTTTAATAGTATTTAATAATAATTCATTTATTTATTTATGGACTACTACAAAGCTTACAAAAACAAATAATATCGTAAATTAATCATATTCAATGACGTATAATAGATAGGTACTTCTGAAAAATGGCGCAAACACTAAGTATAAAAAATATAGCGGGCAAAAATTATACGTCTATATTATTAATTTATATGAAATTATGAATGATAATAATTATTATTGCACCCAGTACTAGATATGTATTTCTTATTACCTGACTCTTTTAAACAGAATTCCTTCATAAAATAAAATAGGTAACCCTGAAGTTACTGCTATACCCAAGACTTTAACTTAATTGTGATACCCCTGTCTCTCACGTCCCGAAGTAAATTAAAAGCGCTTATTAAACTAGTTACATACGACGCTCTGGCACTTAGTACCATCCCGTGGTTTGTAGCGGGAAACCTAGTTATCAGAGCGTCGTCGTCGTTCAATAATTAATATAATAATTTTAATAATGCTGTTACTCGCTTGAAATGCTGTGCCATTCTTGTAACTTACAGAAACCTAAATACCTATATGTAATCTAAAATTGGGTATCTGTGGCTTCAGCCAGATCTTTTTGGCTGCTCGAGTTACAAACATCTCTCCATCCATTAAATTTTCTCATTTGTTTTAGGTACCTACTAATTAAGTTTAAGTAAAACCCACTTACTTCCTCATACATTAAACATTTATTATTCTGTCTCATATGGCATTCACTATGATACTCAACTCATATATCGGAATCTTTTCTAAAAAAACCTCTTTCGAACAAAAAATATCTGGGATCTACTTCTGTCCTACACCCTTTAGGAGCTACTTGCAAAATCTGAAAAAAATGAAGTTTTCTGTTCCATAGATAATACGTTTAATTTGATTTCAAAGTATTAATTTAGGTAACTAGCATTATAAAATGTCTTTGCTCGTTAGACACTTCTATGATAAATCAGTTCTAATTTGAGTAATGGACCTATAGATATTACTGAATATGGATTTATTTATTTTTCATGAAGAGCCTTCCGCACAATTTAGAAATTCTACGATAGTTGGTATAGCGCCTATAAAGGCCTGCGCAAACGAGGGATTTTTATCCGCGGCCTTTTTAGTCCTCTAAAATAGATCGCTTACAATTGTATCGAGTAACGCAAATGAAGGATTAAAAGTACCGCGTACAAAAAGTCGCTCGAATTACCGCGGACATGCAGGGAGCGGACCGGACAAAAGTACGGGGGAGTCCCTGAAAAAAATAGAGCACGTGTGACTGTGCGATGCAACGCACATGACGGATTTTAATCCGCGTTGTGCGCTCGATAGTGATGTATCGGTGCTTCCTCGTAGTCAAACTTTTTGGTCAAACTTCATTGACATTACACCTTTTTATCTCCCTGTATGCATGCAGTTTATGTATGTACAGTCATAGATAAATAAGATAATGTTAAACGTCAAGTGCGGCGATTTCTTTCCTATATAATTATAATTTAATTATTATTCACGACGATAAATGATGACCCAGGAAATAGAATGTAATATTTTAATAAAAGAAGTCGAAAAAAGAACTGCTTTATATGATACGTCAAAAAAAGAGTATCACGACCGAAATTTAAAGAAAAAGTTATGGAACCAGGTATGCCAAGAGGTTTATTCCACTCCCGTATGGGACTTATTATCGAATGAAGAAAAAACTAAATATGGTAAGTTTTGCTCATTTATTATTGTAAAAAATTAATAATAACAATTTCATATTAATTTTATAATTCACGTTGAGAAAGTTTGAATTATAGTGACGTCCTCTTAGGACGTGCACATCTCTACATTTCCGGACAGCAAATGATCGCACACCGTGTGCGTTGAGTACGTGGTAATTCCGCAGAGGACTTTTTATTGACGGAGCGTACTTTTTGCTCCGCTGCGGAGAAAAATCCCTCGTTTGCGTTGGCCTTTAAGGGAACGAATACCTGCCGCTCAATTGTAGTTTTTTACACACAGACACGACAATTTTATAACAACGTCATCATTATATATGTAGGCGTAATTTTAATCATTATGTTCTGCTATTCTATACCTATATTTTAAATAAGAAAGGTATTTACTTTTCTGAAACTATTTAAGGGAGAAGTAACAAAAATCCTCATTAACCACTATTTATGTCGGGCTCGAACCGACTAAACCGTACGCCGTTTTCCTCGTACTGCAGCTGACTCTGTGCCATCTTTGGCTTTGGGATGACCCCCTCGAGTATGGGATGGCTTCCTTGGCTGTGGGTTTTACGCCGCGCCGGCTTTCTTCTGCCGGGGACACAGGCGGCCATACCCGTCACCGCTAGTGCTCGGTGAACCCTCCCGATCCCTTGCCTGCTTTTTACTATTTACTGTGCCTTTTATTAATCAGAGGGACATGTGAAGAGCTTCCGAGAAACCCTTAATCGGGCAGTTGGCCGTTGGTAGCAGTGTTTTCCCTATCGTGGGGGAAAGATGGTACAGGCTCCTTTACCCAGGGTGCACGGCGTGGAGTTTCCCGACCAAGGTCTCCAAATAATAGTATTAATATTCAGGATACTATAAATATACTTCGGCTGGTTTCAATCGTGTTTTTGTGAGTATAAGAATTTTAAGTAAAGCACTCTCCCGCTAATTAAATTATTTATTTATTACACTACAAATACTGAAATTAAACTTGAGTAAAAAATAGGCTAAAATTATATAACGAACGAACTAACACGAGTCAGTATATTACTGAGCCACTTCCCTTAGAAAAAATTGTCAAAATGGTGATAGCTTTATTTCAAAAGTTATGACAACATAAAATTAACACGCTTCGGCCGTGTAAGAAACTGTAGGTTCGTAACCAGTCACGGATAAGAAAAAGATTTTCATAAGATACGTCCAGTTACCAAACAATATCTTTTTTTTCTTATATGACACTGAGTTCCAATAGCTCCGTGGTTCCCAGAAACTCCGCTTCGCAACTTGGAACATCGGCACGTTGATCAGTCCCGCGAGGGAGTTGGCCGACGTACTCTGCAGGCGGAGAGTAGCCGTGGCTTTCCTGCAGGAGACTCGATGGGGTGGCAGTAGCTTCATTCACATTGGGGACGGCTACCAGCTTGATGTACACAGGTGCACCTGATGGGCAAGCCGGGGTGGGCGTGGTGCTCTCCCGAGGGTTGCAGGATGACATCTTGGAGGTGAAAGACTATAGCACCCGACTTATGGTCGTGAAGGTGTTTATCGATGGAATTGTAACCCACCTGATGATTGCCTTCGCTCCACAGGCTGGGCGTAGCGAAGCCGAAAAGATTTCGTTCTGAGACCAACTCGGGGGAGTGCTTCATGACATCCCGCTGTCGCCAGGGAATTGTTCTGGGTGGCGACCTAAACGGTTATGTTGGTGACGGGTGTGAGGAGTTTGGGCGTATCCATAGCGGTTTTGGATACGGTAGCGACAACTCAGAGGATGAGCATATCATCAGAACGTGTGCGACTACCGATCTTGCCATCGTGAACAAGTACTTCAAAAAGAAATCCGAACATCTTGTCATCTACAATACAAGAGCGGGGGTCACTCAGCAAAATAGCCAACTGCAAGGTCATACTCGGGGAGAGTCTCACTAGCTAACACCGTCTCCTTGTCATGGACCTCCGCGTGAAACCCAAACGCAAACGTGCTGAGCGTGGCCAACGCATAATCAAGTGGTGGCTGCTTGATGAAGTCAAGCCCCAAAGTCTCGTCTCAGTCATCGCTGCACCATTTCCGGTCGCAATGTGTGAGGATGGTCGCAATGGGCATTATATCAAACAGTTCATCTGAGCACAAACCATGGTATAGGCGGTAGAACACACACAGTAAGTCAAAGTACCTTCTGGGACTGAGAGGTTCCACATCGCCTGCGAGTATGGGATTGCCGACAAGCCTCAAGGTCTTTGCACCGAGTCGAAGTAATTCAACGTAATCCAGGTATATTGCCGTTCATGTAGCACTAGTTTCCGTCGCAATTCAGCTTCGTGATCCGTGATCTATGACATGATCTACTTTTGACCTACCTTTATCAGCAATTGATTGTATTGCTATAAAGAATTCATAATATTACTGAACAGAATTGCTTTAGTAACGACTCCATTATGTTAATGACGGGGAATGAGGTTGTACCGTATGTTAACATAATATCAATTGTGGATCATAGTTTTACTAATATCAACTGCTGTCAAATACTAACGATACATCTAGTCGCCTAAATCAATAATACCCTATTACATAGTTCGTGACAGCTGTCTCAGATATAAAGCTATATTGTGGCAGGGATAGAATGAATGTAAATATTGGAGAGATTCCTAACAATCAATTTATGCGATACATTCACGACTTGGTATAGAATCCAAGCAATGAAGATAATTTGAAATCCCAATAATCTCCATTGGAATTGTCGTTTTCGATTTATCCATAAAAGACAGATTTTCTAACTGATTGGTTTCAATAATGAAAACATTAAGAACATAATAGGTATCCTAATGCGTATACGTATTATCTGATACTATTCATTGTGTTAAAAATTGATGTTTTATATTTGTTATATGCTCGTTTCTGTACTATGTCTATTGTATCGTACGTGAACCTTTTTGTAAAGTTATGCCTTCGGGACTCGGGGCCATCGGAGCAGTCAACTGTAAGTTACATAGATACTGGTTAAAACCAAGCGAGCCGTAGCACTTTTATACATTTCCTAATTACGTTGGAGCACATGCGTCCTCGAGAGCATAACCTTTATTCAGGTGACCACCAACGAGTGTGGGCGGAACAATAAATGTAGGTATATTTTCTTTTGAACTCTGTTTACAGCTTTACAAACTCTGTTCCATTGTTGCCTGACCTTATGAGGTTTTATTTTTCCCTCAAGAGTTTCCTTTTCTAATCCTCCTTTAAAGAAAAATAACAATCATTTTGTTTAATCTCGTATTGTTTTATTCGCTTTTGATATGAAATTTCGTATTTAGCTACATTTATTCTGATTCACAAAATCATAAACAGTCGTATAATATAATTAATATTAATAAACAAAAGAACGAGAAAACAAAACTGAAGAACTTTGCACAGGTACTAATTATGGAAAATGATTAATGATTTAAGCGAAATAAAGGAAAGGACTATTGTTTGTAATAATGAGCAGAATCGTCAATTATCTGGTAAAGATCACCCTGGCTGAAGGTCAAATTAATAGTAGACGATACGATTAAGAACGACCCATCTGTTTATTGGATGAAAAGTAGTTTATATCAAATTTAATATATTAAAATAATATATTTCGGGTGGGTTGGTTAAAAAATTATTGGCCAAATGCCAATATTTTTTAGCTAGCACCCACAATATATTATTTAATAAATTCAATTTGTTCTTCTTCCTCTCCCGAAGCTTTCACCTCGGAGTCTGGGGTCCGCTTTAGCAGTCTTAACTACGGATTTGGCTAGACCTCGATATTTTCCGTGAAGCGATTGTCATCTGACCTTCACAACCCCAACTAACTAAATTATTCCACATAAAAAGTTCAATAAACACTCTCAATGGTGTCCCGATATTCGGACGATATGTATGGAGATGGACACCATTGAGAGTATTTTACATACCTAGCTTCCCTATGGCATGGTCGTAACTCTTATGTGAGCGACAAGCGCGACGACCGCGACGTGCGACGACGTGGCGCGTAAATATCAAATAGTCGCTGTTAAATTGTGTCCTACGTTGTGTCACGTGAATAAGTACTACAAATGAATTACGGAAGAATATGCCATGCATCGCGTGCCAATTTGGATGGATAAAAGCACAAATGGAAGAACTTATTACTTAGTGTTCTCAGATCTCTACAAATCACGTATGTACCTACCTCCATTGAAAACGGAGAGAGATGAAGAAAATCCGTCAAATCTGTCAAACTGTCAATACAATGTCCTCAGATAAATCGAAATTCAGGACTGAGTGACATTCTAGAATACGGGCCTAAAAAATAAATGACAACATAAAAAACATGGACAAAATAGCGTTTGATTTGAGAAAGGTGAATGAAGTGTGATTAGAAGGTTTAAATTTAATTGAACTCATCTGTGCAGCAATACCGTTCATTAAAAAATCGAGTAGATGAAACGGTTAAACTGTTAACGATTAAATAGAACGACCAAAAGTCCTTTATCACATATATGATATATCAGCCCACCAGGCTTCACGAACTTCATGTACTGTCATTAGACCTTGCATACAATGCAAAAAAAAATATAGAACCTCCTCCTTTTTTGAAGTCGGTTAAAAATAAAGTAGATAACTTATTTCAAATTATGTAATAGGTATCTATTTTAAATCTATTCAGCCCTTGACTCTTATTCATCTCATTTCACGTTATTTTATTTACCAGGTTCATAGCTGACAAAATTGTATTGGAATTTGATACTTGAAATGAAATCGGAAATGGAAAGTGCTCAAAATAGTCGGTAGCCAGTCAGCCGGAAATTGTGTAGGAGGATAGAGGGAGCTGCAGAGGATTGACTGGGGAATGCGCTACATTTCGTTTCAAAGCATTATGAATATGCATAGGCTGTGAAAAATTTGTAGCACATAGAATTTTATATATTTCTTCTTGACTTCAAAATTGGATTCAGAAAATCAAATAACTTCATCTTTCTATTCATTGTAACAAAAGAACAAATCTTTACCTAGATTTTAAAACTCAAACTCCACATCACACAGGTATTACGCAATACTTTTTATTGATCTTTTTCAAAAAAGCATTGTTTTTTAACCTATGTAAAATTGCCACTTAAGTACCTACCTTTCAAGTAATTAAAATAAACAAAAATTAGATCTAGGACATTCCATACAGCTCTATCTAAACCCAAAGTGAATCTAGCTTCACTGTCTTGTATTATGGGTTCCAGAATGCAAATTATCAAAAATATTATCTAATTCTAGCAAATCGTATACTATTTATAACGCCCTTATAAATTATACACCATTATTTTTACGTGAACATTTCAGCGATATTATTGCTTTCCGCTGGTCATGGTTCATTAGTCATGTTAATTTGAGGGATCTGCCGAATCACCGCGCCTGTCATGTGCCGATATGAGCCGGCACGATGTTCTGACGTCTTCCCCGCTAGCCAGCTGGCTATTTTGCGCTAATTCCTCCAATCGCTACCACGCCACTTAAGTGGCCGAATAATCCTACAATAATTTAAATATTCTACAGGGCAATTTTTGTGTATCGACAAAGTATGTTGATGTGTATGAAATTTTAAATGTAGCATTACCTACTAAGTATGGCCTCATTTGTGCATATAGTTTTTCTCACATTTATTTCTTAGCCGTAAATACGAGAACTATGAAATACATAATGAGTCACAATGTATATTAGGTACACTGTTAGTACACTCAATACTACAATCTCTTTTTTAACCGACTTCTTTACATAAGTTATTGTTAAGTTATTGCACATGACAGTTACTAATATGAAAATAGTAAAAAAGCATTAAATCACTTAATTTACCACATGACATTATTGATCTGATGCATAATGACCAATACGCATAATGACTACGAGTGAATTCTTGTATTGACTTATACGCGGAACTACTATAATACCTACGCTTAACGACGCATACGCAAAACGTCCAATGCACATAACGACGCATACGCAAAACTACCAATACGCACAATGACTAATATTTCCCACAATTTGTACCTCTTTACTTTTTAGTGACACTATCAAATATGTGCCTATGCTGTCGTAGGAATATCATTTGATAGTGTTATCGTTAGCGTACTGTGTGTTTTTGGAGTGCACACTTCTTTAGGCGGGTTGCGTTGAAAATTTTCTGAGATGGAAAATCCCATTAATATCGCGGCACTGTTACCATTACCGATACCTCTTGTCACTCACCTCGTTTCGTTTTATGTCTTTTGTATCCAGTAGATGATGGTTTTACCAATTTCTTATATTGATGCTGTTTTGATTATAATAGTGACCCTCTTTTCAGAGATTTTGCCTTCAGCTTATCATCAGGCGAGGTGAAGTCAAATTGACGAGTCTTATATAAAAAAAAGCTTATGTTAGGACCACTGCAGTTCCACTGTTTTTTTTAAATTAACGGTCGGCTTGAGACACTATTTCTTGTTATAGCTTTGTACTTGGGCATCCACGCCCGCTAGAAAAATTCAACCTGCTATACTTTCCAATAGCACTTATTGAAGGAATCCATTTTCAATGCGATAAGAATTTTATTGTCGTCAGAGCATCTAATGGTCTACGTTAGATTAACATTCCCCAAAGTCCGGTATTGGAACTATTTATTAATAAAGTCCTCTAGAGTAGGACAACGGCCAGTAAAATATTTTATTAATAAATTCGGCCAAGTGCGAGTCGGACTCGCCCATGAAGGGTTCCGTAGCAGCAAAGGCGAAAATTGCGGTTTATGACGTATTAAAAAAAACTACTTACTGGATCTTGTTCAAACCAATTTTTGGTGGCAGTTTGCATGGCAATGTACATCATATATTATTTTTTTTAGATTTGTCATTCTCTTATTTTAGAAGTTAGAGGGGGGGGGGGGGGGGAGGGACACACTTTTTTCTACTTTGGAAGTGTCTCTCGCGCAAACTATTCAGTTTAGAAAAAAATTATGTTAGAAACCTCAATAGCATTTTTAAAGACCTGTCTATAGATCCCCACACGTATGGGTGTGATGAAAAAAAAATTTTTGTGTTTCAGTTCTAAGTATGGGGACCCCCAAAATTTAATGCTTTTTTTTCTATTTTTATATGAAATTCTTAATGCGGTTTACAGAATACATCTACTTACCAAGTTTCAACAGCATAGGTCTTATAGTTTCGGAGAAAAGTGGCTGTGACATACGGACGGACAGACAGACAGACAGACGGACGGACAGACATGACGAATCTATAAGGGTTCCGTTTTTTGCCATTTGGCTACGGAACCCTAAAAAGGGTGACAATGAGTTTCATTTTAATTTTGTTGGTAGCTATAGAAAATTATATACTCGTACCTGTAATATAAGTTATAAATTTAAAAAAAATCTTTTTGTGACGGTTTCTTAAATTTATAATTTAATTTCTATTTTACACTTTCTAAATTTGATCAAGCGCTTTGATTTGATAATCATATTGAAGAAGTTATGAAAAAAATAAATTTATCAGTTTGTGGTGGCGGCTATCTTCTAATGTAATGAATGAAATATAATGAAAGGAATATCAAAAGTTCCCATGGATTGTTGCTTTTTTTATGCAAGGTTAGGTCAAATTATACTGGATTCTCGCATTTTTCTCGTAAACAGCAAATGTTATCAATGAAGTACGTTTGACATAGTTGTAGAACATGTAATTACCTACAAAATTGATATCAGCCTTCTTTTTGTAAGGATCATGATTTTGGAAACATCGCGATTTCAAAATTGGAAGAAGTCTTATTATCTAATACAAAATTAGTTGTTCCCATCCATGATTCTGGCGGTACCCATTATTTTTTATATAATATTTAGTAGGTATGTATCTCTAAAGCCTACGGAAAAGTCTTTTTGTTTCTTTCTACTTTGATATACCGTAAATTTAATATCATATTCCACAGCTACTTTATGATTCAAACTTTGAGAACCCTTGGTACATCAAACTAATCCACATTGTTCTTTATATCCTCGTGGCTTGTGTATACAACTGTGCTTAGATAACGCTCGTTGCCTATTTCGTAAGCTTCTACTTATAATTTCAATGTTTTAATATTTTTTCATATACAAGCTGCCCTGACAAACATTGTTCTTTCAAAAGTTATTGACATATCGCAGTCCGACAGGAAAAAGAAACAGATTTATCGGAGATTATTAATTTTGATTGACGCCGATTGTTTGATATTAATTAGGGAAAGGTGTCGTTTTTACTATTCTCCTAGCTATTTTTACGAATCTTCCTTCTGCCAAGAAGGTGAAAAGAGAATCACTTAGCAGCAGATTTCACGGCCCATTTTTATTTAGATACCTACTAGCTGACCCCGCGAACTTCGTACCGCCTATTATAACTTGACTTTGTCAATAGATGCTAAAATTCTTACGATACTAACGTCATTCAATTGTTTTGCCTTCCCGGAGCCTCTACATAATTCTAACCTTCTACAGTTTTAAATGTATGGTTACTTCCAACCAAAGTTTAACTACATAACCTTAACTGACATCTATTATGATATAAAACAGTCTATATATTCGCTATTAACGCTTTCACTGCAGGGGCCCTAGACAAAGTGACATTCTATTGATGGAATCGCGCTGAAGCGAACCATTTTTAAGGTTTTAACAATGGATTTCGGGACATTGTGGTGGTTATAGTAATAATGATAAGTTAAATAATGTATTTCGAGTTACAAAGGCTTGAATTTCATAAAAAAAATATAGTTATATTAATGATTTATATCTATTTAATACTACAATTAGCGATTCCACTGGCGTTTTCGCCAATAGAATGTCACTTTGTCTAAGGCCCCTGGTCCATATGCCTGCCCTTCGTCAAGTGACTTTCCTGTGAGTTTAATTTACCATTACCTAGTACCTTAAACACACACGTGAAGAGGAGGGGCAAACAAATAAAATTATGAGGACAAATTACTATGACCTGCTTTTCCGGGTCTGTAAATGCGCAAAACACTTGACTTTTGGCCAAGAAAAGCTTAATCGGAAATCATGCCTGCATATCTGAATAATAGACCTACTAAGTTATATATTACGTAAGTGACATCTTTTTAATTGTGTTATTAATTGACAGGTCTTATCGAGTTCGAGATGGAAGATCCGAATGTACCTAGCCACGCCGTCATAAAACTGCGAAGTAAACAACTTGTGGAAGCACAAGTCAGCGAGTTCGACGTGCCTGATGCACCACAGAAAAAATAAGCCATGAAGTTATTGAAAATCAAAATATTTATTTTATTATGTACCAATATTCTAGGTTGATTATGCTATCATTAAAATTTCAGCTACGAAAATACTGTGTATCTTTATTGAAATTAAACATGATCATTTTCTATAGGTATCAATATATAAATTCAATCTTTACATTTATTTAATAAGTAGGTATAGGTTATTCTATTCGTCCTATTTTCTTGATGATGTTTTGTATGGAGACGACGACGAGAATTTGGGGATATACAGTGTCACCTGCAAGCCCGTCGTACATAAGGGTAATCGTCCAGTCAATGGCGTTTTACGGTGCGTCGCACGTCGTCGGTGTACCTACACAGCGCTCACATTATTAGCTGATAAACAATTATAGAATATGTTATTATAAATATGTAATATGACGTCACAATTATTCTATTTCAAATAAAATAATAATTTTATATAACGCACTTGACATTCTATCACAAATCAGGATCGGGGGTGGTCTTAGAGTATACATTGCTATAGAGCGCGCCTTACAAGTATGAACTACTATCACGGGTATGAACAGTACCGAGGCCCCTGGCTCAACCTCAATCAGTAGCAAAACAATACCCATCATTTTGATGACTTCGCAAATAATATTTAATTCGATATGTTAATTCAAAATTTTATACAACATCGTATATTTGTAGTTATAATGACGTAAAAATACCGCAAAATGACGCCATTTTTTGTATTTTGGCTTTAATTTTATCCATGCATATCAAATCGAATAAAAAACTTAATAAGTGCATCTATTAATATTTTCGGTAGGTAATGCATGAAACGTCACTATAGGTGCGCTATACCATCGCGAAATAACACTCGGCGCCAAAGACCTGAGTGATAGGCGCGCTCTATATTTATATTGTATACTCTAAGGGGGTGGTTATATCGGACCGACTAAAACTACACGATGTCTTGAATCTTCATTCCGGGACATATTATATAAAATATTCTATTTCCTAAGACATATTCCTCATAGCTGCGGATGACCCAGGGCTATCTCCAGTTTCGAGACGGCCTTGGGTGTAAGAACCAGTGCCCCATCTTGCCTCCGGAAAGAGGAGGCCACCTTCCTAGCTAGACCCCCGCTCATAGAAGACGGAGATCGTTGAGCGACCACCGTTGTCGGAGTTACCACCGCGCTCTGCGAACTCTGCGGATCGGGAGAGACCTGAGTGTCCACCGGGTCCACTCTGCCATCTCCTCGAGTATTGCTTATTCGCAGAAGGAGGCGACGGCGGCAGCTCACGCCCTCGCACTCCGCACCATCGCTATGAGAAGGCGTTGAGCGAGAGGACCCCCCTCCGAGGACCACCACGAGAACCCGCCGCAGGCTATAAAGTTTTCCTACCAATAAAAGTACCTACTATGATTAGTTTGACAGAAACGTGACGACTACTATCTTACAAAATGTTATGTGCTAGGAAACCTTTTAACCGCATTAAACCGTTTTGACAGTTTGTATAAGGCGTTCGGCCCTACACAAACTATTGCAGTGTATACAAATATTTATAAAATAAATATTTTCTGATAATATGCTTACTGATAATGCATTCTAGTGGAAAATTAGTGCTATATATGTAAACTATGTGATCAGAGATATAATGGGCGAAGATTCTAACCGACATACATTCAACATTGACTTTAGATAAAAACCAAAATGGTATATAGATACGCGATATCAAAGATTATCACAAGCCTCGAGATATCGTTAAGTGATACTGGCGATACTACGCTGAAGATATTTAACTAATCAAACTCGACACTAGAACGAGTATGTTTACCTTTATATAATTTTATGACGCTCACTGTGTGGCCAGTACCTAAAGCGAAGCGATCGACTGAAATAATAAAAGTGTAATTATATCGATAAATTTGAGATCGTGTTGTGCGATAGCAGGCGCGGCGAGTAGCCCAGCGGCCCTGACTAACGTTATTAGTTTGTGATTCGACGCCGTTTCTATTTCGTCGACATATTGTTATCGTGCTCGCCTTCACTATGATTAAGTGATTTATACAGGTGTAACGTTGTGTGCCGGTTATGGATTGACAAATGTATTCTGTATAAAAGTGTGATGACGTCGTTTCGGAACTAAAAAGTGTTAGAAGTTGAGGTCTGTGTTAGTGAAAAGTGTGGTGTGTTGTGTTAACATGGATAGATTCAGGAGAAGATCTAAAAAGGAGAAGCCACAAAAACATGCTGAAAGAGATAAATCTCCGTTGTTTATAACTGATGTCAAGACGATAAAAGAAAATCTCAAAATTAAAGAGATATTAAGGACTGTTAAAATGAACAGTAGTATGCGTATAAAGGCTCCAAAAGGCAGTAAAGTTATGCAAAATAAAGACTTCAATGACAACGAGGATATATTTGAAGTTGATAAGAACACTGAAGAGCACAACATATCGGAAACTACGAGTGCTATAAACCCCGACGTAGTTGTAAACTATAATCACACAGAACTCCGGGACGATGAAACTGAGAACTGTGCAGTTGTTGACACAATCGACGAGGGAGTGGAAAAACCAATTAGTAAAAACAATATTTTAATTGATACCATGTTACATGAATCCAGAAGTATGCCGGAAGGCTTATCGGATCCCGCACTAATTAGCAATGAACCTGTACAAAACGTATCAGTTGTCCCAGACGTCAAGATTGATTTACCGCCCCAGGGCCAAAATTCACCTGTCAGGACTCGTGACAGAAAACTATCCCTGGATCAAACTATGTTATCTAGACGCGAAGGGCTGTCACAGTCTGAATTGGATCTGAATTCAATAGGAAAATCTCCTTTGGAAAGAAAATCTTCATTTTTTAGAAAAAAAATGGATAGTTTTTTGAGGAATACTACAGAAATGTTTAAGCGACAAACAAGTAAAAACCAATCGATTCAACGGAGGGGCTCAATGTCTGTGTCACTTCAGTCCTTGAATGAGAATAGCACGTGTATCGGTGACTTCGAAGCAGGACTACTGCACAATCACCAGGTTGGTATCCTATATTGTGCCTCTCAATATTATTCCATTTTCTAATATATATCTATCATCTAATATCAGACAAATGTATTATACAGCCCCGACTCAGCCTCAGATGCATGGCTCGAGTCAACAATAGTGCCCGAAATACGGCAATAGGCTCACTCCCTATTACGTGGGACCGAATACAATGATTGGTGAAATGTAAGTGTTGATTCACCTCTGCCTAACCCTCCAGGGATAAAGGCGAGAGTGTATGTATGTATTATTATATTTTATTATTATAAAGCCGAAGAGTTTGTTTGTCTGTTTGATCTTTGTTTTGCATAGCCTGTTCACTGAAGAAGGTTATATACTATAAAATCACACTACTACTCAAGGGGACGGAGCAGAAATCGTAAATGTTAACAAACCCGGAAGGTTTCTTTAGGTTATGTATTTGGAAATGGTGATGATACGGGGTTTCAAAGTACCTATACCACGGGCGAAGCCGGGGCGGGTGGTCTAGTGAAATACTACATAATGCAATGTTTTTTTTTAAATCTTCTTCTATCGTGGCGATGGCGCCTATTCTCTCAAATGGTGTTCTCCCAGTGTGCTGCTACCTGGATAGCGTTCTCGGAGGCGCACATGAGGTCCTCCGGTGTACATGTGTGTGGGCTTGTAGCACACGTCAGCAGGTGGGCCATTGTCTGTGGCGTAACTCCGGTCTGCCCACCTGAGAACCCCCACCTAGCCCGGCATTCTTTGCTTCGGCCGACCCGTGTCCGGAGTCTGTTCAGAGACTTCCATCTGATCCAGGGCAGATCATGTCCAGGTGGCAGATTCTCCGATAGCGGGACGAAGGGGGTCGGCAGCGAGCTCTGTGCTCTCCAGTGGTCTACTCTGGCTTGGCTGGCTTTACAAGTAGGTTACCATTTTACTAGGAGACATTTTTACTTGATAATGAGTTTATTACACTCTGTTATTCCCTGTTCTATCTTTTATTCTATATTAGCAGACTGACCCCGGCTTCGCTCGTGGCATACTTCTAAACCCCGTATCACCCCTTTAAACCATATATGCCGGCAATTTTAATTTTTTCTTTCCATAAGAACCATCCTCGTACTTCAAGGAATATTCTAGAAAAAGAATTAGCAAAATCGGTTCAGCGGTTCTCGAGATTTGCGCTTAGCAACACATTCAAATAGAATATACACTGTGATAATAATATAATTAGTGAAGAGGTGGAAAGAGACGGCAAAGGGCGTAAGTACCGTTAGCGCGTTTAGTCAACATAATCCGTCATTGTCGATCCCGAATGTAGCCTGACAAATGAGTTAATTATGAACTCCGTGGTGCTTTGAAGGGTTCCACAATTCTCATGCGAAGTTATAATTGACTAATATTTATGGTTTAATCATTTTGACCTATAATCTTATTCTTATATTTTTTAAATATATCATTCTTACTAATTCTAGTTAGGTACGCTCGCACATACTGTGGTAACTAGCTATACAACATAAACAGGGACTGAAACTCCTGCCTGAGTCTGTGTTTCTAGAAACTTATCCTGGAAGGTCGAGAGCTTTTCGTGTATTTTGCAAGCTTTATTTGACCTGCAATGTACGTAATTTGTTGGGATCAAATCTTGCAACTCGATTTTGAAGCAGATATCCTCAACCGATTTTGATGAAATTTTGAATACACTTAGTTTGGATGACAATGCATTAATATGGTAACATGGCCATGGTATGATGATGGAGGAGGAAGGTGGCCATAGGAACTCCCAAATTAAATAAGATAAATCAATCGAGTTTTGGGCTCATTTGTTTTGTCTTAAAAAACCTTCTGGTATTACATGGTATTCAGGGGTATCAACAATGAAAATGCATTAATATGGTAACATGGACATGGTATGATGATGGAGTTAGAAAATGGCCATAGAAACTCCTAAACTAAACAAAATAAACCTATCAAGTTTGGGTTCATTTGCTCTATCTTAACAAACCCTCTCTGGTATTACTACATGTTATTCAGAATTTGACAACGGAGGTGATAGGTGGTCATAGGAATTTCTGAACTAAACAAGGTAGATAGACTAGTTGTATTTCGTTTTGTTTAGCTGATCTTGATAAACACTCTTTATTCGACGACAAGCCAATTCTTCTTAAACCTTGGCTTGGCATGGATATAGCACGAGCAAAATGAAAATTTACCTTGCAGATGCCCCTACCTAAATTTGACAAAGGGAGATACGAGTACTCAAAATATAACATTAAAAGTAAGTACTGATGTCTCCCCCGCCTAGGGGAGACATCAGTACTATAGAAGTCCTGTTGTCTCCCCTAGGGGAGCCATCAGGGGAGACACGAGTCCGCGATCCTTTTCTTAATGCTCGCATGTGATTGCAATGCAATGCATTGGTTGCTGAACGCAACCACATTGTATTAAACTACCACAATATTCTTGTCAATAATGAATTAATGACATCGTGGATCCCTAGATATAGCTGTATACACCTCTGTATGTGCCCTCGGCAAATACTTACAAAATATATTTTATTTGTATTAGGTTACCTTCGAGATTCGACTGGTACTGCTGTTAGTTTAGTTGTTTGTCACGAGCTACACAGTAATATTGAGTTATCTTCATAATTATCTATCTTAAATGACTCATGCTTAACGTAGGTACAAACTTTTTCCATATTGGAATAACTGACTTATCAGAAAGTATGTAGTTAAGTAGTTACCTACACAAAAGTTTAAAATTCGTAAATGTCTGCGGTATTCTAGTGGATTTTATAGAAGATATTAAACTATTTTCTCTAAAGCTAATTTTTGCTGTTTGTAAATTGAGAGCTTAAAAATCTATTTATTGTAAATTGATAGGTAAGTTCCCACAATTCACTCAAAGTCTTCAATACAAATAAGCTACATACAATCTAAATATCTACCTATTTCAAGTATAATATACCTATTTTTTAGCATATATAAAGGTACAACATATCTATGTTAGAAATAATAATCACAGATAATCAAAAAATAATGACCGGTACAAGCGATTATTTCCCCAATATTATTGCCCTAACATATAACTGTATCTATCTAACAAGCAATAATGATAGATATGTGATCACATAAATGGTATAATATTAATAAACCAGTCGAACCATCAAAGCAGTAGGTATAAGCTGTTCTGTTGGGTTTTTGAGGAGGAGGAGTGCATTCGATCTATAGTAACCTACTGTCAGCAACTTTTGTAGTTCTCAAAATTTCAAGGGGACCGGGCTAAAAACGTTAGGCTGGCCCGGTTCTATCCTATATGTCGAAATGCAAATACCTATATCTTTTTTATAGAAGAGGTACATTGAAAACGAAGTAAGTACGTACGTATGCCTGTCAAGGAGTACAATAGATTGATATAAGTCTCGTTACCAGATTCCATAGGGCCGGGCTGGCGTGACGAACGTCGAAATGACAGAAATTACCGCATCCCTTGCCCAGGACGCATCACGGCCGGGACACTGAACCTGACAGTGGCGAAGGGTGAAATTTTTCAAAAGGGAAACCGGTGAAAAAATGTTACCTCTTATAGAACGACCATACCAAATTTATATGGAATTCTGGACGTTCTGATTGAACATTATCAAAATGTACACAGCAATAAATGATGAATGGACACCTGCAAAACAAATTCAATTCCAAAAATAAATTTTCTGTTCCTACTACGAAATAATAAGAATAGAAAATTTATCTTTCATATTACTTACGTACACGTATTCACGAAAATCACTATGTAGAAACCCCTCATCAAATCAAATCATCTTATAATTTTAAGACTTCCGACTAAGCTAAATTGCTGGTTTCAAGAAATTAGTCACTTTTGTCTCACACTATAGACGGGTATATTCACACTACTGAATGCGGGTATATTCACACCACTAAATGCGGGTATAGGAAGGTTAAGCGGGATCAAAGACTACTAAAGTAGGTAATTAGTTAACACAACGTAACCTGAAACTGAAATTGTATGTAAATTTTAACGAAAAGTTTGCGGTCAAACATAAATGTTTGTATTTCACCGCTACCGTAGTTAGCTTTGATGTAATAAAATGCTATGCCATTTGTTTTGGACAGTTACAAACCTACGAGCCTATTCGACCTATGAGGGGTTCATGGCTAGGTGGTACCTAACAGTCTTAGGATGGGTGCCGGGGGGTGACGGGTGAGGCCGCCTGTCACCCAGCAGGCCGTGGCGGCGCGCATTGCGCGCCTCCCCGTACCTGGGGGCGTCCACACGGAGTCCCCACCTGGACTCCGTGGTACCCACACCGGAAGAGGGCCAGATCGAGAGATATTACCTCACCTCAGGCAACTGACGGCCCACAGACGGCGTGCATTTTAGTCGGTTCAAGTCGGACATAACCGGCTACAGCGGGGGGAGGGGGGGGGTATCCGTGGGGATTTTTCGCACGATAAAAAAAAGTAGGATGGGTGCCTTTCGAAAACCGCAGGCCATCTCGTGTCTTCACATGCCGGGGGGTGCAAGGGCCCATAATGCATTTCTCTTCATTTGTTAGTATCTATAAAACTTCTGTTTATAAAAAAAGGAATGAAGAATGGGGATATGCAAAACATGTACCTAGATTTTTAAGGCATAAGTCATGTTGAAACCTGTTGCTCAAAAAGGAAAACGTTGTATGAATAATACGAGTATGACGTCCATCCATTTCACGGAGATGGATTTAGACATTGATGGATAAGCGCATAGACAGATATGTATGTGAAACTATTATTTTTATATCGTCATATCAGTAGTTTTAGAATCAATATAAATATCCTCAGCTGCGGAATGAAATTTCGGGTAAACGGTACGCTTCGGTTTGCCTCAAACTCTACCATAAGAAAACCTAAGCGACTTTGACCGTATGTAGTAGGTCTATATACTCGTAAGTATAGGTACCAACCTATACTCATATACTACATTCGGTTAGGTATTTAATTAAACGTAAACAATCTTGATGTGTCTATTTAATGTTTTTTTAAAAGCTAAGTTTATATTTTTTTTTTTCAATTTAGGAACTTAATTTTGAAGACAAAAAACTGAAATCGAACCATATTGTAAGTAAGTCAGCCTAGTTTATTTTTTTAATGTGTGTTTTTGTAAAAAGTCGCTATAAGATTGATTACTTTTAGTTAATTAAGTACTTAACCGACTTTAGTATAGGTCTTTCGATCGTATTTTGTGCCTGAAGTTTCGGATAGTACATAGTAGCCCCCCTGGTTGCATATGAAGCTTTGAATTTTCAGCCCAGGGATCGCTATCCTATTTTTCCTTTCCGTGATTTGGTTTAACTTGGCGTTTACGGTCTCCCCGCAACCCCAAGAGGAGAGTTGCGCATTTTTCACATAACTTTTTAAGTCCTATTTCTCGAATGTCCGAAAATCTTATTCATACTTTTCATCATCTTTCTCATCATAATAATTACATATTATATAATATATTATACTAACGATCAAAACTCATAATCGACAGAATTCATAAGGTCACTAATCAAACATTTGGATTATACTAATATGTATTTTCATACCTTTCTAGTCATAAATATACCTAATGTATCCGCGCGCCCCGATACGGATAGATATCTGTGTGAGACTGTAAGCTTCTAGTTCCCAGTTAGGCAAGGGCCAAGACAGATGCAATGCTCATGACCTTCGAGGAAAGCCACAAAAGTGCTCGTCTAAACACTACATTCTTATCTAAAATGAGGCCGAGATACGTCAGAATGGCGGGTGTATAACTTCAAAATTGGTCAAAAATGTACTAATATAAATGTACGAAAAATCATCTCTTGATCAGGCAGCGTTTATGGTGCAACGACGCAACAATATTAGCGACCAATTAATAATACCCCTACCAATAACTGCTGTTAATACTCGTAGTAGGGGAGGTAACTACTAGCAGGCAAGAAGAGGCAGGCAGGAAGCAGCTACTAATTGGAACAGGAAATTCTCTGATTGAGCGCAAATTCGCTCGATTCTCTGTAGAACGAGACACAGCAAGTTTGTGAAAAGGGTTCATGCCAATATTGACTAATAAACTATGAAATAGGTACCTACGTCGCTTTTAATTGCTATTTGATTGCTTCAGCATAGACTCGCAATAAATGTTGGTTCCAGAAGAAGAAGTCAGTGAAATTGTAAATACATACATATTGTACATTGAAACACCCAGACCAATGCAAATATACCTACATATTCATGCATACAAAATTTTGCACTGAGCGAATATCGAACCCGCGCCCACTGCGTATCAGTCCAACGCTCTCCCGCTACACCACAGAGACAATAATGATGTTTGCTCTTAGATTTTAAAAAGTTACAGTTTGTATATTGTATGATATAATAACATGGGCGATCTATTATTATATTTATCGATCGTGAATGGCTTGTCAAACATATTATGCGTACTCATGCCCTTTCCCCTATTGACAGAAATAAGAATCATTTGCCCTCTGTCCTTTGAAATCCGTCATAAATCTTTTCATAAAGACACGGTGCGTCGTTTTCACATGCTTGTGATCTACCCTTCTTCAAAACACCACTAAGTTGGAAGTTAGTCCATGTATGTTTGTCAAGGTCGTTTCCGATCGCCTTACAGTTGCCTTATACGCTTGATTTGTCATTCATTCGGCTGTATGTAGGTACTCATCTGTTTCGCATCATACAATTCCGGGTTCCATAAGCGGGTTGTGAAAAAGTATCCATTGAGGCTCTCAAACTGAAGATCACCGTTCTTGGTTTTGATAAATTGTTGGCGTCTATAAAAGTGACCTTCGCTGTTTAGTCCTTATGCGCCTATGCGGGCTCTATAGTCTACACTCCTGCCGCAAATGGCCGCGATACCCACTTCTTCTTCCTCCTAGCGTTAATTCCCAGTCGCATCCGAAGCTTTCAGCTCGGAGTCTGGGGTCCGCTTTTACCAGTCATAGCTACAGATTTGGCTAGACCTCGATATTTTCCGTGAAGCGATTGCCATCTGACCTCCACGACCCAATGTTAACATTAGGCGATATCGAAGCTTTGCAGCTAGACCGTTGTTTTTGGACTTTTAGGGCACCAACTACCCGTAACGACTGCCATAGATGTTCTTATGGCAACCGGGACCGACGGCTTAACGTGCTCTCCGAGGCACGACCAGACCAATGCAAATACCCATATTTAATGCACACAAATATTTGCACTGAGCGGGGATCGAAACCGCGCCTCCTGCGTAGCGGCCGCGTTCACTACCGCTACGCCACGGAGGCTGTCAAAAATGGCCGCGATACCCACGATACCCACGAATTGCGCGTTCCTTGATCGGGGTGTTGGTTTTTGTACCGTGACAAAGGGTTCACGGTTGGTTCAAGCAGCGTGAACGTTAACGCATCTACATTCTTAGGTTTTTGTAGTAGCGTACAAGACTCAGTTGCATCAAGCAACTACATTAACGTCTATTTTCTTAGAGGTCGCGAACAAGACTGTAGACCTTGGCGTGTGTGGTAGCGCAAATCGTACCGTGAATTCAGGGCGTGATTCCCGACGAGTGTAGAGTGCGCTTAACATCTTGCCATTGGGGCGGTATAAAGTCGCTTTGACGTACACCTACAGTCGCCATCGATATTACAGATTCCGTCTCCGACTCTGAGACACATTTCAAGTTACCGACCACCTTAGCTCTAAAAATATATGAAATGATAAATAAAATTATACGTAAAATAGGCAATAAGTACTCAGTTCAACATTAAATGAGGTAAGATGTATGTAAAGTTGACTGTTATAGATAGATTTATTGTAGGTACACCACAGATACCTATAGGATACAAAACTAGATACATGACTGGATGAATGAAATGGCTTCAATCACGCCAGAACGCTGAACGAATTTGGACGAAAGGCGCAGATATCAGTCGGAAATATTTTTTATATAATATTATTTATATCTAATATATAAAATTCTCGTGTCACAGTTTTCATTGCCATACTCCTCCGAAACGGCTAGACCGATTTTGATGAAATTTTTTGTACTTATCCGGTATCTATGAGAATCGGCCAACATCTATTTTTCATCCCCCTAAGTGATAAGGGTGCAGCGGGAACGGGATTTGAATACCACGCGGGCCGAAAATATGGCGGTACGAATTTCGCCGGGGCAGCTAGTTAGGGTTCCGTAGCCAAATGGCAAAAAACTGAACCCTTATAGATTCGTCATGTCTGTCCGTCCGTCTGTCTGTCTGTCTGTCCGTCCGTATGTCACAGCCACTTTTCTCCGAAACTATAAGGTCTATGCGGTTGAAACTTGGTTAGAAGATATATTCTGTGAACCGCATTAAGAATTTCCACAATAATAAAAAAAATGCATAAAATTTTGGGGGTCCCCATACTTAGAACTGAAACTCAATTTTTTTTTCTAAAATAAGAGATTGATAAATCTAAAAAAATATATGATGTAAATTGCGATGCAAACTACCACTAAAGATCCAGTCAGTAGTTTTTTTTGATACATCATAAACCGCAATTTTCGCCTTTGCTACTACGGAACCCTTCATGGGCGAGTTCGACTCGCACTTGGCCGATTTTATTTTTATATATAAATAATAATATTTAAAACATAGACTATTTTTTCAACGCGACCAGAGATCAGTATACCTACCTATCGCGTGGGTGGATGTATACACCCGTACACAACATAACAGCTATTAATGGAGAATACGTAGGTATGGCGGTTATTAAGATGGGGTACATAATAGACGGCCTTGTCTGAGTCTGCGATCCCTTCCAGACAACCTTTGGTATAGATTACCTCGTGATACAATGGTGTACATTAATGTATTATTATTTTAAGATTCTTCAAAGAGAAACCAACACAAAGGATATGTTAAAGCCTTACTATTACTAATATCTATTTCGGGCTGAAATGTCTAGACATAATTCCTCTACCTCACCACGGTAAAGGCAGTAAAGGTCTAATGCTACCAATTAGTTTGAATTCAGCTGATGTTCTATTTTAGGATAGGTTAATGTTAAATTCTCTGTCAACTCATTGCTTATTTGCTTGTATTTTAAATGGACCGTACCGTTCATCTAATTGTTATAAAACAAACTTACTGCTATAAAGCGGTGAATGTAGGTACACACTTTGCCTTAGTGGGAATAAATTGGACCATATTTAGTCTGCCCCAATCGAACACTCTAGTGTGATTATCTCGATTTCAGACAAAAGTTGTTTGCGACTATCCTCTACCTCAGGCATAAGGATGTTCCGGTTATTTATCGGCCCGTGTGACATGCGTCTCCGGCACTGTCGTCCACATACTCGTAGTTATAAATAGAGTCATCAAACATAACATCATAAATATTCAGCTGAAACAAAGTCTGAGACAGCACGGAGCCTTGTGGCATACCTATGATAGGTACCAAGTACCAACGTTTATATCCATGCGGTCGGAGCAGCTACTTACCGTCAACGACTACATTGATGCTTCTGTTACCCCGCGTTTACATCCTGACGCTCGCATTGCTCATCGTGTTGCCAGAAATATTCGCGCGATTAATGCCCTAGCATTCACACACTCCCATCATCGCGTTGGTCCGCATTACAGTATTCGCCCTGCAACGGAGACGGACGTAAACGTATGGAGGACAACGCTGTAGCAGTGTACGCAATATAAGCTTTTACAGCATAGCGAATTAATTAAATAGATTATTAATAAAAACGATCACTTTCAACTACTATACACTTTCCGTAGATCGATATAAATATTTTTAAAAGTAAATATTCGAGGAGCAATAACGAAAGTCGTGTTTTATTTAGCTTAGCGCCATCTAGCGGTCTCGTATAGTTCATCGCGCTAGTATTTGCGCAACATACGCGGCAGTACTCGCGGCATGACGAATTCACACCACGTCTCTGCCCACTTCTCTCGCCACTTCCCTCGCTCTGCCGCGAGTATGTAAACGTAGCATTAGACAAAAAACTCGCAATCACCGCTAAAGTGGATGCTTAGTCATATTGACACTATTAAGTACTATTATCTGTTCTGTTCTGTATAATATGTAATACCTACACATAAAAATTTCACTCTGGTTACCTAACAGTCAAGTCAATCGTTTTCTTTTTTAACCGATTTCAAAAAGGAGGAGGTTCTCAATTCGATGGGTTTTTTTTAACAATAAAACAGTGGAAAACAAAGAAGTAGGTATGAATGACATCACGCTCCGTTGTCGTCAAATAAACTAACCATGGCCTAGCAGCTCTACGACAAGCCACTGCTGTTTTAATAGCGTGATTTTATGAGCCTAGGAAACACTTGCGGTTATTTCCCGCAACCAATTTTATAGCTTCTTAAGCAGTTCTTTTCACGTTAGTAGCTATAACGTAGTTAGTAGCTGTTCACAGTTCGCGGGCAGATACCATGGTGCGGCTGTAGCCTATTAATGGTATAAAGTACCCAAATATGGCTTCGAGGTAATGCTAGTTATAGTTATGTGAGCTATATATAGTATATAGCGTGTGTGTTACACCTCGCTCTCGACCAAAACGGCATCGCTTTAAAGCATAAGCACGTCATGGTGGACCTACCCTCCTAGGCAAGTGCAATACGTTGGTAATGTTGCATAAAATGACGAATGTATGAGATTTGACGTTTATAAAATACGTTGACGATATACTTCAAATACTTACTTTACTTTATGCTTCAAATTCCATACATACATCATTCTATTCTACAATACGCCGGCCAACGAATTGCCACGTATCTAAAGACAAAGTGACATTCTATTGGTGAAAACGCTAGTGGAATCGCTAATCTATACTATTATAAAATTGTAAAGTGGTCGTGTCTGTACATTGGAGATATTTAAAAAAAAATACTTGGGTTATGTTATATTAGCGATACTGAACACGAAAATATTTTTTTTTCATTTCCTGTCTGTTTGTCTGTTTGTCTGTTTGTCTGTTTGTCTGTTTGTCTGTTTGTCTGTTTGTCTGTTTGTCTGTTTGTCTGTTTGTCTGTTTGTCTGTTTGTCTGTTTGTCTGTTTGTCTGTTTGTCTGTTTGTCTGTTTGTCTGTTTGTCTGTTTGTCTGTTTGTCTGTTTGTCTGTTTGTCTGTTTGTCTGTTTGTCTGTTTGTCTGTTTGTCCGCGATTGAGGAAAAAACTACTGGACGGATTTTGATGCGGTTTTTTCTCTTAGAAAGGGCTTGCTCAGACTTAAAATCTTACGTTTGTTTGATCGGAATCGGTTGAGTAGAACCGAAGTTGTGAACAATTATGATAATAAACGGAAAATGGCCCAATAGACAGATGGCGCTTTTTATAATTATTGGTCAATTTTTATAGCTTATTACATCCGAGCAAGAATGTCAATTTATAGACTTTATTTTTACATACACAATTGTGTAAACTAATATGTTTTTAATCATGAAATTAAAATTTGAATTTTTAAGATTTAGTTACAGAATCATAACTAGATGGCGTTGACGCGTTTAAATTCAAGCTATCGTTTGGTTTCAAACTACCGATATACGCGAACCGGTATTTAGTATTACTTCTTTAAAGATTTCTAATTTTTTTTTTTTTTTATATATAGGACACGTCAATTTGTGATATAGATTTTGGTACAGTCTTAAGATCCGTTACAAAATCGTTTTTCACGCAAAGACAGATTAGAGCTTGGCGAAGACGAAGTACCTATTATAGTTGAGTAGACAGGAAAGGCACAGGTAGTGCGAGAAGGGCAAAGGAATGGGGACTACAAGAGAGAGTCGAGTAGATATCCAGGTAGGAACATTCTTATATACCACTTAAGTGGCAAACAAGCACCCGGCCCACCTGATGGAAAATGGTTACTGTGGCCTATGGACGTATGCAACTCCAGAGGCGTCACACTCGCCCTTCTTGAAATACCCCATCCCAATACTATTGTCGTGAGTCGTACTGTAATAGTGAAGTCGAGTATAGTGGCATCGAGTAGAGACGCGAATACAGAGTGGAGTACTCGTACCTACTACGTGGAGTACAGAGTCAAGTAGGAGCCGAATAGAGAGGCGAGTACAGTGTCTAATCTTTTTTTATATGTAATATACTACATACTTAGGTCGCAGACAAGCACACGGCCCTCCTGATGTTAACAGGTTACCGTGGCCTATGGGCGAGTGCAACACCAGGGGCGTCACACCCGTGCTATGCTGTAAGAACAGAGGGATTCTGTGCCGTCAGCGCAAAAGATAAGTAGGGCAAAGCCTTTGGTTTTCCCACTGACAGCACAAAATCTCTGGCAACCCTACTCACCGTCAGAAACACTACACGAGGTTATTAGGTATAATAAGTTGTGAACTTCTGTAGGGCCAGTCGGACTGCTCGATTGGGACGGATATACCGTCGTTTCCTACCTCCTCTAAAAAATAAAGCTCTAATCAGCGTTCAACGCGCAACTCTCTGCACTAAAATTTATAACACCACGCGATAAACGACATCCACGCGGGCGGAGCCGCGGGCAACAGCTAGTTGTAGTATAAAATTGACATAAATTATTAATAACTATAACTATTTTTTTTTTATGAAATTTGAGTCTTTGTAACTCGAAATACATTATTTAACTTATCATTATTACTATAAATACCGCAATGTGTCGAAATCCATTGTTAAAACCTTAAAAATGGTTCGCTTCAGCGCGATTCCATCAATAGAATGTCACTATGTCTAGGGCCCAAGGGGACAATCCATCCGGCAATTTATTCTTTCATACTGAACGCAAAATCAACATTGGACACGAAACGCACACGAAACCAAATCTTTAAGATATCCGTTTGGATTACTTGATTCGTTTGTGATTGCTACAAGAGTTTATGGCCCGATAACGTGATAGAATAACATTCATACAGGACGATAATTGCTTGATGGTTTTATAACTATACAAGATATAGCTGATGCTCGCGGCTCCGCCAGGGTGAATGTTGGTTATCGTGACTATTGGTCATATGAGTCGAAGACGTTTGGGACACAAATTCTACGGACACTGTGTCCCTAAGTGTACTTTCAAAGGAGAACGGGCACTTTTGTATGAGCTGCGTCCCAACCCTTGTAACAAGTTGCGACTAGTGTAAACATGTTCATTTAGTCTATTTATATGTAAAAATGAAAGATTTTTATCAGAAATTCGTGCAGGTCCAAAGTTATAAGGGTGTAAGTAAAAAATATTTTTTGTGCAATTAGGCTTTGCAGTATAGTTCTACGGTTTTGTATCATTGCGCCGACGGTCATTACAACTACGGTTGACTCAACTAGGGTTAATTCACCTACTGGTTGACATGGTTCACGGTTGTACCGATCACATATTTTTAACAAAAAAAAGAGGGGTGTTATAAGTTTGACGTGTGAGTGTGTGTGTGTGTGTGTGTGTGTGTGTGTATGTGTGTGTGTGTGTGTGTATGTGTGTGCGTGTGTGTCAGTCTGTCTGTGGCATCGTAGCTCCCAAACGGCTGAACCGAATTCAATTCTGTTTCTTTTGATCGAAAGATGGTTTAGTCGAGAGTATTCTTAGCTATGTTTCATAAAAATCGGTTCAACCATTTGAAATATATTATGAGGAATGAAAATCAATCCAAAATCTAATCTATTTTGAAATATACCCGTATTGGGTATCAAATGAAAGGTCATAATTTATACATCACGATACAGCAGGTTACCACCGCTGAACCGATTTCCATAAAACCTGCTATTATTATAGGTACATAAAAAGCATGAAACAAAAAAAATTAAAAGCAGAAACCAATATTTTAATTTTCTCTTTCTAAATCGATTTGAATAGTTAGCATAATAAATGCTTCAAAAGAACATTATTCACGCTGCATACATTTTTGGTCCAAAATTGAAAGTGCTGGCCAAATACGATATTTCGTTAGAACTTGTTCTTATTAGGGCGTCAAAGTTGAGGGACCACTTCCTTCGGTTTTATTTGAGTTCGAAAATCTTGAAAACATACATTTTTTATGACACAAACTATTGAAAATGGATAAAAAATGTCGTGCTACATTGGAAGAATAGTTAATAAAACTAATAAAAAATAAACCCCATACTGCACACCGTTGTTTTTCGTCTATTTATTTAGGTGCTAAATTGAAAATAAGTAGCGGCCAAAGAATACAAATATGACATTCCGTTAGTCGGGCAGTGGACCCTCAGCTTTGACGCCATAATAAAAAATGCTAATGAGGACAAGCTCTAACAGAATATCATACTCGTATTCTTTGGCCGGCACTTTCAATTTTGGACCTAAATAAATGGGTGAAAAACAACGGTGTGCAGAATGGGGTTTATTTATTATTGATTTTATTGACTATTCTTCCAATATAGAACAATGATTTTTATTCGTTTTTAATCATTCATATCATAAAAATGTATGGTTCCAAGATATTTGAACTCAAATAAAACTAAGAGCAGTGGTCCCTCAGCTTTGACGCCATAGTAAAAAATGCTAACGAGGACAAGCTCTAACGGAATTTCATATTTGTATAGGTACTTTGGCCAGCACTTTCCATTATGGACCTAAGTAAATGGACGAAATACAACGATGTGCAATATGGGGTTATTTTTTATTGCTTTTATTAACTATTGTTCCAATATAGAATAAAGTTTTTCATTTATTTTTAATAATTCGTATCATAAAAAATGTATGTTTCCAAGATTTTTAAATTCAAATAAAACCAAGCGCAGTGGTCCCTCAACTTTGACGTGGTAATAGAAAATGCTAGCGAGGACAAGTTCTAACGGAATATCGTATTTATTTTCTTTGGCCGGCACTTTCAATTTTGGACTAAAATGGGTGATGTCCTTTCATTCAATAATCCCAATAATTTATACATATTTGAAATGTACTAATTAAGGCCTTTAATTTGATATCAAACACGGTATATTTACCTCAATTTTATTTTTTAACGCAGTACTTTATGACCGCTAGAGGGCGCCACATTAAATTCAGTGACACATTATATAGCCTATAATAAGTGGACGATCAAGACACTTCTAACAATACCTTACTTGTCCAGTTCTAATTAGTAGTTGAAGAGCTATGAGGGAATTAGTGAATATACATACATAGTTCATACATACATACATAGCCTGTCAAAATCATAATCCTCCTTTGGCTTTAACATAGTCGGGTAAAAATAGCATAAATAAATAAGTATTTTGTCATAAAAACACTAATTATTTAAAATAAATTAAATACTTTCTTAGTAACTGAAACCCCACAACTTTTACCCTGCACGAAATACAGATTTATGTCCATACAAAAAAATAATACACTCATTGAGACCTTTCATTTGATATAGGTCAAAAAGTGTTACACCATATGGGACGAAACGCCCATTCGCCTTTATTAATTTTTTCGAAGACGTTATTTGAAGACGTTAGTTAATGTGCCTAGGCAAACTTTAGAAGTTCTTTTACAGGATTTTGTGCCAGCCCAGCTTGGGATTAACTATATTATATTATATAGCTAATCCCAAGCTGGGCTGGATATAATATAATATAGCTAATCCCAAGCTGGGCTGGCACAAAATCCTGTAAAAGAACTTCTAAAGTTCGCCTAGGCACATTAACTAATGTAGATATTCTTTCATCAGAATCACCTGTCCTTAGTTTTAATAAAACCACCAGAAGCCCAATAGGTCCCTCCGAATTTCCCTTATTCCAGGCACTTCCTCCAACAACATATTAACACTTTCTTTTGTACAACCTATCCAATATTGAATAAGTTTTCCATCCGACTCGACTGTACAAAACTATCGTTTTATATTGGTGTCCGTAACGTCTTCGAAAAAATAAATAAATTTGAAAGTACACTTAGGGACATAGTGTCCGTAGAATTTGTGTCCCAAACGTCTTCGACTCGGTCATATCTCTAGTTTTACTCAGCAATGTGATGAAATATATATATACCTATATATCTGGGGGCACGGTAGTGCCCCCGCCAAGTCGAGCAAAAAAGAGCGGCACGGCCGTAACACTATTTTCTCGAAGCACTTCAGGCCATTTTCGACCCCCTAGAACTTCGTTGTGGATAAACATAGAAGCCTGAATCTTCGGTTGCTAAGTAGGCACTGTAAAAACACTTTATATTTCAAATTTCATTCAATTCGAACCAGTAGTTTAAGAATTATAACTAGTCAAAGTTTGCAAATTTTGCAAATTTTGTCACTCACTGACTGACCGATCATCAAAACTCTAATGCACTTCTAGCAGACGTAGAAGCCTCAAATTTAGAAGATAAGTAGTGTGTAGTGTACAACTCAAGGGAAACTCAGGGTCCGCCTTCCAGCTCTTCCTTCTCCACCTCGCACGATCTTGGGCGTCCATGGTAGTGAGACCATTAGCACACATATCATCCTCCACGACGTCAAGCCAGGACTTCTTTGGCCCACCCCTTGTACCTGGACCCGGCGGGGGTACCATTACCAGGCATTTGTTCCCCACGTAGCCTGGCGGTTGCCGCAAGACGTGGCCGCACCAGCGAAGGCGGCTCTCTTGCATTTTATCCGCGATGTCACGGACATGGAGGCTGCCGCGGATGCGAGAGATCCGTACGCGATCTTTACGCGTAACGCCGCACATCCACCGCAACATTTTCATCTCCGTGACACGCAGCTTTTGCTTGTGTCGCTCGAGCAGCGGCCACGCCTCATAACCATACAAGAGAACAGGCCTAATGATCGTCTTATAGACCTGCCCCTTCAACCTGACTGGCATTTTAGGATCACAGGTGACGCCAGTCATTTCTCGCGAAGTAGGTACAGATCCCAGGTACTTAACCTGGTCCGTGCGCTCGACCAAATCATCGCCTATGCGGACGGGTGTGGGATCTGTGGAGTTTAACGCTAAGTATTCTGTCTTCGCGACATTTAGATTCAAACCGACGTTCTCAAGCGCTTCTTTCCATCCTTTCACGCGTCGCACCAATCTGCTCCTGTCCGCGTCCATGAGCGCAATATCAAGGACATTGATGACAGCTTGACGTGCGTCTTGCCGCCGCACGTCGCTGTCAAGCTGTTGTGCGTGACTTGGTAATATAAAACTCAAACACTGTGAGAATAAGATTTAATTTCGTTTAAAGATTGTAAAATCCGGGCCGATGCCGTCCGTTTGGTGGGGTTGGACCTTAAGAATGGAAAAAGTGAAACGCCCAGGAGGGACCCGAACCCGCGACCAGTCCCTTACAGGGGGAATGCTTTGACCACTGAAGTAAAGCCGGGCCCCGTAATTCCCATTCTAATTATTTTTTTATTTCTCAAAATAAAAATAGTTTAGCACCTTATCATATCGATAACATATCAATTTACCATACCAATAGTACATGATATGCTGGTACATGTACTGGTACATACTGGATATGATATCGGGATATCGGGAGACAATTCCCAAAGTAGATCACCGTATAAATCGGTAAGATTTGCAACGCTGATAAACTTTTTAAACAGAAGAAAACCTCGTGCAATCGTAGGTTAAAGTTTACCACCCGTATTCACAAACAAATACTGTGAGGTCTCATAGTGTGCTCGAGCGAATAGGGCTGGTAAAATTAATTCACAAACATCACGGAACAGTATCTAACGCAGTGCGTTCCCTCAACGAAGTATTACTTAAGTGTTATCAATGAATAAAAAGGCTTGCCAAAACGAACGCACTGAGAATTTGTCGTTCTTTGCAAAGTTTTGGTTGTACGCATAGCGAAGTATTGTTTGTGAATACGGGTGTAAATGTCACGTTAAGCGTCAACTATCGTTTAAAGGTCACGCGCACTAATATAATATGTAGAATCAGTTAAAAAATTAAAATCCATATTTATCTGTTTCAGCGGATATGAATTTTAACTTACTTACTGGCACATCACTAATTTATATAAAGAGTGTGTTTATTTCATCAGTAGATTATACCGCATAACATTGAAGTATTTCTCTCTCTCATCCTAGCGTTAATTCCCAGTCGCATCCGAAGCTTTTTTCAGCTCGGAGTCTGGGGTCCGCTTTTACCGTCTTAACTACAGATTTGGCTAGACCTCGATATTTTTTCGTGAAGCGATTGCCATCTGACCTCCACAGCCCAATGATAACATTAGGCGATATCGAAGCTTTGCAGCTAGACCGTTGCTTTTTTTTTATTTTTAGGGCTCCAACTACCCGTAACGACTGCCATAGATGTTCTTATGGCAACCGGGACCGACGGCTTAACGTGCTCTCCGAGGCACGACCAGACCAATGCAAATACCCATATTTCATGAACACAAATATTTGCACTGAGCGGGGATCGAACCCGCGCCTCCTGCGTAGCGGCCGCGTTCACTACCGCTACGCCACGGAGGCTGTCATTGAAGTATTTCTGTTCAAAGAGTAGTTTGAAGAGTGTATCTTAGAGAAAGGACTATTGATAGATTTCTTAAAAGAACTTAATGTTTTTTGTAATTTACAATTTTACTACCGGTATTGTAATTCTGGTATATAATTTTTAACGTTAATCTTCTATAGCGGGTGAGTGTTATAAGGGTCCCAAGGTCTCCGGGGGTCTTTACAACCTGGGGCCCGATTAGTAATGCCATGTTTTAAACGCGATTTGATTTTAGTACGTGTTAATAACTTTAGTATTCAATCTGATCTTCCAAAACAAAACCTACCTATGTTTTTATGAGTTTACTATACTCTTATATTCACTCATAGATGATGGCTTTTGTAATGTTAATTTATAAGTAGGTACTGCTGCCTGAGCTTTGTCGTCACGCGTTTTAAAAACGTAATTTTACTGAATCGAGCCCCAGTAGTATATAATCCAATATTGTGCATTTAAATTCAAGGTGACACAGAGCGGTTTCATTACGGGGTTCAACATGAAATTTGAAGTAAGCTTTACCTACTAAGGTTTATCTTAGTTCGATCTTCATAAACAGGCCCTCCCAAACTTCACACTGAGTAAGAACTTCTGCTGTAGGCAACAAAACTTATTAACGACGAGCACATAATATTAATTAAGTCTAACATAACAGGACAATTTCAATACACCCACTTGGTATGTTTGTTCACTGTCAATATTAGCTCGATGTTCACTGTAAAATAGCTACACATCACTAAGTATCTCAGCGTTGTTCTCGTTTGCATTCAAAACGAGATTTTCACTATTGTCCGCTTAATCCTCCTTATGATTGGGCTTATATAAATCACAGATTGTAAAAATAACTCCTATTGTACTTTTTGTGCAATAAAGAGTGTTATAACCATCTACTTATATCACACTACCTTATATGACACGCGTTTTTTAATTACTTTTCGTTCAGATTATACCAATTCTAAAATATAAAAATGAATCCTTAAATGTGTTGCTAAGCGCAAATCTCGAGAACGGCTGAACCGATTTCGCTAATTCTGTTTTTAGAATATTCCTTAAAGTACGAGGATGGTTCTTACGGCGAGAAAAAATTTAAAAAAAGGCGGTACGAAGTTCGCGGGGTTAGCTAGTAACTATATAAATCAATGGATATAGATAGAATATCGATTCTAGAATACAATAGATAGAATATAGATTCTAGAATTGTCGTTCTATTGTATAATTATAATTTCAGGAAGAACTGCACGGTAGCGCGTCGAGTCTGCAGTCCCCACTGACGCCAGCGCTGAGTAACTCCAGCTTATCAATGTGCCAGAGTGAGCGCACTCCAGACATCATGAGCGAGACTAACAGCCTCGCTGGCAGTCGCCCTGTGCTCACCACCAGCCAGCCCCTCGAAGTCATGACGTCAGATAGCGTACACAGTAAGTTACATTCATTTATTATTATTTAGGCATATTGCAAAAATCAAACAGTCCACTTTTTTATAAGTAATAAGTGAAGTGAAAGGTGACTTTTAAAATTACTGTAGTTAGTATAGTTAGTAGTAT
The DNA here is from genome assembly GCA_914767945.1 of Eilema depressum. Taxonomy (NCBI): domain Eukaryota; kingdom Metazoa; phylum Arthropoda; class Insecta; order Lepidoptera; family Erebidae; genus Eilema; species Eilema depressum. Next base: position 41,958,462 of record OU612012.1, on the reverse strand, counting down.
TCGGTCGCGAGTTATTTAGCGTTTGTTTGCGTTAATAGTAACACCAATAATTCATTTTTTTAATTATTTCTCTAGGTATTTTAACCATATTTATAGTGATAATTTTCCCTTCGGCCGTCTACGAAACCAGAGCTACGTAACTAGTTACTAACTAAACATTATGTTCTGTAGTACAAATTTCACGTATTCATTATATGACTTGCTGAGCTACACCATGTAAAAGGCCATCGGATATGCCTTATCATAGCTAAGACTCACTCGGCTATAGCAGGAAATAGAACAGGATCTATATGGTGATCAATATAGATCCTGTGGTACTACATATTACCACCACGATAGTATTATCATACAACGCAGCAGCAGCGCACTAGTCTAAAACGCGGTGTCCTGCGTGAGCGACGAATACGACGCGACGCGACGCTGCGAACGCGACGAACGCGATCAAATCAACGGCCTACCCTACTTGCGTCCTATGTGACACTCTGCGACGAGACGCGACGTAACGCGTACTTGTTTTGAGCGCGACCAGACGCGACACTGCGAACTCGAGCAATATTGTACTGTACTTCTTCATGATTCGCGAAGCTATGACCAAAATCACGTAGGACATTTGTCGCGTGTAGCATCGCGTCGCATTACGTCGCATCGTGTTGCGTCGCGTCGCGTCGTATTCGTCGCTCACGCAGGACAGGACACCGCGATTTTGTTGACTATCTTAGTTTTGTTACTTTATCATATTCTGTCCTCCGTGGTTTTGTTACTGAATGGTAGATACTGAAACTGTTTTCAGCTTATGTCTCTGTATATTCTTTCAGGAATATTGGTGGACATAAATAAACGGTATTAAAGTAAATATAATCACTTGACGTGCTACAAACATAATTGGAAGATTTGCACCGGAATACGGTCTGTATCAGTTAGATATTGGAACCGAGATAAACGTCTAAATACATATATATAACTCTCTATCAACGGAGGTATATTTCCCGGCATTTAACTTGGCAAGAAGTCGCGAGACAAACAAGCCTCTGGTACGCGCGGATTGGTTTAATATAATCTATGATTGGTGGATTTGAGGTCCTCCGCCGCCGCAACATCTCAAGCTATCCTCAAAAGACACTCAATACGCGCATACTGCGCATAAACAGTACACTTTGTGACGTGTTTGTTGCCAAGTTAAATGGCGCCAACTATAGGACACGACGGTATTTGCGTCCCAATCGAGTAGTCCGACTGGGGAAGTACCTCCGCCCTTCAGAATACCGCGGGTTTAATAACCTCGTGTTGTGTTTCCGGCGGTGAGTAGGGTAGCCAGCGCTCACTGGAGAGATTTTGTGCTGTCAGTGAGAAAACCAAAGACTTGTCCTACTTGTCTTCTTCGCTAACGGCACAGGATGACTCTTTTCTTAAAGGGTCGGCAGCACGAGTGTGACGCCCTGGTGTTGCATTCGTCCATAGGCCACGGTAACCACTTTCCATCAGGGCCTCGATTCTGCTAAAGCACAACCACTGTCACACCACAGTCTCTAGCCTCTAGTCCTCTAGCCTTTGAAGTAAACGCAGTTAAACTTTAAAATTAAATGGCTTTTTGTAGAGTGGACGAAAGCGTGTGATAAAAATATTGTCATTGAATTTTGGACCGTAATGCTATAGCAATAAAGTCTAAAATTTAATGCCAATTTTTGCAGAGATTGTGGCACGACAGTGGTTTAGCTTTAGCAGAATCAAGGGCCAGGTGGGCGACTTGTCTGCGACCTAATTGGTATAATAAACAACAGATCGGGTATGTTTAACTGCGATGGATTTTTTGCAAAAGTGCCTTTTTTAATTTTTTGATAGTAATCGTAAAAAATTCAGTTAATCCAACACGAAAGTAGAGTCAGTCCTGAAAGATACATACATAAATCGATGGTTAATCATATAAGTATCAGTGGCGAGGGATGAAGTGGTGACCCATTTGGAACCCGATTCCTGACGGCTACCCAATGGGTTGCATGCTGCATGACAAACTAGATTGAGGTAATATACTTTTCCCATCAGCTTCCTTTCTAAAAATTTTCACCATTCGCCGCTGATAAGTATAATACGTACAAACGTTTGATTGAATTAATATTTTATTTATGAAATTAAACACTACAAACCAATAAGCCTGTTACAGTTATCGTTGCGGGCTAATTGTTAATTGTTAGTGATCTAATAAATTTTTTGATCGGAACGGCGGCGGGTCGTTGACTTGGTGTTGGTTCGCCATGCGCTTGTAATTACTCTTCAACTCTCCGTCCAATTAGGTATGGCGACTTTTTATTATCTCATATCAATGAGCTCGTATGTTATTATGTCGCTGATATGCCGGGGTCCTCAGGTTTCAAGTTAATCACAATTTAAACCCGCACTGAATAAAAGCTTAGTTTACTCTCTCACTATTTACTTTAACGTACAGAACTGAGATTTCCACAATTTAATCGTTTTTAACTACAACTTCCTTGTAACTAACAAATGTCAATCAATCAATTAATTAGCCTATCGCAGTCCTCTGCTAGATAGCTATAGGCCAAATGTTGCAAGGCTTTGGCCTACTGTTTCCACGCTGGCCAGACGGTTTAGTACAGGGTTTTATTTCGAATTTTCCTTCTCTCGCGGTGATATCGTCTGCGTATTTTTCCGTTAGTCGCCTCTTACGACACCCTTCGGATGAAATGGGGTGGGGTGGTGATACTTGTACTTGTGAAATTTCTTTAAAGGTATGATTCCGAAGCCATGCCAGCACATGCGCGTAATTAATTGTGGCTTCTCAATGGTCCTTTTTATCCGTATCGGAGTTTAACAATCAATAGGTACGCTGTATATGCTGCAAGCGTCTGTCGTTGTCGTGTGTGGTCGGCTTCGGAATCATACCTTAAATAGGTACTACTTAATGAATTTTATCGACTGCGAGTGATATATTTGATACTAATTTCACACATGTACATAATGCTCTCGCAATTTCCCCTCCGCCGGTGTAGACTGAAACAACAGCTCGCCATCATCGTTTGTTGTAAATTAATTGATGTATTACTATTAGTACGATTAGTATAGATTTGTACAAGAAATACTGAAGGACTCAAATGCCTTCAATTGAGGTAAGTAGGTAATGTTGTGTTAATATTGTGTGTGTGGCAACCTGTGGTGGCAACCTTATATCGAAGTAAGTAGTTGTTTGTCTTTACGTGTCAATGTTTAGATTTAATTTTATTGGAACAAATTGTTTCATAAGGATAAAGAAACTTTTTCCTATTTAGGCTTATACGGAATACCAATATAAAACTGTGGATTTAAGTTCTCCAAAAACATAGTAGTAATAAAAAAAATTACCTAGGAAAATAACACTTACAAAGTTTCAACTTTTGGGTAAAGCGTAGGGTATTGTGCACGGAGGACAGAATATGATTAGTAAACGGAGATGCCCCAGTGAAATTTCTCTTAATAAAAACGCTTCGCCAAATGCGGGTGAGAAGCAGACGCGGGGGGTATGACGCCATACCATTTCCTTCTCCATGGTATTGTGTAAAAAGTTATTAAATTAAATGAAATGAGTTCATTCCTAACCTGCCCGCTTAAACAAACCAAAACATCATTAAAATAAAATTCATTCCTAACCTGACGACGCAGTTGTTACTAACCTAACCATTCATAAATTGAGCTTTTAAAATCTTAGCCCTTTAAGATTAAGGTTTTAGATAGTATGCTTAATAGCATCACGGTCTTGATTATAACTTAGGTGGGTTTGTTAGAATTCTTTCTATCTTATTTGAAAGAAATCTAACAAACCTAAATAATTATAATCAAGATCGCACGCTTTTTCACGCAGTTATTACACAACACAGTTATTAGTATTTACAGTACCTATGTAGAATAGTGGCCCGTTTCATCTATCTGGATTTCACTCTAGCTTCTTACCATTCAGTGAAGTGCATAATCTAATATATAAAATTCTCGTGTCACAAATGTGCGTAATCGAACTCCTCCGAAACGGCTTGACCGATTTTGATGAAATTTTTTGTGCTTATCCGGTATCTATGAGAATCGGCCAACATCTATTTTTCATCCCCCTAAATGTTAAGGGTGGTCCACCCCTTAATTTTTTTTTTTTTTTTTTTTCAGACAAAATTTTTTGTTTTTATTTTTTTATGATACATCATACAAAAATACATGCAACCCTAAATTTTCACCCCTCTACGATCAACCCTTATTTTTTATTTGGTAATTAAAAAGTTTTATCTTCTAATATATAAAATTCTTCTGTCACGGGGTGCGTAATCGAACTCCTCCGAAACGGCTCGACCGATTTTGATGAAATTTTTTGTGCTTATCCGGTATCTATGAGAATCGGCCAACATCTATTTTTCATCCCCCTAAATGTTAGGGGTAGTCCACCCCTAAATTTTATTTTTTTATTTTTTAGATAAAAATTTTAATTTCTATTTTTTTATGATACAACATACAAAAATACATACAATCCTCAATTTTCACCCTTCTACGATCAACCCTTATTTTTTAATAGCCATTTTAGTAATTTATACATTTTTCCTCTCCGGTCGAAAACTGATCAATCGTCATTTGAGTAGGTCTGAGAATCGGCCAACATCTATTTTTCATACCCCTAAGTGATAAGGGTGTAGCGGGAACGGGATTTGAATACCACGCGGGCCGAAAATATGGCGGTACGAAGTTCGCCGGGGCAGCTAGTTCAATATAAAAACTGTCTATCAGATTATATGAAACATACAACAATACCTATATCCGAAACTTCACACGAACGAAACGAAAGACGTAGCATTGAGCTAGCATTAAGCTACTTTGGACTTCTTTCGGTAGGCTTCATGCATGTTTAATAATACTAATTGACCATAACTTCAATCCGTAATTCAGGATCGTAGACCTTCTGTTTCTTCACATTCGTTCGTTAGTCGATGTTTGTCAAAGTTCACTTGGTGTGTATCCGGCATTAGAGTAAAATGCAGTACGCTAAATTCATTGCCAGTGTGCGAGGAACGGGAAACATGGTTAGACGGCCGGATATTTGATCGTACTGCCTGCTTATTGGATTTCACAATAGTAGGAATGTCATCATCCCTTGCCCTTATCCCATATTTTATTTGGGATTGGCGCAACATGTGTACTTTTCCATTCATGTCTGCTTGCAGTCATCTCAACATTCACTCCCTTCCTAGCCATATCATCTTTTACACAGTAGGTACATCAATCTCCTCTTAGGTCTTCCTGTCCCCTCGAAGCCATCCACTTCCATAGTTAATGCCATCTTCACGACAAAACTTTCATCCCTACGCATTATATGTCCGATCCGGGACAAATGATTTCCTCACATTTCTTCTGTGATTGGCACTACTTTACTTTTAAACTTCCTCTAAAGTATTCATTACTAATCTTATCCATTCTTGTCACACCACACACCCATCTCCATATTCTCGCACATATCTCGCCTAGATGCAGCCGTCTTTCATCCGTTACTTATACGGGCCAGCTTTCTGATCCATACAGGACGGCAGGCCGGATCATGCTCTCATAGATTTTTCCCTTAAGTCTAAGGGGAATCCGAGAGTCACTCATAGTTTCCGTGACTTGCCGCCATTCATCCAACCAACGTTAATCAGATGCTGTACGGTTCGATCTAAATAAAATAAATAGATACCAAAAGTCGCGGCAGGTCCTCTCACAATACTGCGGGTGTGTATGTTAAAATACGAGTTGGCACATATTGCTAACCTTTGATGGAATTACTCATCTCATATGTTCTACTGTTTGTTTATCGCTGCATGTTCGCACTGGTCGCCGCGGGCAGGGAGCTCAAAGGAGGAACTTCCCGTAGATGCTCAATATTTAACAACTTTAACATTATTTGTATTTTGACGACCTCTGCGTTCTCGCTTATTGCAATTTTGCATACGAGATAGAAATACTTAGACCAACTAGGTATTTCTATGTATAATGTTTAAATAAGTTTGTTAAAACATAGATACCATCCTAATCCACTAATTTCGAGAGGAAATCTTCTGCCACAGCCTCGTCCTTCAGTCTGCAGGTGTACCAGCTTGCTGCTGATTAAAGCCCCGAAGAAATTATTGGGGCGCCGAACATCTCAAACTTTCAATAGTGGTTATGATCACATTTCGACCAACGGCCACTACTACAGCACCATGCTCAATGTGCAACACATTTGCTATAAGCAAAGGCGAATGGGCGTTTCGTCCCATATGGTGTAACACTTTTTGACCTATATCAAATGAAAGGTCTCAATGAGTGTATTATTTTTTTGTATGGACATAAATCTGTATTTCGTGCAGGGTAAAAGTTGTGGGGGTTTCAGTTACTAAGAAAGTATTTAATTTATTTTAAATAATTAGTGTTTTTTATGACAAAATACTTATTTATTTATGCTATTTTTACTCGACTATGTTAAAGCCAAAGGAGGATTATGATTTTGACAGGCTATGTATGTATGTATGAACTATGTATGTATATTCACTAATTCCCTCATAGCTCTTCAACTACTAATTAGAACTGGACAAGTAAGGTATTGTTAGAAGTGTCTTGATCGTCCACTTATTATAGGCTATATAATGTGTCACTGAATTTAATGTGGCGCCCTCTAGCGGTCATAAAGTACTGCGTTAAAAAATAAAATTGAGGTAAATATACCGTGTTTGATATCAAATTAAAGGCCTTAATTAGTACATTTCAAACATGTATAAATTACTGGGATTTTTGAATGAAAGGACATCACCCATTTTAGTCCAAAATTGAAAGTGCCGGCCAAAGAAAATAAATACGATATTCCGTTAGAACTTGTCCTCGCTAGCATTTTTTATTACCACGTCAAAGTTGAGGGACCACTGCGCTTGATTTTATTTGAATTTAAAAATCTTGGAAACATACATTTTTTATGATACGAATTATTAAAAATAAATGAAAATCTTTATTCTATATTGGAACAATAGTTAATAAAAGCAATAAAAAATAACCCCATATTGCACATCGTTGTATTTCGTCCATTTGTTTAGGTCCATAATGGAAAGTGCTGGCCAAAGTACCTATACAAATATGAAATTCCGTTAGAGCTTGTCCACGTTAGCATTTTTTACTATGGCGTCAAAGCTGAGGGACCACTGCTCTCAGTTTTATTTGAGTCCAAATATCTTGGAATGGAACCATACATTTTTATGATATGAATGATTAAAAACGAATGAAAATCATTGTTCTATATTGGAAGAATAGTCAATAAAATCAATAATAAATAAACCCATTCTGCACACCGTTGTTTTTCACCCATTTATTTAGGTCCAAAATTGAAAGTGCCGGCCAAAGAATACTAGTATGATATTCTGTTAGAGCTTGTCCTCATTAGCATTTTTTATTATGGCGTCAAAGCTGAGGGTCCACTGCCCGACTAACGGAATGTCATATTTATATTCTTTGGCCGCTACTTATTTATAATTTAGCACCTAAATAAATAGACAAAAAACAACGGTGTGCAGTATGGGGTTTATTTTTTATTAGTTTTATTAACTATTCTTCCAATGTAGCACGACATTTTTTATCCATTTTCAATAGTTTGTGTCATAAAAAATGTATGTTTTCAAGATTTTCGAACTCAAATAAAACCGAAGGAAGTGGTCCCTCAACTTTGACGCCCCAATAAGAACAAGTTCTAACGAAATATCGTATTTGGCCAGCACTTTCAATTTTGGACCAAAAATGTATGCAGCGTGAATAATGTTCTTTTGAAGCATTAATTATGCTAACTATTCAAATCGATTTAGAAAGAGAAAATTAAAATATTGGTTTCTGCTTTTAATTTTTTTTGTTTCATGCTTTTTATATACCTATAATAATAGCAGGTTTTATGGAACCGATTTCCATAAAACCTGCTGTATCGTGATGTATAAATTATGACCTTTCATTTGATACCCAATACGGGTATATTTGAAAATAGATTAGATTTTGGATTGATTTTCATTCCTCATAATATATTTCAAATGGTTGAACCGATTTTTATGAAACATAGCTAAGAATACTCTCGACTTAACCATCTTTCGATCAAAAGAAACAGAATTGAATTCGGTTCAGCCGTTTGGGAGCTACGATGCCACAGACAGACTGACACACACGCACACACATACACACACACTCACACACACACACACACACACACACACACACACACACACACACACACACACACACACTCACACGTCAAACTTATAACACCCCTCTTTTTTTGTTAAAAATATGTGATCGGTACAACCATGAACCATGTCAACCAGTAGGTGAATTCACCCTAGTTGAGTCAACCGTAGTTGTAATGACCGTCGGCGAAATGATACAAAACCGTAGAACTATACTGCAAAGCCTATTTGCACAAAAAATATTTTTTACTTACACCCTTATAACTTTGGACCTGCACGAATTTCTGATAAAAATCTTTCATTTTTACATATAAATAGACTAAATGAACATGTTTACACTAGTCGCAACTTGTTACAAGGGTTGGGACGCAGCTCATACAAAAGTGCCCGTTCTCCTTTGCAACACATGCAGTTGATATAAGCTGAGGTCTCACGGTCACTAAACATCCCCATGAACTGCTAAAGCGAATGGCGTAGATGCCTCTACTGACAGCCTGTATTACACAATATTCTGTCATTTAGTAATGTAGCTTATAACAAATGAAATAGAGTTGCATATTGCCTGAACACTTCATCATCATTAATTCGTGGTAATCATAGTTGCAGTCGTCAGTGTTTTACGTAGTGTTTACGCTCTTCTTCCCATTCGTGTAAATACTGATATAGCTAATGCTAATGCACATTCGCACAACAAACTGAATGAGGGAGCGAGTTGACAAGTGCATGAAGTAGGTACTTTTTAATGGTATTTTTTAAGTAAAGAGCAATAATGTTTCACATGCTTAGCCAAGAGATTTTATGTTAATGAAATTAAACCAAATTAAAAAAAAGGAAAGAAAGAAAATATTTTTATTCAACCTAGCTACAATTACCGTTTAAGCTATAGATATCATTCAATAGTTAGGTAGTAGATAGAGGCGTGAGCTATTTATACGATTTAGCTGACATCATAAATGACTTAAGACCGTAGGTACAATGTTGAATGTCGTTAAGCTTAACAGTTAATTTCAATTAATTATACACTCATCGAAGTTATGTTATGAGGCATCTGTACAAAATTAAATTGAGGGATAAACTTAACATAGTTTATCTACCGAATAAGTTTCTACCACCAGTGCGGTGATTTCTCACACGCCGAGCTGTGAAAAATGAGCGTGTGTATTTTAATGGGTACAGGTACCTACCTCGCGCTTGTAACACAAACTTTTCTGTTTTCCTATTAGATATTATAAGTTCTATGCACAGAACACGAAAAAGAATGTCGTAGCCACTGTGTCAGTTCAAAACCCCAACATAATACTTCATTCTGTTCATTATTCTATTTTGTAACTGTAAGCTTAAGAACAGAAACAGTCCAGTCTATATTTTCACCGAAGTTAATTGAAAATCTAGTTAAAAGATGTTTTAACTCAACGTATAAGTGCGCGCAAAACAGCGAACGGATTTTAAAGGCTTCCTTTTGTTTTCTGCAGTATAATGTCGATAGAAGGCTCTTTTATCGAAGCAAAAAGCTTTTGACCTTTGAGCTGTTGCCCGCGGCGCTGCCCGCGTGGACTTCTGATACCGTTCCTACAACCCACGGTATTCTATTCCAAGGATAAAATATAATTATAGATAATGTTGCTGTTTGAGCGTTTTAAACATCCAAATATCTTCACAAACTTTCACATTTATGATGTTAATTCGATTTCTGAAATTGCTAGGCTGTATTTTCTTTCTTAGTGATCGAAAAATATTGACGTGCAATTTCCTGGTTAGTGCAACTCAAACTAGAATAAAATACAATGCATGCAAAGGAAAATAAAAAGTATTCATACATTTTCTACAATAACTATATGAAGACGTTCTGAAAAAACCGCAAGCAACGTAGATAGTGCGGAGTAGGCATTCTCTGGGAACAAATACAATGTTATGAACTGTTTTGTAATCTCTTTCATTACTAGAGATGTATGACAGCTTCTTATATCGATACGTTTAATAGGTTTAAATGTATTGTCTTATGAGGTACATACTCGTGTTACAGTGTTTACAAAAAAATCTTTCGAAATGGCTTGACCGAAATTTGTGTACCTATATAATTATTTGGCAGGCCTGAGAATAAATTGTGAGCTATTCATTACTCCTCTAATTTTTTTCTTTTTTTCCTCCCCTTTTTTCTCAACATTTTTTTATGTTTGACATAAAAAAATACATAGGTTCCTTTTAACCCTTCTACAACCGGTGTCGACCCCCATTTTTTAACCGACTTCAAAAAAGGAGGTTCTCAATTCGTACCCTATTTTTTTTTTTTTTTGTATGTTTGTTACGCGATTGTGAAGCCAATTCTAGACGGATTTTGAAAATTCTTCTTGTGTTCGTAAGTAGATTATTCCGAAGTGGTCCCATTTTAATTTCGTAAAGATCTGATGATGGGTTTCCGAGATTAGACCAAGGAACTCTTCAAAAAGTACCAGGAAATCAGCCGCGATTGCTGCAATGGCATATTATTGCAATGTTTCTGTCATTACACATCATAACATCACGCCTGAGTCCTTTGAAGGGGTACGCAGAAGTGTTTAGAATATTCAGCTATATTTCCGGTGTATATGCATTGATTTTAAAAATTATTTTTGAATAATGATTTAATTTTTTTTTTGTAACGTGGCCGGTTCGATCTGTATTGCAGCGTCAGCAGCGCATGTACAGTCAGGTCACTATACATGCGATGTACAGTCGTGAGACTGTACAAACTCACTAAAAAGAGAAAAATAAATTCATTTTTAACAAAAAAGTTTAACCGACTTCAAGAAACGAAAAAGAGTCACTGAAAAGCGAAAAATAACTTAATTTACAGACTTACTGATTTATTAGAAGTCGGTGCCAGCCAACTTTGTTTGTTGTGTCTGAACTACTATGATGCAATCAATTGAAATAAATGGCCTCTCTTGGGCTAGGTACCGACTTCTAATAAATCAGTAAGTCTGTAAATTAAGTTATTTTTCGCTTTTCAGTGACTCTTTTTCGTTTCTTGAAGTCGGTTAAACTTTTTTGTTAAAATGAATTTATAATAGTGATAAAACAACTATCGCCGGTTCAGCTAGTAGGTATTTAATTAAAGTGAATATTTAAAATGAACAAAATAAATTAAAAGTTAAGGTGAGGGAGCGAGTATCACAAAAAAGATTTGAAGAGACTTCTATTTGGAAAACTAAAAAGAGGATTCCCCCTCTCTTTCTTGTTGTTTCTCCGTTTGGCACGAAGCCTTAACAAGAAAGAAAATTTTACTTTGAAATAAAATTACATTAAAGGTGTTATTTTAATATTTTACCTAAGTAGGTACAAGGATGCGGAAATGCAACGGAAAGGACACGCGTCGGGAGTGTAAATAATTAGTAAAATAATCTGTTAAATAATATTTTTATTCAGTATGTAACAATAAAAGCATTTTATAATAAAAAAGTAAAATTTGATAACGACGGAAAAAAATTACTAAAAAGTCATGATAATTACCGATAGTCTACGCGAAGACTTCTGGCAATTATCATCCCTTTTTAGTCACTTTTTACTCTCAAGATTCAAGCCCTAGGTGCAAAAAGTATTCATGACATATAGAGTACCTATAGGACTTTGACATAATGAAGGAGTCACTATTATAGATACTTGTTTGTTAACAGGTTTAAATGAAGCCTATATACAGGAGTCTCTACTGCATTCCCGTGCCATATCTATGAGCTCTGGCTTAGATTCAGCACATGGACAAAACAGACGGAAAAACAGATCGAACAGGTGAGTCACACCACACTACACTTACTACTCACACATATGCCCTCCGATATTCCACTTGTAATATCAACCCTGTTTGTTTACTTTTCGTTGTCCACCGCACTGCAACTAAGGAAACTATTACAAGGAACTATCAGTTATGCAGAATTGACATGACATTTTGCTTCACCGAAGCACTCTACTCGAACACGGGCTTTAAAAACTAAAGGTGAAAGGCCAGTGATCAAACCTTACCTTAAGGTAATTAGGTTCACTAGCATACAACTCTTACCATAGTTATATTGTCAGTGACTCTGGTAGGTACATAAGAAATTGAATGTATCTATATTAAGTTTTAGTAAACTATGTACATACTGCTATACTGCAAGTAGGTAGCAGAACATGGACAGACATAGTGTAAACACACGTTAGAACTCCCACACCAAAGGACATGTACGTATTGCATCGTATAGATGTGTCCACAAATATTTGCATTGACCGGAAATCAAACTGGCCCCTGACGTTGCAATCAAATGCTCGCCGCCAGATACCTAATATTTGTGTATATCGTGTTGTGTGTGGCGCTACAATACCTTTCTTGGTCTAGCCCTAATGGCACACTGTCGACGTTGAGACATTATTGTTGATTGATTATTATTTTTAATTTGTTGCTCGTCGTGACCTCGTTGTCTTTCCTAAATCTTTCATACAAAACTTATCCTGATAATAATGTAAAGAAAGAAGAATTGTATATTTTTAAATTTTCATTTGACAAAATTATACTTGATAAATGTATCATTTGACAAACTATTGTTTAATAAACTACTCATTAGATAAAATATTTATTTGGAAAAAATCATTATATAAAACATCATTTCACAAATAATCAATTTGTCAATTTTAAAAACATGTTAGTTGATAAACAGACAGTGATAGATTATTGAGAAAGCTGCTCATTTTCTTTATAACCATGCAGAACTTCATATAGTCAAATGAACATTTTTAAAATAAAATTTTAGCAATTGAAATGTTTTCTAAGTAATACATATTTTGTGAAACCTGTATTATGTCAAACGATTATTTTAAAAGTAATATGTTTTGCGAAATTAAAGTTTTTCAAATGATTAGTTTTTCAAACGTTGTTTGTCAAATGATGTTTTGTCATACGTTTTTTGTCAAACAAGGGTGAACCAAAATAAGCACAACTTAACTACTTTATGGGTTACCGGGTTAAAGGATACCACTGATTAGGTTATATTTGCTCACTACTTACTTACTTACTATTCGCGTTAGACTTGAAATTTGTCTAAATGTGCAAGGTACAAAATAAATAGTAATTAAAAATACGAATTGACGGCCTGACGTGCTGTCACCCGACAGGGAGGTTGCCACCCTACTGACAGCAAACCGCAGTAAGATAGGATTTATGTTCATGTTAGTGAACACAATGCAACTGCTATTTAACTGACGTGCTCCAAATTCTGTACCGGAATATCGTAATACTTGCACGAGCACGGTTATTGAAAATTTTCAACGTATGTAATTCCATACTCGCGACTGGTATCGAATTCATGCATAATTTTGTAATCTGCAAAGGACAAACAAATCAATAAGACTTTGTGAAGCGCTTTATAATGCTGCAGAGATCTAAGATTTCATACATACAAACACACGCCAAACCAATAAAAGGGTATTAAAAATGAGAATAGAGCTGGTTCTGCTGTTATGAAACTAACTAAACTTAAAAGACAAAACTTCGTAACCGACAAAGAAAAGTCAATTCAAAATCACATCTCAAACTATAATATTACCGAGTAAACAAAAGCTCTCAAATCTAAAACACAATGGAAAAACATAAAAAGAAAAACATTTTCAGTGCCACAGAATCTGCGCCAATATTATACTTACCCTAGCTCCATCGACTAATTCCGACTAAATCGCTTATAATTGCTAAATATTACGGGAACATTGACGATCAGACCAAATATTTCGAGTAGTTTTATAAGTTGATGCAGTTGGTAAATAGTACTATCGTCGTCGAAACTTACACTCTATCATATACGCTTAAACCTAACCCGAAGGAAGATAAATTACCGAACTGCAACTAACGTTGTTAATCGTTTACGAAGACCAAAGAGAATACCAAATGATACCTATCGAACGTCACTAAGTGTTTGATAATCTCTTTGACAGTATTTCACTGCCATTAGGATTGATGTACCTACCTATATGTGATTATTAGTAAAGCAACAATTAGTATCAAATTCTCAACTGTATAAGTTGCTGACTCAGTACGCGCGATGCGAAATCTTTGTATGGAATTGCAAAAATAGTTTTACATAATAAGTACAACAACAAGTGACCATAATATAAGCTTAGATACGTAAACTAAATTGTGGAAGGGAGGAGTAGGAAAGCGGACCCTGGGCTTAATTTGCAAACTTTAGATGCAACCGAAATTGGCGATCGGATGAAGTTATAATGGCCATCTATTTTATATAGAGTTGCTATGTTAGTTGTAGTGATTTGTACAAAAGTATAAGTTCCTCTTGATTTAAGATAGCTTGTATCTCAAGACCCTATCTTTCATCAATGTCAGAATTCCAGAATTTATTCACATTCCCTCTGCCGTTGTGGAAATTCTTTACTGCGGGTAATTGCTGCTGCCTAAAATATCTATAGAAAGTATTCCACGTTTCAATCAGGTTATACGCTATAATAGTTTATGTATACTATCTACTATTGTATATAGTGCCTATTTGTAATGTCATCTGTATGACGCTTCAAAAAGTTAGTGTTTAGTGGTACCTATTTCCTGACATCATATTTTTTGTACTTGTCATGTAGTATACATAGAAGTCAAAGCCACTGAAATGCAAAAAAAGACGCAATAAGTAAAAACATATTAAAATGGGTACATAATACAGAATAAGTAGATATCTGTGTTACCGGCGATTTTATAGAATCGCCAGTAACAGCCTTAACTTTCGATAAGTTGTTCATCGTCTCGTGTCTCCAGATTCCATCTACGGGTATAATCTGTACACAAATAAGAGTATAAACAAACATGAATCCCTGTTTCCCTTGGTCACACTATAACTAATATATAACTAAATATAAACGAAGATATCGATTTCGTTCACCTTTTTAGAGGTTTCTTAAACTTTGTGGAAGTTTCTTACGGAAAAAACATTAAGAAATTGCGCAGAAAATTGTAAAATTTCAGTCTTTTACAAGGAATTCATAATTCATTTCTTTGTTAATGGACACTTCTTTTATAATCTCAATTATGACTATTATGGAAGGACGGACGGACCCCCCTAGACAAGTGGTAAGTCGTTGACCTAGCATGAGAGCTAATTACACTAACTCGAGTCTGATCAGATTCCTGAATGAGATGTACATCATTAGACGCGCCTTTAATAGGAGAACACGAAATTGTTGCAAAGCTAAAAACCTGGTGGTGATACCAAAAATCCGTTTTGAAAAACCGAAAAAAAAATCGGTATCTACGTAATATGATAAGATTACCAGAAAAAACCTGGCTCATCTGAAAGATCATCAAAGTCTGTGTTACCTTATTAATTCAAAACCACTGCTGCAATTCGAAATTTCAATTTCGAAATTCAAAATTCATTTTGCAATTCAAAATTCAAAAGTGGTATGAGTGGTGGCAGCAGCGTTTGAAAGTTGCAGAAAGCGCCTGTTACATTTACATTACATATAGTACGAGAAAATTAGGATTTGACACAGGAATAATTCCTAGTAGCAATTTTCTTTCTGAATTCGTTGAGGGAGGTCCCTGGTAGTCTAAATTTCGATTTGCGTGGTATTCGGTTCGTTGCGTTCTCCGCCATCTTGAATTTAAGGGTACATTTTTGTTTACTAAATAAGTCAAGTTTACTAAAAAGTGGTAAATCTTTGTTTGACTTTTTTGACTTAAGAAAAATGCTTAGTAGCAATTTTCTTTCGGAATTCATTAAGGGAGGTTACTAGCAGTCTACATTTGGTTTTGCGTGGTATTCGGTTTATTGCGTTATCGGCCATCTTGAATTTAAGGGTAAATTTTTGTTTGCCGAATAAGTCGTTTAGTTCTATTTTTACACGAAAAATATTTATGACAAAGTTGTTAAGAATTAAATTTACTACCGTTTAATGTTCATAATTTTCTCCTAGGATCAATATTTTTCGATGTATACCCCAATAAGGTGGGGAAATTGTATTAGATTTTTTGACAAAGGAAAAACTCCTAGTAGTTATTTTCTTTGCAAATTCGTTAAAGCAGGTCACTGGCAGTCTAAATTTCGATTTGCGTGGTATTCGGTTCATTGCATTCTTCACCATTTTGAATTTAAGGGTGAAATTTTAGTTACTGAATAAGTCGTCTATTTTTAATTTTACACTAAAAATGGTAATTTAAAATTTGTTTAGAATTAAATTTCAAAAAGAAAAAAAGATGTTTTATCACCGTTATTCGTGTATTCAGAAAGAAAATTGCTACTAGGAATTATTTCTAGGTTTGCCCCTTAATTGAGCTAAATCGGTTGTAGTAACTATAGTGTGGTGAAATTTACGCTTAGCCGTATCTTTGAGAATGAATGGTCAAACATGCAGCTAGATCCTTCACAGAATATCTCACAAGCAGGGTCATCTTGTTCTTACCGTGTCACTAGCCATGATTTTCAAACCTATTGTGACACACGTTCAAAATTATGTTACACCTACGAGTACAACTTAATTTAGTATACCTACCTCCCTTTAGTAAGTTCCTAGCTACATATATAACACTAAATATTTGTACATAATACAATATTGTGACAGCATAAATTAGCATTCATTAATATTAGAAGGAACTTAACTAGAAGTTCGGGAGTGCCGAAGGCCATCTTTAAATTAAGAGACATAGAATAGAGAGATAGAATTATGTTAATTAGATCTGTATCTAATTGCTACAGCTGATGAATTTATGGGATTGACAAATATTTTGACATTTATGACATACGTTGACGATTGTCTTAAGCGTCAAAATATATACATTCATCATTCTATTCTACGATACACTGGCCAACGATTTGCCAGTCTATTGGCGCAAAACGGTTGAACGTTGATATTTGTCACAAAACTGTACCATAGTACCTAAGTACTCTGTTTGTCCTGAGAATAAATAAGCGTGGGTCATGGCAAAGGAATCAATATAGCGCGGGCGGAATCGCGGCCAACCGTTAGTTCAACTTTACTTTCTAAGAGTAAAGCAAAATCCCTAAAAGTACAAAGCTGAAAATGTCTTCAATTCACCTGATGCTAGATTACAAAGTAATACGTATACATGTAGGTACAAGCTTCTTTACCGTCCATTGTTGAAGTTGTATGAGAGCATACGGCGGCGAAAGCATTGTTGTATTGTCGTTTCTGACGCACGGCAATGAATATATTCTTAACCTGTTTTTCTAAAAGCTTCTTTATTATAAGACTCCGCCATGTAGGTACCCAAACTGTATTGCGGATTATAGAGATTCATAGTATATATGTATGATACTGTTTTATAGACAAATTGATTAAACAGTTTGATGTAGGTAGCTTTTACGTAATGAAAAGTCAATTATCGATAAAGGGCTGATATTGGCCAATTATTATAAAAGAACATAATTCACATTCACTCATAATCGCTTTTCAGTATCAGATATCTATACTGGGGCCTGTAGCTACAAATACCTACAAATCGGAAAATTTGTAGGTATCCTGCAAATGCATTTATCCCGTGATCGGACAAGACAAAAGGCACGAGACCTTTTATTCAGTGTAAAAGCTCGTCAAAGGCTCCAATTATATGTAGCTTTATGGCACCTAAATGCTATTTTTGCGTTCTTTTTTCATGGGGTCCAAAGTTTCAGATATACTTACGTTTCATAGTAGCCCGGTTGGTTTACACACAAAGTAGGTACTCGTCAGAGTACATTTTTCACAGATATGATCTCTGTATTTGCTCTGAGGATACGATATTCTCTCCTTATGGCCGTCACACGTAATAATATAGTCAGAAAGTCGCTAAGAAAGGCAATAATTCAATAGAAATAAACTTTACCCCGCGTTTACATACTGCCGCTCGCATTGCTCATCGTGTTGCCGGAAATATTCGCGCGATTAATGCCCTAGCGTTCACACACGCGCATCATCGTGTTGGTCCGCATTACAGTATTCGCCCTGCAATAGAGACGGACGTAAACGTATGGAGGACAACGCTGTAGCAGTGTACGCATTATGCTTTTACAGCATAGCGAATTAATTAAATAGATTATTAATAAAAACTATCACTTTCAACTACTATACACTTTCCGTAGATCGATATAAATATTTTTAAAAGTAAATATTCAAGGAGCAATAACGAAAGCCGTGTTTACTGATTAGCGCCATCTAGCGGTCTCGTATAGTTCATCGCGCTAGTATTGCCGCTCCTTTACCTCGCGCCGCCAAGCCGACATTCGCAGCAACATACGCGGCAGTATTCGCGGCATGATGAATATACCATTCACACCACGTCTCTGTCCACTTCTCTCGCCACTTCCCTCGCTCTGCCGCGAGTATGTAAACGCAGCTTTAGATTTTACTCTGAAATTAGTCACATAATTATCCTGAGTAATTAAACCGTATTCAAGAACGTCCTCATTATTTTGGCACCTCGAAGCCTATTACTCCTCGTATTGACTTAGCTTATAAGGTTTTTATTAAAGTGGCTACTGTCTGATGTCCCGGGTTGGGAGAGGAATGCCTGCACATAAGCCTCCTCCATCAATCAGCAGGTGAGGTTGATTTTACCTCGAAGGTCTTGGTTGGTCCCAAATACTTCCACCTCAGTCAAAAACTGTTATTTACGTATTACGTATTAAATAATATTAAAAAATATCGTTGCAGAGTAACGTGGTTAGCTAGCGAAGGCCTGACAAATTACTTGAGGCGTATCATCCAAGACGAGAACAGTAGCGAGATACAACCCTCTCACTCATATCAGGACTTCTCTACAATCCCGCAGAATAACAATTATGGTTCTAAGACGGACTCGAAGGGCAGGCGGCTTTCGTACCAGAGAGCTGTGTCCGGTGAAGATCCCCGGTACCATGACTCTTCTCTCAGAAGACGGAATCAAATACCTGAATTATCCGAGGTAAGAGACTCTTCTTCATTAAAGCGCTGATCTCGATTGCAGTCAACTCCACAGAATAGATATAGTCAAACGCTTGCACTTTGAAGCGCACATTCTGTTTTCCAGCAGTTTATTTTGTGTTTTACGGAAACTAGGAAACTATCGTCTGACCCTAATCTCAACAAGAAAACGCCTATCAGTAAATGTACCCCGAATATTGGTGATGCGGTCGCATGCACCAGCAACGTCGTTCAGAGGTAAGAATATTATTCAATTTTTCATTATGTTAATTTTATTCTGTTTTCCCGCCATAGGAAGGTCCGATATTATTACTTTATTGTTGCCGTAATATTACGAGTATTTTGATGTTATGTATTCGGTTAGACAGTTGTTACTGTCAGATTATTTACGGTAGACGAGGACACGCTGACATGCCAAAACACAAAGGCAGCTGATACCCTTACTGACATTATATGTTGCCGATTTATGAATCTTTATTCTCATAAGTAATTTCGAAAGCGGGTTCTCTAATAAATTTTGTAGGTACTAAGATTCAAGAAATATAATTAGATTTTTTAATATTCCTATACTCACGTATGGGTATGTTGTTTTGGATAATGCAAAACTCCCGCACTTTGTGCTTTGTACAGTTTTTTTGTTTTATGAATGCGAGTAACTGAAATCACTAATATTGAGTTAATTTTGACGCATTTAGTAACTATACTAACCTAAACAAATTGTTTACAATCGAAAAGTGCGAAATCAAACTCAGGTGGGACTCGAACCCGCGATCTTTCCCTTACAGGGGGAATGCTCTGACCACTGAGCCACCGAGCTTCGCCCGAGGTTGAACCAAATTTTCCGTTGCTTCCGTCTTAGGGCGATGGTGGGAGCAATCTACCGATATTCAAATGAACTATCGGAATCAATGAACGATGTTGCAATAATTTTTAAACATTGATTTTTGATAACTCCGCTGGCGATGGCGCTCCGCACGATAAATTTGGATCAACCTCGGTTGCTTAGTTTATATAATCAATCACTAATATTGTCATTTAAACCCTTCAGTTAAGCTAAATTGTCTATATTAGGTGTGGTGTATGTGTGTGTGTGTGTGCGTGCGTGCGTCATTTTCTTTGCGTTGTTCCCGGTTGCATCTGAGGCTTTCACGTTATGGTTCTATTGCTTCTTCTCTTTTTGGTTTGGTTTAATTCCGGATAAACGGACTATTCAACAGAACAAGAATTCTTAAATTTGGCCCAGTATTTTAAACAAACTCTTCAACTTTATAATATTAGTATAGATTCTACGCGGGTATAGTATAGTTAAGTACAATGTAGACAGTGTCCATTCATTGTTGTGTACAGGCAAATGAGTATGTTCCGTCCTGTGTCTACAAACTTGTTTTAGCGCGACAAAACTTTGCTAAAGTTTCACTTGCATACAAATTGTAGCGTAACCCTAGCAAGATGAAATAAGAGTATCAAGATTTGAAATAAAATTCTTATTTCTTTTTCTTTGATCCTTTTAGCCGGAGGCAGTGGAGTCTTGTAACTGTACACTGAAACAAACTTGTATATACCGTCTTTAAATAACTCTTTTTATATCTGAATTTAGGTATTCAGTAGACGTATGTGATGGCTAATGTATCATAAGCAGCGGTAGCTTAGTGGCTAAGATATCGGACTTTCAATTCAGAGGTCACCGGCTTAAACGTTGGCAATGGCACTACCGTAGTGGACCTACTTCTAACAGCCGCAATTGAACTTAACTAGATACCTACTAGTGAATTCGGCTTCTTGTATCCTAATATTATCAGAAGTTAACAAAACCATTAGACATTGGGTTATTGTGAGGTATAGAGAAGACGGCTACGACAGCCTCTGTGGTGTGGTGGTAGTCACGGTTTCGATTCCCGCTCAATGCAAATATTTGTATGCATAAATAGGGCTATTTGCATTGGTCCGGTTGTGCTTCGGAGAGCGCGTCCGGTTCGCCAGTCATCTTGAACGGTTGCCATATGAACATCTATGGCAGTCGTTAGGGGTAGTTATAGATAGTCCTAAAAAGTCCAAGAATTGGTCTAACTGCTATGCTTCGATATCGCCAATGTGTTCGGAAGGTCAGATGGCAGTCATTTAACGGAAAATAACATAGTTCAGCCAAACCCGCAGTTAGACTGGAAAAAGCGGACCCCGGAATCCGAGTGGAAGGCTTTGGATGCGACCGGGATTAACGATAAAATTAAGAAGAAGAAAAGAAGACGTCTAGTATGTACATACACCAGCTTGTCATTCACTTCATCAAACCCAAGAATAACTAAACTTCACAATGCTGCAAATTATAAGACAACAACTATCATACCATGGTTGCTGAAGATCAACCGAGACGTCGGAATCAGTGTTAATAATAAAATAACACAAATATTAGAAATAATTTAAATGTTGGTATTTAAAATGTATCTAAGTATATCTACATTTTTATACCTAAGCATTATAATTATCTAGTAGGTATCATACCATACAAGTATAGATTAAATACTTGTCTTGAATGTTTGACGTCAAATCGAAGTTTGTTTATGTTGTAATCGCGTGAAACACGCACTTGCTCCGACTGAATACAGTCTTTCATTCCAACTGCTCTATCTTGGCCGCAACGTGTACGACCGTGAATGAATAAATCAATGAAATAACACTTCTTAATACCAGTTAATGTAGGTATATCCAATCTGCTTATTAACGATATAAAACCAATGCTTTACCGATGCTATCTCTATGTTACCAATCTGTGTCAATAATTACCACCATAATTTCATTTACCACTTAATTTATTGACATAATTATGTCGGTAAACTGTAGTGTAGCCACCACACCACTTCATGCAGTAATTCAGATGGGTCTAATGCCATAAATTATTACGGTAACAACCCGGTAGACGGTAAGACAGTGTAGCCGTAGAATAATAATTAAATAATAAAATTAAAGTTAAGAAAGAGTAAAATTTTAATAGAAGATTAAACTAAAAAGTAAAACAATAGTCAATGAGTATGAGATGAAAAAATGAAGTGAATAACAAAATAATAATGTATTTTATTGTAAAAAACACTTTGCTGGGTGATGATTGTTGGAAGCACCCCTTAATTTCCTTTAAACGCTGCATATGCAGCTCTATATTGAGTAGGTATATTGACTGAGAAGTTTGATTTAGCACACCCTAGAGGTGAACCCACTTTAGCACGCGTTCCTCAGGCAATGGTCTGCAGTAGAATAGAACAGATTGGACAGAAATGGTCAAACGGACAACGGAGGTGATCCTAAAAAGGATCATTCTTCTATCTTGATGTATGGAACCCTAAAAAATAAAAGTAATTACGTACTAAGAATAACATTATATCTAACAAGAGATTGAGATTACGATCGAAAGGTCACCATAAGTTACACGTGTTCTCGAACATGACGCAATAAAATTATGCTAGTTATATACAAATATGACAGATAATACTTAATTTTTTGAGAATGCTTTGCTTGGAGTTATTGAGGAAGGGAGTTCTGACTTCTATAAAACTGTTTTGGACTTATTTTTAGCTTGTTTATCGCCGGGCTAGGCAAAGGCAACAGCCGCCATTTGTCTCTATCCTTACATATTTCTCGAGCATAAATTACTTGACAACCATTCAGAAACATTAATTTAATACAAGACGCTACAGATTTTCTGCACAGCTTAATCGATTATTTTGAAACGAAATAAAGTTCAACAGGCTATAATTTTTACCTAAAAATTAAAAGAAAACTAATCAAACAACACTCTTTTGCATCATCAAACTATTGTGGATCTGTCACAGGCAACAACCCCAACACCACTTAAAAAAACTGCTCAATATTTTTTGGAGCCCATCAATTCAAAATACGACCATTCCACTTACGCACCTTTATTATTGAATTTTCTTTACACAATTTCTCGCATTTTTTAACGTCCTGTATATACGTTGAGTAGTTAATAAATATATCCAACGTTATACGTAATAAACGTGTTACTTACTTAAAACTTTTAGACCCGCGTTACGTATTAGCCGTGTAACCGTTCGCGCCGTCCGTCCGTCCGTCCGTCGGCCGTCGGCAAACTGCGTAAACATTTTACAGCTAAATTATCCAGTATCGCGACAAATAATACTATTTTCCTGATTGTGATATATGTATTTTCTCTTTATATTTGTAAATAATAACTTTTCTTAAAGTTTAGAACTTTAAAAAAAGTTTATATAAACTAAACCTTAAAACTATTCAAATCTTAGGCCAATTTGAGAATTGAAGGCAGAACACTATAATGTATTATTTTTAAGTGCAATTCATGTTGGTAACTTAATGAGCCTATAACAAATATTTGGTAATAAATCAGAATTTAAAAATAATATTAAATACAAATGGCGGGGATGATGGGAGGGCTACGGTGAGAGAAGCGTTCTGCGCAGGTGCGAACCTCTCCAGAACCCTCGAATAAGGTTCGACTTCGGAATACTTCACTGTGGGTCGAGACGTCTTCGGAGGCACACGCGCCCCAGGAACAGCTCTCCCGACATTCGAAATATATTAAAGTCTATCTTAATAATGTATATCTCTGGAACTTGATCAGAATCTTTAACTTAAATTCAGTGTTAAATTTTATTTCCAAACTTTAAAGTACTTGCCAAAATCTACTAAGCCTTTAAGGCAGTATTTCCAGAGATATTTAAACTTTCGCGACTTTCGGGAATAGTTCGCCGCGAATCCAGAAGACGAAGTGACTTCAGTCAGGTGAGAATCTTTGAGAATGTAGTAAATTTATTTCAATATCAGAAATATTATATTGTTAAATAATACAGTATTTATTATATTATTTTTTGATAAAAATCTGATAAAATAAGTTTACCAACATAAATTGTCTACAAACCGTGTAGCTTCCTAGGAGGGTGTTCCAGATCTTCGCGAATTCACTTTATCGACGAGTCAGCAAAGGTCATGAAAGAAGTTTTGTGGTTCGCGATAAAATCGGGCTTTATATTGATTCGGGCCAAGGTGTTTCATTAACTACATCAACTTTACGCACGCCGAGACACGCGATTGCTGAGATATCATTTACATAGCGATCATTAGGCTAGTCGATTTAACAGAAAATATGCATTTATATACCTTTCTTGTACTACACTTTTTATTAACATTAATAGGTATTTAGAGAACTTTGAAAAAAAAACCTTCATAGCTTTAATCAATATTAATTATAGAAACTAAACAAAATTCTTATTAATAAATTTAATACAAAAGTATACTACAGTTAGTAAAAAAAATAGTGATTCGAAAATACGACAATAAAAAATAATTTTTAAAATTTTCTTATTAAAAGTAGCGAGGATGCGCATTAAAATTAAAGTATTATATATGAACGGCTCGTCGTCGGTTAAACCGCCGGCATCCGACGCCCCTTTAAGACATAAACTCGTAATTTGTGATGTAATATTATATTTTATGGACATTTGATACCGTTTATATTACCTGACTACGGTTTATCTTACAAATCTGAACCGTACATAATTAATTTGTAATAAAAATCTGAGTCTACGACGTAGACTGCTGCATAATTAAATTTTTAGACGTTACGAAGTCTACGACTTCATTGCCGTAGACTTGTATGTTTTTATTAATAGACGCTCTACGGCATGTCTACGGTACCGACTATTTAGAAACTCTTCAAAAAAGAATCTTGTTTGAAAACTAGATACATAGATATGCTGACGGAACTCGAACGATGATTTTAAAACTCATTATCAAAATGAATATCGGAAAACGAAACTCTATACTTAGATATACGGAAGATCAGTTTATCAGCTCGTTTCGATCTTAATCTAAAAGTCTATAATTTTCTTTGTCGTATTTTTGTCAGTTTGTAATTTGTTGGTATTTTTGCAATTCACGAAAAATCTTTTTTATATTATATTATTTTTACTGATTTTACTATAGAACTTAAAGTACTAAAGAAGATATACAAAACCCGATCCAAGCTGGTTGGCAAAAGTGGAGAGCACTGACTGGAGTACTATGTGACTCGCAAATGCCTGTTCGAGTAAAGGGAGAGAGCTGTAGGCACATATGCTGTAAGCACATTTCGAACTATCGAACGAACTCGAAAGCTGAATCCGCGGTGATATTTCAATATCGCATGCTGTTTTGGCGATTTCACGTTGTCGAGCACATAAACATACATCACACTCATGCTCGATAACGTGACGACACCAAATTTACAGCATGCAGAATGGAAATATCACCGCGGATTCAGCTGTCGAGTTCGTTCGATCGTTCGAAATGCGCTTACAGCATGTGCCTACTGTTCTTACAAGAAAGTTTCTACAAGAGAGCAGTTTGACCTGCCCTTCTGTACGGTACTGAATGCTGGCCAATGTAATGCAATGATAAGTACCGTAAATAAGGATCAGATGACGATAGGCGCAAGCCTTGAAATGACGCAAAACAGGCAGGAATGGCACAAGTTAATACGGAGAGCCGACCCCAAATGAGATGGGAGAAAGGCTAGGATGGATGGATGGATGGAATAATTTTACTGATTTTAGATTATTCTTGTACAACATTGTAGATAATAATCTATTAACTATACCAAATACTTTGCTTTTCCGCAGTTAATCTTAAAAAAATAGTCTCCTAAATATATCAAATACTTTGCATTGTCGCAAAGATGATCTTAGCAAAATATGTTTCTTTTGATAATTCCGAATACTTCGCATTGTCGCAAAAAAAATCTTATGTCATATTCCATAGAGTTCCAGTCGTATTCCATAGAGTTGATCTTTAAAAAAAATATTTTCTTTAAAAATAAAAAATAAATGAATTGCTTTTTCTTAATAATAACAAATACTTTACATATCCTCTGAGTTGATCAGGAAAAAAAACGATTATTGCTTTGGTATACGAGTATACAGCAATATACTGCAATTGATTGACACTTGCCGTCAAGTTAACAAAAACATATTTTATCTTTAACCGTTTCGGCCACGTGCGAAACCGAGATTTCTATTTCCACTATTCCAAAAGCTTTCCATTACCGCAACGTTGATCTTCAAAAATATTTTTTTAAGAATACCAAATACTTTGCCTTCCCGCAAAGTTGATCTCATGATTTTGAATAATATTAAGGCACCATGAGTTCGATTTTTTGCAATTTCTGAAGAAAAGAACACAAGTATTTACTGGAATAATGTATTTCTGACATTATTAGTAGTTATGGGTTTTGCACCCCATTTTGTCACCTTTATTTATGATCGTACGAAATAGGAAGCAAGCCCATTATGCTTAGTAATTAATGTCAAATAATAGGCCACCGGTAACCTTCAAACGAACTATAACAAATGGTTATTTCTTACGTGGTATTACTAAGTATGAAAATAAAATTAGAAAACGATATGGTTTTATTTCAACACCTTTTATATCTAAACCCTCATGTATTGTGAGTGAAAAAAAATTAAGATGATGATTGCATGAATTGGAAATTTAAAAAACTAGAGGAAAATATATGAAAGCATTTTTTAATTTACATTAAAATATTGTTCATTTTAATAAAAAAAATATGAAATATAAATAAAAAAAAAAAGAGTTAAGGATATTCAGTAGATACCTGAATTTGATACGCTCTAAACCATAGCAATAAACATAATGTATATACAGCATGTGTTTCATATAGCAGTATAGTGCCTCAACGACGCAGCGGCATCGAATATGAATGCTGAAGCCTCAGAATAACTACTACACATGTAATAATACCAACAAATATAACCTTCGTCGACAAACAGGCTATTCAATACGAAAAAAATATAACTCAAACCAGTACTTCCTGAGATTAGCGCGTTCAAACATACAAACAAACTCTTCAGGTTAAAGGTTTAGGTTATAGTTAAAGTCTCCAAGCTTGTGTTTTTGGACTCCACAAAAAAGTTTTTTAAGTTAGCTTGCAACACTTGCTGATTGATAGTTCATCATCATCATCATTTCAGCCATAGGAAGTCCACTGCTGGACATAGGCCTCCCCTATAGATCTCCAATAGGACCGGTTGGAAGCGGCTCGCATCCAGCGCAATATCAATATCATCTATCCAGATTGATAGTTAATATATCAAAATTCTTTCATTTCTCCATTTTGTTCCTTCGTTGCTTTGTGGGACACAGACGCTGTGATCTGTGGCGTGGCGGTAGTGATCCCCGCTCAGTGCAAATATTTGTATAAATATGGGTATTTGCATTGGTCCGGTCGTGCCTCGAAGAGCAAGTTAACCCGTCGATCCCGGCTGCAATACGAACATTTATGGTAGTAGTCATTATGGGTAGTTGGAGCCCTAAAAAAAGTTTAATAACTTCAATTCTCATAACTCTATGACAGATCGTAAAAATCTTTAAGGACATCACCCATTAAAAGTGCCGGCCAAAGAAAAAATACGATATTTCGTTAGAGCCCGTTCTTATTTGCATCCTTTACTATGCCGTCAAAGTTGAGGGACCACTGCCCTTAGTATCATTGAGTTCAAAAATCTTGGGAACACATTAATGCGACTGGAATTGACGCTAGGATGAAAAAGTTGCTTCACTCCGTATAGAAACTATTCTCTGACGCGATGAGTCGCGTATAAACTACATCTTTAGAGCAATTTTTGTTTAATTTGATCGACATTCCATTTTGCTGGAGTACCCGATTTTTTTTATATTGGCATTAGGTATCTACAATTTCAACAAAATCGGTAAAGAACACCGCCAGTGTAAAGTACTAAATCAAAAACTGGGTACTTTGCCTTATTTGTCTGATATAAGCAAACTCTATATAGTGTTATATACGCCTCAAAAGTACGTACATAGATATATTGTAATACACTTAAAGCATACCTAATCAGGTTTTAGAGGTATTACTAAATTATCCGTAGGCGTGAAGATTTTATGTGAATTACGTGGGTTAACGTGATGTGAATTTTCCGGTTCCCGAAATTCTCAAGCCTTTACAACCTGTATATTTACAGATAAACGATATATTATACAATAAACAACTCAGTGTATAGCAGTGGTGGGGTTAAAGTCAATTCTTTTGATAAGTAAACCACAATGAAAATATTTTTTTTAATTCTGTAGTGCCATTATTTTTTTTTTTAAATATGTTAAGTAAATACAATGATTGGAACCTTACTTACATAATTACATTACTTAAGCTAAAGTATTCCATCTGCAAAAATAAACATTGTGCATAGATAAAGTTGGTCGTTGGTATTCTGACTATGTGGCATCCAACAAACACGCGATGTAGAAATAGAGTTTCTTGCTTATTATTTGGTGCACAGAAGTACAGTAAGCTTCAGAGAAAAGGGACCCCCGCGGCGATATTCTTTAAGTATTGAGGGGGTCTGTTTTCTCTGACGCTGACTGTACAATGTTAGCAGTTTAACTGTTTTTGTTTTAACATTCAGACCAATACAAATGGATATACTCATTTTTACAAATATTCGGTGTCAGGAAAGATAACGAATCGACCAGCAAGAATATTTTCTACGTAACTTATTTAGCTGTCATATGACATTACAAAGCAAAAAGGCGTGTTGCGCCGGGTTGCGCCTCATAAAGCCTTAAATGCCTGTCAAAATTCATTAATTATGTTTCTGGTATCAAATTTAAACCCAAGAATAGTGACACAATTTCTATTCTAATTGTCTATAGTGGAATACTTACATACTCGTAATAATCTTTTCTTATTATTTTTATTCATTTGTTCTCTGTTATCAACAGCTTTTTATTCATCATCATCATCATTTCAGCCATAGGAAGTCCACTGCTGGACATAGGCCTCCCCTATAGATCTCCAATAGGACCGGTTGGAAGCGGCTCGCATCCAGCGCGTTCCCGCGGCCTTAATGAGGTCGTCTGTCCACCTTGTGGGTGGACGTCCTACGCTGCGCTTGCCGATACGTGGCCTCCACTCGAGGACTTTTCGACCCCATCGGTCATCAGTCCTCGGTGCTATGTGCCCCGCCCACTGCCATTTCAACTTGCTAATCCGCTGGGCTATGTCGGTAGCCTTGGTTCTTCTACGGATCTCCTCATTTCTGATTCGATCTCGCAGAGAGCAGCTTTTTATTATTCAAGGTTATTACTTAAAACCGACGTATTACTATCATAAGGTACAATAGAGTAACCGAAAGGGTATTTAATAAATTGCTTACATTTCTCACCTGGTGCGACGGCGGCGGCGCACTGGTAAAATTCCTGAAATTCCTTTCTCTATATAGGTGTACTACAAATCATTTCTTATTATTTAGTGGCTGTGTTGTGAGCCCCGAGCCTCGTAACCAATGGCCTTGTTTTTGCTTATTACCGTTTAAAAGTCTGTTCGCGTAGAAACTCTCTCGTGCCTGACTAATGGTTATATCAGGGACGAACTGTAAAACGTTTGAAACCACTTTTTACTAGAAACCCATTTACCTCTTAGTTCCTGAGCAGTGCACCCAGGGGTCGCTGATGTCTGGAATAGCATGTAGGCTACTCTTTTTATCCTGTAGGTCGCGGGAACGGTACTATCAGTATTTAACGGTGGTGGAGTTATGGGGAACAGCTAGTCCATCGTCGTCGTCGACTGCCTCTGTGGCGTAGCGGTAGTGAACGCGGCTGCTACGCAGGAGGCGCGGGTTCGATCCCCGCTCAGTGCCAATATTTGTATGCATGAATATAATTAATATTTGCATTGGTCGGGGTGTTTCTATGTATATGTATGTATTATTGTGTAGAATGTCCTACAATATTTATTTATTATTATTCATTTATTTACAAAAAAAAAGTATTATGTATTAGTATTTAAGTATGTATATCCGCATTCTAGATTCCATAACACAAGCTACTTAAGCTTACCATGGGTCTAGATAGCGTTGTGTAGAATGTTGTAGAATATTTATTTATTTACTAGCTTTTGCCCGCGGCTCCGCCCGCGTGGATGTCGGTTATCGCGACCAAATATAGCCTATGTCCTTTCTCAAGGTCTAATCTACCCCTATACCAAATTTCATCAAAATCGGTTCAGTGGTTTGGGCGTGAAAGCGAGACAGACAGACAGACAGAGTTACTTTCACATTTATAATATTAGTAGGGATTTTATCACATCTTTAGCCCCGATAGCGTCCAAAGCCTATAGCTTAAATCTTGTCCGGGCGAAAATCGTGATGGGGTATCCCCCATAACCCTAGTCCCCTAAATGTGAAGATATTAGAACAAATGTAGGACAGTCTGGGAGATGATTTCATAAACTTACCATGATATAAGGGTTCCGTAATTTCATACGAGGCTTCGTTATTCAAATTTTATGGGATACTAAAGCGATCCTTTGTCGTAATAAATGGTGATAGTTTCAACAAAATATTAGGTCCTTACGTATTAAATTGGCGTTTTGTACGGGAGGAATAAAAAGTAGATTTTTTTTTTGTAAAATATATTCAATTAATCAAAGTATGCACCGTTGTTATCTATGCACTTTTGCCATCTTATGGGTAGTTCATTGATCCCTTTACTATAAAAACCATGGCGGTGAGAATCAATAAACTCTTTGAAGGCGGTTTGGACTGCTGCATCGGAGTGGAATTTTTTTCCTTGTAAGAAGTTGTCCAAATTCCGGAAAAAATGGTAATCTGTTGGAGCAAGGTCCGGGGAGTACGGTGGATGTCGCAGATATTCCAATTGTAGCTCAGCTAACTTAGTGGTTGTTTGTTGTGCAGTGTGTGGTCTTGCGTTGTCGTGAAGCAGCAGTGGCCTAGAGCAATTGACCAATCTCGGTTGTTTAACAGCTAGCTCTTCCTTCATGGTTTGCAGTTGCTGACAATAGATATCTGCCGTAATCGTTTGGCCAGATTTGAGAAAGCTGTAGTGAACGACACCGGCGCTAGTCCACCAAACACTTACAAGTAACTTTTTCTGAGTCAATTTTCGTTTAGGGCAGGATTTGACTGGGTCTCCAGGGTTCAGCCATTGCGATGAGCGCTTTCGATTATCGTACAATATCCACTTTTCATCACAAGTAATGATTCGATTTAAAATCCCTTCATTATTGTGTCGGTTGAGCAAAGTAACACAGCAGGCGACCCGTGTTTGCAAGTTCGATTTACTCAATTCATGAGGTACCCATCGTTCGAGTTTTTTTACTTTCCCGATTTGCTTCAAGTGGATTAATACAGTTTTGTCACTTACCCCGAAGCCTGCTGCTACCTCTGAAGTGCTTTGTGATGGATCCGCTTCCACAATAACCTTTAATTCTTCGTTTTTCACTTTGATCTCCGGCCGTCCACGGGGTTGGTTCTTAAGGTCGAAATTTCCAGAACGAAAACGTTGAAACCAAAAACGTAACGTGCTTTCTTTAGCGACACCAGCGCCGTACACATCATTAATTCTTCGAGCTGTTTCTGCAGCACTGGTGCCACGGTAGAACTCGTACTCGTAAATATACCGATATTTCATGTTTTCCATTGCGCGGTAATAAGCGACGCCAAAGAAAAAATAATGAGGAAAATAACAAATGAATGACTGTATTCCAAAGGAAAAAAAACCAGGTAAATGAATTTATTAATTTGAATTTGGAATTCTTAACCAAAGACGAGATATTTCAGATCAAATTGATCAGTACGACAAAACGCTAATTTCATACGTAAGGACCTAATATTACATTATTAGGCCTAAGGTATAGGCCTAAAGTACCGAACACCAAAAAGGGGAGGCAATATGTAAAAAAAACCACTAGTGCCAAGTCCAAACTTCTCGCCGCTTGAGAGGACCAATTCCTGTAATAAAAAACTATTTAAAGATAGATAGATAGATAGATAGACAGCCTCCGTGGCGTAGCGGTAGTGAACGCGGCCGCTACGCAGGAGGCGCGGGTTCGATCCCCGCTCAGTGCAAATATTTGTGTTCATGAAATATGAGTATTTGCATTGGTCTGGTCGTGCCTCGGAGAGCACGTTAAGCCGTCGGTCCCGGTTGCCATAAGAACATCTATGGCGGTCGTTACGGGTAGTTGGAGCCCTCAAAAATCCAAAAACAACGGTCTAACTGCAAAACTTCGATATCGCCTAATGTTAACATTGGGTTGTGGAGGTCAGATGACAATCGCTTCACGGAAAATATCGAGGTCTAGCCAAATTCGTAGTTAAGACTGATAAAGCGGACCCCAGACTCCGAGCTGAAAAAGCTTCGAATGCGACTGGGAATTAACGCTAAGAGGAAGAAGAAGATAGATAGATAGATAGATAGAAATGAAATTTATGTTACGATACTGTTAAACAATTTTTTTAATGAGAATTGGCCCACAGAGCTTTCTTAAAAACGTCCTCAATCTGGTCAACATATGTACGCTTAAATCGATCCTTACCACTTATGGTCATTAGTATAATAATTGTTTATGCTATGTGTGAATGAACTCATTTGCAACCATTCTGGTACGATATATCGGCTATTCCATAGTGATTATATAGTATTTTGTTATGGAAATGGCAAGTGACTTTAATTGTTTAACTACGCCTGCTGAACAATATGAGTAAGGTACCGATATCTCCTATTAGACTTGAACTAAACAATAGAATATGCGCTTTATGCTGAAGCAATACAACCACATTTTCCATACAACGGTATATACACGGTGTATATAATACACTTCATTCTGTACGTATGAAGGAAAATGCCCAATCAGAGGCAATCAAAGCATTGCCTCTAGCTTTTTAAATGTTCACTAGTTCTTGTGTATTTCTGGATGATGAGATGAGAGTAGATGTTGCCGCGTGGTTCTCGGCAGAGTAGGATTTGGGCCACCCCATCTCCTCCCATGTGGTGTCGTACAAGGCGACTTAACAGCCTATACATGGCTCGAGTCAACAATAGTGACCGGAAAACGGCAATAGGCTCACCCCCTATTACGTGGGACCTAATACAATGATTGGTGAAATGTGGGTGTTAATTCACCTCTGCCTAACCCTCCAGGGATGAAGGCGTGATTGTATGTATGTATGTATGAATGAGACTTTATGCAATGTTCTGATATCTGTCCAGAATGTGAAACTACATCAGTACTATTTTATTTAGACCATAGGACCTATGGACTTCATGCACCCAGCTGAACCTAATTCAAAATACACCAACGACGAACACTGTTGTTGTTGATGTGGCAATTCTAGAATACATGTCTGCTACAATTCAACCGATATGAATGAAATTTGTGAGAAGATATCTTCCACCTTTTTTCCACTTAAATATATTCCCGGGATGAAAAGTAGCCTATATGATATTCCAGACTAATCTATTTCTGTGCTAAATTTCATGCAGATCTGTTCAGCCTCACTGACATGTTTTATTAGTAACAAACACCCGATAGACCAATGCAAATATTTGTCAAAAAGACAAAAAAGTCAGTATTTACAACAAATAAACTAAGTATGTTTATTCACAATCTAGATCCCAAAACACACTAACTACTTACTTTGACTCTAGATTCCCGGTGGAGTAGAATAGGGCCACCCCATCTCTTCCTGTGGGTGTAGTAGAAGGCGACTAAGGGATAGGGCTGTTCACCATCCGACAGTTGTAAACATACAGCCCATAAATAAGTGCCAGCTTGACGGCAATAAACTCGCCACCTAATACGTGGGACCGAAAATCATAACATAACATAACGTAACGTAACGTAACGTAACGTAACGTAACGTAACGTAACGTAACGTAACGTAACGTAACGTAACGTAACGTAACGTAACGTAACGTAACGTAACGTAACGTAACGTAACGTTACGTAACGTAACGTAACGTAACGTAACGTAACGTAACGTAACGTAACGTAACGTAACGTAACGTAACGTAACGTAACATAACATAACATAACATAACATAACATAACATAACATAACATAACATAACATAACATAACATAACATAACATAACATAACATAACATAACATAACATAACATAACATAACATAACATAACATAACATAACATAACATAACATAACATAACATAACATAACATAACATAACATAACATAACATAACATAACATAACATAACATAACATAACATAACATAACATAACATAACATAACATAACATAACATAACATAACATAACATAACATAACATAACATAACATAACATAACATAACATAACATAACATAACATAACATAACATAACATAACATAACATAACATAACATAACATAACATAAACTCACGCCTATATCCCCGAAGGGTCCCAATGTAATAGTTGGCGAAATATGAGCGGCACACCTTTGCCTACCCCTTCTGTCGGGGATTTACAGGCGTGAGTATATTTATGTTTGTAGAATGTTGTAGGACTTTTATTTGTTTATTTATTCAGTTACATAATACTCGTACTTGAAGATAATCCCTCGTCATAATATGAATTTGAAAAAAAGAAATTTATGATATCGAAAGTGCGAATCATTTATATCCAAGCGCTTGTACTCGTATAATGTATACTCAGTTATGCGTAAATTCAGATTCACTACGTTACAAGCGTCACAGTGAGATGAATTCCCCTGAGACGCGATGACGTTGACTGATGATGTGGCCACTACCTTTATTGTTCGCAATTGTTGTACACAAACAGACATATTATATATAAATCCGTATATTCATGTTGGCAGTGAAAGTTGGTATTATTTTATTTTTATTCGATAACTAGCTGATACCCGTGGCTCCGCTACGTGGATGTCTGTTATCGTAACTTTTGGTTATATCTCCGGTTCTACATAACCAATTGCAATCAAATATACGGCAAATAATCTGGCCAACACCTTTCTAAAACAAACCGCATCAAAATACTACCAGTTTTCACGTCCATCGCGAACAAACAGTCAATATACGAGTAATTATATACATTTTTTTAATACAGAACCGTTAATTTAACAGATTCCATAAAAAAACATCTGCCATTTATTATTAAGTCATTTCCAATTTTATAATAATACAGATTTGGATAATTCTCGTAATTTGTACGATCAGCATCAAGTGTATCTTATAAAAGACATTGAGAGTTTATTACCGAGTGACTGCTTTCGCCAGCATCTAATGTTTTAATGATCACGTATTTTGTAAATTTATGTTTCTCTGACATGTGACTGACTGTAATAAATTCGAATTTGTATAAGAAAAGTAAAATTATATTTTGAGCTGAGCTTTGCGCTTCAAAGCTATTGTAAGATTTCCCAGTTTTGTCTTACACCTACGAGTATTATTTTTGTGCAAGAGCAAGGTTTATTGACAAAGTTTTATTGCAATCTAATGAATAGTTCGGCTGTGGCAAATACAGACTGACAAACAATTAATTTTACAGTACAGTCAGCATCAGATCGATCTTGACGAACAAAGTACTCAAAATGATGTTAATACCTTGGTATTCCCCCTTTCCTGTTGACTAATTGTTCTCATATTTGGTACACACCTTTATAGGCCGGTTACAGTGCTCGACCGACCGTCAGTGCGTACGTCAGTCGCGCTTGTCATATGTATGAAAATTCATAAACCGTACAGTGCTAGACCGATCGTACGCATGCGTATTTTGCTACGCACTGCGTACGAGGACCGTCGGTCGAGCGCGTGCGCATGCGTACCGTCGGTCGACTGACGCGCTATGTAAACCAATGAACGCGTTCAGTGCTGTACCGACCGGTGCACCGACCGTACGCATGCGTGTATTATTGTTGTCAAAACTGTGTGTGTGTGACATCGTAAAAACAAATATGAACGTTGATACTGAACGCTTGATCACCGAAGTTCGTCTTCGTGAACCACTCTGGGATTTAGGCCACAAATTATATAAAGACCGCGATGCCAGGCTAAAGGCTTGGAAGGAAATATGTGAAGTATTATGTCCGAATTTCAACGAAATGTCTCCGACTGAGCAAAAAAATTTTGGTGAGTAAATAACAAAATACCTTTACATTCATGTTTATTTATTTATTTTGATACGAGTACAAACAATTATGAGTTCAATATATACAATTATTTTGCCAAGGCACAGCACCTTCTGGAGATGTAAAGTAATTAGCAAACTTTTCTCTCAACATGTCTCCTGATCTAATATTATGATTGTGACTGTCGTTGTTGTGGGTTATTGGTTCGAATCCTGAAATTGTTAATGTATCCTCTATTTTGTAACCATCTCGTTCTCTTATGTAATTGTGTAAGACACAACAAGCTTTGATGATAGTAATTGTGTTTGCTAAGGAAGTATTCATTGGTCTATGAAATATTCTGAATTTGTTACTCAATATACCGAATGTAGACTCGATATATCTCCTTGCACGACTTAGTCTATAGTTTAATATTTTCTTTTTGTAAGTCATGTTACTACGTGCATAAGGTCGTAATACTTGTTTTGAAATACCGAATGCCGCATCACCAACAATAACGTATGGAAGTGGTTCGGTCGTATTAGGCAATGGTTTAGGGAGAGGAAAACACATCTCTTCGTTTTGTAATTTTAAAAACAAGTTGCTGTGTTTGAATATTGAAGAATCGGAGTCTGTTCCACATGAGCCGACGTTAATGTATGTAAAACGATAGTCACAATCACATACAGCAAGTAAAACAACAGAAAAGATTTTTTTGTAATTGCAATAAATACTTCCACTATGTTCTGGGTTGATTATCCTCACATGTTTACCATCTATACATCCAACACAGTTTGGAAAGTTGGCTTTTTCGTTAAACTCATTTATGATATGAAGCCATCCCTCTGGCGATGTTGGCAATGACAGGCATTCTTCTTGTAGAATTACCCAAATTGTTTTGCACACCTCCTTAACAATAGAACTGATTGTTGATACCCCAAGACGATAACTGTAATGCAAGTCGATGAACGTATGACCTGTTGCTAAGTACCTGAAAGGAAGAAGTAATTCTGATTATTTTTGGTTACAGAAAAAAATGTACTTCAGAGATGGAGAACCGCTCGGGATGCGTACACAAGATCGAAATCTGCAATTATTAATACGAAGTCGGGATCTGGTGGTGGAGATATAAAAAAAAAATATATCTACTACGATCACATGCGATTCCTCGACAAGAAACACCCCGTCGGAGTTGAGGACTCTCTTACTGCAAATGACCCCCAGGCAACGATTTCGGTGCCTGATTGCGAGCCACAGCCTTCAACTAGCCAAGAATACACTCCTGCCTCCCAGCTGTCAACCAGCCAGGAAAACATTCCTGCATCCCAGCCGTTAACTAGCCAAGAAAATGCTTCTGCATCCCAGCCAAGTCTAAACAATATTAAAAGAAAAATAAGATCTAAAAGGACTATAAACAAAGATGATTCTGATTTCGACAAGCAGATGCTGAAAATGTTTCAAGACAATAGTAAAATCCTTCAAAATGACGATATGGCATTCTTCACTTCCCTTTTACCAATTACAAAAACATTTACAATCTCTCAAAAATTGGCTTTTCGTTCAGAAGTTCTAAAAATAGCTAATATGATCCATAATGACATCACAACCTTTAGTCGTCCCCAGTCTTCCAGTACCACATTAATAGTAACATCGCCAGAATCTTATTCACAACATGCAACACAAGATTCGGAACAGCTGCTCTCAAATTATTACGTTGATATGCCCCTGCATTCCAACGTACAGCAATCAGATCAAGCAACTGATTTTTCTGACCTCCTTTTATATAAACGTAACTGACAAATTTAATACAATAAATAATTATCATGATTGTTGTTGTTTTTTTTATACCAAGCTAACACAGTAATTAGAGTATGAAAAAAGTAGAGAGAGTGATCAGCGCGCAAAACCCTTTTGCGTTGGCGTCTGTTTCTGTAAAGACTCATACTTTTTTCATACTCTAATTTAGGCAAGTACTAGAAACACGACACACACATTTTTTTATTTTACCTACCTTAAAGTCACTGCAAGTCTTTCCACGGGTGATACAGGCGTTCGAAATAAGTTTTGATGTCTTAAGTTGTCTTGTAATTTGGCTGATAAT
Organism: Eilema depressum; assembly: GCA_914767945.1. Taxonomy (NCBI): domain Eukaryota; kingdom Metazoa; phylum Arthropoda; class Insecta; order Lepidoptera; family Erebidae; genus Eilema; species Eilema depressum. Next base: position 41,920,350 of record OU612012.1, on the reverse strand, counting down.
TCATCAAAACTTTTGATCGACATCCTGAAGTAATTAAAAAATTTTTCTTCATCTTCGCGCAATAACGAGTATATGGTGCTGAATTCCCCCTGAAAAGCTCTTTGGGCGACGATCGGGTGTACGTGGTATCTACGTGTTCTGTTTCGTCGACGTCTACGAAGATAATATGCAGCAATTAAACTATTTGTAAACGCGTCCATAGTTCTACATGAACCTTATCGATACTGAAAGCGACTGTACATGTCCAGTCAGTTAACTGGTACGCAGAGCACTGAATGATATAAACTGACGGTCGGTCAATGCGCATCATCAGCACCGACAGTACGCACAGACGGTCGGTGGAGCACTGTAACCGGCCTAGTTCGGACAATAAAACAATTGAAATCAATAAAACAGTTTGACTTGCTCTTACTACCATGGTATTAAGATCATTTTGAGACTTTATAGTCAAGATACTGAGTGTACAATATTGTAGGTTATTGAATTGGCATTAACAAAGCTCTGAAACGTGTCACCCACTCAGCCCGCATTGTTGTCTGCATCACTAAACGTTTATAATCAAGTTAACACTCGATCTGCATGTCAAAGGCTAACTAACCAAATCAAATTAGGCGCTCTGGTGCAAGGTACTAATCATTTCAATTTGCACATAGTTAGGTACTATCTTACAAAATAGCAAAAGTACCTACTATAATAAAATCTGACATTATAATACACTAAATTTATAAAATACTAGCTTTTGCCCGCGGCTCCGCCCGCGTGGATGTCGGTTATCGCGACCAAACATAGCCTATGTCCTTTCTCAAGGTCTAATCTACCCCTATACCAAATTTCATCAAAATCGGTTCAGTGGTTTGGGTGTGAAAGCGTGACAGACAGACAGACAGACAGACAGACCGACAGACAGACAGAGTTACTTTCACATTTATAATATTAGTAGGGATTATGTTAAACCTAAACATTATATACAAATTACTTGTATGAAACACATTACTTCAAACAGAACTAATATTATTATTATTATTATACAGAACTATTCCTCTCCATCGATATCTGCTGGTGACGTGCCCAGATGGCTGGGCACATTACCGTACTTAATGGTGTGGTCAATTCTTTGAGCACGGTAATAGCCAACCATATGGTCACGGGAAGCGTCGCGTCGGAAAGAGAGAAAGCGTGCCTTTGGACCCCACGGATCGTTAATTCATATTTAGTGCTCTGTTTTTATTGTGTTTTAATCTAATGCCAAGATTCTAAATACGAGAATTTAGATTTTTTTTATATAAATAAATATTGTAAGACATTCTACACAACGATATCTAGACTCAAAGTACCTAAGCATAGCTTAACTAGCTTGTGTTATGGGTTAATGCGGATAAACATACTTAGTTACATTTTGTTTGTAAATACCTACATATTAAACATAGAAACACCCAGACCAATGCAAATATTCATATTCATGCATACAAATATTTGCACTGAGCGGGGATCGAACCCGCGCCTCCTGCGTAGCGGCCGCGTTCACTACCGCTACGCCACAGAGACAGTCTAATTTAGTTCAATGAGATGAGCAAAAGAAACGGCACTATTTTAATACTTGAGTAACAATGGATTATGTATATTACAAATAATATAGAAACCAAAGCAGAAAGTTAACCGTTTTATGAAATACATAATATTACGAATGAAGAAATACTCGTTACATACGTGTTTTAAGTAAGCACACAGTGTACTCACTCCCACGTTAATAAGCTAAACTTCATCAAACGATGAACTAACAAACTTATTTTTTGGTACAATGAAAATTTGAATACAAATGTTAAAATTACGTACTTCATCATACCAAGTTAACATAATATCTATCTATAATAATATGAAAATGTTACATTGTTTTGTGTTCGCTTTAAAAACTCACAAAGTTCTACATTGATTTAGTCAAAATTTTGAGAATATATACCTACAATCCGTTTCAAGGGTGGTTTCATCATTTTTTTTATATTTTAGATAGAAGCAGTTTTTAGATTTGTCAGCAAAATAGAAGTACCTATTTCAGTTGTAACTAATAAGTAAAAAGAGTAAATTCAACAACAGCCTTTAGACATTATAATAAAAGACATAGATAGGTTATATAATTACATACGTGCTTTATTATCCTGTAGTCAACAGACTCCATTAATTTATTCAAATTGTTCGCTATTTGCATTCACACCCCATCGATATATCGTATTCATCGGTTAAAACAAAGCGTCTGCTACATTTCTAATGGTTAACTTCGCATCAATCCATTAACGAAACCCACCTCTAAAACTGAGGATCACAGTTTGAATTTCATTACCAATGGAGTGCTAAAGGGTTATTGAAATTGATGTCGCTTAAATACCAACAATTTATGAATGTGACATGAACAAATGGAAACATTCGTATTGTCGAGCCATGCAAATTAATCGAACTATAGACGTTGCTATCATGTATTAGTGCAGCGGTGACGCTTGCACACTCCCAAGTAAAAAACTAATATCTACCTTTATGCCGACGAATTGATGCTTGCGAATTGCGAATTGAACTGATGTTTGTATATATTAGTACATAGTGGATAACTATACGATTGTGAATAGGTGGGTAGGAATTTTATACGTAAATTATTAGTAGATAAGTAGGCATTATGTATGTGAATAGGTAGGTACCGATACAAACCCTTTCGGCTTACTGGTACCTATAAAACAATTGTAAATGTTATAATGTTTTTAAATAAATAAAAAAAATAAAAAAATAGAGCCGCGTCATGTCTTGTGTGTATACCTTGGGACACGTTTCTTGACCTAAATTGCAAGACAAACGAGCCCTTGTAATAATATATATGCTTGGTGAATTTGAGCTCGTCCAACGCAGTAGAACCTGTGCTATCCTCAAAAGACACCCGCGTATATAGCATATTTTGAGCACATTTTAGGTCCCAGATGTATGTCCTGAGCAATACACTTATAAACATATATATACAGTTCTAATTAGTACATACATACATATACCTACTCACGCCTGTAAATCCCCGAAGGGGTAGGCAGAGGTGTATTAACACCCGCCTTCCGCCAACTTTGATTTTCGGTCCTACGTAATAGAGGGCGTGCCTGTTTTTTTTTTTTTTGTTTTTTTTTTTTTATATATATTTACTGTCGGATGCAGAACAGCCCTATCCCTTAGTCGCCTTCTACGACACCCACAGGAAGAGATGGGAACCAACACATTACAGTTCTAATTAGCTAAACTGCAAAATCTTATTAATATATCGAATGAAATTTTAAAACAATTAGTATGCTAACTATTCAAATCGATTAAAATAGGCAAAAGAGAAACGACTCAGGCGGGACTTGAACCCGCGAGCAGTCCCTTACCCCGCGTTTACATACTGCCGCTCGCATTGCTCATCGTGTTGCCGGAAATATTCGCGCGATTAATGCCCTAGCGTTCACACACGCGCATCATCGTGTTGGTCCGCATTACAGTATTCGCCCTGCAATGGAGACGGACGTAAACGTATGGAGGACAACGCTGTAGCAGTGTACGCATTATGCTTTTACAGCATAGCGAATTAATTAAATAGATTATTAATAAGAACTATCACTTTCAACTACTATACACTTTCCGTAGATCGATATAAATATTTTTAAAAGTAAATATTCGAGGAGCAATAACGAAAGCCGTGTTTACTGATTAGCGCCATCTAGCGGTCTCGTATAGTTCATCGCGCTAGTATTGCCGCTCCTTTGACTCGCGCCGCCAAGCCGACATTCGCAGCAACATACGCGGCAGTACTCGCGGCATGACGAATATACCATTCACACCACGTCCCTGCCCACTTCTCTCGCCACTTCCCTCGCTCTGCCGCGAGTATGTAAACGCAGCTTTACAAGGGAAATGCTCTAACCACACATCGATTGGCAGCAAAAACGTTTTAGATATTTAGCATCTTTCTTTTTTTAGAATGCGGTTCAGAATACTCGTATCTTAAAAAGGTTATGGATATATTGGATATCCTAAGAACGTTTTACTGTAACTATAACGATTAAAGTAAGTGCCCTAACTGCCCCGGTTCAAAAATGCACTCTGTATAACAGAACAAAATTAACTTGAATATAGATTGATATGGAGACTATGGATAGCAATATCTTTAATTATTTTATGTTGATAGTTCACCAGAATGGCGCAGTGCATTGACCGAGTACATTGGTCGATAAATAATTCTGCTAAGCTAGAGTATGGTAAACCTATTGTAAGTTACAGTTGAAATAATACAATAGGTCCACTATGACCAATCTCAGGAGTCATAGAAGGAAAAAAAAAAAAAAAAAAAAAAAAAAAAAAACTAAAATTAAGTTAAATAATTTTTAAATACGTAATAACTTACAATAGTAAGTTTAAAAATATAGTGTGGCATATTATTTCAGTTATGCGTCTTTTTTAAGAATAAATAAGTTCATCATCAAATATTGATTACCGTCAATTCTACCTAACCTAAAACTGGTGCGATTTCAATAAAATATTTACGATGAATACAAAGTACCTATTCTATTAAATTAATAAGGAAATGGGATAATAGTACATGTATCCATGATTGCCTAAAGTTAAGTTCCTTATTCTTCTTCCTCCTAGCGTTAATTCCCAGTCGCATCCGAAGCTTTCAACTCGGAGTCTGGGGTCCGCTTTACCAGTCTTAACTACGGATTTGGCTAGACCTCGATATTTTCCGTGAAGCGATTACCATCTGACCTCCACAACCCAATGTTAACATTAGGCGATATTGAAGCTTTGCAGCTAGACCGTTGTTTTTGAACTGTTTAGGGCTCGAACTGCCCGTAATGACTGACATAGATGTTCTTATGGCAACCGGTACCGACGGCTTAACGTGCTCTCCAAGGCACGACCAGACCAATGCAAATACTCATATTTCATGCAAATACTCATATTGCACTGAGCGGGGAGCGAACCCGCACCTCCTGCGCTGCGTAGCGGCCGCGTTCACTACCGCTACGCCACGGAGGCTGTCAAAGTTGAGTTCCTTATTATCATAGTAATATACCAATATCATCATTTTAAAATAGCTGTGTTTTTATTTACAAGTATAGAATCCATTTCAACATAATCAAGTTCGAACAATAATTGGTCACTTTATTTGTATTCGCTCATTAAATTGTAATAAGATCACCTCACAATGACTATAAAATGAAGCTCGCCTTCGCCGGTTACTACGAGTAAAAAGAGCTTTAACAATACGATGGGCAATAATTAACCTCGCTAGCTTGTAAATTTTGCTGAGCAACTTCAGGTCCCCTACCGTCGTTACAATTTTTGCCTGACGTAGTTCTATTAACAAAAATTACACCAACAAAAATATGAAAAATTCTGTTGGCTGTTTTTTCTGTCTAAATATTTTGGAACAGATTGATTAAGTAGTATGTGGACATGTCCAAGACATTGACCATTGAGTATGACTACTCGGATTAAATTTTAAAAGTCCTTCTATTATACAAATTTATAAGCTAACACAAAACAATTTTCTTTATAATCTATCAATACGCAACGTAATGGCGATGGCGCTCATGTTGCATCTCAGAATGATTTTTTATAAACTACTAGCTGTTAATATAAACATAGTGTATATCCTTCCCCAAGGTCCAATCTATCTCTGTACCAAATTTCATCAAAATCGGTTCAGTGGTTTAGGCGTGAAAGCGTAATAGACAGATAGACAAACAGAGTTACTTTCACATTTATAATATTAAGTATGGATTAAATTAACTTGAACTTATTCATTTTTATAGAGAAAAGAGTAGACAAAAATGTTATAGGGCGAGTAGGTACCGCTCGTTACTATCTAGGGGCAAAGAAAATCGAGCCAGGAGTAGGGGCTCTTGTATACCGCTAGCTAGGGTTAACTCACTATAACTGTTCTATTACTGCAGCATGTTTCGTAACTTGCGTATGTACTTTAGTACTTAATTGCAAGCACGGTATTGTACAACCATGCATTTACCACATCTGTACTTACATAATGTAGTGTTAACTCGTAGTTATAACGATAAAGAATTGTCGAATATGAATAAATAAATAAAAATAAAAACATATTAAGATACCTCGTAAACATGGATATAATTATTATTTTATCTTAATCGAATACATTTTTTTAACGGATACGTAATCCTCAAGTATGTAATTGCTGATCTAACCTACAATAGCGTTATTTAAAAGCTAACTATTTAATGAATAATTGAATCTTTACCTATATACCACCTTTGTGGCTCATATGGTAACTTTATATTTAGCGAGATTTATCTTGAATGTACTTATAAATATATCGAAGTTTAAAAACCGATAAAGTGAGCCCCATAGAATTTCGTTTCCAAGAAAATGCTTCATGTACAATATTTGGTCCTTGTATTTTTATTTCGAATATTATTGTTTCAAAAACAATTTACTAGAATAAAAAATATTTCACAGAAACACAATTTAATGAATTTTTAATCACATTTTTTTATTTAACGTCTAACGTTTAATAATATGAAAACCTCGACTCAGAGCACCCCGACTCGGATAGGTTAGGTTAGAAGTTATTATTTTTAAAACCACCCGCAAATAACTGTATCTTTTGAGTGGTATGTCAAACGATTTTATATTTTATGTATGTTATGATAATAAAGAATATTTGATTTGTTATTGTATGATATGATTATTATTGTAACATTAAACTTTATGTGAAATAAAAATCAATGATTTAAAAATCTTCAAAGTAAGTGTTCTGTGTATTATTATTCTGTGAAACGAAAATATGAGAAAAAAAATATGTGAAACGAAATTCTATAAAACAATTAGACTGCCTCTGTGGCGTAGCGGTAGTGAACGCGGCTGCTACGCAGGAGGCGCGGGTTCGATCCCCGCTCAGTGCCAATATTTGTATGCTTGAATATAAATATTTGCATTGGTCTGGGTGTTTCTATGTATAATATGTATGTATTTACAAAAAAAAAGTATCTAAGTATTTATATCCGCATTCTAGATTCCATAACACAAGCTAATTAAGCTTACCATGGGTCTAGATAATGTTGTAGAATATTTATTTATTATTTATTATTATTAGCGATAAAACAACGTAAACCCCGAAAAAAGTCTCGGCGTGCGTATTTCAGAGAGTCCGACTTAAGGCGTGAATGGTAAAGAAAAGGCAAGAGGCTAAATGCGTAGTCAAAGCATAATTAAGTACGTATCGACGCGATTTTGCTCTACGATCGCGCTCATCTTTAGCTCCTTGCCTTATCTGTATAATACACGCCTAATGTTTCCTATATTTTGTGTACAGGTCTGAGCCTAAGGATTTTCGTCAAATTTAGTAATATTTAGGAATTAAAAATGCCTGGGTCGCACTCCCCGAGGAGCTCAGGGTCCAGCAGGGATGGCGGCGGCACGAGCTCCGCAGAGGTGAGTCTCGTACTGACGTGACCTGACTGTACTCGCACGTGCACGTGTATTTGTGTTGTAGATAGACGAGTAGCTTTTCGATGTGTGCTTTTGTTTAATTACTTCGATCATATTATTTATTTCACCGTATTCATTTATAAATATATCAATTATATTTTTAAAGATAATCAAGAAATTATAACTAACAATAAAACTCAAAATAAAATTATGTATTATACCCATTATTTTTTTGGAAATATATGTGAAAAGAACAAATACATTTAAAAAGATATATTTACTACGCGCTGGATGCGAGCCGCTTCCAAGCGGTCCTATTGGAGATCTATAGGGGAGGCCTATGTCCAGCAGTGGACTTCCTATGGCTGAAATGATGATGATGATGATGATTTACTTGCCCGCGGCTCTATCCGCGTGGATGTCGGTCATCGCGACCAAACATAGCATGTCCTTTCTCAAGGTCCAATCTATCACTATATATAATTTCTTATAAATCGGTTCAGGTGTGAACAGATAGACGGAGTTACTTTCGCATTTAGAACATTAGTATGGATTTCATTATTAGTAAAACGTATGAGTTCCCTACTGAGTTAATGACACACCAAGTATGTAAGGCATATTATGTAACCTCTACGCCCGTAAAGCTGATTCTTTTACGTGCGGTTGATTTTGGTGTAGCTGCAAAGGTCTTGGTTGGGTTCCATACACCCCACGACAATGTACTTATACATAATTTTTACATAGTTTAGGATGAAAACCCTAACAACACTTTGCTTCATCAGAGAATCCGGGACTGTGGTCACCCTCACACCTAGGAAGCGTTTAAAAGGTCTTAATATAATAATTCTATTTCGTATAGATATCCCTTCGGGGATATAGGCGTGAGTTTATGTTATGTTTACTAGCATAGTATCTACTAGTCTCATTTTCGCAAGCAGGTCAGCGTATTTATTTATATCTTTCTAAATGATTCCTAAAGGGAACATTTAACAAGGGTAATGGTTTGATAAATTGAGATAGATAATATTATGTCCAAAGATATGAGATCGTTTATGTATATTCATGTGAAAATGTTCTGAAAATTCTCCTCTTAAATTCTTTGTTTGTTTCATCATATCACAGTGTTAGTATCGGTTAAATTCAAGGCTTATCTTAGCCTTTACGGGAATGGCTACCGTCTAACCACCCTGAGCGCAGATTTTCGTCCGAGAGGTAAACCTGCACTAAAACCTCGAATGTTATCAGTAAGCAGGGTGACTTGCCCCTGAAGATCTTGGTGGGGCCTAAATACCCCTGACATTATATCTATACTGACATTTACCGCGAACCCTTTGTCCTCGGAGCATTGTTCATATTTCGTTCACGTTAGTAAATACCGTGTATATCAAATTATACTTTTTGTGCAGTGAAAATGTCCCAACCCTACCTTTTATCGCTCCGACCTGCTAACAAACATCAAATAAACCCCGGTTGTTTGCTGTACCTTGTTATTTCCTTATTTACCAAATAACAATCGCGACTAGAAACTATAACCTATACACAGTCAATAAAATTACAACAAAAGGCTAGTCGGTTTACTTGTACTATTCAAGGACTATAGGTATATATCCTACTACTGGAATGCCCGGGCTCCACCCGCTACGATGAAATTTAATATCAGTTGAAAGTTTCACAATATCTTTAAAATCGATGGATTAACGTCTGTACATACGTGAAGTTTCCACCCTGTATACCTAAGCCTGCTTATCTCCCTCGCGTGGATGTTGGTTTGCACGACAATTATGTTCAGATCTCTGCTCCAACCAATCCGACCAAGACTTTCCAAACAAAAAACGGCATCAAAACCCATAAAAATATTTTAGTATTCAGTAACAATATACATATCACCAACGTACAGACACGACTCCTTGCCAATTATATGATATTAAAGGAGAAACATAAATTGAGATTTTATTTTTTAAATGTCCGTAACAGGTGATACAATGTAACGATACAATGCCAGCCATTATGCTCAGTGTTTCCGCCTCATTACCTGTACCTTATCGCCGCGCAAAGGCGCGTGGCCACTCATTATGCTAAATGTCAATGGGCGCATGAATCGCAACAACAGGCTTTTTATTGAAGAACACAGCCATTGAAACCTCACATGTAATCATTTGAAATGCCTTCATTTCAAAATCTTGATTTAAAGGTGTTTCTAAATACCTTCAATTGGGCATATAAATGTTATTTCATATTGTCCCTATCTCTTCTACTCTAATATTAGATATGTGCCTGCAGCCCTAACAGCAAGACGAGGTGACGACGCGTTGCGTGCTCCTCCCCCATCCAGAGCAAGATCGGACACCGTGATCCCACACACGATGGGACCACTTCGATGGCCCTGGGTCAGACGGGGCGTGAGGGCTAGGCCTAAGGTAATCTCACCCTCAGCTGCTAATGAGCCAATACGTTGTTCGAGTCCGATATAACTGGCTCCTGCAGTATCCGTGGAGATTCCACACTTCTTTAAAATAGGCTATTGCCTGCAAGTCCTATTTCCAAAATAAAACATAGCCTATATGCTATTATTTTTGCATCTTTCGTAACACTGAAAGGGTCATCCAGTCGTCAATATGCTGGTCTGCTACTATTGGGTCATTTTGAAGTCCCCTGTTACAATTAAGTACTTTAATCTCAACAAGAGTGGCTGAGCATTGGGGAAAACAAAAGACATTCATAATTTACAGCTACGACTGGTTACGGCGGCGTAGCTAATGCTACGTAATAGCTACGAATTATTTAGAGTGAAGTGCTACATTCAATTACATTTTACTTGGGAGTATTCAAGTTCAAATTTCTAAATGTAAAGTCAAGATTTTAAGGACTTACATTGGGAGAGGCCTATGTCCAGCAGTGGACTGCAATGGGCTAATTGATTAATAATTACATTATTATTATCGGAAAAAAGTCATAAATCATATATCCGTGATCTAGACCTGCCAGTCTATTTTTAAGTGCCTTAAGTACATACCTGGTGTGTCATTATAGCGGATTATTATGAAACATCATACTGGCGATGTATTCGCCATATGAAATTTAGGCGAAGCCTTACGTAACATCTGGAAAGCATTGCACAATGCGCTGCGAACATTACTCAGTGCCTAAGTACTTAGAGGTGTGCGTTTTCCAGTTTCTTAAGAGGCAACAGGGTAACATGATAGTTTCTTTTATTATAGAGGACCTCACTATGAGGTGGAAAGTTTAATAAAAGAAAACAAACTGGTCTAACTTGTCCAATCCTGATAAAATAACTCACTTATGCAATTTATACATGCATACAATCACACCGCCATACGAACATCTATGGCAGTCGTTGCGGGTAGTTGGAGCCCTAAAAAGTGGTTAATGGTCTTACCCCAACAAAAGTCCAAAAATAACGGATATTGCCTAGTGTCACCATTGGGTTGTGGCGGTCAGATGGCAGTCGCTTCACGGAAAATATCGAGGTCCTGCCAAATCCGCAGTTAAGACTGGTAAAGTCGACCCCAGACTCCGAGGTGAAAGCTTCGGATGCGACTGGGAATTAACGCTAGGATGAAGAAGATACAGTCACGCCTCTTTCCCAGTGGGGTAGGCAGAGACCACAGTTTTCCACTTGCTACGATCCTGGCATACATCTTTAGCTTCTTCTACTTTCATAAATCTTCCAATTAATCCCACCCTCTCCTTTCCTATATAGGACAACACGTGCAGGGCTTAGATGCCACCCGCATACGGTGCAGAATATTCCATCAAGAACCAAGCGGTTCGGCGACTCCTTCTTCTGCCGCACCATTAAGTCTTGGAATTCTTTACCAGTTCACGTGTTTCCCTCCTCCTACAGTCCCGGGTCCTTTAAGCAGGGCGTGAAAAAGCATATGATGAGGCCGTCAAGCTGAGTGCCACCATTCTAACATGATACGTGTCTGTAATGGTGACGCTCTTTTCAGGGACTTTGCCTTCAGCTTACCATCAGGCGAGGCGAAGTCAAATTGACGTGTCCTATATAAAAAAAAATGTTTTCATGCATGCTCGCCGGTATCGGGTACTCTTGATATGTCCTTTCTTGAAAATGCCGTCGATTTGATTGACATACGTATGTCTAGGTCGACCCCTACCGGTGTGCCCATTCACCCCGGCTTCATAGATCTGTTTCGTCAGTCTTCTTTCGTCCATCCTCTCCACGTGTCCGAACCATCTAAGCATCCCTTTCTCTATCTTAGTCACTAAATCTGCAACCACACCACAACGTTTGCTTGTTACGCAGTTCCTCACTCGATCCGTCGACTTCACCCAGCTAATTTTTTTTTTATACACTTCTCAGACTTCTCATTTCCACAGCATTCAATTTACTTTCATACTCCTTCAAAACCCAACATTCACTACCATACCTCACCTATGTAGGGACGAGCACTCCTCTATGTACAGCCAGGCGTGCCTCTCTGGATACGTTCTGGCAGCTCATAAAGTTCTGCATTGCCCCATTCACTGATTTCCAGTCATAATTCTTCGTTTAATATCACTGTCATACTTCCCGTCTCTCGTAAACTTCGACCGCAAAATACACAAACTTTTTCACTTATTCTATTCTTTCTCCTTCAATCAGAACTGTACAGCTTGTCATACTTTCTTCTCTTTCAAAAACCATCACTTCCGTTTTACTTACTTTCATCGGTCATCATATTGACCATCGACTGCAGCTTCTTCCCCAAAACTTTGAAAACTGTGTAGGGTCCTGGTGGAGCAGAATAGGACCACCCTATCTCTTCCCGTGTCGTAGCAGGGATATGTTTACTCTCCATCTGACAATAAACATACAGCCTATGACAAAGTCGCTTGACGCCAATAGGCTATTACGTGAGACCGAAAATCATAGTCGGTGTAATTTGGGTCTCTGCCCACCCCATTGGGATATACAAGCGTGAAAATTTAAACAGTAAAAAAATTAAGGAATCGAATCTCAATGACAAAACTCGACTTTTACAGGATTGATTGCCGTCTGGCTCCTAACCCCAACAGGAAAGCTGCTTTGATGATGATGATGATAATTACTGTGCTAGATAAAAAAATCACACGTTACTAAAGTACACGGGACATTTCAAAAAGTAAATCATTTTTGCTTACCTATAGAATTCTCTTTCATAAGAAATCCTATCTTTGCTTTTAAAATACAGGTTCAAGTGTCGTTCGAGTGGCTCCTCCTTATGAAAGTGTGTTCATGCAAAGACTTTTGTGACAATCTGAAAGGGCTTTGTCGAGTGCATACGATAGCCGAAGTGAAAAAGTGTGCGTTTGGCATTACCGCAACGAACTACGACGTTTATACACTTTTGATGCCACTACTGTAATAATAATATTATAAACTAGCCTTCCGCCCGCGGCTCCGCCCGCTTGCATCTCGGTTAACGCGACCTTCGCTCATTTCTTCGGTTCTACTCAACCGATTGCGATCAAACAAACGTAAGATTTTAAGTCTGAGCAAGCCCTTTCCAACAAAAAAAAACCGCATCAAAATCCGTCCAGTAGTTTTTGCGTCCATCGCGGACAAACAGACAAACAGACATGAAATTTAAAAAATATATATTTTCGTGTTCAGTATCGTTAACATAACATAACCCAAGTATTTTTTTTTAAATATCTCCAATGTACAGACACGACCACTTTACAATTATATAATAGTATAGATAGATATGAAAGACTAGCTGTTGCACGCGGCTCCACCCGTGTGGATGTCGGTTATCGCGATCAAACATAGCTTATGTTCTTTCCCAAGGTCGAATCTATCTCTGTACCAAATTTCATCAAAATCTCTTCTCTGGTTTAGGCGTGATGGCGTGACAGACAGACAGACAGAGTTATTTTCACATTTATAATATTAGTATGGATTGTAGATAGAACAAGATATTTGCATGTTTATTACTCAATCACACTGACAGTGGCGGATCCAGGGGGGGGGTCGTGGGGGTCATGACCCCCCCCTGGGCGGGTCACCTACTAAAAAATATCCCATTGTCACTGATAAATTTTAAAAAATACCACGCATAAGAAGACTGTCTCTTTGTACCTAATAGTATTATAATTTTATGAGGCACCAAACATCAGTATGAATATTATTCAATCGCACGATTGAAAATTTCAATTTATCGTGCAGCGCAGAGCCGATCAACCGATGGACTCGAATAGTTTTCGGACCTGACACCCTGTCCGCTATGTTAAAGAAATAAGCGCGAATGACTAACCAGGCCGGCAGTCGAACGTCTGGAGCTGACAACCATGAGGTACTTTTTCGATTCGGGCAACAATTTGACTTGGGCTCAGCTTCAAAGGCCCCGTATTTATGTTACTGTTTGCTTACAAAAACTTTTTGTGAACTTGGAAGAAGCCTTCCTTTCTGGATCCGACGTAGGTAGTCACCAAAGCACCCGTGCCGCCATGTGGCCTTCCATCCTTCTAATGCTCGTGAAGTGGGCGGCGGAGCGGGAGCGAAGGAGAATCGCAGACCTTGCTGCCCGCGAGGAGCGCAGGAGAATCGCTAACCGCGCGGCCCGCAACGAGCATCGGCAACTCGGGCGTCGGAGGTCGCAGAATGACCTCCGTCCCCCATGAGCGCGGGCTTGGGGGTGACGGGTGGAGCCGCCTGTCACCCTAGCAGAAGCAGGCCGCGGCGGCGACGCGCATTGCGTGCCTCCCCATACCCGGGGGCGAGTTGGGGACTCTATGGTCGCCACACCGGAAGAGGGCCAGATCGAGAGATATGGCTCTGGGTCGGCCGGGGTGCTAGGGATATGGCTACGACAATCTCACCTCCGGCAACTGACGGCCCACAGACGGCGTGCGTTTTAGTCGGTTCGAGTCCGACATAACCTCCTCCTCCGGCTCCGGCGGGGGAGGTATCCGTGGGGATTATTCGCACGATAAAAAAAAAAAGTACCTGGGATCTGTTTACTTCACGTGACTGGTCACATCAACCGCGACGTCAAGGCACGAATTGCCGCCATGTGGGCCAAGGGGCGAGAAATGATTGGCGTCACATTTGAACCTAAAATGCCAGTCTGGTTGACGGGGTAGGTCTATAAAACGATCATTATGCCTGTCTTTTTACATGGCTGTAAGGCGTGGCCGCTGCTGGAGCAACATAAGCAGGAGCTACGTGTCACGGAGATGAAAATGCTGCGGTGGATGTGCGGCGTCACACGTAAAGATCGCATGAGGAACTCTCAGATCCGCGGCAGCCCTCATGTCCGCGACATCACACATAAAATGCAAGAGAGCCGCCTTCGCTGGTGTGGCCACGTCTTGCAGCAACCGCCAAGCTACGTGGGTAACAAATGGCTGGCAGTAAAACAGCCACCGGGACCAGGTGGAAAGGATAGGCCCAAGAAGTCTTGGCTTGAAGTCGTGAAGGGTGACATGCGTGCAAATGGTCTCATCTCACCACCATGGACGCCCAACGTCGTGCGAAGTGGAGGAGGAAGTGCCGGAAGGCGGCCCCTGAGTTCCGAGGTCACCTCGGATTCGGAAGCAATCAGGAAAATATGTACGATAATCATGAAAGGGGGAGGCGCGCATCGCGCCGCCAACGCGGCCTGCTTCTTCTAGAGTGTCAGGCGGTTCCCCCTGTCATTTCCAGGGCCGTGCTACTGGGGACCGATATGGAGATATTGATACGATAATGGAGATGTTGAGTGACCTACGTCGCCCGAGTCCCTCGCGCATTGTGTATTATGCGGAATGGGAAACAACTGAATCTTCTCCAGACCCGTTCCCCCGCCTCCTTCTCGAGCATTACTTGCTCTCAGATGGAGGCGGTGGCAGCCGTGAGCTTACGGTTTTACGCCATCACTGTAAGCAAGCGAGAGAGAGTGCTGAGCGAGAGAACTCCCATCCCGAGGGCCGCCACAAGGACCCGCTTCGGCGTTTCCCATGCCGGGTATTCGGTCCGCGTATACAGCCCCGTGTCCTCGCTTGCATCACAGTGATGACACCCGGGCGTTGGCTCCTTCTGAATTCGCCGCAGCTAACTTCCGAAACATCCATATCCGGTGATCATCTGCGTCAACCGCTACGAGAGTTCCCCATTGAAGCCTTTCTAGCCAGTTCTCCATGATGGGTGATAGTTAGCTGCGGCTAGCTAGTTCACCGTGATAGTGGTGGTAGGACATACCACCACTATCACGGCGTGCCCTGCGCTTGGTTGTCCAAGTCGTAGTTTCAACTCCACCATGTCCCGATAAAGCTGGGACTTCGTAGCCTCGATTTCTCGCCTTTTGATACGGATTTAGTACCGAAGGTGCTCTGACATCTTTTTTCGCCATAGAGTCTCCTGCAGGAGTCCTCCAGCCCCCTCAAGCCAGAGTGCCAGCTGCGTCCTTCAACTTGGGGGCCAGCAGCTTAACCGGGTTCTGGATCGTATTTAACAACAGTCGTTCAAGGTGTCTTACTTTTCTCCTCTCACCTCATTCCTCCTCCATTATTTCGTCATGAATTTCATACACATTTATTTTCATGGTATTGTTCAATGACATTTTATTAGGAGACTAGACACCCCCCCCCCCCCCAAACTATGTCTCGGCTACACCATGACCCCCCCCTGAATTGAAAGCTGGATCCGCCCCTGCACACTGAAATGGATATAATAATACAACATAGGCTGCTCTTTACCTCAGTAATGCCTTACGTTATATATTCCAATATTTAGCGCCATAATTTCAACAACGCCTAGGTGCCATGAAATTATAGGGCTAACAGCCCGGTAGACGGTAAGGTAGTGTAGCCGTAGAATTATTGGGACACTTTATTCCGGTATTTGAGTCACGCGGTTTCGGTCGGTTCGAGTTCGACATGATTTCTTTCCTGAGATTCCTGAAGCCTTCAGCTTACCATCAGGCGAGGTGAAGTCAATCATCCCATATAAAAAAGATCGCCCCGCTAACCAGCGGGGGGTATCCGTGGCGATTCGTAAAAACATTATAATTAAGGTTAGATTACATACGCGAATGACTTTGACCATACAAATGCTCAAGGTCATTCGCTCATTTTTCAGCCGTAAAAATCAGTAAAGAAGAAAAATGCAAGAATCATATTTTAGATATTGTGTGTTTGACGCCCAGGGTGTCGCATACGTCCATAGGCCACGGTAACCACTTTTCATCAGGTGGGCCGTGTGCTTGTCTGCCACCTAAGTGGTATAAAAAAATATATTTATCTTACGCCTTTTCCCTTACTTACATCTTTTATAAAATTATAATCAGTCACATTTTTATCCAATATTTGTAACCAACTGAATAATTTGCTGTTATCACTGAGTAATCCTTTGTCATATGAGGAGCAGTTTAGCTTCCCTAAAACACTTGAGCATAAAATTCAGTCATAACCGTTTATATGAAAAATCCGAGCGGCTGTTCCAGCAATGTTCTCGATATTAAATAACTTTGGGAGGACCCGCCTCGCGCCGCTCTTGACGACAAAAGCGAGGAGATGAGATTTTTTCTAAAGAGCCCAAGTGGCGCGCCAGTTTTTTTAATTACTTAAGGACCCCAAGCGTCTTTTGGCGCACAGCAATACAATAATTCTCAATGTTTTTTACAACTGTTTAATTTTTTATCGTTAAATATAGGGTACTGTCGAAAGCTTTCAACGGGTTTGGGCAAATTAGATTTGGTACTAATGCCAGACCACTAACGAGGTTCGTAGAAACCCAAAAGTCACTTTCAAAAATACATAGTTGAAATTCAAAATGAATTTCGCGTTCGTAGAAATCAAAAGCTGCTTTTGAAAATACATATTTGACATCACAAAAGAAATATTGCAAAAAATTTACAACAATTTGTGTCCATCTTTGTCCAAATCTCGGAATTCTAATAAGACGTAATACTTAATCTCTCTCTGAAGCTCTGAAGCTTTTCTGCTACCGTGCATCGAAACCGCAATTACTTTTTGTTGATCAACGTTTCTAAATGTTATTAAGTAACATCAGACAACCAAAAGTTATTTATTGTTACTATTATGTTGCCGTGTTACTATATTTTAAGCAACGGCAGTCAACAATCTCTAACAATCAGTGACATTGTTAGAGAATATTGCCTCAACACGGTAACGTAAAATAACATTTTGTTGACATAGTAGATATGTCGTGCTACTCAATTTTATTGTTGTCTAATATAATGTTGGTCTTTGTTATATTTTGTAACTTCATGTTAGGGGCGAAATGAACCCGACAAGTAACAATCAACAAGCAGTAACAAGTAGTAGCAACTAAAGTTATAGATTGTTACCTAATGTTACCGTGTTGCTATACAAAAGATAAATGCGGTGTAGATGCACGGCTAGCCTTAAACAATTCCACTGATTCCAAAGAAATAAAGTAATACAAATATAATTTAGAAGCGGTATTTAAATCGTATGAGCCATCGTTAATAAATCGTAGATAACCAAAAGTAAATACCCAAAATATTTGTACTTTTTTGATAGAATAAAAATCTTCGTCCATTTGTTCTTTTAATTGTGTACATGACGTGTATAGATGTCAAATAAAGATAAGGAGAATGAAAAAGTTCAATTTTTTATCGAGAAATTTTTCTTCGTTGGGAAAAAGGGTCCCTTGAAAGTATTTTATGTAACAGACAATACACAAGACCGTTCTTGATTGAGGACTGAGGACACGTTTACGGACGGTTGCTGTTTTGACTCAAAATACACGTGAAACTGATCTGATCTTTTTGAAGAAAAAATGTTTTCAAGTTTTCATTCTTTTGAAATAAAATTGATTTCTAGATAAATAATTAAGTACATATACTCGTAATGTATGTGTAATGGTAAAATTATAAAGCTACTGTTGTTCGCTATAGTACTTTGAGAAATATACAACTTATACATTCAACTTCTAAACTTGTTAGACTACCACCCCTGACACTGGCTCATAGGTTAACTAACCAAATCCATCAAGCAATATCTTCGAAAAATTTGTGGGGATGAGTCTGCTAGTCGGACCACTGTCTGTACTGAAATTTTCCACGAGCAGTTGACGCTCACTAATATCTATTAATATACAATACCAACTGACACGGTGGCAACCTGGAAGTTCTTGAGATTGCAAAAGAACACGCGACTCAGGTAGCCGTATGTCCACTGCCCTATTTACTGCGTGCGACTGAACTACTGCCATTTTATTGTTTCTTCACTTCACGAACTATCTAGCCCGTATGTAAAATAACATTACACAAGACAACATCTACGCATTTTGTGCACAAGATATCGCCTTATTGCCTTGTACATTAATAGCGCAAGATTTGATTAATGTATAGATCGGAAATAGCACAGATAAGGCGCGAAAGCGATTAAAATATTATATATAGAAGAATTAATTGCGTCGGCTTTGCCTTATCCATGCCATATCTGCACCGTATTGTTTCTGTATGATGCATGCCTTAGGTTAACACAGTTATTCAATAGTTTTGGGGTCGTATCCATTGATTATATTATCATAAACGTTTCTGATTCTGTAACATTTATTTCATTGGTCCTTTTATACTTTTTAAATATTCAAAATACAAAATATGTGTATAGGTGTAACATAGATTATTATGAAGATTGAAATATTGAAAGATAGCTTTGTAGTTGAATGTTCATCAATATGAAAAATGACGCCTTTAGTATTTTTTTTTGCTGCTGATTGAAAGTTACTTTCAGTCGTTTATAGTAGTTTTTTTTTTGGATTCGCATACATTATGTAACGTGCAAGTTATATTGTACAACATCAATGTCACTTTCAGTGGAAGTTAAAATCAAAAACAACTAACTGAACTTATTATTTTGCCTATTCTGACTAAAATACTTTTCTACCGATAAAAAATGAAGAAAAACATTAAAATTAGACGTCTAGCAAGTCTCTTTTAATCTACCTACAATCAAGTGCATTTCAGGTGTATATACAGCCGCCAACTATTATTTTTCAAAATATCAAAATAAATTAAACCTATTCTTTAGGCGTGCAAGGAGCTGGCTGCACACCTTGAAGAGTTCCAACGGGAAGGCGTGCCTACTCTGCAAGGATTCCAGATCGCATCGATATCCGAGAAGGCTTTCGCCTTCCTTTATTGGGCAGGAAAGCCGGAGAACTTGGAAGATTTTTTCGACTGGAAACGTAAGTACTTAAAATACACTTTTATATATTTAAATTATATAATTTTGTAATATAAACGTTCCGGGAATAGATGAATAAAGTTACTCTTTCGGCTGAAGAAATTAGACGTGTTTTCGAGAGGTTATAATCTACTTACATAAACCTACTTCCCGCCTCTAAGCGAAGGTTAGGTGATCTAAATAGAACAGTTAGTGCTTTTCGATACCCTGGGGGATCGAAGTGAAATAGAGATTTTTTTCAATCTGATCGAAATAGGGGAACCAAGTGGAACACCCGGTCAAGAGTTTTGCACGATTTAATTGTATTTTTAGTTTTTTAAATATGTTATTTTCTTCTTTTAAAAACGAATCATACTGAATCTGCTGCTTGAATAAAATTTGACACACATCGTCACACAATTTGTAGTCTTGAATAGTACATAGACTACTTTTTAAGTAGGAGCCATGGCCAGCAGCTATTGTGTTATAAAACCTTTAGGAGAAGCAAACCTTGGTAGGCACTTATCTTTCCGCTAGGGGAAACGGTCACTACAATATGTAGATTCCGGTACATGAGCAGTACCTACTTAAAAGAGCTCGTTATTATTTTACGGTCGGTAACATTTGCCAAAATTAACTACATCACAAAGAGTCCTTATCTTTTAACAATGTAGGGTTGTATTTGTACAGTATGCTTTCATTATAAATGCTGTTGGAAACGAATACCTTTTTTATTGTAATACTTCATCTTTTAATAAAGGATGCCACGGGTAGGTATATATATACAATATATGACGTAACCTGATCGTAACGTGATCTATTCTCCTAATCCTTTTCAAAAATAAGGGAAAAAAATAACACAATGTAGGTATTTTGGAGCTGAATAAAAGTTACTATGGCGCCTAGTTCCAAATCTAAGTCCGTTCAGAGTTATTCTTTATTAAACATGGTATAGTAGTTTCACTAGATTCAAAAGTAATGTTAAGAAAGTGACACATGACATTCGTGGGCTGCAAGACTCGAGACAAAATTACCGAACCCTAATAAATGTTCAATCAGTGTTCAGACCTTTCATTTCACGTTCAATCGGAGCGAGAGTGAAAGACACCACATGCCAAAACTAAACCGATCCAACGGTGTTAGATCTTTTCATTTGTAAGTATCAATCGGCATTAATCGTTCCTTTTATGTTGAGATATTATGTCATTTTGAGTGAAAGATGAAAAATGAAAAAAAAAAGGTTTACCAGTTTCATTGCCCTGGTCATACAATACCTAATGAGTGTGAGTGAGACATGCCGAAATAAAGGTTTTTGAATCAAATGATAACTGTACCTATTTATAAAACTTACAATTACTAGAGTGCTAAAACCACCATGTTTAATAAAGAATAACTCTGAACGGGCTCATATAAACTTTTATTCAGCTCAAAAATACCTATCAATTGATATAACACACAGCTATTGGAAGGTTGGCCCAAAATTTGCATCATCTTTGACTGAATTAATGTTATCACAAGTATTAACAACAAGATGCTGAAACCAATGCGGTCATAACTTTGTGTCTCATGGAAAGCACAACGTGGTACCTCGAAATCTAATCAGCTAAAACCTCACGATGTTCCGGCTCAGAGATTTATTGTCAGGGGTAATGTGTGTCGTTATGAAATCATTTCCTACTTTGTGAACGTGCACCGAAGTGCCTTAGAGCACTCTCACATGTAGGTGTTTTCTCCCTGCCCCCCTAGAGTATAGAATAGAATAGATTGTACGATCGATGAATCCCATACGGATTGATATACGTTGACGACTGTCATAAAAGTCAATATACATGTCAATCCCATAAATTCATCAGTCTATTCTTCTACAATACGCTGGCCAAAGAATTGCCACTAGTCTAGGGTAGGTCACAACGGTAATCGATTACAAAATCTGTGAACTAAATCACGATCACGTGGGTGACTACATCAGTCAACCACTTTTAACTTGTATTCGGTGGCTATAAGTCGCTGTGATGAACACACGGGGTGAACACTATTTTAAAACGATTGTTCGGTGAACGACAGATTTTGGATTGCAATCTAAAACTATGTTATTTATTTAAACAGAATATTAGCAACTGAAATTACTAGTATTCCTTTTAACCCCTCCAAATAAACTAAATTGCTTGCGCTAGGCTTAGGTTCACGTCGGTAGTGTAATGGCCAGGATTCGAACCCGGAACCTCTCGATTGTAAGGTCGACTCTTTAACCACTAAGCTACCGCCGCTTTTTGTTTGATATGATCAAAGTATGGCATAATCAAAAACTACGAGTATCTTCGCGCCAATTCCGGGTTCTATTTAAAGCTTGTACTTTGGAGCCCAGAGTCCGCTCTCCTTCTACTACAAATTTTGTGTATTTTGGCTTTTAGCTATAATGTACATAAGTAAAATATTATTCTTTATTTACAAAATACATTTCCAAAGTTCTTTGAAACGCTGAACTGAGTATAAAGAGTTGTAGAGTCACGACCAGCAGACATTCGGACATTTTATATCAACGTATCATATAAAATTTCAATGGCAGCCCCAGCCCCATCCGTGGCCAAATTTACGAAACTAATATATTTTTACGATCGCGTAATACGACCAAATCTACATCAGCATAAACATATCAAATATATTATTATATCTACGTAGGCAGGTATTTATGAAGAGACAGCGGCCGATCTCATCTGATCCTATTACATGTGCTTACAATGTCAAATATTTTATGTGAATTTATCCACAGACATAACCGACTGGTAGATATTTTAATAGAATTTGTTTTCCTGAAAGCGTAATTCTATTTCCTGTTGATTTATATGACATTTATAACGTATCTTAAGTGTCTGTTATGTAGCCAAGGTAAATTGTAAAAAGACCCATTATTAGGATAAATA
Source organism: Eilema depressum (assembly GCA_914767945.1). Lineage (NCBI taxonomy): Eukaryota > Metazoa > Arthropoda > Insecta > Lepidoptera > Erebidae > Eilema > Eilema depressum. Next base: position 41,897,824 of record OU612012.1, on the reverse strand, counting down.
ATAATTATTGTAATATCATGGTTTTTTTTTAGATGAAATCGAAAGTTCTATATTATGTACTTACTATATGTTCTTTTACTGTGCGTATTATGTGCAATTATTTAAAAAGTATTGAAGAAAATATGTGAAAAGCTCGGGCTATTTGATTGAAGCGAAGCGAATACCCTGAAACACCGCGCCTCCTGACCCCTTCACACTTCGACCGCTAGACGAACGTTTATTGTTTAGGATGACTAATAACCATAATAATTGGAAATTATCTGAGTAATTACGGCACAAGATTTAAGGCGAGAAACTTCGCCGGAGAAATACACAGATGAGTAATCGCCTAATAAGCGGCAACTTTTTGACACTTAAATTGATTTAATATATTATTATGTTTCATTAATAAAAGTTTCAGGTACACCTTAATCAAAATCTTTCCGTAAAGCCTGCATGGTATAGGGCAGTATGGAGTAGTACAAATTCAGGGATAGGATGAAAAATACAGTTACTAGAAACCCGGTTTTACCGACTATGATTTTTCAACAGTGTTGGATGTATAGGGCCACCATGGCCTTCGCGGCCCGAGCCAAGTTCACTTGTAAGTCAGTACACCTGATGGTTGGCGAGTAACGCTTTGGGGTAGGTTTTCTTCTCTACGTTGGGAGATTAGACCGCAGAACTGAAAACAGTAGAGTCCCTTAAAATACTAGGGATGTAGAAGAGTGGTGAAAGTGCAAGCTTCAGAAACAACCGAGATTGGCAGTCGTATGAGTCCCACGTCGTGTCGTCCGATCAGTTGGACGAAGCGGTCGGACCACGCGGTCACAGCCGTATAAAAGTTACATCAGAGCTTTATCCTTCTATCAGTAGGTGTAACTTGCAATTGAGGTTGACTGATATAATATACATATAGGTGGGTGTATGATCCCACAGTCATCTACACTAATATTATAAAGAGGAAAGATTTGTACCTATTTTTGTTTTGTTTGTATGTTTGTAATGAATAGGCTCCGGAAGTACTGTACCGATTTCAATAATTCTTTCACCTATAGAAAGCTACACTATCTGGGAGTAACATAGGCTATATAACATCACGCTACTACTAAAGGGAGCGGAGCAGTGAGCATAAATGTCAATAAATCGGGCAGATTTCCATACATTAAAGTTGGACCGGAATCCGAAATCCACGCGGGCGGAGCCGCGGGCAACAGCTAGTATAATATAAAATAACTTAGCATCCATACTCAGACTACTTAGTAGTTGCGTGTCATTTGATGGATTTATTATCATGTAAAACATAGTAAACTTCTTGTAAGACGAGAACAAATTAAGATTAGAGCAAAACAAAACAAAAATATGCCTTGAAATCTAACAGGCCAGATTGAAATGGGCAATATTTTTGCGTTGGCATCGATCACGTAGATTAGCGGCACGCGACGCGACGTACCTCGCACGCGACACACTGACCCGATCCACGAATGCAGGACTCGTACGATCAACACTGACATTTTAGGTTGACCACTACTAGCGTTAAATTTTTTTTTTTTTTTTTTTTTTCACCACACAACGCTATCTAGACCCATTGTAAGCTTAATTAGCTTGTATTATGGAATCTAGAATGCGGATATACATACTTAAATACTTTTTTTTTTGTTTGTAAATACATACATATTATACATAGAAACACCCAGATCAATGCAAATATTTATATTCATTCATGCATACAAATATTGGCACTGAGCGGGGATCGAACCCGCGCCTCCTGCGTAGCAGCCGCGTTCACTACCGCTACGCCACAGCGGCAGTCAAAGTCAAGAGTCAGTCATTTAAAACGCATCATAAATGCATACATAATATACTCACGCCTGTAAATCCCCGAAGTGGTAGGCAGAGGTGTATTAACACCAACATTTCGTCAACTATGATTTTCGGTCCCACGTAATAGGAGGCGAGCCTATTGCCGTCTAGCGGGCACTTTGTCATAGGCTGTATGTTTACTGTCGGATGGAGAACAGCCCTATCCCTTAGTCGCCTTCTACGACCCCCACAGGATGAGACGGGGTGGCCCTATTTTACACCACTGGGAACCAACACGGCCATATTATCCCTACTAATATTATAAATGTGAAAGTAACTCTGTCTGTCTGTCTGTTACGTTTTCACGCCCAAAGCACTGAACCGATTTTGATGAAATTTCGTATAGGGGTAGATTAGACCTTGAGAAAGGACATAGGCATCCACGCGGGCGGAGCCGCGGGCAAAAGCTAGTGTATTATATTGTACAGTGTGTTCTCGATTCTCAGTCAGAAGCTCAAACCAACCTCACCTGCAAGTGGGTACACCTGCTGATTAATAGACGAGGATTTGTTGCTTTTCTCTTGGGATGACGAAGTCTGATGGCAGTTGCTCTGGTAAAAATCAAATTAAACCAAACAATGGAGCTGTAGTAAATTGAAACAAGAATTATAGCGTACACAAAATATAAATGCAATGGAAGTGTACCGCAGATATCGGCAATATATAATAATCAACATAATTCGCAGTGCTTTTCGCTGCTTTTTAACGTTTACTGTTAATTTGCAAATTCAAGGCAAGTACAGAGCAGATAATAAAGTGTCTTATCTATGTTAAAAATTAAAATCTAACATGTCACTGCTTTGTGTCGTGTGAGGGTCATAATAAAATTGTATTCACTTTTTAATACTGTGCGGTTGCATATCTATTCGTCAAGTATACACACTACACACATAATTGGCCGCCTCTGAAAACCTACGCTGGCCGCTTTCTGGCATTAAAACGCGGACTCTCACTACTCTAGATAAGCTCATGCTTTTTTTGTATGGTTTTCGTGCATCATCATCATCGTGCAATAAATAACTTAACTTTCTTTCTTTTTTTTCTATAAAAGAACACACACTAACAGACACCAGTATCCTGTTTATCTACGTTAATCAACCTTACTCACACGTCTTCGAATCTCCGATCTTCCAACTTCACCTGTAGGTACATGTAAAAAGTATATTAAAACGCGAGGGTCGGTGAGGCGCATCTGCTTGCCGCAGTATGTTCCCTCCGGAGAGAGCCTCTCATCAATCATCACATTTGGGACACAACTCTAACAAATACTGCACACAGCCTTTACCTGGGCGCAGGTAAATTTATGAACGAGACTTGTTGTTTTAGAATATTTTGTACACCTGAGTAACGAGTAACTTAATATCGAATAACCAGTAAATAGAGCGATATTTCATAATACAATAATGAATTGTTATAAAACGAATGAATCGAGTCGACGCCTGAGTCTGTGTTGCCAGAAAGCCTGGAAATGTGCAAAAAGTCGTCAAGTCTTGTGTGAATAGGTAGCTTCAGAGAAAGTGTGTTCCATCCTCGATTACACTAAACTAAACGTGGGCTCGGCCTTCACCAGAGCCTCAACCGATATTTGGCAGGTGTATACTGTATAGAGTTGACTTGAGCTCCAATGGTGTTGGTAGGATTCTATACCTACACTTATAATATAATATATCCTTATAAAAGTAAGATTCAAATGTCCATTGAAACTACTTAATCAAAAGTCCAAGTGGGGACCTATACACCATCTAACGAATATTCTACCAGATTATAACCTTACGACAGTAAACTTTTTTCTTAAAATTAATATCTCACATACAAATCTTTTTAATTCACCTCCAAACATTTCGTGTATTAAGGTCTATAAAAATAGATGAAGACACTTTTATTTAATAGCCCTCCTATACAAGATTATTATACTAAAAATTACAACGAAGTGATGAAAGCTTGAAGCACTGTGACTGTGCTTGTAGTGTGGAGCCCCAGATCCGCTCTCCTGTACTTTTCCCTCATGAAATGACTTACCCTTTACGGCAGCGTCTACCAGCCTGCGCCTGAACCTCACCAGATGTACCGGCTCGCTGATACGGTAGCTTGGGCCCGGAAGATCTGCGTAGGCCTCACACATTCCATACATTACAAGGAAGTTATTAATTGTGTTTTATTATAATAACTGTTTAACATTATTATTTGTGTTTGATTCTTATATATATCGTTATAATGTTAACGGTTATTTTAATATCATTCATCCAATTTTTAATTACTTACTACTATTGAATTGAAAATGTCAGTTGAATTGTAGAGATACTGAAAGTCACAACAGTACTCGCAGTTGCATCCAAGAAATTCACTTCGGAACCCAAGGCCCGCTTCCTCCTTTGGTTTGACTTATAAAGCTTTTATGGAAGCGATTATTATCTTCTGATCTGAACACCGAAAAGTACCTAAGTTTGCGCTAGAGCCTCGTCCATCAATCTAGAATTCGTATACCGGCTTGCAGATAAGGTTGGCTTAGCCTCAAGTTTTAGTAGCCATAGGTACATCTTCGGCCTATATTCTATCTTTGTGCCAAATTTCAACAGATCCGTTCAGTCATTTCTGCGTGAAAGAGTAACAAGATTCTATCCATCCTCACAAACTTTCACGTTTATAATATTAGTAGCATAGGATTTTATGATGACGCGACCAAAATACCGAAAGTGGTGGACAACAATGCCCTCTTATAAAATACTTACTGAAATGTAACCCTGCATATACTCGGGCAGGCCTACCTTTTTTCATAACGTCAGCAATTTGATCGGTGTGTGTCCTTGATACCTTTTATGCCCGCACCGGGTAACTTGACCGATTATATTTACCTTACATTCGTAGCATAATAATCATTTCTTAATTGTTATTTGACTTATGCAAGGGCAACTATTGTTAATTCTAAGGTGAAATACAGTTTGTTTTTATTATTTTACATAAATAATACTCACGTTGTTTCACGCCATCTATCTTTGAGCATTTCAGGAGCTTTCTCTGCTGTCATTATTATTAAACCTTTTTTGCAGCTTGGTTGGTTTCGGAAGCATTTTAGTATTATTTGTTTACAAATGGTTACCAAATGATTTTTTCGAGTTACGTCGATTAAAGGTTCAACCCCACCAAACGGACGGCATCGGAACGAATTTTACAATCTTTAAACAAAATAAATCTTATATCACAGCATTTAAAGTTTATATTACCAAGTCACGCATGACAGCTTGACGTGCGTCATGCCGCCGCACGTCGCTGTCAAGCTGTTGTGCGTGACTTGGTAATATAAACTTCAAACACTGTGATAATAAGATTTAATTTTGTTTAAAGATTGTAAAATCCGGGCCGATGCCGTCCGTTTGGTGGGGTTGGACCTTTAGTGTTCTTATTACTGCATGTAGGTACCTGGATGACCCAGTTCCGCTCAGGTTCTATTGGTTTTTGGGTAAAATACTAGGTGTCTAGAAAGAGTTAGAAAGCAAAACTACATCCCGGTTTTCGACATAGTGTAACATAATACATATTTAGATAAAAACCATAATAAATCGTCATTGTCATAACTATAAATTTAAAATGTCGAATCCCTAAACAAATATCTAAGCTTTGTCATAATGTCAATACATATTAATTTTTGGTTTAATACGAGTAGTACACGTACACAGAGTTTGTAGTAGTTGGTCTAGTCTAGCAAATGCTATTTAATCAAGTTATGGACTTAAATCACCAACACCTTCAGCGGAAGAGTTATTACCTAAACGTGCCAATCGATACGCATGCAAACAGTATTCACTTAACGATCGATAACACCCTGCTTTGCTTTATAACCGGGGTCAGACAGGATAAAGAAAAGAAAATAAGTGGGTAACAGAGGCGGGGTCTAATGATTCTCGAGCTATTTACATGAAGAGAGTTTCTTACCTCGAAGACACTAAATACTAAATACTAGATACTTAAATACTGGACGTCCGGCACTTATGACCAAAGTCGCAGTCACATTCACTGGTTCAAATCAATTTATATAATATAGCTGTTGCCCGCGGCTCCGCCCGCGTGGAATTCTGATCCCGTTCATCGCTGATATATAGCCTATATGTTAATCCAGGGTATAACCTATATACATACCAAATTTCAACCAAATCGGTCCAGCCGTTTATTTTTTTTTTTATTTATTCTTTATTGCACAAATAAGATGTACAAACATATACACATACATAAACAGTTTATGCGTGAAAGAGTAACAAACATTCACACATCCATTCTCACAAACTTTCACATTTATAATATTAGTAGGACTCGTATAAACGCCCGCGGCTGCACCCGCGTGGATATCGGTTATCGCGACCAAACATAGCCTACCTATGTCCTTTCCCAAGGTCTAATCTACTCCTGTACAGAATTTCATCAAAATCGGTTCAGTGGTTAGAGCGTGAAAGCGTAACAGAGAGATAGACAGACAGAGTTACCTTCGCATTTATAATATTAGTATGTATATGGATAATAAAAGCATATATGACTTCTCGTCTTATAACGGGCGAGTACTTTTTGATTTGAATCTAGATTAATTTTAAAAAATCCTGTTGTTTTCACTTCTGTCGGCTCTCCCGTAGTGCCACTGTTTATTATTTAGCACATCGCACGTCGTCGGGCTCAACCCATGCTCTTGTGCCCAACGAGTGTGGCTGCGATTGGCATTTGGCATGCTTCGGTATTGTAAAGTGTTCGCTCTATCACACAGCGCATGACTACAGTGTAGCATTATCACTACTAGGTATTCTGACTGAGGATAGACGCCCAACCAAGAGACGTCGTCCGTTACTCAGTTGATCATGGTTCCGAAAATCTTAATAAAACATCATACACTCTACTTAAGTATTGTGTAGTGTGTAGTTTCTTGTCCAAGGCTTATGGTTTTAAGGAGTAATATGAAGCGGATATCCGAGCGGCGGTCGCGGTCGCAACAGCTACCATATTCATCTTTATTCATAACTAGTTGTGCGGTGCGATTTGCGTGCGAATAATTTTTGAAATTTGGAAAAGGCAAGTCAAAGGCACGGGCGGATTTGCATTAAAAGTTTAAGGTGATTACATACGCGAATGACTTTGACCATACAAATGCTCAAGGTCATTCGCTCGTTTTTCAGTCGTAAAAATCAGTAAAAGTAATTTTAATAGATAATTTTATAGGGGACGCTTACAAACTAAGAAGGTCACGTCATGCTAATACACTCATTTAACATACATGTGAAATTTTTGATTATTTGGATACATATTGTAGAAAATATTTGGTTTCATAAGAAAGAGTAGAGTGATGTTCAGAGCCTCTTTTCAACTATTGCCTCCTTTTTTATTTAATTTATGAAAAGGTGAAGTTACTCTGTATATCCTGTAGTATGCAGGGATGTAAATTCCAGATCTTTAGGTTTTATAGATAAAAAAAAAATTTGTTGTTTCGAAAATACCGATTTTTCGATGCTAATCTGATTCGGGGCCTTAATAACAGTAAAGGAACCTCATGAAATGTGTAAGGGCAGAAAGAAATAGCGGGCTGTTGGCTGCCAACCCTAAAGAGGCGTGAGTGTATGTTCAATTTTTAACCAACTTCTGAAAAGGAGGAGGTTCTCAATTTGGATGTTTATTTCCGCCGGGAACTACGAGAGTTGACTGCTGATAAACTCATCACCATCTTAGGGTTGATCCCGGTTGCATCCGAGGCCTACGTCTAGGAATCCGGGCCCCGCTTGTTTTACAGATTTGGCTGATTTGGTCTGTGATGATACATTATGAAAGCGACTGCCGCCTGACCTGAAAATCCTAAAAGTTCCCAATTTCAGCAGAGTCTCGTCCGTTATAGCAGTCCGTTATCAGTAGGTGCACCAGCTAGTGAGGTTAGCTTGGCCTTCAAAGATCTTGGCGGCCCCTTTAACACACAATGACACTGATGAAACAAACGTATAAAAAAATTACAAATACATAACTTACAAATTGCGCATACGACAGGAGTGTATTACTTACAATAAAGGTCTATAAACACAATATATAGCGGTTACTGCAACCGATGGAAGTTTCGCCAATTTAAAAAGGTTGAACTACATTAGACGGAAAAGGTAATTCCCCCGTTGTCAGTATCACGCCTCGTTAAGGAGTTCTGATGACCTTAATCACCGTAGGGCCACAGCATTATTATAACCATTTTTCATGGCGAGAGCATTACGTGGTGGGTAGAATGAAACACAGGTACTATGTTACACAAGCACTTTTATAATTCAAACGAACGCTCAAAAGGTAATATCAGCAACATTGTGAAACAGAACCTATGAAAAGGTGGCAGGGTTCTTTCTTGAATTTAACAATAAAAGGAGTGGGTTCACGTCGACGTCGCTAGTGTAACAGCTGGGTTTCAAACCCACGAACTCTCGATTGTGCGTCCTATGCCTTTAGCCACTAGGTAATTAGGTTGGAACTCTACGAAAACTCAAAAAAAAAGTTTTATCTCCTTTTCGCTTTTTTTAGAGGGCACGGGTTACTTATATTTCTTTTTTGCGAAATTATTTCCGGGCGCAGTCAAAACACGATAGGTACGTTAAAAATTATGTGTGCTTGCCTGCGACCTGGGTAGCATAAAATACATATACATCATGTTAGTATGAAGGATAGGGAACGATAATCCGTTACTTTTGAGTTACTATGGCAAAACTATATTCGTACAAACCAACCATTGCTTACTATGTTGAAACCTTAGTTGCAGATCAGAGCTTTATGGAAATGAGACGTTGGAATGAGATTCGCACAATGACCTCCTCCGGCTTGGTTACTCTGAGGTAAATACAGACGCTATTTGTCTCTAGATTCAGATTTAGGAAAGTGTTTCCCAAACAGATTATAGACTAACGGTTGCCCGCAACTTCATCCACGGTTAATTACTATTTCAAGGCTGGTGATGTTTTCAAAATTCTATTATTATCTCGGAGTAAGTGTACTCCAGGCTTTCACTAGATGTACTCGGTTCTATCATATGCAAACGTACCTAATCACCAGCCCGTGTCTCTCTTAACTTTTTTCTTATTGTTCAACTCCTAAGGGTAAATGCTATCAAATGCAAAATATTATTCCAAATCTCACATGACATTAGATTAAAAGCGTTCAAAGAAACGAACTCTTCTGTATTATTATATACTCGTAAGTATAGATTGGCTTTTAATAACAGCAAGATTGGTACTTTTACTATGTAAAATATAAACTTTTTAATCAGACATCATCATCTTAGATTGGTTCTCGATAGATATGGTTTCTTCTCGGAGCTTATCTACTCCTTTCAATTTGGTTAATACGGCGTTCTACTACTAGTCCGAGAGCCGGTACGACTTTTTGAGTACATTCTTGAGGCAAGCTGAAAACTTGTCACACAACTCTCCTGTTATACTCCAACACGAAGCTGCAGACCTGGCTGGTGGGGTACGGGGGTTAAATCAAGCCCTGCATTTTATTTAAATTTAAAAAAAATTACCAAAATACATGTTTGAGGCATTATGCATTTTTTATAATGTTGTAGTTCAATATTTAAGGAATACATAAAAAAAATCGGCCAAGTGCGAGTCGGACTCGCCCATGAAGGGTTCCGTAGCAGCAAAGGAGAAAATTGCGGTTTATGACGTATTAAAAAAAAACTACTGACTGGATCTCGTTCGAACCAATTTTTAGTGGAAGTTTGCATGGCAATTTACATCATATATTTTTTTTAGATTTATTATTCTCTTATTTTAGAAGTTAGGGGGGGACACACATTTTTCCACTTTGGAAGTGTCTCTCGCGCAAACTATTCAGTTTAGAAAAAAAATATGTTAGAAACCTCCATAGCATTTTTAAAGACCTATCTATAGACCCCCACGTATGGGTTTGATGAAAAAAAAAGTTTTGAGTTTCAGTTCTAAGTGGACCCCCAAAATTTCATGCTTTTTTTTATTTTTGTGTGAAATTGTTAATGCGGTTCACAGAATACATCTTCTTGTCAAGTTTCAACAGCATAGGCCTTCTAGTTTCGGAGAAAAGTGGCTGTGACATACGGACGGACAGACAGACGGACGGACAGACATGACGAATCTATAAGGGTTCCGTTTTTTGCCATTTGGCTACGGAACCCTAAAATGACAGGGGACTTTGTGGGGGCTTTACCATTGCCAGGCGAGTAAAAGTAACGCATTGGGGCATTACTACTAATTTAATGTATAATTGATACTGATAGCCTCTGTGGCGTGGCGCTAGTGAACGCGGCCACTACGCGGTAGGTGCGAGTTCGATCCTCGCTCAATCGCTCAATTGCATATTGCCTCAAACATATTTTTTGGAATATATTATTGTTAAATTTTAAAAATTCAGGGGTTGATTTAGCCCCGGTACCCACCAGCCAGGCTTGCAACTTCGTGTTGGGGTATAACAGGAGAGTTGTGTTACAAGTTTGCAGCTTGCCTCAAGAATGTACTCAAAAAATCGTACAAGCTCTCGGACTATACCGTCTTACCTCTCAAAGTCAACAGGAAAGCCTGCACCAGAGCACGGTCCGTTAATTCACCGTCGACTTGCTGTTGAGGTTTACTTGGGCTCGAATATAATAATATCTTATAAAGTGAGTTTCAAATATTTTATCCATAGAATCTATTTTATTATAATTATGTCCAATTATTAGATATAATTTTTGTTTTGAAGTTTTAACAAAAAACGTATCAACCCTATGTACAGACAGACTGCTGTTGACATTCCACGCCTATTTACGTTACCTACTGCACAAAGGAAAATGATTATCCTTTGTGCAGTTAAAATATTCACTTATGCGTTACATTGATAAATAAATAAATAAATAAATAAATGTTTTCAGTATAACCGTGCGTTCCATTGCACATGCTCGGCGTTTAATTATGATTTTATACTGAAACATTAAATTACTGAGTATACCTATTTACAAATAATTAAGAGTTTTCTCGGAACGTTCGAACCCAGTGCTGGCATGCAGATTGAGCGTTCGACTATAATTACTCATTACGGGATTTTTTACTGCATTGTGATAGTTAGTATTTGTGTAACATTTATGTACCTACTAGCTGTTGCCCGCGGCTCCGCCCGCGTAGAATTTTGATCCCGTTCATCACTGATATACAGGGCGTCCCACGGCGATGCTACATGGAAGGAAAGTACCTTAAATCCTTAAGTTAGCTGATTTTGTTTAAAGGAGACATCATTTTATTTTTGAAAAGAAACAAAACTGCATTCAAAGATTTTAAAAAATTCTCTTGCCACACCCGGTAATCGAACCGACTAAAATCCGAAAAAGTAACATCCTGAATTTTTATGGCATCAATCGATAGTGTCAATCATAAGGATCAAAATCTCTTTAAGCAACATGGTAAATTAAACGAAAGGAAGTCCTTGAAACCTAAAATTATAAATTTCATTTGGCAAAATAAAACACTTTAACTCAAAGTTCATCCATCCTTCTGATACCATAAATATAATTCCATATTTAATTACTTTTCTTTTTTTATCGTGCGGAGACCGCTGCTGGTCAGCAGTAGTATTTAGGTATGTCGAACTCAAACCAACTAAAACCGCACGCTGTCTCAATTAACAGGTTATAAGTTGATCCAATATGGCAATAATTCTCTCGCCATTTTCGTTGCCCAGAGAACACCACGTGCCGCACCCAAAAATAACTATAATACCTACTCTACCTACCCTACCTACATACCTCATGCAGTTGCCCAATAAAGTTTACATTCTAAACAGGTAACAAAGTTCATTCATTTAGTACTCATTTTACTAAATAAATTTCATCAAAGATATCTCTAGTGTTGATAGGATAGGACCTTATAAGAAAGTTTTTTATTTTACCAAATAGAATTTATAATTTTAGGTTTCAAGGACTTTCTTTCATTTAATTTACCATGTTTCTTAGAGAGATTTGATCCTTATGATTGACACTATCGATTGATGCTATAAAAATACAGGATGTTACTTTTTCGGATTTTAGTCGGTTCGATTACCGGGTGTGGCAAGCGAATTTTTAAAATCTTTGAATGCAGTTTTGTTTCTTTTTAAAAATAAAATGATGTCTCCTCTAAGTAAAATGAGCTTACTTAAGGGTTTAAGGTACTTTCCCTCCATGTGGCATCGCCGTGGGACGCCCTGTATAGCCTAGTATGTGTTATTCTGATGTAAAAGCAATATTATTGTAAAGTTTCAAGAGTAACAAACATCCCTACATCCATCCATAATTACAAACTTTCGCGTTTATAATATTAGTGGGATAAGAGATACCCAGACTGTATCAATATGTACGTCATCATCAACATAAATCACCGGTTCAATATGAAGCTTGCACATTGGAGCCTGTGGTCCACTCACCTGCTCTTGCTCTTGATTAGAACCCTTACCTCTCAGGTTCGGAAGAAAAACCAACGCTAATAATGCGCATGTATTTACAAAAGAATATATTATAAGCATTCTAGAACTAATATTCTAGAACAAATGTGAAGTATCGCATCTCTCGCTGTTACGAGATAAAATAAACTGTAATCGGTTCCTAATAAAGCTGCAAGTTGACGAGTTTGTTTGGTTGAGCCAAGCCAGCTTATAGAGATAACGATGTCATTGTTGCACTCGTGCTTCCGACAAAGCTCTCGAGATAGGTTCAGTACAGGCGACGACGCGTACATAGATGAAATAATAATCCACAAGATATCCGCGCTTCGTTTTGGGACTAAAACATGAAATCTGTAGCTGAGGCAACTTTTAGAGTTAATACTAGCTATTGCCGGCAGCTCCTCCCTACAGATGTCGGTATTGCGATCAAACATAGCCTATGTCCTTCTCCGATCTCTAATCTATCTGTGTACCAAATTTCACAGGTTATTTAAAAAAAAGACAAACTTTCATACACACTTTTATTCCCTATTTTAACCCTTAAACCCCTACTTTGTGATTGAAGGTAACCTATGTTCTTTCCTAAGATCTTGTTCACGTCTGTGCCAAATTTCATGGAATTCTGATCTCGTTTGCACAACCCATGGGAACCTATCAGTGGGGTGAGCATGAACAACAATCGTAATCGTATCGTGAACGTAACGATAGCATGGAGCATTGTGATTGGCAGGCTTCAGGCAGGCGGCCAATCGCAATGCTCCGTGCTCTCGTTACGTTCACGATGCGATTACGATAGTTGTTCGTGCTCACCCCACAGGTATAAAAGTAGGTAATGTGTTATTACAACCGATTTTATTCTTATGCCAAATAACCAGATCCGTTCAGCTGTTTGAGCGTCATTGAGGCACATTTATCGTGTATAGCATCTTCACATACTCCGTTCCGTTACTCCACTCGTCATATGCCAAGATTGAATTATAACACTTTTCAACGGATTCTGACCGTTGAAAAGTGTTATAATTCAATCTTCACATACATACATAAATTATGGGTAGACTTTTTCAGACACTTTAAAACAGTGGCTGGCAACAGGATAGTGTCAGAAATTTTTTACTGAACTTTACTTTCCAATAAATCATATAACCAACTCGTTGGGACGCACTATGTGTCAAAAGGCCGATCTAGTCGGACAATAATATTTGACACTATTAGTTAGCTCTAAAGGCGGTATCTATAGATGATTTGTCTAAATGTAGCAAAAATAGAAATAATTACATTTATTTTTGGTACCTACCTATATTTAACGCTACGCTAAAAAGCCTGGCAACCCTGGCCTTGTTTACATAGTCTGCTTATCTTAAATTTATAAAATAATGGAAAAATAGTTTAATATGTATAAAAAGTGGTATAATAAGTGTATTATTTGGTGATAGATAATTGGTATTGTTTGTGACAACTTCTTATAAGTATTTACGTAAATAAAATAATATATGTATATAGTGAGTACAAAGTGATTTAACAAGAAACAAAACAATAATACGTGCATAATGGTGATATAAAAACATACTACGTAATATAGTGACAATATTTCAATCCTGTAACGCTATCCTTTTCATCATTTGCCAAAATTATTTGCTCGAAATAAATTACAAATACGTTAAGAAAATTATTTGAATTTTGGACTTTGAACTATACAATCAGCGCCACATCAATCATATTGGCGCCAAATAGATGAACTAATTCTTCAGTTCAGCTACTGCACACCAGGTGGCGAAATGATACCACAGTAAATAAATTATAAAATTTTAGTAGAATTTGTTTTCTACTAAGTTACTTTAGTTCGGCTACTGCACACCAGAGGGCAAAATGATACCACAGCAAATAAATTAGAGAACTTCGACCAATTATTTTTCTACTAAGTGACCACATTAAGAAGAGAGAAAATAGGATTAATTATGCATAAATGAAACAACATAAACCTTCCTTGACAGTCGGACACTGACAAATTGAGAAATTATTAATGAATAATTACACCCCTGACTCAAAATAGAATAGGACGAATAGAATTATAATCAATCAAGTACAAAAATACAACAGCACGAAATATTTAAAATGGAGAATACAGAACGAAAGAATGTTACATTACGTAGAAATCAACAATTATCACTCAAATCAAAATCAGTTGAATCTCTTGAAAAGAGCATATGCTCAAATTCATTGTCGTGTGAGGATCTCCACAGCAAAAGCCTTGACCTCTCTACAAATATGTACTCTACTTATATGGCTGAACTTAAAACAGAAATAAATAAATTAAAAACAGACCTAGAGGGTACACAGAGTGAGATGGAAAACATTATTTTAGAAAATATTGATTTGAAAAAGCAAATATGCAATATGAGTCAAGAGATCAGTGTGCTGAAGGAAATATGTAAGAATCCATTAAGTATATCTAGACAAAATATATCATCGAGTATGAAAAAAAACTTACGACGTCGGATTTCCAATAGTTTCCAAATGTCACCTTTACAATTAAATAATGAAATTCCAAATAATTCAATAATGGGAGACAAACAACCTACCGCACATTCCGCAATGACTTCAAAAATTAAAGAATGTTCACCAACAGCCGTATCTGCAAAATTAAATAACCTTGGCGAGTCTACTGAAAAAAAAAGAGAAACTGATAATAAACCTATGCAGCACTCAACCAGCGAAAATAAGAAACATGAGACAAAAATGCTCAAGAGCAACTCTCTAAAACGAGCAATTATTCTGGGAGGATCACTGTTCCGGGGATTAGCATCAAGACTTACGACGTCAAGACTAAATAGCTCATATAACAACTACAAATTCATATCAATAATAAAACCAAATGCATCTACAGAGGAAATACTAAATAGTGCAAGACTGTTCAATATTGGCTCAGCTGACAAACTAATATTGTCTGTGGGACAGAATGATCACAATAGCCTAAAAATGACAACAGAATTGTGTCTGTTCTTACAGACAGTACAATGTCCAGTAATCATTGTAGGGGTGAATAGAAACATCTGGTTTAATGATTTTAGATTGAATTACATGCAGAATCTCATTTGTAGGCAAAATAGACAGTGTTCATTTATTCCTAACTACTACAGCTTTGCATCCCTATGCCATCAAATTAATGTACGGGTAGATCAAATAGACTATGATAATAAGTTTTTACCATTTAACAATATCGATAATAGCACACCTTACACTAAAGACAAATTGATAACAATCAAAAGGGCACCTAACGATATCTGCAACAAGAGCACACAAACAGATCTATTGGATACTGAGGCTCTAAATGACCTAAATAACCAATCATTTTTTCGTGAATAATAGGGCAAATCTTGTGATATTTCATCAGAATATTGCAGGGGCAATAAACAAGGCAAATGCCATTGAAATTGCTCTAAATTTATTACATAAAAAAATGGATCATATCAATTTTGTATGCCTCACCGAAACATTTATACAAACAGGTGATGAAGACAACATGATTTTAAATTCTTATATACTAGCTAGTAGCTTCTCCAGGGCAGATAAAAAAAGAGGGGGGACATGCATTATGGTAACACCGGATACAGAATTTAAAAATATTAAATGGTTGGCAAATGTTGCAATGGAAAGGCACTTCGAAATATGTGGTATACAAATAAAAAATCAATACTTGAATCTATTGTGTATTTATAGAACGCCGGATTCTGATGTAAATATATTTTTCAGAAAACTACAAATAGTACTAGATAGACTAAATAAAAAAGAAAATTATAGTAATATATTATGTGGTGACTTTAATATAGATATTCTATGTGAAACTACTAATAAAGATACGCTCACTGGTATTTTACACAATTATAACTTAAGAACGCATATCTCTGAACCAACTCGGCAAAAAGGGTGTATTGATAATATAATAAGTGATATCAAAGGCGCAATCGGTGAAATACACCAATTAGGACTTTCGGACCACAATACGGGACAAACCCTATCAATAAAATTAAAACCGTACCTTAACTATCCAAAACAGTGGTTTTTGTATAAAAGAGATACTTGTAAAGAAAATTTGGATAAATTTAATAACTGCATGGCAAAATTGTCATTTTCTGAAGTATTTAAGGAAACTAATGTAAATAGGGCGTTTTCAATATTCCATGAAGACATATGTCTATTCTTCAATCTATGCTTTCCAATAATAAAGATCAAAATGAACCAAAATTCTGGCAACCCTAAATGGATAACAAGGGGTTTGAAAAGGTCTTTTGTGACTAAAAGGAAATTGCAAAGAAATTATTATATGAACAAGACGAATACCAACAAACAACAATATAAAACATACAGTAAAATATTAAAAAGATGTATTGTAAAAATGCAAAAAGAAAATAATAAAAAGTACATTGAAAAAGCTGAAAATAAGTGTAGAGCAACATGGAAAATAGTAAATAATAGACTTAAGCATAACCAAACGAACAACGAAATCAAAGAAATATTAAATGGAAATCACGTTCTAACAAGCGGCGATGACATTGCAACATACTTAAATGATTACTTTATAAATATTGCTGTGCCAAATGACAACCATGAAACTACAAAACTCCAAGATACGAAAAGACTACTAAATTCTATATATCTTGAGCCAGTTACCTGTCTAGACATATATAAAATCATAATGGGATTACGAAACACAAATGCTGTAGGCTATGACGAGTTATCGACGAAATTACTCAAGCAAAATGTTTTCGCTTTGGTGGAACCTCTTACCCACATTGTAAACCTATCTTTAGAGAACGGAATATTTCCTGACGGGTTAAAATTATCAATTGTAAAGCCATTATTCAAAAAAGGCTCTCGCTCCGAGGCAGGTAACTATAGACCGATTACTCTCATTCCAGTTTTCTCAAAGGTTTTCGAGAAGGTTATGAGCACTAGAATCTTAAACTTCTTTGAAAGGAATGATGTCTTAAGTGAGCAGCAGAACGGTTTTATTAAAAATAAGTCCACAACGCTTGCATGCTTTAAATTAATAAAAGAAATTATTGATGCTATCGATGAAAAACAAATCCCCATAGCCGTCTATCTGGACATGAGTAAAGCATTTGACATGGTATGCCACAAGACCTTATTGGGAAAACTCGAACAATTAGGCATAAGAGGTCCTGCACACGGTTGGCTCGAAACCTATCTAACTGACCGACGACAATGCACAGAAATAAAAAAAATGTGCTATGCTACCAACACCCAGCAAAATTATAGATCAGAATTTTCGGTAAACCAGTTTGGAGTACCACAGGGTAGCGTACTGGGTCCCATCTTATTTATAATATACATAAATGAATTACCAAACGCTACAGACCAATACAGTATATTATTCGCTGATGACACCACCATTTTAACTAGATGTAAAACTCTGGACGACTCTATAAGCACTACAAACCAAGCCTTGACAGACATTGGCAGATGGTTAGATTCCAATAACCTGAAAGTAAATTCTAACAAAACAAAATTTATAAGACATGTAACATTTCAAAACAAAGATAAAGATAACATTACATTACCTATTAAATTCAATAATGACAACATTGAAGAAGTAAGTGAAATAAAATACTTAGGAATAGTAATTGATAGATTCTGTAGTTGGAAGCCTCAAATAGATAACGTATGCAAAAAAATAAATAGGTTCATATTTGCTCTGCGTAGAATTAAAACGTTAACCAATATCCAGACGGCTCTAATGGTCTATCATAGTCACGTATGTTGACACTTGGTTAGAAAGATTTACTACGTCATAAGAGGCCAGTTTGAAATAGTCAATTTTCTAAGAAGAACAAAGCCGAATTTCATTATGATAATTGAAAATAAACAAAGAATGAATTAATAAAAAAGAAGCTGTGAATTTTTTGCTTTCTTTACATTGTGATAGGGCGGATACACGTTGTGACCCGCTTTTAATGCCCATTTCCGACACTGATTATATGAGTGGTTAAACTCGATCTTTGGGCGACCAGGACTTGGAGTGGGCTCACTTGTTAAGGATGAGGTAGACGGCTGCAGGTAATATGTCACAGCAAATTTGAAGTCTTGACCATTCATCCATTCAGTACCCTTCGACATTTTCTCAAAACGCTCTGTTTTTCTTCCGCATGCCAGCCACTTTTCAGCCAATTGTTGACAAATTCGGGAAATGTTAATTTTAATATTCCTTGTAGACTCCTCTCTGTTACGTCGTAAGTTTCGTATTTCTTAGAAATATATTCAAATAAAAGCGTATTTTTTTAATTTTTTGGATCTTTTATCCATTGTTCGTAGAACTCCCTTCTTACGATTTCTGAAAAAAATATCTTGACATCAACTTAACTTAAAATATTGAGAAGGTTCCGCACCAGTCCGCACTTTCTAATTTACTTTGATCAATACTATATAAATGAGACTAATGCTTAAGTAAGTTTCAGCCATGGTACAATAAAGTACATGTAGTTTCTGGTCCAAAAAAACGCAAAGTTAGTATTATAAATGTAATATCCATCACATCAGACTGCTATTTTTCGGCAACCGTTAAGGTATTTGCAATGTGAATAAATAAAAATAGTAGTTCTTACCATCAACTTCACGATTCATCACTAAATTTACAACAATTTATTTTATAAACACTTTGAAATAGCGACAGACCAAGTGCAGAAAAGTAAATGATTTCATTGGGATTTCCACCCGTGATGACACTTTAAAATTATTTATTA
This sequence comes from Eilema depressum, assembly GCA_914767945.1. NCBI lineage: Eukaryota > Metazoa > Arthropoda > Insecta > Lepidoptera > Erebidae > Eilema > Eilema depressum. Next base: position 41,878,802 of record OU612012.1, on the reverse strand, counting down.
ATTTATTGGAGGGTACTTGCACAAAACTACTTTTGGAATCGTGGCCTCGGTGTTGCCTGCTGTCGCTTTTGCTAGTTTTGTTTTGTTTTGGATTTTGAGTTTTGGATCGGCCTTTTAACACATAATGGGACGTGGCAGTTTTAAATTTAACACAATCAGAAGATTTTCTATAGAAATATTAACACATACACATCATTATTTAAAAATAAATAATAATAAGACAGCTTCTGTGGCGTGGCGATAGAGAACGTGACTGCTACGCAGTTGGGGCGCGGGTTCAATTCCCGCTCAGTGCATTTTTTATACCACTTAGGTGGCAGACAAGCACGCGGCCCACTTGATGGAAAGTGATCGGCAGTACGAGTGCAACACCAGGGGCGTAACACGCGTACTGCCGACCCTGGAGAAATCTTCTAATACCCTTCTTGAAGAACCCCATATTGTATGTGGCTTGGGAAAACCACAGCAGGGAGTTCATTCCACAGCTTGTGCACAGCTATATGGGATGAAATTCCTTTCATACCGCACAGTGCGCGATCCCGGTCTCAATGTGTGAGGATGAATTCCCTGCCTATGGCGAGCGGGGCGATGATAGGATGTAGCTGTGAGCATCATGTCTAACAAAAATATTTGTACATGAATATGTCTATTTGCCTTGGTCTACATATTCCCGTGCCTCGGAGAGTACCTACGTTCGTCTCGGTTGACATTAAAATTCCAAAATGGGTGTAACTGCAATATTTCGATATCGCCAATGAGTTGTGCGACCAGCATCATTGAAATACATAATGATAGGTATCTATTCAGAAGCAAATTCTCTGTAGCTAGCTGTAAATCATAAGTTCATGGAATGGCAACTGTACTGTACCTACTACCGATTGATCTCAAATTTGAGACACGCACGGCTATGTACAATGCTATAAGGGATATCATATATGTACATAATTATGTTTTTATGGAAGAAAGAAGTCGTAATTTTTTTTTTCAACACACTTGCTTATAAACATGCTTTTATTTCAACGCAATTAAGCACGGAATGACACCTATTATAAAACTGTGACTTTTTCATTGCTATTATTCACAAAAGTGAGTTATAGACTTCTTTTTTTTTAATTTCATTTATAAAGTTGCTTTGTTCTTAAAAATGTTTTGATACAAAAAGATCGTGTCCAATGTTACAAACGAATTAATATATAAAAGACAATTTCAACTTGTAGTACGTGTTTAATAAACAAAACTTTCACTAAAATGTTTTTTTTCTCTCTGTGAGTATTTACAGAGAAAAAAAAATCATAATTCAAATAAGTAAGTAGATGACGAGGCAGCATGGTGATAGCACCTTAGCCTTTTCCGAAAGGAACAAATAAAAAAAATGTTAGATGCGCGCGCATATTTATGACAAGTATGACAACAAATAGATTTTTACAATTGTGTTTTGATTGTGTTATGTAGTATTTTTAGTATTATTTTATTCGCAAGTGTGTTGAAAATAATCGTATGCCACTCGCGTGTATACACGCTTGTACCATAATGTACTATAACCAAAGATATTATATAAACAGAAGTAGATATGTTATTGCGCGAAAATCGTGAAGATCCGAAAACGAGTCAATTGGAACGTTTGCCTCTAGTACCGCGTGCCGAGCGGGGCCGGTCGGACGTTGAGCGGAAGCATCAGTGACTTAAAAAAATAACGAAAATGCCATCGTATGTTTATAGACACTGCACGAACTATTACTCTAAAGTTAATACACCAAAAGTGTAGATGAATTAAAAATGTGTGTGTGTGAGTTCGGCACATTTTTCTACGTTGATTTGTAAGCATATGACATGTCTATGTTATGAAATGTCATTGACTATTTAACCCACAGAATTATTTATAAAACTACCGTTTAGATGTATAGTAAAATTGTGAACCGTCATTAAGGCATGGTATTGCTGAACGATGCTTATACGTAATTTCAAGACAAGATTCTTAACTAGTACTGAGGACAGGTTTGCCATTGACAATAAAATTCAGTTGTCCATTCCTGGTGCTCGAAAGCGAATTAAAACTATTCTAAAACTTAACATGCGAAAAGATCAAACTACCAATGCATATAACATCCCGACAAAACTGTAATGTAGTTCTACACCTAATAAATATTTTTTATTAGTTAACTAGTACAGTTCATTTTAGTCAAAAATACCTATAGGTGATATTGATATTACTATAAACGATAGACTGCTCTCGTTAACCAGTAACAGTTTTATGACGTCAACGATTAATTCATCGACAATAAAATTAGCGAACGTTCTAGGAGCGTCAGTGACATTCGAACTGAATAACAAATATTGGCCTGTGAATGTCAGCTAATGTAATTTCACGTCTCCAGCTCGAAAAGGGCGCTTTGTCGCGTATAAACCCACAGTAAAATCGCTTTTTGCTACGCGCGTGAACAACAGTGAGTTGCAATCCTTTTGGCGACTTAAGTCTATCAGGAAAAATTACTAGGTATAAAAAAACATGCGTGCAAATGGTCTCACAACTATGGACGCCCAAGATCGTGCGAAGTGGATGAGGAAGAGCCAGAAGGCGGACCCTGAGCTCCGAGGTCAACGTGGCCATGGATGCGATCAGGGTAATACGTCACATGAAGATGATGATGGGAATTAACGCTAGGATGAAGAAGATTAATAGTTCTAAGTTCCTTCTTTCTTTAAAATAATAATATAAAACTGTGGTATATTGATCTCATTTTAGCCAAGGTTAATTAGGCCTACCTACCTACAATATTGTTAGAATTTATCTCATTATGTTTCTTAAGATTTTTTTTGTGTTTCTAATATGTTTTTATCTACTTTTTGATTGATTTTGATTATTATTTTGAACACACTTTCTAAAAATTATGGCCAGTAACTGCTAAAATTGATAACTTTTTCGTTCAATTCAAAAATTCTAAATAAGTTAAATTAGTTTTATTATTCTCTTGTCGTAAACGAATAAACAGATACAAGCACTAACCAAACCAATGGTAATATTTCAGTGCCAATATCTTGATGCACTTTGACATAGCACCGTTTTAAATTGAGCGATGCGTTTAAGCGGCCAGTTACTGATGAGTTTACCGTACCCATCATGACTGAAGTACAGTGATATTTATATATCGTTATTATTATACTAAGGTAATAAATTATCTTAGACTTTTTTAAATGTTGGCATTTTTATACTTAGGTAATAATCATCTTCGACTATTTTTTGATATCGACATTTTTATACTTAGTTAATAATCCATTTCTCCAATTTTCCATCTTGCCAATATCACTTTCTAGTCATTTTTATACCTAGTAATTTTTCCTGATAGACTTAAGTCGCCTAAAGGGATTTGAATTCCAGACACTGCCGCTTGAAAGTACTGGCGCTCAGATAAAAAAATGTTCCTTCTCTTTTTTTGGGAACTAGGTTATATGAGAACTATTTTAAATATTCAAAGACCGTTTAATCTTGCCTATACTCTAAAATGTAGACTAGTTAGTTTGCCTTTTTAAACTGGGAAGTATCGAAGATATCCTAAACCGGAAGAGTGAGTCATGCTTCTACCAAGGCAGAAGTTTACATATTTACTGAGGTATATAAATTAACGTAGATAAAAAACACCCTTAACCCAGAGGACAAGGAAGCTTGTGAATACCCCTAAATATCACGGTGAGACCACCTAAGTCTGCCAGGGCACCTGGAGAGTTCCCTCCTAGGGTATACTAGCAAAAGACTTGCGTAGACAGAACACCGTGCTTCTGGTCGGTTATATCTCGATATAGCCACTGTACCCGCCCTGGTGAGGTGTTACTCGTTGGGAATTATACGACACGTAGGTATAAAAATAGAAAAGGCTATTGTCTCTGCCTTCTCCTAGAGAAAGGGCATAACGAATTTATTCTAACGTTTTCTTTCTGTCATACGGAAAGAGAGTAAGCATAAAGGTTTGTTTCAGAAGCCTGTGTCAACGACAGACGCATACAGCAGATACAGCGTACCCATTACTTTTTAAACTCCGATAGGAATAAAGGGGACCATTGAGAAGCCGCAATGAATTATGTGCATCTGCTGCGTGCGTTGGCAGTTGTCGTATGCGGTCGGCTTTGGAATCATACCTTTAGGAGTACAGAGAACAGTTAGAGACTTTTTAAATTTGCAATTAATATACATCCCATTTCTCAGAACTGACACCGTACGAGGAGACGAGGCAGACTATGATCCGCGAGCTCATCTACACTGAAGCGGACTACATACGGCATCTTGTCGCCATAGTGGAGGTGAGTCTTAAACGATATTTTGCAAAAATGGAGCCTAACGGTTTAACCAGACACTCCGGGCCGTGCCAGGACCGTGTCAAACCGTGTTCCGTCAGGAGTTTAAAAAAATAACATTGCATACATTGTCTATGACACCGGAGCCTCACTCTCAGGGCCGACGCCAAGAGGTGCGAAGTGCTCTAAACCCCCGCCGACGTGGTGCGCATGTATTTTTACTTTTTTTCAGGCAGTTTGTTGACTGGAATAATGATTTATTGATAAAGACTTATATATAACATATTGTACCTACGTCTTGTCTAACCCGCAATGTGGATTGCAAAAATTAAAAACCAAAAATGGAATGAAATCGGTTAAAAATGTATCGGACGAAAAGTGTCCACTGCATTGTCACATCATTGACATAACATGTGTGAACAGAAAGGCCCTGTCGGGGCACGGATGCTCGTTCGGCCACAGCCACGTTCCTGCCACGACCCAGACAAGGCTTGGATGTGTGTGGATAGACCTTAACTACGCAAACCCATGGAGCTGCAAACAATCAACCAAAAGATCCACTCTAATGAGAACTCCAGTTTTCCTAATGTTAACAGAAGCTCCGCGAACTAGTCCGATTCGCATTGGACCGGACTGGTGAAATCCGGCCTAAATGTTTTTTTTTTATATAATTCGCTGTGCAACACTAAAAAGGTCCTTCATTAATGCTCGTATACACACGAGCAGAAATCCATTGAAAATAATTGCTTGACTATATTGTAATCATTCGTACAAACTCTACATCCACTTTTTCTGTTTACTTAATCTAATATTTACGGCACAATCTCACAAAATAAGGGTAGGCATTCAATTGAATAGGATTCGCCGTGGGGAAATTTAACCCGTCTTTTGGTATGAACCGGACAAAAAAGGTAAATATTTCATAGACCTGTGTACAGTACCTACATGTGTACAAACAAACCTCGCTTACACATGTTAACTTGAAAATAGAAGTCGATGTTGTTATGAAAAAAAATATGTTATTTTGGCTCATAGACATATTATAACTTTTTAGTATCGTGAAAGTGATGGCTATCAAAAAACTAATATTTAAATCTACGCATGCGGCCAGGACCACCGCTTACACTAGCATTTTTCTTCATTTTAGTTACTGAAAAGTAGAAATAAAAAAATTCTAACCTTTTCACATCCAAATAGTTCAAATAATCTAGTCACTGAAAGTAATCAAATAGATTACACCAAATAAAACCCATTTTGTTAATATTAAAAACATACACAAAACAATAGATACAGAATCACAAATTACAAAATGAACATTATTCTACAAAAATAAGTTCCTCATTTAAATAACTAGGTAACTTACAAAGTAGGCCTCCGTGACAACGAAAAAAGAAATTTCATTCTTAAGTTCCTGGCGCGACATTCTGCGAAAGAGAGATTTTGCGAAAGAGATATTCTGCGAAAGAGACATTTTGCTAAAGAGACATTCTGCGAAAGAGACATTTTGCGAAAGAGACATTCTGTGAAAGAGACGTTTTACAACCAGGGGACATTTTGCGAAAGAGACGTTTCGCGCCTGAGCCGAACGAGTATTAGCTAATTCGCTTCAAGGCGGTTCGCTAATAAGTATATCAGCTGGTCTATAGGTTCTAGTCGCTTAACGATACGGTCTCTTATATACAATAGCCACATTGTAAGATATTTAACTGATATGTTAGGTAAACTTTAGTATAAAAATGAGCGACGATTACAAAAAAACGTTATACAATTATAATTATCTTTGCCAGTTACCGAGAATTCGAAAAACCGTGAACCTCAGTTGTCATTTCATATAGTCGATCAGTCAAGTGTTTAAATATATTTCTACTTAAATGAAATGATTACAGCTATCCTATATCCTGTCCTGTACAGTGGAAATACAAAACTAGTAAAAAATATCGTCTCTTCTTCTTCTTCATCCTAGCGTTAATCCACGTTAATCCGAAGCTTTCACCTCGGAGTCTGGGGTCCGCATTACCAGTCTAACTGCTGATTTGGCTGGACTTCTATATTTTACATGAAGCGATTGCAATCTGACCTCCACAACCCAATAGCAATAATGGGCGATATCGCAGCATTGCAGCTAGACTAGTTGTTGACTTTTTATGGTTCCAACTATCCGTAACGACTACCTCAGTTGTCATTTCATAATCGATCAGTCAAGTATTTAAATATATTTCTACTCAAATGAAATGTCTACAGCTGTCCTGTGTCCTGTCCTATGTCCTGTACTGTATCGTGGAAATTTGGAAATACAAAACTAGTAAAAAAAATCGCCTGACAGCCTTTAATTATTGTCGTTCCTTTCCTTTCTTCTTCATAAGAGGCTAATCCGGGTGAATAATGATTACGGACTTGAATTTTCTAAGGAAACGGTATCGAACCGGTAATGGGTTTGCAAAAAGGGATGAAACGGAATCAGTCGTCACTGTAATATCCGCGCCACCGCCCAGCGCACACTTGCGCGGCAATGCAATCCCAAGAAGCGTCCGGCGAGCATAACACTTTCATTAACCGACTCATTTTACGATTACGTCAAAGTTCGTTTGAACGGACACCTAAATTACATTGATTCATAATATACTCTAGTTCGTTTTTATGTTCAGTAATAGAAAATCAATAAAATTTTCAACACACTTGCTCATAAATAGGATTTTATTTCACCACAATTTTACGCACGTAATTATACCTATTACCTATTAAATTATCGAACTGTGGCTTTTCGTTGCTATTATTCACAAGTGAGTTATAGATTTTCTTTAAATTTGCTTTGTTCTTAAAAAAGTTTCGTTACAAAAAGATCGTGTTCAATAGTACCTACTAGTAAATTAGTATACCTATTGCTTGCTCATTTGATGCAATCTCGTATTTAAATACATAATTTCAACTTGTAGTATCTACTTGTAATATTAAACAAAACATTCACTCAAATTGAAGGTTTTTTTCTCTGTAAATACTTACAGAGAAAAAAAAGGTAAAAATAGTTAAATTCAAACCTCATTCTTTTAAATATCAATGTCCGATTGCCATTATTAGATGCGAGCGCATAAAAAAAACGTATATTTTTTTACTATTTTTTAGTATTATTTTATTCGCAAATGTGTTGAAAGACGTCGTATGACACACGTGTGTATTGATGATTACCGTCCTCAGCTCTCTTAAGACCCTCGCCTGACGGGTCGGGTCTCAATGGCGCCTCAGCGGTAATAACGAGCTTTACACACTTGTACCATAATGTACTATTATTTCAGGCATTTCTCATACCTAAATGTTTAGTAAGTTATTATTTATTTTTCATTTCATTCTCCAGGTCTGAACTACACTATGACACCACTTGACCAGCTACCCCAACTTTTAGAAATAAAGTCGAACCTATAAAATATAGGTTCCTATTTGAGCTCTCCCGATCGGTTTTTTCGATATCACTTAATAAACCGGTTCAATAAAACAAATGGACAAACCTGGGTTGCTTCACACATCAGAGATTTTGTTGTGAGGCAATTTTAATCGAACTGTGTTGGAATTTTAACGTTCAATGATCAACGTTGAATTGCACAATTGATTTTTTTGCAATTGAACATATACCTACCTACTCATGCCTTTTTTCTGACCGGGGCGGGGGCCCGATTCTGTAAGTTACGTTTTAAAACGTATTACATATTACAAAACTTATGAACAACTACCTATATTTTTTTTTTAAATCTAATTGAAAACAAATCAAACTAAGAGTGATAACTACTTAAGTAGTTAAGTACCAAAGTTATTTTTGCTGTTTTCACCCTAATTGTAATTAAATCATGCGATGCGAAAACGTGATGTTACGAAATCGGGGTAGGCACTGGAGACAGAGTCAAAAACTCACGATCTGCTTCTGTCCTTACATTACATTTAATAGAAAAAACAAGCGATTGTTTATCTAAACCTAGGATATTCATAGATTAAATTTCTTTCATTTACTTAAAAATAAATATTACAGCTTTTATCACTCAGTCAGGCAAGGACTACGTGAAAACGATACAATTACAATAATGAAACAACAATAATTACAACTTAATATAAATAAAACAATCAGGCATCTTATGACACTTAACAAAAGTCTCGTCTTGGGATAAATCGATCCTATGCCTTCATACCCCAGTAAAGTGCCCTTCAAGATTGCCGATAAAGGACGAGAGGGGACCTGATGACATTATGATGTATCGTACTTTATTCAGTACTTAATTGGTTTGTGGCACTTATACTCCGCCTTAATCTCTTGAAGGAATAACTAGGAAGACACATTTCAACAACTTCGTTTTTGGTTACACGTAATAAAGAGCAAGCTTATTAGAGACAACTGGGCCCTTACCAACAAAGTAACACTTGCATAGACAGTATAATTCTACTTATCTATGTAGCCATTTGACTTGTATGCTACCGCACAAGCTGAGAGAAAATAAAGTGACGATTCGTAGGCGGGATCGAATTTTGATTTTCGAATTAGGAGCCGGGTTGCCAGTAGCATTAGAATGAGTAATAACTGAATTTTGACACCTACGACAGTAGCATAGCGATTAGCGCGCCTTTTTATAATGTTAGTGGTCCATTAGTGGTCTTCTGCGATACCAAATGTTTTGTTCCATAGTCATTAATATTGCCATAAATTAAAACTCCGTGACCAGTACAGTCAGTAGTGTCCTCTTGGCTCTACGTATTTTTTCATACGTCGCCGTCATACCTTGTAATGACCAAGTCATATAATCAGGGTATCAATGGTATATCTGGATTCAATTCTTGTACAGAATTGTGACCCACTAATAATTTGTACGTAAGTTTCTCCTCCACATTTTCTTCCCCATCCCCATGACGTCGTCATGGGGATGGGGAAGAAAATATACGTGACTTAGCTACATAGAACGTGAATAACCTACAATATAATGACATCGTATAGGAAAGAAAAAAATAACAAATTGGTACAGTACGAAGTCAGCGTACTGTACCAATTTGTCGTGTTACACATTTTCCTGTCTCTCGATTCGTTATATTAATATTTAAAGACTGCTGTATATTACTATTAATTTTGTAACGAGTTTTCCCTAACTAAAAACTTATGTAGAGCCGTCCTCAGAAGCTCTGAACATTAACAGATTAATATATGATATTTAATTGAAATACCTAATTACCTAATAAAAACACTTCATATCATTTTTGTAATCGTCAGAAGACTTTAACATTATTCATTTTTATTGAGGTATTATTTTATATAAAGTTGGAATTTGTTAAACTATGTAGGTACTTAATCCTTTATACGTCTTATTTTTACAGCTTGACTTGAAAGGCGGTATAGTACCACAGAATAAGTTGTCATTTTGCGCTTTTGACCTTATGCTCCTAAACGGTAATAGACGTGTCATAATTTTGTGCGTCCTTCCGAATTCGAAATTCAAAAATCATTTCCGCCTTATATTACCCAGGAGCCGTGACAAGATTTTCGTTCTAAACAGCTTATCTAGTATACAAAGAACCTTCATAGTAGTAATTTTATTGTATAAATAGGCATGATATGGGCTATAAAATGAGAAGGTAAACATACCGAACAAATACGCTTTCGCAAAGTGTCCTTAGTACCTACCAACTTACCTTTGTTTGGCATGTTCTGCTTGTGTATTATCAATCTCTTAACGGATTGATAACATTGTTTTTATAGAAACCTAATGTTTTAACTTAAAAGGTTTTTGTAGATTACGCGATATCAAATTCCTTGGTAATAGAATTTGTCAGACATCTCTATACCCATACAAATAATAAAGCTGAAGAGTTTGTGCGAAGCGCGAATCTCTGAAGCTGCATAATGCGCTTTGAAAAAGCTATCTTGGGAAGGGTGCTGCAAAATTAAAACCCAGATTGAAGTCAATGCGAACGACGTCGCCGTCGTGGGCAGAACCAGTTAAAAAATAAAATCTTTGATCCGTTACCGCGGTATATCCTTGACCTAATTGAACCTACTAAAGCAATTTACCTATGGAATAGACTATCAAAACCATGAATGAGGTATTTGAGAGCTATTAAAACAGTTTAGTGGTTTCACAACATGCAAGTGACACAGATTTTGCCAACACCTTTTTTATTATCGTAGTAAAACACACAAATATTTATGATGGGGCAAGTATTTAACTCTGTGGCGTAGTGGTAGTGAACGCGACTGCTACGCAAGGGGAGCAGTTGGGTTCGATTCCCACTCAGTTCAAATAGTGGCATTGATCTGGGTATTTCCGTGTCTCGGAGAGCACGTTAAGCCGTTGGTCTCGGTTACCATACAATCTATACAATAGCAGTCGTTACGAGTAGTTCGAGCCCAAAAAAGACCGACTAGTCTAACACTTTGCTATCGCCAATTGGTCACCCACAGGAAGCTATTTCCTGAATAAAAAGTATAATAAAATATCGCAAGATGCACAAACAAACAGTAAACTACGTGGCGGTGTTTGCGATCCTACCCATACTTTTATGTTTAGTAACAATATATATATCAATGCTTTGCAATATATCAATAGATAAACTAGCTATTGCCTTTATAAGGCCTGTTGGTTATTCCATAATTTATAATATGTCACTGCCCTTGTCTGTACCCAATGTCTATTTAACTTATTCAAGTCAAGCTGCTCTGATTCTTCTTCCTCTTAGCGTTAATTCCCAGTCGCATCCGAAGCTTTCAGCTCGGAGTCTGGTTTCCGCTTTACCAGTCTTAACTACGGATTTGGCTGGACCTCGCTACTTTCCGTGAAGCGATTGTTATCTGATCTCCACAACCCAATGGTAACATTAGGCGATATCGAAGCTTTGCAGCTAGACCCTTGATTTTGGAATTTTTAGGGCTCCATCTACCCGTAACGACTGCCATAGATGTTCTTATGGCAACCGGGACCGACGGCTTAACGTGCTCAAGCTGCTCTGATCTCTAACACATCAATGCTGCTCGAACCATATGGTGATTTAACAAGCAAATCAAACCCACCTTCGTGTGCAGTTCCCCGTGTAATGAAACACGAAAATACGTCGTCAGTGGTTCGTAGTCGGAGGGATTAGGCTCCCTGTACACTATAGTAGGTATTATTTATCTGTGTCTATACAACCCCTATCTTGCTCTGTTTCTGCAATGGATTCTTATACAAATCGGTTCGACCGGGTTCGGTCGAACCGATACGGCTTTGCAGAGGAACTTCTTCATTAAGAATTCTCTTCTATTTTGCTAGACCAGCTATGTCTAAATTGATAAGTCGGCTATTGCGAGCCTTTTTAGTCTTCGCGTGTGCTCAGGCCTGGTTAGTACAGATGCCAATGGATTTGGATGCTTTTCAAGTCTTGTTTTATATCGTACAGCAATCGATTTTATTTCTGCCTGTACCGTGTTCACCCCCAATACCTATGTCATGCAACTCTGAGTTTCTTATAAGCCATGGCGCGTTTGATAGGGTTTTTAGGGTGCTGTTTTGCGCCCTTTGGAGTATGTTTAAGTTGGACAATTGCTGTGGCCCCTAGCTGAATACCATTATGTCCATATCAGTTTTAGTATCGCATTATACAGGAGCAGCTTGTTATCTATGCTCAGTGTGGAGTTTAGTGTTAGTAATCTGGTAATTTGCGAAACTAAATCTGGTAATATGCGTATCTGGTAATTTGCGAAACTAAATCTGGTAATATGCGTATCTGGTAATTTGTGAAACTAAATCTGGTAATATGCGTATCAGGTCATCTGCGTGTCTGGTAATTCGCGAAATGTGATTTTGGTCATCCGCGTAAAAGGTATTTTGCGTTTCTAGTACTGTGCGTCGGAAGGATAGAAAGACAATAATTCTAACAAACGCCCCGAAGCCTACTTAATCTCTGCAAGTGGAATAAGTTTAATGAAGACTGTAGATTTACTCGGATTAAGTCAAATTAAGCGACGCCCACGATAACTTTATATAGAAATGTAAATTTTACTGAATCTTAATTACTTTCATCTACGCGGCTACGTGACGATTAAGTACGAAAAAAGATAATGAATTTCAAGTAAATTAATTATATTAAGAGGCTTCGAAGGTTGATAGTGGATTAGCAATTGCACGGTGCACCGATACACAAGTGAGTTAATTTTGGGAACTACGTTTGAAGGAGCTCTCAAACTTATTGGCGCAATGAGTGACATGAGCATGGAGAAGAGTAATTAGTGATGTGTTGTACCTATGTAGACATCACATCTGCTTGTAGTTTACAGACTGATCGCAGATAAAAATTAAATTAAATAAAAAAACTAAAACTATGGACTGTTGTTGTCTGAAATAACTAAAACTAACTAACTAATTAACTAACTGTTGTTGTCTGAAAACATATAGTGTGATATAAATCACCACATCTATAACAACAGTTTTTCATGGAATTCAGGTCATCCGCGTATAAGGTAATTTGCGTGTCTGGTACTATGCGTAATTTTTGCATCCTGGTAATTTGCGTAATGGAATTCCGGTCATCCACGTATCAGGTAATTTATATATGAAATTCTGGTCATCCGCGTAAAAGGTATTTTGCGTTTCTGGTACTGTGCGTCGGAAGGCTTTCTATAGGTAGGTATATAAGTTTAGATTATTGGCTGGTTTTTTTGTTAAAAAATATTTTAAAAAAAAACGCGGTAACCACTGTCCATCAGCCCGTCTGCTTGGCAGACAAGCACACGGGCTGACGGACAGTCAGTCAGCTAAGTGGTAAATATATTTTTTTAAATATTTTTATTATACCTATTCACTTGTCATCATCATCTTGCCCCATAGATCTTGGTGAAGCCCCAAAAATACCCAAATATAGATTATTTAAACAAACAGTTTATAGTTTTATGACTGGTACTTTTAATTGGACGTTTTGCATTACGTCATAATATTGTTTGTGTTGTTATGACAAGTTGTTATTTTGTTTGACTATTGTTGTCATAACTATTTAATGAAAATTAAATGTATTGACTGAATAACTGGATTTCCTTTGCCGAAACCATAGCAGCATATTATATTTATTGTTCCACGATACGGCCATTAACAAGCTCCAGTGTATCCACTGACTTGGTCCATGCAGGCACTTAGTTAACTTAGTTATTTTAATATTCTAACATTGCAGCGTGGCGAGTGCACCTTCCATTCCGTTACGCTACAATAAATGGCTGGGTCGTGCTTTCAGAAAAGAACTTAAGTAGTTTTCTTCTTTTAAAATTCCGGTTCCGCTCATGACATACTTCAAAGTATACTTAATAGCTCTTACAAGACGCGGAGACTATATAGACGAGTTAATGAATTTTGACACTGGTTGTTGATGGTCAGTTTACGGCCAATATTTCATTGCATTCTAGCCAGTAGTAGGTACATAGAAGTAGGTATTATTTTAAAGTACCTATTGTAATAAGTGATTGGATTTGCCATTCAAGTATATTTATTTTAACTCATATATTTTGTCCACAGGTATTCATGGGCGCTGCCCACGCTCTTCAAGACATGGGAATGATGCTTGATGTTGAAACATCAAAGTTATTCAGCAACTTGCCAGATGTTCTCAACGCAAGCTTGTACTTCTGGGAGGCTTCACTATACCCGATGTTGCTAGATGCTACCAACAATCTCACTCCGTGAGTATTTCTCTCATTATATACCTTACATTCGGTTGTCAGATGTTGAAGGTACCTACTATATTTTTTATATACAATAGAGGTATAACGTTTTAGCGATAGAAAGCTATAGATAAGTTAAACTGTAATGATAGATCAGATAAGGTCACTAGTTGTGATCACAAGATTACATAAATAGTTTGATTATTTTGCAGTAGGTAGTGCTACACTACCTACTACTACTACTATTAAAAAAAATGTTTAGTGGAGTGCCACTAAACATTTTTTTTTATATATAGGACACGTCAATTTGACTTCGCCTCGCCTGATGGTAAGCTGAAGGCAAAGTCTCTGAAAAGAGGGTCACCATTACAGACACGTACCATGTTACAATGGTTACATTCATTTATTTGAAGTGTTTTGCAAAACATATGTTTATATATACATACATACATACATACGTATATTCACGCCTGTAATGCCAAATATGGTTTTCGGTCTCACGCAAAAAGAGGCGAGCCTATTGCCGTCAAGCGAGAACTGTATAAGGAACAATTTACAATATTTTACGTAACAATTTAGTTCCGTTGCAATACTGAAATCCATACTACCTAATATTATTCTTCTTCCTCCTAGGGTTAATTCCCAGTCGCATCCGAAGCTTTCAGCTCGGAGTCTGGGGTCCGCTTTTGCCAGTCATAGCTACAGATTTGGCCAGACCTCGATACTTTCCGTGAAGCGATTGCCATCTGACCTCCACGACCCAATGTTAACATTAGGCGATATCGAAGCTTTGCAGCTAGACCGTTGTTTTTGGGCACCAACTACCGCCATAGATGTTCTTATGGCAACCGGGACCGACGGCTTAACGTGCTCTCCGAGGCACGACCAGACCAATGCAAATACCCATATTTAATGCACACAAATATTTGCACTGAGCGGGGATCGAACCCGCGCCTCCTGCGTAGCGGCCGCGTTCACTACCGCTACGCCACGGAGGCTGTCACTACCTAATATTATAAATGCGAAAGTAATTCTGTCTGTCTATCTGTCTGTCTGTTACGCTTTCACGCTTAAACCACTGAACCGATTTTGATGAAATTTGGTATAGGGATAGTTTAGACCTTGAGCAAGGACATAGGCGTTTGGTCGCGATAACCGACAACCACGCGGGTGGAGCCGCGGGCAAAAGCTAGTAATGAAATAAACCTATCTAAATTCAAACTATACAAAACCATTATTGTGGCTTCTAGAATACGAATAAACAAAATGCCTATGTTAATTATTATACACTAGCTGTCCCGACGAACTTCGTATCGCCATATTCTTTTCAACTCGCGTGAATTTTTGATCCCGTTCCCGCTGCACCTATTTTCTCATCTTTAAACCTTCCCTGGACATCCACGAATATTTCAAGACTAAAATTAGCCAAATCGGTTCAGCCGTTCTTGAGTTATAAACTAACAACGAAAAGTCGCATTGATTTTTATATATATAGATAGTATAATGAGCAGTTTTCCAGTAGTTATAATAATCAGTTGCTTTTTAAATCATCAGGAGATGGCGCTAGTATAGCTTTTGGTAATTTTAATGTACTCTGTGGTTTGTTTGTAGTATTTTTTCATGACATTTGCGATGTTGCCAAAGTTTAATTTCATTTACCCATATTATAATAGATAAAATATAATAAAACGCTTAATCCTTTTCGCGTCACTGTCTGTAATTTAAAATAATAATATTATATTTAAAATAATTGTATCAGAAAAAATTACAGAATATTTATGTAAAGTAAATCATTACAAAACCGAAGAACATTTTGTCCATAAATTAGGGAACACTAGATGTGACACCACATTCTTCTTACCAAAAGTGCCGGCTGCGCCATCTAGCGCGTCTTTGGGAACCCTATAAATACCTACTGGAAAACTGCTCATTGGTAACCGTACTCGTCGTCGGTGTTCCCAAATACGGTGCCGAGTTGTAGAAAGGCGGAGCGTCACTGTCTCCTGTGGGCACATAGAGACCGCATAAATCTTACGCGTCACTGTGATGAATCACCTCTTCGTTTATAAACTTTAAGTCGTAGGTACTCTGTCTTTTGGCGATTTATTACCTGAACTAGCTTTTGCCCGCGGCTCCGCCCGCGTGGATGTCGGTTATCGCGACCAAACATAGCCTATGTCCTTTCTCAAGGTCTAACCTACCTCTATACCAAATTTCATCAAAATCGGTTCAGCGGTTTAGTCGTAAAAGTGAGACAGACAGACAGACAGACAGACAGACAGACAGAGTTACTTTCGCATTTATAATATTAGTAGGGATAGCTGACGTGTTGCGAGAGTCGAGCATTCGTCTGCAACAAGCATGGCGAGTTCGATTGCCGTTCACTGTTCCCATTTATACCATAGGTACGTCGTGTGTTTGTTTGCATTGGTTTGAGTGTTCCTGTACATACATACATGTATTACAAAGTACGTTTGTGTTTACAAAATAAAACTATATAGTACTTACAAGCTATACTTAATCTTCGAATCTAGATAGCACTGTGAATAAAAAACTTGTATGTATAGGGCCCCACCAACACCTACGAGGCCTAGCGAACCTCACCCGCTAGCCAGTACACCTGCTGATTGGCGGACGAGGCTCTGACGAAGGATTCCCTTTCGGGGTTAGGAAGTCGGACAACACTCGCGCTTTCGCTTATACGTTATAAGGATTAAAGTTCAAAGAGATTCATTACATTCAGAAAGACCTCAGATTTCAGGAACAACGCTAGAATGATGATGATCTATTGAATAAAATTAATTATTAAGTAATTGTATTTACCTATCGCGTAATAAACAGGAGCTATCGTAAATAGGGTTTCGTTATGAATTAAGAATGAGATCTTTATCCAGCAGCCCTATAATGAAACAGTACCTTATGCAAATTATGTGCTCATCATTCAAATACGCCGAAGTGACACAAAAATGGGCACTATTAATTTCACAAATGTATTTCCATTTTTAAAGATAGCAGATAGTATGTAACGTAGACCTCGGACCGATCAACCCTCGGTTGAAATGGGTCTCGTAAGCGGTCGTGGGAAACAAGTAGATATATTTTCTTCCATGCAATTACACAGATAGCGAGAAAATATCTGAAGAGAAGAGAGCTCATCGCTCGCATCTTGTTAAATAGACCGAGTGTCAAGAGTGCGAAGGGCTTGCTATTCTTATCAAACGATGCCCACATCGACAGTCAGAAGCGACTAAAATAACCTGTATATATTTACAAGCTCGATGAAATTTAAGATGCGTCTAGATAGTCTCTTAAACGTATAAGGTCTCATATCTTTTTCTTTTCGTATGAAATCCTCTCGGCCCCTCTCCTCACCAGACCTGACGGCGAGCGGATATGTCGGATTCGAACGGACTAAAACCGGTGCTTCTTAATATTTGCGTGTGTTGCCAGCGAACTAGGTTTGCACTAGATAGAATATCCCGATCAGTCTAGACCACCAACATTCATCAAATACCCCGCTATAGAGAAGCGGTCTCAAAATTACGACGCGCTGCCACTTTGGGGCAACTTTTACTAAAGCATCGGTTTACCCGATACGGCGTCTCCGTGAAAATTCCATGAGCCATATTGTCCTCTGCCCGGGGCGCCTGTTGCGGTACGTGGAAAGTGCAAGGTCACAAGCCAATGTAACGTTGTTCACAACATTTAAAAAAAAATCCTGGTATACCTATAGTTAAAATTTTGTTATGGAGGCCAGCAACGATATTATTTACGAGATTTGTCTTTAATTTTAACAGGTTTAATACTGAGCTGATGTCACCTGGCTTTTGTCGATTTCACGACATCTTTTACCCTTATGAGAAATTCATGAATGAGCAAACCAAGTCCTTGGACTACCTACGTTCTCTGAACAACCATGCAATCTTCAAGACCTACTTGACTTGGTGTCATTCTCAAGAGGCCTGTAAGAGGTAAGTACTTCTGGAATCTCATTAAATCGCATGTTTTATTTTATTTAATTGATTAAAATTTTTGTTACATAAATTCGATCCTACCCAATATTGACACCGGATCACGATATATTCCGATCAACCGGACTAGCAACCGAACTACTGAGACTAAAGGGATATTTATTGACAGTCGTATAACGCCCTAAGATGTTGCTAATTTACTAAACGTGTGCAGTTATCGCCTTCCAATAAACTACTATTCTCTTAAAGCATTAGATCAGAAATAAATAAGATCCTAATCACAGGCTCCGACTCGGGGACATCATGGTGAAGCCTATGCAGCGCATCACCAAGTACGGCTTGATCCTGCGCCGGATCATCAACCATACCGATACGGAACCTGAGCGGACAAGCCTGAAGGCGATGGTAAGTTTTTAACAATGTAAACTTCATTAGAATGGAGACGGGTGTTGCCAAATGCACATAAGTATATGTACCTATTATGAACAATCACGACACATAAAACAGTGCCGTGTGTGGTTTTTTAACTTATAATAGAGAACAAGCCCAAAAGTAAATCTCATGTTAGTAGCCAATGGCACTACTACAACTATGTTGAACATCTTCACAACGTTGGAGGTTCAAGTGACAAGTTCGGGCACAGAATAAGTAATAGTACTACGTTGGTTCGGGGTACTTTTCCTTCGTATTATATTCTGACGTAGAAATTTGTAAATTAGTCTTCAAGTATTTTTTCGTTTTCATATAGGAATCCTTCACAACAAATTTCGCTTTGGACGTGAATCGTTGCATACGCCAACGGGACGAACTCGACAAAGTCGACCAACTCGTAAGCTCTATTGAATGCTATGAACCGGTAAGTAATACTTACTTACCGTATTACGCCCTTCCCAACAGTCACACTTGTTACCCCGGAAGGGTTAGTGTTAGAACTGAACAAATATCCACATTGCACCATAATCCGCTAATCAAATGCAGTCCCATTTACAAGATAAGGGATTATTCTGCAATAGGTATAGCTATTTGCCGTTTAATCTATCTACAATAATCATTGTAATCATCCCAGCGTTCTTAATCCCGTTAGCTTTTACTTACGAGTCTGGGGTTCGCTTTTCTATTTTCCCCTTCGCACGATCTTCAGCATGCCTGGTAGTGAGACTATTGACACGCATGTATTTTTTACGGCGGCAAACATTTCTTAAGTCATCCCCTCCTGAGGGGGCCAACAACAGCGGCATGACCAAGCATATTTATAATCAATAGCATCGTTTGCACAGATTAGATAATATTTACTACGTATTATAATACCAAAAAAGTGTTGTAACGTTATAAAACCTCAACGACAGCATAGCAAGGAACCAAACCATAAGAAATATAGTATAACATAACAATGAAGAGGATTACCTCCATTAGGTAGCTACGGACAACTCAGTTCCAAGGTGTTTCCATGCAGGGTTTCAAAATGTTAGTAAACATATTTTGGTGAAGATTTTATTGTAAAACAAAACGTTTCTATTGCGGATCACACACATGCAGACACATCTACTATTACATAATTATACTATCATATAGGTACTAGGTACTACTTAATTGTAAAGTAGTGTTGCTACTGTACTTTGGAGATATTAAGAAAAGAGGCTTGGGTTATGATAAATTAACGATTCTGATCATTTCTTTTTAATTCCTATCTGTTTGGTCACGATGGACGCAAAACTATCTACTAAACGGATTTTAAAGCGGTTTTTTTTTATTGGCATGGTCTTGGATAGGTTTGTCGCGCAGACGAACGCATTTGATTTGTACACAAAAACCTAAAACAATCTGAAGTGAGGCGAGTGAGCACAAGCGACGGTGAGCGAAGACAAGTAATCCAAATGAGCCCTACACACGTTGGCGCTTGGCTTCAGTCGGCCAACGAGGCAAGCGACACCGAGCTATGGCCAGACAGACGGCCATTCGGCGGCTCCACGAGCGGTGCGGGGCCGCTCGTATGGCCGCCGATTGACCGAAATTTTTGCGGTGCGGCGGCGCCGCAACACACCGTGTGCACAGACTGTCTACACGTAGGCATTGGCCATCGCTCGACCAGTATAGGCGCCATTAAATAATGTGGTGTGGAATTTGCGGAGCGCGTGGCATAGACGAGTAGGTACATCATTATGCACCTAGATGTGCCATTAGAAAGCTGTTATTTTAAATTAGATAGGTACAAACAGACACTTCATTTTTACGTATTTATAAGTAAGATAGGCAATTTTAATTATTATTTTTGTTAATGTTTAAAAAGTAAAACAATTTAAAATTTAAACAACTTTTTAATAATGATAATTATTATCTATCTTGCAAGTAAACATGATTTCGAGCGGCCCCGAAGTTTGTCGCAACTCTAACATTATTCAACCCCTGTGTGGAAGCAACTTTAAAAAATATACTTATAGGTACTTAACAATAACGCTTCAACTGACGTACTAGACCGAGAGATAATGACACCAATATCCCGGTCATTTGAGCTAGAGAGACTCTTCAGGGGTCTTATTACCAAAAACGATTAGGTACCTACTTTCCAAAAACCAAATGCCATACTGGTACTGGTACAAATATTCTAACCAAAAATAATTACGCCTATGCGGCATCAACACCCACGCGATTGGGCCAGTACCAGTGCCATGACCATAATTTACCTTTTCGTCATAATTAACTGGAAATTTGTGTCATTATCTCCCGATCTTTACCTTTTCGATTCCTTGTCGACAAAAATGTTGACCAAGGACAAATTATTAGATATATATCGTCCGTCTGATTGCACGTTCTGAAATTTTTTTTACAGTTAGTGGGGCCTGATGTATTACGTAGTTTGCTTAAACCATAATAATATAAGCACTATTTGGCAATTCGGTAGCAGAAAAATAGAACGGAAGGGTGAGAATCCGGCTAAAATCGCGTTCTTAGTTCTTAGGTATTATCAGAATACAAATACATACGTGAACGAAACCTGTAATTTAAAACTTTTGTGGTTATCTTAAAAGTATATCAAATAATCAACAATATATTTTGTATGTGCATAGAAGCTAATAGACCGGAGCCGATACGTTTGAAAATGGTAAAAAGTGAAAAAAAATAATAGTAGGATGAAACCCATTATAAAAGGACGAGAATATAACAAAAATGAAAGGAAAAATAATTTACGGGCGATCTGAGGTCGGGAAGTGGAAGGGAGTGAGTTTTTAAGGGTAAAAACGATTTATCTCGATTTCCGGCAAAACTACAAGTCCTATGGGAAAAAATTAAATGACAAAGTTGTAGGTAATCGAGAGACCTACAACTTTTGTAATTACACTTTTTTCACATAACCTCAAAATTTATGTGAAAAATTAAAATAATCAAGTCTTTGGTTTTTTATTTTTATCTTATACAAAAACAATTATTTTCTCACGAAATTTGGTGAAAACTTACCTTTTTATGTCCTAAAGGCACTGTAATTTTTTTGATATCAAATATTTATTTTTTCACCTTATTTTGGCTTAATATCGAAAAAACACCGTAGAATTTTTTATTATGGCGTCAAAGTTGAGAGACCACTTCCAACGGTTTTATTTGAGTGAAAATGTAAATTTTTTATGATACGAACTATGGAAAATGAATTAACAATATTGTTCTATATTGGAAGAATAGTTAATAAAAGCAATAAAAAATAAACCACATATTGCATTTTAAGCCATGTTTCTTTGCATTTTCTGAGAACATTTACGACGGTAAATGGATACATATTTTTTTTTTTCTTACACTATCAGAAAGAAGAGATTTCAACGAACAAAAATCTCCCCAACTTTTTTTAAAAAGCTGATATTTTGACGCGAGAATTTTCGATTGAAAATTAGGGTGGTTTTTCGATATTAAGTCAAAATAAGGTGAAAAAATAAATATTTCATATCAAAAAATTACAGTGTCTTTAGGACATAAAAAGGTAAGTTTTCACCAAATTTCGTGAGAAAATAATTGTTTTTGTATAAGATAAAAATAAAAAACCAAAGACTTGATTATTTCAATTTTTCACATAAATTTTGAGGTTATGTGAAAAAAGTGTAATTACAAAAGTTGTAGGTCTCTTTATTACCTACAACTTTGTGATTTAATGTTTTTCCATAGGACTTGTAGTTTTGCCGGAAATCGAGATAAACCGTTTTTACCCTTAAAAACTCACCCCCTTCCACTTCCCGACCTCAGATCGCCCGTAAATTATTTTTCCTTTTATTTTTGTTATATTCTCTTCCTTTTATAACGGGTTTTATCCTACTATTATTTGTTTTTGTTTCAAAAATTATCGGCTCTAGTCTAAAATTAAATAATAAGTAAATAAGAATTAAATATTGAGGATAACTTGTGCTGTTATAGATTTTAATAGGTCCCGACTTCCAATTTTACTTGTATTTCTACCCAACGCGCGAAGGGTTAATGTTTATCAGTTAGTTTGTAACTATTTATCCTTATGGGGCTCTAAAAGTGAAGCGGGTGGACTGATTTTTATGTTTCTTACGACGTTTTAATCTTGTAAGTGTCACTAGATACATCATACAACAAATATACATACCTACATGACTGCTAAAAATTTACACACAAACTTTGAATTCATAAGATTTATTCTGATTTATTCATTAGAAATGTGAAAATTAGAATTATTAAATTTACTATCTTAACAATTGCTGTTAATTACAAAAACTACTAACAGTCAAATATCTAAAATTAATCAACCTGCATTAGGGTAAAGCTTAATATGTACTCATAAACACAAACAGTTTTAACTAAAAGTTGTATAAAGATGTCAAACTGTACGTGCAGGTACGTGCGCAGTACGATAGAAATACGCTCTACAAAACCGAAGCAAACCGATCTAAGCCAGACTTTCACTTTTTTGCCCGACGCGCGACGTGCCAAATGAAAAGTCGTGTACTGTAAAATTGTGTAATACAGGAATAGATTGATATGCCTACGCCTATCACTAGTACGCCAGTGGTTTAGGTGATCATTCATGACTCTCACCATCATTCCAACAAAACAAAGTAACCCTAAAAGTGAACAATCTGTCACATGTTGTTCAACACGATGCGGAACATGTTATAGTTCCCGTCGCACGAGTCGCAGTCCGAGATTTCGGATGTCTTTTATCAAGGTTCTCACTATGACAAATTTTGGATTTCACAGCGAACTGCCACTTTTGCAGTGCTTTTCATTACATAATATTTAATTAATATTATGCCGGTTGATTTTATAGTCAGTTTGGAGCAAAATGTTTTGGGCACAGTTTCGTTAAAAAAAATCTGGAGGTATTTGAAATTAACTGTCTATCCCACTAGTTCTTTTGAGTTGTCCCATCATGGGACAACTGAGACGATTACGTCCCAGTAGTTCCATGGGACAAGTGGAACTAATATTTTATCATATTGTTGTCCCAGTAGTTCCATTGCCGTCATCACCGTACATATGAAAGAGTTGTCCATCATGGGACAACTGAGACGATTACGTCCCAGTAGTTCCATGGGACAAGTAGAACTAATATTTTAATCCCAAAAGTTCTATTGCAGTGAATTGTTCTAAAAACAAATGAACATCGCTATCGGTAATATTTTGGTACGAGATGTCAAAAAAGTGGAGGGACAGAAACATGTATTTACTTAAATGAAAATTGTTTTAATAGTAGCCATACTGCACAATTTTTAAGCTATTGCATAGCTTCTATCGCGGGCCTTGAGCGTGGAGACCGAATCCAGAAATTCCGTAACGAAAAAACCTAAGCTATTAGGTTAGCGGTGATACTTTTTAGTTTTGCCATCTATCGATTTGAATTTGAATGTGAATTTGAATCTGAATTTGAATCGGAATCTGAAT
The DNA here is from genome assembly GCA_914767945.1 of Eilema depressum. Lineage (NCBI taxonomy): Eukaryota > Metazoa > Arthropoda > Insecta > Lepidoptera > Erebidae > Eilema > Eilema depressum. Next base: position 41,855,015 of record OU612012.1, on the reverse strand, counting down.
CTGAATCTGAATCTGAATCTGAATCTGAATATGAATTTGAATTTGAATTTGAATTTGAATTTGAATTTGAATTTGAATTTGAATTTGAATTTGAATTTGAAAATAACCCAACAACCCCCACTCCGACCGGCGCAGCGGTGATACTTTTCAGTTTTGCCATCTATCGATGAATAGCAGAACTTCTAAAAGAAAAAAAAAAGGGAAAAAAATACTACATAAATAAATTATATAAATAATTATAATTGCATAAGTTCATAAAAAATGCTATACAATAGCTTTACCGCGGCAGTTACCGAGTGCCACACGTCTTTTTTTCTACAGTGTCCTTCGGTGATCGCACCCGTTTTGAGCTCCATCTGAGTATTTTGAATAAATACATCTCCTTCCACATTAGCTGTTTTCCGTTTACGTGCTGCTGTCTCCTCGTCATTACGTACAGTGTTTAACGTGGCGTCATCGATTAATATTGGAAAAATCTTTAAAAGATTGACTTCAGCCTTTGTCACCTTTTTATTAATCTTAGGATGCCACCCTTCGAAAGAGGCATTACACGCCTAAGAAAAAAGAGATCAAAGAAGAGATCATAATATGTACGGTGAAGATGGCAATGGAACTACTGGGACAACAATATGATAAAATATTAGTTCCACTTGTCCCATGGAACTACTGGGACGTAATCGTCTCAGTTGTCCCATGATGGACAACTCTTTCATATGTACGGTGATGATGGCAATGGAACTACTGGGACAACAATATGATAAAATATTAGTTCCACTTGTCCCATGGAACTACTGGGACGTAATCGTCTCAGTTGTCCCATGATGGGATAACTCAATGGGACTAGTGGGATAGACAGGAAATTGAAGATATTTTTTTTTATAAAACTCATACATTATTCAGTTCACCCGAACGTTTAAAAAATCTTAAAATGAATACTTCCCGACAATTTTGCTATCGAAACTATGCCCAAAATCTTTCGCTCCAAAGCGAGTAGCGACTATAAAATCAGTCGGTATAATAATTAAATTTATTTCTACTCAATTTTTTATATTCTCTTGAGTAAACAAATATACTAAGATATAATATACAAAGTCCTCAAAAAATGGGTTTTAAATTACGGATAAACACCTTTATGCACATTTTTCATTTTCAAATACATGCTTATTACACATAGAAATAGCCGAAGTAATGCATTTTATTAGCTATTGAGCAAACAAATTCCATGAAGCCTTCATTTTACGATGAAAAACAGCATATTAATGGTATGTATAATATTTCAGCAATACTTGCAATTTTCTAAACACAGTCGGTGCCGAGAGTGCAACATTAAACGCATGTGTTTTTGCAGGAGTTCAAGGATGAGGACATGGAAAGATGCTTTCGTTTACATAGTTCGGTGAATCTGAAGGCGCCGATGCCTAACTGCAATCCCAATCATAGCAGGACCTTGATCCACCAGAGCGATCTACGTTACAAAGACAACGCAAAGGAGGCAAGATCACACGTTTCATCACTGATCTCTGAACTCTCTCACTGTCATCACCAAACAATATTACGTTAAAGTTTATAAGAGATCATGGATGAAACAGTATTTCACAATAATGTTAATGATTCTATGCTTGCGTTAAATTCTCGGATGCATCCGTTTAATTTACAACTTAAATCTGTCCTTAAATAATTATTATTAGCCGCTTTCTGAATTGAGATATTGAAATTGAGCCTCGTCAACGCCTACACACTGAGTTTCGTACTCCAAATTTATTATGCGTAAGTAGACGTGGGCGAAACCCAACTCTAATTTCCCAATTTGGAAATCTGCCATAAATTCATTACCTATTTAATCCAATATAGTGATTTTTACTGAAGTAATGTCCGCTGAAGCGCGAATTGTGTGAATTATAAGCGAATGTAGCACAACTGAAATTATTTTTCATTAAAAGACGCAAACATCACTTTAAAGAACAGTAAATAATATATATATTTCGTTACAGTTCGAAGCTCGTATATTTCTGTTGACTGATATGCTACTCGTATGCAAGAAGATCTCGACCAAAGGCAACCACCCCACCTACAAGCTGACCCGGTAATTATAATACTTTAAATCATCATTCATCACTGTGCGCTATGCGGTACCTTTAAGTATGATATGCGATTTGTTTACTTTATAGCCCCAAATACTTTGTTGACAAGCTGATTATATATCCGAAATTTGCTCGTAACGGCAAGGATATAACCCAGCTCGTTTTAGTCGCATTGGACGAAGTTGGCTCATCCTACGTTACGTTTGCGCTCACGGATGTCGGCAAGGAATACATCGCACTAAGGGTATGTACTACTAATAATACGACTATTATATATCTTTTATAACATTATATATCTTTTATCCTTTTTTTTTTTTTTTTTTTACCGTGCGAAAAATCCCCGCGGATACCTCCCCCGCCGGAGCCGGAGGAGGAGGTTATGTCGGACTCGAACCGACTAAAACGCACGCCGACTGTGGGCCGTCAGTTGCCGGAGGTGAGATTGTTGTAGCCATATCCCTCGCACCCCGGCCGACCCAGGGCCATATCTCTCGATCTGGCCCTCTCCCGATGTGGGGACCGTAGAGTCCCCAACTCGCCCCCGGGTATGGGGAGGCACGCAATGCGCACCGCCGCCGTGGCCTGCTTCTGCTAGGGTGACAGGCGGCTCCACCCGTCACCCCCAGGCCCGCGCTCATGGGGGACGGAGGTCGTTCTGCGACCTCCGACGCCCGAGTTGCCGTCGCTCGTTACGGGCCGCGCGGTTAGCGATTCTCCTACGCTCTTCGCGGGCCGCAAGGTCTGCGATTCTCCTTCGCTCCCGCTCCGCCTCCCATTTCACGAGCATTATTTGCTCGCAGAAGGAGGCGCCGGCGGCCCACGCATCCGCGCAGCGAACCATCGCTGCGAGCAAAGTAGCGAGCGTGAGAACTCTGACTCCCAAGGTCGCCACCAGCTCCCGTCTCGGCGTCTCCCAAGCCGGACACTCGGTGAGCGTGTGCAGCGCCGAGTCCTCGCTCGCGTCGCAGTGATGGCACTCGGACGTTGGCTCTTTCTTCGCGATCCGATGCAGATACCGCCCGAAACACCCATGACTGGTGATTATCTGCGTCAGCCAGAACGAGAGGCCGCCGTGTGGCCTCTCTAGCCACTCCCCCATGATGGGTCTTACCGCCGCTAATACGGCGTGCCCTGCGCGTGGTCGCCCAAGTCGCAGCTCCCACTCCGCTACCATGTCCCTGTGGAGCCGGGATTTCACGGCCCGAATTTCTTCAGGCTCAGGATCATGTCCCCGCTCCCGCGCCTCCTTTCGGAACCGATATAGCGCCGAAAGGGTTCTCGCTTCCAGGATCCATGGTAGCGATCCGGCAAGGAGACTCGCTGCTTCGAAGGATATCGTGCGGTACCCCCTGATGACCCTGATGGCCACTGTCCGCTGCGGTTCATGCAGCTTGTCCGCGTGCCTGGCCTTCAGGTTATCCGCCCATACGGGGCACCCGTATAGAGCCATGGACCGCACGACACCCGCATAGAGTCTCCTGCAGGAGTCCTCCGGGCCCCTCAAATTGGGCAGCAGCCGCGTCAGAGCGTTAGCTGTGAGCACCAATTTGGGGACCAGACTTCGGAAATGCTCCCCGAAGTCCCACCGACCGTCGAGCACGAGCCCCAGATATTTCATCTGGGGCTTGATGTCGATGAGAGTGTCTCCCACTGTTATGCTGGATCCCGCTGGTGGTCCGCGCCGAGGTCCATGAAAGAACATGGCCTTGGTTTTCTGCGGATCCACCTCGAGACCCAGCCTCCGGATCCGTTCCACGACTTGGGCAACCGCAGTCGTGGCCTTCCGGGTCGCTTCGCGGTGTGTAGCCCCGCTCGCCGTTACTAGCGTGTCGTCCGCATAACACGTCACGGCGGCACCATCCACAAGCTCACTGCGAAGCACCCAGTCGTATCCGATGTTCCACAGGAGCGGCCCCAGGACCGATCCCTGCGGAACACCGCACGACATCTCTCTCCGGCCGACACCGACCGCACCTGGGTAGATGACGGCTCTCTCCGACAGGTAAGCCCCGACTATGCGGCGGAGGTAGAGAGGCACATCGTGGTACACGAGCGCCTCCATAATGCAACTCCAGGGCAAGGTGTTAAACGCGTTGGAGATGTCCAGAGCCACCGCCAACATCACCTCGCCCCGAGAGACTGCATCCTCCGCCAGAGTCCTCACACGCATGATTGCATCCACGGTGGAACGCCCTCGGCGGAAGCCATATTGGGCATCCGCCAGATCCGGCCCTTCTCTAGAGAGGTGCTCGACGAGGCGCTTCGCGATAACTCTTTCAAAGAGTTTGCCCACCTCATCGAGCAACACTATGGGCCGGTATCCGGACGGTGAGTCCACCGGGCGCCCCTCCTTCCGGATGAGGACCAGTTTCCCCGTCTTCCACGTCTTCGGAAACTGGCCCCGTTCCAAACATGCGCTGAGGAACCCTCTGAATCGAGGCTCGAGAGCGTCTTCCCCTAGAGCTATGACCCACGCGCGGCCAGGAATGCCGTCGGGTCCTGGGGCGGTGTTCTTCTTGGCACTGAGCCTTCGCACCGCCAGCTCTAGTTCTACCCAAGTGACTTCAGGGACGTCGTCGTCAATTACGCTGGGTGCCAAAATCGACCGATGTGGCGGAGTCATCTGCGGTGGAACATGTTCCGCCCGCGCCGGGAACAGAGATTCAACCACTCCTCCGAGCAGAGCCGGCTGGAGAGTCCGGGTCAGCGGCGGGGCCCGGGGGCGCAGCTTTCCTCTTACCATAAGGTAAGGCCGCCCCCATGGGTCCCTCTCCAGCGTCTCCATCAGCTCTTTAAAAGCCGTGGCTTTGGCCCGCTTAATCTCCGCTCGGAGGGCATTTCTGGCCTCTCTGTATCCCTCATGAAGCTCCGCCACTCGGGGCTCCGTATCTGCGGGTCGGCTACGCCTCCTACGGAATCTGGCCCACCGGCGGTGCGCGATCACGCATTCTTGTCGCAGCCTCGCGATCTCCGCAGACCACCAGTAGACCTGACGCCTCGGACTATAGGGTGGAGCCCTAGGCATACCCGCATCGCAGACACGTGTCATGGCCTCCCGGAACCACGCCGCCTCATCATCGATGTCAACAGGCCTGTCCGGCGCAATGGCCCAGGCCTGTACGATGGCAGCCTCCAGGAGGTCCTCCCGATTCAGTCTCTTAAGCACCCAGCGCGGCTCGCGTGGGGCCGGTATGACCGGCGCGTCGCCCACGGGGCGGGAGACATCGAACCGAACATATCGGTGATCCGACAGTGTCTCCACCCCCGCAACGACTCGCCAGTGCCGCACACGATGTGACAGCGAAGGTCCACGATCGAACTGCGCCCCGCGGCCACGAACGTGGCTTCGGCCCCGCAATTCTGGAGAACTAGACCGAGTGTAGCGGCCCAGCTCTCCAGTGCCCTGCCTCGCGGGTTCGTGTGCCGGGACCCCCAGGTCACAGACCAGGCGTTAAAGTCCCCGAGCACAAGAACCGGGCGAGGGTAACAGGCATTGACGACTTCGGCCAGCCGATCCAGCGAATATATCTTTTATCCTTAAATATATTGTCCAATTTTCTTTAATCAGCAACATGAACAAAATTTGAAACGGCTACCATTTCAAATTTTACATTTATATAAATTGAACTTAGAGGATAAAGAAAATTTTAAACTCCTACACTCTTATTAATAAACGTGGATTACAAATAGATTAACTTTAGTCTACGACTTACGTTTGGAATAGTGAAATGTCATATTAATAAACATGGAATAAGAAGGGAGTAAGCTAATCCGAGCCTACTCCTCGGTTTAAAGTTATTCCCAGGCGCCATGTGGTTTAACGACGGAGTAACCGTAGATTAGATTCAAATCTATCCTAAATTGTAAATTTTATTCTTGTCGTAGGTTTATTTGAAATGAAGAGGGATTACTTTATAGATGATCTAAGGTTAATAAATGAAGTTATTGAAATTGAAAACCAGAATACAACATTAGCGAGACGTATAAAATTGTACAAGATACGAAACAATCCACTCGAAGACCTTCAGGAAGATATGTTTAAATATAAGTATAGATTTTCGCGGGCAACTGCCTGTTTCATTATTGACATGTTGAAAAATGATTTATCTGGTGATGCAAGAGGTGGTTTTACCACCCCATCTGAAAGTGTTACCTATTACAATATTAATGAGATAGTGTTCACGACAATAAATGTGGTAAACAGTAGCTACATGAGTAGGTGAAGAGGTATGGGCCGGGGGCCAGCAATGAGCAAAACGATGCACTTTTTGAGCTTGAACGCGAGTTTGTCAGCGCAAGAAAGAGAAGAGAGAGAGAGAGAGCGCGCGGCCGCGGCGGGACAAGCGTTGTGCTCGTGATTCGCGAATAAAATCAGTCTTAGCATTAGTATAAACCCGCGCCACGTATCTTGGACCTGAATCGTAAGACATACGAGGCTTTGGCGCCCGCGGATTGCTTTGTAATAGTCTATACTTGGTGAATTTAAGTTTTTCTACCGCAGTAGCATCCCGTGCTATCCTCAAAAGACACCCAAGAAATGTGTACTGCGCGTATAGGGCACATTTTGAGCACATTTTAGGTCCAAGATACGTGGCGCGGGTTATATTATAGTAGTTATATTTTTGGAGTTTTCTATCTTTTCAAAAACCGCGCGTCAACAGCACTGTCAAGTGTCCATAATGTCAACCACAGAACACTTATGTCAACATTAAGCATTACATTCGTTCTTAGTTCATTCACAGACACAATTTTTTACTTTTAAAATAACTGGGTTGCCATAAAACACGCCTTAATCCCAGTGTAAGGAATGTATAGTTACTTCGAGGTTACTCCACGTTTATTAATAACAATATTAATTCGTGCTTAATACGACGTTACTCTGAGATTAACTAGTCCAAGTGTAACTTCAGATTAAGTATGGATTACGTGATTTTTATTAATAAGAGAGTATGTGTACAATTACTGATAAGAAAGTAAACAAAATTTTTAAGTACCCTACACTTTACACATAACTCATAAGTCGTAAGTGACGTGTATTTTTTAAAAGGGTTTTATAACCATTATTACCATTCTATCGATTAGAACTTGTAAAGCAGTAAATTTATATTCAATATTGTGGAACAGTATAAGGGTGAATTTCCCAAATGGCTTTTTTTTTTGGCTTCGGTGAAATTAGTATTTGAAAAATGGAATATTGTTCTGAATTATTTTTTTTAGTATTCAATAGGTTGTTAATGGGTTGTGGCAAAAATATATTTTGGCTAGGACTATATATAAAGGTAGAAATAAATACATAAACCTCTATTTTTTTCAAATCGGTGCTGTCCCTCTACTTTTTTTACAAACAAAAAAGCTTATACACTAATAAAAATAAGTAATTTAAGTATATAAATTATTCTATTTCATAGAATATTAGTTTAATTATTAATCTAAGGCATATTTTATTACATAATTAACGATTATTATTACTGAGAGGCACAAACGTACTTGTCCTGCAAAATTTTCTCAAATCGGTGACCAAAAGTAATTTACTCATAACTTTATATCCACGAGTCCGACAGTGTCCCCACCCCAATTTTATTTCTCTCGTTAGTGCCTGCTAGTGCGCAGTCAGGACGGACGTATGTCAAATCGCTGCATATTCCCGCCAATAACGTAAGTATGTCATTTTAGTTGCTCCCGGACAATTATTTTATACTATCGGTGGTTCCATCTTTCTAGTGTAATAAGCAGTTTTATTATTGTTGTTTGGTTCTAATAGAGGTAGTAAGTGAATTAGCTTCATTGATTGTTATTGAATTTAACCTAGATATTATGCATTTTTTCTAATTGTCTAAAAAGTGTGTAATTTCTCACGTCGGTGTTCGCATATCGGTGTAATCGGTGGTCTTTATTACCACGGATATGATAATTTACACCGAAAATGATAAGAAAAGACGAATCGGTGTCTTACATCTAATATCGGTGTTTTGATTCATGATCAATGCACAGTTTTGTCACATCGGTGGATTGCTTTATCATATCGGTAGATATTTTATCATCTCGGTGAGTCTTTTTATCATATCAGTTGATCCCGTGAGATTTCGTTAAGTATACAAAGGAAAAAATGGAACATACAAGAACATACATATAAACACATACATACATGGGGGACTTCAATGCCAAAGTGGGAGTACAAGAACGCGACGAGACGAAAAGCGCATCTTATGGAGTGGGATGTAGAAATCGCAGGGGGCAAATGATAGTCAGCTTCCTTGAGTCACAGGGGCTCTTCTTAATGAATAGTTTCTTTAAGAAAAATTCCCACAGGCAGTGGACTATGATAAGGAACGATATAGACTTTTTTCATAACGGTACCTAAGCACATATTTAGAGATCAACAAGTGTGATCAACAAGTTTAATACTGGAAGTCGGTGATCGCCGACTTATCCGAGGCTCTCTAAATATCAACATCAAGGCTGAAAGATTCCGAATGATAAGGTTAACCCTCCCACCTACGCCGCTCCAAGTAGCTCTAGGGTCCGAAAAATTCCAACTGGAACTTCAAAATCGTTTCGCAATACTGGAAACCTCTAGGGAGGCATTGACGAGAAGGCCGACATAGTGGTCAAACCATTGCAGGTAGTGTCTCGAAAGATGTTTCCCGTGAAATGCAAACAGCAAGAGTTCAAGCTCTCTCCTGAGACTCTCGAACTTATGAGAAAGAGGCGTAAACAACCATCCACACAGTCGTCTTCGTCAGATGAGAGAGCCTTAAACCAGCGAATCAAAAAGCTGATGACGCGATCTCCGCCGCTCCAACACTCGCACCAATCAGGAGGCAATCGAGCGTAATAGGGGGTCGGAAGTGTTCGCTCAGCAGTTGAGGAGGCCCCATCTGACGAAACTTGAAACTGGGAATGGTAAAACGAATACCTCAAAATTCGAGATACTCAAAGAGATCGAGAAATTCTGTGAGTAAAATTCTAATTCGACGAGTAAACCGACGGGACACAGCGATGAAGACCACAGAGCCCCACTTACGCGCCACTACACCGAGGATATGCCAGATTTCGAGCAGTGTAGGGTAGGATGTGGTTCTCAGGCAACTAAAGAACAACGGGTACCCTGGTGATGACGGAATTACTACTGAGCTGCTGAAAGCAGGTGGGGCCCCAATCCTGAAAGAGCTAGTAAGCCTCTTTAATTCCGTCATCCCGCAAGGGCTAACACCTAGGGCATGGAGCGAGAGTGCGGTGGTACTGTTCTTCAACAAAGGTGACAAGACCTTGCTGAAGAACGCAGGCCATCTCACTCCTGAGTCATGTCTACAAGTTGTTCTCGAGAGTCGTCACAAATCGCCTCGCAGGACCAACGCATTGGAGGGCGTCTTCAAGACTCTGGGCTGGACTGGGCGGGGTATCAACATCAACGGTGAGTACATCTCGCACCCTCGGTTCGCCGACGACATCGTCATAGTTGCGGAGTCACTGGAACAACTGGGCGAAATGATGCACAGCTTGAATGGAGCTTCTCGACAAGTCGGCCTCAGTGTAAACTTGGATAAAACCAAGACTGTGTTCAACGAGCATGTTGTACCGAGAGCGACTGCCATCGAAGGAGCGACACTCAAAATTGTTAAAAAATAGGTATATCTATCTGGGGCAGGTTATTCAGCTCGGTAAAAATAATTTCGAGAAAGAAGTAGCCAGAAGAATTCAACTGGGGTGGGCAGCATTTGGCAAATTACGTCGGGTCTTCTCCTCCCCCTTGCCGCAATGCCTTAAAACAAAGGTTTTCCGACCAGTGCGTCCTACCTGTTATGACTTACGGTGCCAAAACGTGGCCACTGAAGGTGGGGTTAGTCCGTGACCTAAAAATGCGCAGCAGGCTATGGGAGCAAGCTATGCTTGGAGTTTCTTTGAAGGATAGAATTAGAAACGAGGTCATCCGACATAGAACCAAAGTTACCGACATAGCTCGCAGAATAAGCAAGCTGAAGTGGCAGTGGGCTGGCCACATCTGCCGAAGGACTGATTGCCGTTGGAACAGACGAGTCCTAGAGTGGAGACCGCGAAGAGGAAAACGGAAGGTGGGACACCCCCTAGCCAGGTGGACTGACGACCTGTGAAAGGTGGCTGGGACGGACTGGATGCGGAAGGCGGAGGATCAGCAAACGTGGCGCATATTGGGAGACGCCTATGACCAGCAGTGGACTGCAATAGGCTAATTGATTGATTTGTGTTACCAGCTTATAAACGTTCTTCTTTAAAATTAATTATATATTATAAAAAAAAGAAAAGTAAATATAATAAAATAGGTACCTATATAATTCCAAAAAAATATATTTTAATTGGGTCTCCAAGAACTCAGTTCTCGTATTCAGTTTTAAGTCATTCTTGTAAAAATAAGGCACCTAATAATTCCTTTTTGATGTTCAAAGGTGGATATGTATATCATTTCGGTGGGTAAACTTATCATATCGGTGTACAGAAAAATAATCGGTGCGGGTTTGTCATGTCGGTGGAAACCAAAATTCAAACTGAATTTTCTCCATAATCTTAAATGATACGTTGATGATATTAAATTTGGGGATACATGATATCATTAAGATTACATAAAACCTGAAAAATATACAAAAAACATAAAAATGAAAAAGTTCACCGATATGATAAAAAAAATGGCATTTGTTGAAATTCACCCATAAGTGACTTATTGCTGTAAATGTATCACATTTCACCAAGTAGTGCCGTTAGTCCACAGTACCAACAGTCTGAGCTATATTCTAAACTTTATTTCTAGATATGGGAACAAAAAATTCGTGAGGCAAAGCTCACTTATGAATACGCTGTATACTATTCGAGAAATCCTTCACGAGATATCACAGAGCTCGACATTGACTCCTCATCTGAATACTCTACTCTGCCTACTACAGCCAAGGTATTTTTGTGAATATTTATCAACTTCAAAATCGAATACATTATTTATAATTGCTTGATGTTTACATCAATCTGTATTCTGTTTCATAATATTGCACCATTAATAACGACTTCAATCCACTTAGATTTCAACATCTTATTACGACCTACTTGATACGTAGATACTCAAAATTGAATTTATTGGAATATTTATAAAAAATAAATAAATTGAAGTATGTATCTGTTTAAAAAAGCTTTTTAGTATTTGTACGCATAATGCGATAATACTCTATGGCATAATTTATACACGGTTTATAAACAAGAATACAATTTATTTATTTTATTTTCACCCCCAAAGTAGCCCGGGTCTATTTAGCGTGCTTTTTACTGCAGATTATAATAATTATACGTTTACGATAATTTCTTAGTAGTTTTAATATTGTAATGTGCCTCATGTTGTATGATATATATATGCACCTATCCCAGTGTGTTATAATCCAATTTTGGTTTACCTTATAGGCTAAGGCAATTTCAGAAGATTTGAATATAGAGCGGTTAGCCCGTGAACGTGCCGCAGTTATGATGCACAGAGGTATGGGGGCCTCTACTGAACATGACTACTCTCAGGGGTCAATGGCCACAGACTCGTTTGACGGTAAGTTTTAAATATCTTCGCAATTATCAGCCCTGTCAACGTTTTCTTTTCTTGATTCTTCTTCATCGTGTCAGCAGGCAGCAAATAAAAATAAAAATTAGATGCACCCAGCCTAGAACTCTGCGACTTTCTTGATTATTTCGATATTCTTGATTAATTATCCATAAAAATATTGACACTGAAAATTAAAGTTGTTTATTTTTGACCATTGAAAAGGTTTCTTGTTAACGTGAAACTAAATTTGATCTTTAATTTTTTCGACCCTTATTGTCATAACAATTTAGTATAACTTCATATGCACTTGGTTACTTAATATGTTGGTTTCTAAGGATATTAGAGTTCCAGTTCCGCTCACATTTCAGATTTTTTTTTAAGATCAATTTTGTTCATTATTTGCCTTTGCCTAAGAAAAGAAGCCACAATTGCCACTGAAATGAAGCAAACCGCATCAGATTCTCTCCATTCATTTGGAGCCTCATGGAGTAACGTGATACTCCATGGGGCTCCAATTCAATTTGGCCTATACCTATTTCAATGCTTGTTGATTTAGCCTATGACTTTATTTAACGAATTCTGAAACTGACGAAGGTTTTCGTACCCCGACCGTACACGGTACACGACATTTCACTGACATGACACAAATTATCTAGTGCCATATTATAGTTAAATCAACAATTACGTGAACTGGAGGCCGCGACTGCCCCTTGAATATTGTTAAATCGTGCTAAAATTGTCTTTGATTTGCAATAAAACGGTATACACTTGACAGTGATAAGCGTTGTTCCGATTTTAGCCACTTCACGGAATCGTTATTTTTACTATGGTACGCACGCGCATTAATTAAGACACTCATAAACACCACTCACACGCACATTTGATTATTACGTAAAATATATAATATTATTTTATTATAATAAAGTACTTTTTAGTAGATCAATAGTCAATAAAAACTTTTTTTGTAGGAGACCCAATGTCTTTTGCAACAAGTGGTGGTCGAGGTCACCTCCTAAGATACCCTATGAAACGCAATTCTACGGGGGGCAGTTCAAGAAACTCACGTCTCTCAAGCTTTCAACATTCGACAAGGTATATCCAGGGTTCCAAACATTATCTCTTTATAGGTACGATGGATAATATCAATTGTTTGATTGGTCGGCGCGATATCACAACGACAAGTTTTACTTAAATATTTCACATAGTAACGATTCATAATCGTAACAAACGTAAAACAAGCAAGGGGAAAAGGTTCTTTGTTTAATATCAATAATAAACTGGGTAACTATTATTCGTTCATCTTATTGTCTCAAATCATTTTTTTCCGGTGCTTCACCGTTTAATCAGATTAAATAAATTACAAACAATCATTCCCCATGGAACAGTTATAGCGGGGAATGGAATGTGATCAATACTTTTAATAAACTGATATTTACTGATAACCTTATGATTTATAAAATAAAGTATTGTTCAACAAATTACTTTATATAGGACAAACAAATCCTGCATTTTTCACAAATTGTGAAGAACTGAAAAAAATTAACGCGAACAAAGATAATAAACTAATAATACTGAGCAGGAGGACCTGCCCGCCCACCTGCGTTTGCCGACAGCCATTGTCGATTAGATTATTATATTCATTCGCGCAATATTCGAGCTCCGATCCCGCTAGCTTCTGAAGCTGGACTTTAAAGTTCCCGATCCGCTCAAATTTTAATAATATTTTTTATAATCAATTTTGTTCTTTGTTTCCCTTTGCCTAAGAAGTCACATAATTGCCCCTGAAATTAAGCAAACCTTACCAACCAACGTTGCCCAAACCAACGTAGCCTTTATTTCAATGCTCATTGATTTAGTTTCTGTAGCCAACTAGTTGAACGATGGGAAATTCAACGTTGATTAGTTAATCCACTGTGAAAAATTTCTCTTTTTGACATCAAGTCCCAAATAAGTACCGAGTCAATGTAGAACATAATTAGTCACAAGTTTCGAACACTTGTTCTAAAAAATTCTGTTCGTTGAGTGATATTACGAATTACGCGCAATACATTAGATATTCAAGAAGAAAGACGGGAACATTGGTAATTAGATCAAAACATCAAAAACCAAATTAGGAGTATGTGTCGGAGTTGATAATACTTAGCTAATGAAACCGCACCGGGTAGTTTTAATTCAATTGGGTATTACAGCGCGGCGTCGCACGATGATCCACAAATCGGACCTGGCAGATATATGTACAGAGCTGGCAGTTCCGTGGAACATGTTATTCCACCGCTTCATCCAGAGGACGGTAAGACCCAGATTTGATTTTATCTTAGCGATAGTTGTCTTCAATTTTTATAATTTTTCTGGGAGTAGTTTTTTAAAACGATGTAAGATATCTAATTTTGTTAGAAATGTCCTAAGTCTTAAGATAGGTAAACTCTCAGACTTAAGTCTAGTCTTAAGGGGATATTAGAGGGGATTTTGCCTTAAAGAAAAAAAGTGCAGATCATGTCAATTTAGTTGAAATTTGCAATGACATGCATTTTAAAGATATGAATGTGTAAAGTTATAACAGCAGAATTAACACCACATCTGTTTAACTAAAATTCTTACATGAACCAAAAAGTGTTACAATTTTTTTTATCTCATTAGTGTGATGGAAAGGAACTATATAAACTAACATGCTTTGCTTATATGTCACAGGTGTCACCTCAATCACAGTGAACGTAGTTAGTGAAAGTGAATCCGAAACTATGGTACAAAAACAGCCGGTAAGTATTCAATAAAATAAAATAGGTGCTGGTACTTTGGCTGATTTGTTTTCATTACCACAACCTACGCCCGCGTACCTACTAATACGTATATTATACAGAAAAGGCATAAGGCGTAAGGCATAATCCAAGCCAAATGCACGCCCATTCATCGCCTTATATCTTACACGGACGCGATTTGTTCAACATCGTAAGGTGTGGGTAACCGACTGTTATATCAACAAACGTGCGTCCCTCCTGAAATAGGAGTGCAATTGAGAGATAGTGAGATACCTACAGATAAGGAATATCTTCAAAAAGTTAAAGAATTAACGGATCTATACTTATATGCTCAACGTGTTATTCGTACACTATTTTTACTATTGCCTGCATTTGTAAACAAAAAAGCAGAAACTGTTATCAAGACGTTATTTTTGAGGGGAAGTGCTGTAAGTATCCACAAACGACTGGTTGAAGTAATCGTGATGGATGTAACCTTGGTCCGCCTGTCAACGTCACTAGGTGGTCCTTCGTTCGTGTCTAAATCAAATAAAAGATGGAAGGCTAGTTTCAGTGATACTCATCGCTTTTTCGTTCATTGGAAGTTCAAGCTAAGTTTTTATTAATAATATATATGTAAGTAGTTGCTGTACTGACAGCACAAGAATATTATTGGACGACCAAGGGAGTTACCAAACCAATCGATCGATCGTTGATCAATGCCATCCCGCCACTCTATAACTGATCAACGGAAGCGTAAGATCAGACGTCGACTTACCTGCAGTTATATTCCATCAGTATTGTTCAAATTGTATTGAGGCGAGAACACTTTATAATATGATGATATACCATCGAATGATTGGTGCACTAGGAACTATTGATCGACGACGTCGACCTTCATTATGATCGACCGGATTAATCGATTGTAGTGGTGTTACCCTAATAGCTATGGTGTCAATCAGATCATTCATTCATTTGTTAACGTAGCTACTTATACAAATATAGGTGACAGTGTTCAATATGTCCGCTTTGCTGCACTATAATATGTCGCAGTCATCTGGTTGAATCCGCTATTTAATTATATCACTAGCGCGTTCATTGAACGACGACATTTAATTGAATGACTAAAGGACAACTCGTCAAGTTGTTTAATGTAACGTTCAACATCTTGACTGAACGTCATTTAGCAATTAGCATAGTCCTTGAATGGGATATAGCCGGCTTTGTAATGTTTGGTTAGGGTGACCATAAGTTCGCACATATTTTTAATTGCCATAATAATTATTAGACATAATATTTAAACGCCATAATGATTATGTATTAGACATAATATTTACTTCTGGGTGGTTTATAAAAAAATAACCACGAAGGGGATAGCGGGGTCTATTCGCTCGCTTCGCACGCTCAAACGACCCCGCCATCCCCTTCTAACCTAACATATCCGAGTCGGGGTGCCCTAAAGTCCCGATTGCATTCAGTTTCTCCAGATATAACAACCGTTACAATCATATGACTGACTTTACGTCCGCTATGTTCAAAGAGCTATGTTACAATCAGCTAACTAGTTGGACGTTGAGTGACGCTTGTTAAATCAACGTTCGGCCAAGTCATTCAATTAATGTCGTCATTCAATGAACGCGCTAATGATACAATTAAAAAGCGGATTCAACCATATGACTGCAATAGGTATATACATTACACATATACACCCATGACTATATATCTTTAGATTAGACAGAAACATATAGCATTCACTTCCTCTTCTTCTTTCTTAACTGTTTAGACACATGCAGAGCGGTTTCCTTATAACGTTCTCGATCTATTCTACATACGTAGGATAGGACTGACTTGCGCTGCCTGTAGGCACATGCTGTAAGAACATTTCGAACGATCGAACGAACTCGACAGCTCAATCCGCGGCGATATTTCCATTCTGCTTGCTGTAAATTTTGTGTCGTCACGTTCTTGAGCATGAGGGTGATGTATGTTTACGTGTTCGACAACGTGACATCACCAAATCAGCATGCGATATTGAAATATCACTGCAGATTCAGCTTTCGAGTTCGTTCGATCGTTCGAAATGTTCTTACAGCATGTGCCTACTGCTCCTAGCTCAACCAACGGGGCTGCCCCTATTCACCCTCGCCTCGTAAATCTGTTCCGTTAATCATCTTTTGTCCGTGCTCTCTCAATTATTTTCTTAATAACACTATTAATTCTTATAATATAATGGCTTTTGTTACGTGCAAAGTTAGGTTATACAACCGCTAGATAGAAATTATCGATCCATATCTTATTAGGTTTATTATCAGGACAAGGTTTATTTAAAAGTATTTTTTTATTTAGAAAGGAAAATTTCACATGGGGATAGCCGCTTAATAGGTATTATATAATTATATACCCACCAGCACCTTCTACTTAATACCCTTATGTAAAAGTTCATAAGTAAGATTGATCTCGTGGTTTCGTTATCATAAAGCTTATAACAAGATGTGAACTTGGAGTGTACATAATCACCGCGACAACTCACTTAGCTGAGTTTAGAACTGGGACAGCTGGAATCGCAAGTTGGAAATATGTCACTTATGAATTACTCGTTGTTGCACGCAGCTCCACTCGCGTTATTCACTGATCGGGATTCCGCAACCTACAGGGACACCTGCCTGGGAAAAATAGCTTACGTATCTACTATTCCAGACTGGGGCTACTGCTAATGATATTCCTAAAGAAGAGGATGGGTCAGCTGGCGTCACGCAACTCCTTGAAGCCTTGCAGATTTGAACAAATAAAACATATTATCTAATGGGAATAAAAAGTATATAACATACATACAGTACATGTTGTATGCATGAATATGAATATTTGCATTGGTCTGGGTGTTTCTATGTATATTATGTATGTATTTACAAAAAAAATGTATCTAAGTATGTTTAACCGCATTCTATAACTCATAACACAAGCTAGTTAAACTTTGCTTACTTTGGGTCTAGATGGCGTTGTGTAGAATGTCCTACAGTACAATACAATAGCTTTATTTTTCAGCAAAATATAAGTTATCGTTATTGGGCCACGAGAGTCGGTAATATTATTTGTGCCAAATTTTATCCAGATCGGTTTATCCATTCTGGCGTGAAAACATCCACACATTCACCCATCCATTCTTCATTTATAATAATAGTAATTTAATTTCAGGACCTTCGAGAGCTTATATAAGATGAATTAAGTACAGTACCTACCCGGATTTTAATTTAGCACATCATTGAGGAGAAGAAGAGGTGTTCAGATAAGATCAGCTGGCTTCGGTTTTAGTTCTCTACATCGTATTTTTAGACCGTTGTTAAAACCGTTTGTATATAAAAACAAGTTATGACCAAGTTTTGCTGTTTTTATGTTGTATTATAAACCTAGATTCAATGCTGCACGTTCAGTGCTACACTTTTAATGCTACACGATGGCTACACGTATGATTACGAGTAATTTAAGCAATCGCCAAAATACTTAATAGGGTTTGTCCGCAAAATGGTAGATCTGCCGCCAAAAGGTCTCGGTTAGACTTAAAATTTAAGTTACGTAAGTTTGATCGTAATCTGTTGAGTAGAACCGGAGATTTGATCAAAAGTCACGATACCAACGGGCGGAGTTAATGCTCCAGCAAGCATTGGCTCCGTCCGTGGTTATCGTGACAGTTCTAGGGGATTTTGGGATAGACTCCTGTAGGTAGCTCTCGGAACAACATATGTTTTTGGTCGGTTCGATTCCGTTACAATCACTTCACCGCTAAGTCCGGTAAGATGGTACCCGCAGGGAGTTCATACTCTAATAACAAATGTCTGGCAGGGGCGCCCTCTAGGGTTTCTTTAGAAGGGGTAGATCCAAGAAGTACTAGCTTGACAAAGTAGAGGATTACACGCGTGCCAATCGTTCCACTTCTATTGATGCCTAAGACCGTGCGAAGTGGAGAAGTAAAATCTTAGAAAGTGGAAAACCGATTCCGGACTCCGAGGTGAAAGCCTCATGTACAACCGGGACCAACGCAAGGATGATGATGATTGTGAGTAATTAGACACGTTTCCCGAAAGTACTAAATTCTACTTATTTTGCACAGCCTATGGTGGTCCTCCAACAACCATCTCCACATAAAACGACGCCGATGCCGAACACGCGCTTTCCGACTGCAAGTCGTAATACATTGCGAGTGCAACCTCAGAATGTTGTCATGGCGCTAGTTCACAGCTTGCCAGACCTCACCTTCGACCCGACACAGCAAGCCCAGCGTCCACTACCCAGGTAAGTTTACTCCTTGATTGCTTTCTTAACTTTGGACTCTAGTTTGAACCCATGATACGGGTCTGAAGCAGGTCGTCTCATTCGCAACTCGTCATACATTCTCAACACGTTCCATTCGCAGCTTGTCCCATTCGCAACTCGTCCTATTCGCAACTCATCTTATTCTTTTTTACACATCGATGAAGTGTACGTAACTGGTATCGTACAAGGACGAATTATGTTTAGTTACTAACTAGTTACGTAGCTCTGGTTTCGTAGACGGCCGAAGGGAAGATTACTAGGATAATGACATTAATGACCCATTAATTTGAACGATTGCCATAACCTAGGGGTCAGTTAACCAATATTAGGGTTATAAAAAAATGGACACTGCCCAGCCCGACTCGGCTTTTTTATATCCACACAGAAGGATTAAAATTTTATTATAGTAAAGAAAACACAAAGGACGTTAAATCATGTTTATTTACGTAATTAAGTTGAACTCAAAATGTGAATCAAAACATATATTAACTAAATATTTGAAGCTATAAAATAAAAACCTTGTATGGGTGGTTATAACCTAGCCTATACAAGTCTGGGCGGGCGGTGTCCACCCCGCGCAATTATGTGTCGTCCAATATACGAATCGTCCATTAAATGAATCCTTCATTATAGAATCGTCAATTGATACGTAACCCAAGCCAAGAACGTTACAAGTAGCGAATAGGACGAGTTGCGAAAATAAATAGTGAATAGGACGAGTTGTGAATGGGACGAGACGCGAATGGGACGATTTGAGAATGGGACAAGTTACGAATGGGACAAGTTACGAATGGGACAAGTAGCTATTTGGACGAGTTGAGAATGGGACGACCTGCTTCAGACCCAATGGGGTAATTTCACGATGCCAAGTTGCCGATCGTGAAATTACCCAATGATACTTAGTCTGTCTTATAGCTGCGACAAACAAATAGATACCTTTGACGACGAACGATATAGCGCAACACTGAATAAAAAATACTCAAGGGTGTAACACAACTTGGGCTCGACAAACTAAACTTCTAACACTATAATATATTATTTATTGAACTGCGTTATCCGCAATTGTCCTGATTTTACGCACTAATCAGAAACGCGACAGTAGGTAGGTACGCCACGCAAAAATAAATACGAAATTAATAATAAATTTCCAATAATAATATTATTATTGCTATAAATAGTAATATAATTCATATAAATTAATACGTAGACGTATTATTTCTTCACACGAGTAAGTGCCTGTATTTTTTTACATGGTAGATATTTGCGCCATTTTGAAAGTCTAAATGTTCCTGCATGTCGTGTCTATTAATATTACGATATTGGCTAACACTGACAAATATTGCAGTGATAGATATGTAGTATATGATAATTTAAATACAAAATAAATAACTGGAAATGAGAAAATAAAAACTTTATATCTTTAATCTTTTAATAAATTAATTACAAATAGTAAGGGGTAGATGTACTTCCACATATAATCTGAACATCAAAGCCATACCTACTGAAATTGAAACAACCAACACATTCCGGGCACCTATATTCTACTTCATTTAAGTCCTCTGCGTATTGGGCCCACATAAGCCTTCGGAACGACGACCGGGTCTTTCTAACATAAAATGAAGATAGTCGTAAAAGGATACAATAGCTAAATTTATCACCAGTATAAGCCCAAACTACTAACGATAGACCTTAGACGCAATTAGAATTCATTATGTAATTAAATTGTAATGTTGCTATTTCATCCGCTCTGGGGTTATTAACCACGAGCCCCTACATTATAATTTTTAATTTAAACTTATTTTTGATATATTTGTGTGCCAATAATAGCCCGCCCCCACTAACTGCATCGGAAAAGCTGTATCTAAGTCATCAGGAGCTGCTGGAGAGAAATAAACAGAGAGCGCAGCAGTATCAACACTACCTGACGCCTGATCACCGTGGCACAAGTTATCCGCCGCCTAGTCCGACCAGGTAATTGCCTTTGGCGCGCATGACCGTGGAGGTGTAGGTACGACGATCTTCCAAAGAAATATGTTCAGTTAAAGCAATTTTAATAGCTTGCACTACTACTTGTGAAAGGATGTAATTACTAGCGAGATATTTGATAGTGATTGGTAGGTCTGTAGTGGGAAGAAATGGGTGAGACCGAGACTGCGAAACCAGAAGCCATCTGGCCTCCACAATCCACTGGTTCATAAGTAAATTACTTACCTATCCAATACCTATGTTATTTACAATTTAACCATAAACTTAATTTACTTTAACTCTCACAAGTAAAAAAAAATATAACCGCTTTAATTCCCTGAAACCTTACCGACTTGGAACAATTTTAATTCAGTGAAATCTAAAAGGCACTTGAATATTTTAGTGTAGGTACTTAATTGAGTAATGTCGTAACTCGTGTATCCGGTGATATGTACTCACATAACTATTTATTTTATAGAGCGTCACTAAAACGTGGCTTAGCATTCTCCTACTCAATGAAGTATCCGCCATTGTCAAAAATGGGCCATGTGCAAAGTCAATCTCAGCTGCATCCTGACGCAGCTGCCGCCGGGCCTTCTACCAGTGGAGGCTCTAAGGTAAACTTCAGTGATCTAAATATTTATTTGTACGCGTTTTTTACTATCGTGTAACTTCAAAGAACTTTGTGGCGTAGTGGTAGAGCGTTCGACTGCTGTCAGAGATCAAGGGTTCAATTCCCACTCAGTGCCAATATTTGCATTAGTCTATGTGTTATTAAGCGCTATGTTATATTTCAATCGCATTATAGGCAGCTGACAATTTTTTTCCTTCAAACTATTGGCTTAACTGTATTTTGGCTAATTTTGAACCAGGAAGAAATGACTGCATTTGGTCAAGTCAAAAAAAAAATCGTCCGTTCATTTTTTTACATGTTTGAGCGGTCACCGCTGCTTACCCCACCCAACAAAGTCGCAGCTGACAAACACGAAAATTCATAATTCAACTTCCTTTACAAAGTATCAACTGGGTGGCGATTGGTCATGCATGCGAACCTGTCACTGGCTTGCGGACCATAATATTTATTTGTATAATACCAACGTTTGGCACGTTTGCTAAAGCTGCTACTCATGATGCAATTTTATATTCAATTTGTCGAACCAATTTATTGAAGTCGAAATTGTCCAAAAATTGAAAATTATTGTGACCCTGTTAGCTCCACCACGTGTCGATAACATTTTGTTTCTTTCACAGCGTCAAAAAATGGGAGTTGCTTTTAGCACAGAATTGAATACCTAAATAAAAGTACTAGTATAGTATTACAGCAATAATGCTTTAAGTTATTACAGCAATAATAGAAAATATACAACTTGTAGGGTGAAAAAAAAAATTCTTTGGAACAAAACAGCTTTACCTTAAACCAAAAAAATTCGCAAATTTAATCAATCGCTCTATTCACAATGCCTTCAATTCTCCAAAAATCAATAGGCTGATTAAAATGCATTAAGGAGTTGATTTCAAGGTCGTCTAGACATTAGAATTACAAGTGTAACAAGTATAAATATTTGGTTTTGTTTTAGAAGCATCATGATCCCGGGCCTTCGACTAGCGGCGAATCTAAGGTAATTATTATTTGTTAATTTTATTGAGTAGCTTCTGATTGATTTATCCGTGTGAGATAAATTAAATAAATATATTTTTCGTTTAGAAGCATCATAAGGAATCTAAGGTACCTAATCTTTATTTACGTAATAAATTGGCACGTTTGTTAATTAGATATCGTATAATTACAAGACGACTTAACCGTAGGAGATAAATAAATGTAATATAAACTATCATGGTCTCTCATATTAGGTACTATTAGAGGTATCGGTATACTTATTTAAATACTATGTATTGTTTGGAGTTTGCGATATTTCGGCGTTATTGCATGCACCATGATCCCGGAACTAGAGTATTGGCGGTCAACGGTGAAAAAGTTTTTGGAGTAAATATATCGATCTACCTCCTTTCGAGTTCTCTTGCTACGCGTATCAGCACTATCACTGATTTCACTCTCACTTCATACTCGAACTCGATCTCGATCACGTTCACGTTCACGACACTTGCTTGTAAATTGTAGCGAAATATCGGAAACTCCTAACAATACATGGTAAATATCTCGATAGCTCAAATAGAACTGTGGTATAATAAATATTTGTTTTGTTTTAGAAACATCATGATCCTGGGCCTTCGACTAGCGGAGAATCGAAGGTAATTTTATTTATAAAGTCCATTTCTTAATTAGGTATCCATACATTTCTGAGCGACTTGACCATATTAGATAAAATAAATGTAAAAAGTATATATTTTATTTTGTTTTTTAGAAACAAAAGAAGGAATCTAAGGTACTGTTTATTTGTATAAATCTTTTGACATGTTTCTTAATTATTATTGAGTAACTTCTAAGCGACTTGGCCGTCTAAGGTAAAATCAATGTGATAAATGTATTTATTTTGTTTTGTTCTAGAAACATAAAAAGGAATCTAAGGTAATATTTTTGTATAATCATGGCACGTTATTCATTTATAGTGCATATAGACTTCTGATCATGTTGACCGTATGAGGTGAAATAAAATATAATAACCATATTTATTTTATTTGTTTCAGAAGCATCCCGATCTCGGCCCCTCAATTAGCGGCGCATCTAAGGTAATCTCTTATTTATATTATCATAACCTCTTTGGCTAATTATTGTGTAACTTCTGAACGACTAGGTCGTATGAGATGAAATAAATACTTATCATATTATAATTTGTTTTGTTTTAGAAGCCACATGAACCCGCGCCTTCGAGTAGCGGAGGATCTAAGGTAATCTATATTTATTTTAAGAATATTATCATTTGAGTCGTTTCTTAATTACTGTCTAACGACTTGACCGTATGAGATAAAGTATATGATATTTATTCTATTCATTTTGTTTTGTTTTAGAAGCAACATGAATCCGCACCTTCGACTAGCGGAGGATCTAAGGTAACCACTATTTATATTATCATTTGAGTCGTTCGTATGATTACTGTGTAACTTCTGAACGACTTGACCGTATGAGATGTATGAGTATGAAATAAAATAAAATTTCAATAAATTTGTTTTGTTTTAAAAGCAACATGAACCCGCGCCTTCGACTAGCGGAGGATCTAAGGTAGTCTCTACTTTTATTATCATTTAAGTCATTCGTTGAGTACCGTGTAACTTCTAAACGACTAGGCCGTATGAGGTATAGTGTCTACCTACTGTGTATCTACTAAATATATATTTTTATTTGTTTTGTTTTAGAAGCAGCATGAACCTACGCCTCCGACTAGCGAAGAATCTAAGGTAATTTTTATTTTTAATATTATGATTAATCAGTATTACGTTTCTTAATTTTATCGAGTATACTATATCTCCTGAGTGACTTATGCCCGATTTCTAAGGTACTTTAATCAGGAGTTTATCTATTCGTTCATTATCGCTCGTTATTAAATGTCAATTTTATTTTGAAGCGTCATAAGGAATCTAAGGTATTATTTACATAATTATTTGACATGTTTCTTGTATCATGTAACTTTCTTTAAAACGACTCTTTTTTTCCTTTCAAAGATTTTTTTTTCTAATCTTATCTGCAATCAGTCCTTGACTATGAGCGGATTTATTGAGTGTCTAGTGTCGTGTCGAAGGTACTCCCCAGTGGTAGCACCTTTTCCAGTATCTGGACTCTAGGTCTTGAATGTCGTATCGCTTGAGGCGTTTGGAGTAACTAATATTAATTAGCCCAGAAGCCAGATCGTTGCGGTGGTTCCTTAGTCGGTTCTTGTACTTCTAAGCCAGGAGCCTAGTTTCCTCCCTGGCAGTGTTCACCTGCAGTGCCCTGTTTATTTCAGCATTAGTTGCAAACCATAGTGGGTTGACTATATTTTGAGGATTGCAGTCTTTGCATGATAGTTACATTAGAGTCGCATGCGCTTCCCCAGAGTTGAGGTCCGTAGGTCCATACTGGTTTCAGGATGGTTTTGTGGAGGAGTTTATTGTCTGTGGACAGAAACGAGTTACGCGCCATGAGCCAGTAAGTACATGTTTTTGTACCGCAGGTTGAGATCACCCCTTTTTGTTTTGATGTGCTTTTTCCACGTCAGCCTGCGATCAAGATACATGCCAAGGTATTTTATGGTCTCACTTTATGGCAGTGTATTTTGACCGTCGTTGGGCAATTTCCTTTTCTCAAAGAGAATGTGATGTGTGCGGATTTGGTGGAACTCGCCCTAATTCTCCATCTTTGGAGTCAATTATTCACTTTGTTAAGACCATTTTGTAGCGCAGCAGATGCCGTCCGGATCTTTGTTGCTTGCAAGTATCGCAGTGTCATCAGCAAATGTAGCCGTGATAGCGTCACGTGATTCAAGGAGGTCTGACGTATATATACAGTACTGGACCCCGCACAGACCCCTGAGGAACTCCTGCTTTTATGTCATGGAATTCAGACAAGTCTCAATCCACCCTTACCTGGAATATCTGGTCAGACAGGTATGATTGCATTAGTAGGTAGTAACTATGTGGAAGGGCATTTTTAATCTCGTAAATCAGATTTTTGTGCCAAACTTCGTCGAACGCCTGCTAAATGTCCAGGAAGACTGCTGAACAATATTCTTTAGTCTCAAAGGATCTTTTTATGACCTCGCATACTCGATGTACCTGCTCGATGGTAGAGTGATATTGTCGGAAGTCAAATTGGTGTTTAGGGATGGTGTTATTTTTGGTAAGTATTGGGGTTATCCTTTCCAGCAGAATCCTCTCAAACAGTTTGGACATGATAGGCAGAAGACTGATAGGTCTATAGGAACTTGCAGCATGAGGTGGCTTACCCGCTTTATGGATCATCATTATAGTGGTTTTTTTTAAAGAATATTAGCAACCGAAATTACTAATATTCCCGTTAACCCCTCCAGCTAAGCTAAATTTGCTTGTGTTAGGGTGGGTTCAGGTCGGTAGTGTACTGACCAGGATTCGAACCCGGGACCTCTCGATCGTAAGGCCGACTCCTTAACCACTAAGCTACCGACGCCATAGTCTTGAAAAATATTGAACTCTCAGTATTTCGTTAGAAAAAGGATAGTCAAAAAGCCCATGACCTTCTTTGGGAGCTTTTCTAATATCTCCTTAGTGACCAGATCAAATCCAGGGAATTTGTTGTTTCTGAGGTCCATTATGGCTTTTCTAACCTCGCCTTGGAGGAAGGGATAGCTGGAAATCCAATTTTAAAGAGGTGTCTATTTCTCTCTCTGCTTCTTCATCGTAGCCTTCATTTGGTTTCAATACCTCTACTAGGTGTTTGGCAAAAACATCCGCTTTCTCTTTTCCACTTCTTGTCCATCCATTGTTGATATTTATCGGATATTTCATATCTTGAGTTCCATTCAGTGCCTTCGTCGTCTGCCAGAGGGAATAGTTGATGGATGCAATTGCAGTAAGACTCTCTAGCTTATCCTGGATGGTGCGGTTATGCAGGTCTTTAATCATCTCCTTTAGCTCTTTTACAGCTCTGTTCAAAGCAGTCCTGTCACAAGGGTGCCTTGTATGATGCTAGATGCGACGCAATCTTCTTTTTCTATGACTTTTTGTTTTATATCTAGTGACAGGTTTTGACTAAGTTGGTAAGTAATTTCTGGGGGTGTGCTTTCCCAGCATGCAGCTTAAATGGCGTTGGTTATGTGGAATGCGGCTTCTTCGAGCTCTTCTGTAGTCTTTGGGGATACTTTTAACTTAAGGCATTTATCTATTTGCTCTCTGAAGTACTCACAGTCAGTGTGTCTGCTGTAGTATTTAGCTTAGCTTTCAAAGATTTAATAAATAAATATGTGTCTTTATTTTGTTTTAGAAGCATCAAGATCCTGAATCGTCGACTAGTGGGGAATCAAAGGTAACATTTATTTATATTATCATGGAGCGCGTTTCTTAATTACTTATAGTGTAACTTCTAAACGACATGACCCTATGTGTTAAAATATATATGTACTTTGTTTTGTTTCTGAAGCATCATGAGCCTGGTCCTTCGACTAGCGGGTATTCTAAGGTAACTTTTATTTAAGTATATTTTCATTAAAAGCGTTTCTTTTTTATCGTCTTCTTTTGACGACTTTGATCCTGAAGGTCAAAAAAATCTAATACTTAATTATTAGTATTTTGTTTTGTTTTAGATGCTTCGTGATCCAGAACCTTCAACTAGCGACGGATCTAAGGTATTTTTTACTTTTAATATATTATTGAGTGGGTTCGTTAAGTTACATGACAATTAACCAATTATCCTGTAACTACGGAAGAACTTTGTCAAAAAAAAATAATAGATACCTACTCATAATATTTTGTTTTGCTTTAGATGCTTCATGATCCTGGACCTGCCACTAGTGATGGATTGAAGGTAATTTTCATTTGTATAACCAATAAGCACCTTTACTATTTATCACGTCACTTTTAAACGACTTGACTCTGATAATTAAATAAATGTAATAGGTATATTTTGTTTTGTTTAAGATGCATCTTGATTCAGGGCCTTTGACTAGCGGAATATCTAAGGTAAACTTTAATTATATAATAATTAGGTTTTTTTTTCATCTTAATATAAATTCTCACCATTGACAGGTATAACTCGGCATACTCGGGACACGTATCTTGGACCTAAATCGCGAAACAAGCGAGGCCCTGGCGCACGCGAATTGTTTTATAATAATCTATGCTTGGTGAATTTGAGCTCGTCCACCGCAGTAGCACTCCGTGCTATCCTCAAAAGACTCCCAAGAAACGTATACTGCGCGTATGGAGCACATTTGAAGCACATTTTAGGTCCAAGATATATTTGTCCCAAGCAATATCCAGGTCAATAATTATGTTTTGTATTTAATAGCTGCATTTAGATCCCGGGCCTTCTACTCGTAAAAGCATATTTAAGGTAATAAACAGGCATCAGATTGTACCTATAAATGAATTCGATAAAATACTTTTTTGTCCAATACAAGATGCCTGCATCTATTTAAATAAACTCTAACACTGTGGTACTAAGTTTGACCAAGCACTTTCAATTATTTACCAAATATTTTCTCATAGACAAGCTAGGTACCTATTTAGTATTTTATCTTCTTTGCGGGTAATTTCATAAATAAACTTCACATTCTAATAGTAGATTCACGATTCAAATAGAGAAATTTTAAGGATGAAGTCATTTTAAGATTAGAGACAAACAGAAACTTTTACAAGAATAATTGCACAGGAAATTGGCGGCATTTTTTTTTTTCTTAATAATAAAATTGTAAACTGAGCCATATTCCATACAGCCAGTTGTTAAATTTTGTGGTTTTTTGGACATTTTTATAGCGAGTGTGTACAACCTCTTTGTACAATGGGCATATTCCAAATTTTTATATTCACTCAGTGAAACAAATTGGGTTGTGGAGGTCAGATGACAATCGCTTCACGGAAAATATCGAGGTCTAGCCAAATCCGTTGTTAAGACTGGTAAAAGCGGACCCCAGACTCCGAGCTGAAAGCTTCGGATGCGACTGGGAATTAACGCTAAGAGGAAGAAGAAGTGAAACAAACAACGTTTTACTCGTATTCACTGTTTTTCAAGAATCACGGGCCATCTGTCGTGCGTGTGTCAATGGTAATAGTACATTATGGTACAAGTGTGTAAATTTGATGATTACCGCTGATGCGTCAGAGAGCCAAGGACAGTAATTACCACTACACAATGTGTATCATAGGACGTTTTTGAACACACTTGTGAATAAAATAATACTAAAAAATACTAAAAATTAATTTGTTTTTTAGCAATGGCGATCGGCCATAGATAGAATTAAAAGATTGAGGTTGGATTTTTTTTCTCTGTAAATACAGAAAAAAAGAAGTTAAATTTCAGAGAATTTTTGTTTATTAAACGTACTAGGTACAAGTTGAAATTATCCATATACGAAGTTGCATGAAATGAGCAAGCATACTCGTATTACAAATTTGTTCTTTAACTTTTTAAAAACAAAGCAACTCAACCAATAAAATGTAAAAAAATCTAAAATTTGTAAATAATAGCCATAAAAAAGTGAAAGTTTAATAATAGTTGTCATTACGTGCCTTATTGCGGTGATATTATAATCACTTTATGAACAAGTGTGTTAATTTTTTTTTTTTTCTAGCAATGAAAACAGTTAAAAAATGCAAAAGCACACATTGAATCTTGATGTTCTTATGTAGATATAAAAAGAAAATAACAATTCTTTGTTGGAGTAGATAAGGAGAGAAAGAAGCAGAGAGAGCAGTACAAGCCCAGTTCCCGGACCAAGCACGAGCCAAGATACCACAACAAGTAAACAAAAATCTGATAAAAAGTTAAGACCGTTCAGAAGCAGGTAAGGAACGTTATCATAATGTTCTTAATGTGTAATAGTTCTACTGTTGTATATCTGTCTGTCCTTATATGTATACTCTTTCATCTCGTGTCCTTCAAAACAAATTGGCATACTAAAAAATATTCTGGTTTTGTATAAGAAGCTTGTTTATCAGAAATGTTGATGTCTGATCAATCTGTCATCAAAATGCCCAGCTGTAGATCATCTCGCGTCCTATAATTGTGCTATTACAGATTTAAGGTCGTATACATGGACTGGATATTTATTTGACTCATGAATATGCTAAATTGGTTTTTAACGTAGCTATGAAAAATGGCTCAGTTGCACCATTGCTGCTAAAGTGAGAGGTTAACGTCAAATTTAACATTAACAGTAACACTGACTCTAAGCGCCTTCGCTGGCATAGACGGGTGCGGGTCGCGGACGTCCCGGCGCGGGCGTCCGCGCCGTGAGCCCGCCTGTCCGTCGCGGGCGTCCGCTGCTCCGTCGCGGGCGTCCGCGACGGGCGTCTGTCACCAGTATAATTTCAATAGCGTCGGTGTACAGTCGATAACTATGGATCATTTATTAATATATTACTTAGCCAAAAGACGACGACGTGAACAAAGGCGTCAGCCAATTAGCCCATATGTCACGTCAATATACCTATACACAATAGCATACCTATTAGCAGGGCTGGCTCGCGGCTCGCTTGGGGGTACAAGTGGTGCAATGCATCCGGGGCAGGTTCCGCCCGCGTCACGTGTGACGGGTATCCGCCTCAGGTAGCGCTGCTCTTGAAATAACATGAAATAAGCACGCGAAGCGGACGTCCGCGACCCGCACCCGCCTATGCCAGCGAACGGCCTAAAAAGTTTCGGCGTCATTTTGACAGTTACTTTATCAGCAGTGTTAATGTTAAAGTAAGATGGTGCAACCTAGCCTTAGTATCTTATTGATATTGCAACATATGACCGCAACTATATCACTCGATCCAACTACTCTCGCGGGAAAGACTCAAGCTGTCTCAAATTATTTTAGAAGTTTTGAATAAATTTATGTATTGTAGTCAAACCAACATCCATTGTGAATACGTTCTTACTGATCTTTATATGTGCTGATCATGTATCTCCAGTACAGCATGGTTTATCCTTGTATCAGTTCATTCTTCAGTTCGGGCGGCTGGCACTCGAAAATCGAAGGATGACAAATAAAAAGCTGGCGGACGATGACGTTTACAAGGCAAGAATATTTATCTAAATTGACATATAGGTGTAGCCGCAAAAGCAGCCTACTAATCCTCCTTCTCCCTTCACAGTTCATATTCGCAATGCTTCATATCACTATTGATAAACTAAAAATATTTATGGACATACTTACCTACATTTTGTAAGATTTAATATCTTCATTTGTAAAATACGTGCTATTCGAATCTTCATAGACGAACACATTATATTATACTCGTATAGGTACATTATCTACTAACAGTTTATCAGTCATTTTTGTCTATTCATATAAAATTCTTCACAATAGGTAGGTATGTTGGGAGGTCCACGGTTGTGACAATGACCTATAACTATGAGTTACGAGACTAATAAAATTGCAAGTTTACAGTAGGTATTATATCTAGGTAATCGGTGAAAAAGCAGCACTGTGCGTGTTCATACACTAGGTATTCTTCGTAACATGCACCACAACAATATAACGTTTACTTGAAAATATAATGAATGTTTTCAAGCTATAGAATAGGTCGCTAACAAAATCTTACCTTGGTAGTTGGTAGTGGATTTTCGGATTTTGAGGAATTCATTAACTCTAACTCATCAACTTCACCAATAGCTGCGCATACCTAATCACCGAGATTCTTAGAATAGAATAGAATAGAATAGAATATTATTTATTTGCTTAAAATGTGGTAAACACAAGGTGACAAACAATTTATGAGCATAAGACACATTTTGCCATTTTGTCATGACATGCAAACATTAAAACATTAAATTAACATTATTAGTTATCGAAATAGAACATCAAAAATAATATAATTATTTCATTAAAATTGACACAATTGTATAACTATAAATAAAATTGTCAATTATAAATTACATAAAAATCTTTACACGAGTCATTAAATCAAATTACAAATTACACAAATAACATTAATTATATTATATATTTATAATTATAATATTTATATTGCAATTCATTTTTATTTATTAATTTCTCCTTACAACTATCATTAAAGGTTTCTCCCAAGGCATTTATCAAATCAAATCAAATCATCATTTATTGCTCACTAAGTGTAGATACATTGGTGTTACAAGTATACAACGTGTTACAGAAAGGTGTGGTCATATTTAAGGGTCGTTACACATGTCTGATAAGGAACTCCTGTGCACTGACTAAAGTACAAATAGTATTATAGTGATGGCATCGTTATTCATCGTACAAAATTTTAAAATTCCTTAAATTAATCGATACATTAGTAAACGGGGTAGGTGACATCACTATTGTATTTTGTCCTTTTGCGATAAGTTCACTCAGCTGTTCGCCTGGTAGCCGTACAGTAGTTTGGCTATCAGGCGAACAGCTGCGTAGAGTAGTAGTGTAGGTACCTACAATGGAGCTTACGAATACATCGGAGATATCTTGATTATCACATACCGGGGTCTACTTTCAGCGAAGCGGTGATATACCTAATCAGGTAAATGTACAACCACAGGAATGCACTAATTTATCACTTCACGAGCACGAATCAAGGAGTTTTAACTATCACTCACAAACACAAGTACTGAGGAGTTCATGACGCCACAGCATGCTTAAAACTCCACGGCATGCGGCATACGTTTTTAACATTTAAGCAACGGCTCAAAATTACATACTATGTTTGCTATTTATTCAGATAGAATAGCTATGTTTACCCTTTTTTTCGTAACATTTTTATAAACTTTAGATCAGCCCTCGGAAACTTCACTACATAGTACTTTAGTATTATGTTATCTGTGGTAGTAGTTTAAAAGGGACATCTACACCATTTCTTCCTATACTAAACGGATAAAACAGACCAGCTGTCATTATAAATTGGGGCTCTGGTTCCAAAGATCGATAGATGGCGCCGCATGTTAAGTCGGTAAAACAGACCTGCTGTCATTTACACAAAATGTCAGTTAGTATGTCATAATAATTCATAACTTAAAACCGGCGCGGCCTTTACGTTGAATTTTAATGAATTCAACGTAAAGGAACAGGCCTAACGGTTTTGGGTTATATATCCATGTATCCAATGCATGTAGTATGTATGTAGGTATGCACAATATAGGTATGTATGGTATAATAACAGCAGTTGTCGGAATATGATTAATAGATGGCGGTAGATTCTGTTCTGATAGAAGTTGGGTGGGTGACATAAAAAACTCACGAGAGGGCCCTCTATTTCCGATGTATTACTTTACTCTATGCTTTAGATACACTGACTAAACAACGTGGTTGCTAAGAAACCACGTCCAAAAAGGTAAATCTTACCAGGAATGCAGAAAAAGTTTTTATTATCAATTATTTTAGGGTACCGTAGCATTTGTTATTTCAAAAACTTTGACGAAACCGCTCTTACATGTTATGTTATCCTGGTATTTGAATATGCTTTTTGTTCTATTTTTGCGTAACATTTTGCAGAAAAAACGTAAATAATGGATGCAAAAAATTTAAATTGGGGTACAGAACCAATTTTAAATAGTATAATATTAATGGGCGTGACTGGAAATTCGGTGGTGCACGGCTCCTGGTATTGAATGTAGGTTAACCTTAAGTAAAGGAAGCGTTTGAGACAGTCTCACATTCAGCATGAATGATTTCAGAAACATAAAAATGTTTTCTTATTAATTAAGTGAATTTTATCATCATTTTGAGACTATTTAATAAGTTAGAAGCTGCTCCAGAATTTTTTGCCCGATAACATCATAAAATTGACTTATCTGGAAATTGAGTAGGACGATATTGAGACTGTCTCACCAATTCAGATCGTTTGGTAAACCTACTCGGGTTCAAATCGTAGGTCATTTTGTAAACAGCTGGTAACAGCGTGCTGCAGCCCTGGTTATTTTGTAGTGCGGTACGTTTATCGGCAATTTCCACCAGTTTACAAATGATCGATAAAAAAGAAAAGCATTTTTCTACGTCATAGCAAGTAAATCTGATTTGTTCCCCAAGCCAATATGTTATTTATATGACACTTAATGCGTCCCCCGAATATGACCACACCTTTCTGTAACACGTTGTATAGTAGTGCTTAAGACTTAGCGCCATCTTCAGGCATTGCAATATTACAAATTAAAAATATTACAAATTAAATAGAAAAAAGGCATGTCAATATATGTCAATAATAATAATATAAAATAGTCAGAAAAAAGGCATGTCAATATATGTCAATAATAATATATAAAATAGTAACCGTGGCCGAGATAATCATGTGACTAATTAATACAATAATAATGTCTTAGTTTGTTACACTATGTCAATGAAAAAAAAAAATTATTTTATTATTATTTTATTAATCATTGTATAATCTGCGTACCTACACATTTATCCATAGAGAGTGTAGTATTTTTCCAAGATATTTTTCCATACTTTCAGTCATACTTACGACTAACGAGTTTACATTATCTACAGTTTTGGTATTTTTATTTTATTGATTTATATTTATGGTCGTTATCTGCAATACAACGAAATAATTATAAAACAACGCAAACTGCAATACGTTAATAGTAGATTACCCAACAAGTGAAAAAAGATGATTTTTTTTAGGCACTTTTTTTTAAGGTTCTGAGCGAGAAACCTGAGCGGATCGAAGAATACAAGAGCCAAGATGAATTCTTTTTTAACGTGTTAGGTACTCTACTTTTCATCATTGACTGCAAGAAAACAACCTACTCTGTGATTATGAATTAAATTTTGTTATGGATAGTATATAAAAGAAACAGCAAATTATCATTAAGAGCTACCGCTTTGGCGCGAAAAGACTCCGGAGTCTTTTCGCGTTCGAGAATACGAGAGTTTCATTTTCATTTCACTGGATGAAGCCATTTTAAGATTAAGAGACAAACAGAAACTTTTACAAGGAAAATTGCACAGAAAATTGGAGGCATTTTTTTTTCTTAATTTAAACTGAGCCACATTCCATCCAGCCGGAGATTACATTTGGTAGGTGGCTTTTAGTACGTTTTTATAGTGAGAGTACATTGCAATCTCTTTGCATGTTTCACTACAAGCCGTACATTCGCACATGTTCCAAAGTAATTTTTTTTTATTCACTCAGTGAAATAATGAGCGTTTTATTCACACGTTTTTGATGAATCACGGGCCTTTTTTCGAGGGTCAATGGTGAAAAATTTATATTAAATGAGATGGTATGACCAAAGATTGGCAGATACTGTTAGATAGGTACTGTTCAAACCTCATTACATGTAGGTAAATATGCGATCTCACTGTAAACAGTACATCACCAGCAACGCTTAGATTACATAGAATATCCCGCTATGAAGTGGCTGTGAATCTAGTGCAATGTAGTAAGGTGTCGACGTCAGACTAATATTATTATGTGTGTGTGTATGCAGGCACAAGAGCAGCTCCGTCAGTCCAAGTGCTCCGCGTAGGGCTGACAGGGACTGACGATGGCTGTGGCGGCGGCCACGGGACTGAAATAAGTCCAAACACGTAAGCTTCCGTTGGGTGTACAGCTGGTGCTGCTAGATTAAGGAAGCGAACAATTCTTACGTGTTTTATAAGTGTACAGTTAACAGACAATGTATTATTATACGGGGACATTCCCATTAACTATAAGTTATTTTTAACGTACAGCCACACTGCGATGGTAGCACGATATTTCTTTTTATAAAGTTTTTTGGCACTTTTGTTCTGGTTTGATACTTTGTTTTTGTGTTATTCGAGAGTAGCACTCACTGCACCACGTAACACTTATTGAACTGAATTAATTCAAAAGGTTTATTTATTTTTATTATATCGCTATGGAAAAGATAGAGTAAGAGAAGAAACCCAGGACTCCATAGTACAAACTCTGGATGCAACCGGGACTAACGCTATGGTGATGATTATTTTCTCTCGCGCCGTAACATGTTAAATGCTTCAGCGTTGTATCGTGAAGTCTCGTGAACGTCAGCTGCGGACCCGTGGGTAGCTTGAGCGGCAGCAGACGCCCAAACACGTAGAAAAATAATAGTCATTTCCTCCTGATTGTGCTTTTGTAAATTTATAGTTTGTCCTATATCTTGAATAAAAATAAAGTCAGCTGATTATACAGGGGTAGATTATCTGTCAGCTGGTCGCTCGAACCTGCAAAAAAATATCTTATGTTCAAATCCTTCTTCTCATAGATGCATGGGGCCCCAACACCATCTTTTGAGCCCAAGCTAACCTCACCTGAAGCCGGTGCATCTGCTGATTAACAGACGAGGCTCTGGCGCAGGCTTTCCTCTCTGGGTTGGGAGATTAGACGACAGTCGCTCCCGTAGAAGCCGTATAAGTCAAAACAAAAAAAGGAAGGAGTGGCTCCTGAGCTCAGAGGTGCAAACCTCCGATGCAACCGGGATAACGCTATGATGATGATGAATGATTTCTTCTCATTCAAATTTATCGGATGCCAGTTTATCAGCTAATGTGAATAAATAAAAATATCGGCTGGCTGTATCACAGCGGCGAATTGTCAAGTGATGCTCCAAAGGCTTTAATGCAGAACATCTATCAAAGATTTAAATATACCAGTTTGGGAATTTTCCTATAACATATTGCCAGTCATTTCTTTTTAATACTTATAGGATCATATTAACAATCAGCTGACGAAATTAAGCTTATATACTATCGTGTTTCTTGCACAAACTGAAAGATTTTAATATTTCCTCACTCATCTTAATATTTATCTATATTTTATTAACTTGAAGGTACCTACATATCTAAAAATTATAAAATGTCATGCATATTCCCATTTAGGTAGGCAGAACTATGGTACTTGCTACGATCCTGGCAGACGTCTTTCACGTTCCTTCAGTACGTTCGCTAGGTCAACCGATACCGGGTTGTTCATTCACTCTTACCTTATAAATATATTTCGCCAAAATAAAAGATTATTTCATCCCTTCGGTCATCCTTTTTACGACCCTAACCATCTAAGCATCACTTTCACACACAATGTTCCCATATAACGTTGTTCCGCACTTGGTTCATCAACGTCTCTCCAGCTATACTTCTCATACTTCTCATTTCCACAGCATTCAATTTACTTTCATGCTCATTCTGCTACATCTAAATAGGCACTCTATGTACAGCCAGTCGTCCTTATTAGATACGTTCCGTATGCTCATAATAATGTAGGAGCGCCCATTCACTTGATTTCCTGACAAAACTCTTTCCGCAATACCATAGGCTTTCCATCCTTCAGAAACTTAATCCAATGTTTCTCTTTCAATTAAGTTTATTGAATTCAATCTTCAAACGAGTCATGCTTTGGTCTCTTTATTTTTTAAATCTTTCGGTTTGTACAGAGTCCATGATGTTAATGTACGAGTATAATCTAAAATTGCTCATTTTTCTCGGAACGAAACTTCGTAAGCTGATTGGTATGATCTTATAAATAATTTTAAAAAAATAAGTGGAAATACGCCGAGGGAACAGTCGTCAGCTGGTGTATTCAAATAGGTGATAGATACTTCTGCGTTAGGGATCTTCACTGTCAATGCCTACCTCACCTGCAAACCGCTACACCTGCTGATTGACCGATAAGGCTCTGGTGCAGGCTTTCCGCTCGGGGTTGGGAGCCACGTCGATAGCAACTCCCGTGAAAGCCAAAGAAACCAATTTATAGACGAGTAGTAGATCGGAACCCAGGCTCCAAAGTGCAAGCTTTGGATGCAACCGGGATTGACCCTTCAGGGCATCAACTGACAATGAAGATATACCCAAATGATGTTTTTATTTACTCACAATAGTAAATGATCCGTCATCTGATAAATTTTCAATGGACAAGAAATCGCTGAAGATACATATTTTTTTGCATGCTCTAGTTACCAGCTGCTATATAATCCATCACTGTATATTCAGCAATTTTTTTTTTCTTCGCGATATAGGATTAACTATAATATGTCGAAACCTCAATCGGAAGGCAATGACTTTTTTTTTACGTGTTAGGAGGTCACTGTTGCTTGGACCATCCACGGAACGCAGCTGACGTGTAAGAGTCGTCATGATACAGCTCGTTGACGCATTTAACAAAATGTCGCCCGAGAGGGATTTTGTCATGAAAAGCTGGCCTCTACTATGGCTGTGGTTTCAAGGAGCTGGTCTCGGTGTTCTGATTTTGAGGAATTCCACCTAATCTGGCTTTGTTTATCCTAGTTTATCTGTTTAGAGAATTCACTTGATCTAAGTAAAGTAATGTTCACCAACGCGGAGATTATACTTAAGCACTTCGAGCAGGGCTGTACGCTAAAAATATAGTGATATTGGTAGGTACTTAGTTGTAAATAAATGTGCATAGCATATACAGGGTGGAAAAATAAGTCGGACCCTGGAGGGAAACTACCTTTCATTGTTACCATATTTTTTATAGGGATTTGATTCTTATGATCGACTATCGATTAATGCCATAAAAGTCCAGGAGATATTTTTTTCGGATTTAAGTCAGTTCGATTACCGGCAAGCGAATTTTTGAAAATCTTTGAAGTTTTGTTTCTTTTTGAAAATAAAGAAATGTCTCCTATATGCGAAATGAGCGAACTTACGTTTTTAAGGAATATCCTCCCAGGGCACGACCTATTTTTCCACCCTGTACCTATAGGTATGTGTGTGCATAATGTACATATAGGTTAAGGCGGCCAAAGCCGTTCCTATCAAAATACTGACTATTAGTGCCAAGTAGATAACAATGCGACTAGGTACTAGGCGACTAGGAATATACACATACCTAATAAATAATAATATATAATGTCTAACTACTCGTGTTTAATACTTTAGTCATTAGTCAAATGTTATATTGGACTAATAGCTCATTATAAAAGAAGTGTTTGTATAGTACATACAAGCTAAGATTTAAGTTATCTTCGTGTTGTACCTATGTAGGGTAGGTAGGTACATAATATAATAATAAAACAATACTATAGTAATTAGTCAAATGTTATATTGAACCAATAGCTCATTATAAAAGACGTGTTTGTATAGTAGATACATAGCTATCTTCGTGTTGTACCTACCTATGTAGGGTAGGTAGGTAGGTAGGTACGTAAATACATTTTGGATATTCTTCTGTGTTATAAAGGTATTTGTATTATACTTAACCCTATCTAAATGAGATTTATAAAAGTTTTATGATCGTGTTATGTCGTGTTGTATATATATCTAGGTAGCTAATATAAAAAAATATAGCAATTTGCTCACTATACTCGTACTTATATGTAACAAATTATATTTTCTATACGTCCATGATTATTATAGGTATAAGACAGTCCCGGACTTAAATGCATGATACGTAAATTTTGTAAATAATCCATGCTAAGTGTAAATGAGCATGAGGAAAAATATTTTGTTATACTTAATGTGTAAATAAGAATATTTATTCTTGCACTTGGTGTAGATAGATAGGTATTAAATATTGTTGAACTTTATATTATGTTTCTATTATATTTATATATAAATTTATAATTATTACGATTTTAGAATCAATATCTGAATGTCCGTTAGATATTAACAGTGAAATCAATCAAACCAAAGTATTTAGATATTACCTACCTAAAAGTAGATAATTAAGTGCATTTAAAAAAACGCCGCTTAAATACCAACAATTTTCCTATAGGTACCTAACTAACATAATGTTTATAACTTTTGTAAATATTTTCGAAATATTATAATTTATTCCATATTTTGTCTTGTAGTAGGTACTACATGGTTAATTTCTAGAAGTTTCTGAATCTGAATATCAGAACGTAAAACGCGCAACGTAACTAATGCGTCATTTGACAAACTACTCATAATATCTAAGTAATTCAGTGTTATGTTAATTAAATATTACCTTTAGATAGTACCTAATAAATTGAGGCCAAAATTTATGTGTATTTAAAGTTCGAATAAATGTCTATGGGTAGGTACTATGTAGTTCCTACCTATTATTTAGATGTGTTCTACAAAACACTATAACCGATTCTGATTGTACTTTCATTTACATGGTCAATAAATGATATACGTGCATAATAAATATTGTTTCATTTCATTCTACAATAGGTAACACTCATGACAATTTAACATTCAATTTGGAGTAAAGGTACCTATGATTCCGAAGACGATCGCATAGGTACGACAACGACAGACGCATGCAGCACGTACAGCGTACCCATTACTTATTAAACTCCGATGCGGATAATGGGGACCATTGAGAAGCCGCAATGAATTACGCGCGTGTGCTGCGTGGGCGGCAGTTGTAGTGTATGCAGTCGGCTACGAAATCATAGGTAGGTACCTGTAAGTAAAAGAAAATGAGAAATTTCTTAGTTTCCAGTAGCGTATTATAGGTAGGTATCCTCAAGTTGCGAACCTGTTTCCAGAGGCGTTTCGTCGTCACTTTCTAGTTTCCTATTGTAAGGGCCTTGTAAGTAACCTAGTAGGTATTTATGTTCCATATTAGAATAAAGTCAGCACATCAGCAGCCAGGTAAAAATTGGTCTAAAATTTAGGCAGGTATCATTCACTTAGCCTACTAGCTATCGTATAGATCTACCAGAAACACATGACACGAATAAAAAAAAATACGATTTTTCATCCCCCAAATACCTATCACTAACTTTGTGTCTTATTTCAGGGTGGTGCCCTATCGTGCAAATAGCCTAAGTAAGCAATAGTCAGCCAGTTTGTTAAATCATCACTACATTATTATAAAACAAAGTCACTGTCGTTGTCTGTCCGTCCCTATGTATGCTGCAATCTTCAAAACTACACAACAGATTTTGAAGCGGCTTTTTTTAATAGATAGAGTGATTCAAGAGGAAGGTTTATATGTATAACTAGCTGTTGCCCGCGGCTCCGCCCGCGTGGATGTCGTTTATCGCGTGGTGTTGTAAATAGTGCTGAAAGTTGAGCGTTGAATTGTACTCGCCTCTCTATTCGACTCTAGGAGGTAGGTACACGAAGGTATATTCGTCCCAATGGAGCAGTCCGATTGGGGAAGTATCTCCGCCCTACAAAAGGCCGCGGCTTAATAACCTCGTGTTCTATTTCCAACGGTGAGTAGGCACGTAGGCAATTTTTTGGGCACGCCAGCAGTGCCACCACAAAGTAGGTATATCTAAATACCCGTGTTATATGATAGCCACAAAAAAGGTTCGCCATCCCTGCTCTTAGTTCTTACAGGGTAGGCAGCACAAGTGTGACTCCCTTAGTGTTGCACTCACCCATAGGCCAAGGTAACCACTTATTATCAGGAGGGCCGCGTGCTTGTTTGCGACCTCATTACTACAGTACGACTCCCGACTATAGTATGGGGTACTTCAAGAAGGGCGAGTGTGTGTGTGACACCCCTGGTGACGATATAAGTAGTTACTTTGTTATTATTATTCCTCTTTATTCATTAAAATCCATATAAATTACATTTTTAAATACATCCATAAAAAAAATTAAATATATTTAAAAATATAAAAAATAGTGTCCCACCGGCATCGGGTACAGGGACCAAGCTGCCGGT
Organism: Eilema depressum; assembly: GCA_914767945.1. Lineage (NCBI taxonomy): Eukaryota > Metazoa > Arthropoda > Insecta > Lepidoptera > Erebidae > Eilema > Eilema depressum. The sequence goes on along the minus strand of OU612012.1, from coordinate 41,814,264 downwards.
GGTTAGGGCTCCAGGGAGAGGAACTTCCTCACTATACGTGCCGTGCCTAGCAAAACCGCCTTCTGCATCAAGCCCTTGAGCCAACCGTCTAACGAGAGCCTCTTAAGATGTTGATCGAGGCTCTTGGCGATAAGTCCGTGAACTGAAACCACTATCGGTACAATAATAGCCGAGTCCACATCCCACATGTCGACAATCTCATGGGCCAAGTCCAAATACTTAATTTGTTTTTCTTTTTCTGCCTTCACGAGATTCTCGTCATGAGGGATAGTGATATCAACTATTACTGCACGGCGCTCTAATCGATCTATTATCACTATATCAGGCTTATTGGCAACAATAGTCCTGTCAGTGATAATAGATCGATCCCAGTACAACGTGATATGCCCATTTTCGAGAACTGGGTCGGGCACATACCTGTAGTATGGTACCTCTGATTCCACAAGTTTATACTTCAGGGCAAGTTGCTGATGGATTATCCTGGCTACTTGGTTGTGTCTGTGCAAATACTCGCCGTTGGCAAGACGAGAACAACCAGAGATTATATGTCTAAGGGATTCCCCGGGACGGTGACACGCCCGACAAATGTCAACCGTACCGTCCTTTATGATATACCTCCGATAGTTATTCGTCATAACAACTTCGTCCATAATTGCAAAAACAAACCCTTCGGTTTCCCCAAATAGGTCACCGAAGCGTAGCCAAGATAAAGAGGCTGGTATATCTATATCAGGCCCATGTAGAGCCCGATAAAAGCGACCATGCAACTCCTTGCTCTTCCATACATCCCTGCGGTCATTAATACTTAACACTGCAGGTTTGCGCCAGTTCTCTTTAGCCAGACCGAGCGGGGTAAGTCCGTTATCTACCATCACTACATCGCGATGCATACCCGCGTCATTGTGCAGGAAATATTCCCTGAGGTTGCACACCTCGCGGTTATGGAGGGTCTTGGCATTTAAAAAACCACGACCCCCGCATTTCCGCGGTATGTACTGTACAACCTCATCACAGATGAACGCGGATGATGCATTCGGTATGCAGTGAGATGCGCACGGACCTTCCTATCCAGGGTGTCAAGTTCTGTCTGAGTCCACCTGAGTATGCCGAAGGAGTACATTAAAACTGGCATGACCCAACCATTACAAGCGCGAACCTTATTACCGCCTGATAAAAGACTTTTCAGAACTTTTCTCAGACGGCCAAAGAAACGCTCCTGCAATGATTGTTTCATACCAGCCTCTGAAATGCCTAACGCCTGCGACATACCCAAGTATTTATAGGTGTCGGTTGCAGAGAGAGCTCTAAGCTTTGTAGAATCTGAGAGCTCTACACTTTCAGATTCCACAATCCGACCTCTCTTCACATGCATGACCGCACACTTGTCCACACCAAAATCCATCCTGATAGAGTTACTAAATGTTTCTGTCAGTTTTAATAACTCTATCAGATGGAGATTGTTGGGAGCTAATAATTTGAGGTCATCCATGTAAAGGAGATGGGATATGACTTGACCATCTCTCCGCAATCGACAGCCCAACCCTGAACTCTCCAGTATAGTACTGAGAGGGTTCAGTGCCAGGCAAAACCATAATGGACTCAGACTATCGCCCTGGAATATACCCCGCTCAATCTTTATTAGCCCGCTATCCTCGCAAATCTGTCGACACCCTGGATAGCAAAGTACCGTTCTCCATTGCCCCATACATGACTTCATGAAGGCACATAGAGTTGCATCAATTTTATACAACTCTAGCACCCTCAAGAGCCATGTATGCGGCACAGAATCATAGGCCTTTTTATAGTCTATCCAGCATGTCGCCAGATCCTTCCGATGACGACGGGCCTGTTGGCAAATGGCCATATCAATTATAAGGAGCTCTTTAGTACCTCGGGCCCCGCTCCTACATCCATTCTGAGAGACAAGACATGATAGAGTTGTCAATTAAGTGGGATGAAATTTTTTCTCTCAGAATGGATATAAGAAGCTTATACACTGTAGGCAGACAAGTGATAGGCCTGTAGTTTTTAGGGTCCGTGGTACTACCCGACTTATGAAGAAGGTGGGTTACACCAGTTGTTATGAAAGCGGGAAGCGATCCTGATTCTAGGCATGATTGGAATTGCATTGCCAACCGACCATGTGAGCTCCGGAACCATTTCAACCAGAAGTTATGCAGTCCGTCTGGGCCCGCTGATCTCCAGTTAGGTAACAGACGGACTGCATTGGTAACATCTTCGTCACAGATTGTAATTGGTTCCATGGCTCCTATAGACTCACACGATCGTTTGACAACTCGCATCCAATCACCCTCTGTATGACTGACGGGCGTCGACCAGATGCTACGCCAGAACGTATTAGTAGCATCATCATCTGGTCGACGCATGTCAGTCCCATTCGAATCAGATCGCTCCCAACTTCTGTACACCCACCTTTCGTCCCTTTAAAATGTACGATTTTGAGAGTAACGATCCACTCTCCTTTTATAACGCCGAATACGGTTTGCCCACGCATAGATTTTTTGCTTCAAGAAGTCAATGCGCTCTGTGACCCGCGACAAAAATTCTCGAGGCCTAATATCAGTCCCCGAGAACGCACGCGTCACAAAACGCATGACTCTTGGGCGCGTATTGCCAGATCTAAAGCATATCAGCTTTCCAATGAGTGCCCTAGTCTCAGCAATACGCCGCTCAATCCTACTCTGCCAAGCCGGCACAGCAGATTTCGGTCGAGTGGCCAGGATATTATTATGAAATTTTACATTAGCTACTCGACATGCTGCGACGGCCGCGCAGTACAAGATTGAGTGGGTATCGCTGAGATCTTCGCTATTATCAAAATAGTCTGATAACAGCGAATCCAGGGCACACACTAGCGCTATATTTTTCTTATGCGTGGGCAAACGCGGTAGGCGAGGTCGACTATCAAAAGGTATGGATCGATACTCTCGCATAGCACACTCCAAAGTGCTCCTTAAAACGTCGTTGCACACAGTACTTACGTGTGTGGTCCCGGCATCCACTACTTCTTCGCTCACGTAAGAGACAATGTCCTCGTTGACATGAGATACCTCGTTGATATGAGATTGATTTTGTGTTTGAATTTGCAAAGAAGTAGGAGCACCTGGGCCACTCCGCGAGTCAGAGCGTAGCCTCTCAAGTACGGAGTCATCCAACAAATGACATCGCTGGATGGCCCGCACCTGATCCGACAGCCGCTGCGCCGAAACGTTGACAGTTGGCTCGAGTACCTGGAACAGAGGCAGCATGCGCGCACGATACGCAGTTAAGTTGATTCCTCCCTCTGTAGCCGCATAAAATGCCCGCATGACATTTTCATTTATGGGATTTGTCCATCTCATGCGGCGCACTTCACCACCGGCAGCGGGGGCCCTATTCGAAGCCGGAGGGTGTCGGGGCTCCAAGCTGGCCGGCGGCCGGCCTCTCCCCGGCCGACGTACAGGTTATTATTATTATTATTACGGTAGTAACACGGGTAATTTTTTTTTGCTGTTGTTATTACTTTCAACTGCAGTAGTACCACGGGTAAACTAATTACCGGTGTTACTACTGGTAGTATGAATGGTAGTATCACGGGCAAGAAAGGGTGTTGCATACGTTCATAGGACACAGTAACCACTTTCCATCAGGTGGGCCGTATGCTTGTCTGCCACCTAACTATATCCTTCACCACGCTCTAAGTAATCTGTCTTTGTGTGATTGTGTGGAAAACGATTTTGTAACTAATCTTAAGACAGTACCGACGTCTATTTCATACCTGAGTTACCTGACAAAAGTGACAAATTATTATACCTACCGTTAAATGCTAAAATCAAATGGAATTTTCTCGCAGTCTCTGTGGTGTGACAGTGGTTGTCTGTTTGTGCTTTAGCAGAATCGAGACCCAGGTTAGATCCGCACTTGCCATATCTACCTTAGGCGCTAGAAAATGAACGAATAGACGGACATTTTTTCAGAAAGGATAATATTATTAGAGTTGGACTATGCCATATCATCATCCTCATGCACTTAATATACCTACCCCCAGGGATAGCCCCAAATAAGATGGTTTACTCCAATTTCCCCAGTATTTCACTTGATATATATATTTGATTCAATTTGCCATGAGATTCTGGTAGGTACCTACAGCTTTATCTAAGAGTTGATTTTTTGTTAGGGCCGGCGCCCACTGCCGGCATGGCACGGCATGGAATTTATTACTAATCAAGTTAATTTGAACCTTATCTCTTATGCTTTATAATTCATTTTACTTTATTCGTCAAACGATGCCGCGGCAGGCTGTGGCATGCCGCGGCATCGTTTTTACGTACGGTACCTAAATTTCATGCCGTGCCATGCCGGCAGTGGGCGCCGGCCCCTAGGGTACAAAAACGTTACATAAAACCATGGGAATGCTTACACAAATATATTTGAATAAAAACATAGAAGTTACTTAGCACCTGTGCACTTTTTTTCACAACACTTCCCAGTGGGCGTGATCTGGAAAACACGATTATTGCGGTCTTTTGCATACACTGGGCCCGGCTTGGACCAAGCACCCTTTTTTAAGCAAGGAGCCCACATTATTAGCGTCAGAACACCCAGGCACACACCTAATACCATCTTATCGAACATTAATAGACGAACCTGCGAATAAAACAAAGTATTCTTAAGGTCATATCAAAATCTAAAATAATCAAAGATCAAAATATGTTTGTCAAAATAGTTATACAGTGTCAGCCTCACAAGGATCCCAGTCTCACAACACTGTTGTTCCGTTCTCGTTCTAGAGACTAGAGATCACGAAAGGATAGGGAGTCTCATATATTCACTGTATTCACGCTGAGAAAAAGCCGTTAAAGAGCGGAAAATTAATGCTGTTATTATTGTTACGTACCTGGAAGCAGCAGTATGTAATGGCACTGAAGACATTGTACAACTTGACACTTACAAATACTAAATGATGAATATACACTAAACCATTTATGGAAGCAACATGAATAATAGCTACTGTCACATTATTACGGTTTTAATAATTTTATGCTATAGCCTAACTATAATTTTTAAAACATTCGAGGCATCGGTATGTATCTCCAGAAAAAATTAAGCAAAACGTCAGGTACATGCAGTTCTCTTTGGTTCTCTTCCATAGAGTAAAGTAATACATGTTCTCTTCTGTCTCTAATATAATGTCAATGCCAATTGCCATACAACGTGGCAATGCTGCCAGTCTTCTGGGAACGTTACCACAAGAGGCATGCGATGCGGAGGAATTCCACGACGCGTTCGGTTTTAGTTTTTAATTTGTCCTTTTATGTATATATTTTTAGTTTCATTGTTAATATTGTAAATATTTAAATTGTGTTATAAAATAATGAATTAAAAAAAAAGACTATAATGTGTTGTGTACTATGTACAAGAATCTGTAAAATATAAAAATATCTATCTAAATAAAACTAGTTATGATTGTAATCTAGTTCAATCGCTATGCTTTATTTTAATATTTCAATGTACCTCTCTACAACTAGTGAATATTTCGTTAAATGTACCTATATATAAATATGTTAAGAGAATATCTATAGCTGAATCTGAAATCATAGAGTAGAATTGTTGATAATCGAAAAAGACACTGATCTCTATTAAAATCAAAGCTGTGATGTAAAAAGTCTATACGAAATGTGACGGAATAAATAAGGGAGCAAAACACGGAGGACAGAATAATGGTTAAATTTCCTTCTCCATGGAGCAAAAGAATTGAATTCAATTGAAATCAAGGAGTATAGTATTTATTTTATAACTGACTTTATTAGAACTTTACAACAATATAAATAAATATCGATGATAGTAGAGAAATGAAGCGGTTTTAATTGTAAAAAGTAGAGAGTAAACGCTGGTATAGGTCCTCAGTCAACGAAAAAACTGAATTTGTTATATCTTTATGCTTTTTTTGCTGCATTTCTATATGACAACAATAATAATTCTGTAGAAATTGTTTTCATAAAGGTCATTGTTTTTTTTTTCTATTTAACTAAACTTCATAAGACACGCGGGTCAATATACTCGTAGTCCCTATGGAGTACTCCTGTACAATAAGAAAAAAATCAATATATTCGGGTTGTAGGGTTTGAACAGTTAAATCATAGACATTTCTAAAAATAATATTGTATATTTAAATCATCCAAAAATATGAAACTCCCAACATTTTGCTTATAAATATTAGTATAAAAAACACGCTCAACATCAATACAATCACTAACATGATTATATCTAGACACATGTCATGACAATATTGTATGAAATTTTATAACATCGACACAATATTCAACAGTTCACTTTTCATTAAATAAGCCCGGAATGTATACATACTTATTACTCTTATATAGTCTATTTTATCACAAAGCAATCCCATTATACGTATAAATAGAAACTTCAAGAGGAATGGGTTGTACCATTTCAAAACCTATTAATGGCCGGGGATACGCATCGCTTTTTTCTAATAATTTACCGAAATTACTAATATTCTCCCTAACCCCCACTTCTTGCGTTAGAAGTGGAGTTCATGTTAGTAGTGCAATGCCCAGTGTTCTATCCCGAGACATCAATCATTAGGCTGGCAATTTTGTAGGTCACGGGGACCATAAAGCATTGATTTCCATTGTATACAATACATATTTAAAAAGACCTAGAAATAAGACAACCTAAAAAGCTATAAAATTAATAAATAAGTATCCAATTTGCCTCGTGTCCCTCACCAGGTTTTGAGATAGCACAACTATAAAGCACTAGTGCCTAAAGTTATATATAAATATGAAAATACAGCCGTAAAACCGAGCTTTTAAAGTTCGAAGGCAGTTCCCAGTCACCTATGCGATATAGTATAAGTATATAAAAACAACAGTTCAGACAAACTTAACAACACTTAAATGCACCAACAATATGTCAAATGACAGATCAAATATCAGCAAATACGGGCAGCTCACTGGATATATAAGTGCCGGCAAACAACTTGGACAAATGACAGAAGTTCGCGCATGTGCACTATACGGACCAATCAAAAAATCTATAAAACGACTGATCAACCAATGACGCGAGCAGCACGAGCACCCGTAATTGGTTTAATATATTCTACCAGCTGAACCTGACCCTGCGAACTCAGTACCGCATAACAGTCGATTCTTTCCAAAAAATTCTCTGGGTGAGAACCATCCTCGTATTCTAAAAAAGAATTAGCGAAATCGTTCAGCTGTTCTCGAGATTTGTGCTTAGCAACACCTTTAGCGATTAATTTTTATATTATAGATAGATGATTGGCTGATTGCCTTCGCGCTTACCACTAAATCATCATAAATATTCACGTGAAACACGGCCATATTCACTATACCACCACACCTAAATTTTGTCAGTGTTAAAGAATGACATACACTTAAATATTCCCAGTAGGCTGTATTTCTGTCGGTCTGTATATCGCTGGCAATAATTTGATTTAGTTGTTGTAAGTAGAAGCAGACACATTGCCACCGTGGCCGGTCCAGTTGGTGTGGACGAATTTCCCTGGTTCGGTGATCAACTCATAGGTGTGAGCGCCGAAGTAATCACGTTGAGCCTGTAAAATAAAAATTATTTATAATCATAATCATATTTTTTTTTTTTTTTAAAGAATATTAGCAACCGAAATTACTAATATTCCCGTTAACCCCTCCAACTAAGCTAAATTGCTTACAAATACTTACATAAACTTATCGACATCAACATCTTATTATGTATAGCTATGTATTGAGGACATTTCGCCGTTATTTATATCCGTTTCCGGACATTTTCGTCTAGCACTTACCTGGAGCAAATTAGCTGGCAGCACTCCTGACCTGTATCCATCATAGAAGGCGAGAGCAGCGGAGAACGCCGGCACTGGCACTCCCACCATGACAGCTTGGCAGAACACCTCCCGCAACGACTGCTGAGAGGCACCGATGCGTTCGCAGAAGTACGGGTCCAACAGCAGATTGGTCAGGTTAGGGTTCTTTGTAAAAGCGTCCTGTAAACATCAAATGTGATGAAATCTATACAAATAAATAAGATAAGATGAAGTTTATTGGCATCAGATATAATTTACATTTGGGGGATGTCTTAGACTATGCAATCTACAGTGCTACAATAGATCCTGATACTGATTCCCAAACTAGGCTTGCGCCTGTATTTTGGGAGAGAGTGTACAGTCTTTATTAGTCTCTCTCTAAATGTTGGTTTAGAACGTTAAAATAGTAACGTTTCAAGAAATACTTATGATTATATGTATAACATTTTCATTTATATATTTTTGTTTTGTTCCGGGGAATCTACGAAGTAACTGGGCCGATTTAGACAGGATTTTTACTGCAGATAGCTAATGTTATAAGGTGTAAACATTTATTAAAATACTGTTATTATAACGTCACAAACAGATATCTACTTCAACTTAGTTTGTATAGATAGATAGAAGTTATCAAAGAACGCGCGATAGTTCGATGATAAAATCTGCACGTCATAGATCAGTGGGGTGAGCATGAACAACTATCGTAATCGTATCGTAAACGTAACGATAGCATGGAGCATTGTGATTGGCAGGCTTCAGGCAGGCGGCCAATCGCAATGCTCCGTGCTCTCGTTACGTTCACGATACGATTACGATAGTTGTTCGTGCTCACCCCACAGTCACATTAAAGTGAACGTGAACGTTATCAATGCAGGCCAGTTCAAGCTCAGTTGAACAGTTACATTATCGCTAAAAGGGCTATCGAGATCTCACATTTTGATTGACCCGCCTGCCTTACTCCTGAAAGAAACGCTACTCAACGGGATTCCTTTTGCTTACTACTAAATTTGTTTGACTGATTGATTATACATTTAACAGTTTTTTAGCTCTAGAAAAAGTAGGTACTAAGGGTACTTCAGGCCATTGATTTTCACACATCAGAAAAGGTTTCTAGAGGTAAGACAACCTTTGTGAATGCCGTGAGGCGTAACCGGCGCAGTTAAATACAAATTACAAGTGGTTTAATTAATACTAGCTGTTGCTCGCGGCTCCGCCCGCGTGGAATTCTGATCCCGTTTATCGCTGATAGTAGCGTAATGATATATCGTCGCAGTCCTAGAACAACGACGGATTTGACTTTTTGCAAAATTTTTTTTTTTACTCTAATTAACCTAAAATATGGTACTTTATAAAAAAAATAAAACATTTTATCAAATTTCATTACAAATGAATCAAATACAGAGTTGAATACTGACGGTTTTGATTAATTAACGTAAAACAATGACGGATTGATACTTGCACCGTTGTCTGTCGCTGTCCCCTGCCCCCCGCGCCCTTTCCGCTCCCGACGCATTGGCATTACCGTCGATGTTCTAGGATAAGGTCACGTCAGGAGGAACAGTCGTCAACGGATAAGTTTGGTCACAATGTACTATAAATTACATAATTTTTTGTTTATTTTAAGTAAATATAAATTTTGACGTCTTAGAACAGCGGTTTGTCAAATCCGTCGTTGTCCTCGGGATACTAAAATATATTTTTTTATGTCTTTGTTTTTACCTTTTATCTTTTAAAATAACATCATTCAGTTCATCCATGATTAAAATTGTTTGTTTTTATTATGATTTTTTTCAGTGACGCATAATAAAATACGTCGATGTTTTACGTACCTATAGTAGGCGTATGCTATAAACCGTCATTTTTCTAGGGATAAGCGGAGGACGAATATACTGAACCGACGTTGTTCGTCGTATAGATTATAATATACGTCTTTATTCTATTTCATATTTAAAAAATGTTATATTAATTTGCCAAAATACTTACATTACCTTAGATTATACAATGATATAATTGTTCCTAGAAACCTTATTCTGTAGTTTTATTTTAATTAAGGTTTTTTTTTTCACCTGAACGATGTTCGTCTGCTGTGCGACGGTGGTACCTACTGGTGTGCGACGAACATCGTTCAGCCAATCAACAGACATGCTAATTTGTAATGATCCATTTTGCTCCCAACATTAACCAGATGAGTTGAAATGTCTATCAGTGAACACTATTGGTACAGATTCTGTGATGGAGCGTGTGATTTATACACAGCTCCTGAGATACCTTGAGGGAAACGATCTCCTGAGCGACCGACAGTACGATTTTCGTCACAGTCGCTCTACCGGTGACCTCCTGGTGTATCTCACTGACCGCAGAGCGCAAGCCATCGAGAGTCGGGGTGAGGCACTAGCGGTCAGCCTAGATGTAGCGAAGGCCCTCGATCGAGTCTCACACAGAGTTCTTCTTGTGAAGTTGCCACGCTATGGACTCCCCGAGGGACTATGCGAATGGATTGCCGGCTTTTTATCTAACAGAAGTATCCAAGTCGTCGTCGATGGCAGCTACTCGGACCGCATGAACATAAACGCTAGTGTTTCACAAGGTTCCTTGTTGTCCCCGACCTGTTTCTGCTGCATATCAATGACATGCTGTCTGATGACTCCGTTCATTGCTATGTGGATGACAGCACCGAGGACACGTATTACATGGGCCGTGCAAATATCCCTAAGTCAGAAGTGGAGGAAAGTTGCGAACAACTTGTTTCCCAAATCGAGACTACTCTCTCTGGAGTATCCGATTTGGGACGACTAAACTTAGTCCAATTCAACCCTACTAAGACACAAGTATGTAATGTGTATTAACCGTATAATAATGTGTATTCACCGCTAAGAAAACTCCATTCATTGTAGCGCCGCAATTCCTGGGCACACCGCTTACCATTTCCTCGAGTATCGGGATCCTTGGTGTCGATATCTCCAGCGACGTCCAACACCGTAGTCATTTGGAAGACAAGGTCAAGCTGACATCAAAGAAACTTGGGGTGCTCAACAGGGCGAAGCAGTACTTCAGTGCGGGGCAACAACTCCTCCTTTATTCGGTACCACATGAAGTACTGCTTTCACCTTTTTGCCGGAGCGCCTGCGTGAGCTTGACCCTTTCGACTCGGTGCAAAGATGGGCGTTAAGGCTCGTCGGCAATCCCATACTCACAGGCAATGTGGAACCTCTCACTCTCAGAAGAGACTTTGCCTCACTGTGTGTGTTCTACCGCCTATACCTAAAATGGTTTGTGCTCAGATGAACTGTTTGACATGATGCCCACAGCTACATTCTATCATGGCACTTCACGCCACAGGCAGAGAATTCATCCTCACACATTGCGTCCGGAAACGGAGCGCACTGTGCGGTATGATAGGAACACATTTTCAACATTTTCATTCCTCGCACACTCAAGCTGTGGAATGAACTTCCCGCGGTGGTTTTCCCAAGCGACGACAATATGGGGTTCTTAGAAGGTTTTTTCGAGGTCGGCAGCATGAGTGTGACGCCTCTGGTGTTGCATACGTCCATAGGCCACGGTAACCACTTCCCATTAGGTGGGCCGTGTCTGCCACCCAAGTGTAATAAAAAAAAATCGTATTAATAATACCAAATAAATACTTGTACGAGTATATAAGTAATTCATTGTTTACTCTATTTAATTTTTTATTTTCTGTCTTTATCTTGAGACTTTTAATTATTATGATTAAGTATAATTATTATTGATTAATAGTTTGGGTTTATGCTACCTGGTTATGCTTATGTTATCTAGGTTTATTGATTAAAAATGCCAAAAACAGATTTTAGTCAAGTTCTGATTGTTTTTTTATAAAGTTCTTATTCTTATTCTTATTCAAATTCAAATTCAAATTCAAATTCAAATAAATTTATTGCAATTATGAGAGTTAAGTTTATTAATTTTAAATTAAAGGTTTGAAGAATTAATTACTGTTTTAAAGTGATTGATCTTAGTCTGTAGGTTGTCTTCTTATTAAGTAGAATTAGCAGTAATTATTGCAATTTTGATGCATTTTTTTTAGTAATTTTGTACTAATAATTTCGTAAGTAAAACATTTCAAAGTTAGCTTCTTTTTCATTTCTTAGTCCAAATCCGTCACAAAATTTTGAAAGGATTCCCTTAAAAAGTGACGGTATGTACTGTACGCCACTTTTTAAACAAAGATAGTCCGTAAAATAACGACGTATCAGATTATTCGTCACCTTAGTGTCCACAGAACAACGACGCATGTGACTTTTTTACTAATTAACGCAATATTTAAAATATGTTGCGTATGTCATGTTATAACGTATTTAATTCATAGCAACATATCAAAATTTTAGAAAGATTGAATAAGTAGTTTTCAAAATATGACAACATCTATAGATGAAAAACTTTAAAGTGCTCTCCTGTAAAGTTAGCAAAAGTCACATCCGTCTTTGTTCTACGACTGCGACGATATAGTCTATGTTAGAACCTGATAATGTAGCTTGCTAATGACGAAATAATTTTTGAAATCGGTTCAGTAGATACAAAACTTATCTTAGTATAAAAGTATAGACGATTAGCAAATTCCACCAAGTCCCATCAGTCAACAGTATAAATATTATAGTTATTTTTCAAAGGTTAAAGAGGCTATAATTATCATTTACATTTCGTATCCTCTTTAAAATATACAAACTTAAGTTAATGAAAACATATCAATTGACAATAGGTACTTTAACATACTTACGACTGGTTTCGTGTATCAAAAGGTGATAAACTTGTCTGTATACGTCTGTGGGTCTGTGTGACTTGTAGAAAATGTCTAATGCATGAAGACCGCCTTTGTACAGTGTTAAATTTGTGCCAAACATATAAAAATAGTTCTTACAAACCTTGATGTTGCCGAGGAACACGCTCCTGATAATGCAACCACCGCGCCACATAAGTGCGATTCCGCCATAGTTCAAATTCCACCCATTCGCCTGTAAATATAATCATTGTAGGTTTGTATTGCACTAACCAATGAAAGTTTTGAAGCAATTAGTATGCTCACTTTTCCTATCTACCTGTACACATCCTGTAAAATCGAAATTCTCATTCTCATACTTCTTAACGTGACGCTGGATTCATCTACCGAAGAAACACTTACTTTTCCGATATAAATTTATAAAACAATCAATCAATCAATCAATCAATTAGCCTATTCCAATGGAGGGCCATTAATTTTAAAAATGTAGGTAAGCTTCAAATCACAAAGAAAACATTGTATGACATCGCGAGTGGTCTCTTTATTTGAACAATCAGTGGCAGTAATTAGTAAAAATTAAGGGGCCAATGAATCTGTTATACGTGACTTTTCAGACGTTATTAACAATTCGATTATGATAGAAAAAAACGAATCGACCTCGGGCGGGACTCGAACCCGCGATCTTTCCCTTATTCGCCTGAAGCTGATCCAAATTTTACTATATAACCGTTTTAGGGCGACGGTTATTAACAAATTGTTAACAATAAGTATATAATAGAGCAGTACCGACGTACTAGCGCAGTTATTTTTTATTCGTAAGATTAAGTGATAGTTTGTAGCTGTTTATGGACGTTTATACTCGTATTACTTAAACCGATGTTTTAAAGAATTACTGAAATACATTTTATGTTAATGTTATATCTGGTGCAATAGGTATCATCGCAAAGATAATGATGCTGATGAGCAGGTAATACTCGGGCGCAGGCTTTTCTTTCGGGGTCAGGCGGCAGTCGCCCTCTTTAAAACTAAATCAAAAGAAAACGTAGGAGCGCATGGACAGTATTAGTGTAATGATGATGAGTTCTTACCTTGGCGGCTTCTCGTAGTAACATGAAACCTTGCGCGTACGATATTAGCTTGCTAGCGTAGAGAGCTTTCCGCAAATGTTCAAGGAATTGTTTCTTATCGCCTGTGAACTTGGATGTGGGACCGTGCAGCACTTTGCTGGCTTCGACTCGTTCGTCTGAAGAAAAGAAACAAATTTATAAAAATACTAGCTTTTGCCCGCGGCTCCGCCCGCGTGGATGTCGGTTATCGCGACCAAACATAGCCTATGTCCTTTCTCAAGGTCTAACCTACCTCTATACCAAATTTCATCAAAATCGGATCAGCGGTTTAGTCGTAAAAGTGAGACAGACAGACAGACAGACAGACAGACAGACAGGCAGACAGACAGACAGGCAGACAGACATACTGGCAGACAGAGTTACTTTCGCATTTATAATATTAGTAGGGATGAACATATGATAACTTTACCTTTTTGATTCTTTATTCGTTAACACACGACGCAAAAGTGGTGCTATAAGGTAAATGTGGGTGCCGGAGTTTCATATCTAGTAGTTTCCAAACGCATTTACAATACAATACCCAATTTTAGTTTTACACGTCGCCGTCGTCCATAAGAACAGGGAATCGACTACAATCGGTTTGCTTCGATTCTGAGGTACCATGGTCGGGTTTCCATTTTAACCAACATATGATTTGATCAGTCGCTACCGTATATTATGGAAGGGAGGTGTAGGAAGGCGGATCCAAAATGCAGACTGTGGCGCGCTCAGATGAAGACGATTTTGTAAAACGTCAATAATAGGCACCAAGATCAATGACAAAAACTAAACGGCGTTGTGAGTGAGAACTCAGTTCAGTTTTCACTGGTCAAATCAGACCTGCATCCATTAAACTATGTAGTAGTTATGTAAGAGCAATATCACATTACCGATCGACCTAGACCCCTCACCTTGGTCTACATACATGAAAGTGTATCGAAGTACCTACACACATTGTAGTACAAGACCGTATTTATTATAAGGGTGGCTTGCGTAACGTATCTTAATTTAATTTAAGTAGAACTAAATACATTTTTAAGGCTTAAATAAATTAACGTCTTGCACAACCAAAATTTAATTCATAAATACGTTTAACGAGCTGTCAAAGATAAATTGCCAAAAAGGGGCATTTAGCGGCGCTAAACGCATGAGCAAGAGCCCACGAGGGCCAGACCTTCGTTATTTTATAAAAGCTGAAAGTTTGTCTGTGCATGTCCTCTATACAGGTAATACAGGTAAGAACGATCAGTGACTATAGAGTTTGGGTCGTGGTTACTTCGGCAGGTAACAGGTTGCAAAGGTGTGTAAAACAGTACCTACCTTAAATTCGTTAGAGTATAAAGCTCAATTTTATTTATATTTCCTTCGGGATAACTTTAGAAATCTCGTCATCTATTGACGGATACTTATGACAGTTGCTAACCCCCGCCAGACACCCCTTAACTTGAATAAAATATAATTATACTTTCGTTAAAGTATAAAAGCTGAATTTTATATGTGTTACTTAGGAACCTATAAAAAGATGTTTCCCCAATAGCCGGACAGCTTTAATGGTTTTTACATCTTGCCAGACACATTGAAAGTCCGCTGTAGATGCGAGTGCGAGGTAACAACTGTTCAAGTGAGTGTGAGTGACATAGGGCGCTTAGTCGACTGCGATCTTTTACTACATCATCTGCTGTTTAGTGCTGTATTGAGCAGTTATATGGATCTATTCTGATCCAGTACCATTGTTCTAATACCACGTGATAGATATTTCTTTTTTATCCCATTTATAAATTGAAAATATCCTACTAATATTATAAATGTGAAAGTTTGTGAGAATGGATGTGTGGATGTGTGGATATTTGTTACTCTTTCACGCATAAACTGCTGGACCGATTTGGTTGAAATTTGGTATGTATATAGGTTATACCCTGGATTAACATATAGGCTACTTATGAACGGGATCAGAATTCCACGCGGGCGGAGCCGCGGGCAACAGCTAGTAATGATATACTTAATAATATTTGAAGAAAAAAAACAGCTAAACACAAAAATCAGCCAGTGGAACAACAGACAATAGCTCAACCTCGTCGTTGATACCTCAGTTGACCACAGAATCATCTCATTTACAGTCTTCCTCTACAGAATCTTCAATAATATTGCAATCAAGTGTTACTTCTGAATCAATAGGACTTCATTCTACAACTTCTCAAGTAAATATTGAAAATTTATAACCGGATATTATTGAAAAAAAATCATTCAACTCAGGATTCAAATATTCTACCCGAAAAGGAAGGCTACCAGGAAAGGCTGATATACAAATACTAGCCTTTCGCCCGCGGCTCCACCCGCGTGGATCTCTTATCTTCGGTTCTACTCAACCGATTGCAATAAAACATATTTACGTAAAATTTTAAGTCTGACCAAGACCTTTCTAACAAAAAAAAACTGCATCAAAATCCGTTCAGTAGTTTTTGCGTCCATCGCGGACAAACATTTCCAATTTACAATTATATAAAATAGACGTTCAAAAATTGTTCCACTTCATACAGCTGATACTAACCAATTTAAATCTAGTGTATTACCCAACATCGAAGGTCTAGAGGAGTATGCAAAATTATTAATAAATTGAACAAAAGTGGTCCAAAAATATCTTATCATACCAGTTGTCGAGTTAATTTCAATAATAAAATATCCTTTTCTAAAGAACCATTCAGTTAAAGTGATTGGCATTTTCATCAAGAATATCATCAATAAGCTTTTAAATTAAATAAGTGACATCATCGAGAACGACGTAATGAAGAAAGGGCGCTGTTATCTATTTGTATATTTGCATGAACTGTACACCGATGTATTGAAAAAATCTTCGAAGACATAATATCGACGACAATGATGAAATCATTATAATATGAACAATTAAATACTTATTTTTCCATACAATAATATATTTTTTTGTATTTCTTAATATCTAAATATTTTATTTTACTTCATTTAGGATGGCTGTAAACGTAACAATTATTTTTTATTGAATATTTTTAAAAATCTCAATCGACTAAGCACTCGCTCTCGCACTTACAGCGGACTTTCAATGTGTCTGGCAAGATATAAAAACCATTAAAACTGTCCGGCTATTGGGGGAACATCTTTTTATAGGTTCCTAAGTAACATAAATATAAAATTCAGCTTTTATACTTTAACGAAAGTATATATTTTATTCAAGTTTAAGGGTGTCTGGCGGGGGTTAGCAACTGTCATAAGTATCCGTCAATGGATGACGAGATTTCTAAAGTTATCCCGAAGGAAATATAAAAAAATTGAGCTTTATACTCTAACTAGCTTTTGCCCGCGGCTCCGCCCGCGTGGATGTCGGTTATCGCGACCAAACATAGCCTATGTCCTTTCTCAAGGTCTAATCTACCATTATACCAAATTTCATCAAAATCGGTTCAGCGGTTTAGTCGTAAAAGCGAGACAGACAGACAGGCAGACAGACAGACAGACAGACAGAGTTACTTTCGCATTTATAATATTAGTAGGGATAACGAATTCAAGGTACTGTTTTACACACCTTTGCAACCTGTTACCTGCCGAAGTAACCACGACCCAAACTCTATAGTCACTGATCGGTCTTACCTGTATAGAGGACATGCACAGACAAACTTTCAGCTTTTATAAAATAACGAAGGTCTGGCCCTCGTGGGGCTCTTGGGCCCACAAATAGTTACATAAATAGGCCAATAGCAGGTAGGTACCGCAAGTTTTTTCGTGAATAGATTTATTTAACACCCTCTCTGAAAAACATGTAAGAAGACGATTTCGTTTGAGCAATTCAACTTTAATCTTATAACAACAAATAGAACCAAGATTAAAATACGAAGTGGACAGGTAAGAAACCAGTAGGTATGGGTGAAATAATTAAGAAGTCGGTTAAAAAGAAAGTTGGTAGTGATAATGTAGGTATCAAGTGAATACTATACGTAGGTATAACAATAACAATAAAAAAAAAACAATAAAAACTTAATAATACCACGAGTTTATCAAACACAATACCTAGTACCACGAGTCTAGCTAGCAAACAAAACAAATGTAATGGTGATTGAAACACAGGTGCATCCTGGTGCATCACAGATGAATATTGTCATGACAACATGGAAAAAATGTTCGTTTTACGCAAGTTTTACGCTCGTTCAAGTTTAAACGCATCTTCGTTTTATCATGAAATGGAACGCAAAAGCGCCTCTATGATCTCGCTAAATATATGATGGCATATCGAGGGATTCTAGATAGAAACCTGAGCGGATCGAGGGATACAAGAGCCGAGATGAATTCTTTTTTCACGTGTTAGGTACGCTACTTTTCATCATTGACTACGAGAAAACAATTACTCTGTGATCATGAATTAAATTTTGTTATGGATAGTACATAAAAGAAGCAGCAAATTATCAGTAATAGCTACCGCTTTAGCGCGAAAAGACTCCGGAGTCTTTTCACGTTCGAGAATTTCATTTTCATTACTGGATGAAGTCATTTTAAGATTAAGAAACGAACAGAAACTTTTACAAGAAAAATTGCACTGAAAAATGGCGGCTTTTTTTTTCTTAGTAAAATTTAAACTGAGCCACATTCCATCCAGCCAGTGAATTACATTTTCATCCCACCATCTCGGAAAGACTATTTTTGCTCTTCGATAACTGAGTGTAAAAGTCGTTTTTATCCTCTAGAGAGGTAAAGTAAATTTGAATTTAGAACATCGTTTGTGGACTCAAAACATCATTAAACCTATTTACTTCTACCTCTATGGTGCCGAATTTATCATACAACTTTTTTTTAATTCATGAAAAACTCAGACTCGTAACCTCCTTGGTGTACTTTTTTTTTTAATTTGCTTTGCGCGCATCAATTTTTTTCACGTCATATTGTTGACATTGTTGTTGAATTTTTATTTTGTTGTATTTTATTACTAGTATTAATACACATATTATACAGCCTCCATGGCGTAGTGGTATTGAACGCGGCCGCTACGCAGGAGGCACGGGTTCGATCCCCGCTCAGTGCAAATATTTTTTATGCATGAAAATGGGTATTTGCATTGGTCTGGTCGTGCCTTGGAGAGCACGTTAAGCCGTCGGTCACGGATGCCATACGAACATCTATGGCAGTCGTTACGGGTAGTTGGAGCCCTAAAAAGTTCAACAACAACGGTCTGGCTGCAATGCTTCGATATCGCCTAATGTCATCATTGGGTTGTGGAGGTCAGATGGCAGTCGCTTCACGGCAAATATCGAGGTCCAGCCAAATCCGCAGTTAAGACTGGTAAAGCGGACCCCGGACTCCGAGGTGAAAGCTTCGGATGCTGACTGGGAATTAACGCTAGGAAGGAGAAGCATTTCATTATTTCCTCGCTGAGGTGGGATGAAAAGTTACGTGTTGCACTCGAGTGCAAAGATTTTTCACCTTGTGCTCTTTTGATTCCCTCGCTAACGCTCAAGATTCTAATTTGTGAATCACTCGCTACGCTCGTGATTCAAATTTAGAATCTTTCGCTTGCTCGGTCATCAAAAATGAGCACGCGGTTAAAAAGCAACTTTGCACTCTTGTATAACAAATAACTATTAAGTGGCTTTTAGTACGTTTCTATAGTGAGAGTGTGCAACCTCTTTGCATGTTTTACTACAATACATACATTTGAGCATGTTCCAAATTCAAATTTTTTTATTCGCTCAGTGAAATAAAGAGCGTTTTATTCACTGTTTTTGATGAATCACGGGCCCTTTTTCGAGTGTCAATGGTGAAAACACATTTAACTAATTTCATTTAGCAGCTATTTAAATCGTGTGTTACGCAAGTCACCCTAATTACTTTACTGTTGCCTTAAGTTGCTAGTGCATGTTTAAATTACCCTTAATGATGATGATGATGATGATGATGATGATGTTTGGTTTACCAAAAACACTTATTACCTGGTTCCGCCATAGGAACCGGAACTTCATGCACAATAGCAGCGGTGTACCACTGCATATAGCTAACAATATATAAGTTAAGGCCCGCGTGGTTCCCGGCTGAGTAGAATTTGGGCTCTCCTCCCATGCGGTGTCGTACAAGGCGACTAAGGGATAAGGCTGTTTAACATAAAACAGGTATATACAGCCCAGACTCAGCCTCAGATGCATGGCTCGAGTCAACAATAGTGACCGGAATACGGCAATAGGTTTACCCGCCTATTTCGTGGGACCAAATACAACGATTGGTAGAATGTGGGTGTTAATTCACCTCTGCCTAACCCTCCGCGGATAAAGGCGTGATTATATGTGTGTATGTATGTATAAGTCAAACTGCCCGATGAACTGAAAAATGACGTCAAAAATAGATAGATAGATAATTCTTTATTGTACGCCAACAGATTTAGACTAGTAGATATGTAAAGTAAATAATACATACTACATGAAGGGAAAATATCTTGTATATATCTTAGAATCTTTAAACCCGAATGCAGCAGTTGCAGTATGAGAATGTAAGCCGTCCACGAAAATTTATCAAGATTTTGTCTAGCTAGACGTTTAGGAGTTCAGTGACATACACACGTACATAAAGTTTTTATATACGAAGATAAAGAATACATCAACAGAAGTGATTGCAGAATAATGACAGCTGACCTTTAACGATACGAAAGCTGTTATTGGACAACTGGATCAAGGTCATTCAGTCATTCTTTAATGAGTCATAATAATATTTACGAGTTGTCAAGAGGTGTAGCATAAAAGATAAAATACTTAATAAGTATAGTATCGCACAGTGGATATCAACAGATTCAATTGCTAGTAGAGTAGCTAAAACTTAGGTGATTCTAATTTAAAGTGAATCGCCAAAATGTATTTACGCTTAGAGTTAGAAAAGAACTTTCTAAATTTGTATACTTCATCACAAGTCATCCTCGGAGCCTTCAAGCAGACCCCTACTGAGTTGGGGAGTCTGCTTGCAGTCTAACTAGGAAACGGGCGAATTCCGATATTTTACATGAAGCGACGGCTATCAGACGTCCACAACCCACTATCGATTTCCAAGTTCTGTAGCTAGACAGACTTTTTCGTTTTGTGAAATCCCTACTAATATTATAAATGCGAAAGTAACTCTGTCTGTCTGTCTGTCTGTCTGTCTGTCTTTCTGTCTGTCTGTCTGTCTGTCTGTCTCACTTTTACGACTAAACCGCTGAACCGATTTTGATGAAATTTGGTATAGAGGTAGGTTAGACCTTGAGAAAGGACATAGGCTATGTTTGGTCGCGATAACCGACATCCACGCGGGCGGAGCCGCGGGCAAAAGCTAGTTAATAATAATTTGATAATAGTTGATATCATACCTTTAAGGGCTGATAAGCAACGCGCGAAGACTGCCTCGCCAATTAGTGTGACCGGCACGCCATACTCCAAAGCCGCAATGCCCGTCCACTTGCCCGTTCCCTTCTGTCCCGCTGTATCACGTATCTTCGGTAGCAAGTATTTACCTAGAAATAACAATGTACAGTCAGCGACGAAGTACTTCACACCTTTCAAAAAGTAAGAAGCCACTATGTCTGGTCTTAAATAACATATATACCTACTGGACGAGAGACCCTGTATCAACCAGTACAGGAGACCTTACCCACTGTAAAACAACTTGAAACTAATTGTACATTCAACTAACTGCACATATTACTTATGTAAAACCATTACAGACAGATTGTAACATAATTGTATTTAATAAGACTGATAAATTATAATATTCTCCTAAATTATACTAATAGTATCAAAAAGTGTACCAGGTACCTTTTCTTTCATTTGGCTATGAGAGTTCAAAAAACCAAAAGCCTTCGAAAATATAATCACAATGGATATATAATTTAAATATTCACCGTCACTGTCCTTGTATTTCAGAATATCTCGAGTTATCTCAATCAGAAATGAATCTAAGTCTCCTTTGTTCCACTCTTCGAATACGTCCGCCATTTCACCTTGCTCCATACCTGAAATTAATGTTGCGAAATAAATAGAACATCCCTCGAACTTTGAGACTGTTACAGTATTAATCGAGTAGGTAGGTAGAAAAGTTACGGCTGTTCGGTGAAAAGGTGAATCGCAAATTGGTATTTAAACCAAAATATAGCTGATACACTTGCCGATCTACTAACACGGTCCTGGTGCATATTTTTCTCTTGGGATTGGGAGAGGCGGCAGTCACTTCCATTCAAAGCCTGATAACTCAAATCGCAGGCAAGCAGACCCCACGCTACCTTTGGACGCAACAGAGAAGACCGCTGGGATGAAGATGGAATTTCGAAAAGTGCCCGAATTGCTCTAATTTGGCTAATCATCAACGGCAAAGATTCCAGTGAAACAGATGTGCGAAGTTGATCCTAACGGCCATGGGTGCCCATAAGTTCATTTGCCGTGTCGTGCCGTCTGTCAGCGCACGGCCTCTGTATATCTATATATGTATCTAAATTGTGGATAAAACAGCAGCCTCAGAGTGCCGTAAACTGATATTTATATTGATACGTGACTTTAAAACAAGACACAACCACCGGCTTTAATAGTGTCCTTTAGTATTTTCAGCACATAAACAGAACAGGTTACAAGGAGAGACGACGGCAATAAGGAACAGACAGTTGCTTTGCAACGACTAGATCAGATCGCACCACCTTTGACACATATAATCAAGAAGATCTGCGCCAGTGGCAAGAAAAGACGGTGTATCATCACTTAAACAGATCCTGGGAGATTGAGGTTATGCAATTCTAAATTAATGTGTACTGTAGTTGTTGCCTGCAGCTTCACAAGCGTGAAGGACTAATCCCGTTACCGCGATGCACAGGCGCCTATTCCCGGGATAAAAGTTAGCCTATTCCAAACAAAAATCAACCTGCACCTAATTGCTTCCAAACCCGTTCAATCGTTCTGGCCAGATTCATTAATTTAAAATCAGTCAGTGAAAAGGTATACTGATACATACCTAGCACATCCTTCATAATGTTGTAGGTTTCACAAATGAGCTGCATATCTCCATATTCAATACCATTGTGCACCATTTTAACAAAGTGACCAGCACCGTCCTGTCCGACCCAGTCACAGCAGGGCTCATTGTTAGCCTTGGCGCATATTGCCTACAATTATTAATTATGCTTTACATCGTTTTTTCAAAACTTATGACAGTTTCTTATGGTACTTGAGAAAAAAGAAAACAGAAAATCTAAGGGTCATTCAAAGCTAGAGTGGTAACTCCACGATGGCGGTGACGACTTTGAATGACCCTTCAGGAAAGTAACGTTGATAGCTTGCTGTTCCACAGCATATTGTAACACAATCTCGTAATTGTGTACCACAACCACGGATAACTAAATCATACCTGGAATATAGGTTTTATATGCGGCCAAGCATCTGGATGTCCTCCAGGCATCAAAGATGGTCCGTATCTAGCACCGTCTTCACCGCCGCTTACCTATACAAACATATAATAATGAAAAATGTTCATTTTGTAGGAATTCTGTATTGAAAACAAAAATTACATGTGAAAGAATTACTTCGATGTATCAATTAGTTTCCAAGATATATTATGGACATTGAAAGATTGTCGCCATGTGACAAGGGATATGGAATTTGCTTCAGAGTTTATTTATTTATTTTTATGTATAGCTTTATTTATCTACATAACAGGTATAGTAGGTAATAGTAAAACAAAAATATAAGTTGTAATAGTTCATTTGTTTCTGTCATGTAGCCCCATTGGGTAAAAGCCATGATATAGTAAACAAAGCAGGAAAGGACTGGATGCAGACTGCTAAGGACAGGGAAATGTGGAGTAAGGCTTCAGAGTTTATATGCTTTTTTATATCAAACTGATGGTGTTAAGGGCAGGCCAGAAATACTGGCGTGTTTTTATGAAAGGTTTTATGACAGTAGAGAAGCTTTGCTCTTGTGCGACAGGCACAGGCTGTCTATGCCTACCTCCAACGAGATAGGCATGAATTTCAATTCATCTTGTGTAAATTTTAGCAAGTAAAAATGTACATAATAATAATATCACTTACACCCATTCCAATATAGAGTATGCCAGTTGAGGCCAGTTCCTTGCACCAACGTTGTGTATCTATGTACTGAGAATTGCCACCATCAATAATTATATCACCTTTGCTGAGGAGAGGCACTAACTTTCTGACAAATTCATCCACTGCCGAACCAGCTGCAATAAAAAAAAACATGTGGTTTATAAAAGTTCTAGATGTTTATATTTTTTGAACTTTTGCGTTACATGTAGGTAGATGCATGTTAATAATGTGCAAATTTTGTGCAAAAAGAACACACTGTTTGCAACAAAGTATTTGCACAATAGAATGTCATAATATGTGCTCCAGTAATTGCTGTAATTGTTTCCACAATAGCCAAAGTTCAGTAAAAGACTAGCTGGCTGGGTTCAGCAGAATTCATTTGAAATTGCCAGCACTGTTTTCTGCAATAATTTACCTATTGATATTATTTAATTATAACTCAATGCGTTTTCCTGTTATGAAATCAATATAGCTATTTTTAAATTACTGAATGTTTATGGTATGGTGGTATCATGTAAAACAACACATATTTATACACATCCCAATCAAAAAATTATCTCAATAAATGCCAAATTTCAGCCCTTGCGTTACAGCAACATCCCTTCTATCTTCAGTGCCACTAATACATGCACTATGTGGGTGCAGAAAATGCCTGTACCTGCCTATCTGATCACAAATATATACAGGCATGCATATAATGTATCAAGCGTCACCTTTTACAAGCAACATCACTTTTCTTGGTGTCTTCAGTTTCGATACCATGTCTTCTAGGGATGTTGCGCCAATTATTTTCGTTCCTTTCGCCTCATTTTTAAGAAATTCTTCAACCTGTAAGGTGTTCATAATTATAGTAAATATTATAATGTAAATGTTCTTACTTTTTAATCAAACTAGCTGTAGATCTTGTTCCCGCGCCCCACAGGTGCTTATTACCGGCGCGGCGGCGTAAAAAGCGCCCCACAGGTGCTTATTACCGGCGCGGCGGCGTAAAAAGTAAGCTATACCTTATAATTAATTTGCTCTGTTTGTTATGTTATAATAATCAAACATTAGTCTTTTGATGTTTGTGTGCCTTCATGCTAAAAGTACCAGGCTCACAGAAATACACACCATGGGAACCTAATCCTGGTATAAAAAGTTGCCTATACATTATTCCAGACTATAATATTTGTGCCAAATTTAAATTCAGATCCATTCAATAAGTAACAATCATACATCCATCCAAACAAACTTTCACATCTTCTTTAATATAAAAATGAATCACTAAATGTGTTGCTAAGCGCAAATCTCGAAAACAGCTGAACCGATTTTGCTAATTATATTTTTAGAATATTCCTTGAAGTACAAGGATGGTTCCTACCCAGAGAAAAAAATTTAAAATTGTTTGCATATATGGTTTAAAGGGGTGATACAGGGCTTAGAAGTATGCCACGAGCGAAGCCGGGCGGGCCCGGCTAGTTTATAATAATTATTAGTAGGAAGTTTAATTCGTACCTTAGCAACGGTTCTGTTGTATGCACAAACAACATATCCATTGTCATCCATGTTCAAAATTAAATTCTGGCCCATGACAGCCAGCCCAATGAGGGCAATGTCAGCTTGGGGTCTGAAAATTACATCAATATTCATATTTTTGCTCTCAGATGTTTTGGATGGGGTTAAATTGATGAATCCCATTCCATTACAGTTTACTATTTGATGTGTATAGTTTACTGGGCGCTTTACCTTTTTATGCTTGATGTGTAACATTTTTTTATTTAATGTGTAAATATTAAATAAAAAAAATTAAATATTTAAAAAAATTACCCGGGGTTTGCTTCTAACTTTTGACGGCGCAAGACAAATTATTTATTTAACCCTGGGTTAGCAGTTAACTTGAGTTAGCATAGCTAACCCAGTTACGCGCAAGTGGACCTTAGTTTATTATCATTACTTTGTGTATGCACAAATAAAAAAAAATAAACAAAAGTAAATAAGTCACATACCTACATAAGAAATGATTATAGTAAATATTTTCTAATCCTGATTATGTTAAAAAAGTAGCTTAAGAGGATTCCTACTACTCGAAAGTCAGTTTGAGGCACATCTATGTGACCCTAACTATGATAGTGATAGTTATCACATAAATTCCCAAATCCTTCCATACTAAATTTTGTGGACATGCTACATATTCAAATCATATGAGTACAATATTCAACTTATTATCAAAAGTATAGAACTCATTATGTATACATGATGGTCACCTTCAAATAACCTTGTGACCCAGCCTGTTAAGTAGCAACATATTCTGCTGACATAATATATGAGTTAAAAAAAGCTGTTACTATTTTACAATCATTACACAAAAATATTACACTTTCAATTAATTAATTTTATTATTTTTATTCTTGCTGATAAGTTCGGTTCTACAGCTAAAGAGTTTACGGTATTTTAAAATGTAGCAAAATAGGGTATTTATACTCACTGTGCCATTATTTTGATGATAATTTACAAACGTACAAAAACTGCTTCTCTTTTAAACTTGTTCTCGTCCCAAAGTTAATGTATGTATGTACTTTAAACCAACTTTAAACTTATCACATAAGTGTATGATATGACATGTGACATACAATACAATAAATCAAAGAGTAACAATAAATATTGGACCAGTGTTACAATATCTCACTAGACTAACTCCCCATTAAGCAAATTGCTTTGCTTTTGCTTACTGCTCTGGCTCCAGATCAAGATCAAAGATCTGATGCAGTTGCACTGTGCAATAAAATTAAAAGAGCAATGACCATTTGACCTTATACCACCAGTCAGTCAACTTCACAGACACAACGACATCTGAAGCAAGAAGCAAAATGCAAATGATCAAATAGGAAGAAATAATGTGAAATGTGAATGGAAATGGAATGGAACGGAACTAACGGAAGAGAGAGGGCAGTACCGGCAGTGTTGCCAATGAGACCAATAAAGAATGCCAAAATTATGCCAAAATCATTATAAATCTGCTAAAAATTATGCTATTATTTTTCATGCCATATAAAACATACATACATACATACAATCACGCCTTTATCTCCGGAGGATTAGGCAGAGGTGAGTTAACACCCAGATTTCACCAATCATTGTATTAGGTCCCACGTAATAGGGGGTGAGCCTATTGCCGTATTCCGGGCACTATTATTGACAGATTGACTCGAGCCATGTATCTGAGGCTGAGCTTGGACGGTAACGGTATTATATCTGTCTGATGTTAAACAGCCCTATCCTTTAGTCGCCTTGTACGACACCGCAAGGGAGAAGATGGGGTGGCCCGAATTCTACTCTGTCGGGACTCGGGAACCACGCGGCTTATAAAACATCATATTATTATACGATATGGATACGACATATGTGCAAATACTGAAACCGCGAAGCATCCTGGTCCGTAGGAATAAAACCAAATTAAATTTAAACTTATATTCCCTGATTTATAAAATCCAAAATTTTCTAACAAAATAATTATTAAAATAAATGTAGAAAATGCAACCACTTGTATAAGTCATTAAATAGTTTCATCCATTGCTTTAAGAGCATTTCTCAAATTTTTTGCCACTAGACAATAAGCCTCTGTCCCATGTTTTCAATATTTTTTTATGGCCCATATATGGTCACTTACTATTTTTTATAAATTCATTTATATAGTAAAACTACTCTACTCATTAAAAAAAAAATAAACAAAAGAGACATAAATACCATAAGATTTAAAAAAAAATAATAATCAAAAATCAGCTTCAAGCAGTTGTATGAAAAATGAAGTGTCCCAATCTCAATATCTTACCAAACCATCGGTCTTTAGTTGAGTGGACATGGGCATTGCATATGTATCAATTATTATTTATTTATAGCTGTAAGTCATAATTCATCATAAAACATCCTTTTTAGCATTACTTCATTATTAATTTTTTAATTAATAATTTTAACTTGTCCCACAAAAAGTTCCACATTGTAATTTCTGGTTTTGTTACCATAATTTTGGGTTTTTTTACTAGAATCGATTAATGCACATATTTTAGAACAATGGCAAAACTAGCCAACTTGGTATCCATCTTGTTTCAATTTCGATAGGTTCTTTCTGGTGCCGGTGTGAACGATGCAAGTCGTTAGTTAGGTTAGCGGTCAGAAAAAAATTCCAGCTTTGTTACTCAAAAAACATAGGTAAGTGCAGATTTTATTGTTATTTCACTGAGACTACTATTAAAGCTCCCAATCTTGATTTCCTAAATTAAATCGAATAAGAGTAATCGTTTAAGTTGTATATGTTTACAAATAAAATAATTATGTTGTACTCGGTTCGTTACTTCTTTTTTTGTTACTTTTGTGTGGTAACGTATAAATGGAAAAGAGAGTAACAAAATAGGAAATCATTAGGCTGAGTCGACGACGGCGTCAATTTCTTTGTTTTTTTTAGTTGTATTATTATTATATATTACAGATTTGTGATAGTAGTATGAAATAGATTCGGAGCTTGTTGTCAGTATTTTTCAGTCGGTTTTGTTAGTTTATTTAAAAAAAAGCTTTTAAATATCTACTTGTTTTAATCTAAAAGTGCGGTCATAGTAAAGACGGAACTAATGCATGATATTCAGCTTCTGATATGGTGGGCTAAATTTTAAAATACTTATCTGTTGTTCTGGGCAACCTAAAACCACATAACCTCGTACTTTTGGTAATAATTAATAATTGGCGACGGATGGTTTTTAATCAAAGCTTTCGTATTTTTATAACCTTTGGCATTTGGTGCGTGCCGACTTCGGCGCATTTAGAAACAATACAGCGCGTCATTGTAGCTGTTTGGAATTGTTTTATGAAATGATCCATACAAAAATGCAATGTTTTGGGAACAAGCTATGCTGGCGCCATCTGCTTTTTGCTTTCACCGGCGAACGCCATTAGGATGATTACGTATTAAAATACCGAGAATCAAAATCCCGAATGTATTAAATACCGAAGTACGATATACTTTCATACGTTGGTATATCGTACTTCGGTATTTCGTTTCGACCGAAAATCAAAATCCCGAATGTTCGTTTGATCGAATGTTCAAAATACCGAATCACGAAGTTCAAAGTCACGAAGTACAAAATCCCGAAGTTCCAAATCTCGAAAATCAAATGTTTCGGTGGTTATTTTTTTAGCTTTCTAACCTAATCTATCCAAGTCGGATTGTGCGGGGTGGACATTGCGCGCCATGACTTGGACACATAATATAGGTTAAAAGAGCATGAGAATGACCTCTATATTATATACAGTCCAACTTAGTCTATACATGGCTCGAGTCAACAATAGTGCCCGGAAAACGGCAATAGGCTCACCCTCTATTACGTGAGAGTTGGGACCTAATAAAAAGATTGGTGAAATGTGGGTGTTAATTCACATCTGCCTAACCTTCCGGGGATGAAGGCGTGATTGTATGATGATGATAATGATATATTATGTTGACCACACTCTAAAATTTACATTATGAAATACGGTAATGTAAACTTCGGTATTTTGATATGTAACCATTAGGATTGATTAAAAAGACCGTTAAATGTTTGAGCATGGTTACGCTTAATTTTTTTACAGCTCTCAATAAAAATGCCTCTAACCCCGGCTGAAAAAATGAGGCGGTACCGCGAAAAACTCAAACAAAACCCAGAAAAGATGGAGGAGCAGCGAATACGAAACTTAGAAAGGATTAAAGCAAAATATTTATACAGGGTGTCCCAAAATTCAAGGATAAGCCGGTAACAGAGGGTGGCCCTACTTATGGCTGCTCTGGAAAAAATAAGAAAAAAAATGTATCACAATGAACACTAGCCTTATAAAATCCTATTTCGTTACCAGTATTCCATTTTTGTTACTGTCCCATAAAAGCCGAACGTATTTCTTTTAAAAATATATTATTATTTAACTAAACCTGCCATTTTTATGCAAAAAAAGTATAAATTAATGTAATATTATTTTATTTCTGAACGTACTTTATAATAAAACAACATCAAAACTTCTATAATGTGATTATAAAACAGAGTTGTGGACAAATAGTAACGTAAAGGATATAATTACAGCTTTTATGTAACATGTTGCTGTGTAAATGTTAAGTTTTTTTTAGAAACGTTAAATGATGTTTATGACACCCTATTTAAATCATTAAAAGTTGTCTAAATTGATTTGATGTTTTAATTAACGTAATTGATAGTAGGTAACAAAATAGGAATATTTCTCCCCCTTCGGCATATTTCTACACATTTCTCTACTTATTTACAAATTAAACAACGAAATAAACCTCATTTTCAAAATCTTTAGACACCTATCTACAAATAAAAACAAAATGAATAACTTTATTTTAACATTTTTATTTTTGGACATTATCTTTAGATGGTGCAATTATTTTGAGAAATGCTCTTAAAGTCATTGACTGTGTCATAACTGTCATAAGTCATTAATAAATACCATAAATTTATAATAGAACAGATGGGTTATACCTACAGAATTAACGTGTATTACCTACGTTCCATTTTTATGAATGAACGTTTGCCGACGGTTACTATGCTAGGGATTACCTTCTATTATCGTAACATTTGTCGATATCTTTCTATACTTACCTGTTAAAGTGTACTAACCATAACTTTAAAACTAAAACCCGACTACTGCAAAATCACGAATCTCTAGAATGTATTGTTTTATTAGAGTAAATGGTATACGACCACGGCTATTCTTGATATTTTCTTGCTTAATACTTCTTAGAGCGTGATTTGCAGTAGTCGGATTTTAGTTTGAAACTTGATTTTTATTTGTATTATTTTGGTGCAAGCAACACCTAATAATGTATACATGTTTTTAATGTGCTAATTTTATTGAGCCCTTTAATTTCATACCAAACACGGTCTATATGTATATCTCAAGTTTTTTTCATTATAGTCAGAGTTTCAGAGAGTCATTCACACGTCATATTGCCTATAACCAGCGGATGATCAAGACGTTTCTAACAATACCACAATTGCCCAGTTCTAATACGGAAAAACAGAAGACATTACAATTTTGTCAATTCGTAAAGAGTACATTTTTGTAAAGAAGAATAGTTTCGTCGTCAAATCTTTTATTGGAGTACATCACTATTATGCTTGTAGTAGTAGCGATGCCCGATATTTGACTTTGTATCGATATTTCGCATCGTAATGTATCGTAACTGAATGTATCGATACACGATATTATCGTATGGCTTTGTATCGATATTGGTAATATCGTATTAATATCGTATCAAAAATTCAAACTCTAATTTATTTACAGTATACATATAATTTTAATATTCGTCACACTAGTTTTTTGTTATATATACAGTTACCTGTACAGAAAATCACAATTGTAATTTTATAGTATATCTATCATCATCACTACATATTATAAAACAAAGTCGCTGCCGCTGTCTGTCCGTCCCTATATGATTAAATCTTCAAAACTACGCCACAGATTTTGAAGCGGTTTTTTTGAATAGATAGAGTGATTCAAGAGGAAGGTTTATATGTATAATACCATGCATAATATTGTAGAGAAATACTGATAAATTTAGATACAACCAGCGGTACAGCGGGAACGGGATCAGAAAATATGGCGGTACGAAGTTCGCCGGCTAGTTAGTATAGTATAAAATTATAATTTCAAAAAAAAAAAAATTGATAATCGTTGCGGATCCAACCCATTGCGATTTTCTGTAAGCGTATTATTAGCTGAAGAAAACAATCGCTCTGACGGCACTTAATAAAAAAAGACTAAACACTAGATTTGATAGGTTAAATTTGGAGACGCTTCGAATGAACTAATCGTAATCACACAGTGCTAACAGAAATAACTTATTACTTTTTGAAGGTATCTACCGATATTCAAAACTAACGTCAACAAATCATTTACAGTCTACCCACATCATATTACAAAATACAGCCTGCCAGATAGGCGGCACTATTAAAAGAAGTTTGTTTATAATAAATTCAATCGTATTTATAATTTATTATAATCATAACAAAGATTCAAGTCTCAAAATGTACTTAATCAGCTTATCTCTTTTTAAACATTTGATTGAACAACTATGTATTACGTAAGAGTTAAGTCATACGATATTTTTGATGCGATATACCCGAGAAGCGATACGATATCTCCACATATCGTATTGATGTGTATCGATACAAAATATCGAAATATCGCATGGTGTTGTATCGATACACCAAGATATCGATACGTATCGGGCATCGCTATGTAGTAGTATGTTCTAGAAAAATTCAACAATGGCTGTCGCAAATCATTCATAATGTTGGCGCAAATCATTCATAAATGTTGGCACCGTCGGCACGCTGTCAAATTCTCATACTCATTTTCCCAAGTGAGCAATAACTAAAATTTTTTGTCTCTTTTTAGCAGACACAACTGTATATTGGAAAAAAAGAGACAAAGTGATATAATCAAGGTTCAATTCATGTTTGCCTCATATTTGTATAACTAGAATTTCTATATGTTGAACGGGGCCCCCCTGTGATAAATACGCACACACCTTCACACACACACACAACAACTTCACACACACACACACAACAATAGGCATAGTAGGTAACTTACTTGAACAGCTAAGCGGCAACATGCGATTCTACAGAGTGCTCAAAGTTGTTCAAATTCTATAAAATTAAAACTCTAGTTTCTGCCCTTAATACTGGACCAATTTTGTTCAAACTTTTCCTGCTTGAAGCTTAGGGGGTACCAAGTATAATTATGGTTTCAATTATTGCCTATATATGTCGTATCCATATTGTATAAATTATAAAGTGGTCGTGTCTGTACATTGGAGAAATAAAAAAATAATACTTGGGTTATGTTATGTTAACGATACTGAACACGAAAATATTTTTTTTGTATTTCCTGTCTGTTTGTCTGTTTGTCCGCGATGGACGCAAAAACTACTGGACGGATTTTGATGCGGTTTTTTTTGTTAGAAAGGGCTTGCTCAGACTTAAAATCTTACGTTTGTTTGATCGGAATCGGTTGAGAGAACCGAAGATATGAGCAAAGGTCGCGTTAACCGAGATGCACGCGGGCGGAGCCGCGGGCGGAAGGCTAGTTTTAAAATAAAATCTATGGTGGAAGATGTACCTACATCCCCAATTTAATGGAAACTATGTTTCTCCATTATCTTTAGTAGTCTGTCTATTTTAGATGCATCCACTCGGAATTCTTGAGAAATATCAATTAGAGAAGGCTTGACAGTTTTTAAAGTTTCTTCAGCCACATTAGGCACATTGATACATAGAAATTTTCTCAAGTACTTTATAATTAACAGGTAATCTCGGCCGTAACTCTGTTACAAGTCTAAAGGCGGCCACCCTCTAACAGTCCGCCTGCAGTTTCTCGTCGTATCGGGCGTCCTGCAGTCCTAAGCCGATAGCGCCAACACACTAAAGCGATTTTGGCCTGCCGGCAGTGCCCTGCTGCCACTTTTGCGACTACACACTAGCAGTTGGGAGTCGACAGTTTCCCACCGTACGATCGCCTGTTGGCAATCGTCTGATGCTTCCAAATCAGTCATAGATTGATAAATGTACTTTCAGCCTCAAAAAATTTGTTGAATTGTTCTTAAAAATAATTAAAACTAATAAATTACTTTATTGATTTACTAGCTTTTGCCCGCGGCTCCGCCCGCGTGGATGTCGGTTATCGCAACCTAATATAGCCTATGTCCTTTCTCATAGTCTAAACTACCCTTATACCAAATTTCATCAAAATCGGTTCAGTGGTTTAGGCGTGAAAGCGTAATAGACAGACAGACAGACAGACGCTAGATATGGCACGCATTATGAGGAAGTTCCTCTCCTTGGAGTCCTAAACACCGGTAGCTTGGTCTCTGTACCCGATGCCAGTGGGGCACTTTTATTTATATTTTTAAATGTATTTGTTTATATGTGTTTTAAATGTGTGTTGGTCATATTATAGTATTGTGTTAGGGGCTGTCCATTAATCACGTGAGGCACTATAGGGGAGGGGGGTTCGGAAAAAATCACGAAATATCACTAGTTTTTAGCACTAAAAAATAAATACAACGTGATCTCGGCTAGGGGGGGGGGGGGGGTAGTCTAAAACCTCACCACGTATCACCATGGGGAGGGGGGGTTAAAAAATATAAAATTACTCAATTAGCATTATTAGGCGTTGCTTGTCCCGAAATTATTTAAATAAAAAAATAGTTTAAAACTAAAACCCATCTACTGCAAAATCACGCTTTATAAAGTACTAGCTGACCCGGCGAACTTCGTACCACCATATTTTCTGATCCCGTTCCCGCTGCTTAACTCTAAATTTATCAGTGTTTTTCTACAATAATATGCATGTAATAGGTATACATTATAAACCTTCCTCTTCAATCACTCTATCTATTGAAAAAAAAACCGCTTCAAAATCCGCAGTCCAAATCAATCCTTCAAATTGCGTAGTTTTGAAGGTACATAGGGATACAAGCATACATAGGGACGGACAGACAGCGACAGTGACTTTGTTTTTTAATATGTATTGATAGTGAATAAACAAGAAATATCAAGGAATAACCGTGGTCGGGTGGCACTTTGCCCTAGAATGTATGGTTTTGTTAGAGTGAGTGGCATACCTACGACTACAGCTACCCTGGACATTTTCTCGCATAAATACTTTGAGAGCGAGATTTTGCAGTTGCTGGGTTTTAGTTTTTATTTAAAAATACTTTCACCATTAGAAAGCTACATTATCAAGTACCAACATAGCCCTAAATAATCCCCAGTAGAAATACTGATATGCATGAAAAATACATTTAGACAAATTAAAAAGTAACTAGATGCTCTCCCCAGGTACCTGTAAGTTGCATTTATTTTATTTTTCGATTTGCATAGTGCATAGTCGATTTCGAATGTAACCTCTTTCAAGTTGTCGTAAACTGTCGATGTCTTAGAGTATCCATTACTCGATGTATACTGTGGACACGAGTGATGGACCTAAATCGGCAAGTTCGCGCATGGTGCACTACCGGACAAAAAAATGGCTACCCTATTTTGTGTTTTAGCGTTTCTGACATTTATCGCCCGAACTATCAAAAATCTTCATTTTAAATTACCTACCTATTTAAATTATTTAGGTATAATAATATTTAAGAGTTAATCCCCGTCAACATGATTGTAGGCGTATTATATCATGAAACGCTATAATTTAATGGTTAGAAATTAGAATATATTTAATTGTCAACAGTATAAAAAATGAATCTTATTCTGTCAATTTATTTATTTATTAACTATACCAATATATAGGTACTAACCTACTTACCTACAGAATTAATAACCTCGTGTTGTGTTTCCGACGGTGAGTAGGGTAGCCAGAGCTCACAGGAAAGGTTTTGTGCTGTCAGTGGGCAAACCAAAGGCTTTGTCCTACTATCTTTTCGGTTAATGGCACACAATCTCTCTGTTCTTACAGGGTCGGCAGCACGAGTGTGGCTCCCCTGGTGTTGCACTCGCCTATAGGCCACGGTAACCACTTACCACCAGGAGGGCCGTGTGCTTGTCTGCGACCTAAGTAGTATAAAAAAATAGTAACCAAAATTACTAATATTCTCATTAACCCCTCACCCCTCCAGCTAAGCCAAATTGCGTGTGTTAGGAGTTCACGTCAGCAGTCCCGTAGGATTTGAACCCGTCCCGAGTTTGATTCGAACACGGGACCTCTCGCTCGTAAGGCCGACTCCTTAACCACTAAGCTCCCGATGATAAAAATAGTTTAATAATCACAAAGAGTATGTGCCTACGCTCGCGTTAAAAAAGCTAGTAGGTTTCCTAGGGTAAACAAAAACCGCAGGCTTATTAGCTAACTTTTCGCGACCAGCGAGCGAGCGATGAGCAGTAAGAACGAGATCACAGCGCGATGGATCGCGATACGTCAAAAAAAATTGGTATTACGTAAGAATTTGCGATCAGATCGCCTTAACAATTATATGCTGCGGAACTGAAAAATAGCGATAGTTTTGTTTCTAAGACTAATTTATATGTGTTTCTTGATTTACCACTGGTTTTTTACAATGAAAATTTCTGTATTTATTATTTTCACAATGGCGGCCATTAAAAAAGGACCTTTTGAGTGATCGCGATGACATTTCTTATCGCGCCTTTTTCGCTGATCGCTTTCTGTCAAATGTGATACGTAATACCAATTTGTCGTTTTTTGTGCGATTACCGCGCAAATTTTGTTATCGCTTTGCTATCGCGAGTTAGCTAATAAGCCTGCCGTATAAATCAAGATCAACATTATAAATCGCAAAATAAAAAACTTATATGATATCTTAAAAAATTATATTGTTTAAACTAATTCGAAATAATTATTGTGGTGATAAATTCAAATTTATTTTTGCACGCAAGTGTACGGAGAAGGACGCGGGAGTTTAGCGCCCGCTGATTGGTTTAAAACGTTGGCACGCAGCTCTATGATTGGTGGATGCGTCGTATTTCCTCCGCCGTCGCACCCCCGTGCTTTCCTCAAAGGGGACCTAAAAATCGTCTACTGCGCAGGGTCCAAGACATATGTCTTCAGTTTATACTAACTACATGCCTAAAATTGCGTTCTGGCTGATGACGTGACTGTGACAATGAAATATGACGTGTTGGCGCCTAATTTTTGTTTGGAGTTTTGGGTGGCCGCACATGTACGGTTTCCGTCCACGGTTTGAAAGACGTTGACGCTAGAACAAAGTTGCTTCTAAAATACAATAATAAAGCTTTTTTGATTTTTTTACAGTTTTTATCTGTAAAATAATAAATTCTGATGGTAATACATTGAAAAGAACAAAAAAACGTTATATATTAAAGCCTATGTACCCTGTAAAGATGGATTCTGATGGTAATACATTGAAAAGAACAAAAAAACGTTTTATATTAAAGCCTATGTACCTTGTAAAGATGGATGTAGAAGAGATAACAATAAATAAATTTTAAAATAAATATTGATATTTTGGCGTTTATTAATAACACTGTGCTTTGGGTACGGTGAATTAACAAAAAACGGTGATATTAAGCCAAGCGTTGTTGGCAACAATGATGTATAAAGTAAGTTTATTTTTCCCGAAGCGGCAACACTGGTCATAGCAGCCAGCTTGCATCAGTCCATAGAGTAAAGTAATACATCGGAAACATCAGTCTGTGGTGATGTCTTTGTGCGAAGTCTGCGTCCTGCGAACGCGACGCATCACGCAACCTCACTGGCTGCATGCAAGCAAATAAAGTGAACGACGAACTAGTAATCTGTGGTGGCGGATAAAACGGGCGCGGGTTAGTCCACTTGCGCTAGGTTTTTATTTCGGGCATGCAATGCTCATGGACACTATTTACCAGACCACATGGAGGATTTTTGTGCACCGTGCATAGTATGATCAAAATATATCGCAGGAAATATGAGAAGCAAAAAGACGAGCCTATAGTATTAGTGGAGGAGGTGGTGGTATAATTGCCTTCATTAATCCTGTTATTCGTATAAGTTTAATTTAAGGTACGTAAAATATTCATTCACTGCTAAAGCACTCTAGTACTTTATTGTATCTGGTATTTCATGAACTAATTTGTTCACAGCGCATGAGTAATAACGAACAAAATGGCCGCCCGACGCCGCAGACGGCAGCGCCCTCAACTGATCCACGAATCCGAACCGCGTCATCCTCCGATCAAGAGGATAGGACTTGTCGAGATTTCGTGTGGGGCATTTGTAGCAAAGGTGCACAATGCCGATTTCAGCATGTGTTGAACCCAGAGTCGATGAAAAATATTTTAAAATTTTGCCACGATTACCAGAACAGATCTGGATGCAATCGTCATGGATGCACTTATTTACATACCACCAACGAAGAACAAATTTTATTTTTAACTACTGGACAAATTCCGAAAGTCCTACGAGACCGTTATGCGGCTACAAATGTTTATTTAAAAGGCATTATAAACCAACCGCCCCCGCCCCCGCCACCTCCACCGGCGCCCAACCCGTTGCCGGCACCAGGACTGCAGCCACCGCCTCCACCTGCTACATTACCAAATTTGTTAGCACCACCACCACCACCACCACCTCCACCGCCAGCTACAGTATCAACAACCCCAATTTTGATAACACCACCTGTCTTTAAGGGTATGTATGATTCTAACATCCAAAATTGGTACATATTAATACACCTACCGGTGTCCTATCATTTGACAAAAAACAAATGACAAATTTTCATTTAACAAATATTATTTTGCTGATTTATGTTCATATCACTCAGTGCTTTGTGTTTTTAAATTTGTCCAATGTCTATTGAGTCGCTCCTTAAAAGCATTTACACTATAGTCGGATTTTTAATTAGATGAAGCTATCTGACGTTTACTGGGTTGCAAGTTTTATATGAAATAAAAATAGTGTTGTGACAAAGTGAACTATATTATGATGAATGATATTATCATGATGAATGTGAATCCAGTCAAAACAGACGAAATTAAATAGTAAGCTCACATGAATTTGCATAGAGTTGAAAATTGGTGGGAGTCTTAAATACACCATAATAAAAGAAATATCAAAAGTCCCCATCGATTTGAACCTTGCATTTTTTTTTCAAGGTTAAAAGTCAAATATATTGGATTCTCTCATTTTTCTCGTAAACATCAAATGCTATCGTAAAAGTAGGGTAGACAAAGTTGTAGATCATGTAATTACCTACAAAATTGGTGTAAATTTTTTTATTGTGCGGTTCACCATTTCGGAGATATCGTGATTTAAAAATTGGAAGAAATCAATTATGTATTTTATATGAAATTTCAATCCCCATAGTAGGATTCATAAACGCAGAACCTGAACCGCTGGCCCTATGTACTTGAAGTTTTGGCAGTAGATGCTTATCATGTTGCTAGTATACACTAAGAAAGGAATTTTTTGAAATTTCATTGTTAAGGATGTAAAATATGTGATTAAAGTTTGTCTTGAAATCCATTTCCGTTCCTCCCTATTTTAGCCCCTTAGTAACAAAATTTCTAAAAATCCTTTCTTGGTGGATACACGCAAAATGAAAAGCATTTACTGTCAAAATTTAAAGTTCATATGACTAGCGGTTGAGGCTCTGCGTTGATGAATCATACTATGGGAACGACTAACTTTGTATATAATATGATATTTAACTTCATCCAATTTTGCAATCGCGATATTTCTGAAATGGTGGTCCGTACAAAAACAAAATGGATATTAATTTTATAGGTAATTTCATGATCTAAAACTTTGTCCAACCTACTTTTACCATAATATTTGCTGTTTACGAGAAAAATGCGAGCATCCGGTATACAATATATTTGACCTATAACCTTGAATAAAAAAAATGCAGAAGTGCAATCGATGGGGACTTTTGATATTTCTTTAATTATGGTATATTTAAGACCTTCACCCATTTTCAGCTGTATGCGAATATATGCAAGCTGAAACCTTTATTTTATCTGGATTATGTATGAAGTAGCAAAAAAAATGGCAACTGACTTTTTTTGGTCATTATATTATAATGATCTGTCCTGAATGGCGACTGATACGCGCGGCATTGACAAGTGTTGACACTAGTGTTACCGCTGCGCTTTGAAATAGGCCGGTAATAAAACTGATTCTAATTACATACAGAGCACTTTAATACAATTTTATTGTAAAATAGAAATACTTCTTTTTTGTATAGTACGAAAATATTAACAATCCCTCATCATTCATTTCATATCTACACGCACAATAGCCCAAAAAAGGAGGCTAAGTGCGGACAAAAGAGTCCCCTTTCCATTCCATTCATTTCATATGAGTGAACGGGAACTGAATGCATCAGTTGCATCACTAATACTGAATATAGCAACATTATTTGACGAAGTAACATTAGCTAATGTCAGTGGATATCGTCTAATTAAAAATCCGACTATAGG
Organism: Eilema depressum; assembly: GCA_914767945.1. Classification (NCBI taxonomy): domain Eukaryota; kingdom Metazoa; phylum Arthropoda; class Insecta; order Lepidoptera; family Erebidae; genus Eilema; species Eilema depressum. The sequence goes on along the minus strand of OU612012.1, from coordinate 41,774,534 downwards.
AGCACCTATTACATGTTCCGGTAGGGAGTTCCACATTCGCACTACGCGGTTTGGCAGGAAGTGATACCTAGGGTTGTTGGCACACCGAGACTTAGTTTCATTGAATGGCCTCTTAGATGTCTGTTAGAGTTCATGGTGTAGATGTCTTCAATGTTCGCTACATTGTAATGTTTCTTTAGCATTTTGTACGTTTCGATGAGGTCCCCTCTCTTCCTTCTCTCTTCTAGTGTGGTAGGGTTCAGTTTGAGGAGGCGTTCCTCATATGACATCTCTTATAACCCAGTAACCATTTTGGTAGCTCTTCTTTGCACCCCTTCCAACAATAGGATATCTTTTTTAAAGTATGGACTCCAAATTAGAAATGTGTATTCCAGCAGAGGTTGTATGTATGTTTTGTAGATATTAAGAAACAACTCCTTTGTGATAACATAGAATGCTTTTCTGATCATGTACATCATTGAATTTGCCTTTTTGGTTATGTTCTGCTTTGGTTATGTGCTCCTCCCACTTAAGGTTATGTGCGATGGTTACCCCTAGATCCTTTTGGGAACTTACGGATTGCATTACCACTGAGTCTACATTGTATTGCAATTTTGGGTTGTTACTGCCAATATGTAGGACTGTGCACTTTGCTGCGTTTAGTGTGGTAAGTCAGTCCTGTATCCATTGTACTATGCGATCTAAGTCTTGCTGCATAATATTGTGACTGATAAGAGGATTCCTCATTATTTTGGTATCATGGGCAAATAAGGACAAGTCCGATTTGATAACGCTTCTGAGATAACCTAGCGTGTGTGCGGTCAACTGTACAGTTATCGATGCATGTACATTAGGGTGTCCCGTCTATGAATGGAGAAAAAAAAAATTTGAGCTACGGCTACGCAAGAGGTATCAAAAGTTGCATTTTGACGCGTACATTACGATTATTATTAAATTTTATTAGATATCTGTCATCTTGAGGGCTCTACCGGACCTTGAAGTTTAAGAAATGTGCAATTTTTAGGGGTTCCTAACATTAGCTACAATTCATACAAAAATAATATTAAAATAGTTTTTATTAAATTTAAGAGTACAAAAATGAGTTATTCCAGTGTTAGCGTATGCTGGCGCGCGAGCATAACCTACTATGCGTTTCAAATGAGTTGATAATCGGCAACTTCATTCCGTACTCTGGTACTCATCAAAATTGTACAGCTAACAACAAAATTTCCATTTCGGACAGGTTCATACGTACTTACATAATGGTAACAACGACTTTATTTTTATTTTCTTTTCATTATATGTACATATCATATTTTTAGTAATAATAATAATTCAAACATTCAAAATTTATTTATTGATGGCAACAGGGCTCAATTACTTGTTAGTAACAATGTTCGACTTACATATTATAATAATATTATGGTTAGCATAAAGTATGTCAACAGATTAAAACAATAAATTATTATTATCAATCGATATCACATCATAGCATTAGATTCAATGCCAATTAATAATTAAATAATACAATACGATTAAGTACATACCAAATATATTTTTTTTTTTCACTTTATAGCTCCATACCCTGTTAACGCCTCGGCTGCTACCATAGTTCCAGCTACTCAGCCGTCACTTGCTCTACCACTGTAAGTTATATTTGTTATTTTTGAAACAAAAAAAAAATAATAGTAGGATGAAACCTGTTATAAAAGAAAGAGAATATAAAAAAAATAGAAGGAAAAATAATTTACGGGCGATCTGAGGTCAGGAAGTCGAAGGGGGTAAGTTTTTAAGGGTAAAAACGGTTTATCTCGATTTCCGGAAAAACTACAAGTCCTATGGAAAAAAATTAAATGACAAAGTTGTAGCTAATAGAAAGACCTACAACTTTTGTAAATACACTTTTTTCACATAACCTCAAAATGTATGTGAAAAATTGAAATAATCAAGTTTTCGGTTTTTTATTTCTAACTTATGCAAAAACAATTTTTTTCTCTCGAAATTTGGTGAAGACTTACCTTTTTATGTCCTAAAGACACTGTAATTTTTTTGATTTGAAATATTTATTTTTTCACCTTATTTTGACTTAATATCGAAAAAACACCCTAATTTTCAATCGAAAATTCTCGCGTCAAAATATCAGCTTTTTAAAAAAAGTCGGGGAGATTTTTGTTCGTTGAAATCTCTTCTTTCTGATTATGTAAAAAAATATATACATTACTATGGTAAATGTTCTCAGAAAATGCAAAGAAACATGGCTTAAAATACAATATGGGGTTTATTTTTTATTGCTTTTATTAACTATTCTTCCAATGTAGAACAATATTTTTAATTCATTTTCAATAGTTCGTATCATAAAAATTACATTTTCATGATTTTTAAACTCAAAACAGTTGGAAGTGGTCCCTCAACTTTGACGCCATAGTAAAAAATGCTAGTAAGAACAAGCTAACGGAATATTTTATTTTTTTCCTTTCAATTTTGGACCAAAATGGGTGATATCCTTTGTGCATTTTAAGCCATGTTTCTTTGCATTTTCTGAGAACATTTACCATAGTAATGTATATATTTTTTTACATAATCAGAAAGAAGAGATTTCAACGAACAAAAATCTCCCCGACTTTTTTTAAAAAGCTGATATTTTGACGCGAGAATTTTCGATTGAAAATTAGGGTGTTTTTTCGATATTAAGTCAAAATAAGGTGAAAAAATAAATATTTCAAATCAAAAAAATTACAGTGTCTTTAGGACATAAAAAGGTAAGTCTTCACCAAATTTCGAGAGAAAAAAATTGTTTTTGCATAAGTTAGAAATAAAAAACCGAAAACTTGATTATTTCAATTTTTCACATACATTTTGAGGTTATGTGAAAAAAGTGTATTTACAAAAGTTGTAGGTCTTTCTATTAGCTACAACTTTGTCATTTAATTTTTTTCCATAGGACTTGTAGTTTTTCCGGAAATCGAGATAAACCGTTTTTACCCTTAAAAACTTCCCTCCGGACTCGTGGTCCCCCTGTGATGTTCCCCTGGGGGGACTACGAGTAAATCGCATTCGCTCGTGGTCCCTCCGATTCACTCTTGACCATTAATACATAAAAGGCATATGGTATGTAATTGGCTTTTTGTGCATAATATGAGAATAGTACCTACGTCTATGATGACTACTTCGCACAATTAAAACCTCATTATATTTATCTATTTCATTATTGTACATATAATTGTCAACTGTCAGTATTGAATTTCTTATTATTGAACTACATTACATAGTTGTGGTTGGGCATGAGTAAATAAATTAATTACAATTATGGAGGAAAAAGTTACAATACTTCAGCGGAAAAATGGTTCGGTGTTATTATTTGGTGGACATCAGTACTACCGACACAAAATTTACAAAAATAAAACGGTGAATTGGACATGTTGCAATAAGTCCAAGAAAAAATGTTCGGGATCTTTAACTTTAAATGTAAGTAATTCGAGCAAGTCAATTCCATTAGTTAGTTCCAGAAAGATGGATGATTTGCTAGGTTTGATCTAATCATGGCATCAGTATTAAAATTAACAATAAACATATAGTTATTATAGTTATATAGACCGCGTGAGCAACGCCAACATCCGTGAAAGTTTTCATGTCCGTAACATAGCAAGCTGCAGAAAACTCCCCTTTGCTGGTACGGCCACGTCTTGCGTAGCTGGCAGCCTACGTGGGAAACGAATGACAAGCTATGCCGACCCCACTGAACCCCGGAAATAGGGGTAATCCCTTCAAGTGCTGGCTTGATATTACATGTGATGACATACATGCCAATGGTCTTATCTATCGTGAATACCGAAGACCGTTTGAAGTGGAGGAATAAAAGTTTTGGTAGACAAAAGGTTTAGGTAGCGAAGGCTGTCTGATTTCCTAACCTAAAGGTTTAAACTTTGAGCATAAGGCACAAATTTAAACTAAAAAGTATAAAATATTTTTATTAAAAAAATAAAAACCGACTTCATACGAATATACTATTGCACTGAAAAGTAATAAATAATCACTTTATTAATTTACTTCTGGTTACAATACAATTAATATTTTTGGTTTTTAATTTTTTATTAAACATATTTTATTTTAAAAACAAAACATATTAAATTATTTTTTGCAATATTTTTTTTTATATTACATTTTGAAGTCTAGTTATTGCAGCGGCAATGCGGTGCCGCTTCCGAGTTGTACCTACCGCTGTTCGGCATTTTAGGGACCAAAAACACGTAACAGACAAAAATTATTTTCATGCAGGGAGACGAAATTTTGCGGATGGTCGAACACAAAACACTGTCAGAAATGGAATGTGTCGTTGATAACGCAAAAAAATGAGCTGGCAATGAAAATGGATAGCATGAAAAAAGAAGCATCCACGTCATTTGAACCGATGCCTAGAATCTATGAAAAATATATTACTCCATTGAAACATAAAAAACTAGATACAAAAATACCCAAATTTGAAAATGTCAAGTGTTGTTTATATAAATGTAGGAAGAATGCAATGGAGGTCAAAAAAACTGTTTTTAAATGCTTATGCGAGGTAGAAATACCGGTGCAATTTCGGACAATGCTTGTTGCTGATTATATTTATGAACAAACCAGGATTATAATATTTTGCAATGAACAAGCATTGTGCCTACTACCAAAAATAGAGGAATATTTTGTTGACTCAACCTTTAAAAGTACCCCTCGTCCATTTTATCAGCTATTATCTATTCACGGAGATATTGGAAGCACATCCGGGACATGTCATGTCGTTCCGATGTTTTATGCTCTCATGAGTGACAAAAAAGAGAGTTCATATCATGCAATATTTGATATTTTAAATACTAGGTTTAAAGAATGGAAGCCAGTTAAAATTCATATTGATTTCGAGTTTGCAACATCAAACGCTTTGAAGCAATTTTTTCCTGACCTTGTTATAAATAAATGTTATTACCACTATAACAACAGCATTTGGAGAAAATCGAAGGCACTTGGAATCAAATCAAAGCTGTACCTTCGCATAGTCGGTTTATGTGCTGTTTTACCGCTTCTACCACTGGATAAGGTCCCTGAAGGATGGTATTATATTGAGCAGCGTTGTAAAAATAAAGATGATCAAAAACTAAAATTATTTATGAAATACATGAAAAAAACATGGCTAAGAAACGATAGTTACATCAAAGAGTGGTGTGTGACTAATGAGAGACACAGAACTAATAATGTTATGGAAAATTGGCATTCCCTAGTGAATAGGTCAATCAACAAAAACTATGTTACCATTGCAAAATTATTAAGTGAACTAAAAAACAATGGATCACTAAATAAAAATTGGCACTCTCAAACGGCGCGAAGGAAAATAGAAATAGATAAAGATGAAGAATTACTGGATTTACAAATGCAACTCGTACATAATGAAATCACCGTAGGACATTTTCTAGAAACAGTACGATGAATTTCGCATTTTTTAATTATACCTATTTATTTTTAATTTTATTACCTATCTTTTTACTTTTATTGAAATAGAACTGATAAGGAGAACCACGAGTCCGGGGAGAAAAGTTTAAGAAGTCTGCCAGTAACATACCACATTACTTCTTATCCGTTAAAATTGGTCAAGAGTGAATCGGAGGGACCACGAGCGAATGCGATTTACTCGTAGTCCCCCCAGGGGAACATCACAGGGGGACCACGAGTCCGGAGGGAAAAACTTACCCCCTTCGACTTCCTGACCTCAGATCGCCCGTAAATTATTTTTCCTTTCATTTTTGTTATAGGTATTCTCGTCCTTTTATAACGGGTTTCATCCTACTATTATTTTTTTTTCATTTTTTACCATTTTCTAAATTATCGACTCCGGTCTATATGTGTTATTCTGATGTATAAGCTATATTATTGTAAAGTTTCATTAAAATCCATTCAGTAGTCTTTACGTGAAAGAGTAACAAACATCCTCACATACATCCTTACATACTCACAAACTTTCACGTTTATAATATTAGTAGGATAGATTAGATTATGTACTTCTCTTTAATGTCACATTTTCTATTTTTAAAAGATTCGACGCTAGTAAACCGCCACCTCCACTGCCAAGCACCTCAACTAAAAATGGCGCTGTGAAAAGGCCAATAGAACCAGACGTTGAAGGTAATAAAATTCGTTTAACAATGCTTGCGTATTCAACACTATTACGTATATTATTATTTTATATTAATGAAGATGACATGTCTCGCCCTTAATTAATTATTAAAAAAGGGAACTTGAAAACAGTAAGCACCTTATTCTTATATCAAATTTAAGCTAACACTATTTATAAAATTTAATTCAAATAAGACATTTGAATTAAGTGGCGTAAATGCCTAGCAAAAATATTAAATTGCAAATTAAAACTTACTAAGGCGATTATCTCGTTGGGCCATAACTATTGTTAATAACATTACAACTGCAAACAATGCATGTTACTAAACATCACTGCATTGATGCAATGCAAATTTACTGCTAAGACGAAATTGAAATAAAGGTGTTATTATGTATTTCCATAACAGCAATTAAGTCTTTTGCTGTCGAGCTTATGCCTCTTATAAGTAAATTAGGCTGGAGTTCACCACTGTAAATCCGTTTAACAACGTGTTACCAATGCAGTCTAAATTTAAATTGTTCTAACACAGTTTAACACGTCTTAAACGCGTTTATATTCATCAGTGAAATTCAGCCTTTATAGTGTACAGCAGACATGTCGTGTTTCCGCATACATAAGTAAATGTTATTAGTCAAGAGTGTAAAATTAAAAGCTTATTATAATATTGTTTTATAAAATTTTACAAGTCGGCGGAAATATCTGCGATGCTACAGTATGAACGACTAAGCCTTCTAAAGTAGAAGACAACGATACAGATGTTTCCGAATACTTGTACCTCTTAATATCTTACTTCATTGCATTATTATACTTGAGTCTATCCAGAGAAAGTCAATTGACAATCAATCAAGTCAAAAAGTCAATTGATATAAATTATTTAAAAATGTCTGTCTTCTAGAACATAGTTCATCCAGCTACAATCACTAGGCTGTTTAGAAATGATGCTAAGCGAGGGTCACTATTGCGTTTATATAGTCCTAGTTGACCCGTCCCTTTTTCGCACGGGATAATTTTGTTAAAATAAAATATATTACCCGTTCCCAACTATGCCTGTGCAATTCGCACAAATACAAGCTATAAGTTAACCAAAGTTTTATCGCAAATAGACGAATAGTACAGCAGCGCATAAAGTACCGACAAATGAACATTTATTCTTAAATATTAGATAAATTTATTGTACTTATAAAATTAAGTCTGCATTACCCCGATGGGGTAGGCAGGTGATGAACAAACAGTAGTACTTTCCCTAGATAGACATTATTGTTTACAGTACTAAGAAAACCTGTTATTTACAACTTCCACTGCTAATGTTGTTTGCTTGGCGCTTATTGATTTTGTTCCCAGCTGGACCAAACAAAAAAAGAAAGCTAGAGGTAGAACAGAGCGTCTGCGAAAGGTGTATCCAGCGTGAAATCAGGTTTGCCATGAAATGTACCTTAATATTTTGTATGCATGATATCAAAGTATATATTTATAATGATTTCCGAAGTGATTTACATATCAGAATTTTGCGAGCGAATTAAATATTTATATAGTCTGCTTGCCGATCTATAGCATATTTCAAATAAATGTTAAGTAAGAACAAAAAATTAAACCGACTTCAAAAACCAAAAATGCACTGATAAGTGAAAAATAAAAAAGACGGAAAAGTCAAATCATTAGTCATAGGTAGGTCTGAGTAGATACTTTTAACCCTAAGAATATGAAATGAAATATCGCCCAAGTTTTATTTTGTTTTCTAATTGGGACGAAAGCTTGTTTTGAAATCAGCCCGACCTCTATAACCCTTGCCTAAAATTATTATTTTCGGTATGACTTTTAGTTTTAGTAACACCAGAGTGCTTACCAAGACGAGTCAAACGAGATCAAGCAATAAAATACCATATCCATTAAGACCTTAGACATCATTTAGCGCCACTATGTTAAACAATACCTATCTTCAATTTTTTTAGGCGGGGCTATACTGAAAATTGTCACACCCGCTCACTTTTATTTGTGCGTACATCCCCTCGGATACTGGGGGCGGAGGTATCTGATGGCTATGACTCGTCCCGACTAAAACCGCACGAAGCAATCGCTGTCTCGGGTCTTCAGATACCGGAGTGTAAGATTACCTAGCTAAGACATGTACCTCACCCCGGCTGTCTCAGGGCCAGTTTCGAAATGACCCCCTTGAGAACCATGGTGTAACCCCCTCTCCCCCTCCCCCCGCTAATGTGTGCAGCCCTGAGTCCTCGCTCGTATCAAAGTGACGGTACACAGACGTTGACTCCTTCCTGATCTGAAACAGTTGGTCCCCGAAACTCTCTCTCCTGGAGATCACTTGCATCAGTCGTTACGGTTGGCTCCCGTTTCACGTCTCTCTTCACATGATGTCCTGGCGGCTTCCATTTCTTGAAGCTCGGGTGGCATGTCCGGGTGGGTTCCCGTCCCTGTTCCCATGCCACCTTTTACCTCTTATTCTTACAATTTATTGTAAGATATTACTTATTTCAGCAATTTGGGGACCAGACTTCAGAGATGCTCCCCAATCCATCGGCCGTCGAGTAAGAGCTTCAAATATTCCATTTGCAGCTTGATGCTGATAGTAATCCACCTAACATATGACGGCGGCACCGACTGTGAGTTGTCGATTAGAGCAAGAACCCAATCTTGTCCTGTAGAGCCGTCGTGTCCCGAGGCAGTGTTCTTGGCAGAGTCATCTGCGGTGGAACAGGGAGCCTATAACCTTGCTGCCAAACGAACTGCTTCCTTGCTGCCGTACGAAAGTCCCCAAGGGGGCGGCCTTTCATCTGCAAAGTTTGAATTTGCCGCTCCTCTGATGTTGCCGCCCCACTGATGTTGCCGCACCTCTGATGTTGCCGCTCCTCTGATGCCCCGCTGATCTTGCCGCCCTGGTTTGCGGCCCTGCTATGTTTACCAAGGCTAAACGAACGACCCTGAATATTATGTAACACCTTCGCCAAGACATAAATGACAAATGAGCCTAAATTCGAAGTCGCCTTATTTAGTTAGGTTCTACGATTTGTTACGACTCATCATCATCATCATCATCATCTGCATATAGACGTATTCTCCTGATTGCATCCGTGGCCAAGATGACCTCGAAGCTCAGGGTCCGCTTTCCGGCTCTTCCTCCTCCACTTCGCACGATCTTGGGCGTCCATAGTAGTGAGACCATTTGCACGCATGTCACCCTCCACGACGTCAAGCCAGGACTTCTTTGGCTTACGATTTGTTACGACTATACATACATAAGGCTCAATGCAAGTGTGTAATGTATATAATTATCTGCTTATCATTTCTGTGCATACGGCCGTAATGTTTTATTATGAAACAGCTGTGCCCGCAACTTCTTCCACGTGAACTTCATTATTGTGTCTATAGTTGTAGGAATAAATAAATATGGGTATGTTTATGGTATACCGCGGGACACATATTTTAGACGTAAGTCGCCGTAAGACATTCGTATGTCTGACAATCAAGAAACAATCTGCGCAGATTGTTTCACACCTGTGCTTTCAAAGACACCCACCCAAGAAACGTGTACTGACTGTATAGAGCACATTTTAGGGCTAAGATATGTTCCGTGGTATATATTAGATGTAACCAGCCCAAAACTCAGCGACTTTTATCGCTGAATCATTTGCTACGTGTAATAAGGTCTGGCTTTATTTTGCGCGGCTACCTAATACTTATTCGAAGTAGCCAAAGTTACTTAGCCTTAGACATCAGTTATCTACAATAATAAGCCTGTCAAAATCGGCCCAGTCAGAACAGACAGACAAAATGATTTAAAATTGCTATTTTGTCACATGTGATATGCATTATTCATTAAAAAAAACTGTTTCTATTTGAACGTAACAAACAGACACTCAAATTTCAATTATTTGTATAGTAAACAATCAACAGGCACGTTTGCACGGGTCTTGGGCGATTTATTTTCACGTCTGTCTCCTAAGTTCTTCATTATACCTTAACCATTTAAATTTAGTAGGTACTCTCATGAAATACTCTTCTAAATAAGACAGGAATAATCATCAAAATAGGTTAACAATTGATGAAGATAATTGTAAAAAAAAAAAATGTATCTAAGTATGTTTATCCGCATTCTAGAACCCATAACACAAGCTAGTTAAGCTATGCTTACTTTGGGTCTAGATAGCGTTGTGTAGAATGTCCTACAATATTTATTATTTATTTATTTTTTTATTAATTGCTAAATATGATTTAAAAAAGTCTTCTTTTTTGAAGTCGGTTTAAAAAGTCACCAAAAATCAAATATTCATGTCGCTTTAGCTGTGCGATACATTATTATGAAAATAATTTAAATTTCTGCCCATGCTATGTGGCTGCGGCTTATTTTGGCATAAGCCATTTGATGAATTATCGTTTCAAGTTCAGTGCTTAATCTTTACACATTAAAAAAGTTATCTATACATTCCCTATTTGAAATCATCAGTAAAAAGTATGCAATTTAGTAAAAAATTGCCACATATTAAAAACTGCGCAGCGACTTATTATTTAAGTCGATAATATGCTAAATTAGTAATGGAACATATACTGATTGCTTATAAAATACATATCGAACCAATCAGTCAAATTTTTGCAGTAGACACTATCGATGAAATTAGAAAAACATATTCAAATGTGAGCTTGTTTCTTGCGTTATTGACAATGTCAATATATTTTAGGACTGAAGTGTTGCGGAAACAAGTCGAGAAAATGGAGGTTGAAAAAGAATGTCAACAATATACCGTACAAAAGAAGACGGAAATGAATGCACATGGCAAACTTATTTTGAAGTCGGCAGTGAGTGCTGAGCTTTACCACATTTTGGAAGCATATATTGAGGTAAAACAAAATTATAAGACATGTTTTAATACAACTTTTGTTTCAATAAGTTATATTTATTGAATCTGCCAGAAGTGCCTGAAATAAGGCTGCCTTTCCTCTAGTTTTTTTATATAGAAAGATGCGACGTACGTGTGCTGTGGATTTATGTCTGCCTTTTCGTCCGTTGGAGTAGATTATGTGACCGTGACAGTCTTACAGCCCGAGAATATATTCGAATTTCAAACATTTGTCATTCTGTACTATCAATTAAGTATTCATGTGATTGATACATCACATAGCTTGAGCTACGCTACATAGTACATAACTTAGCACAGTGGTAACGGTCATGTAGATTCATAGCTTAGCTTTTACATCCTCGTAGCATAACTACATAGCACATCTCTGGTAGAAAGGCAGCCTAATATTAACAAGGAGTGACCATCCTCAGGTCTGTTGTGAAAATATGGCACAACACACCTGAGGATACGATAACCGGATCCGACGCAGAATCAATTTATTTTTGAAGCAGAAAATATAGTGCTTAATGGTAACAATAATTTTATTATTATTTTCAGCAAGTATCGCCACTCGAACAAGTATCACCACAATTAAATAGTCATATGAATCCACTTGTGGGGGTGAGTCACACATTTCATATATTTAAATATAAGCTATACATTTCATAATCAAGATAATAACATAACTAGACTGACACGTTAATTGTTAGACATAATTACATTTAATCATTTTCACTCTGCTTTTTTCTATTCAAACATTGATATAGCATCATGTTTCGCAAAAAGGACTGGTTTAGATTAAATGTCTTTTCCCGAGTAGAGGTTGACTTTAAATGTCAGACGGTAATTATATCTGTATTCTCAGGGCCATTTATATATTTCAATTACTTCATGAATGACTATAAAAGTCTAGTTGTGCTATATAAACGATAGGCGTCCACCTTTATATCAGCTATACTTTTGCAGCACCTCATATATATTTTGACAATTCTTTAAAAGCGGCATCGGTGCTTAGAGATGTCTTAAAAATTGGCGCATTACGTCCTTAGGTGGACGACTTCTTCAAAACTAATAATTTTATGTATACAATTTCTCCCTGCAGGGCCCGTCGTCATCGCTGCATAGCCAGATCTTTCTCAATATGGTAGAGCTGGCGAGAAATATTGCTGAAGCCGTATGTACCAATCAAATATATTGTAAAGCCAATTCCCCCTGGACATAAAGTACCCTAAATATTCAAGATAGCAAAATTTCCAGCTAGCAATCATTATTATATTTTTGAAGTAAAGAAAAATTGCATTAAAAAATAGTATGTTGTAATTCTCATGATAATCAACATCTTCTATAAGTTCAACTCAGAGTCAGCTAGTTATATAAAATCGAAATACCACTCACAGATTAATCACGAAATCTCAGAAACCATAACAATTATAAACTTGAAATTTGGCAGGTAGGTTCCTTCTGTAGATATTGGCTAAGACGAAACTCCACTCCTAACGGAGTAAAACGGGGGCTAACTAACTCCACGCTTATGAAGTTGCGAGTGGCCGCTAGTCACTCATAAAATTGGGATTATCATACGCGAAGGGTTTTATCATATCATCCCTATTTTCCGGGACAAGATGGAGACAGCGTAGTTACATTCGTTTTTTGCCATTGTGCTCATCACACAAGTTATGGCCACGATAGCGTGATGTGACCGTATACAGTAAGAGATAATTTCAGAAAATTCTGTTTTAGTCGAATGAATTTTTTTTTCTCAAATCTATTAAGATAATTATATAGCCAAGAGAATCGACCTCGGGCGGGACTTCAACCCGAATCTTTCCCTTAAAGGGGGAATGCTTTGACCACTAAGCCACCAAGGCCCGCCTGCCGCCGATTAAAAATCTTCTATACATCCGTCGTGGGTCGACGGTGGTGGCCATCTGCCGATATTTGTACGAACTATCGCAACCAATGAATGGAGTCGTTTAATAGTGCAATCAAATATAGTTCAACCAAACGTACGTGCATGAATCAGTAGTCGAGTTTATCCTCAAAACCGTTCTTTTCAAAAATTAGGCTACTCGTCCGAGGACAACTTCTTGTTCAGACGAAAAGCCTCATACGTTTTACGAATGAGGCAACTCGTCCGAGGATCAGTCTTAGTTCGGACGATTAGCCCCATAACCCTAATACTACGGAACGGATTTTAATGCGAACTTTTTCCAAAATCTTAGGCTATTTTTCTTTACTTCAAAAATAAATCTATTTTTCTATAAGTATTTCAGTTGGCATGTATAATAAATTAATTAATATGTAGCTTTGTTAAATGTTAATCACGATTTAACCATATTTGTTTGTATTCAAGGGTCCGCGACCAAGTGTATTTGGCAACAGTCCAAAATTGTCCTTAAAATCAGTCATGGAAATGCTCCGTAGTGGTAAGTTACAATAACCGTAATTTATATATTTAATTATTTCTTAGAAAAGCCTCTATGAACTTTATGGGTTGTTCTACAAGTTATCAATTTTTTTTATTCAAGGTCAAATATATTGGATTCTCGCATTTTTCTCGTAATCAGCAAATGTTATTGCAAAAGTATGTTAGACAAAGTTGTAGATCATGTAAATGTGCGGGATCACCATTTCGGATATATCGCGATTCCAAAATTGTTAGTCAGCCATTTTATATGAAATTTCATTTATGGGGAATGAGATTAATTTTATTATATTATTATTATTAATGAAAAAGTAGGATTCATCAACGTAGATGTTGCCAGTATCCAGTAGCTAAGTAGTGGAATTTGGAAATTTCGTTGCTAAGGAGATAAAATTGGGGATGAAAGTTTGAATAAAAGTACATTCCCGTTCATCCCTTATTTTAGCCTCTTAGTAAATAGTAAATTCCCAAAAATCCTTTTTTATCTATATTTTAATCTATTGACTGTAATCTAGTTAGAACGTGGTTAAATAACAAAGGCCCAAACATCTGCACAAACTTTCGCATTTCTAATATTACTTAGTAGGAATTGTAGGCAAAGTAGGATCACTACAAAACTACGCGTTGATGAAAAATACATATTACATATTTGGGATCAGTGAATAAATAAATCCCAAAATCAGGTCCGAACATTGTGGCACCAAAAGTCGTGTTGGCCAGTTGTGTACTAAATTAATTGTTAAATGGTAACTATTTTAACCTTTGCTATTCTAAGTAGTATTCTTTGTTTCAGCAAATTTTACACACTCACAGGAAGCTAGCTCTTCAGTGAACGGTCTCTTGAACGGGGGCTCTAGTTCTCCAGTCGCGGGGGTAACCGCTAGGAATGTAAATCCAACGAGTGCTGCAGCTCTTGTGCCTAATGTGCCGGTGCATATGCCGAATAGGATGGTTACTCCGACAATTGACCATCAGAAAAGGGCGCATTTGCAAAAAGTTCTGCAACCTACTGCGACTTCAAGTATGGTGGCTCCCTCAGGCGGGTCACATGCATCGCATGTGGCGCAGAGCCATATTCCGCCTCAAACCCAAATTGCGCCTCAGACCCAAATTGTACCTCAAACACAAATTGCGCCTCAAACGCAAATTGCGCCTCAAAGCCAAATGGTGCCTCAAAACCATATTTCGGCTCAAAATCAAATGACTGGTCAGACCCAAATTCCAAACAATGTGCGAAATGTAGCTCCCGCGCACAACGGGACACATTTTCAGATGCAAAATGTCGCACATCAGCAGACCTTGTCATACGGGCAAAATTTGTCAAGAGCACATAATGGGAGCCACATTCAGAATGCCACACAGTTGCAGCCTTCGGCACCGGTGCATCTGCAAAAGGCGGCGCATGCGCCGAGTGCGCCTCGGCCTCACAACATTGCGCATCAGCAAGCCCCACCACCGGGGGGTTACCCATATCAGGCCACCGCCCCACCTCCACCGAGATCGTACTATCCGCAGTACACTCCCACAGCAAACCGTAAGTCTATTAAAACAACAACATATGAATAGTACATTATGGTACAAGTGAGCAATGTTGATGATTACCGCCGAGGCGTTATTGAGGCCCGAGCCGACAGGCGAGGGTCTTAAGAGAGCTGAGGACGGTAATCATCATGCTCACGCGTGCCATACGACGTTTTACAACACACTTGCGAATAACATAACACTACAAATACTAAATAAACAATACTACAAATTAATTCGTTTTCCTATGTGCGCGCATAGACTAACAAAGGCGGTCGGCCATATTTAAAAAAAAAATGAGGCTTGAAATCAACTTCTTTTTACTGTTTTTTTTTCTTTACTTAAAGAAAAAAAAGTTAAATTTGAGTGAAAATTTTGTTTATTAAACAAATATTACAAGTTGAAATTATTTATTTAAATACGAAAACGCATCAAAAGAACATACAATAAGCATATTAAATTTATTAGTACTATTATACACGTTCTTTTTTGTATCGAAAGTTCGAAACTTTTTCAAGAACATAGAAACTTAACCTATTAAATTAAAAAAAAGAATCTATAACTCACTTGTGAATAATAGCAATGAAAAAGTCACAGTATGATAAAAGGTGTCATTCTATGCCTATTTGTGGTGAAATAATAGCACTGTTATGAGCAGGTGTGTTGTAAAACATTTTATATTTGAGCTTACTTTAAATGTTCTGGTGAAATTAACGAAGTGGAATGAGTGAAGTGTTGTCATGCATTCGGTTATAATCAATTTTTTATTAACTGTTGCCCTTTGATAAATTGTTATAGATGTGCTAAATACACCTGTGTATAATGCACCCGCGAGAACCGCAAGTACGTCAACCATGGTACCTGCCCGACAGTCCACACCAACAACGAATCAGCATTATTCATTTATGCCACGGTATCCCCATACATACCAGTCTCATAACCAATAACATTTGAAGGTATGGCCATGTAATAATGCTCTTTGCAACTGAGCTAATATAAGACTTATGAAGAGTTTCTGCATTCACCTCATAACTACAAAAATAATAATCACATAAATTAACTAACTCACAAATCACAATGCAAAAAATTATTAAGTTTAGGATTTTTTGTAAATCTATTCTTGTTTATTTATAAGCTTTATTACAGTATTAAGTGTTGGATTTGAAAAGATCTCCATGGCAATGGAAGTGTAACCTGTCTCGACGTTCCTGTGGGGTGGATATTACTGGCAACTTTTCAATCTGTTAACAGGCCAGAGAGGACGGTGGACCATATTTGGGCAAGGAGTTAAACTTATTCTTCCCTCAAAGAACCGATTTTGTCATGAGGTGCTGTGTGTATTTCTTTATGCTGTCATAACATTGAAAATATAAGTGATACATGTATTTACGAGGTTGATGCAGAAACAATACTTAACTTATGGACAATAACTTTAATAAAATAAGACTGAACTAAGATTTAGTGATAAGGCGTTAGCGGTTAGATGCATTTAAATCCAACTATTGTAGATTTTGCTGTTATATCCTATGATCTTCAACTGTGATAACATAAGACTGATCTCATTAGTTTCTAAACATTGTGACATCATAGTTTTAACACTAGTAATAGACATCAGATAATATAACTTATTTTTTTGAGTATGGATTCCCATATGACATAGCACCTCGGGACTAATATGTAAGATAAAACCACACGTGGTTCCGTCATGGGGATCTATAACCGGGAATCGTCGTGGCCCCACTCCCGATCTCCACCAGTGGGGCCACGAGGACTTTTAAGTACGGATGTCTCCACTGTAGTGGGTCAGTGGAGCTATACGGATTTACTAATCTTTGGCCGTGGCCCCATCTCTACGACACGGCACCGTCCGCCGTGCGACAGCGCAGCGCCGTCGTCGCACACTGGTTCGATCCCATACAAGAGGTCGGACGTAGGGTATTGAAATACACTTACACTAGGGTAAAATTAGATAAAACTGTTTTCAATGTATGGGACGTAACCTTTAAATATGTATAACTTTTGATTTTGGCCCGTTTTCGTTCTGGATTTTTTATGACATTATCTTATAATTATTTGCCTCATTTTGCCCAAAGAACATAGTGCTACATTTTTGCGCTTTTTGAGCTGTAAAATAAAATATGGAAAATATGAAGATAAAAAAAATTTAAGTGTGAAAAAATACTCTTAGGTTAGGAGTACCTGTTGATCAACGAATGAAACTAGCTGCACTTCGGGGTAGGTGGGTCAGATGGCAGTCACTCCCGCAAAAGTCAAGGGGTCTGTGTCAACTTTAGCTACTCGTGTACCTGCTGATTAACGGACGAGGCTATGGCGCAGACTTTCTTGAAGTAGGTGGGTCAGAAGGCAGTCACTCCCGTAATAGTCAAGGGCCAAAATAGGAAAAAAATAATGTCCAAGTGAGATATTAATTATATATTTGATATGAAATAACGATATTAAAGATTCAAATGAAAAACAAAACTTGAAACTTTCGGCAAATAAAGATTAATAATATTATATAGTAAAGTATGTAACGTAAAAACGATTTATAAAATTTTAGTTATCATCATTATCATCGTCCGAGGAGCTATTACTTTAATCTGTATCTGGAGGTTCTATGGGTACAGAACAGATATAAATGAAATTCGTTTGATGATCATCAAAAACTATTGTAGTAACGCTTCGACCTCTTTTGATAACTTCTTCTCTTTTTTGTTGTACTTTGGTCGTATGTTACTCAACAAAGGAACTGAACACAAAAAAGATTGTTGAGTATATCCTCGTTTGTTGCAAGAGTACCCTACACTTTCGGGTGTGGTCCGATCTAACCTTTCTGAAGTCCGTGTTCCTGGCTTCTGATGCTTCTTCAGACAAGAAACCTATTGGTATTACTACAAAATGCTTCACTATTTCAAGTCCGTCTATCAGCAACTAATGCAAGCTTGTACAATTCAACGTATTTTGCTGTTGCATCGCAATACTCTTTCAGCATTGTTATATTTATTTGCTCACCCGAAGAAATGCATTATAATATTTGTAATAAAACAGCTATTCTTTGTACAACCCTTTGTGTAATCCTGTGTTTCGGGCTGTTTTATCTGCATCACCAAAGAATCTCAGAGCCGCATTACCGATATTTCTGTTACCACTGTCTTGCTGGACTGCATCCAGCCGTACCTAAGCCAGTTTCTTTACGAATAGTCTCCTGTATCATTTCTTTTCTTTCTTTTGTCTTCTGCTGCAATTCTTTGCCTCTTGCTTGCCATGATTTGATTTCAATTTTATATAAAACTAGCTTTTGTCTGCGGCTCCGCCCGCGTGGATGTCGGTTATCGCGACCAAACATAGCCTATTCCTTTCCTAAGATCTAATCTAATATACCCCTGTACCAAATTTAGCGCGTATAAAAGCGTAACAGACAGACAGACAGAGTTACTTTCGCATTTATAATATTAGTATGGATGTATAACAAGCACTCCATGAACCTTATCCAACAAAAGAGGATATACTCAACAATCTTCTTTTAAAGAAGAAGAAGTTCTCAGAAGAGGTCGAAGCGTTACTAGTTTTTGATGATCATCAAACTAATTTCATTTATATCTGATCTAACCTATATCTATATCTATCTATCTATATCTGATGAACCTCCAGATACAGATTAAAGTAATAGCTCCTCGGACGATGATAATGATGATAACTAAAATTTTATAAATCGTTTTACGTTGCTTTACTATTTATTATTATTTTAATCTTTATTTTCAGAAAGTTTCAAGTTTTGTTTTTCATTTGAATCTGTATTATTGTTATTTCGTATCAAATATACAGGGTGTCCTAAAATTCAAGGATAAGCCGGCAACAGAGGGTGGCTCTACCTATGCCTGCTCTGTAAAAAAATAAGGAAAAAAATATAGCTCTATTTTTTTTTTAAATTACTCAAACTTTTTTAAAAATCCTTCGAAATTCGGTACCCCTAATGATTTGATTTCAACTACCAGGCCCATAATTTTGCAAATATTTTTAAACTCTTTTCTGTATTAGCTAGCTAAGAAGCATAGCTATCCATCACCACTCTGTAACATTATAGAATATTTGTAGTTATTTTACAAAAATAAGTCAAAATATTTTTTGTTCGTAAAATTTTCATAGATTTTTACTTTCGACCCACTTCATCTTATGACGGTGAAAAAAAAAAGTATGGTCACCACTATGGTATCCTTTTTTAAAAATTGGCGCAACTATCCAAGATTTCAAAATAGTATGTGTATGAGTATAATAAATGATAATCCGATAAAATACTCTAAAAAATGATTTTTTATAAATAAGAATCACATTCCATACATTGCTTTTATTGAAAATCACCAGATTTACTTTGTACACAATGCATTCATCATCAATAAAAAACATTGACGGGATTCGTGAGTCGTGACTAAGTGGTAACCGAGTAGGTTAACACATAACGAGATTAAGCAACACAATCCAGGTTGGTTTTCGGATGGATGACCATTCTTAAGACATTGAGACACCTCCATTCTTCGGACCGCAAACGGCCCGAGGCCGCTCGGCCGGGCGGTAGGTAATTATAGCGCGCAAGTATATGGAGTGAAGGAGGCCTGGCCAAAGTGGGAGTACAAGAACGCGGCAAAACGAAAATCGGACCTTACGGAGTGGTGTGCAGAAATCGCAGGGGGCAAATGCTAGTCAGATTCCTCGAGTCACAGGGGCTCTTCTTAATGAATAGCTTCTTTAAGAAAAAACCCCACAGGAAGTGGACTTGGCAACGCCGCGCCGGGACTCCCATAAGGAACGAGATTGACTTTTTCATAACAGACAGTAAGCACATATTTAGAGATGTCTCTGTGATCAACAAGTTTAAAACTGGAAGCGATCACCGACTTTCCGAGGCTCTCTAATTATCAACATCAAGGCAGAAAGGTTCCGAATGATAAGGTCAACCCTCCGACCTACGCCGCTCCAAGTAGCTCTAGGGTCCGAAAAATTCCAACTGGAACTTCAAAATCGTTTCGCAATGCTGGAAACCTCTAGGGGCATTGACGAGAGGGCCGACATAGTGATCAAAACATTGCAGGAAGTGTCTCGAAAGTTTTTTCCCGGAAAACGCAAACAGCAAGAGTCCAAGCTCTCTCCTGAGACTCTCGAGGCGTGAACAACCATCCACACAGTCGTCTTCGTCAGATGGGAGAACCTTAAACCAACAAATCAAAAAGCTGCGACGCGACCTCCGACGCTCCAACACTCGCACCATTCAGGAGGCAATTGAGCGTAATAGGGGGTCGAAAGTGTTCGCTCAGCAGTTGGGGAGGCCCCATCTGACGAAACTTAAAACTAGGGGTTGGCAAAACGATTACCTCAAGGTTCGAGATACTCGAAGAGATGAGAAATTCTATGGACAGCTATATGCATCACGGACGAGTAAACCGACGGGACACAGCGATGAAGACCACAGAGCCCCACTCACGCGCCACTACACCGAGGATTTGCCAGATGTTGAGCAGTGCGAGCTGCTGAAAGCAGGTGGCGCTCCAATCCTGAAAGAGCTAGCAAGTCTCTTTAGTTCCGTCATCCAGCAAGGACTAACACCTAGGGCATGGTGCGGGAGTGCGGTGGTACTGTTCTTCAAAAAAGGCGATAAGACCTTGCTGAAGAACTATAGGCCCATCTTACTCCTGAGTCATGTCTACAAGCTGTTCCATAGAGTCGTCACAAATCGCCTCGCGGGTAAGCTCGACGAGTTCCAGCCACCTGAGCAAGCCGGGTGTCGAAAAGGCTATAGTACCGTTGACCACATCCATACTGTTCGGCAGATTGTAGAGAAGACGCAGGAGTACAACCAGCCGCTGTGTATGGCGTTTGTGGACTACGAAAAAGCCTTCGACTCTATCGAAACCTGGGCTGTGCTGGATGCCCTGCAGCGGTGCCGTGTCGATTGGCGATACATCGAGGTGCTGAGATGCTTGTATGTCACTGCCACAATTTACCGTCCAGCTCCAAGACCAGAAGATGAAACCCATTAACCTCCAGCGTGGAGTGAGACAGGGAGATGTTATATCTCCCAAACTATTCATCAACGCATTGGAGGACGTCTTTAAGACTCTGGATTGGACTGGGGCGGGGCATCAAAATCAACGGTGAGTACATCTCGCACCTTCGGTTCGCTGACGACATCGTCATAGTTGCGGAGTCGCTGGAGTAACTGGACGAAATGCTGCACAGCCTGAATGGAGCTTCTCGACAAGTCGGCCTCGGTGTAAACTTGGATAAAACCAAGATCATGATCAACGAACATGTTGTACCGAGACCGATTGCCATCGAAGGGACGAAACTCGAAGTTGTTCAAAAATATATTTACCTGGGGCAAGTTATCCAGCTCGGTAAAAACAACTTCGAGAAAGAAATAGCCAGAAGGATCCAACTGGGGTGGGCAGCATTTGGCAAATTGCGTCGGGTCTTCTCCTCCCCCCTGCCGCAATGCCTCAAAACAAAGGTTTTCGACCAGTGCGTCCTGCCTGTTATGACCTACGGTGCCGAAATGTGGCCACTGAAGGGTTAGTCCGTGACCTAAAAGTCGCGCAGCGGGCTATGGAGCGAGCTATGCTTGGAGTCTCTTTGAAGGATAGAATTCGCAACGAGGTTATCCGACATAGAACCAAAGTTACCGACATAGCTCGCAGAATGAGTAAGCTGAAGTGGCAGTGGCCTGGCCACATCTGCCGAAGGACCGATGGCCGTTGGAGCAAACGAGTCCTAGAGTGGAGACCGCGCGTAGGGAAACGGAAGGTGGAACATCCCCTAGCCAGGTGGACCGACGACCTGCGAAAGGTGGCTGGGACGGATTGGATGCGGAAGGCGGAGGATCGGCCAACGTGGCGCACATTGGGAGAGGCCTATGTCCAGCAGTGGACTGCAGTAGGCTAATTGATTGAAATTGATTGAACTACAAATATTCTATAATTTTACAGTGTGGTGATGGATTGCCATGCTTCTTAGCTTGCTTGTACAGAAAAGAGTTCAAAAATATTTGCAAAGTTATGGGCCTTGTAGTTGAAAATATCATTAGGGGTACCAAATATCGAAGGATTTTAAAAAAGTTTGAGAAATAAAAATAAAAAAAATTCTAATTTTTTCCTGAGCAGCCATAAGTAGGATCACTCTCTATTGCCGGCTTATCCTTGAATTTTGGGACACCCTCTATAATTAATATCTCACTTGGACATTGTTTTTTCCTATTTTGGCCCTTGACTTTTACGGGAGTGACTGCCTTCTGACCCACCTACTTCAAGAAGAAAGTCTGCGCCACAGCCTCGTCCGTTAATCAGCAGGTACACGAGTAGCTGAAGTTGACTCAGACCCCTTGACTTTTGCGGGAGTGACTGCCTTCTGACCCACCTACTTCAAGAAGAAAGTCTGCGCCACAGCCTCGTCCGTTAATCAGCAGGTACACGAGTAGCTGAAGTTGACTCAGACCCCTTGACTTTTGCGGGAGTGACTGCCTTCTGACCCACCTACTTCAAGAAGAAAGTCTGCACCACAGCCTCGTCCGTTAATCAGCAGGTACACGAGTAGCTGAAGTTGACTCAGACCCCTTGACTTTTGCGGGAGTGACTGCCTTCTGACCCACCTACTTCAAGAAGAAAGTCTGCGCCACAGCCTCGTCCGTTAATCAGCAGGTACACGAGTAGCTGAAGTTGACTCAGACCCCTTGACTTTTACGGGAGTGACTGCCTTCTGACCCACCTACTTCAAGAAGAAAGTCTGCGCCGTCTGCGGACGAGGCTGTCCTCGTCCGTTAATCAGCAGGTACACGAGTAGCTGAAGTTGACTCAGACCCCTTGACTTTTGCGGGAGTGACTGCCATCTGACCCACCTACCCCGAAGTGCAGCTAGTTTCATTCGTTGATCAACAGGTACTCCTAACCTAAGAGTATTTTTTCCCACTTAAATTTTTTTATCTTCATATTTTCCATATTTTATTTTACAGCTCAAAAAGCGCAAAAATGTAGCACTATGTTCTTTGGCCAAAATGAGGCAAATAATTATAAGATAATGTCATAAAAAATCCAGAACGAAAACGGACCAAAATCAAAAGTTATACATATTTAAAGGTTACGTCCCATACATTGAAAACAGTTTTATCTAATTTTACCCTAGTGTAAGTGTATTTTAATACCCTACGTCCGACCTCTTGTATGGGATCGAACCACTGTGCGACGACGGCGCCGCGCTGTCACACGGCGGACGGTGCCGTGCCGTAGAGATGGGGCCACGGCCTTTTAGTCAGAGCGAACAACTTTGTTACTTTAAAGATAAGAGGAACGTACTATAGATTTCTATGAAAAGTTAACATAATGTGGTCGTATTACTTACTATACGTTCATTCTTTTTAAATATTTATACATACATACCTATATGTAAAGTCAAAAATAGATAAAGTGCCTTTTGGGGTAGGCAAATACAGCGATTTTTACTTGCTACGATCGTGACGTACGCCTTTCCCTTCTAAATACAAATTGTTTTCGTGCATGCACGCCTGTTGTGGGAACGCGGGTATTTGGTCATATACTTACCATAGCTAGTAGTGAAAAATAAAAAATAAAACATACGGGTTTTCTTCAGAATTTAGTATAACTAAATTTCAAGAAGTTACAGAGTTGTTAAGCATTTAAATTAATGGTTGTTAAATTTTAAAAATAATTATCAATCTAAATGATGATTATAAAATCCAAAGACTGAATAGTTTAATTTTATACAATCATTCACCATTTTAAGTATACGTATATTGTTATTTTTAAACTTTGAAAATGGTTTGTGACCTCAGTGGGGTGAGCACGAACAACTATCGTAATCGTATCGTAAACGTAACGAGAGCACAGGGCATTGCGATTGGCCGCCTGCCTACTGTGAGCGTGTGTGCGTTGTAAAACCTGCCAATCGCAATACTCCGTGCTCTCGTTACGATACGATTACGATAGTTTTTGTATATTAACGTGCTAGGGGTACGTACAGTAGTGACTTTCATTATAGGTACATAATTTGTAACAGTACAATAATTGATGTCGACTTAATAAATACTTTTTACAAATATGCACCTGGACTGGGAGTTAAATCATGTGACAATATATAAGTACTTACCTGAATATTGTGTCATAGAGTTTTAAATGTATTTACTCATTTTTACTCGTTTTGAGGTATATTCTAATAATACAAACCTTTCGCTATGCGTTTAACATTGTATTCAATTGAACCTATTAGTTTTAAGTTATATTGGATAAGTTTCTATACCAATGATGCTTGCGAATGCTTTGCGTTTACCACACTCTGATCTCATGAACAGATTTTTTGGAAAATAAAAATAAATATGACTCAAAATGATTTGACCTTTTCATTGCTTGTGTCATTTCAATGGAGCTTCGATTATTCAATTCTTACTAACTTTGTTTTCACATAATTATGTGAAAACAAAGTTATTATCCCCTATATATATCTTGGTTCTACTAAGATAGGATCGAGCTTGCGACTAATTCAATTAGGTTGAAGCCAAATAAGCGTAATTTTTTAAATTGTAAGATGCGTAATTTCTGCTGCATTAGGTTTCATAAAAAAAGTCTTGTTTCATTATTTACACGGAGACGCAAAATGACTTGTCTGCAAACAAAACTTTTGTATGAAATCGAACGCAGAAACGGAAACTCCGCAATTCACAATTTAAAAAAAATACGCTCATTTGGCTTCAGCCTTAATGTTTTTATTTTTTGTACCACCAGCAGAATAATAAGCAAACACGAAATATAATATTTTGCATAATTTTATTCCTTTGGATTTTCAATATTACTTTATTGCTAAGCATGACCAAAATGTAACAACTAAATCTAGTTCCTCAGACTCAAATAAATAGACCGTGTTCTGGTCATTGTTAGTCAGCTGTAAAACGACATTAGAATTTTATTATATATTTTCTCAGTTATTACAAATTTATACAACAATTTGGTGTACATTTGTACTAAACCATAACTAGTTATATGCGCTATGCATGTTTATGCAAATACTAAAATCAGATTGTTATTCACATGCACTTACATATTATTTATTATACACAGTCACTTCACGAATATGTACCAAATGCCAAATACTTCGGATGCGCCAGGCCACAAGAAGTGTGATGGTATAATTATTCTAATTACTTATTGCTATACGAATTAAACAGTCAAATATAGAGACAAAAGATTATCGCCGCGTGAGTCGACTATAGGGTCTAAAGTGAAAATTTTGAGTTTCAGTTCTAAGCATGGGGACCCCCAAAATTTAGTGCTTTTTTTTATTTTTGTGTGAAATTCTTAATGCGGTTCACAGAATACATCTTCTTACCAAGTTTCAACAGCATAGGCCTTATAGTTTCGGAGAAAAGTGGCTGTGACATACGGACGGACAGACAGACAGACGGACGGACAGACATGACGAATCTATAAGGGTTCCGTTTTTTGCCATTTGGCTACGGAACCCTAAAAACTGCTTTTGGGCGCCATTTTTTTCAATATGGCGGCGCGAGCGGCAAACATCGAGGTGGCAAAGTTGAAATTTGGAAAGAGCATATCAAAATCTATAAAATTGCCAATTTTCAAAACTCCCGGAAAACTTTCCAGGTAACCTATATTTTTTCGACCAAATGACTGTACTAAATATTAAAACGGACAAATTATTGCTATCTGAATCGAATTATTCTCACAATCTATTTGAGACATTTTCCAACCAGGTGAATCCCACTATTTCCATTAATGGAAATACTGGGACAGAGTCTCCCACTATTTCCATTGCCTCTTAAGAATTTTAATTTTTCAATATTCCCCGTTGACACAAGATAGACATAGACACATAGTTAAGACCTCGACTCAGAGTACCCCGACTCGGATAGGTTAGGTTAGAAGGCTAACCTAACCTATCCGAGCTAAGCTAGCCTTCGTGGTTATTTTTTTTTTTGCGTCAACGGGGAATAGTGAACAAAAAGTTCAATTATCCCCATCAACGGGGATTGTCAATGGGGAAAAGTGGAATAAGCGGGTACAGAGGTTTTTTGCCCCAATGGAAATAATGGGATATAATTTGTACAAAACGCTTGTCCCACTTTTTCCATTTTGCATTTCCATGGAAATAGTGGGATACAACCAGATTATAACTGTCAAAGTGCACTTCTGAAATTATTTCAACTGGTAATATGATGATCGGTATCTATCATAATGGCGCTTTATGCAACCTTCAAGCGCTGCAGCAACCACATTAGCCAGTGTTTATAAATTGCATCAATGGTTTTTCATACACAGAATGATTTTTCTGGAAGTCTTATATGAGTGATTAAAATGGTTTTTTAGTATCAGATCCAAATTTTTGGCCTTGCAGCATAGGTGTCCATTTCGTGTTCTCCTATCAAAGAAGAATGATATACATATCATCAGGCCCTCGATTCTGTTAAAGCACAAACACAGTCACACCACAGAGACTGCATTACATTAAATTTTAGACTTTATTTCTCTATAGAAATACCGCTTAAGTTTATACTTACAGTCATAAAATTCAATGAAAAGAGTTTCATTACACTCTCTCACTCTACAAAAAGTCATTTGAATTTAAACTTTAAGCGTATTACTTTAAAGGCTAATATCGAATGGGATTTTCTCGCAGTCTCTGTGGTGTGACAATGGTTGTGCTTTAGCAGAATCGAGGCCCCGGTAATCTGATTGAACTAGGTTTAGTGCTGTCCCCTCTCATACTGGTAAAACTAAACCCTTCAATTTGGGCTGTTATGTACTTCAGGAATCATGTGTTGGAGTTGAGAGTCGGGTCTGCTGGATCTACATTTTTCGCTATGGCGAAAATGTACAAGCTTGCCACTCCAGTGATCACCAATTCCTAGTTCAGAAACAGGTTTACATAAGACATCTCATGACTAAACATCATAGCCAGGCACTATTTGCGATTCGTGATAAACTACTGCTTAGTCTACAATAGGTATAACCTTAAGGTGTAAGTGTAAAAATAACAACAAAACAGCTGAAGGCAAAAAAATAATTTTACTAACAGTTCTCGTAATTTACTTGCGGTAGGTAAGTAGGTACCTAACCTAATTTTGATTTGGCACATCTGGAAAGACTTCTTTCGTATGCGTTGAAGGCACTGGTCGTCGAGTCTCGTTAAATTATGTAGGTATGCACTCACATTCGCGTTTAAAGCATTAGATGAAAGTAACCGCAATGTAATGCGTTGCTGGCAGTTATTGCGTCGACGATAGAGAGAATTTACAAAACTGAATCAAGTAATTTTTTGCCGGACTCATACTCTTCTTTACTGACGTGCCGTTTTCTTAAACGGCACGTCAAGTATTTATTAATTTTGCACGCCAAGTATTTAAAAATTAAGAGAATTGGGGTCCTCTTGGACTCCAATTCTCTTAATTTTATGTTATAGCAAAACCACTGTCTTACCACGAATGCAGAATATGAATTTTTTTTGACTTTGTAGGCATGTAATTAAAGTTCAAAATTATATTAAAATTGGTAATTACATTTTTTCATTCACTATACGAGATGCCATTTAATTTTAAAATTGAGGTATTTTTGCAGAGTATTGACAGTATTGAGGTGTATAACATAAAATCAGCAGAATCAGGAGTGGACCCAGCTGTGCTTTTATTTCATTAACGGTTAAGTGTGCCCACTTTGTGTTCCAATTTTAATAGTGATGAGTCTATTGCCATTAACCGGGATCTTTTTGATGAAGAGTATGATACATATTTTGATTCTCTGGGTACAAATACTCAGAGAACCAAAATGCAGTCACCGATGATATCTAATCGCCAAGCCATGTTTCTTTTTTATGTATTTTAATAACCACTATCGCTTCGCGTTTTCTTCTACTATAGATACTCAGGTACATATCGACCATTCAAATTTCTTTTGATGTCCGTGCGTATTTCAGCGTAAAGTATCTACCTATACTACATTTACATACAAACTTCGAACTAAGCAATAAATATACCCGTGCATTTACTTTTTTCAAAATTTTGCTAAGATGGCAAAGTGCATTGGTTCCGTTATCCTCCCGTTAGTGTGAAGTGCAAGTCTGCAAGCTCTGCCACTTTCGTTCTAGTTAATAATGAAGAGTTGAAATACGGGACATGTAGGTACCTTTTTATATGTAGCTTTTTCTTTTACAATTTCCTGAAAGTATTATTCAAATTGACAGCCTCCGTGGCGTAGCGGTAGTGAACGCGGCCGCTACGCAGGAGGCGCGGGTTCGATCCCCGCTCAGTGCAAATATTTGTATGCATGAATATGGGTATTTGCATTGGTCTGGTCGTGCCTCGGAGAGTACGTTAAGCCGTCGGTCCCGGTTGCTATACGAACATCTATGGCAGTCGTTACGGGTAGTTGGAGCCCTAGAGAGTCCATCAACAACGGTCTATCTGCAATGCTTCAATATCGCCTAATGTCACCATTGGGTTGTGGAGGTCAGATGGCAATCGTTTCACGGAGAATATTGACATAACATAAACTCACGCCTATATCCCCGAAGGGGTAGGCAGAGGTGCTAGCACTCACATTTCGCCGTTTTATGTTAAGGTCCCAATGTAATAGGTGGCGAGCCTATTGCCATTAACCGGGCACTTTTATAAACCTGCGATAAATACACACATAACTTTTAAAAGTCATTGGTCAAAAGCCAAATCTCTCCGCTAATTCGGCATCTTAAGGAACTCCTAAACTAAACAAGACAAATCCATTAAGTTTGGGTTCATCTGTGCTGCCCTGGTAAACACTCTCTTACATGGTATTCAGCGTCAGAAAATAGAATCGGAAGGTGACCATAGGAACTCCTTAACTACAATAGCTACCTACATAACATAAATTCACTGAGATGTTTTGTCTTGGAAAACTGTCTTGTGTTACCTACTGTTAAAGTGGCTATAGGAACTCTTGAACTAAACAAGATTTCGCTATCGAGATTGGGCTTATTTTTGATGTCTTGGCAAATTATTTGATGTTACTATGGCACCCTGGAGTCTGGTGATGGAGAACGAAGGTGGCCACAAGAATTCCTTAATTATACAAGATTAAAACCGTCGAGCTCAGGCTTATTTTTTTTGTCTTGCTTGGTAAACACTGGTGTTACATGATATTCAGAGTCTGAAGTTGGAGTAGCAAGGTGGCCAAATATTAGTGCGTAAAATGAGGACATTGTCCTGATTCTTTCTTGTCATTTTAGAGTGCGAATAACGCATAGTTTAATATGCTACTTTATCGCAGTAATGTTTGAAACTGAATCGCAAATAGAGACTGGATAAAATGCTAGCGAATATTAGGTACACCTAGTACCTACTCCTCTCGAGTAAAGTGAATGAAATATGGTAAAATATGGATGCACAATGATCTTCATATCAAATTGAGGTAGATATACAGGGCGTCCCACGGCGATGCCACATGGAGGGAAAGTACCTTAAATCCTTAAGTTAGCTCATTTTACTTAAAGGAGACATCATTTTATTTTTAACCGACTAAAATCCGAAAAAGTAACACCCTGTATTTTTATGGCATCAATCGATAGTGTCAATCATAAGGATCAAATCTCTCTAAGAAACATGGTAAATTAAATGAAAGGAAGTCCTTGAAATCTAAAATTATAAATTCAATTTGGCAAAATAAAACACTTTAATCCAAAGTTCATCCATCCATCTGATACCATATTAACAATAAAATTCCATATTTAAACTACTTTTCTTTTTTTATCGTGCTGACACCGCTGCTGGTCAGCAGTAGTATTTAGGTATGTCGAACTCAAACCGACTAAAACCGCACGCCGTCTAAATTAACAGGTTATAAGTTGATCCATAGGGCAATTCTCTTGCCATTTTCGTTGCACAGGGTACACCGCGTGCAGGTTTCTAATCAAGCACCCAAAAATAACTACCTACCCTACCTACACATACCTCATGCAGTTACCCAATAAAGTTACATTCTAAACAGGTAACAAAGTTCATTCATTTAGTACTCATTTTACTAAATAAATTTCATCAAAGATATCTCTAGTGTTGATACCTTATGAGAAATTCTTACAAGGTATCAACACTAGAGATATCTTTGATTTGATTAGAAACCTGCACGCGGTGTACCCTGTGCAACGAAAATGGCAAGAGAATTGCCCTATGAATCAACTTATAACCTGTTAATTTAGATGGCGTGCGGTTTTAGTCGGTTTGAGTTCGACATACCTAAATACTACTGCTGACCAGCAGCGGTGTCAGCACGATAAAAACAGAAAAGCAGTTTAAATATGGAATTTTATTGTTAATATGGTATCAGATGGATGGATGAACTTTGAGTTAGTGTTTTATTTTGCCAAACTGAATTTATAATTTAAGATTTCAAGGACTTCCTTTCGTTTAATTCACCATGTTTCTTAGAGAGATTTGATCCTTATGATTGACACTATCGATTGATGCCATAAAAATTCAGGATGTTACTTTTTCGGATTTTAGTCGGTTCGATTACCGGGTGTGGCAAGCGAATTTTTAAAAATCTTTGAATGCAGTTTTATTTCTTTTTAAAAATAAAATGATGTCTCCTTTAAACAAAATGAGCTAACTTAAGGATTTAAGGTACTTACCCTCCATGTGGCATCGTGAAATTACCCAACCGTATGTGCGTATGCGTATGCGATGTCAAAAGTGTACCCCGTTGTATGACCTTTATAGGTAATCCACATCTGATCCGACACTGCCTTGCATTGCAAAATCTTCGTCGGATAACTACATGTTCAACGTACCTACTTTTCCCTGGTTTGCACTAACTGCGTAGTAGGTAGGCAGAGGTACCTACGCTGTTCGGGCTCGCCGCTCGCGCGACATTGCCGCCGATCAGGGCCGTATTTACCCTAGGGCCAAGGGGGCCATGGCCCGGGGCGGCAGGCTGCGAGGGGCGGCGGAGCCGCCCTGTGCGTCTATTTCTTGGCGTCTTTAAGAGTCAAGATTAAGGCGCCCTAAGAGAGACGCTCGGGGCGGCTCTGCCGTACTCGCAATCTGCCGCCCCGAGCGTCTATCTCTGGGCACCTTTTAGAGTCAAGATTAAGGCGCCCAGAGATAGATGCTCGGGGCGGCTTCGCCGCCCTCGCAATCTGCTGCCCCGAGCATCTACCACTGGGCACCTTTTAGAGTCAAGATTAAGGCGCCCAGAGATAGATGATCGGGGCGGATCTGACGCCCTCGCATTCTGCCGCCCCGAGCGTCTATCACTGGGCACCTTTTATAGTCAAGATTAAGGCACCCAGAGATAGATGCTCAGGTGGCTCTGCCGCCCTCGTAATCTGCCGCCCCGAGCGTCTATCACTGGGTACCTTTATTAAGGCGCCCAGAGATAGATGATCGGGGCGGCGGAGTCGCCCCTCTCTGGGCTTCTGACTCTCTGAGCTTCTCTAGGCGCCTTTAGAGTCAAGATTGCGTATACGTTTTTTTATTTAAATTTTTCGGAGCTTAATAACAATATGACTATGTCACTCATTATTTTAATTGACATTCAAATTAGAAAACCCTAAATAATATTAGCGTTTAAGTGGGGCCAAGCACCTTGGGCGCCGAAGACGGCAGCGCCTTTCTCTCGCAGGGAGACGCTACCGCCTACGGTTAAGTCCGGCCGAGGTGGTAGTAGCTACTCATAGGGTTTCCACGTATCATTATGACTAGCAGAGAGCACAGATAAGAGCAGCTAAGGAGCGGCTGGTTCACCGAGACCTGGGGGCGACAGGTGCGGCCGCCTGTCACTCCAATACAATCAGACCGGTAACGCGGCGGTGCAACCCGTACCTACCTCCCTTTCCGGGGTTCATTGGGGACACCAACTACCCACACCCAAAGGCTATTTAATAGGTCAGCCGGGTTGCGACGGAAATATCTTATTGGGTAACTTTACACCCGGTAATTGAGACCCGGCAGAGACGGTGTGCGGTATTAAACCGAGACCGCATGTGGCATGTGGCACTTCACGAGGAATAATAGACACCCCTCACAGACGACCATAACTAGCACCAGGACCTGCGGCGAGAGGTTTCCCGCTCTGACGGTTGCTTAAAGGATACAACGTGTGAAGTGGCAGAGGTGGCATGCAGGCGTCGACTCCGGCTACGGCTGACCTGCATCCGAAGTCTATTTAAGGGCTGCCAGGTGGTGTATGATCAGCCTCTGAGCCCACACGTCAAATGGCCAGAAAGGGTTCATAAGTAAGAGAACCAGGTATGCCCACTTCAGATCCAGTCACCAAATACGTCCAAGGACTTGGGTAGATACTGGCTTTCACCGATAAGTAAGCCCCGACAATGTCGCGAGGATAGAGAGGCAGTCCGTGCTGAAAGAGTGCAGCTCTGATGCAGCTCCATGGCAAGGCGTCGACGTAGGCAACAATAGACACTGCCAGCATCAACTCGCCGTGCCACTGCTCCGTGTTGCCGGATGGCCTACAGCGCGTGTTGCAAGTCGGGAGAAACGTGGATACGTTTCTCCCGACTATAACCAAATTGATTGTCTACCAAATTCGGCCTCACTCCTGTAAGGCGCTCGATGTGGTGCTTCACGAGGAATAATTCCTTTAAAACACCTGCATGACTGCACACCTTGTCGATCAATACAATGAGCGGTAGGCGGACGGTAACTTTGCAGAAGAGGACCAGTTTTCCTGTCTTTCAAATTTTCGGAATCCGTCTCTACTTGAGGCATACGCTGAAGAGCCCTTCAAAACGGTATCCGAGTGCCTTTAGAGCCTAGAGTGCTGCCAGGTCCCAAAGCGGTGCTTTTGCTGTTGCCTTTGAGCCATAAAACATCTCCTTCACAAGCTATTGCTGTACTCAAGTCATTTTTGGTTGCCATATCATCTTCTACGTAGGGCGCTTTAATGGAATGGAATGCAAATATGTCCCCTTGAAGGGATTCTGGTTGGGAGCCTGGGTTAGTGAGGAGATCGATGGGAGTCACTTCCCTCGCACCATAAGATAGAGATTTCACGAATCAGGCTTGAAAGTCTCCAGCAACTTCTGACGGGTCCCTATTTTGGGTCAGCCCCTTGGGCGCAGGCTAACGGTGAACGCGAACGTCACTTATGGGGCGGCAAACCTAAGTGGCCCGGGGCGCCAAATCTTTAAATACGCCCCTGCCGCCGATCTTCTAATTTCGAGTGGACGTTTATAACCGGCATTCGGTGCTATCTCTATCTCTTTTTGTAAGATCATTGTGAACGCATATGCAGTAAGTTAGTAGGTACCTATCTACCTATCAAGGATACATCCATGAAGTTTCACCATGTTTATTCAAATTTACTCGATTGATAAACCTTGTTAAAATATTTTTTCCCGTTGCCTTGGCATATAGATTACTTCCAGCTGTAGCGAATCCAGGTAAATACCTACCTATTTATGCTTTCGTCGGAGATTGTATGCATTTCTACATACAAAACAAAATAAGGGCCGTTAGCTTATTATGAATTATTAATTAAGAGCACTTTGGTGAACTGAAAGAATCTGGGGGTTTAGACGATAATGGAAAGTTTGGCCATAAATAGTTGTTTTAGCTATAAATAGGTATAATATTTCCTTTCATATTCAAGCCTCATCTATATTATATTATGTATTAATTTTTTCCCTCAAAAATATATCTGCACAGGACTAAGGGGCCACTGTCTACTCAAGCCTTTATGCGGTGGCGAATTTGTCTAGATTAGATTAAATTTAATGAAATGTTGGGTAGTACGTCGTACTCATCCGACAAGCTCCTAGCACATCTCCGGTGGAAACACCGTTCCACACCATCGCTACGAACCCTCGCACCACCCAGCAACGACATATCTCCTGGGGAAACGCAGCCTTATTCTGGATCAAAACTAAGTATAGGTACACGCTTAGAGCGCGTTCGCTGACTCAAAAAACTCTTAACTATGGCCTAGACTGCATGAATATAATTTCGCAATAAAGGCTCTGGAGCAATGGAGGCGTTGATTGCGAAATTGCTCCAAAACGGTGCGTCGCGATTTTTTAGTAAAACATGTTTATTCTTGGATTATTTTTTTGTTTTTGTTACGATGGTCAACAGTGAAACGTAACGTCGATGTTTGACAGAAAGGGCTGAGACTTACCTAATACTATGGTTGAAATTTATAAAAAGAGGATAAAATCATTTCTGTCCCCAAGTTGCTTTGAGTAAGTTGATCAAAAGATGCTGATGCTTCGGGCTCAATATAGGGCCCAGTTCATGTTTCCTACCATGGAATCCGACTCCTGCAGATCTTACAATTTATACTTACAATTTGTAGAAAAAGTCCTTAAGTTAATAACCCAAATAAGTAGGTAGGCTAATTACTATGGATTATTTTGAAGTACCTACTCGTTTGTTAGGTATGGATGTACATAGAATAGTACAATCTCCGACGTTATTATAATATCTACTGTATTGCTATGCGAATATTGCTACTTGTTTAAAGCTCACCGTAATTTGGGAATACTTATGTTTTTTTTTTTTGTATTTCATAGGGCTGTGGTCTTGGTGACAAGAAAGAACGAGGCAAGACGGCAAAGAGGAAGTTATTACTTTTAAGTGTAAATATTAGTGTAGAATGTGGACAAACTAGTTTTAAAAAATACGTAAAGGGGAGAAGAGCATCATCGAAAGAACTGAAGTGTATAGTTAAGTGTAATGTTTGTTGCGAATATATGTACCTATTTATCATTTTTACCTAAGCTTAGTTTACGTGGTTATCTACTACATTTACGAACAGCGTTAATTGCCAAATTTTTGCGACATTACCATTTGTATATATTGAAATGTAATTCAAAGCAAAATAATAGCTGCGAAGTAACCTGATGCTTTTCTATGGTACAGCATAGGTACCTGAATAACGTGCAAACATAGAAAATAATAAATGAAAGTACAGTAATAATTCTCGGGCAAATGGCTCATTACCTATATCAATTTGCGAATTACACATGCATTTATATAAAATAAGAAAGTTTTGATTTGCTAGTTTGAATGTTTTCTAACACTGTAGGCATAACACTTCAAGACAAAGAAACACCGTTTGCGAGGTTTTTTATAGGTACTAGTCACAAAATTAACATATTCGCGGGCGGTGCCAAATTCGACTTACATTCTGGAATGGCATAATAAGTATTTAAAGCTATATAGTAAGATATATGTGTTTGTACACTTTATGACAGAATAGTACAATCACGTTGACGAGGAATGTTCCACACGTTGCATGTTTATTTGAATGGCGCGTTGTTGCACTTTTAATGTTGAGATTCTACTATTTACGTTTTACAATAACCACACGGTAAAGCTATGAAATCCAAATTAATAGGTATAATATCTAATACAATATATTATTCAGATAAGTATGTACCTAGTTACCACATACTCCTGCAATCACTTATCATGTGCCTGAAGCAAATGTATCTATCTGAGAATAAAAGCGTCTCACACTCTCATCTCACAAATAAACGAAGTTTTGAGATTTCTGAATTAATTAATAAATCTACTTATTCAATATATGTATTCTGGGTTTTGGTATTAGTCCATGGACCTACGTAGTGGCAAAATGTTAGATGTAAGACATAATATAGCTTTAGAAATACATACAAAGCATCGGGCGCTCTTTTTATGGCAATTAACACCGCTATCGTTAACTTAATAGACTAACCTTCATACATTTGATAAATAATCTTTTTCACTTTTGATAGTACTTACATTATCTTTACCTACTGTAATTTTTTTAATAATGTTCTATTTTTTTCTTCATAGTGCAACTATGTAGCATGAACTATTTTGTATGTGCCTAGTCTTTAACGTCGAAGATTAACTTGTGTTGGTCTTCCATGTTATGGATATAGTCTTTTGTCTTCCTGACTGTTCCAGACCCTAAGTCTACACATAGTACCCAAAATCGCAAATTAGAAAGCCTCATTCCAATACTCATATATTCAATTTTACGCTTTTTTATAGGTAATTTGACTTATTATATTAGTCTTAAACAGCAAAGCAATAGCTACAGTACCCGCATCGCTACTACCAGCAGCATCTGATTAGTTATCTAGATTCTTTTTATGCATTATTCCCGTTTGGGTATTCTCTTTCAATGACAATATATTATATAGTTTTGCTACAAAAATATTTGTGTCTATACTGTTACAAAATTAAATTTTTGTCGTAGAGATTTACATTGGATATAGGTACATAAAAATAAATTGTGTTGTTTTAGGTATATTGTGTTATATTGATGATTCTGAACACAATTCTCTTTATAATTTTTTTCACAAAATTCGGAATTCGCAATGGACGCAAAAAAGAACGGACTCCCTTTCAAACAAAAAGCTGCATCAAAAATGTCTATTCAGCAGGTAGATTTTGCGCTCTTTGCGATTGAACAGATATAAAATCAAAATAAAATATTTTGTGTCCAGAATTAATATAACATAGTCCAAGTATTTTTCCTTAAATATCTCCTAAAGGGATTACTTGACAAGTCACAATAATTGTAAATACCTACTTTATCATTTATTCTATACATAATAATATAATTGTTCACGCGTATTTCCCTACGGGTTAGGCAGAGACATCAGCCTGCCATCTGATCAGAGTGCAGAGGCGGAGGCAGCGTTAGGTCAGCCCCCTAGACAAGTGACAATTCGTTGGCCGGCGTATTATAGAATAGAATGACAAATGTATGGGATTAACATTCCCCTAGTAAATCTAATTCACCCAGAGTACTTAATTCACCTAGGTGAATTAAACACACTTTTAGTAAACGTTAAACACCTGGGTGCATTGAAATTAATTTAAATCAATGGGATTTAACGTAGGTATATGACAGTCGTCAACATATGTCATAAACGTCAAATCCCATTCTATTCTACGCCAAAGAATTGCCACTTGTCTAGGGGGGCAGGTCATAAGCGGCGTGTGAGCTGTGAGCGTATCAGCGTATGATCAGAGATCCGGACGCATCGAATGTGCCTATCTCTAGGTAATAGTTGTAAGAAAAGCATAATCCAACACCTAAACGGGAATAGTTACAGCATATAGCTAAGTGCCTGCTAATATTAGTTCTGCTTGTACAAAGTGCGTTGGCAGCAGCGAGGCGATTTCTGTATCACTACAAGTAGAATAATATTTATGGTTAAGATGTTATGTAATAAGCGCTACATGTTGCCTAGAAAAGTGAGTTTAAGATGTTATATACAAACTTACTGTAAAACGTATTTATTGTGAAGGGCGATTTTCAAACGTTTGTGTCTTGAAGCATGTCATTGTAGGTACCTGACTAGTGCCTAAAAACATAACAATATCTATTCGTTACGGCTGGTTCCTATTTTTTAGGATTCTTGTTCACCGTGCATGCGAACGGCAAAATTTAACTGGGTAACAGTGGTTTGTTTGATGAATTCAACAAACAACTCACTGCTAAAATCGAACCCCCCTAAAATCCTGCACTACGACACATAATGCAAAATTCTTACTTGCAAATAATAAAATCTCTGGATTTTTATTATTTGCGAAGAATTTTATATTGTTAGTTTACGTTTTTATACTGTAGGAGGTACGCAAGATCATTGTACATTTATTTACCATTAATAAATCCATTCACCATGCAAGTCTAACTTAGCGCTTAAAATAGATAGTACCTAATCTATATTTGTAATAATTGTAAAGTAATCGGGTTATACTAGCTGACCCGGCACAGATTGTTCTGCCTTATAAATTTATCAAAGAATTCGAACGTATGTGTCAGAATGCTGAATGACGTCATGTTTTAATTTAATGTTTGATGTCGTTTACTATGGTATACCTAAGTACTATAATTTCCCCTCACCATCAAAACGTAGCTACCTCTACCACCACATATCTTGGACCTGAGTCCGCGTATGCGCGTGTCGATTATTTTGATGTATTTAACATAATGATTGGGAATTTAAGCACACAAAAACACACACTGCGCGTATATAGCAAATTTTGAGCACATTTTAGGTCCAAGATATACGCCTCGAGCTATACCTACCTAATATTAATTCGGTATAGTAATGCCCAAAGAAAAAATATGCCATTAAATCGTATGCTCTGTAGGTACTTATTTAAGTTATGTCAACACATATGTGCCAAGACGATCCCCCTATAGGCAGAGGATAAACACTGGTATTTTGGGTATAAACAACAAAGAATCATAGGATAAACACAATAACATCGGATATTATACATTAACATTTTTGCTAACGAAATCGTTTTTGGAGTAGCTAGGTACAAGGTAGTATTGTAGGCCCACTACAAATTATTTTATTATTACCCTAGTTGTTGCCCATGGCTCCGCCCGCGTGAAATACTAATCTCATTGCCGCAGGTATTACCTATACATATAAACCTTCCTCTTGAATTAACTGTTCTACCTACTCTATTGCTGAAAACCGCATTAAAATCATCCGTTGAGATCTTTTAGAATTTTAGATCTATAACAGAATGGAAATAATCAATGTATCTACAATAAATCTACATATATGGTATTGGTATTGAGTGTATTGACATTATGTATAAGGAAGGGCGGGGCTATTCCATCACAAAAATGAAAGTCAAAATTTCACACGTCTGTAATTTTGTGTAGAATTAAGCTACAGTAAATTTAAGAAAGCTATCTAATGAAATAATTATCTGATATTCTATCTGTAATATCTGTATAGCAGAAAACGCGTGTCATAATTGAAAAAATAACTAACATATTGAGAAAACTGAATACTGATGTAATAACCCCGCGGCGGGTTATTACGTCAAAGTATAATAAAAACGCCATCTATGTATAATTTGTGATAAGACTTAGAGCTGGACACTACTGACGACTGAGAGCATTAGAATCTGCACTTTATACTGCAGTAATAAGGTCCAGTTCCGAGAAAATATAGTTTTAAATTTTCGTGGGGTTATTCCGCCAAGTTTCTATCATTTTAGGGATGTGCTGATAATTATCGATATGGGCTGATCGATCACGTCACTCCTACTGAGATAAATAAGATCAAAGAAGTACATAATTAATATAATTAATATTAATAAAATAATAATAATAATATAATAATAAATTAATTAATTATTGATTTATGAAATAAAAAATCTATTTTCGTACGTAAACAAGTTTATTAAAAAATCAAAAAATCAAAAAGTAGTAAGTAGTTAAACTAAAAAAATATTATTGCAAATCGCTGGGCCAGTTGGCGCATTACAATTCTAATATCTCAATTTTGCATGGAAATATATAATCTTTGCCCCTAATTTGAGGATGTGGAAGAAATTCAACAATATCGGTATCGGTTCAGTGGTTTAGGCGTGAAAGCGTAACAGACAGACAGACAGACAGACAGACAGTCAGACAGACAGACAGAGTTACTTTCGCATTTATAATATTAGTATGGATATGGATGTAGGTAGTAATCATAACCCTCCTTTGGCGTCGCCGTAGTCGGGTAAAAAGTAAGAGACGATAATTATATCGTCATCTGTATATCGACACTATGGACATCACTACTGTTTTGCAACTTCATACAAAAACGACGGGGTTATTACGTCTTTCAATCTGACTGAATTTCCCCGCCATTTCAAATTCAAGGGGCTATTACGTTAGAGTTAATAGCACAGTGAAATCAAAGCGTACAATAAAAGTAATTGTTTATAAATACTCTATAATATGTAGCAAACGTTCTTACCTTGCTCAAACTTCGCTAAATTCACAAACACTACTTTAGACAAAAAAAAACTTGCGGAGCGTCTACCCACTTGTATGCAGCCAAAATGGCGTCTATGCAATTATGCATGTCGATCGACCAGCAACACGCTAACAACACCATCTAGTTATTAAATTAAACATCTCTTTTTTTCCTACGAGTACATAGATGTCACTTTTGAGTAAGAGTTAAATTGCAGGCTAAAAATCATTTTGACGTAATATCCCCGTGATGTAATTGCCCCGCTCTTCCTTAATTAAGTTTATGATAGTCGTAAACATATGTCAATCTAATACATAACATTGATTATTCTATTCTATTAACGATGTGCCACTTATCTAGATCGTATTACATGAAACTGAGTTGATTCGCATTAAAGAAAAAATAGTGGATTTTTTTATGGAGAAGCCGAAAAACTATGTGGGTTGGGTATGTCAATTGAAAAATAGAGCTAACCGTTCATAAGCAGTTTTCCTGTTCATAGTGTAACCTACATACTATGTGTTGGTACTCCTCAATCTCCTTATACTGTCTCAGTCAAAAAGTACAATGTAACCTTCAGGTACCATTAACGCGTTAGGAAATTCCCTGGAACATACTTATTGTATACCTAGTAAATCGCTAGTTTGGACGTAATTCATATTCCCAATATGAGGTAGGTATGTACTTATTCTTTTATTAGGTATTTCAGTATCAAACAATTTCATGGTCACGAGACAGTGATCTTGTTATTGTTGATTTGTTAAGTGTATGACTACCTATAGTATCTAAACTATCTAACAATATAAACCACTGCGTACATATATGTGTTAGTTATAAATAGTTGTTGGGGATATTTTAAAAAATACTAACGTTACTGAACACAATTTATATTTAGAGTTTTTGTCCGTTTCTCTTAACGTTTGTCAAAACTTAACTAACGGATTGTGATGCGGTTTTTTTGTTTGAAAGGTACCATCCATCAGGCTTAAAATCTCATGTTTGTTTGATCGCGATTGCTTGAGTAAAACCGGAGATGAAGATATAAGACATTCACGCGAGTGGCGCCGTGGGGTTAAGCTAGTTAATTAATAATATTTCTTCGCAGTATGCTGTAATATTAGTTCGTAATACTACAACATTTCTAAGTGTACAAATTGCTGTAGATCATCAGAAAGAACTTTATCATAAGTCGTATACAGTAGTTCTACATTAGTTTTTATATGAATATTCACTTGTAATGAAATGCCTTATAATATAAAACTTTTGAACTCAAGATGCTTAGAATGTAGATAATGGGCAACCCGCAATGGGTAACGGGACAATGGGAAATTTTCCATTGTCCCGTTACCCGTTGTGAAAACCAACACCAACAAGCAAATATTATCTTGAAACCATAATACAATTCAGCATACTTTATAAATATATGTATTAACAATAATTATGTGTTTATACATATACCTATATATATAGATACATAAACACATAATTATTCTAATTAAAAGTGTCGTGGTACAATTCAGTAGGTAGGTTCCTACAATGTTTAGATATAAATAAATTTATTGAAATAATTGCTATAATATACCTATTATATGAAGTGGCAGGTATACCTACGAAACATAAGCTGTAAGTGCATAAAAGATTACCATTTACGTGATCGCAATCGCAATGTCTTCAATGTGTGAATTACTCGTATGTAACAATAATAACATTACGGAAATATAATATAATTATTATTGAAACACGCATAGTAAGTAGGTTTATGGAACCAGCTCGTATCGATCCATCTTGTTATGTATTTAGTTTAAAAATTGTATCACTGCGAACGTTCCGTAAATTGTAGGCAACTATTTATTTTAATACACTTTTAAACAACAATATACATGTAATTCCCGTAAATAAAATTTAGTGTGACATACAATTTTGCTACATATTTTTTAAATGTAAAGTTCCAATATTATTAAATATTTTACGTTTTATATTGATTAATTGTTATTTCAAAGAATTATTAATTTTCTACATTTTTGATAATAAAAAATAGTACCTGCTCCTCGCCGAAGCTTGACACAAAATATAAGCAAATGACAAGGGTTCCTTTAGTTTTTAGTTGGTTCAGTGATATGAATCATGATTATCATTGGTTGGATAGCGATAATATTTCGCCCACCATGTTTTAACCACAGTTTTACAGTTTAATATTTATAGGGTGTATGGGGCCCCGCCAAGATCCTCGGGAGTCAAGCCAACCTCACCTGCAAGCCGGTACACCTGCTGATTGACGAACGAGGCTCTGGCGCAGGCTTCCCTCTCGGGATTGGGTGGTCCCAGTGATTAAGTGATTAATCTGGTGGTGCAATGCTCCCTTAAAAGTTGCGTAAGCCAAAATGTAAAAGAAGAGGAGCAAGTGGACCTCAGGTTCCAGAGGGAAAGCCTCCAATGCAACCGGGAACCAAGCTATGAAGATGATGATTTAGAGTGTAATATTTGGTAATATTCTCTTAGGTTTTAGTTTAATATTCCCTTTATCTATAAGAGTATGTATCATTAGATTCGACAGTAGTGTTGATTAATTTGTGTATGGCTACTTTAGTCCTAAAGTAAACTTTAACGCTGTCTTGATTATATTTTTATTATTTTTGAGTACATTTCTACGTTGATGAAAAGCTTACAATCATAAACAATTTTAATATAACAAAAAAAAATAAACATAGTACCTATTTACTGATTTTTTTGGTTATACTTTGTGCCAAGCATGGCTGGATAGGATTTAGTTAATGATCTTAAAATAATACGAGGTACTTACTAGACATCTCAATACTATTGCGATGTTAAAAGTGCACCACTGTACCAAATTGTACCGTATACGGTACGGTAACGGTATACCGTATAAATTAATTTTAAGTAATAAATGCCCTTTATCTATTAAGAGTAATATGTATTATTAGATTCGACAGTAGTGTTGATTAATTTGTATATGGCTGCTCTAGTCCTAAAGTAAACCTTAACGCTGTCTTGGTTATATTTTTATTATTTTTGAGTTTCAGTAGGTGTTACAGAACAGGGAATATAGTGCACAGAAATGTTGAGGGCGCGTGTTACGCACGTTGGATCATCCACGCGTGCTCAAAGTTGAGTACAGACCACCACGCGTTCTTGGTATGAATAAAATTATCACCCACACAAGTATGAATTATCGCTGCTTGCCCAAGATGCGCGATCATTGCCCATCGGGATCAAAGTCAGGACACCAGTTTATCCCAAGAAGCCACATCATTACATAAGAAACTCATCATCACCATCATCATCATCATAATTATTATGTTTAAAAACTTTGTATTTTTATTGTAAAGCTTATGTGATTTAAATGTGTAATTATTTATGTTTGATCTTTGCGAACAAAAGCATAATATCATAACGAAATTATTAGTTTGGCAGTCATTTATCTCAGTTATATATGGATGATACACCGTTGGGGAGATAATTAATACGTACAAATATGTTAGTTAGATACAAGATGTTGTGCCTAAACAAAACAAAAAAAAATATCCTGTGGCTAAACTACTGCTTATTAAATAATAATTTTTTGGTGTACAACCTGGCAATGGCACACTGCTACGTGTTTTCAAGGAACCCCCTACGGTGTTAATCTCGTAATTCTCGTATAATATGTATTGTTTAGTACACAACACTATGGAGGTATTTTGTGTATTGTCCATTAAAATATACATGTATGTGTACTGTATATTTTAATGGACAGTACACAAAATACCTCCCTTTGTACAAAGGACGTGTTTGAGATAATGATCTAATTGGCGTTTATTGTATAGCCTCCTGGTACTAGTAGATATTATGATATTATCGATGAAGTAATGCAACTGGCGGGCGGCAAGCGGTTCTATATGTACAAATTAACTCGTTAGAATTTCTAACTATTCCCTGTTTTGTGGTAAGTAATTTTCTTTCAGCTCTACGCTATTTGTAGTTAGGAACTCTTTCTTTTTAAATAACTCTATGATATGTCTTTGAATTGATTTTTGTTATGGACTTACTCTATACTTGATCTGTGTCAATGTAAAGTTCGATCTATTTACATTTACCCCCTTTTCTAAAGTGTGCAAAGTTTTTTCAGAAACCAGACAGCCGGATATGATGACATGAGCAGTTTCTAATATATACTTAGTAACTAACTACATTATTCTATTTACTACAGTTACGGTGGAAATATAGATAAATAATGTTGAATGTTTTAACTTAGGCATTTCAAATTTTTCAGTAAGTAGTTGGTAGGTAATGAAAAATGATACATAGATAGTTTTACGAGTGCAGATCAAAACAACATAAACATAAGCACTATAATATTTGTAAATGTGCCTGAAGCCATAATTTTGTAAAGGTCACCTAATCTTCAACTGAAAGTCTCTGCTTTCCATGTAAATTATTGTAACATTTTCCAGCTGGCAGATGATCGAACAAGGATGAAGCATCCAGCTCCATACATATTTTGCATGTGATTGTAAAGTTTTGAAGAGAAATTCAGTTTTAAATCAGACGATCTATACAATACGAGCTATTGAATTACGCGAAGCAATATTTATAGCCTACACAAATTATATAGGTACATTTTTTAGTTGTTATATCGTCCAGACTATGCCAGGATATTTCGATTCTAGAATTGCATAGAGAAGTAAGTACTTAAATCAATTTGCATCTTAGTATTAATGTAGTTGATGGCAAAATACGAGTATTTGTAAGAGTTGCGAAATGACAGGCCTGACGCTGATACTAAAAAACTTGAACTAGTCGACTCGTGACGAAGGACTGTGGCAGTGATATCATCATCGGCACCAATATTGACGCTGACGGCAATACCAGCAACGGCAAG
Source organism: Eilema depressum (assembly GCA_914767945.1). NCBI lineage: Eukaryota > Metazoa > Arthropoda > Insecta > Lepidoptera > Erebidae > Eilema > Eilema depressum. The sequence goes on along the minus strand of OU612012.1, from coordinate 41,729,967 downwards.
GTAAAGAAAAATATTAGATCACTTTAAAAAATAGAGATGTCGAAAGGGCGTTTAGCGGCGATGTAGGTACATCACTTGTCCTATAGGAGCTGGCACCCGTGGCAATTTATTTCATTTATGTATTTCTTTAAACATACCTTAGCAACATCATACAATCATTTAACAAATGGGAAAGGTAGTATAAATATCTGTATCAATAATATTGTGCAGCACCATTTCTTGATAACAATCTAATTAGAGTATACCTATTCTAATTGAGTCTGCCACCAAATTGATGAAACATACTAATTCCGCGATATTGGTTAAACCTATAGGTTTTGCTTTAGCTAAATACTTAGCACGCTTAGTGCCAAGATCTTATGACAACGAATAGCTCTACCCTCTTAACTTGGCACAGCTGAGCGCTTGTGTGAATGTGCCACACATAAAAACATCTTAATTTGTCAAGTTATGAGTGCAATGCTATAATAAGCTGCCAAAGCGAATAAATATGTCCTAAAATGAATGTCCCCGGCCATTTCAAGAAGAAACATGTACCTACCTATCTACTACTGATAAACTACATACAGCTTATACCCTGGTGTAGCGTAACTATTTCTATTCTTGTCCAACGTCGCTACCGACCACCTCACATATTGTCCGGTCATGTCATGACTCATGATAGGTAGGTACTATAAATTCGCATACCTATCTTCTCCAACCATTTATGATATAGCCAGTTCGTGTGATATCATCGATAAGCGCACAATTGACAACATTTCAAAATTTCAGCATGATTATATTATTAACGCAATTGAAAGTAAATCTAAAATTACGAGACCCGTATTTTTTATTTTTCCTCAATATATTGATTTTCATTCAACTTTTTAACTTTGAATATCATATTATTTCAAAAAGACGTAAGTGCAATGTGACGTCATTCATACGGCTGAATAGGTTAGTTGCCTTTGCTACGTTCAAAAAAATATTATATCAAGTCAAGTCAGCTTAACGTCAGTTTTGACATTTCATTATTTATCATAATCATAACAAAAACAAACAAATACATATTTGCTAATTTTACTCACAGACTTATTCTATCTGTTTATTTTCTGCTTAATTTCTTGAACCATGAAAGTTTCCGAGGGTTATCGTATTGCAGACAGCAGAAATCTACCTAAAGTAGATTATTTGATGTTATTGGAGTACATGCACGAAAGCGACTGTTATAATGTTGCGGAAACTCGAAGTGCTAAGGCGTTGTTGGCATCACGTGAAGCTTACGTTGATACCGCGGTAGGTTACGTAGAAGTTCAGCGAGAAGCGACATTGTGTAACGTTAAGTGCCGAGTAACACCCGAACACAAAATTAAGGGGAAGTTGTACATTGTGATGGCTACTATTGACGAAACTTTAAATAAAATCGTCAAAGTGGAGTGCAAAGACTGTGCGTCATCTGCAGGTGGATGCAAACATGCCATCTGTTTCGCTATGTGGCTCATTAAGCGTTCCGATGAACCGTCAGTTACATCCACTATTTGTTACTGGAATAAACCAAAGTTAGCTGGGGCTATAAGTGACAAGAAGCATGTTATGGCTAAGAACATGGGCATACCAAAAAAGACCAGACCTACTAATGTGAATGTCCCTTCGTTGTCCATGTTCTTAGCAGAATGTACGCAGCAAAACATGTGTAAAGGCCTTATTTTAAGACAAAGCCAAGATCTTAATAAGCCTAATTTACAAGATCTCACCATTTTCAATTTAATGTTAAAATATATAGTTGAAACTAAGAATAATATAACTTGTTCTGGATTTAAGTTATTTGCAAAAAATATTGTGACTACTGCAATAATAAATGAAATTGCCACACAAACGAAGGAACAAGCAAATTCAAAGTTATGGCATGCTATGCGTCAAGGAAGAGTGACTGGTTCCAAAATATATGAAGCTGTTCATTGTAAAACACCTAATGGCGCTTTAGTTCAGAGTATTTTGGGAGGATACAAAGTGCCTGAGACATGTGCGATTAAAAGAGGCAAGCTTTTGGAACAAAGAGTGCTTAAAGAGCTTGAAAGTGAGTTTGGCAGCATAGAGAGAACTGGATTGATTTTAATATCACCCATCATAGGTGTGTCCCCTGACGGTATTACCGATGATTTTGTTGTGGAGGTGAAATGTCCCATAAGTGAAAGATCATTGAAAAACTATATAAAAGATGGACAACTGCAAGAAAAATTTAATGCTCAAATTATGGTCCAAATGCATGGTGCAAATAAGTCAAAAGGCCTCTTTTGTATAGCTGACCCTACTTTTGAGCAGTCAAAGTTGTTACACAAATACTGGGTGCATTATGATGAAGACTACGTCAAGAAATTATTAATTTCTGCTGAAGACTTTTGGGAAAATTATATATATCAAACAATTTTAGATAGTGCGAAATAAAAATACATAAGATTTTATTAAGTTTTTTATTCATTACTTATAATCGAATTTTGTAAATTTATTAAACCACATGCAATAATAACTATCTCATCCGTATGTTGTATTAACTTGTTATTAATAACAGCATGTGGTTTTAACATTTTAAATAACCTTATTCTTCTTATTACTCTTTCCACATGGATACGTAGACTTGCAATCACTTTGCTTTTGATAGCGTCTTGTTTTGTCAATTTAATATCTTTTGCGACACTAGGAGGCCGCAAAAGCTTTATATTTTTTGTACTGAGTATGGATTCAATGTGCTTAAACCCTCTGTCTGCCAATACCGTACAACCAGACTGCAACACATCTAAAAAACCACTAACTTCCACTAGTCTAACGTCTGAAATACGGCCACCAAAGCCAGCTGACACAAAATTAATAAAACCATCAGGTGTGGTAGCCACTAAATACTTTAATGTATTGGCATTTTTATATTGCGACCATGTTAGAGACTGATTAATAGGATCTGCTGGTTTTTCTATTTCAATCTCGAAACAATCAATGATACAGTAAATATTTGTGTACTCCTTATTTGTTCTAAAACAAGATGGTAAATTCTTTTTAACAGTTAATAATGTAGGACAAAAAATTAATTGATTGAAAAACTTAGCCAGCGCACATAAAGTTTTGTAAAATAATCTCCACAATGTGGTGAGAGATATGCCAAACATATCAGATATTTGGTTAAAAGGAATATTATTTTTTATTTTATATAATGTTATGATTATATCGTTGGCCTTTACTCCTTCCAACTTGGACTCTAAAAAGCTAATTACCCAATAATAGGTTTTTGTCAATCCTATGTAATCTTGTGGCCTGCGTGCTATTAAATCTAACATAAAACTTTTATTTGTGGTCTTGTGTTTCTCTACTTCAAACATTTCAGATGGTTCTGACATATCCGCAGAGGTAACAGTTGTAGTACTTCCTTGTGTTGAAGGTAAAGCTTCTTCATCGGGTATAATTTCATTAATAAATGCATCTTCTACATTAGACTTATCCTTTTTGTAATTAGAAATACAACAATATGTAGTTCTGTCTGCTGTCTTGGGTTTTACTTGAACGGCTTTATTGCATATGTTAGGATTTTCATAATCCGTCCCCTTATCCATTTTCACAGGAAAAGATGAAGATGAAGATGATGATGTACTAGGCTCAGGTCCACTTGTGTGTTGTACTAGAGAAGCTGGTAATGAAGACCTTAGCTTAGGCCTAGCCTTCATAGTGGTCCAATATAAATAATTTTCAACATCTTCTTTCAACTGTAACAAATAATTTACACTTCAAATTATTATTAATAGAGACAGTAGGGTTAAGGTAGTAATGCAATGGATTTATACATCTGGTATGCATATAAAAACTAGAAAACTGTGAATTTATTCATATTTTATAAGCTGCTGTGTACCTACTGTTAATAAAATCGAGTTAAAACTTAGTCAGCTTATAGTTATAGGCATAGTACAATAAAATAGAGATGGTTTTACTTTATGTAGTTTTATCTTTGGTCAGTCTCATTGACGGGGTTGCCTTACACCTTGGGGTTATACTTTCAGCTAAGACTACAATGCCCGTGCTAATAAGGACATGGTAGGTCAAACTATTCCTATTACCTACTAATAATAGAAGTAAGTAACATAACAATATCTACAACCAACTGCATATTGATGCTAAAAGCACAGCCATTCATTAAAAAAAAGCCTCTCGGTATAGTTGGCATGTCTTGCAATGACTATTTCGTTTTTGTTTTCTAACTGAGAACTAAGTTGGGGTATAATATGTAGGTATTGTATCGTCTTATTATTCGTTTCATCACAACAGAATGAATGTATGAGTAACAACTAACAAAATAACATTGTACCTATGAAATTATAGTAATACAGGTAATACTCACATTAAGATGTGTTTCACATATATAAAGCGCTCGTTTGGGACATCCAACACCCAGAGATTTACACCACTCGTATTTAGCCGAACTAGGTACTACAAAAAACATCGTGTTTTTATCTTTTTGGGAATTGTTTTTGCATGTTGGAACAAAGCAATATTTTGGTTCCTTCATTGGTACGTACTCTTCGCTGGGATTCATTTTGTGTTACGATTAAATTCAATTACAAATGCAATCTATAATAACAAAATATTAACAAAGGTTGTAAGTGAAATGTTGTTTTTGTAGATGAGAATCATGTGAGAATTGACAAGTGACAACTTGTCAATGTCAAACACTGACATCTGACATGCATCTGACCACAGCCCAACATTTTTTTAATCATGAAACAGACTGGGCAAGGATAACAACCATATCGAGCCGTATGAATGACGTCACAGCCCCATTTTTTGTTTTTATTTATTTTCTCCAAAAATAAGTCCAAAAAAAATATGAAAAAATCAGTTTTGGAATCAGAAAAGAAAACTCAAGAAACGGTAATTTTATTTTCATGACTTTAGAAATTTGAAATGTTGTCAAATACCTACATAATAGGTACCTACTATTTTTATTCTTATCCTCTAAAAAAATTGATTTCCAATACTTCTGCAAAAGTGCTTTTAGCGATTTGGTTTCTAAGACGACCTTACTCACTTATAAAGGGAATTATTAAATCGGGTATAATTTTATTTCAAAATCACACGAACGCACCTCAGCTTTGAGACAATAATGTCTTTTATTACCTACATGCTTAACATTGAACTTCGAATCCACCATCAACATCTGATGCTTAGCAAAGTAATAAAATTGCATATATACCTACTTATCATGTCAGTCATGCCTACCATACTTATGAAGTACCTACTATATTTATCAATTTTTATAAAGAAATGTTACGTATTTAAGTGCGACTTTGCTGTGGCTGTTATTTGCTGGCCTGCCAAAAGAGGGCTGATTCTAACCTAAGCCGTAGGTACAGGTACGGTATAATATCTACTGGATCGCAAATGAATATTAAATTTGTTATATTTAGCTAGCAGTTCACTAAAACCAGTAGACATACCCAACTATGTAAAATCAGCCTAAGCAAACTGTATTAAAGAACAATACCTACCACGTCACTGGTCACTGATAGGTACGTGTTATCCAAAGGGAACTCGCGGCTGTCGGTTCCGTTCCGAATGCCACGCGACTAATAATGACCTACTAATAAAATGCGACAATCTACCGCGAGAGTTTAATGAAATTACTAGAACGAATAATTTCTAGTAAAGATGGCATCAAGATTATGTATGTGAGAGCCAAGCTAAAATTTCGTGTCCATCAAGGTCGCGTTCATACAATGGCATTCGTATTAGCACAGGTAGGACAAATAATTCGGTAGGTATTATCAAGCAGAACACACATTTCTTCATGCCTTCTAACAAAAGTAACCCTAAAGACCCCAAGGTCAAGGTCAATGACATGGGTAGCGTGCCAGGGTGGTTACATACCCCTATAATCCCACATCCCACCAGAACCTGAATGAGCATATCAACCTTAACATAGAGGTTCAATGACCCTGTGGTCACTAATATTGATGGCGGGTGACCTTGACCTTAACACTGGTGACCGGAAACGTTTAGGTCAATGACCTGGTTAATGCGCCGTGGTGGTTCCCCGCCCTTGTACTCCCACATCTCACCGGCACCCGAACCGTGTCCCTTCGCCTAGCATACTCACCATGGAATCTTGATATTTCATGAATGCTAAAAAATAGTTCTGAAATAATAGTTTAAATAGTTGCCAAAGGAAAAAAATAGTTCTCTTACACTTACGAAATTACAGCTATAGTTCTATGAGTATGCTGGGCGAAGGTTTCGCCCAGCATACTCACTTTCGTTTGGGGAATCTGCGTACGCTTCAAACATAATTCATTCTTCAAAAAATAGTTCATAATGGTGTACAAAAAGAAAAAATACTGCTCTAATAACTCCGGAGTTATACTACGCCCAGCATACTCACCTCACTGCGCAAATACCGAACGAGCTATAGATACAATTTATGTCTCAAAAAATAGTTCTTGAAATAGTTGTCAATATCAGTATAATTTTCGCTTGACTTTTGACCTAGAAAACCATTAAATTTGGTTGTAAACTGCCACATACTAACGTTAAATGAGGTACAGTCGTCCACACAATGTTTTTATAATATAAAAATATTAAACATTCTAATAGTGGGCGTTGTGATTGGGAATAATATTGTGTTATTATCTCACATTGAAAAACAGTCGAAAAGAAATATATTAGCATTTAGCTAGTAAGTATATATTTTTAAATAATAATAAAATAAATGAAACTGTAAGCGTAAATAAATCCTATTACTTCATTGCTTGTAGGGTGAACTATTTGCCAAAAAAAATGGCTGGACACTAAAGCACAGATTACCTAATAGTTGGAACAGATAACTCACTAAACTCAGTTAAGGCCCACTGCCGGCATGGCATGGCAAAGGATTTTAGAATAGAATAGAATAGAAATAAACTTTATTGTACACCAAACAAAAAGAAAAGTATACATAAAATAAATGGCAAACATAATTAGGTACCTAATGTACAAATGGCAGCCTTATCGCTAAAAGCAATATCTTACAGGCAACCTTTGGATGGATATGAATAATAAATAATATTGGGTAGTTATTGGTGTAATAGCAAAGGACAGATGTACTCTTATAATGGATTACAAACACTTAAATGTAAACAACTGAACCAATTTTCATCAAACATAGCTAAGAACAGTCCCGACTAATTCGCCTTTCAAACAAAAAAAAAACAAAATCGGTTCGGGAGCTACGATGTACACAGACATACACACAGACACGTCAAACTTCCGTCCGTTTTTGCATCGGGGTTTTTTTTTTGCATTAGACTGATATTGACAACTATTTCAAGAACTATTTTTTGAGACATAAATTGTATCTATAGCTCGTTCGGTATTTGCGCAGTGAGGTGAGTATGCTGGGCGTAGTATAACTCCGGAGTTATTAGAGCACTATTTTTTCTTTTTGGACACCATTATGAACTATTTTTTGAAGTATGAATTATTTTTGAAGTATGAATTAAGTTTGAAGCGTACGCAGATTCCCCAAACGGTTCGCCCAGCATACTCATAGAACTATGGCTGTAATTTCGTAAGTGTAAGAGAACTATTTTTTTCCTTTGGCAACTATTTAAAACTATTTCAGAACTATTTTTTGGCATTCATGAAATATCAAGATTCCATGATGAGTATGCTGGGCGAAGGGACACCCCGAACCTCGTTGCACTACTCAGGTCGTTAACCTTGACCTTGGAGACATCGTGATTTAATTACTGGACATTTTGTCCGTAGGTCAAGGTATGAATCTTATCCGACCGACTCATCCATTTATAAATAAGACTGGAAGTCATTCGTTGAGTAAGTAAAACTACCCAGGTACCTAGGTACCTACTTAATTAACCAGGTACTACTTATGTACATACACAATTTAAAAAATATTTGCAAATTCTGAATAAAGTACCTACTTATGAGAGATTACCTAATATTACCTGTTAACTAACATTATTATAGTAAACGTTTATCATAGTCGCTTCGTGTAAGCATTAAGATGTTTGTTGTATTTTGTTGTCGTTGACCTATTCAACTGAAAGGTTTGTAATGATTGCTAGTCGTGGACGTGTCAACTGTCAAACCAAATTCCACACTGGAAAATGATCTAGGTATAGGGACCTACCTCGGGGCACATATCTTGCACCTAAGTCGTGAGACAAACGAGACCTTGGCGCGCCCGGATTGTTTTGGAATAATCTATGATTTGCGAATTTAAGCTCGTCCACCGCTGCGCCGTAGCACCCCGTGTTATCCTCAAAGGATAACTAAGAAACATGTTTATAGCACATTTTGAGCACATTTGAGGTTTAAGATTATGTCCCGATCCCGAGGTACCTACCTATATAACTTGTAGTTCGGCACATAGGTAACAACTTCAAAATTCCATTGTGTGGACACTACCTTGCTTGACTTGGAAATTATGAATTAAAATAATAGGTACTTAGATACAGTACATAATTATAATAATATGATTGTTTAATAAACTTTGAATCTGAGTTGAGTTTTATTCTGTGCATGATTGTGATGTGAATGATTTTATTATACCTATAGGCATATTACCAAAGATATTGTTGTCCGCATTCAAAAATGGCAAGAATAAAATGAGAATAACTATCCTGATTTTGCGCACCAATCAGTCAGAGACGCGGCATGCAGTGCGCTACGCTACGCAAAAGTCATTATTGATAGGTATAGGTAAATAATAAGTAAGTATTAATAAGTAAGTATTAGGTCTAATTTATAATTCATATAAATTAGTGGTACCTATATTATATTTTTCCGATTTTTCGTCACGTGAGCTATAACTTTTTTATAAGTACCTACTAGAGTTTGCGCCATTTTTGAAAGCCGCGATGTTCCTGCATGCCGTGTCTATATAATAATACGTCGTTGCATATTATATTACATTCAAACGTCAACCAAAAATGAAAGAATGGTAATGGTTAAATACGCTATGAAACTCTAAAACCAGGAATATAGAAATGCTTGCGAGTCTACTTAATGTTTCTCCTTCCTACATCGTTAAAAAGCATGTAACAATACTCGCTGACTACTAAAATCAGATTATACACCAAGGTAGGTACCTACAAAACTTTAAGTGAGGAGAAGTAATGCAGAAATCCCCAAATCAGTTCTATTCATTTGATACCAAGTCAACTTATCATGGCCCTGAAATAATATTATCCAGATTATCAATCACGGGAATTTCTGAATATGGAACCAATGGGAACTTTAGGTAAGTTTATCACAATTTGTTATAAATTTATAAGCAGGAAACTAATAAAACCAGCCGTTAGGTGCCTAGGTACCTACTAATAAAAGAAAGGTAGGTACCAAACTAATATTATGATGTAAGTAAGGTAGGTAGTTAACTACTTACCATATCCTTATTTGGATACCAGGCATAGGTATGTAATCTTATCCTATTTTCCCGATATGAATAAAATTAAATCATGATCCCGTATGTATGGATTGCTGCAAAAATTATGTTCTGAAGAATATGTTTTTTATTATTATTATATAGCAAAAATAATATAGAAGGAAATACATACCTACGTAATTTCGCAATTTCATTGGTCGTTAACTCGTTCGGTATACAGCATACGGGGAGTCCCCGAAGGCGAGATAATAACCAGTGAAACTTAACAAGTCGATACTCTTTTAGTCTGAGGTCGATACCTATTCGGGTTTCCCCGCATGCTTTATACCGACCGTGATATCAACCAATGAAATTCATCGGTCGATCGGTTGTTAATAACTGGCGACGAACACGGAGGTTCTAGCTACACCCCGCATGCGGACCCTATCGACTAATGAAAGCGATTCCCCGAATGCGGGCCTCGTGGCACGCGTTCCAGAAATCTCCCGCACCCCGCATGTGGGCCCTATGGACTAATGAAATTGTGCCATAAGTTACATAACCTACCTTAGCTTTTTAAAAAGTCTCGTATTTCCCTTGATTTTGTTCCTGGCATGTTCCTGGCATCTTGAGAGGATTTCACTCAATATTGTTATTTGTAATTCTGTAGTATCTAATATCGTTTTTAAAGAAAATGGTCCTTGATAAAAATAAGTACAAAAAAAAAGTTTATAAAATAGGAGCTTACCTACAGTAATTAAACACAGTTGTAATATTTTTAGGGTTCCGTATGTACCCAAAGGGTAAAAACGGAATTCTATAACTATGATAGCCACATACCTTCAAGTATACTTGCGCAAGTCTAGACTTGTTTCTAACATGCATAAATTTCAAATATGTTTCAAGTTGCGATTCCAGACTTGCGCAAACTTACGCTTGGACAAGTTTACTTGATCGTGTGTGCCAGTAATCCGAGAGCTGATACGATTTTTTGAGTAGGCACCTACGTTCTTGAGGCAAGCTGGCCTCAATTCTGCTAAAGTAAAACCACTGTCATACCACAGTCACTGCAAAAATTGGCATTTTTTAGACTTTATCACTATAGGCAGTTTGTAGCGTGAATGAAATAGTGTAATGAAACTCTTTTCATAAATAAAGTCTAAAATTTTGTGGCAATTTTTGCAGTGACTATGGTACGACAGTGGTTTTGTTTTAGCAGAATCGAGGGCCTGGAAACTTGTCAGACAACTCCTGTTATACCTCAACACGAAGGTGCAGACCTGGCTGGTCGGGACGGGGGCTAAATCAACCCCCAAATTCTTAAACATATTGAAAAAAAATCCAAGTATACTCCTACATGTTAGAGGCAATATGCAATTTTTAAAATTAAAGGACTTATTCGGTAAACAAAATGTACCTACCTACCTACCTACCCTTAAATTTAAGATGGCAGAGAACGCAACCAACCGAATACCACGCAAATCGCTATTTGGACTGCCATTGATTGAAGAAGCGAAATTCGAAACAAAATAGCTACAAGGATTTTTTTCTAGGTCTGCCCCTTAATTCAGTTAACTTTCTCGCACTACATGCGGAGTGTGACTTAAAAGAGGAGATTATAACACTGATCGTAATTTAGGTATTACAGATCAGTGAGATCTAACCTCTTCCCGTCACACGTGAAACAGGGTGCGTATTTAGGGTTGCCAACTCTTTTTTCGAGAAAAAAAGTATATTTAGGTCTGAGAAGAAAATTGAACAGTATTCTGGAAAATAGAACAGTATTTTACAATTGCATAAATTAATTTTAACAAAAAAGTTTAACCGACTTCAAGAAACGAAAAAGAGGCATTAAAAAGCGAAAAATAACTGCGGTGCCTAGCCCGAGAGGCTTTTAATTTATTTTTCTCTTTTTAGTGAGTTATAATCAATCCATCGTCCATCCTTTGCTTAGGTTCCTATCATCAGCAGCTTAAAATCACGAGCAGATAATTTTTAAATGCAAATGCTGAAATTAAATTATGTTAAAACAGCAGAAACAGTGTTTTGCCATCATTTTGAGGATTTCCCTAGATCCTGTTATCCAATCCTAACTCCCTTGATCCTGTCATCCTATTCTGGCTCCCTGAATCAAAACAAAGATCATAAAAATCCGTTTCATAAAATACGGTTTTACCTACAACGGTTTGTCACCTATTTTGCCCCCTTAGGTCTGTCTGTCTTAAAAGAAAGCATGGTTTCGTAAACATCTAAAATGGTAATATGGTTCCCATCAATTTTTTTATGGATAAATTAAACATAACATAACATAAACTCACGCCTATATCCCCGAAGGGGTAGGCAGAGGTGCTAGCACCCACATTTAGCCGTTTATGTTTAGGTCCCAATGTAATAGGTGGCGAGCCTATTGCCATTAACCGGGCACTTATAAACTTGCGATAAATACACACATAACTTCGAAAAGCATCGAAAAGTCATTGGTGTGTGCCACCCTAAAAAGGGATAAATTAAAAGATTTAATATATGGCTGGTAAATAGAAGATAGCTGTAAACTGTATTAGTTTCTATATTATGATTTATCATTTAATAAATTTTGGATTAACATCAACACCTAAACTTATAAAATAATTGCAAATTGGTGCCTAATTAATTAAAATTGTATCAATTGCTGCACATTTTTGTAGTGTTATGCATTTTGATGCTGAAAACAGTATTTTGGATACTGTTTGTTTGTTGAACAGTAAACAGTATAATTGGGTGTAAAACAGTATAATACTGTTTTAAACAGTATGGTTGGCAACCCTATGCGTATTGCGTCCTTTGTCTTCTTGGTTATTTATTCATTTTAATTTTATACAACCTTAAACTTACATAATATATCTACCCTAATAATAAAATACCTAGGTCGCATTGAACAGAAGTTTTCTCGCAACTGAAAGGGTTGAAAGCATTTTCATTCATTGTTGTTTCATCTGTGGTAGACTGTGGTAGTGCAAAAACAATCTTAACCCAGCGTAACCTATAGATATATTTGCAGATAGCATTTCAAATAAAACACATAATTTTTTAATATAGCAAAAATATTATTTTGGTTAGTTTTGTAATTTAATCTATGAATAAGATAAAAATTTAAGTAGAGTTGTATTTTTTGGGACATACCTACCTATACATTGCCTACACATAATTTATGTAAAGCTCATAATAATAATTGAGATAAAATGTCACAATGATAATAGATACGTGATTTTGAATGACGACGAAAAGCCTGGTGCTGAATAAAATATGGTGCAGATTTTTTTTAAGTTTTCAATTAATCCATAGTTTTATTTCCTGTTCAAGAAATTCAGGGAAAATGTTGCAAAAAAATTCAATTTAGGCAAATGAATTAGAAATTTGGGCAAATTTAGAAATTTAGTCTAGCAACACTGTCTCGCGTCTCCTACTGCGCGTCGACTTCGACTTTCATTTCAATCAATACAATTATATTATACCAAAAACTGTATTGTTATTTTATCATTTAGGTTGCATTTAGGTGGTTACCTAAGTAGGTATGTATATGTACCTACCTACCTAATGATAATGCAAAGCAATTAATTATATTACGAAGGCAAATAATGTTAACCTAGTTTTGCATATTATTTTGCAGTTATTGCAAAAGTACCTATACTGAAAATGTTAACCTATTTATCACAGTAAAAGAAGAGTACCTACCTATTGTACCTAATTATCTAATATCATAAATTCATAATAGGATACATTAGAACATTTAGAACAGTAAGTACTATGTAGATAGGTAGGTACAGTCAGCATGATCGATCTTGACTAGCGAAGTACAGTCAGCATCATAACTATTTCAGCTTTTAAAATCCGCAAAAATGTCTCAACAATAAAAAAATAAATTTATTTCAGCAAACAATGTGTCATTTTTATTGAAGCAGCCAAAGCGCCAAAAGTAACTCAGCAGTCACTGCAAAACTATTTAAGCATTCATTTATTCAATTTTTTCTTCACATCCAATAATTCAAATATCGCCGCATCCGATGTAGCAATATAATCTACGCAGTCATGGTTTATTGAAAAGGTCCTCGAGAGCGTATGGCACCCGTGATGGTATTTAATTATTTAGAAATGTTAATAAAATTGAAAAGAAAGAAGACAGATAAGACAGCCTCCGTGGCGCGGGCGTAGCGGTAGGGAACGCGGCTAGCGGCCGGAGGCGCGGGTTCAATCTCCGCTCAGTGCTAATATTTGTGTTCATGAACTATAGGTATTTGCATTGGCGTAGATACGCAGTCAGGGTGTTCAAAATTATGTCAACATTTTGGAAAAAATAAAGTTAGGGTTGGGGTCGCCAGCTAAACCTAAAGCCTAAGTGGTTCGCTAAGCAAAGTAGTTATTTCAAGGGATTGAAATCAAGAATAGTTATAGGTACTTAACCTAGGTATTTTCTTTTCAGCACATTAGGGTGTGTGTTCGCGCAGCGGAATGTTGTTGAATTTAAAGATTTTAATTATGCAGATATTTAGCACATGACGTCGTGTAAATGCTTATGGTAAAAAAAAATTTGTGCATGCAGCCATTGTGGAGAAATTCGCTAAAAACAGATTCCGCTGGGCGTACGTTGTCCTGGCGGCACTTTTTTTGAATTCATGGACTTAGAAGAAAAAGAATGTGTCCAAAAATTAGCGTGTATTTGCGTGTAATTGTGTATGTATGAATAAAATTAATGAATGCATAAACTTCGGAGAAATTCAAGTTTCCGCCACGCGAACGTTTGGCCATTAGCTAGTTTTCATATAAAGCGCTTATATAGAGAGCTGTACATTTTTACATACGTTGTTTTGAATTTGCTTATATTTGTTTAATAAAAAGATTTAGAAAAAATCGAAGGGTTTAACAGATAAAAATATAAACGTAAAATACGCTTATTAGGTCTTAGTTCGTAAAGTATGCACTTTGGGGTCTAGATTTTTACGTTTATACAAACCTTGTAAGTGTCTGCAGCACAACATGTTGCCAAGTATCAATGATGTTCCGCTAGTAATTAAAGAGCAATAGGACAATTTACCATGTATAGACCACTGTTTACAAAGCAGTCAAATATCACGACGTTCTAAAGGAATTGCATAGTAAAATATATTCCAATAATTAGCTTACTGATTCAACTATTCACATGCAAAATTTCATCTCATTATATTCAGTAATTAAAGATAAACAATGAAAATACTGACAAAGCATCGAAACCCTACATAACCCGACCAAGTTCGGATGGCTACAAAAAAGCGGCCGTACCATATATCTAAGTAACGTTCTTAACCTTCCAGTATAGTATTCATTAATATGGTACAGTTGCGTACACAAGCGTTAGGAAAAATAAAACAATAAATTGCATTTCTTGAATGAAAAATATTTTTTTATTAATAACGCCACTATCTACGATAAAAATAAATCTTCAATTAACAAGTAGGTGGGTACTTCTCTAATGAAATATCCGTCTACAATTTATTTCTCGCCACCTGTTACGTAGAAACCCAAAAATTGGCAAAATGTGGAAACGTAGAAACGTAGAAACGTAGAAACCCAAAAATTGGCAAATTATCTATTTTTTCTCTCTAGCTTAATATTTTTGATCAATTCATATCTACTATACTTAGACTATTTAACCAAAGGTCTAGCCTTAAGCGTACCGCTTCGAACAAAATAATTCTGCATATTTTGGTGGGGTGCACGGGAACACGCTCACATACATAAGTCACTGCCGTACCAGTAGGTACAACGCTAACATCATATACTGAGACTGACGCAAGTCTCAAGCGCTTACTTAAATAAAGTACCTACCGCCTACGTAAATAGTACTTACTAATCTTAGTCAAATACAATTAAAAAAGTAGGTGTAGAAAAAATTAATGATCTATAAATTAAATCGAAATAACAATTGTGTTATCACCTGTACCAATTCAATACCGGTATTATACTGTAAATTTTAGAATGTTACCTAAATATATTGCACGGCCGCTTTTTTGTAGCCATCCGAACTTGGTCGGGTTATGTAGGGTTTCGATGCTTTGTCAGTATTTTCATTGTTTATCTTTAATTACTGAATATAATGAGATGAAATTTTGCATGTGAATAGTTGAATCAGTAAGCTAATTATTGGAATATATTTTACTATGCAATTCCTTTAGAACGTCGTGATATTTGACTGCTTTGTAAACAGTGGTCTATACATGGTAAATTGTCCTATTGCTCTTTAATTACTAGCGGAACATCATTGATACTTGGCAACATGTTGCAGACACTTACAAGGTTTGTATAAACGTAAAAATCTAGACCCCAAAGTGCATACTTTACGAACTAAGACCTAATAAGCGTATTTTACGTTTATATTTTTATCTGTTAAACCCTTCGATTTTTTCTAAATCTTTTTATTAAACAAATATAAGCAAATTCAAAACAACGTATGTAAAAATCTACAGCTCTCTATATAAGCGCTTTATATGAAAACTAGCTAATGGCCAAACGTTCGCGTGGCGGAAACTTGAATTTCTCCGAAGTTTATGCATTCATTAATTTTATTCATACATACACAATTACACGCAAATACACGCTAATTTTTGGACACATTTTTTTTCTTCTAAGTACATGAATTCAAAAAAAGTGCCGCCAGGACAACGTTCGCCCAGCGGAATCTGTTTTTAGCGAATTTCTCCACAATGGCTGCATGCACAAATTTTTTTTTACCATAAGCATTTACACGACGTCATGTGCTAAATATCTGCATAATTAAAATCTTTAAATTCAACAACATTCCGCTGTGTGTGTTCGCGCAGCGGAATGTTGTTGAATTTAAAGATTTTAATTATGCAGATATTTAGCACATGACGTCGTGTAAATGCTTATGGTAAAAAAAAATTTGGCCGTACCATATATCTAAGTAACGTTCTTAACCTTCCAGTATAGTATTCATTAATATGGTACAGTTGCGTACACAAGCGTTAGGAAAAATAAAACAATAAATTGCATTTCTTGAATGAAAAATATTTTTTTATTAATAACGCCACTATCTACGATAAAAATAAATCTTCAATTAACAAGTAGGTGGGTACTTCTCTAATTAAATATCCGTCTACAATTTATTTCTCGCCACCTGTTACGTAGAAACCCAAAAATTGGCAAAATGTGGAAACGTAGAAACCCAAAAATTGGCAAATTATCTATTTTTTCTCTCTAGCTTAATATTTTTGATCAATTCATATCTACTATACTTAGACTATTTAACCAAAGGTCTAGCCTTAAGCGTACCGCTTCGAACAAAATAATTCTGCATATTTTGGTGGGGTGCACGGGAACACGCTCACATACATAAGTCACTGCCGTACCAGTAGGTACAACGCTAATATCATATACTGAGACTGACGCAAGTCTCAAGCGCTTACTTAAATAAAGTACCTACCGCCTACGTAAATAGTACTTACTAATCTTAGTCAAATACAATTAAAAAAGTAGGTGTAGAAAAAATAAATGATCTATAAATTAAATCGAAATAACAATTGTGTTATCACCTGTACCAATTCAATACCGGTATTATACTGTAAATTTTAGAATGTTACCTAAATATATTGCACGGCCGCTTTTTTGTAGCCATCCGAACTTGGTCGGGTTATGTTGGGTTTCGATGCTTTGTCAGTATTTTCATTGTTTATCTTTAATTACTGAATATAATGAGATGAAATTTTGCATGTGAATAGTTGAATCAGTAAGCTAATTATTGGAATATATTTTACTATGCAATTCCTTTAGAACGTCGTGATATTTGACTGCTTTGTAAACAGTGGTCTATACATGGTAAATTGTCCTATTGCTCTTTAATTACTAGCGGAACATCATTGATACTTGGCAACATGTTGCAGACACTTACAAGGTTTGTATAAACGTAAAAATCTAGACCCCCAAAGTGCATACTTTACGAACTAAGACCTAATAAGCGTATTTTACGTTTATATTTTTATCTGTTAAACCCTTCGATTTTTTCTAAATCTTTTTATTAAACAAATATAAGCAAATTCAAAACAACGTATGTAAAAATCTACAGCTCTCTATATAAGCGCTTTATATGAAAACTAGCTAATGGCCAAACGTTCGCGTGGCGGAAACTTGAATTTCTCCGAAGTTTATGCATTCATTAATTTTATTCATACATACACAATTACACGCAAATACACGCTAATTTTTGGACACATTTTTTTTCTTCTAAGTCCATGAATTCAAAAAAAGTGCCGCCAGGACAACGTTCGCCCAGCGGAATCTGTTTTTAGCGAATTTCTCCACAATGGCTGCATGCACAAATTTTTTTTTACCATAAGCATTTACACGACGTCATTGTGCTAAATATCTGCATAATTAAAATCTTTAAATTCAACAACATTCCGCTGCGCGAACACACACGATTCGAACCACTAGCCAGTCAGTTAGTTAGCCTAGTTTATGTTTATCTACTATTTCGCTTCATTTCACTATAATTTCCATCCCCTTGACACTACCGGTAGTGCCATGGGGCAAGAATTTTACACTTGACACTACCAGTAGTGCCATTGGGTAGTGCCACGGGGCAGTCACCGATATCATAATAATGTGTTGTACAATTAACATATAGATATATATTAACAGCCACACACCCACTTTACCGATAACCTCGATGAGGTGATCAGTAGGAACCGGTGGGATTGTGATAATAATATAGGTACCTAGCTACCTACCTACTAATTAATATCGTACGCTTTAATTTGCAGTTCATGCAGTACCTACCTACGTAGACGTGGGTACCTAATACATACTAGCTTTTCTTTGGTGGGAGAAAGTAGGTAAGTAGGTACTTGTTTTCGTTCGGCAATCTCCATATCCCCATTCCCCACCGATATAACCACCCCCACAGGCCAGCTGGGGCAGTTATGTCGATTTCAAAGCAATTAAACACGCACGCCACCGCGCCGTCGCCGCGTCGTCTCGGTCCTCAATTAGTGGGGTAGATAAATAAGGTTATCTAAAAGTCTCGCACCCCGGCTGACCCTGCCCTGCACCATCTTCCCTTGCTTACCGTGCTTCCCCATCTTACCCTGGAACGGGTGAGGGCGACGTGGGTCGCGCTGCCTGCGAACATCTGCTTCTGCTGAGGTGACATTCTCATCAATTCACCGTGTACTTTTGCCTGTAGCTTAACAAAACAAAATTAAAGTCTGTACCTATTTATATAATAACTAATAAGCTAATAGCTACTTGTTATAGATCTACGCTGAGTCGGCTGTAAAAACATTTAATTTTCAGAAACAGGACAGTCAAGCAAGACTATTTCCATACCGCATTGACGTATGTGCTTTAACGAGATCGAGCTACGTGGAGTACGTGGATACGAGGAAGTGGAACGCCAAAAAATCAAAAATTCGTAAGTTTCTACTCATTTTAACTTTACAATGACGTAAAAATGTTAGGGCTGAGCTACAGGCCACTAACGGGGTCCATAGGTGGTGGATAATGGAACGGCCATCAGAAGCGGTGGTTAGCTGCGAATATATAGAATAAGCAGCCCCCAACCAAGAAGCGGCAGGATTTGGAAGATGTAAATGAAATTGTAGAAATGAACTTCCCTCTACTTATGGCACTACATCACTCCTGCGACATGGCAAATAACTAGTCATTCTCACTAAACTCAAACGTTACGTGTGCATCCGGTCATCCGGTGCACACGAAACGTTTGAGTTTAGGGGCTGTCCATTAATCACGTGATGTTTTTTTAACAATTTTTTAACCCCTTCCCGCCCCCATGGTGATACGAAAATAAAATAAAATACTATTGACTAAAGACAAATTCTATTTAAATAGATTTTTTAAAAGACAGATAGCATCTTCGCTATCTTTTTGTATTAAACAATCAGCCAAGAACTTGGCTAAACAAACTGCTTTTTTTGAGCATAATAATGACAATGTTTGTGTTGCGACCTTGGAATATGTTCCAAATAACAGTGACAATCATTTAAATTTAATTCTAGGACAATAGAGGAAATCTCTAGCAAATTAATTTTAGGGACTAAGGAAAAGCCTGCTCTCATGAATATTATTCATCAAAATATTCAGGGTATTTCTGGCAAAGAGCTGCAACTAGAATTATTTTTGAATGAAAATCATATTCATGTACTCTGTGTTACTGAACACTGGTTAAAAAAACATGAACTATTAATTAGTATTGATAATTATAAAATAATTAGTTCGTTTACTAGAGATTCCGCTACGAGAGGTGGGTCACTTATCTTAATTAATAACAAATTAAAATCTAAAGACAGAAAAGATATAGTAGCACTCTCTAGTGAGCGAAATATTGAACTATCATGTGCGGAGCTTGAGCAATTTATTATTATTAGCGTCTATAGACCTCCTTCTGGAGATTACAACCTGTTTGAGTCTATTATGGAAGAAACCTTAAAAAAGATATATAAATGTAAGAAGACGGTAGTTGTATGTGGCGATTTTAATATTGATATTTTAGAAAACTCACAGAAAGCGGTAAGGTTCCTTAATCTTTTTAAATCTTTTAATTTACAAAATATTTTCTGTGAACCAACTCGCATCACACCCACAACAGCCACCTGCTTGGATAATTTTTTTTCTGACATTGATGTAAAAGATAAATCTATAATAAATTTTATAAAGTCAGATCATACAGGTCAGTTAGCTAGATTTGAGCACCAACATGTTCCATTGCCTAAAAATATTGTGTGTAGACCAATCACAACATACAGATTAGAAAAATTTAAAGAAAACATTAACAATAAAATACCTCTTCTGGAGTTGAACCGCGATGAAAGCCCGAATGATCTTTACAGAGATTTGTTCGGAGTAATAAACTACGAATTTAATAACATTTTCACAATAAAAACAATAAACGTAAATCAACTCAAAATTAAATTTAGTGATTGGGCTACACCTGGAATTCATAAAAGTAGAAAGAAACTGTATGAATTATACGAGATAAAGGCATCTACAAATGAGCCACAAATAATTGAACAAATTAAAAGGTATTCAAAGCTGTTCAAGAGAGTCTGTTCAATAGCCAAATCTAATTATATTCGGGCTAAAATAGAAAAATCTGATAATAAAATAAAGGCAACATGGAACATTATAAACAAAGAAACCTGTAAGACAAGGTCACGTGATCGATCCTTCGAGTTGGAAGTGGATGGTGAGCACATTAATACTGATGCTGCAGTGGCTAATGCATTCGAATCTTTTTTCACAAATGTTGCAACTACAACTACAAGTAAATTAAATTCTTCAAAAAATGCGGCTGCTTCTCTTCTTAAATCTAGTGTTGATAAATGTAGTGTTAACTTTAATTTTCAGTATATTGACTCTGAAACCATTTTTAAAACTTTTAAGCAACTGAATATAAAAAAGACTGAGGATCTTTGGGGCATTTCAACCAATATAATAAAACCAATAATGCCCGCTATTGCGCCTTATCTTGCATTCATATTCAATAAATGTATAGATGAAAACCAGTTTCCTACTCTTATGAAGTACAGTAAAATCATTCCGTTATTCAAAGCAGGGGAAAAAAGTGATCCATCCAATTTTCGACCCATCTCTATACTCCCAGCCCTTAGTAAAATTTTTGAAAAAATAATTTTTAATCAACTGCTTTCACATTTTACATTTAATAAATTACTTCATGAGAAACAGTTCGGGTTCACTAAAGGCAGAAACACGACGGATGCAGGAGTTGCACTCGTCAAACATATATTTGATTCATGGGAAAAGAAGCAGGATGCCATTGGTATTTTTTGTGATTTATCAAAAGCTTTTGATTGTGTTGATCATGAGACTTTGTTATTGAAATTAGGTTATTATGGTGTTTCTAGTGGCTCACTTAGCTTAATAAAGTCTTACCTCAATGGCAGAGTACAAAAAGTCAACATTAATGGCACCGACTCTTCTGGCGCCCCTTTAGTCATGGGGGTACCCCAGGGCTCGATGTTAGGACCCCTTTTATTCTTGATATATGTAAATGATCTTCCTTACTTCACTAAAAATCTTTGTGAAATAGTATTATTTGCAGATGACACATCATTAATTTTTAAAACTGATAGACAAAAAGTAGTACTTGACGATGTGAATAATACCCTTTCCGAAATATTGCATTGGTTCACAAGTAACAACTTGTTACTCAATGCAAAAAAAACAAAATGTGTAAAGTTTACTATGCCCAATGTAAGACAGATAGATACTCATATTGTAATGAACAATGAATCAATTCAAGTAGTTAATACCACAGTTTTTCTGGGAATAACTCTAGATAGTAAACTGCAATGGGGTTCTCATATCACGGCCTTGGCAGGAAAACTTAGCTCAGCTGCCTATGCGGTTAGAAAGATAAGGTCACTAACTGATGAGGAAACGGCACGATTAGTTTATTTTAGCTACTTTCATAGCGTTATGTCATATGGTCTGTTGCTGTGGGGCTCAGCTGCCGATATTGAGACTGTTTTCATATTACAGAAACGCGCGATACGAGCAATCTACGGCCTCAGACCCCGTGACTCGCTGAGAGAAACATTTAAAGAAATTAATATATTAACGGTTGCTTGTCAATATATTTACGATAATATTTTATACATACGGAAGAACTTAAATCTTTTAAAAAAGAACTCGGACACACATGATTATAATACGAGAAATAAAGATAAACTAGCAGTGCCAATACTCAGGCTTCATAAGGTTGGTAATTCATTTGTAGGCAACAGTATAAAAATATTCAATAAAATTCCTCAGGATTTGGTTGACATGCCACTTAATATTTTTAAAATAAACGTGAAAAAAAGTCTAATGGAAAAAGCTTATTATAAAGTAGAAGAATATCTTAATGATAAAAATGCATGGTCAACCTAATCACTTTCTTGCCCGCACATTGTAAATTGTATAAAAACCGTATTAAAAAAAAAATAAATAAATAAAAAGGATAATTGAGTTCTCTGAGTTTCTTGCTGGTATCTTCTCAGTAGAACCAACTACCGAACCAGCGAAAGAATCATTTTCAAATGGTTTACTTTAATTTATTTAATATTTTATTTTTTGTTCACATACTTCTTGACACAATTGTAATATTTTGACGTTCATATGTGCTCTATATGTGCCTAAATTGAATAAACGAAATTGATTCTTTGATTCTTTGACGTGGTGAGGTTTTAGACTACCCCCCTAGCCAAAATCACGTGTATTTTTTTTTAAATAATTAATGCTAGAAAATTAGGCACCGAGACTAAAAATCGCACTTTATGTAAAAAAATAAATACACGTGATATCTCAATATACCCTCCCTCCCCCCTGGTGATATTTCGTGATTTTTTCCGGAATACCGCACCCACCCACTTCTTTACTACCTACTTTTATACCTACCACACCTGCTGGTGTATAGGCACCCCCAGGCGCTCATCAAGGATGAAGGTCATTGTGTGACCGCCGACGTCTGAGTCACTTCCGCACCGCACGGGCTCTGCGGTTCAGAAATGAAACAAATCTGAGCTTCACTCCCGTGCCCACTCCGCCATCTCCTTCTCGCACATTACTTGCTTACAAAAAGAGGCGGAGGTAGTACACGCGCTCGCGCGAATGGACTCCTACATCGACGGCCACCATGAGGGCCCGCCCGGTGCCTTACATGCCACGCCACTCCTCCACCATGTACAACCCTGTCCTTGCTCGTATCACAGTGATGGCATGCAGACGTTGGCTTCTTCCTGATCAGAAACAGTGGGCTCCTGAAACACCCTCTCCCGGAGATCACCTGCGTCAGACGGTACGAGAGCCTCCCGTGTCGCCGAGCACGAGCCCCAAATATTTAGTTTCATGCCCTTCACACCGCAGAACAATGCGCAGAAGAGACGTATTTGTCACGTTTTGCAGCACCCGCCAGACTACGCGGATGACGAATGTGTAGCATTTCTTTAACATAACGGTCAGTGTGTAAGGTCGCGAGACCAAAGCGAAGCAATCATTGATCAGTTGCACTGCGCGACAAATTAAAACTTACAACATACATACATACACATGGGCGGAGACAGGGGGCAGGTTTCTGTAAAACGTGACCGCACCAGCGAAGGCGACTTTCTTGCATTTTTTATGACATGTCATGGGCATGAGAGCTGCAGTGGATGCTACTGATGCGAGAGTTCCTCTCGCGATCTTCATGCGTGTCTCGCACATCCACCACAGCATTTTCATGTCCCGTGATATGTAGCTCTTGTTTATGTCGCTCTAACAACGGTCACGCTTCACAACCGTGTAAAAGGACAGATCTAATGATCGTTTTATAGAGCTGTCCCTTCAACCTGACAGGCATTTTAGGGTCAAATATATGACGCCAGACATTTCCCGCCCACGCGGCGGCAAAGTGTGTCTTGACGTCGTAATCGATTTCACCAGTCACGTGAAGTACTCAGTACCTCAACCTGGTTCGTGCACCCGACTAAGTCATCACATCACCTATGCGGACGGGTGGGAGATCCGTTGAGTTTAATGAAATAAACAAAATAAATCCATCGAGCTTGGGTTTATTTCTTTCGTCTTGGTAAACACTCTGGTGAGTGGTGTCACACGGTATTCAGGGTCTGAAGATGGATTAGCAAGGGGGCCATAGATTAGTGCGTAAAATGAGGACAATTGTCCTGATTTTTCTTGTCATTTTAGAGTGCGGACACTGATTCTATCTTCTTTATAGGTAGGTATATAAAAATCAATTGCTGTTTGCTGTTCGTTAGTCTCGCTAAAATTCAAGAACGGCTGGACCGATTTGGCTAGTTTTAGTCTTCAAATATTCGTGGATGTCCAGGGAAGTTTTAAACGGGCTAAAAAAATATGGCGGTAGGTACAAAGTTCGCCGGGACAGCTAGTAGTTTATAAATAGATATCATTGCATTTAGGTGTACCTACCTAGGTATTTGTGTAGTGAGTACCTATAACAAAATAGCCGCGGACGATATGACGTAAAAATCTTTTTCTATTGAATAGTCCGTTCATCGACAAAGGTTATAGGCCAGGGATCGCGAACCAATGGCACGCGGCACAATTTTTTGGGCACGCCATGGCGCGCCACCACAAAGTAAGTATTCAGATGTGCCCTTGAAACAGTTGAAACTCACCAAATATGTGATGTAAGCGCATAACTTCCCAATGACTGCACCAAATTGGATATATTTCTTTTTGTTTTGTGTTCGATATTGTGTGGCCAAGGTTTGAATAAGAAAATCAAATGGAAGGTGCAGCGAAAACGGGATCAGATCCTTACATGGAAATTTGAATAGAAGGTACAGCGGGAACGGGATCTGAATACCACGCGGGTGGAAAATATGGCGGTATGAAGTTCGCCGGGTCAGCTAGTTTACTGACATAGGTAGGTTAGGATTGGTGTACATCGATATATATGTATCGTGAACAATATTGTATACCTACCTATATTACCTATGTTATTTATCATACCTACCGACGACGCAATGCAGAATACATGCGCTATTTTAGTTCATAAAGGATATCATAGTAGGGTGCATTTTTGCATACAAAGAAATCGGCGCATCTAGGCAACCTGAAGGCGCATGCCTGGAATACTAATCGATACAGACCTACGTCCAATGAGATTAACTAATAGAGAACCAAGGAACCTTTTCTCACAGCGTCAGTGGGATGGGCCACTCTGCAATAGCTCGTCCCACTGACTGACACTTATAATGATTCCGTAGCCGTCCACATACGACAACTGCCGAACGCACGCAGCAGTTGCGCGTAATTCATTGAGGCTTCTCAATGGTCCCCTTTATCTGTATCGGAGTTTAACAAGTAATGGGTAGGTACGCTGTATGTGCTGCATGCGTCTGTCGATGTCGTAGGTATGCGGTCGGCTTCAGAATCATACCTTTAGCACGGAACAGAAGACATAAAAACACTATGGTCAATACCCCTACCCCTTATTATGCAGTTCACTGTTTATAGAATATAAAAAAGAAGCCAGGTGACTTGGTGGGGGCTTTACCATTGCCAGGCGGGTTCAAAGGTAACGTATTGGGACATTATTAACGTAGAATATTATATTTGTATATTTATTAGTTACATTATCTAAATATATATAGCTAACTCAAAGGTGACTGACTGACTGACTGACTGACTGACATAGTGATCTATCAACGCACAGCCCAAACAACTGGACGAATCGGGCTGAAATTTGGCATGCAGGTAGATGTTATGACGTAGGCATCCGCTAATAAAGGATTTTGATTAATTCTACCCCCAAGGGGATAAAATAGGGGATGAAAGTTTGTATGAAACTTTGTCAATTTTAAACCGATCGTGTTGAGACTTTGCATGCATAAAGCTACTATGACGTAGGCATCCACTAAGAAAGGATGTTGATTAATTCTACCCCCAAGGGGATAAAATAAGGGATGAAAGTTTGTATGAAACTTTGTCAATTTTAAACCGATCGGGCTGAGACTTTGCGTGCATAAAGCTACTATGACGTAGGCATCCGCTAAGAAAGGATTTTGATTAATTCTACCCCCAAGGGGATAAAATAGGAGATGAACAACATTCCGAACTTAACGCGGACGAAGTCGCGGGCAACAGCTAGTTTGAATATAAGTTTTGATGTCATTACAAAGATAGTATCAATATACAAAATATAGTAGAGGTCACGATCAAACTTGATGAGCGGTACAAACTGTTATTTTTTCAAAGTAAATTTATCGCAAAGTAAAATTAAAGTTCATAAATGCTTCTTCTATCGAGTACTTCAAGGGTCTTTTTCATTTTGCACTCTGTGTGTTAAACTATAAACCAGTTCATTATTAGGATTTTATTATTGTCATTTTAGGCTCATCGTAAATAAATAAACCTACACAACATTTATTGCTTGATTCACATAACTGTTTAATAAATATTTTCCTTACAATTTTCACTACTTTTACTCTTTCACTTTATAAAACAAATGTACATACATTCCTTAACACAGTCACAGTTCATTAATACGCTGGGTTTTTTAAACCAAGAGATATTTTTCTAAACATATGTGTTAACCTAACTATAGAAGTTGTGAAGTAATCGCATCGTAAAATCTTTTAATAAGACACTGTTGAAGTCTATCGTTACAGTAAATTAGGTGTAGGACGTGTGCGTGTATCTTGAGGGAAGATAACCTAAGTAGTGTCTGTAGGCCTACCATGATAAGTACATCCGAAGATGCGGGTCGAAGTTTCAGACAATTGCTAGAGGTTCAAAAACTTCGATGGGGGCTCTGAACTTCGCAATTCAATATTTTGCAAAATAAGTGGGTATTTGACAATCAACTCAAAAATGTTTCTTTTTATTAACGGTCAACGCCGTAGCTCAAGCGTTTACCCTAGAAAGGGTGGTCGCCGGTTCTAGCTCCGCTCTAGAGTTTGACTTTCTCGATTTAAAGATATAGTACTTACTTATATCCCTATATTATACTATATCATTCATTTATTCGTTTGTTTTCCATTCGACCTCGAATTTTCGGATGTAGGTTTCACGGTAGCCCCCCCGATTCACTATGGCTAAGTCAAAAGTAACCAGCTGTCTTTTAATCTGTATGTACACATATCAAAAAAGTCTAGGGATATTTGCATTTATAGGTGTTTACTACCAAATTGTTGATGACATATTACTTTTTTGATTCCAAAATGTAACTTTAGTGTCTTGAATAAGTAAGTTTTATTTTGAGGTCGCGATTCATAATACAAGTTTCGGAAATCTCTGAATGCAATTATGTTTCTTTTTAAAAATAGTGGAATGTTTGTTTTGCGTGAAATTAGCTATCTCCAATATTTAGAGTACTTTCCCTCCTTTAGATACTATTGTTATTCCTTATTCTCTTAGAATAAGTTCCAATTTTCATGGTAGTGAATATAATTTTTCATTTCATTTCAATTTATTTGGGATATTGGCCTACTAATGACATATTGTTGTGCTTATTTTGTAGTTGAGCGATTCCCTTCTGCCGATCGGTTATTGTCGCAAGAGTGTGTTTCGCGACAATTGTTATCAGCAGCAGCCGGTTACTTTTGGCTTGGTCATACCGGACCCCCTCCAGAGTTTAAAGAATGTGCTGTGCATACAGTGCGGTGTCACGCATCTACTAGTCGTCGGGACTATAAAGCAACTTCCGCGGCACTTACTGTTTCAGTTCACTTATTACGCACAAAATGTTCATAACAATATCATCGTTTAAAAGGCAAAAGGGTATCGACATCGAGTTCTCAAAGCAAACTCAGCCCAAATGACATCTACACTTTATAGTATAGTGATTTTCTTGTCACCTATTGTTGTCCCTTTAGCCCTTAGAGTATACATTATAAATATAGAGCGCGCCTATCACTCAGGTCTTTGGCGCCGAGTGTTAGCAGATACTTTGCGATGCTATAACGCACCTATAGTGATGTTTCATGCATTACCGAAAATATCAATAGATGCACTTATTAATGTAGTTTGTTGTTATGAAGTATTTTGTTCGATTTGATATGCATGGATAAAATTAAAGCCAAAATACAAAAAAATGGCGTCATTTTGCGGTATTTTTGCGTCATTATTACTACAAATATACGATGTTGTATAAAATTTTGATTTAACATATCGAATTAAATATTACTTGCGAAGTTATTTTGATGGGTATTGTTTTGCTACTAATTGAGGTTAAGCCAGGAGCCTCGGTACTGTTCATACCCGTGATAGCAGTTCATACTTGTAAGGCGCGCTCTATAGCAATGTATACTCTAACATCTACACTTTATAGCATAGTGATGTTCTTGTCACCTATTGTTGTCCCTTTAGCCTGTCATCCGATAATACGTTGAATACTACAGTTATTCGTTCTTCATATCGCTCAGTCGCGACACTAGAGGAAAGCGGACAATACGCAGCTGATTCGCGTAGTCACAGACTATTGCGTCTTTTAATGGTAGGATTTGTCGCACGAAGATACAGCTGTCGCTTTGACCTGGAAAAAGTAAATATTGTGAAACGGGGTGAATAAATATCAAGGGGTAATTATAAATAAAATGATCGGATGAACTTAGGACAGCCTCCGTGGCGTAGCGGTAGTGAACGCGGCCGCTACGCAGGAGGCGCGGGTTCGATCCCCGCTCAGTGCAAATATTTGTGTGCATTAAATATGGGTGTTTGCATTGGTCTGGTCGTGCCTCGGAGAGCACGTTAAGCCGTCGGTCCCGGTTGCCATGAGAACATCTATGGCGGTCGTTACGGGTAGTTGGTGCCCTAAAAAGTCCAAAAACAACGGTCTAGCCGCAAAGCTTCGATATCGCCTAATGTTAACATTGGGGCGTGGAGGTCAGATGGCAATCGCTTCACGGAAGGTATCGAGGTCTGGCCAAATCTGTAGCTATGACTGGTAAAAGCGGACCCCAGACTCCGAGCTGAAAGCTTCGGATGCGACTGGGAATTAACGCTAGGAGGAAGAAGAACTTAGGAGTTATTCCTTTTAATTGAAAATTTAATTCTTAAAAATTTTAAATGACTATTTTATTTCCTCACTTCATTTTACCCGGCACTTGAACTTGGGAAGTTAATTAACTAAAGAATTTCAAAAAAATTATACTTGGTTCAGAATTTATAGCAACAATTCTACCATGAGGTGTTAAAACGTTTATGTTTTGGGCAAAAAAGGGATGAATTATATCGTGGATCTACAATAGTCTAACATGCTCAAGTAGTAGGTATCGGATTTACTTACGAAATTGATAAACTTAAAGATTCATTCTTGTGATTCATCATGTTTCTACATAAATGTGGCATTGATTTATTAGGTTGAGTTTCGCGTTTTGTTCGTAGTGATAGTTTGCCAGTAAAGGCAATATTCGCGCTAAACGAATACGCCAGAATGTTCGAGATAGGGAGATTTGAGTATAAGAGTCACTAGGCTGAGCTAAATCAGTATCGATTTGACTGCGATATAACGAACATCTTTGAACAACTTGTCGGAAGATATAGTTATTACATATTTTCGAACCAATGCAATGTAACAATGTATACAAACCTAACAGCACTCGTCGTATAACGTCTCCACTGCTGAGGTCGTACGCGGTGAGGCCACTGCGGTCTCCCATCACTAGCATAGTGTGCGTGAGAGGTAGCATACGACTCATATAATTAAGCCCCTGGAAGCAAAATAGGTAACAATCATACTCGTTATATTACTGGGAAAAGTTCTAGTCGAAATAATTTAGTGTTAATATTTGATATGGCCCAGGCCTTCGATTCTGCTAAAGCACAACCACTGTCAAACCACAGAGACTGCAAAATATGGCATTCAATTTTAGACCTTATTTCTATAAACTTAGTCACAAAATTAAATGAAAAGAGTTTTATTACACTCTTTCATTCACTCTACAAAAAGCCATTTAATTTTAAACTTTAACTGCATTTCATTAAAGGCTAAAATTAAATGGAAATTTCTTGCAGTGGCAGTGGCATGACAGTGGTTTTGCATTAGCAGAATCGAGGGCCAGGACTTATGCGGAATTGTTAGATAAGATCTACCGTCCTGCTGTTCTGCCCACCCTGGTATACTAAAATAGTCGTTAAGTTTTCAGTAATTTTGCAATTTACACAATGTTGTTAATTTTCTTTCCGTAAGAATCCGAAGGATTTTTATACATAGGGTAGACACGTTATGTTTGTGTTCGTTATTGTGTGGCCAAGGTTAGTATATAAAAAAAAATAGACGGTGCAGCGGGACTGGGCGCAGAAATACACGAGGAAATTAAAAAAAAAGTTGAATAGATGGTGCAACGGCACCGGGATCAGAAATACACGCGGCATTTTGAATAAAGGGTGCAGCGGGAACGGGATCTGAATTTCAGCAGGTCAGCTATTATAAAATAGTTCTTACAATGTGTATGGAGTTGAGCATGTGACCTTGGAAGCGGTCCCAAATGCAGAGCCGTTCGTCGGCGCCCGCGGACACGACGTACGACGCGGTGTACGCCAGTGACGTCACCGCGCCGTCGTGGGCCTGCATACTGTATAGACACGCGCCTGAAATTGTACCAAGTACTTTAAGAAAGAAAGAAACCATTTATTCGTACATAAACCTACGAAATACACAGAATAACAGCAAAAAGCAAAAGACAAAATACACAAAAACTGTAACAAAAAATATAAACTTAATTGCTATTGCGGCATACATCTCGCAGACATGCTGAATAGGGCCTGCTGCAGCATATTATTATGTCAGACAGGTGCCTGACGCTGGTTTTCAACCAGGCCCTCAATTCTGCTGAAGCATAACCACTGTCACACCACAGAGACTTCAAAAAATGGCATTAAATTTTAGACCTTATTTCTATAGTCTTAGTCAAAAATTAAATGAAAAGAGTTTCATTACACTCTTTCATTCGCTCTATAGAAAGCCATTTAATTTTAAACTTTAACACGATTGCTTTAAAGCCTAAAATTAAATGAACTTTTCTTGCAGTGTCAGTGGCATCACAGTGGAACCCACACAATTCACACCCAAAATATTATACAGACACACATGTGTGAAGCATTGATGGTGCGCGTCTGTATAGATTACAATAATGAAAAATAAAAACATTGGCAACCCTTCACACCTGGTTTCCCTAGGATCTGGCTTAGTCGCCATTATAGTAAATCTACTTCCAATAATTAATCTTACCCGTGTGTAAGTCCCAGACGCATAGCAGACCATCTTGTGACCCGCTGCCCGCGATCGTGGGTGTCGCATGGTCGATGAAACAGCTTGTGATAGGGCCGCAGTGCCCGTGCAGAGTGAACAGCGGGTTCAGGTCTGAACTTGAAAATACCTGCCAACAACATTTTCATATCATGTATTGAATAGGGCCGGTTATAGCACCCGAAACCGACGAGCTTGCATGCTATGAAGGTTTGTGGTCTAGATAAAGGGCTTTGGGAAAAGAGGTATAAATGAACTACGATAAAATGACTAGAGTCGAGGTCTATTAGAGAAAAAAAAATAAGTTTAAAACTAAAACCCGACTACTTAAAAAAATCACGCTCTGAAAAGTATTAAACAAGAAAATATCTAGGATAGCCGTGGTCGTATGCCACTTTTCCTTAGAATAGCATGTATGTATTGTTTTATTATAGTAAGTGGCATACGACCACGGCTATCCTAGATATTTTCTTGTTTAATACTTTTCAGAGCGTGATTTTTTTAAGTAGTCGGGTTTTAGTTTTAAACTTATTTTTTTATTTATTTTATTTTGGGGCACCCAACAACTATAATTTATGCATATTTGAAATGTGCTATTTGAGCACTTTAATTTGATACCATACACGGCATATTTATCTCAAATTATTTTTTCAACACAGTACTTTATGGCCGCTAGAGGGCGCCACATTAGATTTAGTGACACGTCATATAGCCTATAACCATCGGACGATCAAGACGATTCTAACGATATGCTATATGTCCAGTTCTAATAAGTAGTTGAGCAGCTATGAGGGAACAAACGAACATACATACATACATAGCCTGTCAAAATCATAACCCTCCTTTGGCTTCGCCGTAGTCGGGTAATAAAAAGCGTTTTGCATGACTTATGTCCAAAAAGAAGCCTATATGTTATTCCAGACTATAACTTAATGCCTATACCAAATTATAGCCAGATCCGTTCAACTGTTAATTCAACTCTGCCTAACCCTCCCATTATAAAGTGAGTGAGAGTGAGATTGAGTTACAGATATCCACACATCTTCACAAACTTTCACATTTATGATATTAATAATGACAAAGATTATTTAATGCGACACTCCCCTCCAATGATACGGCATGTGAAGACGTTAAGCTGCGTTTACATACTCGCGGCAGAGCGAGGGAAATGGCGAGAGAAGTGGGCAGAGACGTGGTGTGAATGGTATATTCGTCATGTCGCGAGTACTGCCGCGTATGTTGCTGCGAATGTCGGCTTGGCGGCGCAAGTCAAAGGAGCGGCAATACTAGCGCATGAACTATACGAGACCGCTAGATGGCGCTAATCAGTAAACACGGCTTTCGTTATTGCTCCTCAAATATTTACTTTTAAAAATATTTATATCGATCTACGGAAAGTGTATAGTAGTTGAAAGTGATAGTTTTTATTAATAATCTATTTAATTAATTCGCTATGCTGTAAAAGCATAATGCGTACACTGCTACAGCGTTGTCCTCCATACGTTTACGTCCGTCTCCGTTGCAGGGCGAATACTGTAATGCGGACCAACACGATGATGCGCGTGTGTGAACGCTAGGGCATTAATCGCGCGAATATTTCCGGCAACACGATGAGCAATGCGAGCGGCAGTATGTAAACGCGGGGTAAAAGTAAGAATATTGTCAGTGAACGCTAAACATACACAAAAAGATATTATTGCTCAAGTATTAATTTGGTGTGGATTGAATAAACCGACTCTACAGTTTTAATATCTTATGAACATAAACAGTTTATCTACCTACTCTATAAAGGTATCAAACTGTCAGTACAATGTGTGACAGAGAGAACGCTCTACAAAACCGAAGCGTTCCGATCTGAGTCGAGGCTCTCACTCTTCTGCCCGATATGCTATGTCGAAAGTCGAGTGCTGTAAGTACCTTGAGTACGTGGTCTTGTCCACCGGTGACAACCCGCCCTCCTTCCGAGTGCATCTCTGTGATCGGTTGTTGGTGCGGGCGACAGTGCGCTATTCTAATACAAGTAATAACATCTGCAACAATATAGAACATGGTTAACAAATAGGGCGCGAGTCGCAGAAACTACACTCCCAAACTACGCCCCCAAAAACTACACTCTGTATGCACTGTATGCAGATACAGAGTGTAGTTTTTGAGAAAACATTAGATGTGACTAGCTTCTGCTATAGCAGAAGCCACTTTTGGAATGTAATGACATAATCCTCACATAAAACTAAGTCATACCGCATTAAAATAATTGATCAAAACGACTCATTTTAAAGAGATTTTAAGAATGCCAAAAATGACTTTACAAAAAAGGCTCTCTGTTGTTGTAACGATACAAACAGACTTTAATTTGTGGAGATAAATTAGTGACCTTCGCCATCGCCAAGGCTCGTATCGTAGGAGAAGCTCATTCTGGCGTGCGATGACTCGTCATCCGGCGAATGACCTACTCGCAGGGAACCCGCCGAACCTGTGCGTTTGTGCGCTGAAACAAACATATCAATCACATTACGTCTTACGTCGTAATAATAAAATAAATCATCAATCAAGTTCATGATATCAAAAAGAAAGAAGTAATTTTGTCGTTAGCCTCCTACTGCCAGCCACAAGAGGTTTAATTACAATCAGAGCTCACGCATGGATGACAACCAACGTAACCAAGGGCAGCAAGCTTTCCTCTCGGGGCTGGAACTGCTGGAAGGTCCGACGGCAATTACTTCCACAAATGTGTAACAACCCCAATCAAAAGGAGGATAAGCCGGTTTCCGAGGTGAATGTCTCAGATGCAAAAGGGATCACCTCTAAGATGATGACGATGGGAAGCTAATGAAGTAAGTACTGCTGTGCAATTCACTAACAAGCACAACGATGCGACAACGATGCGAGTCGCAACGATGTGCGCGATAGACACTGTCATTGGTCGATTTCCAATGACGTGATACAATCTGACCAATGACAATCTACGTTGCGCCTCGCATCGTTGTCGCATCGTTGTGCTCGCTTAGTGAATTGCAGTGCAGAAGCAAGTGTAGGGCAGTTGTCTGAAGGCCGTGAGTGTACACTTACTTCGTCGGTGCGCGGTGCTGAAGTGCCAGTCGACCTGCGTGCCCGAGGCGGCGTTGTACGCGTCCAGCCGCAACAGGCTCAGGTGGCCGGCGAGCGTGGCCGCGCACACGCGCCGCGCGCCCGCCAGCGCGCGCACGTGCGTCACGCCCGCCGACGAGCGCTCCCCGCTCCACCACACGCACTACGAGGCAAACAGTTAAGCGTCATTTACGGCCGTTCCCAAACATATCTACAGATAAAGGTAGAGATAGTTCCTTTGTCAAATCCTATTGTTATTTTGATACTATGAATTGCGTTACTATAGAGATTGATGACGTTTTTATCCTCTCTAATGTCAAACCTAGCGATAGATAGGTTATTGGGAACGGCCGTTAGACGAGGAGAGTTTTTCGCCTGCAAGATTATGATTATCGAAAGGACAGAAAAACTAAACATTCGCAGAAATAATTGCCGCTCACTCCACCACGACTGGCGAGAATTGCCTCGCAATTGAATATTGGTAGTGTTCGTCTAAACAGAATTTTCAAGAAATAATCATATATTAGGTCCTTACGTATGAAATTGGCGTTTTGTACGGGAGGAATAAAAAGTCGATTTTTTTTTGTAAAATATATTTAATTAATCAAAGTATGCTCCGTTGTTATCTATGCACTTTTGCCATCTTATGGGTAGTTCATTGATCCCTTTACTATAAAAACCATGGGGGCGAGAATCAATAAACTCTTTGAAGGCGGTTTGGACGACGGCATCGGAGTGGATTTTTTTTCCTTGTAAGAAGTTGTCCAAATTCCGGAAAAAATGGTATTAAACCGAGATTCGTAAGTGACAAATCGCCCAGATTTGTCACTTACGAATCTCGGATTATATAATCGTATAGTCGAGAATTTAGTGTTTGCCTCCGTGTAAACACTTGGGTACGATTAGGGAATGCAAATCTCGCGAGATTGGGGGTCAAGCGAGATCTCACGAGATTATGAATAACAATACTGCGAGATCTCGTCAATTTCGAGGTCTCGCGAGATTGCCAGTTTTTTTGTGTTTTTTTTTTCACAAATAATCACAATATTTGAATAAATTAGGGAAAAAAGGTATATGTATATACCTACCTATTAAAAGACATTTATTTTCACGAATTTCAATAGACCTTAAGCATCAAACATTGTTTGACGTACCTATCTTTATTATTCTTTTTTTTTTTAAATAAACTTTGAGTACTTTGACGTACGTAAATCAAATAGCAAATGAAAGAAATAACCAATCTTTTCTCCTAATATCAAACAAGTATTTTAGTAACAAAACAGTTCCTTTATAATATAACAAAAAAAAAATAACGAGAAGTCAATTATAAATAAAACTTATTAACTAAGTTGAGTTGACTATGAAACCGAGATATTATTATTAATTAAATAAAACTATATCTTCTCAGTAGATCCATTAGATATTACAGAATAATTAACAAAATATAACAATTAGTTAGACTATTAGAAACTAGCTGTTACTCGCGGTTCCGCCCGCATGGATGTCGGTTATCGCGATCAAGAATCGTCTGCTAAACGCCTTCTTATTTTGTTGGCCAGACAAGTGGCAATTCATTGCTCGGCGTATGATGGAATAGATAGAATAACAAATGTATAGGATTTGACATTTTTGACATTCGTTGACGCCTGTCATATACGTCAAATCCACATACATTTGGCATTCTATTCCATCATACGCCGAGCAACGAATTGCCACTTGTCTAGTGGGGCCGATAACCAGCCGCTGAGAAGGCCCTTTCGGATTCAACGCTAGTTGGAACCACAAATCTCAGGCAGTTAGTTATCCACGAACCCCCAGACTCGTATAAACTCATTTCCTTCTTGATTAATGCTCCCAGAGAATTTTGTAGTTAGTTTCCTCATAGGTTCTTTGAACACAGCAGTCCGTAGCAGGCAGCAGCAAACCGACAGATAGCAACGCAACTCGTCCGTGTCAGCCTAGTCCGCGCTTCGAATAAAACTTTTTTATACTCGAGTGCAAACTCGTTAATCTCGCGAGATCTCGCCCTTTTTTCGTCCGAGATCAATCTCGCTGAAAAAGGCCGAGATCTCGCGATATCGAGATTGCATTCCCTAGGTACAATAATGGTATGGCGATTATTGCTAGCGATAATTGTCTACGATTCTCAAACCAAAACGTGACAGACGGGGAGAGCCCGTCTATAAATGACGCCTTATATTGCTCGGGACATATATCTTGGACCTAGAATGTGCTCTATACGCGCAGTACGCGTTTCTTTGGATGTCGGGCTCAAAATCTCCACTCATAGATTATAAAAACTATCCGCGCGCACCAGGGTCTAGTTTGTCTCGCGATTTAGGTCCAAGATACGTGTTCCGGTATATCACATTTCTTCTCTTCCGTAAACATCACAGAAATAATATTAGAGGTACAGAAGTGTTATGTCGGATGATATTGAATTTTTTTAATACATTATATCGTGATGTTCCGGATTCGGCTCTAATTTAAAAAAAAGTCTTACGCACATTTTATCATTTGAGCTGAATCTGTATTTCAGTTATTTTCCACTTCTCAGTGCCACTTTTTATAGGTAGTTAAGTTTTGGTGAGGAACTAATTAAAATAAAACTCTTAATCAATTCATAAAAAACTTAGTCTATAAATTATTGGTACAGAAGCAACTTACCATAAGTTTCCCGGAACTGGCTTCCCAGAACTCGAGGCGGCCGTCGGCACAGCCCAATATAATAAGATCGTTACAAAAGTCCATACACCACACGGGAGATTCTTTGATCGCCCTCCCCTTCCAGTTCAAATTGCTCACTATGTCCACGTCCGAGTCGTCCTCGACCTTAGGACCCTCGTACACTAGCCTATTCTTACTTCTATTACGCACACTGTTCACATGTTTCTCACTTGAATTAAATACGAATATATCTTCGTCACACACGTCATTACTCTTAACACTATTATTACTCACAGTTCGATTGTTTATATTTAAATTATTAATGTCCACGTTTTCTTTAGCCTCGAGAGAATTATTTAAATCGTTTTGCTGCTCACTGCAGTAAAGATTTCTGGAAAGAGAAAAGACAGTATAATAATTGTGATATATTATATACTATTTAAGATAGTAGAGAAGAGTTAACATACATACAGGTAAATTAGCTTGGAGAAATTTTTGCGTTTGTAGTAGTGTATGGTCAGCAAATAAAAAAAAACAACACGTCTACGCATACGCACTACGTACTAATACGGACGTGAAAATGTGTATCCACTGCATTGTAATCTATGGAACTGTATGAGGCAGACAAGCCAGTTCCAAACATTACAAGCAGTGAATGCCGGTTTTCACTTCAGTGAAGACGTGTATGAATTAGGTGTTCTCCGGCCATAAATGTTTTATTCTAATAATTCATCAACCCCAGACATATCAAAATCATCCCCATCCTCGCTTTCATCAGATGAATTATTTAAATTAATTATGATTCGTTCTGATATTGTGTCTAAAGCTGCGTCTCTACCCTTATATTTGTTTTCCTCCTCAATAGCATGCAAACTTTTCTCCATTCCTCTACAGTTATGGCGTTCATTTTTTCTTCAGCTAATGACATTATAACCTTCATATTCATTGCGACATTCTTTTTTGCGACATATGTTTTCACTATCCCCCATATATTTTCTATAGGATTAAACTCCGGATGGTATGGTGGTAAACGCAGCATAGTATGACCGTGCTGTCGTAATATTTCGTCTATCTTGTACTCTATAAATCTCGCCTTGTTTTGCAGAATCAGTTCATATGATTGAGGCTTGAGCAACGTGGATGAATGCTCAATGTTTCGAAATGTCAGCCAGTCAATCATTTGCTGTTTTCTAGAATTACTATTCGGTGCAGGATTTTGTATTGAGTTATGATATGGTGCGTTGTCAACAACAACAACACTATTTGGTTGTAAGTTGGGTATTAATTGAGTTTGAATCCACCTTGAATAGTTGTCATAGTTCATATTGTCGTGGTAATCTCCACTTTTTTGGTTGACTTTAAACATAAGCAATGCATTTGGTATAAAGCCATCCATACCACCGGCATGAACAATGATTAAGCGGTTGCCTTTCGACATATGTTGCTTCAAACCTGAAGTGCTTCCATCTGACCAAGATTTCGAGAGGGTATGTGATGTATGTATATAATTATGTTTCGTCGGTGTAAACAATTGGTCGGCGTTGTTCACGATATTCAGCAATTTTCATCAAATAATTAATTCGCAAGTATCTAATTTCGTGTTTTTCCATAAGAAGTTTCCGGTTATCTTCTGTTTGCTTCCAATTAAAACCTAATGACATGACGTGTTTTCGTAACGTGCTGACACAACCTTTATAATCGATATCTTCTTTCAATTTTGCGTGCAAAGTTTCCAAAGTGGGAACTTCTTTATTGGTGATGTGGAAGTCATGAATTGTTCTTCTGATAACTTGCTGATCAAAGTCATCGATTACTATTGTAAGTTTACGATTCGGTTTCTTTTTAGGAGATTTAAATGTTACTTCCTGATCTGAAGGACGATATTTGCTTTCTGATACTACCTTTCTGACGGATGCTATTGAAATTCCTGTTGATTTAGCAACTAATTGAGTGGGGGTCATAATACTGCTCGGGTTGTTATTACACTCATTTTCGAAATATTTGTACAAACAGTACAAAACTTCTTTAGTTTGAGAAGTCAAAGGCTTGCCTCGACCATGTTTTAACACTGGAGCCATTTTGAATTAACAATATAAAGTTACAACACTTACACACACACTTTAACAAATATTATAACAATAATAACAAAAAATAACAACAATCAACAAATACAAAATTTAACAATTAAACTACGTAATAATTATAATTTTTGAATGAAATGTGTGCTTTATGTTCTAACGGTACCAAGCTGCGGACAGCGTAAACTGGTTTATTCTGGTTTTGTGCGTGTTTCCACTTTCCACTATCAAGTGACGATTTATTTATTTGTTTTGTTTCGTAATTATTATGGTCAAAACTTTTTACCTATAGCTAAACTACTATCATCTAAAGAACGACACGATATTTTATTGTTTCACGGTAGTCGCCTTGTCGTTTGCTCAAGGACGTGAAATTGAATGAATTTTTTTTTTTTATAAAGTCAAAACCTTTTTCTTTCGACTTGGTAAATTATAAGCTACTCTGGCATAAGCTTGCCCATGATACTACTGTCCCGGCTAATATTATATCACTGTTGCGATATTGGTACAGTGGTCAAAAGAATAGGGTGAGATGGGCAGGCACATATTCTGAAGTGTATGGGCTGGATTGTGGGGTAAGACAGGGCGGGTTGAGTTCCCCTCGTTTGTTCAACCTGTATGTAAATAAATTGATAGAGGAGCTTAGCAGCACCAGAACAGGATGTCACGTAGATGGTGTTTGTGTAAACAATATTAGCTACGCTGACGATATGGTGTTGCTGAGCCCTTCTGTTGGTGAGATGAGGAAACTCCTCAAAATCTGTGAGGGTTATGCGGTGGCACATGGGCTCAGGTACAATACCAATAAGAGTGAATGGCTAGTTTTTAAATCTGGTGCCAATACATTAGAACATCTTCCAGAACTCTCACTCACCGGATTTCCTATGGGTCGGGTTCAGAGGTTTAAATACTTGGGCCATTGGGTCACCGATGACCTAAAAGATAATGTATTGTGGATATTGAGAGGGAGCGCAGGTCGTTGGCTGTCCGTTGCAATATGCTGGCTCGCAGGTTTGCGCGCTGTAATGATTCTGTCAAGATTACGCTGTTTAAAGCTTTTTGCCAGTCTTTTTACACGTGCAGCCTGTGGACTAGTTTTACGCAGAGGGCATACAGCGACTTGCGTGTCCAATATAATAATGCATTCAGGGTGCTTTTGGGGTTGCCGTGGCGTTGTAGCGCGTCGGGCATGTTCGCGGACGCGCAGGTTGACGGGTTCGCTGCTATAATTAGAAAACGTTGCGCTTCCATGCTGACGCGTTTGCGCTCCTCCTCCAACAGCATCCTGAATGTATTTTCTGAGAGATGGGACTCCCCCCTGATCTACAGGTGGATTTCCATCCATACCAAAATTTAATTTGAATCGGATTATATTTTCATTGTTGATTTTAATTTTAATTTTTAGTTTGATTTTGATAATTTAATTTTTGATTTTATTTATAAATTTTATTTTGATTTAGATTTCAATTTTAATTTTAATTATATTTGATCTCAATTTTGATTTTAATTTTTTGTTGACATCGATTTTAATTTTATTTTGGAGCTTGATTTTAATTAGAATTTTTGATTTTAATTTTAATTTTTATTTATTACCTACTAACACTAGTATAAGACATTGTTACTAACATAATATTATCTATGGATCCAAAATAGTATCCGAAATAAATTATTATTATTATTATTATATTTAAAATAAAAACTTGTTTTTATTGAAAACAAAAATCAGAGTGTTGCTAGGGATAAGTATAAAATTAAATAGTAATGTTAGGATATCGAAACATTTTTGTATAGGCCAGAACGATATAGTGGAAACGCGCTCTAAGATCTGAGTAATATACACACCACTACATATGCAAAAATTTCTCGAGACTAATTTCACTGTACATTCTGGATTATAGTTCTCATAGAAATAGACATAATACAAACCTACATTTCACCATGTGTGAATGTGGTTCACACGAAATGTACTGAGTCAGTACACACATGATGAATGTGGATTACTTTAATCTCATTTAGATTAAAAAATAGAATTAAAATGTGTTAAACAGTCGATGACCTGTACGAGTGGGGAAATATTGAAAGTTGTTAATTTGATTGCGAGGAATAGGCGAGGAGGTCCAGCCTCCGTGGCGTAGCGGTAGTGAACGCGGCCGCTACGCAGGAGGCGCGGGTTCGATACCTGCTCAGTGCAAATATTTGTGTGAATGAAATATGAGTATTTGCATTGGTCTGGTCGTGCCTCGGAGAGCACGTTAAGCCGTCGGTCCCGGTTGCCATGAGAACATCTATGGCAGTCGTTACGGGTAGTTGGAGCCCTCAAAAATCCAAAAAAAAAAAAAATAAATAACGGTCTAACTGCAAAGCTTCGATATCGCCTAATGTTAACATTGGGTTGTGGAGGTCAGATGACAATCGCTTCACGGAAAATATCGAGGTCTAGCCAAATCCGTGGTTAAGACTGGTAAAAGCGGACCCCAGACTCCGAGCTGAAAGCTTCGGATGCGACTGGGAATTAACGCTAGGAGGACGAAGGCGAGGAGGTATAGTGTGTACCTGTAATTTTTTGCAAAGTCGTATTTTGTAGTCTCTGCTGGAGAAAGATGTGGCGGCGAGTCTCTCATCACGGGTCGAAACCGCAGCCCACTTAAATAGCTAGTTAACCCTTTGCATAACGGAGGAACATTCTGTAAAAAATCACACATTTTATTACCTATTATGTGGATAGTGGTCGGATAGATCTGTATAGCTTCATTGAAAATGCTCTATCTACGGTGAACATCATCGTAGTGGCAAACGATACAACTGCCCGGATATTTAGCATCCGCAACAATTCCACATCAGGTCTAATAGATAAGAAAGAATGTGGAGTCTGAAGAATGACCGCACGTCGTATGCCCAGGTGTATTCGTTTTCCAATGTAATTAACGAAAGAAACATTTTTATTTTGATAAACCATCATTATAGTTTATGTTAATTTATATTCTTACCTCATTACTTTTTGCAGTGCTGTCAGTGCCGCAGTTTACTAAAACAAATGAACATTATAGAAGTTAACATCAGGGATCCACAAAACATCGTACGTAGATGCTCTTTCTACAATACAAGATAATATAAAACCATTTATTTTAAGGTAAGTCATTGACATACTCTACATACATACATCCGGAAATAATTGCTTTGGTATTAAGTCCGCCTTTGTATAATTTACTGTGCATAAAGTTTAAAAATAAAATAAATACTCCCGAGCCAGGAGTTACCCACAATTTAATATGATTTAAGGAAACCAGCCGCTTGGACATCATCTCCAGTGGACACTTGGAAGTCATTAAATCGCCTGTGGACCCAAGTTGGCCAGTATTGACCAAACCCAAGTGCCTCGGAGCATCATCCTAGTTCATATCACATGTGCTGTCTTGCCCTCTTGCCCACTTGCCACCTGTACTATCGAGGATCAGTGTACGGCAACGGACAACGCTGCGGCTCTGGCCTAGTATTAGGCCAGCACATTTTAGCAAGAAACCAGAATGGTGTTAGCCATTAACCCGATAAAGAAGAAGAATTTTATAAAATGATGCTTCGAAAAACTTAGTGTGCGATCAAGTCATACCCACGCTTGCAATTACTAGCGCATCAGCTGTCGGGGTTGGGAGGTCGGACGGCAGTAAATCCATTAAAAGTCTTTTGAGGG
This sequence comes from Eilema depressum, assembly GCA_914767945.1. NCBI lineage: Eukaryota > Metazoa > Arthropoda > Insecta > Lepidoptera > Erebidae > Eilema > Eilema depressum. The sequence continues at coordinate 41,687,308 of OU612012.1, read as the reverse complement.
ACGAAAAGTAGTAAGCGGGGGTACGGGACCCTGGGCTCTGAGATGATAGCCTCAGATGCAAGGGGAAACAACGCTAAGATGATGATCACGACTCTTGCTTACAAAAATCTTAATGGGTACATTTTATTAACACTGGAAAAACTGGAAAAACATGTTTCCATAATAAGAAATCATACCTTCAGCTATTTCATATGCCATGTTACTTTTCTTAGAAACTTTATCACATAATTCCCTCTGCAACTTGAAATACCTGAAAAATAATATTACCTTCACTTAAAAAAAAGTTAACCACTACTGGCAATATGGACTAGAAGTGAGAAAAGCAATAGTGCGCAATGAAAGAATTAAATGGCAATACATGAACAGTTGTTAGTTATAGGGATGGAATGGATTTATATTTTGAATTGCATATTTTATGTTTTTTAACGGTTTTATTTAGTTTGCTGCCTTTTTAGGTCAAATCCAGTAATTGAAATTTTACCCCCCTTTCTGTTGACTGATTGATCTAATATTTGATACAAATCTTTAGTTCAGATGACAGTTCAGTTTCAATCAGGCTTAATTAGGATCAGCATTTTTCCCTAGCTACCGAATGTGTTGGCGGATTGCGTGCTTCCTTGTATTATGCTACGCCTTAACGGTGGATAACAGTGTAGAAACTACCCTCCTGGCAAATCTTAGATTAGCGCATAGTTGAATAAACTGCAGAACGCCACTGTAGGGGTAATTGACACGCGCTTTTTAGGGTTCCGTAGCCAAATGGCAAAAATCGGAACCCTTATAGATTCGTCATGTCTGTCCGTCCGTCTGTCTGTCTTTCTGTCCGTCCGTATGTCACAGCCACTTTTCTCCGAAACTATAAGGCCTATGCTGTTGAAACTTGTTAAGAAGATGTATTCTGTGAACCGCATTAAGAATTTCACACAAAAATAAATATAAAACATTAAATTTTGGGGGTCCCCATACTTAGAACTGAAACTCAATTTTTTTTTTCATCAAACCCATACGTGTGGGGTATCTATAGATAGGTCTTTGAAAATGCTATTGAGGTTTCTAACATAATTTTTTTCTAAAATGAATAGTTTGCGCGAGAGACACTTCCAAAGTGGAAAAATGTGTCCCCCCCCCCTCTAACTTCTAAAATAAGAGAATGATAAATCTAAAAAAATATATGATGTAAATTGCCATGCAAACTTCCACTAAAAATTGGTTCGAACGAGATCCAGTCAGTAGTTTTTTTTAATACGTCATAAACCGCAATTTTCGCCTTTGCTACTACGGAACCCTTCATGGGGCGAGTCCGACTCGCACTTGGCCGATTTTATTTATTAATACCGATAGGACATGTAGGTTTCACCCGTGTACGGTATAAACGCTACAGTCTTGAGCCATGCAGTTCCTATCTTTGTTGCACGATAAAAAAATTCGTTGGCCTACACTACCGGTACACATTTTCTCATTCTCTTTCACAATTTTCGAGTTTTTAAGCGGTCTGTAAAAAAGTATCTATCGAGGCCGTCAAGGTTTGGACCGTCAGAATCGTGGCCGTCAAGGTTAAGATCGTCTGGATCTAAATGGTGGCCTGTATCCTCGTTGCACGACGAACGAGACTGTGGGAGAGAGAGTGCTTCCGCTGTGTATAGGTCGGTCACAAAGACAACGGTTGTGGTGCCCAGCTGCGTTGCTTTAAATGCGTAGCGGAGGGAACCCTACAGATTATCAGTTTGGCACCAAGGCCTGCACTGCCTCTGAGCCAAAGTCAGACCAGGGTGTGTCGCTGAATGGCAGCTTAGTTCCCAACGGGAGGCGGAGATGGACTTCAATAATTTTACCTCCGTCTCTCTACCGGTGCCTGCAGGATGCGGATACCTTTCGAGGAGAGCTGAACCAAGCGGGAGGCCTTGGTCGGCGAGACGTGTCGTGCTGTGTATGAAAGGGTTCGGACTTCGGAGTGAGGGGTGCTCGTAACGATAGGGTGCTTCATGGTGTTCTTTTAGACGACATTGCCGTGATGTGCTACGCTGACGACACCTAAGACACCGGCGCGAAGACAAACAAGCCGGGAAAAATCCATGAGGGCTACGGCCGGAGTTGCTCAAGTAGTTGGGCGTATTCGAAATTCGGCTGAGTCTCGATGTTGTCTTACACAAGTCAGAGCTCTATGTATCTATGGGCCCCAGAGTTGGAATCTGCCACCTGAGGGATCTTATCTCGTCGTAGGAGGTTATGTCTATGAAGCCCTCGAGGACCTTCTCTGTATCTCCGTACCTGGGGCTCACACGGTCGGCTTGAAGTAATTGGAGGATCGTGCGACTCATTGTTCAAATATGAGCGGGGAACCTGACGGCCAGCAATATTGCAATCGTTCTCCCTTGCGGCTGCTGGCCATCAACATCATACCGCACGGTCTCATAGACGAGACACCTGCATGAGACCGCTCTGGATCACTAGTACTGATCTAGAGCGAATGAGACACCTCCAGTAGCAAGGTAGGGGGCAAGGAGCTTTATCTGCTTTCTAGTAAAAATACAACTGACGCCGTCAGTCTGATGGCACTAAGTTGCACCTAATTGGACTTTTCGTTCCTTCTTCAAACCATAATTCTGATGCCCTACCTCTTTCAAACTATTTTGTAGTAACGGCTTTTAGTCGGTTTAGCTGAAGCTTACTTTCTTAATTGTATTTGTTGCAAGTAAAAAACGTTCAATTACGTCTTTATTCAATAGAAGAACGAAAAGAAAGAAAAGAAACATCACAATCAACATAACATCTTTGGGGTTTTGTACAGTTAGTGTTACTCACGCGCCGCGGTCAATATTGGTTATGATCTCTCCGTTCTGCGAGTCCCACACTTTAATGTTGCCTTGTAAACACGAACTGACCACTTTTTCACCGTCGGTGACCAGACACTCCACCTCTTGACTGTGGCCTGCGACTACTAGCGGCACTGCTTCCATCACCAACTAAAACCACAGCAATAAACTGATTAATTAGAATTAAAACCTTTACACTTTAGCAATAAATGTTTCTGGATGGATAACGCATGTGCTATGTATCACCAAAAACACAACCAGGTATACCTGAACTGCGGGTTGTTTCGCAATGGTTTTTTTATACTCTTCATCATCACTCCAGGACGCTCGCCATTCGGCGTAATGGCGGGAACACACGCACCTGTGAATAAACCGTTGTGCAATATTACTTCTTCTGGCACCAATACTAGTTGCATCCGAAGTCTGTATCTTGGAAGTCAGCAATAGCAATAGGATTAAATTAATTGTACAGCGGACTTTCTGCGTAACAGTTTAGTATCAAATGTAAATGAGCTATTACCGGTACAAGACGACCATCATGTACGCGATGACAGCGACACTTATTGTACACAGGATAGCCAGCAGAAGTATTTCCATAGGCGTGGTCGGATATATCGGCAAGTCAGTATCCTTGCCCCACTGATGCGGTTGGCTTTTGCTGTCCATCGAGTCGAAATCTGAAAGTACATGTAGGGGCAAATTATGATCGCTAGAACAAAGATACATAATGAACTCGTTTGTAACCTTGAATCACACCTGTACCATTGCACGAAAAACTATCGTAATCGTAACGTGTAAATGTATCGAGAGAACGAGCATTGCGATTGGCAGGCTTCACACTCACAGGTAGGCTTCACACTCACAGGCAGGCTTCACACTCACAGGTAGACAGGCAGCCAATCGCAATGCTACGTTCTCTCGATACGTTTACGATAGTTTCGTGCTCGGGGATTGATCTCACATTAGACGTCAAATGTACAGGGACGTACTCAGACACAATCTGCCGTCAACTAGCATAGAAAGTTGTGCATATTCGAAGTCAAAATTTACAATATTAAGTAATGGAAGTTATAATTTACCTGGAACGTAATCTGAAGGATCCAGCGCGGCGGCAAGAGCCTGCCAGCGCATTTGAGGGGGGTCTCTTTCATCAGGGTTTCGAACTCCAGCAGCCACTTCTGGCGCTACACGGTGACTAAGCAATATAGGTGGTAAGACAGCTATGTGGTGTCCAGCAACTGATTCGTTGTACTGAGAGAGAATTCCCGTCCAGTGCTGCGATGATAACCTGTATAGAAATGGGTGACACTGTATAGAAATGGGTGACATATTAATTGGTTTACTGTATTATTCAAGTACGTAGTAGGTAAGTAGTAGTGTAGTAATATTAAATTTGTGTCTACTTGTGCACACGTGCGTGACGTCATCGCACAGGCGCCATCAGAAAGCAGGAACCTGCTGAGGTCCGAATTACTGTTTCTATATATTGTGTAACTGTGTGTAATAATTCGGAGTCCTCAATAAACACATTAAGTGTCTTTTACAAACTAAATAAGAAAATATTGTAATACAGAATTTGTAACATTAAATATGTAGTTCACACGGTACTTCGTTTTCAAAACTAATGAATATAAACATTTACTTTGTTATGGTATCTCAATCAGCATACTATAGAATACAACAACAGATTTCGGTGTACAATACATAAATGTATCAGATAAGATTATCTCACCTGGACCAAGGCCTTGAGTGCGCAGAATGTTTCAACATAATAGTGTCATTAGCATCGACGCCAGACTTTTCAGTTACTGCTATTTCTAAAAATGGTGGGAACACGTGGGGACTCTCGGTACTGTTGTAGATCACATACATAGGCTGTTTTGGCTCCTTTTTTTCCTGATTCTTTTTGCTGACTTCGGCATCAGTTTTTTCAATATTACTGATAAAGTAGTCTACAACACCAGAATTGTAGACGATCATTGATATCCAAACAAGCATCCAAACCATAAAAGCGCGCTGGAAGAAGCGCGTTCTGGCCCACATGTTCACCAAACGAATTCTTTTCGGTACTCTGTCCTGGTGGCCCGGGCTCGAGTTCCTCTTGGCGACCACGTCAGTGGGGCTGTTGTGTGCTAAGCCGTTCAGCCTCGGATGAGACTTAGATTTTGTCATTCTTTGAGGTGAGAAACTATTTTCCTCGACGTAATTCTTGCTAAACCTCCAGTTGAGAGCGTTGTTTGCGTTAAAATATTCTTTTAGATGTAGTTTATTATTTTTATCTTGAAAATATTCCATCCGACGCACGTCTATTCCAAGTATCGTCGCAAAGAAGGCCATTTGTATAAAATAATCAGATATTAAACTCACTATCATAAATATTGAAAATTCTTGAATGAACGGGACAAAGGTGAAGAAGCTAACGGTTAGAATTGTAATTTCTATGAGTAAATTTTTGGTGATGGACCAGCCCTCTTTACTGAGCCCTTGAGCAAGGCGAATTTTAACGTCTAAACGAGCGTCTGTTGACGTGACGCTTTTCGTGAGAACTAGTACATTTTCTAGTCCGACAATAATCACGAGGTATGGAAAAATTTCCTTGCCTTGTAAGCTTAATGAGAAGCCGAAAAAGAAACAAATTCCCATGGACATTGCGAGACTGCCACCTATAGTGAGAACTGCGCACGCCGCCAGGCCTAACTTAGACTTTATGAATTCAATCTTTCTCACAGAAAAGTATACATATAGAAATAATCCGACGAATGTGATAGTCAAAGGCACTAATTCTCGATAGTTAAATTGGCCTGGGTAATAAATTAATGTGAACTTGTTGGCATGCGTGTATTGTGTTCCTTGATACAACGGGTACATTTCTTTGAGCTTCTTCGTTAGAGATTGCATGAACCTGAAATAGAAATGATTGTACGTAATGTTGATAATAGACTGTAAGGTACGGAGCAAACACACAGAGGAAGAGACCTAAGCAACTCACTGACGTCATTAAAAATCACAGTGATTGTCAACGAATGACGTCAGTGAGTCATGGTTGCTTGGTAGAGATTGCCTTGTGCGATAAGGTAGCTACTTCTATGTTTAGGTCGCAAAACTCTATCTAATGTATTTTTTCTGTATTCCTCCTTTGTGTACATGCAATAAAAAGATATAGGTATTATTATTATTATTAATGACATCAGCACCGATGGTGCACGTCCTGTGCAGTGCAGTAATATTGACTCCGCAATCTTGTAGACTACTGGCCCGTGTACAAAAATGATGGGTCATTTGAACCACCAGGTGACCTATATAGAACGATATAAGAACATAAAATAATAAGATTCAGCACTATGCCGTCACTTGTAAGCTGTCCAACTGAGTGCAGGTGAGTACAGGTACAAAGTACAGGTAGAGTGAGTACATTTTGGTCATATATTTTTGTACGGCATTCTTACCATCGATAGATCCATGAAAAATAACAAGCAAACGCGTAGTGCTGTACAAAAAATGGTGAGCCACAAAGTCGGAATTTTTATTTTATTTTCCGACATTACCAGGGTAAATTTGGTCATTTGATTTTGTACGGCATCAGTTTCATAATATTTCAATACTGCTTCTAATCCATTATTCCGCAACGCCGTACAAAAATCATGCGACATGGTGAAGTAATCGTGGGTTACAACCCCCTCTTCTTCACCTGCACTCAGTTGGACAGCTTACAAGTGACGGCATAGTGCTGAATCTTATTATTTTATGCTCTTATATCGTTCTATAAAGGTCACCTGGTGGTTCAAATGACCCATCATTTTTGTACACGGGCCAGTAGTCTATTGATGGGCCTCCATACATCCCGTAGTATTAATAAATAAACCAGTTATGTTATTAATAAAGCAGACATACCGTCACCTCTGACTGTGCTCATAAATATTTTTATTACATCCTTCATGACATTAAGAGTATGTGCTGAATAGCAATGTAATACATTATGATAATTAGAAAATAGTGATTTTTATTGCCTTGAACAACAAACAGGAAACCGATTTAAATACCTGAATTACTAACATAGAATGTGGCATATAGCATCTTTATAGGTCTTATATAACCTCTACACAGCAGCAGTCATTAGACGCGTCCGCGGAAGTTGGCAGATGCATCCGCAGATGGATCAGCAGGGCGCCCACATGTCTGTAGGTCCATCATTCTGTGTTGGTTTTCGACAGACGCCAACACGTATACAGCTCCAGGAATTTAAATGTTGCTCATGTTAGTCATTTAAACGAGTGAAAAAGAAAGAATGAAAAAAATAAACTGCGAGAAGAGCACGTGTACTCTCTTTTACTTCCCGATGAACACTGATGCCTCGTCAGACGTGTGGACACTCCGCACTCGTTCGCACCTAATCCCTTTGATCCGTGCCATAAAAAACGATAGGATTAGTGCCGGATGCATCTGCAGACGTTAAATACTACGACAGACGAGCAAATGACCCCCTCTACACATCAGCGTACGTGTCCGCCAATGACATCTGTAGATGCATCTGTCTAGGTGCAGAGGGGCCATTACTCGTACCTTGATTTAACTTGGTCTCTGTTATTTCTATTTTCAAATTTCTGTTACTTTAGTTTTTTTTAGTAACTGTAAAATTCACTGATTTCAGATTAATCTGTCATTTTGAGAATCTGGCAATTCACGCCATCTGACATTTTGCGTTTCTGTCATTTTACGAATCTGTCCTTTTGCGTTTTTGTCATTATGCGCCTAAACCCCTGCCCTTACTGTCTCGTCTCAAAAATACATCTATCTATACTATTATAATATAATTGTAAAGTGGTCGTGTCTGTACATTGGAGATATTTAAAAAAAAAATACTTGGGTTATGTTATGTTAACGATACTGAACACGAAAATATTTTTTTTGAATTTCCTGTCTGTTTATCTGTTTGTCCGCGATGGACGCAAAAACTACTGGACGGATTTTGATGTAGTTTTTTTTGTTAGAAAGGGTTTACTCAGACTTAAAATCTGACGTTTGTTTGATCGCAATCGGTTGAGTAGAACCGAAGATATGAGCAAAGGTCGCGTTAACCGAGATACACGCGGGCGGAAGGCTAGTCTTGTATACAAATAGTTACAAAAAGTGCTAGGAGAAAGTGTGTAACAGAAAAAGTAACCGTAATTTATTACATTAAAATTCTTAGAGCAGTATTTATACTAAAATTTAATTAGTAATTAAGTCGTATAGCCGGCGCGGCGGCGATTGCTGTAGCAATGGAATGTGATATATGTATTACACTAGCCTTCCGCCCGCGGCTCCGCCCGCGTGCATCTCGGTTAACGCGACCTTTGCTCATATCTCCGGTTCTACTCAACCGATTGCGATCAAACAAACGTAAGATTTTAAGTCTGAGCAAGCCCTTTCTAACAAAAAAAAACCGCATCAAAATCCGTCCAGTAGTATTTGCGTCCATCGCGGACAAACAGACAGGAAATTAAAAAAAAATATTTTCGTGTTCAGTATCGTTAACATAACATAACCCAAGTATTTTTTTTTAAATATCTCCAATGTACAGACACGACCACTTTACAATTATATTATTATAATAGTATAGATAATATTATGTACGTACGTAAATATATAAAACGAGATGTTGCTCGCGGTCTCGCACACACGCGGTAATACGAATATCATTCAGCTGCCCCACGGAGGAAAAGTTACTCTTGTTTAAGTAGTTAGGTACAGTAAAATGTTCCAGGTAAATTATCCATAACTTTTTAAGATATTCTGCCCCCCCTAGACAAATGGCAAGAATGTATGGGATTTGACGTATATGACAGTTGTCACTGTATATCATAAACAACACAACAATGCAAACGAATTGCTGTCTAGGGGGCAGAACTGAATTTAGTTTTTGGAACAATATTAGTCAATAGAAAGGAAATGCTAATAGTATACTATTTTTCTTGTCTCAATCGTGGGATCTAAAGACTATAGGATCATTTAAAACGTTTCCCATACATTTAGTACGTGAAAACAAAAAGCTTGAAATATTGTTTAGTGTAAAATACCTATTTCTTACTATAATCTAAAGACTCTTTACGACCAAATGACACTACAGAAACCGTGGTTCAGTCCTGTAGTAGTAGTTATTAGTGAACGCTTGCGTGTGAAGTCAGTGTTGTGACCTAACGTGGTTTCTGTCCTCAAATTTCAGTTATTACTCCTACCATTAAATGGTCCGTAATTGCTACTGCTATTCTTAGAAACAACTCGGCTGGTGATCTGACATAAGTTTCAAGATGTTTGTTATTGCCTACCTTTGGTTAGGGTGCTCGTAGAAAATAGTGATAGCATACTGGAGTGCCCTTGGCCGGGGTCTTAGAGGGTATCGTTTGATTCCAGTTTCTCGCAGATGCATACCAAATGCCATCTCTGCAATCGAAGTTTTCCCTTTCTGTAGATTCTGTAAAAATAATATAGGTATTTATATTATGGACAGAATAAGTATATGAGAGGAAGTTTGGAAGTTGTACCAGTGAATGAAAAAAAAAAAAAAAAAAAAAAAATTGCGTACGAATTGAGAACCTCCTTTTTTGAAGTCGGTTAAAAATTGAGAAGCAAGTGACTGTCGCGGTATGGACATAATATGAGAAAAGATGGAACAAAGGTTCTTAAAATAGTTTAAAGTATGAATGTTTAGGAGGGCTGTTTGTGAGGGTTTTAGGAGCAAAGTTACGCCCAAGAATACGTGAAATGTGAAGAAATGTATGGAGGAGAATTATATGTTGCGCCTACCCCAAACTAATTGAGATAAGGGTTGGGTTTGATTTAGTCTATCACCATTCTACTCCAATGTTTTTATATTACAAGCTTTACTGACTTTCAAGTTTTATTTAAGTCGTATTCTGTAAAATAATGAAGATATACATACCTGGTAACTGTATACACTAGCGACTATGTTAGTATCTAATGAAAAAGATTGCAAGTTCTGCTGCCATAAGTTAGCAGGCGACAGTAACAGGCAGCTATACTCGGGTAGCACGCGGTTGACACTCGCTTTACTGTCTTGTCGCTTGATGCCACCAATCTGGTAGCAGTGTTGTAGTAAAGTGGTTTTTCTGTAACAAATGTAGATTTATGGTAACATACACTCCTAAACATAATCATTATTGAATTATAGCACCAAACTTTTCTTCAGTCTTTCAACTTTTATGCAGTCGAAAAATGAGGGTAAGAATTAAATATGAACGGTAAATGAATTATGAGGGAGTTTTCTATTTGACACGATCAAATGAACAGGAATGTGATCTTCCGCGCAGCAGGATAAACCTCAGCAGATACTAAAACAAGACGCGTGCGTCATTCAAAAACAAATACATCGTAAATGAGTCGCTTTAATATTAATGATTTGAGGGTTGCAAAGGAGAGGGCAGGGTGTGCAAAATATCTTTAAGATCTTTTCTAAGACAGGGCCCTCAGCCCCGTATTAGAAAAGAGAGGGCTAAAAGCTTTTTCCCCTCGGAGAGGGCTAAAAGCTATTCCTATGTTCTAATTTACAGGACACAATGTGCATAATATACACTTCTAATTGCCCAAGAAGTCTTATGTAGCGGGGTGATTAAAAATGGCTAAAATCATTGTTACGTAAATAATTAATTTTCATAAAATATAAATAACAAATAATTTTTCTGTATGACATTTTATAAGCGCTTCTATACCTAGACCGCCAAAATCATAAATAGCATTCGACTAGAGCGGGGGCACACGATGCGTTGCGGCGACGGTGCGGCGCCGGAGCGGCGTCGCTGAGTCGTTTTACATAGAAATATCTGTGGCATGTCACACAATGCGCTGCGTCGCCGCACCGGATTTGCAACCACCGAGACGAGGCGGGGAGGGGTGAATGCGTTGCGACTATAGATGTAAAAATCCCGAATTATTCCGAATTATTCCGTATTATTCGGAATTATTTCCAAATATTCTCAAATATTCCGGAATTATTCCCGCTAAACTCACCTACAAAAAATGAAATAACTGTGCTTCCACCTACCTACTAAACGAAAACTTAAGTACAGACCTATGTAAGTATTGGTATATAGGTAGGTAGATACCGAAATATTATATATCTTGACCTCAGTGACGTCACAAAATGTACCTACTTATATGTATGTATATGCGCAGTACGAGAACAGTACGCGTTTTTGGATGTCTTTTGTGGATTAGGTAGATTTGAGCTTCTCCGCCACCATGGTACCCCGTGTACCATGGTGACGGAGAAGCTCAAATCCACCAATCATAGACCATATCAAACCAATTCGAGCATCTCTCGCAACTTGGGGTCAAGTCAAGATACCTACGTCATGGTATCTTAATGCATGCAAAGTCTCAGCCCGATCGGTTTAAAATTGACAAAGTTTCGTACAAACTTTCATCCCCTATTTTATCCCCTTGGGGGTAGAATTAATCAAAATCCTTTCTTAGCGGATGCCTAAGTCATAACATCTACCTGCATGCCAAATTTCAGCCCGATCCGTCCAGTGGTTTGGGCTGTGCTTTAATAGATCACTATGTCAGTCAGTCAGTCAGTCACCTTTGAGTTATATATATTTAGATATCTATAACCGTATAAAACGCGAATCATAACTGCATTTCGAGTCACAAGACTATCAACAAGAGTCAAGACTCTCAATACCTACATCTATCTACATAAATATTGACCGGAATAATTCCGAATTATTCCGGGTCATTTGGGAATTATTCGGGATTTTTCGTTTTATCCTCATCGGAATATTTGGAATTATTCCGGCCTTACATCTATAGTTGCGACGCCGGAGCTGCACCGCTCAGTTGTTTATGCGTCACAAGGAACTTAAAAGACTGTCCAACGCTGCTGGGGTGCACGCGGCGCCGCTCGTGTGCCCGCCAATGCGGCGAAATTTCTGCGGTGCGGCGCCGCAACGCATCGTGTGCCCCCGCTGTTACACTTAGGGTGCGGCCACAGGGCGCGGCGCGGCACCGCACCGCGCCCTGTGGCCGCACCCTTATATGGTCCGCTGAAACCTGTCTCTAATTTGTAGGTACGTACCTAGATACTGCACATTCGCATGGCATAGTCTACAATTATATTATATTTCCGCTAGCTCATTAGTAGTCAATGATGATTGTTTCTGAACTGAACTTGCGCTGCATATATATTTAATAAAAGGTATGGCAAGTATAGAAGATATCATATCACATAGTATGACTGTCTCAATATGGCTACACATAATAAAGTAAGCTGTTATATTTTGACATTGATGTTCTTAACCGACGCGAGCGAGTTTTCTAAATATTCTGTTTGCATAAACCTTTTCCTGACAAAAGGGTACGGCCAAAACAAATCATCCTTATCTGTCAAGCAATTTTGGGCTTTTACGCATAGCAATAAGAAGCAATTCCTTTTGATTTATAGAATTGTGATGTGATGTGTATACTCACGTTTCTGGATCTTCGTGATTCCTTATTGTCTCCAATAATCTGAATACTTCTTGCAATGGCGCTCTGAATGCATCCCACATTTTAAGGTTACTATTCCAAGGTGAAACGCCTGAAATAGTTTAAATTTATCTAATGAAAACAAGGCAGTTTCAAACATGTATAAAAATTGAAGAAAGGTGAATTACTAAAATCACAGAATGTGGAAAAATATCTGCCTACCTCAATTTGAAAGAGACCTTACTAAATGTAAATAATATTTTAATGATCAAGACGAGCACATGAATGCAAGGTTAGGGTCACAGGTTCAATGCCCACTCAGAGGAAGCATTTATATTCATGAATACATCTATTTGCATTGGCCCAATTGTTTCAATGTATGTATAATAATTCATAATTTTGCAACTACATCACATCAAGGGTTCTCTTAGGATAACTAGTTAAATTCAAAGTTCCTAACATATTGACAATCAAAACAGATTTCAGAAGGTTCTATAGGTATAATATACAAATGAATCCATTCCCTTTGACCACCATATATTGACCATAAATATACTGAGAATGAAAGTACTTATTTTTTTAAGTTTAAAATAATGTGTTACTTGTTACTAGTGAAGCTGATATTCTAAAAATATGATTCAAAATTGTCTTAAATTTTTAAATTGCCTTAAAGTGTGTATTATATTCACAGCTTCTACATTCTTATCAGCTTTTTAAGAGAATAAGTAGAGCTAATGGACAAGCATCTGGCAATAAACACTCACAGCCATTATTATTGCAATCTGTCTAGAGACTTTTAACAATAAATATGTGATGATGGACATGCTCAATAACATACCATTATGAATAATATTGTAAAGAAAGTTTTACTGTACTTCACGAAACGTTAAAATTAAGTTAATTAAGGCTAGCAAACAAACCACCAGTTTGAAAATCGGCCTCAGCCTGAGAAGACTGGCAAGAAATTTGTGGGCTAATTTTTTTGCCCATTTACAAATATATATGCAATCTAAGTACAATAATTACCTACTTGAGTAGCACAGTTGAGCTAACAGCTCATTCCCAAGCTTTGTTTATCATCTAAATAATCTTGAGTTTTTAATAGCCCCTTTGGCAAAGTTTCCTTTAAATTACAGTTAATTCATTCACAGGTAAATGTCTAATTTCAGTAGGGAACTTGTTCAAAAGAATATACAGTTTCCCTGAAATGAATGACAAATTTTTTGGAGTCTACTCAATCAATCAATCAATTAGCCTATTGTGGTCCACTGCTGGACATAGGCCTCTCCCAATATGCTGATCCACCGCCCTCCGCATCCAGTCAGTCTACAATCACAGACTAAAAGATTGTTTTTGTGACTGGTAGTTATGTTATGCCTGTCACAAACGATTGAAAGTTTTGAACTTGACTTGGTATTATTGATTTCCACAAACTTGAAATATTTTATTTATAAGGTGGCGGTCAATATTTCAACTTAGGGTAGGGTATCAGTTAAAGGGATTATTTCATAATATGTGTGAACTAGCTGTGGACCACAGCTCTGCCAGTGGAAATTTTTTTAATTTCCTTTCTGTAAGTACCTACCTACAAAGTATTGAAAAACTTCAAAAATTCCTAATAAAATTGGTTAAGTTGTTCCCAGTTTATGGCAAAACCAAGAGAAATGGATTCATTTCTATATATAGATGTTATTAAAGTTTCAAAATTACTGAAACTTTCAAAAAAGCCTGCAGAATTTAATATAATACTGAATAATATGAAATACAGACTAAACTACATCTTCCTGTTATACTGTGATTAGATAAGAAAAATGTTATTTTTCAGCATGCAAGTTTAAGGAAAATCAATTTGAATTTGACTATTGAATATATGAACATAGTTATGTAAGTGTGATACTGGTAACCAAATACAGCACACTACTCTTTGAATATTTATATTGTTTAGACACAGTATTTCTAACGATTTCTATTTCTTGACAGCCTCCGTGGCGTAGCGGTAGTGAACGCGGCCGCTACGCAGGAGGCGCGGGTTCGTTCCCCGCTCAGTGCAAATATTTGTGTGAATGAAATATGAGTATTTGCATTGGTCTGGTCGTGCCTCGGAGAGCACGTTAAGCCGTTGGTCCCGGTTGCCTTGAGAACATCTATGGCAGTCGTTACAGGTAGTAGGAGCCCTCAAAAATCCAAAAACAACGGTCTAACTGCAAAACTTCGATATCGCCTAATGTTAACATTGGGTTGTGGAGGTCAGATGACAATCGCTTCACGGAAAATATCGAGGTCTAGTCAAATCCGTGGTTAAGACTGGTAAAAGCGGACCCCAGACTTCGAGCTGAAAAAGCTTCGGATGCGACTGGGAAATAACGCTAAGAGGAAGAAGTATTTCTAAATAAATGCATCTATATTGCCTTTCAGGACATGTCAAGAGTACCCGAAACCGGAAAGCATGTAACAATTATGAATGTAGAAGAAGCGAAAGATGTATGCCAGGATCATAGCAAGTGAAGTGGAAAACTGTGGTATCTGCCTACCCCATTGTGAAAGAGGCGTGATTGTATGTATATATTGCCTTTAAACGGTCAATGTGTGCATGTTATGGGATGTACAGTAAATGACAAACTTGTCCCAAAGCATTTAGTAGTTATTTTTTATGGCATGTTGTAGTTGTAATTACTGCATCTATAGTTTGTATAATAATATAGTCTAAGACAAAACTATAGTCGCATAACTTCAACTGCATTTATATTACATTGTGTAATGCTATTATATTTCAAGTCTAAGTCTTTCAAGTTATCATAAATATATAAAAATATGTCTTATTTTTTTATTTACCCACAACCCACCTATCTTTGAACATCAAAGTTATGTTTATTAATACTACTACATACAATACAACTGAACTAATCAAGCTGCAAAGGCACAGGTATTTCACCCACCATGGTACAAGTTGATAGTATAGCCTATAGGGTCTCTAAACTTATCTATCTTTAAAAAATATTACCTATTTTCATGATAATTTGTTGCACATATAACAGAGGTTTGTCCTTTGCCCAAATATATGGTAGTTTTTGAGTCTCATTGTAGAGGATATCCAAATATGACGGCAACTCTGTAAAAAAGAATATTAACAATGATTTTATGATAACCCTCATCATTTGGAAATGACTCTACCTTTCTGATAGCAGTAGGTTATTACCTGGTGGGCATTTATTTCTGACGCAATCAGCTTTAGGCAAATGATCAAGATTAGTGCCATCCAATGGTAAAGTTACAACCGTTGGTATATTGCCAGGTAGAGGCACATTCAACAGCGGGTAACTACAAAAAAATATAGCAACATTAACACATGTTTCAGAGTCCCAAATATTATTTCCATGCAAAATACCTACTTACCAACAGAGCAATACTATGGACAATGTTAATGTGACTGCTGTCACAGGATAAGATGAGCAAATTAAGCCATAAGTGTAATAAATTTGTGCTACCCTTTCGGGCAGAGTGGACCCTGCCATTATTGTCAGACAATAACTCGTTTACTGTCCGAGAAACTGCGTTTACGGAGTTTAAGATACCATCGCACATAAATTTTCACGTCACTTGGAAAATTCGAAATGTTGTTTATACACGATCTTGTTATTTAGCACGCATTTATTACGATCGATTGCGTGAGTAGCAAAACCAGATACGTATATTATGGTGTTTTGCATCATGCACGAGCATGCCGCTATTTACACCGTTCACTAAAGCAATTACCTATTAGATATTACATCAACCAAAGCAACCACGCAGTTTTGACAGATTTACTAAAGGAATTTTTGACATTTGCTTTTTTTATTGTATGATGAAAGGGAAAGCTTGCATATTGTTACTGAAAGGCCTCGACATATTAAAAAAATATAATTTTTAAATGGTCTCCGTGATTAGTAAGACTAAGTAAGGTAACTGTACCAATGCTCGACACTGTACCAATGCTAGACACTTTCGAACAAAACCCAGTATTTTGAAAAAAATATTCATTTGTTATAAAAGACTATTGACTTAAAAGATGCCTAATGGTGTCTATAAGATATGTTCAAATATTCGCAACACCATCCGAAGTAAATTTAGAAAGACGACAGTTGACAGCAAATAATGTGACTCCGTGAACACGGTCGTGTTATTTCTTAAGATTTTTGCCAAGGGTACTGATTTTTATAGGTGTGATTTTTTTGTTTATAAGTTATGATTATTACTAATTTTAGTATAAACGTTATAAATATTGAAGTTATTGACATACTTGGACCATTGCCCGCATATTTTGATTAGGTTCTGTTACATTTATATGCTGTCTAGTATTGGTACAAAAAATCTTAGATGTTCCAATGATAGACACTTTGGAATAATGCCTTTATTTCATGAAAATAAGATGTTATACCTACGCTAAATGTGATATTATATACATTGAGATTCATCACATGTACCGGAAATTACTAATAATGCCCGCGCTTGCCCGCTCTAACCACGTGGACGTCGCTTATCGCATATTGTTGTAAATTTTAGCGCTGAGAGTCAAGCATTGAGCTCTGAGTCGACACTATTGAAACACTTGACTCTCTATTCGACTATCTACTCACCTTTCTCCCCTTTCCACCCTCCCCTCCCCCATTCCCTTACCCTGTCCTAAACACATGATCACTAAACCAAGGGGTGGTCTGACCTTATCGACGCGTGAGCTTTTGCAAGTGTAAAGTTGGCTCGATAGATGGCGTCCGTCATCGGCAAATATGGATGGATACGGCCCAACCATGGGCCCAACGTACACCGAGCGATGCGCAGCGCGAGAGTGAGCGGCGCTCATTCTTGGAATCGAATTGAAAGATGGTTTAGTCGAGAGTGTTCTTAGCTATGTTTCATAAAAATCGGTTCAGCCATTTGAATAATATGAGGAGTGAAAGTGGCAATGTAAAATCTAGTATTTTAAAATATGGTGTGTTGGGTATCAAGTGACAGGTCATAATTTATACATCACGATACAGCAAGTCTTATGGAAATCGGTTGAGTGGTTATACCTGTAAAAAGTATGAAATAAAAAAAAATAAAAAAATTTAAAAAACCCCCGATCCAAAATGAACCTTTAAAAAGTAAAACCCACCTTTTGTCATTTGTCTCGTCGGGGGACCGCCGTCTGACCGTCGCTCGGGGGGAATAGGGCATACCAAGGCACTTAGCGGTCTGATATTCAATTTTGTAGAGAGAAATTAAAGTGTCTACTATTGGTACAAATAGGTGTCTAGCATTGGGACAATGATGTCTAGCATTGGTGTTTTCGACCAAGTGCTTAATAATTTAATTTAAAGTAAAAGTATGATAGATTTTAAAGATTTTATGGGCAAAAGTTAATGTCTAATTGTTGCTGTAACAGTTAAAAAAGAATGTAACGACCATGCTGTAATTAATTTGTTAAATTTTTTAGATTGAAATTTTATTTTTCCTTAAAGTGTCTACCATTGGTACAGTTACCTTAAGTATAGTAATTTTTAACTAAATGTTTTACGAATAAAATAAATTTATTGGACATCCGTTGGTTATTAAAATACGTAGTCAGTGTTGCCTAGTTGACTTGCTTTATGTTTCGTTATTCGTAAACACTGATCTCTATTATTAATAAAAAATATAATAAAGATCAGTGTTCGTAAATAATTACAGATCCATCTGTAGGAGGTGACTGTAACTATCACAACTCCTACTTCAATGAGATTCTCATACTGCTCCGCGTCACGCGGCGGGTCGCGGGAGGTGCGGTTTTTACATCTCCTCTACGGAGCTATTTCTGTATAGAAAATCCCGCACGAAATGGCAGAGAAAAATAAGGTATGGCATACTGAAATCTGCAATAACGCGCGTGTTTTTGGTGTTGTTTTAGTCCGAGAGCTTTTGTCTTAAACATCTACATGTAACATGGAATAATGTCTAATTATTTAATGAAACTGGAAGAACGCGCGCGGCAGCGCTTTCCGCATGCCGCCGCGCGCCGCGGGGCTCGGTCACAGAATCGGTACTCGGTACAGTGTGCTGTGTGCTGTGCCAATCGGCATCGGTAATCAGTGCCAATAGCCTTTGTTAATTAGCTGCTGTCGCCATCTAGTCCTTAAAGTGAGAAATTACTACGAGTACAAGCATCATATCGATTGCAGCTGTTAAAATCCGCAAAAATGTCTCAACAATAAGTAATAAACAATAAGTAGCAAACAATGTGTAATTTTTATTGAAGCAGTTATAGCGCCAAAAGTAACTCAGCAGGCAATGCAAAATTAAATTATTTAAGCATTCAGTTATTCAATTTGTTCTTCACATCCAATGTATCCCGCCGCATCCGATGTAGCAATATATCTACGCAGTCATGGTGTTCAAAATTATGTCGACATTTTGGAAAAAATAAAGTTTATTGAATGTTTAATGAAAAGGTCCTCGAGAGCGTATGGCACCCGTGATGGTATTTATTTTATTTATTTATAAATGTTATGTAATAAAATTGAAAAGAAAGAAGACAGTTAAGACAGCCTCCGTGGATGGCGTAGCGGTAGTGAACGCGGCCGCTACGCAGAAGGCGCGGCTTCGATCCCGGCTCAGTGCTAATATTTGTGTTCATGAACTATAGGTATTTGCATTGGTCTGGTCGTGTCTCGGAGTCTCGGAGAGTACGTTAATCCGTCGGTCCCGGTCGTTTTCAAGCAGTAAGTGTAACAATGTAATTATTCTTTATACAATAATAAACAGTTTACTCTTTAACCGTCTTCTTTCGTTTATTAACATTTCTAAATAAATAAATACCATCACGGGTGCCATACCTACGCTCTCCAGGACCTTTTCAATAAACAATCAATAAACTTTTATTTTTCCAAAATGTTGACATAATTTTGGACACCATGACTGCGTAGATATATTGCTACATCGGATGCGGCGATATTTGAATTATTGGATGTGAAGAACAAATTGAATAACTGAATGCTTAAATAAATTTGCATTGCCTGCTGAGTTACCTATGGCGCTTTAGCTGCTTCAATAAAAATGACACATTGTTTGCTGAAATAAAATTAATGTTGAGACATTTTTGCGGATTTTGATTTTTGCGAGGGTGGTTTGTCGGACTCGGACAGACTAAAACTGAACAAAAATATCTTTGCTTAGAGCCCTTATATTAAAATTAAAAAATAGGTGTTATTTCAAAGTTATAGGTAACTATCCCTTTGTATTTTTTTATTAGTCAGGGCCCTAGATTTTAGCACCACCAGTGGCAAACTTTGTATAGTCCTTGTGTAGTCTTAAGGTGCGTACAGATCATGTAACATGTTGTATAACTTGTGTTATATAACACGTCCACATTATCTAACATTGTTTTATAACTTTGCAACATTGTACTAACTTGTTAGCATAACTCTGTAAGTATGTTGTAATGTTCTGTATAACATGTTATGCTATATAATTTGTACGCACCTTTAGGGCAAACGTTGTTATTAGATGGCGTTGATAGCTCTGGTTTGGGTAAAATTATCTTTCGTATTTCAATGGCTTCTCTCTGAAGGTTTTCATTCAAAACATCATTTATTTTGTTCATATTCTTCACCGAATTTTACGGGTATTTAACAATGCCATACGGGTATTTAACAATGCCATATTTTACGGGTATTTAATATGCTAAATCTAAAGGACCACCGCACCGTAGGTATATCTACATACCTAGGATCTAGGTGTCGAGGTAGGCTGTAGGATGGGTGCGCATTTTCTTACATAACTTTTCAACTCCTATCATCGGATTTCCGAAAATTTTTCTCATACCATTTAAAGTCATGATGATCATTCTTCATAAAAATTTAACAAATAAATATTGAAATATATTAATCATTGAAATTAATAATAATATCACTTATTATAAATTTGTTGTTACTAATATTTGTTTTAATATATTTGTTTATACTAATAATCGAAACTCATATGTAATCATTTCAATAAATAACTTTTATGTTCATAAAGGTGTTTTATTCTAATATTGAATAGCTATTGAATTAAAATATTGAAAATTGAAATAAAATTGGAAAAATATTGAATAACTTGATAAATATATCATTGTACAAAGTATTGTTTATATAAGGCTTCATTTGACAAATTAATTATTTTTAAACATTTTACTTGGCAAACAGACAGTTAGTAATAGATTCATTGAGAAAGCTGCTCATACCGACTTGGATAGATTAGGTTAGAAGGCTAATGCGGGAGCGGAGCGGAGCGAAGCTCCCGCATTAGCCTTCGTGGTTATTTTTTTTTATAACCATGCAGAACTATATTTAATCCAAAAACAAATTTAAAACAAAATTTGTCGCTCTAGAAAAAATGATAATATGAGTTAAAATATTTTCTTGGTAATAGCCTTTATTAATACAAAAATTATGATAATTGAATGTTATGAAGAAAAAAGTTATGAATAAAAAAAATATGATCACTCAGTGCACACGGGGGCACACGGTGCGTTGCGTCGCCGTTATGAACTCCGTTGTTAGAAATAGAAATGTATGAATAAAAAATATATGAAAAAGAAAATTATGAAGATTGATTATTGTGGGCACAAATCGGTAGTAAGACAAAGAATAGGATTTAAAATTTTATGTAAGCCAATATGGACCCCTGTAGGATGGTAGGATATCATTGGGTGTATGGTCGTTCCACGGGTTCCATTCTACCAAGATTTTCGAACATACTATTCTAGCTTCAAATGAAAAAACATCGAATAAAACATAATAATATTTAATAAACTCGACACATAAGTAGGTACAGTCAAATAAAAAAACTAAAAATTTTAGTGTTATTCAACATATTAAGTATGTTGAATAACACTAACATTTTTAGTTTTTTTTTTGTAAAATGTGCTACATGCACTATAGTAGGTATAATAATAAAAAATAATTCTCATATAGGTACATACCCAAGTAGCTTTCTTATTCTCAGAGGACAATGTGATTTAGCGATAAGGCCGCCATTTGTACATTTTTTTATGCTTTCATACATGTTGGTAGGTAGGTACTTTTTATTGGTGTACAATAAAGTTTTAAAATAAATAAGTAAATTAAAATAAATAAATGTGAATAATTATCTTTACCTAATGTTTAGTTCAATTTTATGTGAGGTTTAGAAGTTGTCATCAATAAATTAGAATTTATTTTTTCTTAATTAGTCGGGTGATGATCGTTCCTTTTTTACCCGACTACGGCAAAGCCAAAGGAGGGTATGATTTTGACAGGCTATGTATGTTCATTTGTTCCCTCATAGCTCGTCAACCACTTTGATATAAATGGATGTTCGAAGCGTCTTGATCG
Source organism: Eilema depressum (assembly GCA_914767945.1). NCBI lineage: Eukaryota > Metazoa > Arthropoda > Insecta > Lepidoptera > Erebidae > Eilema > Eilema depressum. Next base: position 41,665,686 of record OU612012.1, on the reverse strand, counting down.
TCCGCCGGTTATAAGCTTTATAATGTGTCACTGAATCAAACATGGCGCCCTCTAGCAGTTATAAAGTACTGCGTTAAAAATAAACTTGTGATAAATATACCGTGTTTGGTATCAAATTCAAGGGCTCAAGTGGCACATTTCAAATATGTATAAATTATTGGGTGTTACTTGCCCCAAAATAGTATAAATAAAAAAATAAATTAAAAAACTAAAACCTGACTACTGCAAAATCACGCTCATACCTCATCTATTAGTCAACCTTAACTTCAACTTAAGAAATAGTGTAAGTTTCATCAGTTTAGTATCTCAAAATATTGATACGTGTCATGTGTAACCTGCTTAAGTGTTACGTCCAGAAAGTAAAACCACTGTCTTACCACAGACACTGCAAAAAAGGTCATTAAATTTTCGACTTTATTTCTATAGATTTAAAGTTCAAAATGAAATGAAAAGAGTTTCATTAAACTTCTACATTACTCTACAAGAAGCCATTTAATTTTAGACTTTTTCATCATTATTCTAAAGATTAAATTAAAAGATTTTTTGCAGTGTCCGTGGTGTGACAGTGGTATTGCTTTAGCAGAATCGAGGCCCTGATTTATTGATTAGGTATAGTATCTTTTTTTGTCGACCATTCCTAATTCATAATTGAACAGAGAGATTACAAAACACATAACACTGCTTTTTGTTACCAACCGTAATATTTAGTGTGTTATGAAAATTTATTTCATTTAAACCTCAGCCTGTATATAAAGTGCCGTTTAAAACAATTGAAGAGACTTTATACAAACGTAGAAACGGCTCAATCGTTTCAACAGCGACAAATTAGTACTTAGCCGGGGACGTCTTTAGCAACAACACTTAAGGTTGATATTAAAATCCAAACAGCTTGGTAAGGATGGGGAATGTCCCGGCACATTCCCCGTGAGAGGGGGTGGACTGAGGCTGTGAGCCGGTGTCGTCTTATCGCAAGTGTTCCGCTGCGGAAACACCGCGACCACTTGTCTGCCCGTGGAGATTAAACGTGGAGCTGTTCTCGTAACTAAAATATTTTCTTTTGGTTCTGGACCTCAGCATTGCGGTAAGTGTTACAAATCCAATTTTTTTATCCATAATAGTCAGAACATCATCATGCTGCGGCCAAAGCTGGCGTTGCGTTCGAATGTTTATAAATCATCATTAAGCCACGGGGAAGTCATGGGAATATGCCCAAGGCAACCTTACACCCCGGCATCTGAAGACCCGAGACGGCATATGGTTTTAGTCGGTCCGAGTCCGACATAACCACTTCTGATGGCCGACGGGGGTGGTATCCGAGGGCACTTCAGTACGTAAGAAAAGTTGGAACGGAATCCGAATTCCACGTGGGCGGAGCCGCGGGCAACAGCTAGTATATAGATATAGATAGATAGACAGATAGATAAGTAGATCGATATGTACATTGTATAGAACAGAATTAGCCATCATCATGGGCATCATGGCAGCAGCACTAGCAGGACCTACAACTAACTGCAGTTATATTTTCTTACTATTTTCGTTATATTGCACTTTACAGTCGTACAAAAAAGTTGTCATAGGTCGACTCCACACCCTTTCATTTCAGGCTACTCACTTTTTAACAGCGTTAATAACGGTGGAATTAAAGCGCGAGAGGCCGCGGAGGACGATTTAATTAAACCTTAACGAAGATCCCTCACTAACCACCCCCCCGCCACCTTCCACCACCACCCACCATCCTTACCTGCCTGATGTTTTATTTAATTTTTGAATCTGTTTTCACTTTGGTTGTAATGACAATATCAATGCAAATAGTAGTAGGTAGGTATACCTCGGGACACGTCTTGGACCTAAATCGCGAGACAAGTTTTTATAAGAGTGGTGAATTTGAGCTCGTCCAACGCAGTAGCACCTCGTGCTATCTTCAGAACACACCGAAGAAACTGTTTATACTGGAGATTGATGGCACTTGGTGGAACTTGCTTCACATATTGAATAAATCACTTGTACTTTTCCACAATTATTTATTTATTTGAACCTTACCGGTTTCACCTTACGGCATTATCAAAGGTTTACAATGGTTTAAATGCTGAGGCAAGTAGTCCCAAACTAAGCTGAAGGCAAGGTCTCAGGAAAGCGGGTCACCATTACAGACACCTACCATGTTACAATGGTGGCACTCTGTTTGACGGCCTCATCAGATGCTTTTTTAATGAATACATACATACATACATACATACATACATACATACATACATACATACATACATACATACATACATACATACATACATACACGCCTCTTTCTCAGTGGGGTAGGCAGAGACCGCAGTTTTCCACTTGCTACGATCCTGGCATACATATTTCGCTTCTTTTACTTTCATAATTGTTTTCATACATGCTCGCCGGTTTCGGGTACTCTTGACATGTTCTTTCTTTAATACGACCGCTACCGGGTTGCCCATTCACCCTCGCTTCATAAATCTGTTTCGTCAGTCTTCTTTCGACCACCCTTTCCACATGTCCGAACCATCTAAGCATCCCTTTCTCTATCTGGTAATGATGGTCTTAATAGTGCGGTAAATGAAAGAGTGGCCGTACTGCTTGGTTCTTGATGGAATATTCATATTTAGTCTGGATTTTTTAGTTACAAATTTTCACGATTTCTTTAATCATCTACTAACATACGTATTATAAGGGTCAGTACAGTACTATTATTTATTCTGTGATAATATGCAGCCATGAATATCATAAACACTTATACCTACTACATATCAATCAATCAATCAATCAATTAGCCTACTGCACTCCACTGCTGGACATAGGCGTCTCCCAATATGTGCCACGTTTGCCGCTCTTCCGCCTTCCGCATCCATTTCGTTCCAGCCACCTTTCGCAGGTCGTCGGTCCACCTGGCTAGGGGGTGTCCCACCTTCCGTTTTCCTTCTCGCGGTCTCCACTCTAGGACTCGTCTGCTCCAACGGCCACCAGTCCTTCGGCAGATGCGGCTAGCCATATAATATTATATTATTATTATAGGCACTTACCTACTCAACAGTCTCAGTACTGAACACTTTAACTACTGTAAATATTATACCTATTTTTTTTCCCAGTATTTTCATTTAAACTGAAAAAGTAAATAAGCCTAAAAGCCCTTACTTTTACGAATAGGTACCCCCTCATGACCAA